>JAMBUR020000001.1:1315165-2630330 GCA_023721895.2 Talaromyces albobiverticillius | reverse complement strand
CGACTACGATGTCTGCTATCAACAAAGCAGAAGCAGCAGCGGGAGGAGGAGGAGCAGGAGTAGAAAAAGGACCTGCTCTATTTGTTCTTCCACAATCCCTCTCTTTCGAGATCAGCAAATTCCTTCCCCCAGCCGACCAAGTGCTTTTCTCACTCAGTTGCAAGCCCCTTTTTGAGCTCTTCAATAGCTCCATCTCATGGAGAAAACGTATAGATGAGGCATTGCGTTTTACGCGTGGTGGTGGATCAGTACCATCAGGGGAGAAGTGCGTGCTACTATTACCTCGAACTCAGCTTTTGATGCGACTTGAGAATCCTAAATGGGCATTTTGTTGTGGGTGTCTGAAATTGCATCTGCGAGAGGAATATGAACCTCCACTACCAAGACATCCTTTATTTCTCGCCCAGGGCAAAGACGAAGACAAAGTGGAAGAGGAGCATGGTTGCGACGGCGTTGAGAAAAAGCCTTTGCGGCCATGTATGGCCCGTGCCGGTATTGTGGACGTGTGTGATTGCATTTTATTGACGATTCGCGACCGAAATGGGATTGTCGATTATTTGAAGACGCTATCCCGCTTTGCTTTCTATTCTAATTCTTCTGTATTAAACGAATTTAAGACCATGAAGAGATTCAAGGGACTATTTCAGCCCAGCGTTCACGTCTGCGGTGCTATGGAAGTTCCATGTTTACTACACGAGTGTTCAGTTGCACGAGTTATTGATGGCGAGACTCAGAACGCACGCATTCAAACGAGGCTATTCCAGTTGTCTGGTGAGCTGAGGATGAAGGCACTGATTGAAATGCCCGTATCCTACTACCAGGCCCTTCCTTTTCTCGAGCGCTGTCCCATATTCACATGCCCGCATATAGATACTGTCCAGAGGATCTCGTGGAGTTGCACGTCTGAGCAATGTTACGATTGCGATGCAGATATGTCCATTGAAACTCTCAATGATAAAGTCGTCTGGGAACTTTCGCGGGCGTTTGGGAACAGTTCTGACCGGGCTACGGATTCTTTGTGGGAGCTACAATGTCGCGAGGAGTCTTGTAAATGTGTGGATCGCCTTATGTATAAATATGCAGGGTTTAGATAGACGTCGAAGGCAGTTGATAGATTATTATCTATAATAATTTCATGAGAAATACAACTTTGAAAACAAACTGTAAACACCACCACCACCACTACTATTAAGAGGTATAATTTCTAGACATTAATGGCTTCATTTTCTTACTGCGCGAATATATAAATACTGTTTTCTTCATATAGTTTCAAATTATCTTGGGTATTGTGGTCCGGATTTGTTCTAGTTGGGGAGGCCTCCTCTTGCCAGAACGGGAAGAAAGCCCTAACTACCGCAACGTCGTAACAGGCCACAACAGAACTGCTCTTATAGCTTCTCCTTAAACCTTAATAGTGTATTAAGATGTAAGATAAGAGAATAAATATAGTATATAATCTTATATGTACTATACTGATATTCAATTATCCAAACTGGACATGCAAGGCAGGGGTCTGAGGAATGACATACCTAGGTTACTGACTAGTTGAATCCAGTTTACATTAAACATAGTCTTGACCTGTTGGTGCTGGAGCCAAGCGTACATTGAGTTACTACTAGGTAGTCTGTGGACAAATAATGGGAAGACTACCGGATATCAAGATTGCTGCCTTGATTTTGGTTGCTACCCAAGGTTCTTTGACTTGTACGCCTGCCTAGGCATATATCTGCCTAATACCTGGGTGTTTATCTAGGAATTTCAACCTGCACCGACCTATCGAGATTGCAAGCTGAAAAATAAGACTTGGAGCCAAAGCCTCTTCATCAAAATCAAAAGCTATATCAATCTATCGAGCCATTGCCATCTGGCAAGTCGACTATGATGTGGTGGCCTAGAAAGAAAACACACACAGCAGAAACAGAAAGAGGGAAAGGAAAAGGAACAGTACCTCCACTATTCAAGCTCCCTGAATGCCTTCTTCTTCGCGAAATCGGCGAGTGCCTTTCCCCGATCGATCAGGTCTGCCTATCACTCAGTTGCCGGTCCCTCTTTGAACTCTTCCATACCTGCAAGTCGTGGAAAAAACGCATAGATGAGGAACTTCGCTCGCGTCGTATGGGTTGCGGATTTGAAAACGTCAGGTGTATGAGAGTGTGGCCTCGGGTTCAGCTCTTGAGGCGACTTGAGACTTCTCGGCGCATGTTTTGTTGCGTCTGTCAGAAATTGCATCCACGGGAGGCGTTTAGATATGAGCTAGGAGGACCTTGTGATGATGAAGATGAAGAATATGAAGACGAGTACGATGACGAGGAAGATGAAGACGACGAAAACGAAAAAGATATATATGGACACAAAGAATATGAAAAGGCCCAGTTCCGCGAATGGAAGAAGCCTTTGTGGCGATGTACGACCTATGCCGGAGTTGTGGACTCGTATTGTGAATGCTTCTCATTAACATTTCATGATCGAGATCTGATTGTCACTTATCTGAGGACGCTCTTTCGATCTCAATCGTCTTCGTCATATCCTTCTTCATCCAACGAGAGTAAAGCCATGTATAAATTCAAAGGGCTGTTTCAGACCAGCACTGTCGTCAATGTTAACAATAAAACAGAGATTCCATGCTTTTTACATGAGTGTCTGGTCACACGCGACAATAGTCGCAGACGCACTAAGGATGCACACCTTCAAACGAGGCTATACGTCAATGGCCCAAAGACTGGCGAGCCGTTGATGGACACACATATTGACACGCACATTGTCATGCATATTGACACATACAAATACCGCGATCATGTCAATGAGATTTTTATACGTATTATGCGGTCCCTGGGAGAAAGTTCTGACTGGCCTGCGGATCCTTCGTGGTGGGAATGTTGTCGCCATGTGTGTACATGTGCGAAGCTTCTTTATTATACCTGCACTGAAAGATACAACGATGAAAAGATTACTAGAGAGAACTACACAAGTTCAGACGAGAAATCTTCGGGTTACGGAGATACTGATTCAGACGATGGATGGTGAAGATGCTGATTCGGGCTATGAATCTTCTTGATCCGATTAAATATCCAGTGATGTAATTGACATTATAATGTTAATTATTATCTATTCTCCTTGTATGACAATGAACCCATTATTGTCTAGAAATTACCCCTGCTAATAGTAGTAGAAGTATTTACAGTTCGTTTGCTAGCACCCTCCCCTAAATATCATGTCATTTATAAATATCGGGATCCTTGTCATGGGAATGATATATGTAGATTTTGTTTTCTTCATACAAATCCCAGAAGGAATTCAAATTATCTTGGTCATTCTGGCCTAGATTTGTTTTATTTAAGGGCAGCGACATCACTTGCCAAAACGGGAAGTAAGCCCTAACGCCGCCGCAGCCAGCTTGGACTACTCGTAACATGCCACAGCAAATATATCCTGTTTTTTCATTGCAATGGTCAGTGTGCTTGAAATACCTAGGTTACGATTATCTTGACTGGTTACATCGAGTGAATCCATCTTGGCACCAGGTAGGTACGACGTACAATTGCCGGGATCAAATGTCTGTTCAATTATTTACTACTGCCTTGTGCGCAAATAATGAGATCATCTAGGTAATTACCAGACATCAAAATTGCTGCCTTAATTTGGTTGCTACTCATGATTCTTTGACTTGTATGCCTGGCATTGCCTAGGCATATATCTGCCTAATACTTGGGTTTATCTAGGTCTCTATCTAGGTGATTCAGAGACTTGAATTTCAATCAGCAGCAACTATCGAGACTATAAATGAAAGCGAGACTGCCCCCAAAGCTATATCAACCTGCCATTGGCAACTGGTACCTAAAATCGACCGTGATGTCTGCCGGCCCCAGAGCAGACATAACAGCAAAAGGAGGAGGAAGGTCTGCACTATTCACCCTCCCAGAATGCCGTTTCGCGAAATTGGCGACCTCCTTCGCCCAATTGATCAAGTCTGCCTATCACTCACTTGCAAACCCCTCTTTGAATTATTCCACAGTTCCATGTCGTGGAAAGAACGCATAAACAGCGCATTGCGCTGGAATATCGGGTGTGTGAGAGAGTGGCCCTGGACTGAGCTCTTGATGCAACTTGAGAATTATAAGTGGGCGTTTTGTGTCGCCTGTCAGAAATTACATCCAAGGAAGGAATTTGATGGTGATGACGATGAATACGATGACTATGAAGATGATAGCGAGGAAGCAGTAGAATATATTCATGAAAGCGAATACCCACGCCAGAAACCTTTGCGGCAATGCATGGCCCATGCCGGGGTTGTGGACTTATGTTGTAATTGCTTCTCACTGACTTATCGTGACCGAAGTCGGATTGTGGCTTATTTGAGGACGCTGTATGCCTCTCCTTCTCCCGAGAGCAAAGCCATGGATAACTTCAAGGGATGGCTCCAGACCGGTGTTTATGTCACTGATGAAGGAAATCGAGTTCCATGCTTGTTACATGAGTGTCTGTTTTCAGGTGCCTATCAGACTGAAAGTGAGATGATCCTATACCTCAATAGCCCAGATTCTAGTGCGCTACTGATGTATACACACGTTGTTTTCACGTACAAGTTCTACGGTATCAGCGGTCTTACTTACGGTGGCCCTTCCATGTCCTTATCTCCCCATAAATACATGACGAAAAATTTGCAGGTCAATGATTGAAAATGCCGCCAATGCACTACTTTTACTACCGTTGGGCATATTTTTGCCAAAACCAAAGAATTTGTTCTGCATACTAAGCGCACGCTGGGCAGTTTCTGACTGGCCTGCGGATCGTTCGTGGGAGAACCAATGCCGTGACATGTGTAAATGTGTGAAGACCCCTACGTATACCTGCGCCCATGCAGAGAAAGATGAGGAAATGTTTGTCTTATATGGTCGTGGAGATACTGAGTCAGACGACGAATCTTCACATGAGGAAGACACAGAGTCAGACGGTGAATCTTTTTGATCTAATTAAATATCACGGGATATAGATAGACGGCCAAGGCAGTTGGCATCATAATGCTAATTATTATCTATTCTCGCAATATGGCAATGAACCCAGTGGGATCAGAAATTCCACCTGCTAGTAGGTCATATCTGTAGCGTTCAGAGTTTGTTTGCAAATGTTTTAACCAGCAATCACTTATAAACAGCCCTTCTCATGAAATCATTATATAGTCTTGACCCGTTGATGCTACATTAAGTTACTAGTAGTTTGTGTGACCATTAATTGGATCATCTAGGCAAATACTGGCTACCAAGATTGCTGCCTTACTTTTGGTTGCTACGCATGACCTCATTCTCTAGGCATCTCTAGGCATATATACATCTGCCTAATACCTGGATTAGACGCTTGAATTTCAATCTACCCAAACCTATCGAGGCTGCCTTCACTAAAAGCTATATAAATTGATCAAACCATTGCCAAGTGGTAAATCGACTATGATGGCTGCCGACACACCAGAAACACCTCCACTATTCAGCCTCCCAAAATGCCTCGTTCGCAAAATTAGCAAATTCATTACCACAGCGGACCAAGCTTGCCTATCACTGAGTTGCAAGTTCCTTTTTGAGCTCTTTCACAGTTCCGGCTGGTGGGACCGCATAGATGAGGAAATTCGCCTGTGTCCTTTCTATGACAAGACATGGAATATCGAGTTTACAAGACCTACGAGACTATTACCTCGGAATCAGCTCTTGGTGCAACTTGAGAATTCCAAGTGGGCGTTCTGTGCAGAGTGTCAGAAATTGCATCTGAGGGAGGAATTTGAAGCATCTGGTGATGGTGTTGATGATAATGACAGTGAGGACGATTACATTGAAAATGATTATTACTCTGAAGAAGAAGAAGAAGATTATGATGATGATGATGACGATGATGAATACGATGAATACGATGGCGTTTCCGTTGATGATGAACAATATGAAGACTATTACGATGACGACAAATATCAGGAGCCTTTGCAGCAATGCATGGCCCATCCCGGTGTTGTGGACTTGTCTTGTGATGATTGCTTCTCATTAACGGTATCGTGATCAAAGTTAGACTGTAGCTTATTCGATGACTCTCTATCCTTTTACTTATTCTCCTCCTCCTTCTGACGAGAGTAGATCCATCAATAATAATCTATAAATATCTAGGCTCCTCCCATGACATTATTATATGTAAATACTGTTTTCTTTACATAAACTCTACGAGTATCTCAAACTATCTTGATTATTTTGGTCTATATTTGTATTTAGTTGGGGAGGCCTCCTGCATACATTATTTGCACACACTGTAGCGACAGCGACATCCTTGCCAAAACGGGAAGAAAGCCCTAACTATCGCAACGCCTTGAGGTAACTCGTAACATGCCACCACAGAACTGCTCTTATAGCTCTCCTTAGATACCAATAGCGCACAAACTGTAGAGATAAGAGAATAGATGCAGCATATGATCTCACATGCACCGCGCCGATATTCAATACCCAAACCAGACATGCAAGGCACGGGGTCTGACCCACCCAGGAACGACATACCTAGGTACGACTACGTACGTGTATATGTAGATTATTACCATGTACATAAAGAAAAACATTCTAGATAAATGCCTAGGGCGGCCACGTACTTTTTCCCTTTCTAATAATACGGCTGCTTGCTTATCGGTGGCTTAAGGCAAACCACTCCTTGCTTTAGCAGCCCATTCTTCGGCTGGTATGTTATCATCCCCTCCCGCGCCTACCGAAGGCCAAACACTGCCAAACAGAGGGCAAATCGAGGGCCAAAAAGCTTGTCTTGTTGCTGAAACAGATTGCGAGGCTTGGACATGCCTGTGTGGACACTTATCGGATTGCATGATCGGTCGCCATGCCTGTCTGCCTGGCTGGCATGGCGTTTCGCGTACCGCTGAGGCTTGACCGGGCTGATCTGCTCCCTCCCTCTATGCATGATGCCCTTGTTATGTGGTTACGTACCTCTTCTATCCAGGCACGTACTTTCAATCTTTTGTCGATTCAATTTCTTTGCTTTGCTCTACTTGTTGTCTGCGTTTGTTGTCTGCGTACTATGTTCATTATACTGCTTCGTTTCGGTTATTTCTTGAGACATCTAGATGATTGAGTCCTGAATTACGCGCCATCTCGCTCCAATCGAGGAGCATTTCATTCGTTTTTGTTTTCTCATTTCAAATTGAGTCACCATGTTGAAGCCGATTCTCGACATAACCAACCTCAATGTGTCGCTGTCTGTTCTTGGTACGATTGCCTTGAAACCAACCAACTACTTGCGTATATGACTGACAAGACTATTATAAGGCATCTTTATACTCGCCTATGGCTACTTTTCAGCCCGACTGCAGCAAGTATGGTACTTGGGAGAAGCCTGTAAGCGAGACAAGCCTATCAAACAGCATATTTAGAGTTGACTAACTCTATCAAAGTGCCTGCCTTTGTGCTGGGCATAATAGTTGGTCCGGTGGCCGCCAACATGATCAACGTAGCTAACTGGGACCACAATGGGGTCTATCACGACACTCACGAAATCGCATATGTAGGTTTCTTTAACCTATTGCAGTTTCGGTGACAAAAGTTGATGTATATAGGATTTGACTCGCGTTGTCATTGCAGTTCAGCTAGTCAAGGTTGGCTATGAGCTTCCGAAGCAATATCAGAAACAGCGCGCGGCCGAAATGACCATCTGCCTTCTCCCTGTCATGACTATTATGTGGCTCTGCACGACGGGATGTGTCAAGCTGATGGTCCCGCATATTTCATGGGTTAGTTGAGTTGTTCACATAATAGAAGAAGAGGAAGAGACTGACGACTACAGGTATCCGCCCTAATCATCGGATCCTGCGTGACCTGCACCGACCCTATCCTCTCGCAAGCCATCGCCAAAGGCCCCTTTGCCGAGAACTACGTGCACCGCCCGCTACGCGAATTCATCTCCTCCGAGGCCGGTGGGAACGATGGATTCGGATTCCCCTTCTTGCTTTTCGCGGTTGCGCTGCTGCGGTATGACGGGACGAGAGCGAATGCCATTTCGTTGAATGAGCTGGACCATGCTGAGGGGATACCAGACCAACTAGGTGCGGAGGAGCAAGGGCGATTTGGCGGCGGACTGGATACGGCGTTGAAACATTGGGCGATTGAAGGGGTTTTGTTTATGGTGTTGCTGGGGTTTGCGTATGGTGCTATTGTGGGCACACTGTGTCGGGTGGTTTTGAACTGGGCGCTTAAAAGGTTTGTTGTCTGCCTAATATGAAGTCAGAATGCATGAGAGCTGATTGTTTGGAACAGAAAATGGGTTGACAACGAGAGTTACATGCTCCTACCACTTGCTATGGGGGTGAGCCTACATTCTCTCCGCATTCAAAATCAAAACAAAATATACTAACGTATCAGATCTTCATCGTCGGCACCTGCGGCTGCTTTGGCGCCGACGAGACGCTCGCCTGCTTCGCAGCAGGCAATGCCCTAAACTGGGACGGCCGTTTCCTAGCTGAAGTGCATCTCCGGCACGACTCATTCAACAACATCCTCGAACGCTTGCTCAATTTGGCCGCTTTCATCTACCTCGGTCTGATTATGCCGTGGGACTCTCTCACAAATCCGGCAAAGACTGCCGTCAATGGCCTCACGGCCGGACGGTTGTTCGGGCTGGCCTTTATGGTCCTGGTGTTTCGGCGCATTCCGGCGATTCTGGTCTCGTATAAGCTCATGTCGAAGGTGTGTCGGGATTGGAAGGAGGCGTTGTTTATGGGGTATTTTGGGCCCATAGGTAGGTTTTCCTCCTTCTCTCTGTCCCAGCCTATGGTGTTTAATAGCATATCTAGGAATCGGCGCAATATCATCCGTCGAATATGCAAGACAGCTCTTCCCCGATCCTGGAGACAGCGACACGGAGATCAACAATCTGACCAACGTCATGATACCAGTGGTCTACTGGCTCGTATTCTTCTCCATCATAGTCCACGGCCTCTCCGTGCCTATACTGCACATGATCTACAAATGGCGCAAAGTGCCCACCGTTCACGACAATCCCATCGAGGTTGTGTTACTATCCAACAACGAGCCGCTGCCTGCGAATAGCACGGCGCTGCCCCAACGGCATTCGGCTATACTCAATAATCGGTTCTCGAGACAGGACGACGACGACGATGAAACTGTTGCTGTTACTGCTGCAACTCCAAGAGCATCGACAGCAGCACAGACTATCGGACGGTCTATGACGGTGCACAATCTTCCTTCTCACCAATCTCATCACAGCATATTCCACCGATCGAGATCCTCTCACGACTATAATAATCACCACAGTCACCATCATAATCATAATTATAATATTCACCGCAATTCTCTGCACGGGTCAGACGTGATAGATATCCTGCAGCACAGCGAAGAGGGACGAATGCATCACAAGCCCAGGTCGCCATCAGAGAGTTCGGGTTCTGCTTCGGTTGATAGAAGGCAGTCGACATCACAAGAGATGCCCCGGGACATGATCTAGTATAGTATTTATTTTCCTCAAGGTGGTTTTTTGGGGAGGGGCGGGTCAAGGCGTTGTTATTATAATAGATTTATTTTCTTATGTGTGCACCTATAAAGGGAGTTGGCAAGTTGAAATAAACGGAGTAGTTATTTATACCCAGTTGTCTAATTGAATATCATTCTCATGACATACATCCTTTCTCTCCTCGTAATCATCATAATGCCCCCCTGAATGAATCACTCCATCCTCGCACTCGTTGGTATTGGTCAAATTTAAACTGGGCAAGTCTGCATCACAGTCAGTTTTGACATCGCTGGATATATAGATAGATAAAAACTTACAGCACCGCACGATCCGCAACTCTTGTTGTCTCCGGCAACAGTAGCACCGCACTTAGGGCAGCTGGGGTGAGCCATTTCGACGGATATGGATGGATGTTTGTTATGTGGCTGGTGGGGTTGTCAGCTTTTGCATGCATTGTCCGTCGATAGTTGTATACGTACATTTGTTATTGTTCGATTTTGGTCTCTGAGTGAAGACTTGCTTGTTGGTGTTGGAGAAGAAAAGAAAGAGGAAGCGTTGCTGGTACCCCGCTATTTATGTAGAAAGAGAGGCTGCTTGATTGGGCGTTCCCCACCCTCCAAGGCTATGGCCATGGCTGAGCGCGATAGACGAAGATACCGTAGTACAAGTCCAAGGCTGGGATAGCAGAAAATGTATTGGTCAACTGACTCTGGCTTAGTGCTAGTAGTGCTTGTTGATCATCATATGACTAAGTCAAGACCGGCGAGATAGTATCTTTTGGTTTCATTTCTTGTTCATCATTACATTACATAAATTCCTAGTAGGAGACATGCTAGACAAGGCTGTTGTTGCAGTAGCTAGCTAACTAGGGGCCCGGTGTGGGTGTGGGTGTAGCTGCAGCCGATGATCCATTCAGCCGTGCTTTCTTTTTCTTCTTCTTCTTCGCCAGCACTGCCGGTCTTGACCCATAGTCCGCTACCTCCAAGTGCGTGCCACACGTCAGGCAGTCGCCGTTCTCCGGCGGCTCGCAGAATATGCTAAGGCAAATCGAGCAGACAAATCCGATGTTGACCACGCGCCGATGACAAAAGCAAGCCGCCCGGAAATCCACGTCGACTCGAGAAGGCAGAATAAGGTGTTTGCGAGATCGCTGATCGGGGAGGAATGCCATCATCAGGTACTGCAGCAGCCCTTTGGGTTCCTTTAGAGACATGTAGACTCCTCGTGTAGCATCCGACGCTTGCTGCAGGAAGACGGCATCGCCGCTGAGTTTGCAGACGTCAATAGGGATGTGCAGGCGCTGGCATGCAAAGATGCTGTTCATTATCGGGATATATTGATGTGCCGAGTCCGTAGAGCTGCTGACGGAGACAACCAGAATCCGACTCTGGAGTCCCAGATTGACAGTACTGCCTGGCGTTGCCGACGGACCTGTAGGTGCGTTGGCTGTATCGATGTTGCTGTTGCCGTGTGTCTCTGCCCATGTCATAGTCCGCCGGTTGATGTGACTGAGTGCTAATGTCAAGGCACCAGCTATCATAGTAGACGTGGCGCTCACATCAGATGCATTGGTAGAAGCCAAAAGCTCTCTGACATTTTCGGTCACTTGTTCCTCAACAATTCCAAAAGGGCGGTAGATGTTGTTGTTCGTCTGAGAAGTGGAAGAAGGCTCGCCATTCATTTCAACGTCTCCGTCAGCGTCCAGCCGGTTCGGAGACGGCTTTTGTTGATTGTGCGAAGGATATAGCCAAGCCGCGCGGTGGCTATGGGACGCTATCACGGCAACCTCGTTTGTGTAATTGCATGCTAGGTGTGCATTGATAAACACTAGAAGATTCGCTAGCGCCTTGGAAAAGGGCAGCTGCTCCTCAAGCAATGCCCATGCATGAGGATTGATATCGAGAACGATTGCAAGGAGCGATGGAGCTGGTTCTGTTGCAAGTCAAGTCGGATCAGTCACCGGCCTGCCGCGATCAAATCGTGTGAACTCACCACTGCCAACACTTTCGTAATGCTCCGAGGCATCTACGGCGTTCATCGTAAAGCAAGTGTGAGGAGGATAGAGCTCATCATGGACAGAAAGATGAAGGTTCAGACGAACCAGCACCGGCACTGTCTATGGAGTTTGAGCGAGCTCGAAAGTGCCAAGTGAGTGAAAATGTGAAAATTACAGTGTCGTGTGTCTAGCCAAGCCTCAACAAATTCGAAGCTGGAGGAAGATCGCGAAGATCTTAGTGAGCCAAGCTAAGCTGCTAAGCACGGCCGCGAGGTCATGTGACGCGCTGAGACACCCGCCAAGACTGGGCGTCCCTACAGGGCTAGCGTGCACTGCCTATTTCGGATAGCTATACTCCGTCCATATTTTGGTGTTTCAGCAATTTCGACCAAGAACTACTTTTGTCGCCGTGCTTCAACGGAGGCTGAGAACGTGCCTCAGGCGCTCGCTCAGATTCGACTGTCTGTCAGCGCAAGGCTTATGTCTGCGAATACAATCCCTAGATTCCACGCCTACACTCCCCTGCTGTTAGATAAGAGTGCATACAGTGCAGCCAGTTACTAGATAGTTATGCGTCATAGCATGCTGCAGTTATACACCTTTCACATGCCGACAGCAACAACATAAGCTGGGCTGAGGAAAAAGCAAAGAGCTGAAAGCGATGCAAATGCCAAAAAAAGGATGCCTCAGGCTGGGCGCTTCGGCGTCCGACGATCCGATAAAGGAGGGGCAGCTGCAGATAACGGCATAATTACCGCTATTCTGCCGCCCGCGTCGGTCAAATACAGCCGTAATTATCAGACCGCGCTGTCATTGGCTGATCTGCCGTATTGGCGTCCGATGCCGTACATTAGTCATACGCATAGCTGGGGCCGTCTTAAATAATCATGATTATTATTTCTTTTGCTGGTGCTACTCTGAGCTCTCTCTCTCCCTCTACACGAACAAAAAGCAACCCTTTTGCATTATTCGGTCAGGATCGCATCGATCAGCACTATGTCGTTGATGCTGGCGCACCCTAATCCTCCTGCTTAATACTGTTAATTGAAAATCCATATTCAGTCAGCACTGGCAGCCAAGCGTAACTGCAACACAACCAACCCACCCACTTGCCTTTTCGCCCGCGCCTTCCGACACTGACCTACAAACCGATTCTACAATTCATCCAACGTCATCTTTCCCTAATCAACACCTGCTTCATCTTTCAGCGAGCAAAAGCAAACCGGCTCGACGGTCGTGTTGGAAATGGTGGCCCCAAACGTTGAAGACCGCGCCGTAAAATTATCCCGTGAAGCCGTCGAGTTGATAGATGCTGGCCATAAGGAGGTTCGTACAATTCGACTCTCCTTAAAAGATCTTTACTAACACCTGCTGGTTCTGATTTCTTAGGCCGCATCGAGAAACCTCCGTGAAGCCCTTTCCCTTGCACCCGAGAATCTAGAAGTCAAAGCAGCCTTCCTCAAAATCCGCGGCGAGGAAGAAAATGGCCATCCACTCTTAAATTTGTTACAAAAATATGTGACAGGAAAGATTGAACAGGCTGGAAAGGATGCCGCACGTTACCTACACGCCGATGGGTCCAAACCCCCTGGAGACGTCTCGTTAGAATGCCTCAATCTCATCTTAGCTAAAAATGCGGAGTCACTCTCTCCTACTCAGGACGAAATCATCTCTGGTTTAGTTAAGCAGTGTGTCAGCGTCCGGCGGTTCTTTTCTTCACGCCTCCAGGTTTCGGTCACCACTTTCTTTGACGAGATCTACGATCGAGGCGACAATGCTGTGGTGTGTCTGGATACCGTGGTGCTCGACCCGACCCTATGGCCGTCAGAGGATGTTCGTACACACTGCGAGAGTGAGCTTTTTCAACTCTTCATCGCCAAACTGATGGAGTCTGGCCATGACCAGGACGGCCGGTCTCTCAAGGGAATTACCAGGCTTTTGGCCGTCGACGCTCAGAAGCTGCAGCATCTTATAGACGATGAAGGCTTCGATGTCATCTTATCATCATTGGATTACAGGCTTCCTCTTGATGTCCGGAGCCAAGCTACTCTGGCCACTGCCAAATATCTCGAAACCTCCAAAGAAGTTGGACAAAAGCTATTCTCGCAACTGATTACGGCCAAGGTTGCAAAAGCTCGGAACGAAGATTTGATTGTTGCCTTTTCTGCCGCTGCCGCCGTGTTTCCAATCGTCCCATCCCTCACATCATCTCTTCTCTTGACTGAGGGCTTCCTACAGTCCATCGTGCCTCTCCTCCACCGAGAAGCAAAGTCACCAAAGGTTGAACTCGCTCTTCTAGAATTGTTTAATGCTGCATGTCTGGACCGGCTATGCCGCGAAGCAATAAGCAAGGAATGCAGTGAATGGCTTTCTCATATCCTCTCCAACGGCACTGATGCGAGCTCCGAGCTAGCCGCTGTTGTCCTAGCAAAAGTGAGGACATCGGAGAAGCAAGGAAGTTCGGAATCAGCAGATAAGACGCAAGAGGAAAACAATTCTGGTGTTCAAGAACTGGTCAACCGCTTTAAGGGGCAAATGTCAGATCACAAAGTCACCAACGTTCACAATCCTATCGAAGGATTGGCGTTTGCCTCGGTCAAGCCTGATGTTAAAGAACAGCTGGCACATGATCCAGTCTTCTTAAAGGGTCTTTTCGACGTTCTCGCCTCACACCTGGAGGACACAACTTTGTTATATGGGGGACTCATGATAATTTCCAACATTACGAGGTACTTGCCGAACATGTCGGAAGAACAGAAGAAGATGTCCGAGCTGAAGGCATATGCTGAAGCATCCAAAACCCCTTCTACGCCGAATACCCTGGAAGATGAACAGCATGTGACGGCACGCTGCGTAGCGCTCATTGAAGCCAATATCATGCGTCTTCTTGTGGACTGCGGCAAAGCAAATTTGAAATCGATTCACGATATCACAAGCAAGATCCTTGTGTCTTTATCAAAGAATTCCAAAACAAGAGGAAAGTTGGCCCAACAAGGAGCAGTCAAGCTCCTACTATCCATCTTGGGTCCCAAGAACGGCAGCCCTACCCCAACATTTAACGAAACCACACACAACGCATCGCTTGCGCTAGCTCGCATTCTAATTTCTGTCAATCCATCTCACGTCTTTCCCGCCTCTGGCTTCCCACAGATCACATCTGCCATTCGGCCCTTGGTTGCGCTTCTCAGCCCCCAAGAAGTTAAATTTACTGCAGAACAGCCACGGGACCTTCTTCCTGTATTCGAATCTCTACTGGCTCTTACAAACCTTGCTTCTTCTCCGGACAGCACGGCAGCCGAGTCTATTGTACGGCAAGCGTGGGATTTCCTGGAAGATTTACTCTTGTCCAACAACACGTTCATCCAGCGCGCTGCATGTGAGCTCGTTTGCAATTTGATGACATGCGAAGCAGGCATTGTGAAATTCGCAGATGGGTCCAAACGCGCCGGTCAGCGTTTGCATGTGCTTCTTGCTCTGACAGATGTCGACGATGTTGCTACACGACGGGCAGCCGGAGGGGCTTTGGCTATGCTAACAGAATATGACGCTGCAATTGCTGCTGTCTTGGAGCGACCACGTGGTGTCAACCTCTTGCTCGGACTCTGCCAAGAGAGCAACGATGACTTGGTCCATCGAGGAATAGTCTCCATTCGCAACCTGACCTGCATCGCTTCCGGCGACATGGGCAACCGTGCTCGCGATGCTGTCAAACAAGGAAACGGCATTGACATTCTTAAGACCTGTCTCAAGAGTACCTCGAATCCCGCTATACTGCAAGCCGGTGTAGAAGCACTGAAGCCGTTGGTGGAGAAAAGCGCAGCCTAGACCATGACAAGGTCATTCATGCCTTTTCAATATGATATACCCAATAGTTCCCTCGATATCCTTCCAGCCTTTTTCAATCGTCTGTTATGCATCTATCTAAAATTCGCATTGAATTACTTGTGGCGGTCTCCTTCTTTCTTGCTTCTTTTCTCCTTCTTTGCCTGTTTTTCTTTAGATATTTATGACGGTGGGGAAGGCGTTCCGGGTGTTTTTTATTTCTCTCCATCGGCATGGGGTCTCGATTTTACACGATGATATTGCGAGTATTTGTAAACCTAGATATTTTCGGGCAAGTCTTTATGACAGACAGGCTGCCACAAGAGATTCAGAGAATGATGAATGAATTATGATTAATCAAGAGTTGCATTTATACAGGAATATATGGTGCTAACCATGGAATATAGTAATCCTTTGTCCTTTGTCCTCTAGTTAGTCCTACTTGCAGGGAATATCGGCTTTAAGAACACCTAGGCTGTACTCACGTGCCTGCCAACTTCCAAGATTCCTCTTATCATCTCTTTCTTTTTCTTTTCCTTACAGTCATGATTCTATATCCATCTGCTTTGCTCGCTACCTATCGTTTTCCCTGTCACGTTTCTGCCCATTGAAACAAGAACTGTCTGCCGCCATTAGGCCCTGGAGAACTCGCGATAAAAAAAATGAAAATCAAAGAATGCTTGCCTCGGCGGTATCTAATCTGTTCTATAGTGACGTCGGTCGGTGGCCTACTAAATGGGTAGGTGCATACATCCACCTCCTGCCCTTTTCAAGATAATAAAAGTGTTTACAACTTTCTTCCTAGACTTGACACAGGTGTAATTGGCCTTGTAACCGTGATGTCCAGTTTTACCGCTACTTTTGGCAAAATATCCTCTTCACTCCATGGTCTAGTAGTTTCTTGTGTACTTCTTTCGGCGACGTTTGCCTCCCTATTCTCAGGGACTTTGTCGGATACTTTGGGCCGCACACGCGCTCTCGCGGCTGGAGCATTCGTCTTTGGAGTTGGTGCTGTTTTTGAGGCTAGCGCAGGCCAATTGGGGATTTTGATATTGGGTCGTTTGGTTGTTGGAGCAGGCGAAGGACTGTTTTTAAGTACACTGGTGGTGTGAGTATCAACCCTTCTGCTTCTAACTTGCAGAACGAATAATAAATGTCTATTTAGGTACATCTGTGAAATTTCACCGGCAAAAATCCGAGGCCCGCTCGCTTCAATGGTGCAACTTTTCATCACCATAGGGCTGGTGGTTGGGTTTTTCATGTGCTACGGAACCGTGAAGAACCCTACAAGCTTCTCTTGGCGATTTCCATTTGCACTCCAAGCTGGCATATCCTTTGCACTGTCTCTGGCAGCGCTATACTACCTTCCGGAGTCTCCCAGATGGCTCAACCATCGTGGTCATCCGCAGAAAGCGGAGAGGGCTTGGGCCAGGTTAGAGGTAGCCATGGCTGATCGAGGGTCTGATACTATCGAAGATTCAGTGCGGCATGAACATCAAACTGTCAATGGCTTGGTTGGCCAGCTTAGTCTTTATTATCACAACGGCATTCTCAATTTACGGCGAGTGATGGGTCCTGCATCTAAAAAACAGGCCCTTCTAGCCGTGTTCTTGATGTCTATGCAGCAATTGAGCGGAATTGATGGCGTTCTTTATGTAATTCTTGCTTGCTTTCCTTGTTTCATGCCCCTTTTTCTATACTGACGTCTTTCAGTACGCACCTCTCCTCTTCCAACAAGCTGGACTGTCTTCATCCGAAGCCTCATTCCTGGCATCAGGAGTCTCAGCCATCCTGATATTCGCGACTTCGATACCCGCATTTCTTCTAACTGACAAAATTGGGCGTCGAGCATCCACTTTATACGGTGGAGTTGTGCTGTCTGTCATCATGGCAATTATTGGATCACTATATGCTTCTGGAAGCGTCCATCAAACTTTTGGATCTGGTCGATGGGTGGTGATAGTTTCTATTTACCTTTTCTCAATATCATATTGCATGAGTCAGTTTCCCTTCCGACGTCCATCATTCGCCAGAGACTTGTTCTAACGTTGGTGATAAACTTCATATAGCTTGGGCTCTTGGAATCAAAGTCTACGCCAGTGAAATACAACCGGTACCAACCAGAGCGACAGTAACGAGTCTTGCTCAAAGCGCCAATTGTGTAAGTTTCTTCTTCTTCTTCTCTCTCTATTTATCAAATATTGCTTGGCTGAGATGTCGTCTAGCTTACAAACTTCTTCGTCGCTCTTATCACCCCGACAGTACTACAAAAGTCATCTTTCGGCATATATTTCCTCTTCTGCGGATGTACTATTGTGACTGTTGCAGTTTGTGCGCTGTTCATGCCAGAGACAAGAGGTCGTCCACTTGAGACTATCTCGGAGGTATTTTCGAGTACTAGTCGGCATGCACTTCATGGTGCTCGACAGCGACGAGTACTGGGTCGACTTCAGCCTATGTTTACGTCCGGTGCTCAGAGGCCATGATGTTAGATCTTTTGATGCACCTTTATGAGTTAAACCATGGCACTGTCCCTGAAAGGGTCCTTAGGATAGAGGCATTCAAAGATGAAAGAGGCCCGGGAGCTCACCGCAGCAGAAGTTGCACAACAAAACGATGAAAAAGGAGAAAGGATTGCAGCATTAGCAATTGCTGGAGCTTTATTGAAGGGTCTCGCCAAAAACTAGGGATGCAAGGTTCATAATGCGTGCTATTGGTTGATGTTAAAGGGGCATGGTCATACCTTGATATCACGTGGCTACATATAGATGAGTCATGGCCACTTTGAATAAACTCCTTTCATTCCAATAAAGTCAATGCTTTGCAAGATTTATTAATGGATCGTCGATTACTTAGCCAAGAAGAAACGTGAAAGAATCCCCGTAATTTGTACCTTCATTCCTCCTGATGACCTCGACTACTCATGGCGACAAGCTGCAACACGTGCGGTCAGGCACGCACTGACGGGCCTGGTGTATATAGAGGGCCATATTATATCTTGTAAACCAGGGTCAGAGATAAGACGGTGAGGCATTCATTCCAGGGAGCCCCTAGTTGAAAGGAGTCAATGTCTGTAAAATATCAGGTCATGTGTTCTATTGTTGTTGTTCAAGGCAGTTGCCTGGTAGGTTGCCACTGCCGAAGCTTTGCCATCACCGCCTTCCGCAAGAGCTCCATCGCCCGATCTCATCCCCCCACGTCTTCTCCTGAGAGAGTCCTGTCTCTTTGATCTCTGGCAGATTAATAATTATGGCGGCTAGCCTTTGGCCTTTGCTGCTTTAATCATTTATCATTTATTTACTTATTTATTTCTATCTATTATTCGTTATTGGTTGTTGCCCTCTCTTCATAGTTCCGAGTTCGTACACCAACGTCCGCCTCGCTCCACAGCTACAGAAACAGCTAAGCTCGATTATCGATCGTGGTTCAAATAGTGGACTTCAACAATTTAGTGCAACTTCTTTGGTCCGATTTCCCTCTAATCTGGCCCTTGCGAAATTCTAGTTACCACACGTGATTCAATTGCGAGCTTGCTTTCGACTTTTCAAGCTTGGTAGTTCCGCCGCCGGACACCGCTGAAAAGAAATTTATTTCCTTCCAACCTTCACCTCTACGGTTTTTTTTTCTGGGAGAAATGCAGCTCATCTAGCTCCAATGGATCTCCAGCTTACCGTCAATTTTCTTTTTTTCCTTGGTGCCGTTTGTGTTTCTTCTGTCGTTTGAAATCTCCTCCTTCAAACTACCTCTTTGTCCACAGTGGGTAATTTGGCCCCGCTGTTCCGCATCATCCAGTTCCATCGCATCCCGCAAAGAAGCCAGCCCTAATAAGCTGCCCCTCCGCTGAAAAAGGGCCAATTTTTGACTCATTTTTTATTTGTCTATCGGGCAGTGGGAATTGACTTTGAAGGGGGATATTCAACAAGTGTTGAGAGCCTCATATTCAATATGAAGTTCGGTCGCAATCTCCCCCGAAATGTTGTCCCGGAGTGGAGCTCTTCGTATATCAACTACAAAGCTCTGAAGAAGCTCATTAAATCCGCTGCTGAGTGCCAGGTTGCAGATAGAGATGTCGACCTTGTCGGTAAGTACCTCATCAACGAGTTCTACTTTTGAGCTTTAAGAAATATCAAATCTGACCCGATTGTCGTCTCTCCTTAGGCTTTTTCTTCTCTCTCGATAGAAACCTCGAGGACGTGGATCATTTCTACAACAAAAAGCTAGGAGACTTTACGCGCCGGCTCAAAATATTGGAGGATCGCTTTGGAAACTCGTTAGCTGCTGGACAAGTTCTTGATGCCGAGGATATCGGAGATCTTGTCACCGCTCTACTTGAGCTCCGTGGCCAGTTTCGTAAACTCCAGTGGTATGGTGAAGTCAATCGCCGTGGTTTCATCAAAATCACCAAGAAGCTTGATAAGAAAATCCCTGGCGCCGAGGCGCAGAAGAAATATCTCGCGGCAAAGGTGGACCCTTCGCCATTCGCAACAAATACACAACTCACTCAAGCAACCGCCAAGATTAATGAGTGGCTCTCTATCTTGGGTGACCGCAAACTCCCAGATGATTCCAGTTCTACCAAGTCGTTGACCCTGACGAGGGTTCGGTCTCGGCCAAACCTGAATTTGCCACCTAATCTACTCACGGCTGTTGACGAAGCACTGCTCAAAGACGACACTTCTGCCTTATTGGAAGTCCTCGGGACCCTCAAAGTCTCTGCCGATGAACAGGGAGAATTTGTTTACCCCATGGTTCAGAAGAATCTTCTGCAGCGTGCCATTGCTTGTAGGGCTAGATCCTCGATTGATGTTTTACTGGGGAAGATTGACTCCTTAGAAGAGGAAGACGACATCAACAAACGGAATTGCATTCACCGACTCGTAATTTCTATTGGCAGGGCTCAGTCTACCTCGGATTCCGATCCTTCTGCAACTACCTCATTAGAATACCCCGAGGAAACCACTTACATCACGCCTGCTGCCGCTCCGAGGTTACAGCCTCCGCGAAACGTTGTGAAGGAAGCCAATCAGAAGCAACTATTAACTAGAGACGATGAATCCGTTGCTCTCCTGCAATATCTATTGGATCAATTACGCCCTCACCAAAGAAATGATCTCTTAGCCAAAGATATAACCGGCAGAACCCCTCTTCACTATGGCGCCCAGTACGGGTTCAGAGTCGTCTGTGAAGTCGTCATTGAACACTTGAAACAGTGGGATTTATTCGACGTGTCGGAAGGTATAGATGGGCCAAATTGGCAAGATCTCGAGGGCTGGGCCCCTCTCCATCTCAGTGTCGTAGGCGGGCATCCATTGACCACCAGGGCTCTTCTGCAAGCTGAGGAGAACTATAAAAAGGACAAAACCACAGTCAGAAAACGTATTTCAAAGTCTAGTGCTGCTCTGGCTATGGCAGTCAAGGCAAATTTTGTTGACATTGTCCAATTGCTGGTAGAGGCTGGCGTCGATATAAATTACCAAGACGAGCAGGGTGAAACAGCTTTACACGTTGCTGCTCGATTCGACCATAGTCAGTGTGCAAACATCCTCTTGGAGGGAACCGCAGATCAAAAAGCAAATCTGGAATTAGCAGAGAACACTTATTCGTGGACACCTCTGTTCATTGCCTCTGTGGATGGTTCTTTAGCTGTTACCGACTTACTTATCAAGGCCGGCGCCGATCTAGAAAGGCCCGATTCGTCTGGCTGGACGGCTAAAGAACACGCGGCTCTTCGAGGTCATCTCCAAATTGCTAAGCGCCTAGCAGAAGTCACGCCTGCTCCAGATCCCTCAGAAAACGACATTTCCATAACCGTCCCAGCTCCTTCGGCTTCCCCTCCTTTAGGATCGCTGACCGATCGCAGGTCTAACAACAACATTCCCACCGGCGGTACCCCCAGTTATAGCTCACGGGCTTTTGATCCTTTAAAGACTTTTGGACATAGATATCTTACTGATGAGAGCATGATCCTGGTCAGCCTGGGCACTATGGATCTTCGAAAGACTTCTCCTCCTGTCAGCCTAGACCGTATACCAATCGCCAGTGCTCATTCAACACAGCTTGATACTGCACTTTCCGTTGTTATTTCTGCAAGCGGTGCCCATGGGGAGCCAGAGATAATCGATCTTCCGGTTCAAGATAACATCGCTACAGAGCCCATTACTTTCTATTCAAAAGATATCACCAACGTGAGGATTCTTTTCGACCTTGTTCCTACCTATGCAGGCTCCACAAATCAGATCGTGGGACGAGGAGTGGCGTTGCTTTCTAGCATTAGGCCATCTATTGGGTCCAACCGTATTAGTTTGCAAGGTGACATAACAGTGCCTGTGATAGCTGCTAATACTCTTGATGTCATTGGAACTTTGACTTTCAATTTCTTGGTCATCACTCCATTCAGCCACCCGAAAATGTCCCTCAACCACGACCAGACCTACTGGAAGACAGTCACGGCGCCTATGGTGATTGGACATCGAGGTAAGCTCTCTTCATGACAACAGCAACGAATCACATTCTAACTCGTTAATAAGGGCTTGGTAAGAACTTTGCAAGTCGAAAGTCTCTTCAACTGGGAGAGAATACTGTTCAGGTAAGGGAACCGTCTTGTATGCATTTGTTGGTGCTGTTTCTGACTGTGGCATTAGTCATTCATTGCTGCAGCGAATTTGGGTGCTTCATACGTCGAGGTAAGTTTCATGATTCGAAAACTTTTTCTAATTGGCAGCGCTGACTTTTTCCTAGTTCGGTAAGCATATATATTCTGCCTGGATTCTATCCCACGCAATACAAACTAATCAACACAGACGTACAACTCACCAAGGATCACGTTCCTGTCATATATCATGACTTCCTTGTCAGCGAAACGGGAATTGATGCCCCCGTTCACACATTGACGTTAGAACAAGTATTTTCTCCCCTTGTTTATAGATTTATTAGTTGCGGTCAACTAACAGATTCGAAAGTTCCTCCACCTCGGCAATACTCAATCTCCACGGCTAGATCCAACTGATAGCCCATCCCAACGTCCGCGTGCGATGTCTGTTGGCGAATCACTTTTTGATCCGTCAGGGCTCAGTGAGAAAATGAAGCATACACGCGACTTCAAGAACAAAGGTTTCAAGGGTAATACTCGTGGTAACCATATCCAGGCACCGTTCGCCACTTTGGAGGAGCTTTTCAACAAGCTTCCAAAGTCTGTTGGATTTAATATCGAGATGAGTAAGTTGTTTCGCTCACTCGCGAAAATCCATTCTAGCTACTGACTTTCCGTCAACAGAATATCCCTCGCTCTATGAAAGCGAGGAAGAAGAGATGGACACTTACGCTGTCGAAGTCAATTCCTTCGTTGACACAGTTCTCAAACAGGTCTACGAATTGGGAGAAGGACGCAACATGATATTCTCCAGCTTCAACCCTGACATCTGTCTCTTGCTAGCGTTCAAGCAGCCTTCGATCCCCGTCCTCTTCCTGACCGATGCCGGCAGTAGTCCCGTTGGTGATATTCGAGCAAGCAGTCTCCAAGAAGCCATCCGATTCGCATCTCGCTGGAATTTGCTAGGAGTTGTTTCTACGGCAGAGCCATTTGTCCTTTGCCCACGACTTGTGCGTATTGTGAAGGAGTCTGGGCTGGTTTGTGTTTCGTATGGAACACTGAACAATAACCCCGACAATGCCAGGGTAAGTGCAACCATTTACAATGATTATTGGATATATGTTCCTAACGAAAGAAACAGTTGCAAGTAACCAATGGCATCGATGCCGTCATTGTTGATTCGGTCCTCGCTATCAGAAAGGGTCTGACTGAGGCCTCGCCCTCGGATTCCGCGTCTCCCATGACCATGGCTCAAGCATCTTCTAGCCAGACATTGCAACAACCGCCGGCTGATATTAGCACGCTTGATAAAGAGAGTCCATAGTTGGTTACTCTTATGAATGAATGTTCCTTCATTATGTATGATGGTGTTATTGTATACGACGATGATTTTTGCACCCGTATAAATATTTTGTATCGGTCTATCTAGGACAGATAGTCACATTCATACTATCTAATTTGATCTTGGAAGTTCTCTTCTCAGCCACGATAACTTTCACTGCTTGTTCCTTTCCTCTGTCTAGAGGATCCATGCTAATGGGTGCCTTCTCGAGAGGGTTGCCACAATTCTTTTGTTATAGAACTGCTTATGAGCGCCGGTAGCCCGTACCACTTGCGATATTATCCTCGCCGCGTTTATAGCCTAGGCCACTTGCAATATCGTTCTCGCCACGCTTGTAGCCTGGACCACTGGCGATGTCATCTTCAGAGCGTTTATAGCCTAAACCACTTGCAATATCGTCCTCGCCTCGTTTATAGCCTAGACCACTGGCGATGTCATCCTCGCTGCGCTTCAGTCCTTCTGCGAAGAGGTAGGTCTAGTTAGATGTAACTATTTCTTCCATATCTCTACGTTGTTCTCACTAACCAGATGTGGGCAGCGCAACTGCAAGGCCCAGGAGGACAGACAGAGCAACAATAGATATCTTCATACTTGGTGCAAGGAGGAATTGCTTGAACAGAGAGAGAGAGAAGCGGACTGAATGACTTGGAGTAGAAAGAGGGGACGATGCCAGGTCTGGGAGGTTTACTTCGTATATTTATGCGCTCCTGAGGAGTGCTTACACGAGGGTGTGCCTTCCAATTTTGGTAATGATAAGGCGTGATGCACCATTATATTAGATCATCACCATAGATATCTTTCGCAGATATTGATATGTAGGAGCGTGCTTCTTTGCGAGCGTTGATTCGCTAAGAATACATAACATGCAGGATGATGCTCAGCCCAGAATTGCTTACTGGCGACATAGGTCAGACAAAGTATGTTTTCAACTTATCTCAACTCTTTCAGGCTCCACTGGGCTTAATAACCAACGTCTTGGCTCTCGCGTAGGAGATTTTGATTACTCGGCCTCTGCTCCACTGGTAATATTCCGCTGCCATACATAATTTATTAGGGTTGCAGCAAAAACAGCCTTCGCACTTGACATAACCCTACTTTCCAGTCTCTCACCATTGGTGGACTTTCTATAATCAAATGTCTAAAAGTGATAAGAGAAAATGGAGCCGAGGCCTTTCCTGACATACATAGGGCTGCGGAGCCAACAACCCTACTCTCGCGGGATTTGCAGATTTGGGAATAGCTTCATGCTTGCCCTAAAATGTGTCCCCGCCCATTGAGCGGACCTCTTCCTGTTCTCTCCTCTCCATGTTCAATATTTTCGTGTACATGTAAGATATCCTGGTAGCAATACGATTATCTCCGTCATAATTTACTATAATATGAATACGTAAAATCTATAAATTCTAGAAGTGTGCCTAGGCCTACTATAGCACGTATGAGAATTTGTAACTGCTAATCTTACTATCTCATGCATAATCACCCGCCGGAATCCTATTTTCTTGGTGCTGCATCTTTATGGATCTGGCTTAGATGTAACTAAACCCTAACTGATGTCCTTTTCTGTTGGTTTTTAAGCCAGGGTCACACTAAAAAAGGGAAAGGCACAATTTGGGGGCCATATCGTACATATCTCAAAGTTTAATATATGCTTAAACCAACAACCAGCATCATCCATGCGAGATAGTAGATACATAGCATGGTCATCATCTGTTATCAGGTTGTCAGCATGCAGCATGGCAAAACACCTGCCTAACATGGCATGCAGTGAACCCCTCTTATCTATACGTAGTTTTATCTTCTAGCCTCTACCTGACATTCTATGATAGCTTCAATTTCTCCTTGACTTTTTTTCTCCAATGCATCTTCCATGGCCACCATGTTTACCAGCCTGCGACAGAAGTATAGCTTGCTCACTCAAGAAGAAGCATTCCAAGATGACAACAGCAGTAGCAGCAGCGACATTGAAAAATTCTCTACTATAGCGAGGCCTAGCCTTACAAAATCAGCCACCATCCAGATCTGTATTTTAGTGGTCTACACGCTTTTGTTGGGTGCTATTGGGAGCTTTTTATTCCCAGATGCTTTTCGCAAGTCAAGCAACCCATTTGATATGAGATGTATGTCGCACGCATTTCATCCTTGAGAAATTCATGATACCTGACATCTTTATTAACTATCCTGTAACAGATACTATGATGCATGATGCGTACCGCTACGAGGTTAGAGAGGTGGACTACAACTTCGAAACTATTAACCCATTCAAAGGCGCACCTATCGAAGATATCGAGGAGGCGTGGTCACAGCTACTAAATGGAGGTTAGGAAAACTCTTATACACTTGGATCCAATTTCTCCTAGACTAATATGGATATGCTAGCACACACGTTGCAGGCACCAGAGGCTGAGATGGAAAAAATGAACATGACATCTATTCAGATGAATGATGGTTCCGGGGATTATCTCGTTTTGCCTATTGTAAGTACTATCTCTGAGAAGAAGGAAAACCCTAAAATGAAAGAGAAGAACAAGCTGATATTGGGTACTAGAGCTATCATATGCTCCATTGTATATACCAGATCTATCGCTACGCCCACCCCGATTTCTACGGCGAAGAGCCACGCGGTCCGGACTGGGTAGTAAGTCATACAGACCACTGTGTTGATAATCTGCGACAGTTTGTACAATGCCATGTTGGGACGGGTTTTCAGACTTATACATGGCTCGATACACGCAAGGCGCCCTGGTTTGTGACCAGCACAGAGGACGTATGTGTCGACTGGCCGCACTTTGATGGATGGCTTCGTGAGCGGAGTATACCTGCCAAGGACATGACTACACTTCGAAATGGGAAACTAATCAGTCATCCTAAATATGGACCGGTCTATGAGGCGGACTGGTTTAACAAGACGGTGCTAGGGCATGATCACTAGTTTTGATATCTTATAAGTGCTCTCATAAAAGCAGTAGTAGCTGAAAAAGAAAACCCCCTTTCATTTTCATCAGGTGTCTAATAATATTCCATTCAACCATCTATCCATCAATCAATAAATCAATCACATAAGACATCCATCTTTAATACTGGAATGCATCTCGCTCATTCCCACACGAATTCGGCGATATCCATTATTGCTGTTGGGCTTAGAAGTAGTACCAGCTACAGCCGCTCTGTTGTAGTTGCTGTTGATTGCACCACTCATCATCACCGGCGGCGTGCTGCTTCGTTGTTGTGGGCTGGAAATGTCTGCTGCTCGTGGCTCGAGTCGGAATACTTCGACCATCCATTCGTACCAGACTTTGCGATTGTCGGTTTGTCGGTACATGGTTACGACTACTTCGCCGTTGTCGGGGATGTAGAGCGGTGTCTATTCTTAATTAGCATTGTAATGTTATCCGGAGGGAAAAGGGTATTCTTACTTTCAATGGAAAAAATATAGGAAACCAGCTGATCATGCCAGAGCTTTTGGCCTCCATCGTCACTGGATTAGTGGATAGCTCGACATCGCCATAGAGCACGGTCTCGAAGTACCCGGCCAATCCGTGACAGACACCGCGATTCTGGCACGGGAACGAAAGGCGTGTCTGGCGAACGTTGTGTTCATTTGGTATCGTTGATGAAGTTAATGGCTGGCTGGGGATATTGGGGTTGTGGTGTGAGAAGGACCATGTTGGATGCACGATGGGCACTGGAGCTTCAAATACTGCCGGCGGCGTTGCAGTAGAGTTCCTTGCACCTGGAGCGCTTTGGTTACTACCGACACTGCTGCTTAACTGGGTGGGCCCAGGTGCTGCTGGTGGTGGTGTAGACGTTGTCGAGAGGTAATCAATCGCATGAAGCATGACTACATACGGGGTCTCAGGTGCAGCAGGGTTGGAAATGCGTTGCCCGCAAATGTCGGCATATAACTTGGGCGCGGCAATAGGTGTCAAATGCGCCGAGTAAGAGGCGGGGATTGAGATGCCATGTCCCGGGTTGAGTAAATGCGTCACGCCATCTAAGCATTCAGGAGAAAGCTCGTTGTCTCCGAAAGAGCCCAGGAGCTCGGAAATAAGGATATCGATTGGGGTATGTTTGACTGCAGGGGTCGAGTCACTTGTGGTTGCTTCCCGATGAGGCCCCTTCCAGCTGCGCATGTCTGACTTGACTAGATTGCAAGCTCCACCCCAGATAGTTTCATTATGTCGCTGAAGGAGAACAAAGGCATTGGGATTCTTCTCAACTACCCACATCTCAATTTTGACTCCGGTTTCTGCACTGGCACGAAGAGCACGAGTCACCAAAGGACCGCGACCCGCGCCTACAACAGCAACCACAACTTTTCCATCTGGGCTTGACGTTGGCTTCTTTTGCTCCATCCAGTCATTTAGAGCCTTTGCAACAGCTCTTTCATACCACGCATATTTGATGGGGTCTTTCTCGAATACTTCATAAGTGATACTCTCCAAGTTGACAGTCAAAGGCTGCAGGGGTGCTTGCAAATAGTCCTGATATCCGGTACCGAAACGTTCAATCGGAGTGCGAGCTGGTTGTCGTTGTTGGAGATTCCTCATATAGGAGAGATGGGGAGTAGGATCCTGCTGTTTCTTTCCTTGGGCCATTGTCTGTGCTATAGTAGGAAAATCTACTTTATCTGTAGGAGAGGTAGCTGGCTGAGATCCATCATCCATCTCTAAGCCAGGAACAGGCCCCACGTCGCAGAGAATGATCCAAGGAGGTGTACGAAGACGCATAAACCTGGAAATGAGTGATTGATGCGCCTTGGACAAAACAGGGTATCCCTTTTGGTTTTTGATAAACGTTGTGCCTTCAATTGTTAATAGGTGAACAGGCTCCGAATACCAGCGGGTCTGAACTTGCAGAACCGGAAGATGTTTTGGAAGTGCCAAAGCTGTAAACACATGTTAGAAGGCGCATTAATATAAAATCAAAGGTTTAGTCTTACCAACGAGCAATCTCGAGTGGTGTTTGCAGGCCGTTCTGATAATCTCCCATGCATCCCAAGTCCCAAACAGATCAAGTTTCGCGGGCCGGTCTTCACTTGGCTCGAGAAACTCGTTTCTTGCGAATGGAGCTAAATCGCCCATATCAGTGGTCTCCAGCTCCGGATTATCAATCATTTTCAACCAGATATGAAACTGAATATAAGGGGCGACGTTTAAACCCTCTTGTATAGCTCTGGCATAGTAGATCAATCCTTCAGAGTGAAGACCGCCATGTTGAAGTTTAGGGCCTGGGATGACGAGATAACTAATGCCACAGAATGCCGCATATTGAACTTCTAGCATGAATACTTGGCGGGAAATCTCTGCTATCAAAGGATCTGGCGAGCAGAGATCAATCCAGGAGCTGGTGATCCCAACCACCTGGCTAATTGCATCGTTGGGAGTTAGATCCGTGTCTTCTGGTGTTAGAGGAGGAATCGTGATGGCTTTCGTGTTGAAGGAGGTTCCTCGTGTCCCAACTGCATCGAAATCAGGCGAATCCAACGAGGAAAGATGAGACGAGAGCAAAGATAAAACGCGTGTATGAAAATGAGACGTTGTTATCGAAGTAGTCAACATGTCATACTATATCCCGTTAACGATACGAACTGATACCAGTGGTAATGATAAATGAACCTACATTACTGGCATGAGCGTAATGGATAGCCTGAGGAGAAACAGGCACTTGACGATTGCTCTCATGCTGGCCTATACAGAAGGAATGGACCATGTCGTCGGTCTCCGGAACAGTCTCCATGATGTCTGAGTCAATTTGGGCCGATCCTGACGTTTTCAATGAGGCAAGAATATAGAAGATTCGATAATCGGCGCTCAATGTTGAGTGCCAGATGCAGATATGTCGTATGCTGTATGTTTTCTGCTGATATGAATATAATCAAATAAAAAGAATTGCAGTATCTGCAGGTAAAGGCTCAATTCCTGTGAGTTATTTGGACAAGTGGTTTTAAATTCAATATGGATTGATATTTGATTGACGCTACCGAGCTGACATGGTGAGGAAGTATTTCTTTCGATGAGGGTGCCGGGAAGGATTTCAATCAAAAAATCGGGGTTTCAGGTAGGGGTGAAAGGGGCGAGCATAGAATGCAGGCCTAGCAGTGTAAATCAGAAGTCCCTTGGTGAGGACAGTCCTCCTGTCTTGTCGTTGTGCGAAGGGGGGGTAAATAATGGCAAATAATTATTCTGGGGATGATCCCGCAGGGGTGCCTGGCGCTATCTCCGATGCGGTAGGCGGTGAGCGCGATAAGGCAGGTGCGGCGGTTGTCGCCTTATCCAGCAACTTTTTTTTTTCTTCCTTCTCCATCGGCACGCCGCCGCTTTGAAAGCTGTTATTCACCTTCATTATGGTTGATAGACGCCCTGATAGTACAGACAGCTCGCGCGCAAAGCGACAGAAGAAGGACGCCGCCGAGATTGATCCCCGCGACAACCCGTACCTCGCTCACATGTACCCCGAACAGAACGGAAATGGCTCGGGTGACGGTGCGTTTGCGAAGTTTACAAGACACCAGACCACTACTGCTCTTGCCCAGGAGGCTGAGGATTCGGAATTCAATCCTTTCAACGATAAGCCATTTTCATCGACTTATTTCTCCATCTTGAAGACTCGGCGAAACCTTCCTGTCCATGCGCAAAGGTATGGAAATGCTTCGAACATCTTTGGATTGACTAAGCTAACTTTATTTCGTGCGCTATAGAGATGAATTCCTGCAGCTTTACCAGAAGTCTCAAATTCTCGTCTTCGTTGGTGAGACCGGTTCTGGAAAAACCACACAGATTCCTCAGTTCGTCCTTTACGATGACCTTCCGCAAATCCAGGGCAAGATGGTCGCATGTACTCAACCGCGTCGAGTCGCTGCCATGTCTGTCGCGCAGCGTGTGGCTACTGAAATGGACGTGAAATTGGGCGAGGAAGTCGGTTATAGCATTCGTTTCGAGGACATGACTAGCCCCAAGACCATTCTTAAGTATATGACGGATGGTATGCTTCTTCGAGAAGCTATGAATGACCAGAACCTCCGGCGCTACAGCACAATTATTCTTGACGAAGCCCACGAGAGAACGATGGCCACCGATATTTTGATGGGATTGCTCAAGGAGGTAGTGCAACGCCGACCGGATTTGAAGATCATCATCATGTCGGCCACTTTGGATGCGCAGAAATTCCAACGTTATTTCAATGACGCCCCATTGCTTGCTGTCCCTGGAAGAACCCATCCAGTGGAAATCTTTTATACGCCCGAGCCCGAGCAGGACTATGTTGAAGCTGCCATTCGAACCGTGCTTCAAATTCACGCCACCGAGCCCGACGGAGACATTTTATTGTTTTTGACAGGTGAAGAAGAAATTGAAGATGCAGTCAGAAAGATATCTCTCGAATCAGACGAGATGATGAGGGAGGCCGATGCGGGACCAATGAAGGTCTACCCATTGTATGGAAGTCTGCCACCACACCAGCAAACACGTATTTTCGAGCCGGCACCCGGCCCACGGAGACCTGGCGGTCGTGCTGGTCGCAAGTGTATCGTGTCTACCAACATTGCGGAAACGTCGCTTACCATTGACGGTATCGTCTATGTCGTAGACCCTGGATTCTCCAAGCAGAATGTCTACAACCCGCGTATTCGTGTCGAGTCTTTGCTGGTATCTCCAATTTCGAAAGCATCCGCCCAACAGAGGGCCGGTCGTGCAGGACGTACTCGCCCTGGGAAATGCTTCCGCCTGTATACTGAGGGAGCTTTCAAGAAGGAGCTGATTGATCAGACATATCCTGATATTCTGCGGTCCAACCTGTCCTCTACCGTTCTGGAGCTCAAGAAATTGGGAATCGACGACTTGGTGCATTTTGATTTAATGGACCCACCGGCCCCGGAAACATTGATGAGAGCTTTGGAAGAACTCAATTATCTGGCATGTCTTGACGACGATGGTAATTTGACGACTCTTGGACGTCTCGCATCGGAATTTCCTCTGGACCCAGCCCTTGCTGTGATGTTGGTCACTTCTCCGGAATTCTATTGCTCCAACGAAATTCTGTCCATAACTGCTCTACTCTCAGTGCCTAATGTCTTTTTGCGCCCTCACGCCCAAAGGAAGCGAGCAGACGAAATGAAAAATCTATTTGCCCACCCAGACGGCGACCACTTGACACTTCTAAACGTGTACCACGCCTTCAAAGGCCCCGAGGCACAACGTGACCCGAAGCAATGGTGCCACGACCACTTCCTCTCACTCCGTGCCCTCCAGTCTGCAGATAACGTCCGCACCCAGCTGCTCCGTATCATGGAGCGGGAGGAAGTCGACCTTGTCTCGACGCCATTCGAGGACAAGAAGTACTACGAGAACATCCGACGTGCTCTCGTGGCCGGATTTTTCATGCAAGTAGCCAAAAAGGAGAGTACGGGCAAGAGCATGTACACCACGGTCAAAGACAACCAACATGTGCTTCTCCATCCAAGCACGGTTCTAGGCCATGACGCCGACTGGGTGCTTTATAACGAGTTTGTCCTCACGACGAAGAATTATATCCGAACAATCACGGCTATAAAACCGGAGTGGCTCTTGGTAAGTTGTCAACCCCCTACTTTTTTCTTAATTCTTCATTTCTAATTATTTATTCACAGGAAATTTCGCCTACATACTATGACATCTCATCTTTCCCCAAGGGCGACATCCGCTCCGCCCTTTTGCGAGCGAGCGAGAGACTTTCTCGCAAGGAGAGGATGCGAGCTGATAGACGGTAGATTCTAGACTAATTAAGATAGATATCCTTTTTTTCTAAGCGGAAATTTATTCATCTTGTGTATGTATGAACTGGCCTTTTTGTTCTCAATCTAAAACGCGTTTATTTGGTTTGGTTTACAACCTCTTTTCTTTAAAGCTATGTATATAGATAGAAATACCAAATAGAAGGCAGTTTAAAAAAACTTGATAAAACATTCAAGTCGTATATTATAAAACAGTCTTAGTATTACAGTATATGCAAAGACGACAGCAGTGGCTGTCAATCTAACTAGTTCTATATCACATTAATTAACAGCTACGACGACGAAGTGCCGTCTTGTTCCGCAAAAACAGATCCCCCGCCCGAAGAACTGAGCTGTTCTATTCGCAAATACAAAACTTCCAATTGTGAGCGGAGACTTTTGAGTTCGTTCGAGGAATCGGGAGTAGGGCCCGATGATGTGTGTGTAGTTGTGGTGGTAGTGGGAGGTTGGAGGGTGGCATGTCTCGATTTCATGTGTAAATTTGGCGCTGTTCTGGGCGCTGTGCCGTTGACACGACGTAGCTCTCCCACTAGATGGCCTGTAGCCATGGTGTTAAATATAGCACATCTTTCAGATAGGGGTTGTTCCGCTGATATTTCTTTCTTTGACTTTTCTTGTTTTTGCCGCCATTTTCTATAAGATGTATTCAAGTAAGACGAGGTGTCCCCCAGTTTGTGAGCAGTGGTACAGTCGAGCCCGCTTTTTACGGCGGCATGGATTATCATGTAGAACAGGTCTTTTCGATCACAGCAAGCGCAGAAATCGGCCATATAAAGGATGAGTCTGGCGATGCGTTCCTCTTTGAGATCTGAAGACGAGACGATGAAGTTCAATGCGCTTGAAAGAGTAGCTAATCCGCTCTTGTAATCCTTGCGCAGGGCGTAGAATCGCAAAAACGCGGAAAGAGTAGCAAAGTTATCGACGAAGCCACTAGCACGAGCTATATGCATGTAGGCCTCCGCTCTCTCGGGTTGATCAAAGCGAAGGGTAGCCGTGATGACGCTGGTAAGAATGATAGGATTGAAGGAGCTCATTGGGGGCACTGTGATAGTAACCCCATTCACGGTCTTTTTTTGCCACGTTGTTCGTAGGTTGACAGGATATCCACCTTCGCCCCGTAGCATTTTAAGGAATAAGTCGAAATCCTTTAAATTTTTAGTCTTCCGGTAGTGGGAGATAATATCGATAATCAACGGTGTGCTGAGTTGAAATAGATTCGGGACCAGACATTTCAGCACCAAATCAGCCAGGTCGTTCTGATGTGTTTTGGTAAAAGCCGATATGAGGAGTGCAAAAGCAAAAGGGCGATCTGGCTCCTCGCAGGACAACAAGTTGTCTGCTACTTGCATTAGCAGTTTTTGTAACGTTAATTTGCCCTTCAAATACTGCTGGATATCCTGTTTGAGGAATGCATCATAGCGCTCACGCACGCTACGACGCATTGAGTCTAATTCTTCAATTCCGACGTTTTGCATAAGATCGTCATATGGTGAATTTCTGATGTATTTTAGCGAGTACAGCCGACGCCGTACAGCCCGGAGCCGTCGAAGTAAGACACTCGGAGGTCGGGCAGGCGAATCCTCTAGCTGATATTCCACGGGCAGACCTGAGTAGTCATGAACAATGGATGGCCGAACAAGTAATCTATAGATGAGTTGCTGCACGGCTAGTTTCTGAATGGCCTTTATCCGAACTATACTGGAGCGCTCCCAAATAAAATCGGGCTCCGGCCTTGGTATAGAATTGTTCGTTTTTGCAAGGTCATCCAAAGACTCATATTCCATGTTGTCAATTTCCTCGTCTTCGATGTCTTCCTGGGCTGATTTTTCGACTTCGGCTTCCACTTCGGCTTCCTTTGTGGAGGATGATTCGACTTGAATTTCCTCCGCAGGCGCCGTCGTTGTGTGTGAGTTTATTGTAGCATCATCGGTTATCGATTTGCTTCCAGTCATAGAACGACCGTCACCGATAGAAACACGAGATGCTAGTGAATGCGATCCTCTCAGACTGCGCGTCTCGAGCGGCCCTATCCGAGAGCTAGTGCTATATGATCGAGTTTGCGTAGTAGGTGGATGATTATTTTGTCGCAGGGAAAGCGCTTCCAGCAATCGGCGTTCTTCATCGACCAATTCGTTCACCTCTTCCTTGACTGCCGCAATTTTGTCATCCCATTCTTGGCGACGCTTTGATTTAGCTCTGGCATCGGCGATAGCTGCACCAGCAAAAATACTCGAGTAGAGAGCGGTGACTGCATTGCCTACACGGAGTCCTCGCCGGCCCGCTGTCGAGGCGGTGGCAGGGCGTGAGGCGACTCCATTGGCATAGGTCCTCAAGCAAACATTGCAACGGCAGCTCGAGGACGGAAGTCGGGCGGCTCGCGACCACAGGCTTTGCATTATTTCATTATTTCCGCAGCCGATAACAATCCAATTGAGTGAGTTTGTGGTCGGTGATGAGAGATAATCGCAATTGCAGGTTGGTGTGGTCAGATAAAAAGCTGGGTCGACATATGATGTTGTAGCAAACTTATTCCGTCGGCGGGAAATTATTGGGTGCCCACCGGGATGCATACGATGCAAACAGAGATCTGGACGACTACGTATGGCTTCGGAGATTCAGGAGCACGACTAGGCCACGTCAGTTCGCTCCTTCGCTCAAAATTATATTTACTTCCTTCTTGTTTGTTTTATTTTCTTTTTTAATATTTTTGACTAAAAATTCAAAATGCGCGGCATTGTCGTCGCAGTGCTTGCATTGGCTACGGCTGCATACGGCCATGGGAATCACGACGAGAATGCTGAGGTTTCGACAGATTGGGCCACGAGACATATGCAAGGTATGATTTCTCCAACATTGGTATTGGGAAATTTTCACTAAAATATGATTGCTCTGATTAGAGGAACATCACATCGACTCGTTCGACGCCGGCTCATTCTTCGCCCTCCACGATTATGACAATTCAGGGGACTGGACGAGCGACGAGATTATGAAAACCTATGGTCTACTAGACACATCAAATGCCCATCTCACAGAAGATCAGAAAGGGACGGTGGTGCACCAAGTACTGGCCTTATTCAGCCCTGCCAACTCAGAATCGGTTTCTCGCGAGGACTGGATGAGCAAAGTGCAGGAGGGCGTCAGGCTGCCCGATTTTGGATACGGGCCAGGCCACCACGGCGACATTGAGTATGAATATGAGATTCACCATTTCGAGCAGTTTCACGGGGAAGACGCCAAGGAGGAGGATTTGATTCACCCAGAGGACATTGAGCATTTTAGGCTACACGACGAGATGGAGTTGGCGGAGGAGAGGCTGCAGCAATTGGAAAGCATGCAGATCGTCGAGTCGAACATTCCTCGGAAGTTTTTGCGGAATCCATGATTTCGCATTGTCGCCATATAATGAATGACTGTATATATACAAGGCTATTTTTGGGAGTTTGAAGATACAATATTTGGGTGTAACAATGTATGTGAATGAATGAACGTCGTCAGTGATATTTATCCTTCACTCTATGCTTGAGGATGTGAAACCACGTAGTCGGCTTTGCAACCGGCCTCGTAGCTTTGGGTATCGTTATAAAAGCAATCTAGCAAACTCCGCGTTCAGGAGTCGGAAGTGACCAGACGAGACTTGTCAAAATCGATCTGGATATCATAAACACAGTGCATGACACCAGGTGCATAAGTTTTGACATTTTCCACATGATCGCAAGTGATTAAAGGTAGCAATGGGCTTCCTTGTTCGGGACCGTTGAGACGAGCTGCCAAAGTCGCATACTCAGCCACGATATCCCCTTTCTTGCTCTCAATTTCGGCAATGTCCACGTTCTCATGCACATGAGTCCAGCCACCATACTCCCGGTCCAGCAGCTTGAGTGAGGTCTCCCAAGTAGGTTGAGAAGTTGGCAGCAATCCCAGGTTGACATGTCGAATTGGGGCCCAGAGCGCTCTCCTTTCTAATATGGGCTGCATAGTCTCCACGATCGCCGGCGCAGTTTGGTTATCACCCTGGAATATGACAACACGATCGTCATCTGTGAGCTCCTCTAGTAGCTTTTCAATGACACCGTTATAACCTCTGCTCTGCCCATCTTCACCGTTCAAAGGAACAACCTTGCAGTTCCATCCATTTGCAAGACAGCCTCGCCGCAGGCCCTCCACTGACCATGCATTGAGCTCCCAGCCCCATACTCGCTTGACGCCTCTTTTCAGATAAGAGAAAACAAAATAGCCAATTCCAGCATACAAGTCGACGACACTAATTTCGTCGACTCTCTGGCCTTGAAGCGAGGCCTCATCCAGACCCGTAAACCGCCCTTCGTGGCCCATTATGCGAGCCTTTTCTGTAACATTACCGCGTGAGAACATCGTATACAGCGGGGCCCAGCATTGTGTTATGCCCCCATTCTGAACCGTATGCGTCCAGAAAGCTTCTTCAAAGTCTTGTTGGCAACTTGGTGGTTCTGCCAGCAGCTCTCCAAAGTTTCCATATAGCGGAACCAAGCCTGCGGGACTCCGCATGCGATTCTCAAGGCCGCTGGTATTCGTCATAAGAATTGGGGCGTTCATGGCAACGTGTGTCACGCCCCTAGAACTAAAAGACGCTGCGATAGCTGCGTATAATTCCCGACGATCTGCATCTGATAATGATGCATAGCGTTCTGCCCAAACTGGAGGGGCAGTAAACACGTTGACCGGTAATAGAAGTAGTGGTCCGTATATTGTAAATTTTCTTGGGAGCTCAGCAATCACCGCTGTATCAGTAGTAGCAGATGTAGGTTGAGTTTTCCCCGCCGATGAAGTTGCGCAGTGACGATCACAATAGGTATCCAAGAATTGCTGGATAGCCTTTTGTAGTGGGTTCGTTATAGTATCTTTCTTCTTGTTTTTATTCTTATTCTTCATCATCTCTTTCTTGTTGCGCTGCCGGTCCCGTTTTTGCTCCCTTGGCTGGATATCAAGGCCCAAGTCGTCCAGCTGTTGCAGCAACTCATCTTTTATGTCTGTTGGAGTCGCAGAGGTCATGTCCGGACTATTTATTCTCTTCTTTCCTAATTTGACTGCACTTTTCGTGTGTTTGGAAAATAAATATGTATTCTCGAGAGTGACGTTACAGCACAAAATGGCAAGTGCGGGACAAAAATTGTATCCATACAAAACCACATCCATGAGCACTGGATATAGACAAATAACGCATATATCTGCCCACTCAAATTCCAACTACGATAAACACACAACGAAGTCCTACTATGTACCAGCCGTCAGGGAAGATTATCATCTTTATTATTTTGAACCATGGGGAGTAGTACTCCCCAGTCTATACACAGGATGAATGATAACGATATAATACATAATCTAACGCTATAAACCAGTCTATAACTCTGGCTCACTCTTTGTTCTATAGCCTCCCTCAAGCATATTCGACGTCCACTGGTAACTACCCAGGAAAATAGCTCCCCCGAGCGCTATAGCAGTGGTACGAGGCCCAATGCCCCTCCAGAAAACACTGGGCCCTTCTTCCTTCAAGATCCTTCGCACAACGTCCGACACTCGGACATGGCCTGCATCACCCTCGCGTCTCGCCAGCATAACCCTCGTCTTGATCACATCCAGCGGCGTGGTCAACCCAGCCGCAATCCCGCCTGCAATACTGCCAAAGACCGCACTCGGTCCAGCCGCGATGTGACCCGAGGGCCTCTGCTCTGCTGAATCGCCTTCTCCCCATCGCGCATATCTATTCTTCATAGCTTCCCACATGGTGAATTGGAGGATGGTAAACGGTATCTCGCGGGCAATCGTGATTCCGGTGCCCCTGTATAATTCACGAATCATCTGAAAGTATCCCCGTCGACTTGTCCCGCCCGATGCGTCGCCGCCATTATGTCTCAGGGAGAGAATATCCGTTAATGCGCGCAATGACGAGCCCCCGAATAACCCTGCCTGCGCACGCTGTTTGATAACCTCGGTTGGCACGCGGATGATACAAGCGGCAATCTCGCCAAACGTCGACGCCGTGGAATGCGCAATAAACGTTTGAGTCTTGGACACTTCTTTAGCAGCCTGTGTGTTCGGTGGTGGGAGGAGGTAGCGTTTGATGCCGTCGTAGGTAATGAAGAAGAATGCAGCGCCTGGCGCAGACCCGAAGAGAACCGACGGTAGACCGGCGTATATGCCTCGCACTATCTGCCTCACTTGAGGACGCGGGCTGCTGTTTTTGTGGATGTGAGGTGCATCCTTGGCGGCTGAGGAGACGCTCTGGCGCGCCTTTTGTAGACGGGTTTTGATTGTGTCGAGAGGGTAGAGGGACAGGTCAACTGTGAAGCCTGCAACGGCGCCGGACTGCAAGCAATTAACCACCATTCACTGGAATAAAAGCGGTGTATACATGTGTATACGTACGTAAAGCGATCTCGTCCATGGAGAGGAGACCAATGGCTCCGGTATGTTGTTATTCCCCGCCATGCATTTGTTGGAGACAGCTTTGCGGAAGAAAAATTTCCGTCGAAAAAAGGAAAGCAGACAGCCCCAACAACTACCGCAGAGTCATGCCAATTAATTGATTATATGCCGCTTTCTCCTTCTTCCCTGATAGCCTCTTCTCAATTATAACTGTAAAAAGATAGTGCCGAAAGCTGCAATGGCAATGCAATGTGAGTAGATGAGTGAGTCGTGTGAGTTCCGAAGCTCGGAGCGGAGTGAGATCATCGGGAATCGGCTGATCTCCGACCTATCAGTCTCCGCCAGCTACGAGGTGACTTTTAAAGCATCATATTTTGATATGGATTGCTGGTTTCATTGCCAATTTTATTTTAAGATTCTAGTCTGAACCGTACATACATGAATACATCATTGACATGCCCATCTATTTCTCCCGATGTAGATGGGTAAATACAACAAGAGTCTTCTTCTTTCTCACGGCGTCTTTTTTTGTATCGAGCTGGCTTCAGCCAATAATTCAGAACGAGCGCGAAGGAAAGAAAGAATATGCATAGGGGGTAAAGCGCAAAGGCAGGTGCAAATAACAGAGCAATAAAAATATTAAACAAAAAGATATATGTAGCCAAATCGACAGGAAAAAAGACATTATCTTGGTCATAGTAACTCATAGTAACAAGAATGAATCGGTTAATTCATCATGATCTATTATTCACAGGCGAGTCATGAAAGGGTGTCAGAGTGTCAAACGAGATGCGTCCGCACCGTCGCAGAAGGATATCAAAACAGGATGTTTCCTACTAGGAATCATTCTAGAACAAATAATCTATAAGAAGATAAAAAGGGATGATGGAATGGGAGATGAGATGGAAGATAAAAACAGAGGATCGAAAACAAAACGCCGTGCTGAATCCACCAACTCAGATAATACTTGTCGTGGAAATCCAAACGCCAATGACCATACCTAATGCAGTAGCTGCACTCACTTGCCCTTACTGGCCACTGCGGTGCCTGACGATGGTGGCTCAAGAACATGGGTGTGGTTCTTTGCCCGAATAACAGCACCAAGGTCATCCTGTCGACAAAGTTGAATGCTCTGGACCCAAGGGTCCGTCAAAACTTCCTCCAAGGTCGCTCGCTCTTTGGGATTTACTTTGAGCATGCGGCCAATAATATAGCGAGACTCTCGTGGCAGGATTCGGAGCAACCGCCACGGTCCCTTGATGACCTCTTGGCGCTGTCCAGTGTTTGAGCCAGCTGGAAGCGGAGGCGCTTCCTTGCTCGTTGTTTCTCGAGATTTGGGTTTTTCGACTGGCTCAACAGGCGACTGGGGTGGGACCTGTTCCTGTGCCTCTGGCGATGGTTGAGGTTGAGGTTGAGGTTGCTCTGTCACTGTTGGACTTGGCTTGGAGGAATTCGGCTGTGGTGGCTCATCTCTTGTGACAGGTTCTGATTTAGGCAACTGGTTGTTGTGACTTCCATGTCGGTGATGGTGACGGTGATGATCAGAGCCACTGGTTCCTGGTTTGGCCTCGATTGCCATAGATGGAAGATCTGCCGTTGACTTGGGACGCTGCTCACTGCGTCGTGGATGCGAGTCCGGAACTGGGGTGCCAGGTGTGGGCGGTGAGACGAATAGTTTGTAAGAGTTATCTGTCACGCGTGGCTGCTTCCAAGGGAAACGACGAAGACTCATGCAACAGAAGATGATGGCTAGAGACCAAATGTCTGTGGGTCTAGGGTCGTACTTTTTCTCGTCGTATACTTCTGGTGCGAGGTATGGATCGGAACCGACGATGCCTTAAAGAGCTGTTAGATCACAAGACTATAACGATAGCATAGAAGAAAAAACCTACCTGAGGCCAGGACAATATCGTTCTCAAAAGGATAACGGAAGACAACCGCACTTCCAAAATCAATCAACTTCATAATTCCGTGCTCGTTGACCACGACGTTGTCCAATTTCAAATCCCGATGGGCCAGACCCATTGCATGTAAATAGGATACACCACTCACGATCTGTTTAAAAGAGCAAGCGATTTCCTCTTTGCTCATCTTGCCAGTCATGACGATAGCAAACAGATCAAATGGAGCATATTCCATAACTTCGTACCAATGTCCTCCTTCCTGGATGATATCTAGCGTCTCAATAATGTTTCCATGGTGTAATGTAGAGCCGATACAGAACTCGGCAGTGACTTTCTTGGAATATTCTTTTTCAGTCTCCCACGTGTGACGATCTCGGAACTGTTTCACGGCGAATGTGACGCCGTCTGTGCTTCGTTTCAACAATCGCACAGATCCACCCGCACCGGACCCCAGGACTCGGCCTAGTTTTCCATACTTGGATTGGAGACCATGATCATCGGCGAAAGGAACGCTCGTCGGAGCCATTTGATGGCTGGAAGCCTTCTCATTATTGGAAGACTTGCTGGACTTTTTAGAAACAGAAGATGGCGACTCTCCGCGCTTGCTCTTGTGTCCCATGCGGAAAAATCGTTTCAGTTCGACCATTGAGCCGTGGCTTTTCCCGTCAAGGCTCTCATTATGCCGATGACCGTTTTTGTTGCCCCCAAACAAAGAAGAGCGCTTATCACTCGACTTCAAATCATTATTGCTACCGTAGCCCTGACCACCTGCAGTACTTTGCGAGTTTGTGGAAGTGTGCGATCGGCGTTTTGAGTCGATTCCGCTAAAGATAAATCTTTGATCTAGCTGTGAGAGGTTCCTGTTCGGAAGAGGCCGTTTATTGCGGGCGTATGGATCGTTCGGTTCGCCGATGGGCGTGATAGTTCCAGAAGCCCCGCCTGGCGGCGTAGCCCAGCCGTACTCATGTCTCGGAGTCATCGGCGGGCTTTCATCTTGTGAACCACTGTCTACAGAAGCAGAAGACCCAAGGAAGAACTGTGCTCTGTGATCTCGATTGGCACCAGAGTTCTCCGAATTACCAGTTCGGCCGGGATGAGACTCTGTCGAATTTGGTCGTGACGCTGGTGCGCTTGTTGGGCCAGTAGAAGCTGATGGTTGATTTGAGGTAGGTTCTGAGGATGGTGGAGTAATCGCGGGTGGTTCATGTTTCTTCGTCTGATTAGATGCCTGTGCCGCGACAGTGACGTTGTCACTAGACTTGCTGTCTCGCGAGTGCGTCGCAGCGGGAGTTAGAGGAGGTGACTGCATGTGAGTCACTGGGGGGGTTATATGCGTCGAATTGTTGCTAGAGAGAGTGTTGTCTCGAGAGTTGACCTATTCAAACAGCGTGTTAGCGAGCATGCAAACGAGTGTGGTGCGTTTAGGTCGAACAATGGGGAGCTAATGCAGCACAGTACGGCAGTGGCAGAAAGTAATGCGAGAAAACAAGGATTTGGACGTGTACGTACTCTAGATGCAGGTAGAGATACAGGCTCAAAAGCAAAATTACGTAGCCGCGATTCTTGCAGGCGAGTGTCTTGCAAACTGATGGCTAGAGATCGTAACTCGTCTTTGGCATTTGCATCTAAATTGGTAGCCATTGGTCCATTCTGTTGGTCTTGCTCCGACGCAGGAGATTGAAGAGCCTGTTCGGGCTCGATTTCTTGATTGACCGATGCAAAGCGAACAGCATGTGGCTGCCCCGCTTCGAGATTGGTTTGTTCGCTTAGGCCATGAGCAGCAGGTGCTTGTTGCTGACCTGATTGGGGATCTGAGGCGGTTGATTCTTCTAAACAGAGGCAAATTCCATATTAGTCACTGATTGTTTGCTGGTATTATTAATAGATCATTGGTTTGTTAGGCGCATTGTGTTTCGCCTTCTTTTTTTTTCTTTTCTTTTCTTTGCTTTTTCTTTGGTCTGGGTGCAGCCAGGGTTGACACATACCTGACGTCGCCGGCATGTTTTCTCGGCGGGGAACGGAAACGGCGGGCTCAGCACTCGCCGCCATGGGCTTTTTCTGAAAATTTCTTTCGTTTCTTATTTCGGAGCGATCACAAAATATGTGCGTGGGCTGCAGTGCAGGAGCAGACAGTGGATATGCAGGCCCCCCGCCTTGTTCTTTCAAATGAAATGTTTGCAAAACTTTTCCGGGGAAAATCGATCGAAGGTTTAGGCTATCAAGTGTAATTCCTCCGAAGACCAATGAACAATGAGGGTCGGTCGAGTTTTCAATGGCAGCTGGTTACGATGTGTTGTTCCACTCTTCAGGCAGGGTCTCTCTTGACTTGTGGTTGAGAGCGGGGGGGGTTCGACTGGTTGATTAACTGCTCCTCTTCCAATCTTTTCTTCTCTGCAGGCGATCTTGATCGAGCTATCTCATTGGGCGGGCGCCCGAGCGTGGCTGGCAGTGTTGGAGGGCCACGAGGAAGGAGTTAGGAAGATGGGATCGAGGTAAGGAGGCGAGTGGAAAGACCAGCAGAGCATGAAGACATTTGCAGAGGCAGAAGTCGAGGCAGAGTTTCGCTGGAGGTGGGGAGGGGACGTGACCCGCTTCCAGCTTAGAATTTCTGCTTGTATGAATCCGTCCGTATTAGCTGTATTCGTATTGGTTATTACGGAGGAGTAATGACGCTTGCGACTGCCAGTGCCGGCAGGCCGAGTCCGGGAGTGTATTAATACCGGTAATATACCTGTCACCCATACGCCTTACCGTACTATTGCAATATAAGGCAAACGCCCAATGCGTTCTATCTATATCCTCTCTAATAAGTTTCCATCCAGTATGTAGCTGACAGTGGATTAGATTAATAATCTAATTATGAATCTATGATGTTTATACCATAATCATATAGCTAACTCACATTTCTTATGCATCGTATAGCAGTTACTACGATCATATTGCATCCTTGTCAAACTATCTATGTATGACTAGCTGACCTCGCCTTGGCCTCACTTCCAACTGCGCGAAGAATTCGCCGATGTGCAACACAGACTAGCTGGGCGTCTGTATGCGCGATATAGTTGATGCTCACGAGGATCAAATCATTAGTCAACCTACTATTGAGTCACTATTTAGTATTGGGAGGTATTATTGTATATTATCAGTGCACAGCGTTGCCGGTTTGCCGGGTCCATCGCCTCTGATTGATCGGCTTGTTCAAATGCTGGTTTTTGTTTTAAGCGAAGGAAGTCCCGAGTCTGTCTGCACATGCAGCATGTGGGCAGTCATGTTCTTGTTTGTTATCTGTCCGTGTAGATGCTGAGGCTGCATGTGAAACTGCGTGTTTGTCGCGAGATCTGATCAATGTATTGTATGTAACGTCACAGACATACACAGCTAGAGTCACCTTCGGATTGTCTCGGTTGGTGCACGTGCCACGCCGCGCCGGAATCGCAACGTCATTTATCCGCTCCTTCCTTATGCATCGATTTATGCTACACCATCGACGATCTATCTTCATCGCATCTACTTACTCAAGTCAATTGCAAGAATTTATCGACGGACCTGTCCTTCTATTCAATATATACTTTCAATTCTAGATACAAGTCTATCTCACCGGCAATCATTCACTGACCAGAGAGAGAGAGACAGCTAAACAGTCCTCTTCCCCATACTCTCAAACGGCAACAACAAGCTCGTAAAGATCAACGCGCCATACAACCCTGCGCAAATCCACAGCGGCGTTGCCGTCTCAACATTGGCATAACTGCCAATCAGGACTCCAATGATCCCGCCAACGCGATTCAACACCACACAGATGCCATACCCCGTTGCACGGTGAGCACTCGGTAGAATCTCAGGTGTATAGGCGTATATCGTCCCGTAGTAAATGTTGGACGCTGCTGTAATAGCTGCTGATACTCCCAGGTTCTGCGCCGGCGTTTTGATCTGCGTGTATCCCAGCTGCAGGGCAGTAGTCATGGCGGCGCCGACAGCAAGCGTGCCTCGTCGTCCAAAGTACCGCGTCTCGACCAGGACTCCAGCAATAATAGGCCCGAGCAGACCGGCAATTTGGTTGATTGCATAGTCTCGCCAGGTTGTGTAGTTTGAGTTGTCGCCGGTATCAGCCCCGCGAGACTCGAGATAATACGGCAAAAACACCGAGTACAATGGCGACACGGTGCCGATGAGCAGCCAGTTGATGATTATCATGACCGTAGAATACGCCAGCTTGCGCGTGCTGAACAGGCCTGAGAAATGCTGCTTCAATCGGAAAGCAGACCACACCGATTTTTCCGTGTGAAGCACACGTCCCTGAGACTGCAGTCTTTCGAGCGTCAGTGAAAACGGGCGTTTGTATTTCTCGGACATCTCTAAAAGGATCCCATAGAGCTCTTCGTCTCGGTTTTGGCTCGCAAGCCATTTGGGCGTCTGAACCATGCGGACGAGGACCAGGCGCAAGACGCTCATGATAAGCACCAGAGCGCCGCAGGTGATATGGAGATATCGCCAGCCCATGTTGTCCGCGTTGGTGCATTCTGCGACGGTGGCATCAGGCGCGCAGCTGAAGTCGCTCATGAACCACCATGCAAATAGGCCAGTGACGGTGTATCCAACAGCCCACCACACGGCCAGGAAAGTGACGAGCCATGAATGTGACACGGGGAGGAACTCCAGGAAGTTGGTCGCATCGAGAATATAGTTCCCTCCAGCTCCGGCAGAGTATATGGCAACCCTAGCAGAAGGTAAGTTAGCAATCAACACTAATGGTGTCTATCTTCATGTACGATAAGCCTAGCTGTGGAACGAACATGGCAGAGAAGGAAATATAGTTTGGCATTCCACCGGCAATAAGCACGAATGCAGCACAGATGAACAGACTAGTGTTGAACGCGAGTTTGCGGCCGATGATATCTGCAGAAAATCCCCAAACAGCAGCACCGATAAGCAACCCAACCTGTGAAGCGAGCGCTACACCCTGGATCTTCGCGGTAGGACTGCCCCATTGTTGAGTAACTGCTGTCTGCGCGATAGACTGGCAGGAAACGAGGAGCTAGATATTGACCGAAGTCGTCAACAATGTGCTCCTTTTCCGAGTCTTAATTAATTAAATATGTATAACTCACTGAATCGACAGCATACCCATACCCGTTCAAGAAGAAGAGCTTCCACTGAAAGGGAGTCATTCCGATCTCATCAATTGCGGCGTTCACCAGAGCCATCTTCCTGGTCAGCACATCGTCTATTTTTGATGTATCTATGAGCTCGTTGTGCAAGTCGATTGACTCTGCTGTTGAGGTGGAGTCGTGGCTAGTAGGATCTCTGGATGCCTCATCGTCGGTTTTGGCTGATACAGCTGTCTTGGAGACATCTGTTGAGTCTGCCATTTTTTTTAAAAATTTATTTAGGGAAAAAATAAAAATAAAAATAAAAACCCATGCGAGATTGCAGGGATTGAAAAGTGCGATTCTTGAAATAAATATAAGACCCTAGAATAGCTCTCTATATACTACCGCCCACTATCATGCCCTAAGTCTATATCCGGCAGCTCCAGATATCCTGCCAACCACGTGTGGTACTGTAGCAACACAAACATAACGAATTTGCGAGGATGAATGAGGTGATGCAGATAAACGAGTATGGCTAATTTAGCAGAAGATCTGATCCCCAGCATTGCCAGGCGTCCTACCCTTGCAATCCCCACTATTCATCAGCCGTGATACATATGTCGTGATATCGATAAACAGGGCTAACAACAAGAGGCTTATGAACGGGGGAATTCTGACTGGACGAGATGTCTAGCTCGTGTTACTTGGTCGATAAACTATCCGATTAAGTCACGTACAGGGAGTGAAGCTTGCAATGCCGCCTCATTATATCGCCATCAGCATTCAGTCTTTTCCGGATAACACCACAAAGCTTCATATTATGCAAGTTGCTCTTAATGAGATGGATTTATTAATATGGCAGTTGGCATTTGTAATCAATCTTCTAGCTAGTCAGCTGCGAGATCAATGCGCTGGTTTATAAGGCCAAGCTACAGCCCGCAGTACGTAGTACCTGATTATGACGCATGCTACAAGTAAACAAACAGACACTTACTTATAATCCTGACCTTATAAATTATCATACCGTACAAAAGATAAAGGCAAAATGCCCATCGCAACCCACACCGGCCTTACGGAGAAAGTCCTCTCCTTCAAACCCATCGACCCGCCAGTAGCGGAAATCCAGCCGCCCAAGGACCGCGCATTTTTCGCCGATCAGAGCAAAAGTTCGCTGCTGGCATCGGTGACCAAGGTCAAGCATTTGACGCCGTATATTGGCACGGAGTTGCAAGGTGTACAGTTGAGTCAGTTGGATGAGAAGCAGAAGGATGAGTTGGCGCTGTTGGTTGCTGAGGTGAGTCGATCCTAGCATAGATAATTAATGGTGGGCCATTGTTGATATCTTTGAAATGGTTAGAGAGGAGTCGTCTTTTTCAGAGATCAGGACCTCACGCTTGACGGACAACACGAGTTTACGAAGCATTTCGGGATTGTGAGTATAGACTAGACCTAGCCACAAAATTCGGGGTAACACAGTGCTGAGTGAAATGCCTGTTATAGCAAGACCGGGACCCAAACCAGGTTGATCCACGCCATGTCACTATTCTAGGACGTGGAGGGTAAGATATCTGTCTAATTGTGCAGTATGTACATTGCTTATCCTCGTTCATAGTGATATCCGCTCCTTCCAGAGCACCAGTAGCGCCTTTGCTGAGTATCACTCTGATCACTCGTTCGAGATCAATCCACCTTCTTATACCTTGCTCCGAATGGTGAAGACGCCTGAATATGGTAGGCCACCAGCCCAACCGATACCGCTGGGTAGCTGGTTTGTTAACAAAGGTGTTTTGCAGGAGGAGACACCGTCTTCACCAGCCAGACGGCTCTATTCGATAAACTGAGCCCAACCTTTCAAAAGACGTTTGAGGGACTGCATGGAGTCCACAGTTCAGAGGTAACAACCTTTCCCCTTGTCTGGTCATGGGCTTTGAACGCTGCTAAGAGCTTGAATCTGTAGCATACCTTTATCAACACCATCAACAGTGGTGGCACCACGTTTCGACTGCCAGTTCGCAGGGAACATCCACTTGTACGTCTTCCATCTTCATTATTATTACGTACTGCTCTAACAGGAACCCACAGGTCCGCACACACCCTGTAACCGGACTGAAGTCACTCTTCTACAACCCTGCATTCGTAGTAAACATTGCCGAACTCAAAGGCCACGAGTCGTTCCACACTCTAAACTTCCTCCGCGACCATCTCCATTCAGCCGACGACCTGACCGTGCGCTGGCACTGGGAGGCCGGCAGCGTGGCATTCTGGGACAACCGTGTGGTCATCCACCGCGCCATCCCCGGTGGATACAACACGGACGAAAGAGAAGGCAAGCGGACAGCTATATATGGCGAAAAGCCGTATTTTGACCCGAATGGTAAAACGTTGAGTGAGTGGCAGGCCGAGAAGGGGCTCGGTGAAGCGCCGGTGGTGAAGTTGGGGCTGGATGGGTTTTGACCTCCGAATTGAAGCGTAATATATTAAAAACCTCATTTCGATAGTTTGATAAGACTGAGAAAACAACCACATTTTTGCCAGACAACCGGAATTATAGCCGCTGTAATAAACCAGTCGTTCCTTATCTTGGCCAGCTCGGATATATCATCTCGGATGTTCCATTTTATATTGCCTAGATCGTGAAACCGGATGCATGTCGAGAAGGCTTATTCTAGAGCATAGGTCAATGCGGCCACTAAGAGCTTCTCTGCATGTTGATTTAAGAGATCCATAAAAGCACGCCATTACCAGCGATTTGGCGCATCTGGTCCACCCGGCCATGCGTCGGCCATGTCATGATACATAATAAAATGTAGTATTATACTGCCTGCCGTTCAATTCTACGAGCTCAGCATCCGTCAAATCCTCTGTCAAAATGGTAGCAGCAGAAGTCCCGTCAGACATCCCAGACACCATCCCGGTGTTGGTCATTGGCGCAGGTCCCATTGGCCTCTCCTTTGCAATCGAGCTACGACTGCATGGCATCGAGGTCCTCGTGGTGGATCGCGACCTGGATATCGTCGATGGCCACCCCAAAGGCCGTGGAAATGACCTGCGCACCTTGGAGCATTATCATCGGTGGGGTGTGAGCGATGAACTGCGGCAGCTCTCCTGGCAGACGCGCAACCCTAATCAGAAAGTCATCATAACACAAACCCTTCTTGAGCAGCCGCTAGGCGCATATCCATTGCAATACGGCCGGCATGTCGAGGAGTCGCGGGAATACGCCGCTGAGCCGTCCCTGAGTCTCCCGCAGCCGATCCTGATGCGAGTTCTCCAAAGGAGGGCGATTGAGCTCGGCGCCCAAATCAGGCGCGGTTGGGAAGCGATATCTGTACAGCAGGACAGCGAAAGGGCAGTGACAGAACTGAGATCCTCGACAACGGGGATTGTCCACCGTGTGTCCTCAGACTATCTAATTGGCGCCGATGGACCAGACAGTCTGGTCCGAAAAGCTGCGGGCATTTCGCGAAACGGCATTGGTCCTATTTCTAGAGCTTGCAGCTATGTTGTCCGGAGTGAAGGGCATAAGATTGGGGATATGATTAGCTCTCCTGCGCACGACGCTTTGGCTTTTTTGATGGTGCTGAGCTCCAAAGTGTGCACCATTCTCAGTATCCCGGATGAAGAGCATTGGGGGTTCAGTGTTATGGTCACGGACAATGAGCCAGATCCAACGGATGAGGAAGTCATACAAGCTGGGCAGGATGTCCTGGGAGCGCACGTGCCGTTGGAAGTAATCAGCGCCTCCTCCTTCCGCGTCTTCACACGGGTTGCGGATTCATATTCGGCAGGCCGCTTCTTCATAGCCGGCGACGCAGCCCACCTGTGTCCTCCTACAGGCGGCCACAATATGAACCTTGGTATCGGGGATGCGGTAAACCTCGCGTGGAAACTAGCTGCAGTTTTGCAAGGCTGGGGCGGCGAGAAGCTCCTGTCAAGCTACGATGCCGAACGACGGCCAGTTGGGGACAGGGTTACCAGCTCCGCAATGGATAACAGCTACTCGATGAGAAAACTAGGCAATATCTTCGCTGAACTGCCCCCACTCGAGGAAAATGCCAGCCAAGAGCAGCGTTATGGAAGAGGTGAGACTGCCTATAAGATCACGTATCAGCAGTGGAACAGTTTGGGGATCACTCTGGGACAACGATACGACGAGTCCCCGTTGACTGTTCGCGACAACTGGGAAGCTCCGCCGTATAGTGCAACGGAGTATTGGCATTATGCTAGCCCTGGACATCGTGCACCGCATCTGTGGCTTGATGATGGATCGCCGTTACTGGATCATTTTGGGAAAGTGTTCACTTTGTTGGATGTGGAGGCGCCAGACGTGCTGGTCACTCGTTTCCTGGATGCTGCTGAGAGGGTTGGAGTCCCTATCACACGGCTCAGATTGCCTGTTAGTATCGCGAGGAGCAAATATCCAGCCTCGATCACTATCATCCGCCCTGATCAGTATATATCGTGGCAGGGAGGTGAGTGCGATGATCCTGCGCTAGTAATTGATAGGATTAGAGGAGAGCGATAGATCAGAGTTATAGCAACGATAATTTCTTCGGCTGCCCTTCCAGCTGAACAACGGTTGCTTCCAACGATCATAAAGTTAACAAAATCAGTTGGTGATTGTATTCCTCAGTTGTATATAGAGCTCCGAAGAATTGTAGTATACATGTCTTTCAATCGCTGGGGCTGAACGAGAATAAGAAGTATAAAATGCTTTCAAATCCCCAAAATAATATACAATACCGCTGTACAGGGTATGAATCTTGAATATAATATCCCTCTAAACGCCGGCGCAATGATCAAAAAAATAAAAACCGATATAAAGAAATCCTAATCAGAGCACAACCTTGAGACCAATTGACTTGGCCTGCGCAATAATGCTCTTGCACAGACCATCCAAAGTCAAGCCTGACAGTCTCAACTCTGATTGCTTGATTTTGGCAATCTCATATACGTGTTTTAGCGATACCGATCCAACCGTTTCTGAACCAGGGTTTTGGGCTCCACGTAGACGTCCCTTGCGCGGTTCAATACCAGATGCTTGTAGCAGAAGCCATGATGTTGTTGGAGTGCGCAGCTCAAAGGCAAACGAGCGATCGGGACGGATGGTGATGTAGGCTGGGATTGGGGTACCGGGATGGAAATGCGCTGTGCGAGCGTTGAATTCCTAATTTTTTGTGAGAACGAGCTTCGAAGGCATCTGTAAGAAGTGAATTGATTGTACCTTGCAGAAATCCATGCTCTTGACACCTTTACTTCCCAATGCTGGACCAACAGGAGGGCTTGGGCTGGCCTGGCCGGCGCCCACGATGAGCTTGACGAATTGGTCCTTGGCGAGGACTTTGCGGGCCATGTTGAGCAGGTGTCCTATCGATCAGGTAACGCCAGATATTTGCGATGTGAATACGAGCGAGTCGTGTGATAGCTGCAATTGAATGTATTTGCTGGTGGAGAGCGACTGCCAACATGGGAACTTTTCTCGGGCTTCATTCTTGGCGCGTCGGACCGGGTAATGTTATTTTTCCGAGAAGATTGTCCAATCACAGTGCGAGTTCATGCCTGCAACACAGAAAGCTTGACAGCTATGTTTTTCGATGGATTCTAATCACAATATCAATTTTGTGCATACCTGAGGGGTGTTTATCCGGTAGTAGCCCTCTGTGTACTCACTTATTTCTGCGCAATAATGCCCTGTCCTATGGTAGACCGTAGAGAAGTATGAGCCGCGCTAAACCCGGTTGGGCACTCTTGTTGGCAAATGCTCGACGTCATCAGATTGGATGGGATTAGACAAGATTATATAATCGAGCCATCGTGCTTGCCTTCTCAGATGATCTCAGCTTTGCTTCCATCTCATCAGTCTATCACCCCCTGCTTTACTTCAAGTCTTCCACTGCATTGACTGCACACTGCACACGCAGATCGAGGCGGTAAAGGGACCAAGTCACTAGCGATCACTGATCCCTCAGTCCCACCACGTTACGCTCCTTCAGTCCTAGCTGGACTCTTAAACTCACTAGTTCCCAGTCCAACCGCCGAACGCAGACCTGCTGCTCACGTTCATGCAAAAAGCTTCCCTACCCCTCACATAAACAACAACATCATTGTGAATCTGCATTCGAGTTCGGGATCAAGTCGAATCTTTGTCTCGATCGTACATAGGAAATAGACCACCGCAGTCATGAACTGGCTCAAGCAGACGTACGATCTTCCTCCCGCTTTTTTGTTGTCTGTGCTTTTTTAATCCCCGGTCTACTCGGTGCTGATGAACAAGGGTGACTCTCCAGTTTGGCCAATGTGGCTGGCACCCAAGAACCCATCTATGGCCCTGAGGCCATCCAGCCCGTCACCAAGCAGGCAGAAAAGACGCCGTACACAGTGCTGAAGAAAGAGGACCTCAAATGGAAGGCTCACCAGTACACTTCGGTGGAAACTCAGACTTTCTACATCATGGCCGACAATGGTGCCCTGGCCTGGGTCCAAGTTATCTACAGTAATGTCGCGTAAGGCCGCCCCTTTCTTTTTGTTTTAGTAGAAGAAGAAAAGACAAAGAGAAGAGAAACTCATGTTCTTTCAGTGGCCTGCACACAACTTGCCAATTCAACACGAAGATCTACTCGCTCGCCGGCGATGCGCCACACATCTGGCACTCGGATACTCTTTACAACCACATGTTTGACCCGGACATGTACTCGTTTGGAGCGGACAACTTCGCATTAACACTCAACGAAGAAGGCACCTCTTATACGGTCAAGTCGGCGGTTAACGAGGACAGCCTTGTTAACCTGACCTTCTCTCAGATAGCCCCTGGCCTGGTCATTGGAGAGAACGGGACTTCGAACTTTGGCACCGACCCTGCCAACCCCTGGGGTTCCATGCGACATGCCTTCTGGCCTCGTTGCGCTGTGGAGGGTACTATTACCACTAAGGAGAAGACATATGACTTGAAGGGCCGAGGCTTCTACTCTTTTGCCCTCCAGGGCATGAAGCCCCACCATGCCGGTATGTCACGACACAAGCTCTCCTGAAAGTCAAGGCGAGAAGAAAGCTAACAGACAAATACAGCCGCGCGATGGAACTTTTGCAACTTTCAAAGCCCCTCATACTCGGCTTTCATGATGGAGTTCACTACCCCTCCATCATACGGATCGACTGTGGTCAACGTCGGAGGAGTTGTGAAAGACGACAAGATTCTCTATGCAGGCTCAACTAACACCGCAGAGCATCTTGAAGCCAACACGGATTCAGAAAATGACTGGCCGGAGCCAAAGGTAATCAAGTTCACATGGGACGGCAAGGACAAAGACCTTCATGCCGAATTGGAGGGTCCTCTTGGCAAGAGACTAGACCGGATAGACGTCATGTACGAGCTTCCTGGATTTGTGAAGTCATTCGTGGGCAGCGTTGCTGGAACCAGACCATATATCTACCAGGTATGCCACTGACTCTTGGCACTCTCGACTAATCTTATGTTTTACTGACTTGTGTGACAGTACTCTCCCCAGGACAAGCTGACGTTGAAGGTCAAAGAAGGCGAGACTGAGACTGCCGAGGAAGGCACCATGTTTTCCGAGGCTACTTTCATCTCGTAAGGGTGATGCGCTCGCTTTATACTGGTTTATTCCTACGAAGCATATATATATTATTAAAACGATAACCTCTCGTTGTATTCGCTCGTTGACTGGCGTTTGGTTCCCCCTATTATGTTTGAGATATTCTCTCTTTTGGATGACCTGATTCTTGGATCATGAATCATGAAGAGGATTGACATTATCATTATGGCATAAGCTGCCCAAGCACTGGCAAGATATCTTGTCACATGCAAACTTAGCTAGAATAATTTTTTAATCACGAAATCTTTCTCCCCCCGTTTTGTCCGTCCCCAGCCTCCTTTTTCCGAGACATGGCAAACGGATGCGTATCGTTCCAAGTTTTGATGTTTTGGCACGTGGCATGGTGTTGACGGTATCTTGACTAGTCCTCTCAGTCCCCTCAGTCCTCTCTCTCTTTTAATCAAGCTTCTTTATTTCTTCAGACTCACTCAGTCAGCTATCCCCTTCACATCTTGGAAACCTGAAGATTCCCAACTCTCAACATACAGCTTCACTCTCCCATCCATCGGTTCTCTTGTCCTCAAATCACCACTGTCTCGAAGTCGTTGTTAAAACTACAAGTCCCTTGTCCGGTTTCTCTCTTAGACAGACAGCCTCATTTTGCCTTGCTCCTCTCATTTTGGCCCCTGTCTCTTCTCAACGCGGCCACCATCTGGATCTCAGACTTCGACACCATATTAGAAACTTAGTCGCAACTCTCACATGCAATTATTATCTTCCCTCGAAATGCCAACTTCCAACAGCCTTGGCCTTGCCCTACCTGGCAGTCAGCGTAGGTAAGTCAATCAACTCGTTGTGACTGCTCAGTTTGATTGTTGAGATCTCTCCGACGTGCATTCTACCCCCGTTCATCCAATAGCACAACTTGCTCGACCTCACGAGAGATGAGATGACATGGCTAATCCAATCCTTTCCTTCTTTCAGACGTCGTCTTACTCGAGATACAATCATTGGCATCAGTAAGTCGATGTAACCCTACACTTCAAGCTCAGTATCAATATTCTAATGTTTCATGTGCACAGCTAAACCCTCTATTCGGTTCGTGGATTCTGTCTCCTTCGATAATTTCGCATGAACTGAAACTGGCTCTGAGCAGTCGTCTTGCTCGACGTGGTGGCGTGAAGCGCATTTCGGGCATGATTTACGATGAGACGAGACTCGTGATGAAAGAACACCTGACCGAAGTACGCCAGCATTCCTGGGAGATTGAATACGGCTGTGGTATATTAACTTGTCATCTTTTACCTGCGTATCAGATCATCCGCAATTTGGTCGCCGTACTTGGATCCGCCGACACGGAGAGGCACCAGAGGAAGGTAAGAAGTTCATTTACTTTGAGCGTCTCTCTAGAGAAAAAGAAGCTAATACTTGATTGGACAGACAATTACTACACGAGATGTAAGTTTAGATGACATGACCGTTCTTTTCCTCGACAGCCTAGGATATATCGATCTAACGCTGACATCGCTATTCTCGCCTCATAGGTTGTCTTCGTCCTCAACCGTGTGAGTAAGACCTTTCTTTTGTCGTCTCTGTCTCGGAATACGTCTTGCCTGCTCTGTGACTTCACTCGTGCTCAAAACTAATCATTGTATGTGAGCAGATGGGAACGCCTGTTTGGGGTTTCTCGAAAACCTAGATCACAACATGACGAATTTTGTGTCTTCACATCCAAAGCAAGCGAAATATGTGAAACAAACACCGGTCATCAAAGCGTTGGAGAAATTTGTCAAGGAATTTAATTAGAAGAGTGAATTGTGTGTCACGCTGCCATGATGCAAGGAGAAATATTGTTTATGTTGCTATTTTTTACGTCTAAAGATCAGATCTCCCGGCACGAGTTTTGCGTCCTTCACGCCGAAAGTCAAGCGAAAGGAGAAGCAATACGGGTCATGATGATGTTGGAGAATTATGTGGGAAATGGATTTGGAAGAAGAATTAATGTGGCATATTTTGATGCCTCACATTTGGAGAAGTATTGTTTATGTTGTTATTTTTTACGTTCGAAGATCCTTGTTGGAGAAAGTCAACATCTAATGAATTGATATCTGTCATGAATGAACGGTCCTCTCCAATCTTGTAAAACTAGTGAAAGTAGATGTGTATCTTGGGTATATCTGTGTCTGTATCTGTCCGAAAATTCAGAGAGCCAACAACAGGAAAAAAAAAGAGTGTCAAATGTCGTTATATCGTAAAAGTGAGTTGGTAGGAAGACAAAGTGCTACAGTACAATAGGTATTCTGCATCGATGGGTATATAGGATGAAGAGAAAGTATGATATCACTTTTTCCTTTCCTTCCCCTCAATCACCGTCTTTAAACACTCCTTCGCCTGGTCCTCGATCTTCTCAAAGCCGCCGTTGAACGGCCACCACAACGTCTTCAAGCCGGGGATGTGTGCACTGCACAACTGCTCGTCTGCGAAGATGGGGCCGTCGAGTCTGCGTACTCGGCAGATTGAGACGGCCGATTCAAGCAGGCTCAATCCGAGGCCGTGGTTGCGGTGCGACTGTCTTACTGTCCATGCGCGAATGACGCCCGTTAGACGGCCGGATGTTGAGCTGTTGCTGTGTCGGTGGCGGAGTGCACGCATGCCATTGGCACTGGGCGCACCAGAAGTGAGAGCGTTAGTTCGAGCGGTGCGTAGCACAAGAGCGGCGACTACTTCGTCGTGGTCTTTGGTGATTAGGATTTCGTCTTCGAGAGGCATTGAGTTGTGATGGGAATGAGAGTGGTGGTGTTTGGATCCGCCAGCGGCTCCATTGTTGTTGTTATTTTGATTATTTCGCTGTTGTGGCTGCTGATAGAGTCCTTCTCGAAGCCAGGCTGTGTCCTCTACATCCGACGCCATGGATAGATAGAGCTTTGTTGTGCGGTTGACTACCACGAATGCTGCGAGCAGACTGGCTGTGACGATAAAATATAGACATGCCATCGGTCCTGTCTTTTGCTGCTCGTGAAACGCACAGCGTACGAGCAAGGTGACCAGGAAAAAGGCTAGGGCTAGGACGGCGGGGTGGAGCAGAATGCTGCGGATGGCATATTCACGCTGCTCGCGGATGCTCTCAGCAATGAGGGCGAGAGCCGCACGCCGGTCCTCGTCAGTCGAGGCATGGTAGGTCCAGGTAGTAGGTGGCAGGAAGGATTGAGTTGTAGAGGTGGTTGATGTGTCTGTTGGGGACGGTGGATCTTCAAGATCATCAGCAAACCCCGAGGAGAACTTGGTCCAGTCGTTCGAGTAAGGCAGATCGTAGCTGCCTAGGGAGGACTGGAGGGCATCGATATTAGATGAGGCATTGAGATCTTCGAAGGAGATCTGCAGGTTGGCACGTAGAGACGATAGGAATGCTATAGACGAGTAGGGTTAGCAATGCACGTGAGATAACGATATGGCATGGCCCATGACGAATATCAACAGCACAACGAGACGGTGGCAATTGCTTGACCTAGAACTTACAGTCAAGACAGGTGTATACAGTAACCGGACTGTGAAGAGGGTATTTTGTTGGGAGAATTGACGCCATATTCATATGTATTATATTATAGAAGGAGGGAAAACATGGATCCAGTCACATAGAGAAGAAGAAAAGAGCGAGAAGGAATTAAAATTATAGACCAATGGATAGGACACAGTGCACACAAAGAGAACGAAGAGGGAAAAAGAAGAGTATAAAAAGACATACCGCGAGGAATGGTGGAGAGATGCAGTTTCTGGGGTGGCATATCGCCCGCTAACAAAAAAAAAGAGTCGAGACAAACGCCGGCTGGGGTCAGTCCCGCTGGCGTGTTTGAGGTGGCTCCAGGCGGTTTAGCGGGCTTGCGCAACGGGTGGGTTTAGCGCTAAGGGCTGATCATCGGCGGGCTGCAACTCCCTCTAACACAGTAGTAACACTGAGCCTGGACGAACCGCCCGTCGTGTCTCGCCTGCCTGTCTCGCCTCCTGTGCCGCCTGCCTGGCTGAGCAGAAACAAGCGTCGTCAGCTCGTCTGTGTCTGCCTGCCCCACCGCGGTCTGTAAGTGTAACACGGGGCTGACGGCGACCAAAGAGGGAATAAAGAGGGATATCAGTCGATTGGCCCCTCGAAACCAACCGAGATGGCGGGGCAGTGAATGTAAAGACTCTGCAAAGAGGCAGAGACCGAGGGATAGATAGTGTATTACTATAGGAAGGAGAAAGCATGAAAGGGAGAGACCCGTGCTGTTAAAATATTCCGTCATGGTTGATCCTTTCTGTTATCTGCCTGCCTCCCTCCTTCCCTTGCCCATCCTCCAGTCAGACGGTTCAATGTCTATCATCGTGTGCTCTGCCAAGCGCAAGGGAAATCCCGCCATCAAATCGTGTCATGCATGGGGAATTCGCTGCTCGACGTGGTCTGATTGGGTCCCAGCGCCCATACTAGCCCTGCTTATCGTCTCTGTTTTTGTGCCAACTGCGCTGAGAGACGACGAGTCAACTGCGAATGCCAAGATGCTAGAGAACAATGGATTGATAAGAGAAACAGTCTGCGCCATAATTGGGTCGCAGGATAATATTTTCCCCGGCGTGTAAAAAAGATTAAAAACGTCAGCAGACGCCGCCTTGTTTGATGGCGTTGCTGGCGTTGTTCTGGCTGGAATCTGACACGCAGAGCTGACCTGCAAACAAAAAACGTCGCTGATATATTAAGAAAACGCCGTGGTTCTTAGTCGGCCTATTATTATTTATTCATCTGTTATATCATTTATTTAGTATAATTTATAAATTATTTACTATTATAAGAGGCGATTTATACACGGCACGGACGCTTCTATTTGGGGTATATGGATGCCGCCACAACAAAACATGCATCAAAAATAGAAAATAGAATATAGACAAAACAATACAAGCAAGAAGTAAAGTAAAGAATCATGCACAAAACATAAACAAAAAAGCCACTTCTAACCCAGTGGTGGCCTTAACATACATCAAAGAAAATAATACAGAAAAAAAAGAATCACCCCTCAACCATCAACTGCTCGCCCTCGTCCAGCAACGTAGTCACACGTGAAACATCAGAGATCATCGCCCGGCCGTGTCCGACAAGCAACAGTTTCTCAGCATTGGCTGGCAGACCAAGGTAAGTTGGCGGCTCACGCTCGGGCAGCCGGTTGACCCATTCGGTAAAGTCGCGCATGCTGGTTGTGCCGGGGAGCGCTAAGCACTCGTCGTTTTCCACCCCAGCAACGAGCTTGTGATCTTCTTCAAATGCCGACGGCGTAAGGAAAGTGCCAACCAGTTTTTCGAGATGTGCAAAATCACCGCTGTCGTCGATCTTACCGCCATATGTCTCGGTGACCAGTGTGCGAATCATCTCCCAGGGAAGCTTTTGTGGCGCAACGTTGGACCGTCCTTGAGCGACCGAATCAATCCAGGAGTCGATGATAAACGCAGAGCATTCATACTGTAAGGTAATTGTTAGTAAAAACTTTGCATATAGACTGGGTTAAGGGTAGAACATACATCACTATCATTAAATTCCCAGAATCCCTTCCAACCGAGGTTGGGCGCGTAGCGAAGACGTTCTTGCACAACAGCATGCAAGAATGACAGTAGCAAGTAGACTCGAGCCTTTTCGACTGGCGCCTTTGTAGCACGCAGCGAAACAGAAGAGAGGGAATCCTTCATATTGGCACGGACTCCGGCCGGCTGCTCAAACATAAGCACGCGAGATGCGCGGAGGAGATTGACTGGAATCTTGGGACTGGTCTCCATTGACAAGAAAAGTCGGAAATCCTTATGCGGCTTGAGAGAGTCGAGTCGTTTCTCCAAGCTCTGAAGCCAAGATGGCGCGAGATGCACGTTCTTGACCAGCACCCAGCTACCTGCAGAAGCAGCATGACCAATAGCTTTGTCCGCGCTTTCGAGACCTTCATTCGATCCCATCGCAATGTTCGCGCAGGTTGCATGCATCCGTTCGACCAGCCCATCAACTTTGTAGCTTGCATCGAAACCGGGGCTAGAGCTGAGTGCAACTGGTGTGGTGGCAGTGACTTGTTCAACAACATCCTTCAGGTCACTAGTATCCTCATACAACTCGCGACCAAAGACTGCTGCGACGAAGCGCTCTGCCACAGGCACAAATCGGTCCAACCGACAAAGCTTGATAAGCAGAAGCGACCGAAGTTGCTGGTCGAGCGCGCTCGTGCTTTCTTCCCATACCGTAGGCACAAAGTTCTCTGCTAGTTCTTCTGTAAAGAAAGAAGTCCAGGCTTCTTGCGAAATATTCGACACATAAGATTTGAACAATGACATGTTGGAAATTCGGCTGATGGTCTGTTCGCGGAGTTCCGCATTGGTCGACAAGTCCAGACCCTCGACGCTTTCATCCAGGATAGTGTCAATGATGCTCCTGTCCATAGTGTAAGGAGTAGCTTGAGCAAGTAGGATAGCTAGTGTAATACGGTCTTTTTGTAGCAATCCTAGCGAAGTGCGCTGGTACGCCGTAATAAAGAGATCTCGGAGAATGATCTGGACTCTGGCGGCATGGTCTTTCTCGCTGGCCAGTTTCTTGTTGCCATGAAGAACCGAGTTGAAGATTTTGACGAAATACTGCAGCGAAAACTGGTAGAAATGGTTGATATGATGGAGCTGTTCCAGAACCGCAAAGACAGCACTGCACGATCGAGCAATGATGTTGTACTGGAGCGTGATATTGTCAACTTCCGTCATCACTCCTTCTGTCTCCGACATCTTCTTAGTAATCTCCGCAGCCTCCTTCTTGAGAGTCTCCAGCGTTTCGATAACATTGTCATCGTCCAAAATATTGCCCCGAGACTCGTTAAGTGCTTGCAACAGACGTTTCTCCAATTGACGCAGATGGATCTTGAATTCTCCTTGCAATTTGATGAGATTTGTGCGCCGCTCATCGACGTCGGGTCGCTCCACCTTCAAGACTTCATTGAGAGATTGAGTCTGCAAGCTGCTCTGAGTGACCGTAAAGTTGACAAATGTGGTTCGACTGCAGATATCGGGCGGGAAAGTAGCAGACGGGTCTCGTGTAGACAAGAATAGCTTGAAGGAAGGTGAGAAGTCGATCTCTTGTTTGCCCAACTGGATGAGGACACGTCCTCCAGTCTTTTGGTATTCCTTGTTGAGGACGTGGTTGAGGATAGGATCCAGATGCTCTGCATCTTGAATGAGAATTGGGTTACCAAAACGCAAGGCACTCTCAAGTTGTTTGACGAAAGAATCATCCAAGAAACTAGTAACAGTAAGCTTCCTCTCCTTGCTCTCCTTCTGTAAGAACTCCGTAATGCGGCCCGAAGGATCAATGATCAAAGGATAGCGATTGAAGCGTTTCAAAACAATCGCGTTTTCAGTACACAAATCATCGACAGGCAGAGAGTTGCTTTGCCATGCTAGACGTTCGTCCGCATTCGATAGATATTCGGTAACGGGGTTGTGAGGCTTGAATGTAATTCCAGACTGTCCCAGTTGATTGACCCAATCTTCTACCATCGCTTTACGGAATTGTTGGTCATACAGACCGGCGTAGGCCAGGAATGCAGCAGCGATGAGAACGTCACCGACAAGCGTACTGATTTGGGTTTCGAATGACTTGCTTCCTTCTTCCCATCGTTCTCGCTCAGAAGCCAAGCTGTCCAGCAGTCGAACACTACGATCAACCTTGAACTGAACGCGGCCCATCTCAGTCTTGATAGCCTGTGTCTCACTGATGAGAGCAGCGTATTCCGTCTTGTAAGTGGCGATACTGCTTTCAAGACCCAGGATAGTATTCTCGATAGCCTGAGCTTCGGCCTTGGTTTGAAGTGCTTGTTCCTCGAGTTGATCCACTTCTTCACGCAGAGGTCCAACACGGTCCAAGATCTCTGAATAATTCACTTGAGCTTCCACCCACTGTACAAGGGGACCGCATGCTTTACTGGCGTGATTGACTCGTTCATATGTGAAATCGTCCTTGGACAAAAACTCATTCTTCATCTTCACCCGGTGGTTGCGAGTCATCTGGCGCTCGTTGTCGTAGTTCACGATACTGGCAATGAAATCATCTCGGCGGATGATACCTTGAATAGTCTTCCAGCTGTCGACCTTATGACCAAGCAACGTGCATACAGCTTCCATGGCCATACGTACACTGCCAGGGGGGTTACCCATAGAACGGACTTCAGTAAGGTGCTGACGCTTGATGTTGCTGACGCTCTTCTGAGCCTCTAGAACTGCGGGCTCTGCTCTTGCCAAGTCATTCAAGACAACATCCTTTCGCAGGGCAACTTCCTTTTCTTGTATCTCTAGTGCAGCCTGAATCTCAAGTGATGAAGTCTTCCTCTGTTCAGCCTCGCGCTGATCTGCAACCATACGCTGTAGCTTTTCATTGGCTTCCGCGTCTTTCTTTTCCAATTGCGTCTTCTTCTCCGCTAGACTGACACGCAGATCCCGGACTTTGTCAACAGTATCTCTCAGCTTCTCGAGACCGACATTCAAGTGGCGTTGCTGTTCCTCGAGATCCTCTCGCTTTTCATTGAAAAGTTTGACGTATTGAGCAACAAAGTCGAGATAATGTCTCGGAGTGAGGAATGTCGTTCTACCTTGTTGTTTCTGTAGGCGCTGGTTGAATTTCTGCAGCGAGTAATGGATATATACCATCGAATTGACAACAGTCTCACGGTGAGAGGCAGGAAGATTGAGCTCGCGATAAGCAATCGGAATGCTGTCTGGGGCGGTAAAGTTAGGCTTGTCGAGGTCCACAGACTGCGTGAGCTCGGTGCCGACTTGGAACAGAGCTTGGTCAGACCAATCGCCCATCCAGTTGAGTACACAACGATTGAACAGAGCAGGACTGGTTGCCGCCTTGGATGACAATCCGTCTTCAGGGGGGTTCATAGTAAACACAACATGAAGATTCTTGACAATCTGTTGCGTGAACCATTTGTAAAGTTCCTCCTGAGAGTCGAGAAGTAGGCCTTGTCGTTGTGCGCCCTCTTTGCAAGCCGTCATCAGAGATGCAAACTCGTCACCTTCGAAGAGACCCGGAACTTCAGCGTTGGCAAGCAGCGTATTCATTCGTTCCAAGAAACCAGAGTCAAGGACGTTCGACTCGTCCATGATGAAACAGATCTTTTCGCCCTTGCATCCAGCTCGTCGAAGGACGTTTCTCAAATCCTCATCGAAATCGTCCGAGGAGTACTTGCCGTGGACCTTGATTTGGAAAATCTGCAGACCGTTCATCCACGCAACGAATCTTGATAATGTGGTCTTTCCACTTCCGCTGACACCGATGAGAATTAGATGGCCTTGAGGTTGTCGGAAGACACGATCGATACGCAATGCATGTTCCAAAACATCGTTGAAAAGAACCAACGGCACATCAACTTCTTCTTCACAGAAAGTCTTTAGACGAGCCTTGACGAACTCTCTTAGCTGTTCTTGTTCAACCGGTACGTAGTTCTTCGACAGCCAGTTGGAGAAAAGGATTGGACCCTTCAATGCCTGTTCTTCATCAATAGTTGGGAAATGCTCTAGTGCAATGCGTCGGACAGAGTCTGCTGTCCACTTCCGCTCATCTTCAGCTACAAGACGATCTTGGAAAAGGCGGAGAGCTTCGTGGGCCCAGATTCGTACAAGGCCCTCGACAGAAAGATTCTCTAGAGGTTTGATAGCCTCATAGACACCGCGCACCCATCTTGTAAGTTCACGGGGCGAGTACACATAGTGTGGCTGTATCTTTGGTGTGAATGTTGATTGAGACTCCAAGTAGAATTGCACCATTGCTTTCGTCAGAGCATCTGAATAACCACGTAGCGTGGGGATGATTTTCAGGACGGCCGAATTGAAGGTGCCGTAAATTTGTGTCAAAGAGAGTTCTCCAGGGTAGTCGACCATCATCAACGGAGCATGGCGCAAGAAACGTTCTCCCATTGGGGTACGTCCGGCATCAGTCGGCGGGTTACAAGCCCCGACAAACTGAATGCGATCCAAAGTAACCCATGTCTTGTCCGAAGTCCTCCAGAAACCGTTTTGTTCAACAAGCTGTCGCAAAAACGAAATTGCGCGTTGCGTGCCATAGCGATCTGGAGCAGGCAAGTTGATCTCGTCGCAGAAAATAACGAGCCATCGTCCGATTTGATTTGGTGACATGACCACGCCATTCAAAGTCTTTCTATATTCGCAGTATTGTTCGAAAGTCTTGATCAGGAGATCCGGTGTAGTTGCACTGGAGAAATTGAGGCCAACGACCTCCATGTTTGGCAGTTTGCGCAAGGCAGAGAACAGCGTCATAGTCTTACCGGATCCAGGAGGACCACAGAGCAGTAGAGGTTTGTGCTCGGCAAGCCAAGAGTACAGCACATCTTCGTGACGGACAGTATCCAGTGTTGGAATAATGACATCTGTTTGAGTGATGGAATGGGTGTTGATTTCGACTGAAGGCACCTGTGATTGCCAGGTGATCCATTCCGTCTTTGGCAAGGACACGTCATAGTCGATAAGAGAGGACGTCTCGTTGAGTAGAGGAGAATCAATGGTAGTAGATGCAGCGAGGTACTCTCCGAAACGCTTGCGGTCGGTGAGCGGACAGTCACCAGTCAGTGACCAAACGAGTGCAAGAAGCAATTTCTTCGAGATATATGATTCGACTTGTTCGGGCTCTAGAGGGAAATCGATGTGCTGAATATTGTACTCGAGGACGTTGCGGCACGTCTTGTTCAAGAGACTGAAAAGAGTGTTCAATGCGCGAATGTTTGTGTAGTCCATAATATGATTGTACTTTTGAGCTTCTTCAAGGGCCTTGTAGATGAGGTCATCGCCCTGCATGAATTGCTGGAGGAAGTCTGAAACCATATCCTGAACAGCCTGAGTCTTCGCTGACGCCTGGCCTGCGGGAACAGAGTCGTCATCCAAGTCTTCGAAAATCTTAGTCTTCAACGACTCGACGTAGTTCGTAATCATCATCTCCGGCGTCACAGTATCATCGCTAAACCAGACCATACCACATCGACTAACTGTAGCAAGCGTGGCGTATTTAAGAGTTTCGACTTCGAACATGATGCGGACGTTTGGTGGTAAGTTGAGACGCTCGCCATTAGGCAAAGTCAAGAGTTTGTTGTCGTCCAAAACACTGTTCAAGTTCTCAACCCATTCAGGGTCAACATCACCGTCAAACACGATCCAGTGACGTTTCGAGTCCTCGCCACGTAAATTGTCAACAACCTTTCTCAGGATTCCAGTAAACAGACCGTCCGTCCATTCTCGGGTTGTGCTATCGAGGTTACCATATAAAGCTTCCTTCGACATGACCTTGGAGTCAATGACGTGACAAACTCCGTCAATGCCCTCCACACGCTGCAAGGCTTGAAGTAACACCCTCCATGAGGCTGATTTACCGGAACCGGATCGTCCAACCATCATGACACCGTGATGGATGCTTTGGATTTGATACAATTGCAATGTCTTGGTGATCCAGGTATCGCTAGCAACGAAGTGGTTTTCTTTGGCGATGTCACGAATGGCCTGAGTGAGTTTTTCATAGTTGGCAGGCACATATTCGACTCCAGGGAAGTCCTCTATTTGGATTTCCAGCATTGTCTCCACATCTTCACGGATAAGTTTCGGAGCAATTGTTTCGCGCAGACTTTGTACGATAATCTGGGGCTCGATGATTTCGTCCGGGCCGAGATCTCCCTCTGAATTTGCCAGTCGAGCACGTTTCATGCCGCCAGAACTGACGAGAACACTCTTCAAAGCTCGAAGACCAAAGTCATAGTGAGCTTGCTTTGTCAGTCTGCTTGCGCAATGGTCGAAGAATGGAACTGTCTGCTTGGAAAGAGGTTTGGCTTGCTTGAAACCTTGAGAGAAAAGCATGACTTCGGCAATGAGTTCTTTGTCGGGCTTGGACATTGCCACACTTCTGAACAGCTTCTTCAAGTTGTCTGGCAGGTTCGATCGACCGGCATAGCCAGGATTCATTGTAATGAAGATACCGGTATTTTGGTTTACATGCAAGCGTCTGCCAATCAGTTCGATTTGAGTCTTGTCGTCCTCGGTGCCCTTGCGCAGTCCGATTTGAATGTTTTGGATTTGTTGAGAGACAGCAGACAGAATGCGCTCCTCCAAACGATTGAACTCGTCAAAACAACCCCAAGCACCAACTTGACAGATACCCAAGAAAATTCGGCCCATGGCTTGGAAGTCGAACGTATCGTCACAGCAAAAGACCAAAGTAAATCGACCAAGCTGTAAACCTAGAGCTTTGACAGACTCCGTCTTACCCGTACCAGCGGGTCCATAAGGAGAGCCTCCAAGTCTTTGACAAAGAGCTTGCGTTAAAGTGAGGAAACAACGGTCTGTAAGAGGAGTGCGGACAAGTCGTTCGGGAACACCCAAGTACTCGAAGCCGTAGTCCAACTTGGCGTTGGCCATATGTACATATAGGCGCTGAAGGAAGTCGCCTTCGTTCTTGTACACGTAACGCATCTGCAGAAGCCAGAGGTAGTGGGTGGGTGTTGATGCGTCGAACTTGATAAGCTTGCCAATAACATCACGTTGATGAACAAACTCGGTGATCATATGTTCACATTTCTTTCTCGTGATGCCATCAAGTTCTCCCAGAACGGTAGCAGCAAGCAATTCCAGAATTCGCACCTCAGCATCGAAGAGATTTGAAAGATCTGCTCCACCGTTTTCCAAGGACTTTTGTACAGCATTGGTCCACACAGCCTGACTAGCAAGGACGACGATCTGAGCGGGGTAGTTTGCAAGATAGTCGTTAAAAGCAGTCTGGTCAACCTCACTGGTGTTGTAGATGGTCTCAAATTGTTCGACTGCCTCGGCTAGTAACTCGGCGAGTGTCAGTTTCATGTTATTGTCCAAGGCCGAAAGCCAATCGTTGATCCGCGGTGTCTTGATAAGATTGACCTCGCGCTTTAGCCTGACCTCCTCGCCTTCTTTTGATGTGAAACCAACGATATTGTTATCATCATCCATCAAAAGCCCGGAAAGACCAGCAAACATCTTCTTGAAGTGTTTGGCGACTCGAAGAGTGTCGTTACTGTTACCAATGATTTCCAGAAGATCCTCGTCACCAACGAAGTAGAATCGAGGGAAGGACACACGTTCACGTTCGAGATATTCACCAAGGGCTTTCTGGATCTTATTGAGAAGCTCTGCCAGTCTCTCCAAAGATTTCTGGACCCCATTGATTGCGAGCACATCGAGGACAAATGGAGACTTGTAGACCTTTTTCATAACGGCGAAGAATTCGGAATTGATGTTCTGGAAACGAGCCGATTCCAAGGGCAGGAGGTGTTTGATATCTGCATTTCCCGTGAAGACACCTTCGAGGTATACCCATTGGCGTTGAACATCTATCCACACATCGAACAAGACGTGGACTCTGTTCAATTTGTCCTCCCAGGTTGAGGCTTCCTCCTCGAATTCTTTGTAGTAAGGGGAGTGTCTCATGGCTTGCAGGGAGTTGAGATTCTCACTGCACTTTGCAAATAGGTCGTCGAAACCCCGAATCAAACGGCACTTATTCTGGTAGTTGACGAGATCAAGGGAATAGTTTTGCCAGGTTTCGCGAACCATTTTCAAAAACTCTTCCAAAGCCATTTCACCCTGAGCCTGGGCGATAATATCTCGAATAACAGTCTCACTAGCAGCGGGTTTCAAATCCCAAACATCTCCTAGCGTCAGAGTGACCTGTGAAAAGCGTTGTCCGGGCTTGAGAGACTTGAAAATCTTCTGCCAATGCCTCTCCTTGATTGCTTCCGATTTCAGGTCAGAGAGCAATGGGTTAATCTTCAAGAGTTGGCGGAGAACGTTTTGGATGTGTTCAAATGCAGCATATTGGCGCATACGACTTGGCATTTCCTTGGTCATCTTGATGAGGTTATCAATTGATTGACGAAGCTTCCTGGGTTGAACACTGGTCCAAAGTGCATCGCGAAGGTCGTTCAAACTCTTCCAAATTGTTGATAGAGCGGCCCATACGGACATGAAATCTTGAACCTCTTCCAAAATTGCAGGCAATGACGACTCCGCACTTGCAGGCAGATCCAGTGCTTCTTTGGCTTTTGATACCATCTCAAATTCTGATTGGAGACCTTCCAAGCGAGATTGGAATGAACTAAGAGTGTGAGAAGCCTCTTCTGGAGGAATAGTGCCGGAGACGGGTTTCTCGTCATTCCATTGAATGATAATATCCTTGATCTTGTCACCAATGACCTTGTCTTCGGCTGTAATCTTGGCCCGTAGTGCTTCGGTTTGGTCTTGGACAATCTTGCTCTTCCTAGTGAGAAGTTCATTCAGAGCAGCCCACTCGCCGTCAACGTTCTCCACATGAAGCCAGTCTGTCGGGAATTGATATCGTTGCCGTGCCAAGGTGGTTTGACCTTGTCTGAATAGGTCAACTTGCGGTTCCCATATCCTAGCCTTGCGTTTGCATTGCTGGACAATTGTAATAAATGAAACGGCATGTGCAGTTGAGGACGCTTCCAGGGTTTGACCTTCGAGATCTCTACGTGCGGTAGCAATCTCAGAATGAACCTCTCTCATGTTGCCACCGAGCTTAGAACCGAATTTCTGCAATATCTCATGCTGCCACTGGTCGTACTTGGCATTGACTCTGGTCTGTACTTGTTCGTAGTCGATTGTGATGCTACCAAACTTCCGGCTGACTTCGGATGTATCGAAAGTGGCACGGCTCTTGCGGATTTCTTGGAGTAGTTGAAGCCATTGAGACAAGTCGTCGCCTAGAATATCGTACACCTGGTCGGCTTGCAAGTCCCACAGAGACTGAAACTGGAGCCATTTATCCACATAGTCTGAAATTTCTGAAAGACGGGATTCAATAGCGCCGTAGACTTCTGCCAACTCTTCGATGCAGTGTTGCGGAAGGTTCACAAACGATGTCTCAGACAACTGTGTTTTCTCGACATCAATGGAAATTTGATATCGGGATGACTTGATTTTCTCCAAATTGCAGATCACGCCAAGCCATTGGCCAAAGTGAGAAAGCCAGCTGGCCCGAGCATATTGCAACGGCGGATCAAGGTGTAAAACTTGGTTTCGCATGGAGACCTCGTGAACAAGTTGTGGAAACTCGGTGTGGTAAATATCAACTTCAGAAGTATCGTTCGCTGTTTTGTCGTGAGTTACTTGAGTGGATAGTCGTTTGGTATTCTGGCTATCTTTTGATTGCTGGAACGATACAATCCAGGTTCGTATAGCACGATGCAGTCTCTCACGCAATATGGATTCGATTTTCAGGTTCAAGTTTGACACCCAGTGGCCAAGGTTGACGTAGTTCTCCAGATTCAACTTATCAACAGAAATCTGGATCGAGTCTAGCCGCTGGCGGAAAATTGCTGCATCGTATGGACATGTCTTTAGTTCTAGTATGGCCTTTTGTATGCTATCATTGATTGAAACCAGAGTCGCGGTCTTCGATTGCAGAACCGAGGCGGATACAGCAAATTCACGGACGAATTGGACATGTTTGCTTTCCCCTCTTCCACTCATGGAGGGATCAAGAGTACCATTTGACAATGTGGATTGTTTGACGTGAAGCTCGTAGGAGTGAACGAATGATTCCCACCTCAGAGGAACACCTTTGGTGATCATAGCCTGGGCATCATTTTGATAGCCACTTAGTAAGATTGCGACCTCCGTCATTGAAGCGATAGTACGAGTCGTCTGTAGAAGTGTGCGAACAGTCTCCATGAGGCTAATAGCGTATGGATATACGCGCTTAGCTTCCTTGGATATACTGCTGACTGCATGAGGAACCTGGAAGTTGAGCCAAATCAGGTTTCTCACTTCCTTGAAAAGAGCAATGATCTGTGCATCAAAGTTTACTGTCAGCTCCAGGGAATTGCCGGCAGCTCTGTTGCGAATGATGTTGAACAAGCGGCCCGAAATAGTAATATGTCTCCGCTGGACGTCATGGAGCCACGACTCGAATACCGGTCTCGTGTCGAGCTTCTTGCGGAACAAATTCCCTTCAGCTTGAAGCTTCTGACCCTCCGAGTGCAAGTGCCAGTCTTCACCAAGGACGTCTTCGACTTTTCGCATGTATCCATCGAGTTGACGCTCAATCTGACGAGCCCAAACAATGGCGCCAGAAACAGGGGGCAAATCTCGTAATTGAGCCATGGCATGGGCTTCGGAATGGCCATACTGTTGCTTGAAACGCTCGTGCAGGGCACTAATGTCTCGTTTAACGTTGTCGATGAGCGTGGTTTGATATTCGCCAATAGCGCCACGAATCTTGGGTCGGACAAGAAGGGCGTTGAACTTGGAAAAGACGCGGAACATTTCATTGGCATTCTTGGCGGTTGCGAGACGGTCTCTGAGACGAGCGATAATTGAATTCTCAACACGCGATGTCCGCTCATTGTAGGTGATTTCTGCCTGTATCCAAGACTGTGTGCCTTCTTCGGAAACATCAAGGACGTCAACATCCTTCAGGGCTGCGTATGCCTGAGTCACCTCTTCCACAGCATCCACATCGCCAATTTCCTCCACGATAATAGCTCCTTCGGTGCCATTTGAATTAATAGCCGATTTTGATCCAAGCACATTGACGATTGTCCGCTGCAGTTGTTCGTGATTGACACGGAAGGTATTAATGTACTTTAGGCGTTCCTGAATCTTCAGATGACGGGGTGCAATCTTGATTGGGATGAACTTCTCATTTCGTCGCCGGGAAGCTTCGCGTCCAACATTAGTGAAGTCCTTCACGTTTTCATCCCAGGTTCGCCAAATTGCACTGCAGGTCTTCATTAATGAGCGAAACTCTCGGTAGTCAAAGTGCATGATAGTTCGGCCATGTAGTAAAGCATGAATTTGCGAGTCCAAGTCGCCCGAAATTGCTTCCACCAGGGCCAATGCTCTCTTAATCGGATATGGTGAGATTTTGAGTTTCCTGTTCAAGTGGTTGAAGATCAGGCCAAGAGATTCTTGCACTTTTTGCAGCGTCGTTGCGGAAAGCAGTTCGTCCAGGGGAAAGTCTCGCATCAACTGGTTGTATTTCTGTACCGTATCCATTGCTTCACGAAGTCCAGTGTCTGCGACAAAACTCAGTGTCGCTTGGTAGCGCTTCGCATGGCGGAGAATGTCCATCGTCAGTTGCACTCCGTCTCCACGAAGCTGCTTTTCAATTCCCTCCAGAGCCGTTTCCATGGACAGCCAGAAATTGATCTCCTGGTTTGCTGAGCCACTGTCTGCGTCTCGGGACATCTTTGTAATAGTTTGAATCGACTTAATCCAACCATTCACATTGTTTTGGATGCTGTTGAGAACGGTACTACTCTCGAGAGCGGCGGCTGGGATTAGCTCAACAGAGGGCTTGACCCCTCGGGCCTCTGCGTCATCCAAAGCGACCTGGACGATTTCGTGAAGGGGTAAATTCAATGTCGGGATCTCCACATTTTGCTGGAGATGGAGAAACGCAAGGTCCAACTCTGCAATGCGCTTTTTGGCTCCCGGAACACCAGTCTTTGCCTCCGTCTCCGTCCTCTGCTTAATACCATTGGCGGCTTCCTGGCCGCGTGTGTAGGCGTCAAAGTACGGTGCGAGGGTATGGTGCACTAGGGAGTGCAGGATTTCGAATGCGGAGATTGAAGCGCCCTGCTGAGCTTGCGCATTGCTGAGGGTAGACAGACCAGGGAAATTTGTGACTTGAATTTGCGTAGCGATAGGCTGATTAGGGTCGATAGGCCCCGAGCGCTTGATGAAAGCTACCGAGGCAACGGTCGTTGAAGAAAAGGAGACTTCCGAGGCGAGCGTGTAGGTGTACCGGTTCTCTGCCACTAGACGCAGTTAGATTTTGTAAGTACGGTACAGCTTGGGTGTTTAGAGTCATTACCTTCATCATGTTCTGTTCCATTCGGTTCTTCTGCACCAAAAATATCTTGCTGAACATACAGCGCCACCTGCGACTCCGAAGCAAATCGCGTACATTTCTGCACGGTCTCTGAGTATTTCGCTTGGGAAAGCAGACTGCCTGTCGCCTCGAGATCTCTCTTGGTGGCCCCTAGTGTTACCTGGAGAACATCTGTGAGATACTGGACGACCGCATTTGGATCTGCCGCGGCGGGCACCTGGGCCGTTGTTGCTGCTGCGAGGCCATTTGTAACCCCTGGAGTAACAACCTCCATCGTCAAAGAAAGAACCTCAAAATATTTAACAGTGTATGGATCCCATCGATATCACAGCAACGATTTCGACAAGGCAGGAGGAAAACGAGATGCGACGGTGGCGGTATCGAGCGCGAGAGTCGAGAAGTTGTATGTATGAAACGATGTTTGATGAAATTCGGTGTCGATCGATCGATAGCGAATTATTATTATTATTAGGATTAGTACGTATTAAAAGGAACGCGATTTCTCACGACGCGCTTAGCGGGTCCAAAAAGGGAGAGGAATCAACAGAAGGCGACACAAGCTGTAATCGGTTTCTGTACGGAGGAGTCCGTGGTCGTTTGATCAAAGAAAGATTTATTTGGCGTTGAACTTGTCTCGCCGTCTGTACTTTTGGCAGTTGGGGGGACGCGGCAGGCGTGTTCTGGCATTATCACGGGACTGCGGGCTAGGCAGCCAATCACAGGCGGGCAAGCAAGTAGTCTCCCGAGCACCAGCGAATGAACAACGCATCAGCCCACCGACCCACCGGCTCCGCTCAGCCGCTGTTGGCTGCTCAGGGGCTTGTGTGTGTTTAACCATAACGGGCTAGGCTGGATGTCACAGGCAAGAGTCAACCGCGGAAGAAGCTCTCTCTCTAACCCTATCCAAACTTCATACTGAGTATAAATATTGTGTTTAGAACCATGGATACAAGGTCTATACAATTTACAGTTCTCTACTTTACTTGGAACCGAGTTGATCCAAAGTAATCATTTTATTTCCCCCCTATTTTATCTACCGTCAACTCTTCCCCTTCTAGATCCAACTACAGGTTAGATGGCACTGCCTATTTCCTCCTGCTTAGGCGCTGCACCCTGAGACGCGCCTCTGGAACAGTTGCAGTGGTATTTTTCACGAAAATCGGCCACACTCAAGCCTTCCAAATTGTCCAGCCCAATCTTGCTTGCCTTGATTTTGGCATATCTGCCGGACGATGCCGTCCCTTGGGCAAGCACAACATCATGGACTAACACCGCAGCCAGCACGACTGTAGGAGCTCCGTCTATAGCTGGGATCTCAGCTGCTCGAAGTGAATATTCGATGCAGCCAAAGTCATCGGTCAATTTCCTGTGCAAGTATGTCTGGCAAGGCGTCAGTTTCTCTCTCGATAATTAGATAGCCAACAAGTGTAAACTGACCGTAGGATGCTTATTTGCAAATGTGTCATAGAGTGTCATGTCTTCAAAGTAAGGCTTGATGTGTTTGAGGTAGAAACTCTCAATTACGCCAAAATCAAAACCGGAGTCCACGAAGATGGCGCCCAAATACGCTTCCAACATGTCGGAGACGCACTGGTTTATTCGTTCAGTCAGCTACCCGGGTATTTTATATCATTTCTTCTAAATGTAGAGACCAACTTTTGGGGGATCCTGAGTATCAAGCCAGAATTCCACAGATTCGTTGCTTTTATAAATAAGCTGCGAGTCCTCGGCGTAGTGAGCGATCTGTGCTTGAAGTGCGCTACTGAAGTATTGTAGATGTGTGTGCAAGCCGAGACGAACGGCCAAGCTTGCCAGAAACTTATTGGAAACCATGGCCATCTACAGAAGAGAACGTCAATCAAGAAACTTTTGCTCAAGTCTGATACTTATACTTACTTTGTGCTCGGTAAGCCACTGGGGATCGCGATCTGGAAAACGCTCGTATAGGTCCTCGACACAGACCATATCCAAGAGCGAGTCCCCTAGAAATTCAAGCCGCTGGTAGCAAGGCACCCTTGCCCACGCCGACGGGTATGAAGGATGGGTGAACGCAGACCGGAGCAGCCTGGGATATCTGAAATGATAGCCCAGTCTCTTTTCAACTTGTAGGGCAAGATGCTTCTCGAAACCATCAGCTTCTTGAATTTGATATGCCGGCAAAGAATAAAGGGGTAGATAGTCCGCCCAGCTATCAGCCGTGTGGTGACTGCTGTTGACTAGTGCAGTTGTTGCCCTGACGGCCATGTCGAAACGGTGCACGGCGCCACCAGAAAGTAGCGATGCTCCTATCAGTGCTTCACAAACATCTGCAATTGACTTTTCGGCGAGGCCATGCATTTTTGACGATGCTTTATCATCGGCTGCTTTGCCTTGAAGCAGCTTCATTCCTTCGGGGTACCAAGCCCGTCTACAATTGCATAAGTCAGTATACTTAATGACAACGACGTTATCAGGATCTCCACAAACCTAGTAAAGCCTTTGCTTCGAACGAATTCGTATAGCTTTTTCTCTTTCGCTGTATTGAACAAATTCCTGTTGCAAATCAAAGTCATGCGATTGACATGAAAGTCGAATTCCTGGTCATTCGGGTTCTGGGCAAATAAAGCTATCGAAGTAGCCATCTTCAGAAAGCAGTCTCCAAGGAACTCCAGGCGTTCATAGTTCTTTCCCATTCCCCTCTGTAGATGGATCTGCTCTAAAAGATGCTCCTCGGTATTATCGGAGTCTTTCGTTACTGCCTCCAGAGCGTACGCCAATGATATCTCCAGACCAAGGCTTTCAGCGCATTCACGAGCAACAAGGTATGATTCGAACCTGGTGATAATAGCTGGGAATGCAAAGCAGCTCGCAGCAATGCTCGCGAGAATCTAAGAGATGGTCAGTTATCTATCTCTATACGTAGAGTATAGAAAGGCGATGTGTTACTAACAGCAGAAATAGCTTGAGTCTCTAGACACAGCACTACTCTTTTCTCCTCTTTCTTTTCCAGCTCTGACATCTTATCAAGCAAATTCCGGCGAGTCGGTATCAGTTCCGCGTCGTAGACGCATTGTTCCCAATCACACCTCGAGATAAATCCAGCACGCGCTTTCTTGAACAAGCTAAGGCCATATTGCAGGATAGTTTCCATATTCCCACGACGATGTGGTAAAAATTCCGGCGGCGGATCTGATGCCCGGAGCGATTTGTTGATATCAGTAATAAAGTAGCGGTATCTTCCACTCCATCTGTCATAGACGAATCGGCCAACCATATCCTCTGGGGGGGCCGAATTTCGATCTATCTGATCATGCTGAGCAACGAAACGTAAAGTATCCCAGTCAATCACGTCGGAAGGTTCGATGTCTTCCACGAATTCTCCAATATCAGTTGCGACGGGAAGTATCCAGTACGGCATGTTGTCTTCATCTTTCTCATAGGTCTTGTTGTACAATTCCTGGAATACTCGAAGAGTGAACTGGGTCAGAAGTTCAAGTTCTTCCGGCTGTATCGTCATGACCTTACTCAGGGGGATGGTCCTGATGTTGGTTTCAATGTCATCTTCCAGATATACAGGGAACTCAGGGAACTGTGGCAGTGGCTCCCGAGTCAACAGAGCGATACTACGATGTTCCCTCTGTAAGGGCTCACCAGGACAAAACATGATCACTGTAAGGTAAAGCTCAGATGGCGTAACACCACAACCCTTCTTCCAGAACGCGGGCTTGACTATCATCGAATATTGAGTTTGCTTCTTAGACTTTATTGACAACTTGGCGTTTCTCATTGCTGGTAGCCGGCGGTGGTAAGTGGAAATAAACTGGTTGTCCAGCAAACGGTGTTTTAAGAGAAGAATGCAAGTATCAAATGCTGCTGACTGTTTGGCGAGTGACTTCCGAGATGCCAGTCTACCTATGAGACCCCGGATAGGGGATGTCTCCGGCAGTATCACTTCGCATTCGAACATACCTTTACTCGAAGTTATCACATAGTGAGGAGTGAGATTTACTTCGTTGTTCTCATATTGCTAATGTCTGGATCAGTATTTCCCACTGCTTGCAAAAGAAAGACACTTACCAGAGAGCTTGCATAGCGAGCAAGAACGGTCATAGCCGAATGGTAGGTAAGAGTTGCCCCAGTCTCTTGTACTGTATATTGTCGTTTTGTGGCTTCCTTTTCCAACAGGCCATCCCAGGTGTCTTTATTGCCACCCAAGATCCTGTCTTCTGGAAGAGCCTCGCAGAAGCGGCCCATTACATCCTAGTTGGCCGTTCAGTCTAAACCGTAGAGCATAACAATAATTCTCAACGTACCTCTGCCTGTCGTACTTGATCAAGCCGTGTCTCGTGCTCCAGGTTATCAATCTCTACCATGAGAGCGTACTAATCAGGGGTCAATGGTTAGTTCCCTGTCTCTTCGGTTGACGGCGCCTTACTATTGAATCCGCACGCCTTGCTCGGCCACGACTCTGAATGTACTGGATGAGGGTATCATAAAGATCAAATCTTCTATCAATTAGTTCAAATCCTTCCAATTGCTAATTTAGGGGACATAACACACCTGACAACGAGGTTGCAGTCAGGAATATCAAGCCCTTCCTCTGCAACAGATGTCGCAAACTTCACAGTATGTTAGCTTGACACGTACTTCCCAGTTATTCCCTTAATGCTCAATATCATACCAAGCAATTAAATTCTCCCTTTCTGAATTTGATTGTTGTTTTGATTTGCTGATGATGACTCGCATTCATTCCAGCAAAATCTCCAGACCGGATACCAACAAGGACCCCTGGACGCAGATTCGGAACTTCCAATTGTTCAAACACTTCTCCGAGCAGCTTAGCAGTATGTCTTTGCTTTGTGAAAATAATGCATTTCGTGTTTGGAGAATCTTGAAATTGTTTTGTCAATTTTTGATGGAGGATCTTGACTTTCTCGCTAAGCTGCTCCAGGATGTCGGACCCCCTTGGCAGCTTATTGTTTGCTACCATCTCTGACAGTTGGCTGAGTCTTTGGGTTTCTTTATCCACCATTTTTCCAGCATCTTCGAGGGACAGTCGCTTGAAACTGGTGGTAATCTTTCCATAGAATTTGGGAAGTGATTCCTCTGATAAAGCGCTCTCCCAAACGCGGTCTGCACACCATGGCCCAAGAGTAGAAGTGGCGTCGAAAGAGAAGGTGAATATTTTCTTGAGACATTCCATATCTCCATATTCCTTTTCCAGTGTCTCGTAAAGAGACGTTTTGAAAGGCTTTCTGAGCGCATAATACCTCCACTCCTCTTCTATTGGCTTACTCACAACTTGTTGCACAAGGTCGAGATTCGATGTTGTTGCTATCTTACTATGAAGGATGTTTTCCAAGTCTCTATGTTGCTGTTAGAACATATCAATGCCATTGAACACATGGTTACACTCACTGAGCAGCTCTCACAACGTCGCCTTTTGCATCTAGCGGAGATGCTGTCATGCCGAATACGCGCGGTCGACATGCCGGGTCTTCTTTGATATAGCAATCTTTGATTATTCTAAAGAAATGTTAAACGAGGTACGCCATAAATATTGGGCAATATTTACCTTGCATAAGCATGATCTTTCTTAGCGTGATGTGCCTCATCGAAGATCAACAGATTTATATCTTTCATGCTGATAAACGAATTTAAAAGGGACTGATGGATAATGTCCGCGGTACACACGATAACCATGTTTTCTTTGAGGCGCTCGATCCAGATATCTTTACTCCAGTGGTCTACCCCCATAGCACCGTACAGAGGTTTGACAGGTTGATCGATGTTGTTTTCTAGCACGGCGGTTTGTTGGAAAACGAGCGTCACGCTATCGACCTGTTGTTTATATTAGTATATATGCTTATATGTTTCTTGCGGAACACAGTCACCAACCAGGAAAAAAGATATGCGTGGTCGTTCGCCCCGGTCACGACTAATCAGCTCATTCTGAATAACGTGTTTCAAGAGGAGTATCGCGATCAATGTTTTCCCAGATCCTTGAATGCAGTCAGCCAAAATCCTAGCCCATCTGGTGTACCATCCAACGATTTTGAACCTGTGGCAAGAACGGCTATGGTGTTCTCCTTCTTGGCCTTCTCAAACAACTCGATCTGATATTCTCGCGGATCTTCAATGGTAGCAGCGAAATCTTGCGTCGTAAGAAGATGGCGAGTGGATCCTTCGAATTCAACTGGTTTATCATGCTTCTCAAGGTTCAGTTCTTTCTCCGTCAAGTCTTTGGCCGCTTTTGACAGCCTGCGTGTATTGTCAAAAATGTGTCCGACTGTCTTAAAGGAGGGTTCGTTACTGACAGGGATTGGAAGTAAAACTTCTGCTTTTGGCGCTCCGGCTGTTCGATGATGGACATGGCATCATCGTCGTTTTCGGAGTCGCTTGAAGAGACGGGCTCCTCCTCAGGATTTGGATCGTCCATCTCCAGGTCGAATGCCATCTTTGGCGGTTGTAAGAACAGTAACCCACACAGCTGTGAGAAGTGCTCAGTGTGAAGTGATGGCAAGTTGAGACTTGGTTGTGAGGACTATCTGATAAGTAATTGAGCAGCGCCTGCCCAAGAAAGAGGGCGGTGCCTGAGGAAGCGTTTGCACTTTCCCAAAGGGACACCGTCTTTGTTTGTGATTGGTTGGAAGCGGGCCAACAAGAAAATCTTCTTTGTTTCCGCTTTTCTGCAGCTCGTTGCTGTTGGCGATTTATTATTTATTTGTTTTTCCAGCTTGTTTGTACCCGTCGCTTTTTGGGTAGGTTGAGTTTTGAATTGGTCTAGGAGGAGTGCTACTTTGGGTTGATATATTATTGGATATACCAAGTCTGAGGCGCAGAGAAGAAATATGGCCCAAAATAATTCTCCTAAGTAGATTCTTAAATTGATAACTGCTATAAGGAATACTGATGAGAATGTGTTTAATAATCTGCATATATACAATGTATAAAAGGAAACGATACTCAGGTTCAGGTTAGGGGTTTTTACCATCTTTCATTCGCCCAGGTTAATGAGATATATAGTTGATACTTATCATCCAACCGGATGACCGAATCTTAACAAACAGTGAGACATCGTCTAATGATTCTGCTCCTGGCACTCCAGTATCACCTGTTCCGGGTGCAACAGCTGAAGAAGAAGTCGCATGCCTGCGTCTTTCAGAATGAACGAAGCCAGCCTCTCCCTTGCAGATGCATCATCTTCACCAGGCAGCTGAACAGGTCGGATTCGATGCCGGCGAAATAAGCCCACCAGCGCACCAACGAACTCTACCTGAGCGAATTTGCGACCTGGACAAACTCTCGTACCGCTTGACCATGCTATGAAGGGAGTTTGAGCTTTAGGAAACTCAACAAAGGATTCCGAGGCTAGAGTTCCCTCGACCGTCGAACTGACCGAAGTAGAATCGGAGGTGACCCATCGAGACGGCTCCCAGTCGAGTGAATTGTTACCCCAATGGCGAGGATGCGTGTGCAATGCTGAGTAGCTGGGTATGATCATTGTATCGGCAGGTAACATGTAAGTTTCCTGGCCGATCTTGAGTGATCGTGGTTGGGGGCCAGTCGACCTGACGATAGCCACAGGGGTATAGAGACGTACCGTCTCGTACTGTAGTAGTATCCATTAGTACTGTCCATCAGCCAGAAGAAAATTTACATGACATACTGCAACTGCCAAACATCTTTTTAGGCGAGGAAAGAATTCGATATAAGATGATGTTTCCGGGTCTTGATCTTCAAACACAGCGTTGATTTCCTCCGCAAGCCAGTCCTGAACGTCTGGCCGCGTCGCAATTAGGGCAACCCCGAAGGCCAAGGCATTGGCTGTGGTGTCGTGACCGGCGAAATTGAATACAAAGATATTGCCATAAATCTCCTGCTCTGTTAGGCCGTTTTGAGCACCCCCATTACTGCTTGATTCGGTCTCAGCTCGAGATGCCCGGACAAGTGAAGTCATAAGGTTGCTGCTTCCTTTCTTTCCGCTCAACACAGCCTGTTTTTCCTCTTCATAGGCAGTCGTCATATACTCCCTGAATGTAAGAGTTGCTTGGTAGAGCTCCTTCCAGCTTTTTGGCAACCACCATTTATTCAGGTTGTTAGGCCCGAGAGCGACGAGAGGAATGCAGTTGTCTAAGATTGTTTTCAGGGCATCCTTGTAACTGGAAGAGTCTTGGGCAGTGGTTGCCTCCTCTGCGCCTCGGAAGGGGTGCGACTTCCCAAAGCCAGCGCTAGACATGACGTGCAACGACAGTGTCCTCGTATCTTCAGCAACACTGTTGACAGATCGGTTTGATGACCAATACCGAGTCATGCCTGTTGCTTGGCGAATACTTTCGTGCCAAACTAGTTCGTTATTGCTCTCATTAAAACAGGATGCGGTGATCCTGCGATGGCGTTGCCATTGCTGTCCTTCTGTCGTGCCGAGATTTGGCCCAAACACGTTGAGCATCTCCAGCATCTCAGGTGGCCGACCGAAGTCTTTGCTGCGCGCAAATATGTCGGCGATTGCATCTGCGTTGCAGAGCTGTAGCCAGTTCTTGCCCGGCGTGACGAAGATGAATGCATCGCCGAGCTCTCGGTGGGCATTGTAGCGATCTTCAATCTCCCATCCTCGCCAGTTGAAACGCGTAAAATTCCGAGGAACAAATGGCAGGCGACTGAAAAATGAGAGCGCTCGTGTGTCGATGCTCATCCATAGCGGGTTTCCAGAGTCAATTGGCAGGACCACGAGAGGCAGTCCAGTCTTCCTAGCATGGGAGTAGTTGACGGCTAGGCAGTACAAGACGTAGACCGTCCATCCAGTTAAAAGCACTATGGGTACCAGTACAATAGCCATTGTGTTGTTGTTGGAGACAGTTGAAAGAGAATTGAAAGATAGGGGCCTTGTCTCGGCCACAAAAAAATCTCCTTTCAGGCGCTCCCTCAGGAATTCAGCTGAGGACTAGGGTCCCCTGCAAGTGGGGGAACGAAGAACAAAGCAGCTAGCAGCACCAGCTAGCAATTTTTATTGTTCCTGCTCATGCATAAGCTTGCTAGGTGTGAGATTAGTACCCGAAGTGTGCCTTTGGTGCGGTGGTAGTCTGACACTACCTAGGTACTTGTATGCAGTTTAGTTGTAGGTTATGTATGCCCTAATGCCTGTTTTCGGCGTAAATCCATCACGTCGCAATTTATTTATGATTTAGTACTTCTTGGTTATTTATTTATTTATTTATTTATTTAATGAATTATTGCATTTATCTAGTCTATCTAAAAACGCCTTTTTTTGCTAGACAACTAACTATCCTGCCCAATTCATCGACCTTTCATCATGCGTTTCTCCGGCCTCCATGCAACAGACAACTCCTTCATTCTCGAGTCCGTTCTACCCAGGTCTCAGGTCTCAAAAACAAATACCTCCTATCACAGCGTCTTCTCAGTTGTCTTCTTCGCCTTTCTTATCATTGCCATATTGGGCGTTATTAGACTGGACTGGAAGGCCTGTGAGCTGTCTCCTAATCCTATCGATTGTTTATAACTAACACGTCCCAAGACTCTGTTCTGTGTGCTGTGGTATGTAGAAAAATACCTTTCAATTAAAATATCAACTAACACCGAATTCTTTATACTTGATTTAGACTGGCCTTTTGTACCTTCGTCGACCGACTACGTATATCGTTTTGTAAATCTGAGAACGGCGACTGAAAATCTTCAACGTGAAATATTTGATTTATTTATTTTTTTGTTTTGAATTTATGTTTTAAAGTTCTGTTTCCCGTTTCATAAGACAATACAAGACCGAAAGCGTGGGTCCTTCATAGGTTTTAGATACGCAAGCATCAGGATGATGATATGTTAGCAATCTTAATGAGTTATATCTGACAATTCCAAGTTCATTTCATTTCTTATCTACTCGAGTAACAGTATTTTTAGATATATCCTGGACGTCTTCTTTAGAATTTGTCACCCTCTCTCCTCCTTCCAGGGCGATCTGAGCCTTGTCATCTTTTCTCAGCAACCTTTTAGAGTTGAGCCTACTGTTATATTCGACTGTGTCAGTAAAGTAGGCTTTCAAATTATGACTTGGATAGAAAACTTGCGTTTAAAAACTGCTAGCGATACCATGTAGACAGCCTTTGGATCAAAATATTTGTAGAGATTGCCAAACAAGGGCTGAAAGGAAGGCACAGTCAAAAGGTATCCAGACCCATACCATGCTACATCATCTAGAGAGTGAAAATCAGACATTATTCTTGGAATGGCAACTCCAATAATGTTCATTTCCAATGCCAAAAAAAAAGCCCTAGGTTCAAGGAGCCGGTTACTACTGCCAGATGCCAGCCGGTGGGAAACCGTTGCTCATGCTGCTTGTCTGCAGCCCCTTTGTCTGCTATGGTTGCTGTGGATTTCAAGAACTTGGGTGATGAGACTTCTTGATGGAAGAACGGTAGACTGGCTTCTATGCCTAAAGTCGTCATGAATGCTGCATATGTTTGCGAAACCTAGATACATACAATGCCGGGGAGTATCCTCTGATTCCCTGCTGCTTGTCTACAAGTATACGTAGCTGTACGGCCACCGATTTCGACTGCTCACATTTATGCATGCACATCCACGCACGCATTGAAGTTAGGGGGTCGCATGCATTAGGAGGGACATGTACAACGCCGGCGTAGTATAGGGAGGGGGCTCTTAATCCGAAGTCCTTATCCTCAAAACCATCGTCCGGAGCATATGATAGATTTCGTTTCTATTTCCAAGGTTATCATCAGTATAATCGTGAAATCGGTCATTATTTATTTTTATCCTTCTGCATCTGCATTATGCACGGGTGATGAACGTACTCGAAGGCTGATGAAATACTACCCTAACTGCGGCGATCAATTACTTACTTCCCATTTCTATCCACCCTGTTTGTTATCATTCCCACCACTCAGATATGATTCTCCAAATAGTAAGGAGACTGTATTGACGCTAGCGTGCTTCACTCCATGCGCATGAAATGTTTTTTACTTTCTTTTTTTGGATGTGAATCTTTTGAAACAACAACCGCCATCATGTTGGCAGCAAGCCTCGAAAGTTTGGCGAGTAGGCCAGTCGGCTTTTATTCTATTACTCCATGGGCAATAGACAGTCATTTTGTAGCCGACATTTTCCAAGTTTTCATGGGATACAATTTTGGTTGCCCTACTGAGTAGGAGGTTCTAGTCAATTAGGTATTTGGGTATATATCTCGCTGTAGTTTCCTCCTAGAACAAATCAAAAGTCATTTACTTTGAATACCAAAATCTCTTGACTTCGTAGCTCTCTTTACTGTCCATATTGGCGCAGATATCTAGGTATTTTCCTCAACTCAGTATTGTTGCATACCTATCTTTGCCCACGCACAATGCTCTCGTCCTTGAATGGCGTTATTAGAGACGCATGGACCAGTACCAGCGAGACAAACAAGTTGATATTATCAATCACCTTTCTGCTCATTGACTGGTACATGCTTTGGCGATTATGGAGATTTACGGTTCGTCCTTATTTCAGCCCTAACGACCCAAAGGAGCTGCCGTACTGGATTCCATGTGAGTACTTCACAGCCTAATCTTTGTTGCTCAATGATCCGACGAGAGACCAATAAAAAATGATATAGTCCTAGGTATTTCCTCTACATAGTATATATTTTCTTCCAAACTGACCTGGCTTAGGACACAGTCTCAGCTTCTTCCAGAACTCTAATAACCTAATCGAGCGTGGATTGTATGAAGGTCAATTCCTCTCTCGCGATGAATTTACTTGCTTATTTATGCCAGAAACTATACCGACCGTACTCACGAGCCTTTTGCTCTTCAAGTGGGCTCGAAGAAATTCTACATTGTGACGGCACCGCAAGATGTTGCTGAGGTCTACAGAAAGGTAGCCACCCTGAACTGGGATGGCCATCTCAACCAGATCCTCTCCAATTTTGGCTTCAAGGGCGATGCATTGCAGTTGGCGTGGCACAAACCTATCCCTGGGGAGAATTGCTATGTCCATAAAAACCCCGTCAATCCTAAGCAGCTCTCTCTAATCCATCTCATTGAAGAGGTATACATTGCACAGCTACTCCCTGGAGTACACATGGACGAAATGTGCCGGGATTTTATTTCATCGCTGAAAAATACTCTTCTGCCGTCGAAAATGGATTTTTGTACACTGGAAACGACAAGTGGTGGAATGCGTCGAGTATCGTTAAAATCCTTGTGCCGATACACGTTAGTTGAAGCTGCGACACGATCTATGTTTGGTGACACTTTGCACAAGCTGAATCCAGACATAGCTCAAGACATGCTCGACTTTAATGACCGCGCATGGACAGTGTTCTTCGGTCTCCCGGAAATCTTCTCGGCATCAGCAACCAATGCACGTCGCGTAATGACCAAAACTATGAAACAGTTTGTTGGCTTGCCAGAGGAAGAGCGTTCCGGCCAGGCCTGGGGGATTGGTCGGATTCTGAAAGCTCAGGAAATTGTAGGGATTGATGTTGACAGCAGAGCGTGTATGCTCTTGCTTATTTATTGGGCGTGCGTATACCAATCTTTCTCAGGTTGTTACCAATCGATGGGTATTGACTGCGTAACAGTGCAAATTCCAATGAATACAACATCTCTTTTTGGCTCATTGCACATCTCGTGTTCAATGAATCACTCCTCGAGCGGGTTCGCGCTGAGATGGACGCTGCTTGGAAAGAAGATGGCCAGCTTGACATCAAACATCTCTGTAGCAATGCATCGGCTCTGGATGGCGCATTTCACGAATCCCTGCGCCTCAACGGAGGCGCCATGATGAGCCGTGTAGTGCTTGAGCCAACTGTAATCGGAAACAAGCTGCTGCAGCGAGGGACCAACGTGCTCATGCCTTCACGACAGCTTCACATGAATGAACAGGTCTGGGGCGACAACAACAAACATTTCAACCCAGATAGATTTGTGGCTGATAAGAGTCTACTTAAGCATTCTTCTTACCGTCCCTTTGGCGGTGGCGTTAGCTACTGTCCAGGACGAGTCATGGCAAAGGAACAGGTCTACGCATTTGTCGCTATTCTATTCCGGCGTTTCAAGCTGCATATGACTCCAGAAGCTAACCAGAAATTTCCCGTCCTTGATGAGTCTACCCCATCATTGGGAATTACTGGTCCTGTTAAAGATATGGATGTGATTCTAGACATGGTTGAAGCTTGATGAGCCGGGGTTGGATGTTATATAGGTATGGATGTGAAACCCAGTTGCTGCAGATGTTGTATCTTACATCACTAAATAGTTAGCCCATGCAGTGAATGTTTTTTAAGTCACTAATCATGAAATGGATGTGTTTCTACGAATTGAATTCTACTCTATCATTAAGAATGTCTTTCCTTCTGTCGTTTACAACATCGACCCTTTCGTCTGTATATTATGAATAGAAACATGAATAAAAACAAACAGAAATCGCCACTCTACGAGCTGTACTGGAAGAGGTCAAGCTTTGGCTACTTATATTACTTGTTAAAGACTTTGTTCATGCATCAAGACCGTAATTCGGCAACACGTTACTATCTAATTAATAGCTATGTTTCTACATGAATTGTTGAAGTATCATTACCAGTTGTTCTTAAAGGCCATCGTTAAGAAGGAAAAGGGGAACAACAAACAAAAAAAAATTAGTCATAGTAACCTGCTAGACAGTTTCATGGGAGACCTCAATGTTGTGGTTGATGTAGACTCTCTCCAGGGGCAATGGCTGCCCCCCACCCAACGTTAGATTGTTCTGGCTTTCCTGACTTCTAGAGCTTCCTGTGCGGATATAAACTCCATGAGAAAAAGAATTTTTTCCCAGAAACCCACGGTGACTGCTACCGACGTAGCCATGCATGGCGTTGAGAGTTGGGGGCACATATCGCGCGCTCTTACGCTGGGATTCGGATGCGGTGAACAAATTGCGAATGGATGCCAGACATACCACAATTATTGCTGTATGAAATTTAAAACGTCAACTCTAGATCAAAAAAGGAGTTCACGTTCAGAATCTTACTTACCCACGGTGGCCTCAATTGCACTCCACATATACAACCAAGAAGTGTCCGGCATACGAGTCAATGAGCTGACCACTGTCGTTCGTACAATAGAAACGATGACCGTGATAATAGCCAGCGAGAAGATCAGACCCAAGAGAAGTTTCTTTTTGATTTTCATTTGAATTCCCCATAGCAAACTGATGGGAATAGACATGACTGAAAGCTAGCTATCAGCAGGGAAATAAGGGGGGCAATAGACAAAAGACTTACTCGCAAAATCAGTGAGAACATCCCAAGCGCAATTCAATTTCAAGGTAACTTCTTGAAAATGGACAGCTGGGTCTAGTACGCACTTTTCCTCAATTTCTTCAAGTGGAACTACCAGGCAATCGTATTGAATCGTGCCGATACAGGCGAAATAGGTTGCCAGAGTAAAGGCAAATACTGGCCACCATATATACTTCTGCCGAGAAATGTTTTCACCAAGACGTCGAAAGAAAATCAAGAAAGACACTTTGACCGACCATAATGTCGAGTAGAAAAAGGAAATCACGGCCACTGAAGCCTTTGAGTAAGCCTCGCTTCTCGAAACAAAGTCTGTTCCAGGAGCTTTGATTCCTGCCGAAACAGCCATGAGATCAAACATTTCCTGTGCATGCTCCTGCCATAATATGGCGTTGGCGGTAACGAGGATTAGGGCAAAGACCACGAATCCATCGTCTACGTAAAGCCTCCTGAACATTCGGATGCGTGAGACAGTTCGCAGCGAAACGCAGATTATAGCAATCGCCACTCCGCCCCAGATCACACCCTAAGACAAGAAAACTTGTCAATAACATAACCCAAGAGAGAAAAGTTGCATGGAATGAGTTACCAAAAATGTCTTCTGGTCGACCTTGGTCGGCTTAAGGGTAATAACGTCGTCTGTACTCATTGTGAGTGATAATAAAGGTTGCTTCTTTCTGTGGGTATATCTTTCTGAGGATACCACAAGTACCCAAAGTAAAAGCTTGCTCATTTATATATGCTACGAAGATGCGAGGTCATGTATTCATGATACTTGAAGTTGATGTTTCCAAAGGTCGGGACTCAGCCGGACCTCGGAGCGACGTGCGAGAGCATCTCGCTAATATTATTCTGCATAAAAGCATGGATGGGCATCGGCGTATATCGCATGCATTGAATATGAGGTGGTTATAATTAGAATGTGTCTGAAGATTCATGTATACATTCTGTTAGCTTAGGTCAGCTGAAAGATCGACATATCTTAGGCATAAGTAGTCAGCCATCACTTCTCCTCGAGGTGTGCCACATGCAGTCAGTCTTGAAAAACCGGAATTCATGCATGTAGTCGGCTTCTCCCTGGGTCTGGCTTCGTGGAAATAGCGAGGGTATAGAGCAATATCCTGGTTTTATTCAAGTCATCAGCATAGCCCCCAAAGTCTGAAGAATGCAGTACCTCTTCAATTTCGGATTCCGATCCATAACTTCGCATCAAGAGTTCTTATAGTGGCAAGTAATATGTGCAAGGTTGTGGTTAGATTAAGCTTCAAGCTTCAAGGGTCGGCCCGCGCCTGCATCGGCGACTATTCATAGAGAAGGTTACAATACGGAAGGAGCGCCATGCCACCCTTGGGTACTACTGCATTGCATATAGAATATGCTCCGTACAGCATGGATATACGTAGTTGGCCAGTTCGAGTCTACCTGCAGAATACTCACACTCGAAGTAGCGTTGTACTGACGACTGTTGTTTGTAGAAGTTTCTGGTGGCTTCAAGACGAAGTTGTAATTTGAGTTGATACGAGAGAGTAAGTAGCGTAGCGATTGCTCCAAGTACGCCTTTGATTGAATTAAAGCCTATCTAGCCATTTTTTTGAATGATACTAGATCAAGAGTTGAGAAGGAACAATTCAAGAAATCAGTTCTGTTCGTACAAAAACTCTTGACGACCATCAAAGTAGCTATCTATCTACTTGTCAGGGATCAAAGGCTATTGCCGCTTTCTTATTAATATCTTTGTGCTTTCACGAGGTATTACCATTGTCGTATACGTGAACGTAAGAGGCACACGTGGATCGGAAAGGCGAAACTCGTAATTCGTTAAGAGGTGCGACAATATCTGCTTCAACGCAGCCGAGGCGTACCATCGTCCAGGGCTAGACGGCTCCCTGTTAGTACGATACGTTGTATATAGTTGTAGAAACAATAGGCTTACCATGCTTTCTTGGAAGCGCCCCAAAATGGAAAGGAGGGCGTAACATCGGTGTATTTGATAACGGGCTCATCTGAACGACTTTCTGGGACAACAAAGCGAAAGCCATCAAACTTTTCTGGGTCTTGATAATGACGTGCATCCTGCATGATGTCTTGCTGTGGCACACATACCACGTTCCCGGCTGGGACATGTGTGCCATCGGAAAATGTGAAGGGTTTCATTACCTTCCGTTGAATCGACACTGTTTTGTTTTGTTTTTAAGTATTAGCTACATAAAAGAGAGAAGTAAAAGAAATACTTACAGGAATCCAGTGCATTTATGCGGGCCGATTCGCGTAAGAAGCTTTCAAGTAGAGGCATGTTTTTGTACCAGCGTTCTGGTGGTAACTCTAGCATGCCCATTGCTTCTTCGCGTAAAGGATCAATATATTCTGGATGAAGACACATATTGTATATTGCAAATAACAATGTTTGTGTGGAAATCAGCCTTTAATACTGCCAGTGTCAGAATATTCTGTACTCACCATGGGAATTTGGTGAGCAGACGCAAATGTCAACGCAGTTAATTGCTGCACTATGCGTAAGACTGATCGTTGCTGCGGTGTTGTCGACGATTCTATTACCCAAGTTATACAGTCCAACTTGTCGTATGTACAGTTAGTGATGAAGCTCTCTGTGGCTTTGGGATTTTTGACGAACCGGTGGTATCTTTTGATTTTTCTCTAGCTCTTCAAGTCGGCTTTCAACTAAAGGAGTGAGATACCGAGCAATCTTTCTCATCGCGCCACTCCAAGCCATAATTGCCGGGCAAGCATATCTACTCAGGTCAGGGATGGATGGTGCATAAAATTAGTTGGCTGATTGTCTGACCTGACAAGAAATGATGGCATATAGCGACAGAACTCCATTGACAAGACAACATCATTCGAATATCGCCGTACCGTGTTTACATAATCCTCATTTTCAGCTGAAAGCAGTCAGTCCCTTACTTGACAAGAACCATGAGAGAGGCATACCAAGCTGGTCCCCGGCGATGACTTGGCAATTCATCCTCAGACTTATAGCTTCGGCGAGAGAAAAGGCAGGTATTTCGGTCCATCCTACATATAGTAAGCTTTGAAGAGAAAGAGAGAGACAATGAGAAGTTACAATTTTTCTGTAGTCTACCTTTGGACAAAACGTGGTCATAGGCCTGCTCAATTCTTCGCCCGATACGCGTCCGCAATTCCGGTATATTTGTTCGGAGGAGGAACTTCAAGACTCGGCCAGGTACAGTATCGTGCGGATCGATATCGCCTTGCTCAAAGCCGTAAAAGGTGTATTTCATTTTGACTCTCTTGGAGCACGTATTAGACAGCTTTTGATGTGCAGTACGGAAGTTTGGCTCACATCTTCCATAGCTTCATGAAGAGACAGATGGTTTTGGGAGCTCTCGTTTACCTCCCTTATGTGCTCTTCCGAAGAAACAAATACTTGATACTCTTTCAAGCTGGGTAGAGCAAATGTTTTGCCGCCAGCCTTTGGATAAGGATTAAAATCCTCACACTTTTGAAACGTGACAGGAAAACAACACACCTCCTTGTAGGCCTTGCTAATGAGACTCGGTGCATTGAACACAACATGAATGCTGCTGAGCCATTTCCCCCATCGCAGCGAAGATCCAGATATGCGGATATTTCTCTGTATTTAACAGAAATGTTAATATCAGTTCGGCTGAGATGTCAAAGACGGCCATGCTTACGGGACGCTTCCAGTAGATCGATAGAGTATGGAATATTCTCCAAATAACAATGGCAATTAGACAAGTCGGCAGTGTTGACTGCAGCTGCCAGTTTGCTAGCCAGTAAGTTTGAATGAGTTCTTTCAGCATCGTGGTGAACGCAATGCGCAAGAGAGAGAAAACTGTTGTGTGTTTGAACATTTTGGGTGAGCAATCAGGGGGTCTTTTAAAGGGTTCTATCACCACGCACATCCAACGTATTATGTGACCTCCATTTTCCTGTCTATACAAGGCCACAAGATCCCTGCCGAAAGTGCGGGCCTTTTTGAAACAAAGAGAAAATTAAGCATCTCCCCTGAGTGGGGTTTTAGGCTTGATATTCGGCGTGTATATTCCGCCGTCATCTGCTATCACACAAAGAGATACTCAGCTGAAGACTAGGGACCCCTGCAAGTGTGGGGAAGAACATAGACACGAACTTTGCACGGCCTCGTTTTATTTTAAGCTTGCCTTGTAGGTATGCTTAGTATGCTATGTATGTACGTACACATCACCACAGCTAAAAGAGCTATATATGCGTGCTGCCTGCTTCGGCGTATATCCATCTTGTTTCTTATTTATTTACTTAATTCCAATAAATTATCTATCGTCTTTGTTCTTCCTAGATAACGACCTTTCATTATGAATTTCTACGCCCTCCACACATCAGGCAACTCATTCCTTCCCGAATATTTTCTACCCAGGCCTCAGACCTCTGGAACAGGGAGACCGAACCTCTCCTCCCATACCGGTCTTATCTTTGCCTTTCTTGTTATTGCTATATTGGGCATTATGAAATTGGATTGGAAAATCCGTGAGTTGTCTTCCAATACTATCTATTTATTATTCGCAACACAACTAACTAATATATCTATAGACTTTGCTCTGTGTGCCGCAGTATGTAGAAAACCCTTTCAAGTTTTGAAGCAAAACAAGCATGAACTAATACCATATTCTCATACTTTATTTAGATTATCCTTTTATACCTTCGTCTTCATCGACCAACTACATACATTGTTTTATAAATCCGAGAGGGATCAAGGTGATTGATATGTTAGCAATCTTGATGAGTTGTATATATTTGACAATTAGGCAATAAGAAACAGTGCAAGAGCCATTGTACAGAAGCAAATTTTGGGTATTATTTTGTACCGAGATGGGACATTCTAACTGCCTCAGTAAAAAGGAGGCGCCTCAATATGGACCCTCGTAAATGCTTGATATAGTAATTATCACTACACGAGAGAACCAATCAGCAAGCCCTAATTAGCGCGTATCAGAGGCCCAGACGACGAGATGACGACGATCTTGTCTGAATGTCCATGCTGCAGTCATTATGAATGTGCTCTGGATAGCAGCACATGGCCGGCCCAGGATTTGATTCTTGATATGAACTTCACAAGCAAAATATGTAGTTGGTATAAATTAGTGATCAGCAAGATGTGATAGACGTGCGGCGAGGACGCGGAGCAATGGCAGCGGCAGCCAATCACAGCGTCGCAGCCCAACCCGCAGCCCCTCCAAGCTCAGAATTATTGTAGCTTCGATCGACCGCAACAAACTGCATTTAGACCTCTTTTTTGATCCCTCACAATGACAGAACAGCCGCAAAGTCTCAGGGACATCCTGCAAGCTGCAAAGGCCCACAAACAATCCTTAGAATCCAGTGCCGAGCCAAACGGAGATGCTTACCGCGGGGAAGTGTCGGCTGCCGTGGCCAAGCTGGAAGAATGCCAGCGATTGATCAGCCAGCTCTCGCTGTTCAGCGCAAACGAAGCTTTAGAAGACATTACCACCGCCGATCTGCAGTATGAAACACAATATCTTCCATTATTTTGGCCATTTCTGACGTTATTCAAGGTTTCTGACTGTCGACTACCTTTTAGCTGAAGTTGTTCAGCGCCTGTCGTCCACCGATCGAGAATCCCTTCTGCGACGTGCCTTGGGGGAATATGAAAAGTACCTGACGCGACTCGATGACTATGAGCTGCTATCAGCCCGCGATAGGAAATTATTTGCACAATATTCCGAGAACCCTTCAAAATTCTCCTTGGCTTCAAAGAATGATGCCGCCAACAGACGCGAGGTCAAGGTTGCCAGGTTCCGAGAAGAGAAGGAACTCAAGCAGAAGTTAGAGGTATGCACAACCAATATATTTCGGAACGCAAATAGGATATCTAACCCCCATGCAGTATTTTTCACAAAACCAGAGCCGACTCCAAAGCGACGACGAAACGACAAGGCAATTATATTTGGCCGAAATCAATCTTTACACCCACCAAACTTTCCAATCACTCGATATGATCTCCCAAGAACTAGAAATGCTTTCACAAATGCGAAATGCGCCCCCTATAGCCGAAATTTCTCGAGATGACCCAAGGAGACGAGGGTTAGCGGATCAAAATACTTATTCAGAACGGCTAGACGCTCCTCTTAGCCAATTATTAGGAGGTGGTAGATCGGGGCCGTTGCTGAGTAAAACCGGAAAGCCTCTACAACCGTTCACGCTCACGGGTCGGCGCACTGAGCTTCAAAATGGCGTGTTCAGGTCCGGTCATAATTTACCGACTATGAGCATCGACGAATATTTGGAAGAAGAACGAAAACGTGGTGGCATTATTGAAGGGGGGAATAATGAGGCGCCTCAAGAAATCGATGAAGATGATATGGATAAGGCTGATGAAGAAACTATGAAAGCGCGTGCTTGGGATGAGTTTACAGAAGCTAACCCGAGAGGCTCTGGCAATACACTGAATAGGGGCTGATCTGTCTCTCGCGGAGAAGCACATCAAGTTTCAGTCTTGATCGCACCGGAACGGATGAGCGTCTGCCTTTCTTGCTAGATCATAGCCAGCTTGAAGAACACCGAGACAGAAAATGCATTGCCTCAGTTTATAAGGCAATTCCACAGCGCATGTCTCACTATCCAGCGCCTGGTGTCGATATAGGAATTCATACTGAAGAGATCTTATCAGGATATCTTGTTAGAGCAGAGTCTTGGGCTCGACAAGTCTTTGGCCCTCTATTTTGGATTGGCCTATATAATATATGTACCTAGGCGATAGCCAGCATTTTCAAATGATTGGTGCCATAGCCAATAAATCAATGGATATTTGCAATCATGAAGTAGTCTTGTTTTGTTTAATTTCCTCCAGGATTGGTCCGGCTCCGTTCGCAACCAACTCTTTGGCCAGCTCCATCCCGAATGTCTCTGCAGCCACGGGACTCTCAACGACCTTTTCAAGTTCAGCTGTGGAATGGCGTGTTCCATCAACACTAACAACGACAGATCGCGTCCGTAGTTTCCTCGTTCCATCCGCATCTTTGATCCACTCCGATTCCACTCCAAGCGGTGCACTGCAGCCGCCTTCGACTGTTCTCAGCAGGCTGCGTTCGGTTAGAGCTGCTATGAATGTGTCCTCGTGCCTAATTTGCTTAAGCATCTCGAATGTAGTACTGTCATCGCTGCGAATCTCAATACCAATGGCACCTTGGCCAACTGCATATAAAAAGCCTCCATTTTGTGAATCAAGATACTGAGTGATTCTATCTCCAAGACCGATTCGCAACAGCCCAGCCGCTGCTAAAATGATGCAACTGTATGGACCATCTTCTGCATCCAGCTTTGCCAAACGGGTCTCTATGTTTCCGCGAACGCTTTGGACTTTCAAGTGTGGGTATTTCAAAGCCAGTTGAGCCGTGCGGCGAATCGAAGAGGTACCGACAACGGAGCCGGCAGGGATTTCAGAGAGCGAAGTATATGGCAGACCAGGCTTGACGACAAGTACATCTCTTGGGTCTTCACGGACTAGGGTGCCTGCTAGCGCACAGGTGGGTGGGAGTAAAGTAGGCACATCTAGCAATGGACAGATTCATGTTAATCATTGTTTGTATGCAGTAACTATCTTCAACCCCAGAGACGAGACTTGCATACCTTTCAGAGAGTGCACAATAAAGTCCAGCTGGCCGCCAATGAGTAGTTCCTCCAATTCTTCCGTCCACAGGTTCTTGGAAGTGAAATCTTTCAATGCAGTGAGCTTGTCTCGATCTCCGGCAGTGTCCTTCGATTTGACGTTGAATTCATATTCAGGGTATCGCTCCTTCAAGGCGTCTACTACCATGTGCGTTTGGGCGAGGGCAAGCTTTGATTTGCGAGTGCCAATGTTGAAGGACTTCCTCTGCTCAGATGAAAGCGGGGCAGTCGCCATGTTGAGAATATCCTGCACAATTCGATAGCGTTGGCTTGCAAGAAATAACAAAACAAACAAAATCGAGCGACTGACGTCTAATAGATGACAGAAATGTCTTCTCTGAAGTAGATATTGACGTGTGTGACCGCAAATCCAAGGCTGTTACAGGCTGAACATGAAACGATCCCGCAATTTTCGCAGTCTTCCGAGCAATGTTCGGCCGCGGGCGCCGATTGATAAGATAAGGTGACGTCGCCAAGCTAGCCTCGGCTTCGGCTGGGGACCTTCCGCTGCGACGTCCTTCCCCATGTGCTGCTGCTCTCTCGGCCGGTTACTCATCCTGCAATACCACTACATCTGAACATACATCTCTACATTTTTAATATAACACTTCTTGTATATCCCTGGCTTCCTGAAAATGGGGTCGATCAACGGCAAGACCGCGAAATTACCGCTCGTTCCCCTGGCCAAGGATACGGTGCTACTGCCAGGCGTGACTCTACGCATCTCCCTGAAGAATCGTCCCGATATCGCCAACCTCCTTTCATCTCTTGTGAATCGAAGCAAGCGAGACAATAACGCTGTTACCATAGCTTGCGTGCCACTTGCCTCGCCACGGCTGAGTGAGAATGGACAACAACTGATAGAGGATGGCTTCGATTCGGACAACCAGGAAGAGGAGAGCGTCGACGCCGGACAGGCACGTAAAGAGGATCTCTTTAAGTATGGAACACTTGCAAAGATTGTTGGAGTTCAGCGCCGCGTTTATTCCGAACCATATCTGCTTGTAGAGGGTGCGAGGCGACTCTCTGTTGTCAGGGTCCTCAAGGAGCGGCCATTCTTCGAAGCCGAGGTGTTGCTACATGATGAAATCGGTGAGTGGGCGCTTTCATATTATTTATACCAAAAGTTATACTAATGCCATCCTGTATGATAGCTCCCAGCTCCAAAGATACCGAAACGCTCGAGCTCTTTCAACATCTTAAACAGCTCGCCCGCGAACTTCTGACGCTATTGAGGCTCGCCTCTCTTTTCCCTTCGAATCCTTCCAATTTATCGCCTACGGTTGCTCGCCGATTCGAGCTTTTTATTTCTCGAAGGGAATACCCACAGGCAGGAAGCTTGGCGGACTTCATGGCCGATATCGTCGATTCAAGTCTCGAAGAGAAGCTCCGTGTTTTAGCAGCGTTCGATGTTAAAGACAGACTCCAGCGAGTCATCGAGCTGCTTAATAGACAAGTTCAAGGGATTAAGAGCAACGTCAAGATAACATCCATCACAACAACGAACATACCACCCAACTCAGCCTTTGACATTTCGCAACTAGATCCAAGACTGGCACAACGTGCTATGGCCGGCCTCAATGGATTCTCCCCCAACGGCTCCAACGGCGGTGGGAAAGATGACGACAAAGAGCCAAACGAGATTGATGAACTTCAACAACGCCTTGACGAGGCGCAGCTGAGTCCGGAAGCTCGCAAGGTGGCTGACCGGGAACTGAAGCGATTGCGCAAGATGAATCCTGTTAACGCCGAATATGGAGTCTGCCGATCCTATCTGGAGAATTTGGCTGAGATTCCTTGGTCGAAGACAACCGAAGATCAACTAGGAAATGACACTTTACAGCGGGCTAGGAGGCAGCTGGACGACGATCACTACGGATTAGAGAAAATAAAGAAACGCTTACTCGAATACCTTGCTGTTCTGAAATTGAAACAGTCTGTCAACCTTGATATCGAACGCCAAATCTCCGAGGTATCAGGCCAGCTTGATACGCCGGACAAAGACTCAGAAGGAAGCACTTCACTTTCTCAACCCGAAAAGGAGGGTTTGGAGACCAAGCTTCAAATCTTGAAAACAAAGCGCACTGTTGATAAATCACCCATCTTACTATTAGTTGGGCCTCCAGGAACGGGTAAAACCAGCTTGGCCAAATCGGTGGCTACGTCTCTTGGGCGCAAATTCCATCGCATATCCCTTGGTGGTGTGCGAGACGAAGCTGAAATCAGAGGCCATCGTCGGACTTATGTTGCGGCAATGCCCGGTCTTATTGTCAACGGCCTGAAGAAGGTCGGCGTCGCAAACCCTGTATTCCTCCTTGACGAGATCGACAAGGTTGGCGGGTCGAACTTCCACGGAGATCCATCCGCTGCAATGCTTGAAGTTTTGGATCCGGAGCAGAACCATAGCTTCTCAGACCACTATATCAATATTCCCATTGACTTGAGCAAGGTCCTTTTCATCGCTACGGCAAACTCATTGGATACTATTCCAGCCCCTTTGTTGGATCGCATGGAGACGATTTCACTTTCCGGCTACACCACTGTAGAGAAACGACACATTGCCAGGCAGCACCTTCTCCCAAAGCAGGTTCGAACTAACGGCCTGTCTGATAACAATGTATCTTTGACAGACGAAGTTCTCGAAAAGGTCATCACCGCATATACTCGCGAGTCTGGTGTCCGGAATTTGGAGCGTGAAATAGGTTCGGTCTGTCGCTACAAGGCTGTGCAGTATGCCAATGCGACGGAAACGAACCAAATGGATTCGTACAGCTCAAATGTCTCCATTGACGATCTAGAAGAGATACTTGGCATAGAGCGCTTCGATGAGGAAATTGCTGAGACAACTTCACGCCCGGGTATCGTTACTGGTCTAGTAGCGTACTCTACCGGTGGCCAAGGAAGCATTCTCTTCATCGAGGTCGCAGACATGCCTGGCAATGGCCGTGTCCAGCTTACTGGAAAACTAGGAGACGTCCTCAAGGAGTCTGTCGAGGTCGCATTGACATGGGTAAAAGCTCATTCATTTGACCTAGGTCTCTCACATGATCCCAATGAGGACATTATGAAGAACCGCAGCCTTCATGTTCACTGCCCATCTGGCGCTATTCCTAAGGATGGGCCATCTGCAGGTTTGGCTCATACTATTGCTCTGATTTCGCTCTTTTCGGGCAAAGCGGTGCCACCTCAAATAGCAATGACTGGCGAAATCTCTCTCCGCGGACGGGTGATGCCGGTAGGGGGTATCAAAGAGAAACTTATCGGCGCATTGCGTGCGGGCGTGAAAATAGTTTTGTTGCCGTATGCCAACCGCAAAGAAGTCAAGGACGTACCGCAGGAGGTCAAGGATGGCCTTGAAATAATCTATGTCAAGTATGCACCCATCCACCCTTGTATATTTCAACCAAATTACTAACATGTTGCAGGCACATTTGGGAAGCCCTCCGCGTTGTCTGGCCGCAGGCTCATTTCCCCGGACAGCAGCAGCTCAACATGTTCGAGAGCCACCTATAATTATTCAGTTGTGAATTTTCTTTCCGTCAGTTGCTAAGATTAGCGTCATTTATCTTGGTGGTGGTGTATATGGTTTATATAATATAGCAGATTTGTATTTTTCTGGCATCTTTAATTTTGGACATGTCTTTGGGGAGTGAGTAGTAGATAGTTTAGTTGTTGAATAATCGATTATGCTTCATATTTTCACTTGTATTGTGAGCAAGTAAGCAAGCAAGTAAATTGCGCCCTTGAACCAAATATATACTACAAGAAATCTTTTGATGATGTAAAAAGAATACAAAATGAGGTATTGGTACACGTTTGATAGACTTCAACAACCTTCCGACATATCCAACTGGTGATTTTATGGCTTGGACTTTGCATTATCCTCTTCTCTCCCTTTAATCTCCTCGGGCTGCTTCACCGCAAATTTCGCCAAAGATGGTCGATCGTATTTTATTCCGAGGGTTTGCCATGTTGGCTTAAAAGTTTCTTTGCCCTCCAAGAGGTCTTTGGCCTGCTTCTCAAAGCTGTCTTTCTCGCCCTTGACTGGTTTCGATTTGGCGGATGGTTGCCGGGCTTCGTTCATGTCTCTGCCGTATTTTTGCTGGGCGTAGAATTGGTCCTTCTCCCAACTGATTCAAACAATCTCATTAGTACATCATGAAGAAATTGGGTTTGAGAAGGGTATTGAACATACGCAGACTGATCCTCGGGCATCTCCGGCCACACAAATGGCTCTACCATTTCAATTGTCATCTTCTTCTGTGCTTGCGGCCGTCGCAATGCTCCATAGCCGTATCGATTTCGGAGTTCGCGTGTAACTTTTTGTTGAATAACAGAGCTTCGAATACGTAAAGCCTTGATACCATACACATTCTTCATGTAGTTGCGCATATCAAGCTTGTTGAAATCGAGAGGGACGTAGAATTGAGCCCATCGCGGAGGAAGAAAAGGAGTGCGAATGAGTGTGATGACGAATTCGGGTCTAAATTTTTATCGCAATTGGTTAGCTGTGTTCAATTCCTTTCTCTTTCTGTCCACCTTGTTTTTGTTGTTGAAAAATCATGCAGAACTGGTCATGGGCACGTACAGATAAACAGGCTTCGGCTTCCTGGCCATCCATGCCCAGGGTGCTCGCACCATCTTGTGACCGATATGTTGATGAATATATAGATATAAAGCAAATGAATAATTGGCTTGTTTTGGTCAATGCGAGGTCGCTGTGAGCAATTGGTGGTTTGGATGTTCTTGAATAGCGAGTTATCGTAGTTAATTGAAGATTTGTCGGAATCATATCAAAGTTGCACCTTTGGCCGCACGGCGTGCCGTAGCCTGCGTTTCGGCCTTAGGTGTCGATTTTCAGCTTCAAATATTTTATTTTATTCTATTTAAATCTACAAAAATATTGAACGTCTCTCGACTATCTACAGGCAAGAGCGGGCTTTGTTCTTGGCAAGCTAATTTTTCTCCATCTTATATTTCCTTTTAATCCTGTGGTCCTCTTTTAGGATAAATCTAAATCACTGGTAACATATCGTGCCATTATTCATGCTTCTAGCGGTGCAAATATACAGATAATTATCGGCTCAAGTAAAAAATATTCAGATTCCTGGGCGTACATCACGTACACCAGTTGATTAACCAGAATCAGAAACCTTGAGGTCGTCTATCTTGCGTGTGTTCGAGTCAATATCATCATCCGTCGAGGAGACTGCTTGTGGAACACCGGCGTCTTCCTGTTCCCCTTCCTCATCTTCATCTTCATTCTCATCATCGTCGTCATCATAGTCCTCATTGTCATCCTCATCCAGGTCATCTCGCTCAGCATCTCCAGCGTCGCCATCAACTCCCACTTCCTTCATATATTTCTCCAACTCTCGAGCCATCTTCCTCGAGAACCCAGACGCCTCAACCTCGACATCCAACCTTTTTCCCGGATTTTTCTTAAGCTGTTTCTTCGCATCCGCAAAGAATGGACCAGGGTCATCACTTGTAAACCCATATCGACGTTGAAAGTATCGTTTTATACAGTTCACATCGCGGTCAAAATACATTTCTGCATTCGCATGGTCGACAGACACCATTTGAGGAAAGTCGATGAGTATGGGAATCAGCTTTATATCCTCCTCATTAGGCTCTTCGTTCTCACGAGCCTTGCCTTTTGCATTGGGCTCCACCTCTTCTTTGATCAATATATTGAATTCATTGAAATCACCATGGATCAGTCCAAAGCGCGCAAGTTTGACAATCATAGCCATCAACTCTGCGTAAAGGACAGCCGGTTTCCCAACCTTGGCTATCTGCCTCATGGGAAAAGCGTCAATCAGACTCATGACAATTGTATGGCGATTCTGCGCGATTGGCTCTGGGACGGGGAAGCCGTTTTCCCGAAGAGCTTTCATAAAAGCAAACTCCTTTATCGCCGCTAGTCGCGACATGTACATCCATGATCCGGTGCTGCGGTTGCGAAGGTAATCGCGATTCGTCTTGACGGTGCGAAAAGATATACGGCCGAGACGATGGATTTTGAGGATGCGCTGTGATCCGTCGTGAGCGGCGACAACAATAATATCTGATTCTTTTCCAACGCCAACTTGATTTCCAACTGAGTAAATGCTCTTCTGCTTTTGGTGGGTGTTGAGCGCCAGATAATCGAGGCCGCCGTATGTTAACCTGTATCCGTCGTCTATATAATCCCAAAAACATTAGTAAATTGGTGGTTTCTGTAGATCTATGAGTGTTTGCGTACATTTCGCATTCTTCACCTTTGCAATGAGGTTGATCTTCGCTAGATTCGATATGCTTTTGTGAACACCGCTGCCGCCTCGTAGGCCAGATAATTGTACGATTAAAGGAGTCGGGACGACTTCATGATTGCGACTTCCTGCCTCAACCTATTTCGTTTTTATTCACTTCTTGTTAACTGTCAACTGTCAAACAAATCAATCCAAGACAACGCGATAAGAAGCGGGGAGGAAAGCCATACAGCAGCAAGCACTCGAAAGTCCTCTCCGGTGAGGTACCGCATTGCTTTTGCGTCGAGCTTCATGATGCCTTCTTTGACAAGTTTATCTTGTCACGAGAGAAGGAGGGTGAAGAGAGATATTGAATTGGTAGGAACCTTGGTTGCTTTGAAAAAAAGTCGGGCAGTCATGACGCTCCCCGCAGATATTGAAAAAAAGCGGCCGGCCCTAAGCCCTAATTCCCTGATTGGGCACCCCTCCCGATTTCCCAATTGGACAAGTTTTAAACATCTACAAAATAGGCTGGCCAGAGCTATTCGAGTCATAAAATTGCTTCAATTCTTCACATACGGGTCTTAGGCCTTATGTCTATTTAACTGCATATATTTCACAGGAGTAAGCCCACAGGGGCCGATCAGCATCCACCTCAACATGGAAATATCCTTCTTTGACCCCTCGTGTTTTCGTTCACACCACCGAAATGCATCGAGAAGCGGCCATAGCAAACGCATAGAATAATTCCAAATGGCGACTGCAAAATAGTGGTTGTAATAGTGGAGTATTATTATGTTGAACTCTCCCATTCGGGATTCTGCCATAACCAGTTAGTTGTGCCTGTGAGGTTATACTGGGTTTGTCCGACTTACCTTGCGCAAGATGACAAGTCCTTCAAGCGTGCTGCTGAGAGCAATATATTGCTCATCTTCGAGCTCAGCTCTCTCACCATGGCTGAGAAGAACAGGCGTACTCTGTGTTTGCCAGCCAGTGATGGTCTTTGGTCGACCAGCTTGTCCAACAACATCCACAGCCTGACCGACACGCACATTCACAGTGAGAGGCTGCAGGTCCTCGTCAAGAGTGACGAGGAAGCGAGGATGCATCGCTGTAATGAGGAAATATAGAAGGTAGTGGTGTTCAGCAAGGATAAACTGCTTCGCATCAATCATGGCAATCAATACAGTTAGCAGACCTGCAGCTGCCACTCTCGACAGCACTTGGCGATCTGTGTGGAATGGGTTGACAGAGACCGTGCCCTTGCCCGCATGCAGCAGACCTTGAGCAATTCTGACCATGAACAGAGAGTTTTGATCACGGTGATAGTAGCTAGCGAGCTGTCTAAGTAGTTGTGCCAGACGAGCATTGTTAGTACCGGCACCCGTCAAACCCATGGCAAAGATTGCATTGATAGCCACATCATTGTCGTTGTCGTGACTGTATCGTGATAGAGTGTCGTAGACCTTCATCTGTGGGTTGCTAGGACTAATCAATCCCATTGCAAGTGGCACAGCCTTCCGGATATTGCTTGCGCCATAATGCATCAAATGTCCAAATTGTCGTAGAATCATGTCTTGGCCAACATCTTCTCCCATGGCGATAAGGGAAAGACCGAGAACAGCATATGACTGAACCAATTCGTCACCTTTGTTCTCTTCTTTGTCTTCGATATATTCGTTGCATGTGTGGAGGAGTTCCTGAAGCTTCAAGACAGTGCCAGTGCCGGCCCAGGCGCAGACCGAAGCAAGTACAGCCGTGGGCTTAGCCATGGGGTGGTCAACAGCCTTGAGAATGTCTAGTATGACATCAACCTCCTCCTGTCTTCCGAAGTACAGCAAAGCTAAACCAAGTGCCATAAACCTTGTCCATTTGTCCTTAAGCTGTTTCTGTCGTTCCTCGTCCATGAGTGTGTAAGCGATGGCCTCCGAGACTTGGTGGTTCGAAGAACCAACGAAAATCAGACCTAGAGCAACGGCAGCCATAGCGGAGAGTTGCATATCCAAAGATGCATCTTCGACAATTGGAAGGAGAACATCCAAAAGCTCCTCCTTGTTAGATCCAGCATAAGACAAACCGAGACCCATGATAGAGGCGACTCGCATTGGAATGCTTTTGTTCTCAATGTTATCTGGGTCACCAAGAAGAGCCATTGCAGGATCAGAGTCAAGCCTGACTCCAGAGTTGAGAACACCAATGGCAAGTAGCGCACCGGCCTTGATTTGATCCTCTTGAGCATATGTGAATTTGTCGACTTTGTCTAGACCACCTTCAACATCTCTATGCAGGAGCATACCCAATGAAGCCGTGGTTGACAGCATTCCGTCGTCTTTGGTCTTCCACACCCATGGTTGTTTCTCACCCTCAACCAACATCATCTTATCGTCTCCAAAACCGGCATTCACAAAGGCATTAACAAACCCACTGGCCAAGTTGTGCCGGGCAGAATCGACATTTGTCAGACCTGCACCTCTGCTACTTTCTAAGTGGGTCTTGTAGATGTCTTCCGGCATCTTGGGGTCGAGAATGTTCAACTCCTTGGCTAGCGCCTTGAAGTGAGTGGGAATTTGAGTGTTGTTAAGACACTCCTGCAATTCCTGATCCTCCTCGTCATCGCCTGGTAGGTCTAGCCATATCTGTTGCCGAGCGACTAAGAATGCCATCTGCTTCTTCAGGGCTTTATCTTCTGTGGCGGCGAAATCACTCTTGATCAGGTCAACATCGTTGAGGCGAATAGCAATAACAATCGCTTGGGTCAATTTGTTGTATCGGACATAAATTTCGTGCGCTGTGTGTAAGAATTGATGATCTTCTGGGTATGTGAGCAAGTTGACCATGCTGACCATGTACAGGCAAACTCTTTGGTATGTATTTTCGTCCACAAATTTGGATATTTCCTCAATCATCTCAAGCTCGCTGAGTAGATCCACGGCGTCGGCTTCGGCGTTGTGTGTGAGGAAGTATGGGACAAGAGAGAGAGCTAGTTCAGTGAGGTCACCAAAGTCCTTGTCTTCAGACAGTCGGTTTTGGTACTCCTGTCCAATCTCTAGAGCAAGGTGTCGAACATATTCGTGGCCCCAGGAGCCCAAATCTTCGGCCGTAGACTTTGCCAAGAGACGGTATTTGAGAGTTTCTAGCTTGTCTTCCACACCATATGTCATTCCGAGAACCGAGAGCGTGTCTGCGAGGGCATCCTGCAAAGAGTTAAACAAAATCATTCAAATCCTAGTTCTTGGCTATGCCCACCTTGTCAGACCCTGCTTGCCACTTCTCGTATAATTCGGTGAGCTCGTCATAGTGCGGTCGGAGGAATTTCAACGGCTTCGGAACAGCAGTCATCGATGATGTGGATGTCTTTATGAAGTTCTTGATGGCATCTAGGGCAGGACGGTACAAAGACGTGTCGGACTCCTGATCGTCGTTGACGGCGAGTTAGCATGTGTTATGACCACCGCCGGACATGGGGAAATACCTTGAGTCGCTCAACGAGCATTTCAAGCTCATTCTTGAGAGTCTGGTCCTCTTCACTCAACTCCTCTGCAAAATAAGAGGGTTATCAGTATTGGATGCTCCAAACAAAAAAGGCCCGTGAACCCCGAGATACAAGAATGGATGAGTTGTCAGCTTACCTTCGGCGAGTTCATCATCCTTATCCTCCTTCTTTCCAGCCTTGGAGCTCTTGTCGTCTTTTGCATCTTTCTTCTGTCCGTTCAGCTCGCGAACATCATCCACCTTGCCCTTTCCCTTGTCCGCGGCGGTTGACCGCTGGCCGTCTTTCGCCATGGAGGCTCTGCGACTGGCTTAAACGAAGACACAAAAAGAAGGAAATCGAAAATCCAGGATGAGGAAACACCAGATAAAGCGTCCGATAGTTCCACCAGGGAGTTGAGAGTGTGTTTCGGGGGGCAGAACGTTGGGGGAGGAAGGTAGCGTGATGACGAGATGTGTGGTATGGGTGAATCCAGGCACTGCAAGCTTGAAGCCGTCGCCGCGGTGGAGCTTCCTTCAGTGCTTGCAAGCCTTCCCAAGCTCCGACGAGGCGCCAAGCCCGCTCACGTAATCGGGGTCTGCCAAGACATTACTAATCTGTTTACTATCAACCTCTTTCTTCTTCTTCTTTTCGCATCTACTTCTTATGAGCATTGGTCCTATAGATTCGGTTATTTCTACATACAGATCTCAAGAGGCAAACCCGTACTTTCTGCAAGTGCAGAATCTCCCAAGAAGAGGGCAGAAACATAGTGTTGAATCTCCATTCTACCGTTGATACTGACGCTGACTTATGCTGAGGTTTAATGTCTGTATAGCTTGTCTGAAAGATTTAGCCATCTTTATAGTTCTCTTCAGGCAGGGATTTTGAAGGTAGATTGATGTGCTGCTAGGTACTCCTTGCCAAGTCAGTCGCCACCGGCCAAAGTCATCTTCAACGATGCTGTACTATGTCTGGCAAATTCAAGAACGAATTAAATATAATCAAGTGCCTAGTTAGAGACTGAATCATATACATATCTATCACAAGTTCAAATCTACGCGTTATAAATATAATTGCAGCTAAGTACAGTCTTTATGGACATGTCAAGTCACGGGCCCACTTGCCGGCTCCACCCAATCATTGACCGATTAGGCAGGGACGCTGCAAGCTCTCATCCATCAACAATGCCTTAAAAGAGAAGTCTCTATATTTGGAGACGTTAGGATTCTCTAAAATTGATTCAAATATTATTCCTAGAACGGACTCGCTGCCATAATCACATATACCAGTGTCCAGGAGCACGATGGACAACGACGCGATGGAAACCGAAAACACAGAATCGCGTGGAACCAAGCGCACAGCTTCTGATGCTGGGCTCCCTTCAAACGAGCAACGCCGAATAAGAGTATATTCATGATTAATCATCCGTGTTTTTGCAACAACATATTGCTTACATATAATCCCAGGCCCTTGATCCCGATGTGGTGAACAAAATTGCCGCCGGGGAGATTATTGTCGCCCCTATGCATGCCCTAAAAGAACTCATCGAGAATTCAGTGGATGCAGGATCAACATCAATAGAAGTTCTCGTCAAGGATGGCGGCCTTAAACTTCTTCAGATTACTGACAACGGCCACGGAATTAACGTTGGTTTTTCCTTTGTTGAGTAAAGGCACCGGCTGACATGATTCTTCAGATGGACGATCTCCCCATTTTATGCGAGAGATTCACAACTTCCAAATTGCGAGAGTTTGAAGATCTGACTGCTATTGGGACATACGGGTTCCGAGGTGAAGCCTTGGCTAGTATCAGCCATATCTCCCACCTCACAGTCACCACGAAAACCGCCAGTTCGAGCTGCGCCTGGAGAGCGCATTACAGCGACGGGAAACTTGTGCCAGCCAAACCTGGTCAGACTGCGAAACCTAAGCCTACGGCTGGGCGGGGAGGGACTCAGATCACTGTAAGCTATGCTCCCTTGTTGAATGACTAAAATGAAAAAGTATTCTCATATTTGATTATGAAGGTCGAAGATTTATTCTACAACGTTCCGACACGGCGCCGGGCCTTTCGGTCAGCCAGTGAAGAATATGCCAAAATTCTTGACGTTGTAGGTCGATATGCTGTTCACTGCGCACATGTCGCTTTTTCTTGCAAAAAACACGGCGACTCAGGTGCCGGCATCTCGACTGCTGTTACATCGTCTACCATTGATCGAATTCGGCAGATATATGGAGGCGCTGTGGCGAACGAACTGATTGATTTTAATATTGAAGACAACAAAAGATTGGGATTCAAAGCATCTGGTCTTGCAACCAACGCTAATTACCATGTAAAAAGAACCATCATTCTGCTATTTATCAACCACCGATCAGTTGAATCGTCAGCGCTCAAGAAAGCAATCGAGCAGACATATTCAACATTTCTTCCCAAAGGCGGACACCCATTTCTCTATCTCGACCTAGAGATTGAACCAAGCCGAGTTGATGTCAATGTGCATCCAACAAAAAGAGAAGTGAACTTCCTCAATGAAGATGAAATCATCGAATCAATATGCAGCGAAATTACTTCCCGTCTGGCGCAGGTAGACTCCAGCCGGACGTTCATGACTCAAACCCTTTTACCAGGCCTGCCAAAAACATCAGATTTACATCCACCCGTCACACCAGCTCGCAAGACTGGTGGTCCTGTATCGTCTTCCCAAAAGCCTTACGAGAATAACCTCGTTCGAACGGATTCACGCATGCGAAAGATCACATCAATGCTACCGACTCTTTCCACACCTCCGTCCTACACACAGGGAGAACCGCAGTCGACGGGCCAAGCGGAAGAAGCAGAGGACAAAGATGATGGTCTCCATTACGAAACAACCGAGCGAGAACCACTTCGCATAGGACTTTCATCTGTGAAAAGACTCCGCGCCACAGTTCGATCAGAAATGCACAACAGTCTCACCGAGCTATTCTCAACCCATACCTATGTCGGCCTCGTCGACGAACGCCGGCGCATCGTCGCAGTTCAATCAGGCGTGAAGCTATACCTGGTCGACTACGGAATGATCTGCAACGAATTCTTCTACCAAATTGGTCTGACCGACTTTGGTAATTTCGGTGTTATCAAACTAGATCCACCTCCAAAGTTGATTGATCTGATGCGACTCGGTGCAGAGATTGAACGGGGCGAACATCATAGTAATAACAGCAGCAGCCAATCCATAGCAGACACAGAAACAAAAGTCGCACAAGACGAAATGGAAGAAATATTCCAAAAGGCTCCAGAAATAGTCTCGGAAACCCTCATTGAGCGGCGCGACATGCTGGACGAATACTTTTCGATAAAAATATCCGATCAAGGCGAACTTCTAACTATTCCTCTCCTGCTGAAGGGCTATATACCATCATTAGCCAAACTGCCTCGATTCTTGCTCCGACTAGGGCCATACGTCAACTGGACGGGCGAGGAGGAATGTTTCCGGGACTTTTTGCGTGAACTTGCTGCATTTTATACACCGGAACAGCTGCCGCCGCCGCCGGCATCAGATGAAGGAGATGGAAATGGAAATGGAGACGACGAAAGCCAAAGTGATATCACGGCACGACGCTCACAGATCATACAGATGCTGGAGCATGCTATTTTCCCGGCCATTCGTGCCAGGTTAGTGGCTACAAATTCCTTATTAAGTGGAGTTGTTGAGGTTGCGGATCTCAAAGGGCTGTATCGCGTGTTTGAGCGGTGTTAAGTCCTTCTGATTCGGATCGATTATTTGAAGTATTTAATCATGAAGTATGTATACCTGATGATCTTAATGAAGGCAACTCAAACCGAAACAAGCCCTGATACTACCTATCTACGTCAACTCATAATGAGCATTTAATAACTACATATTACTAGACGTTGAATGTAGAATGCCAAACAGTTCAAATTACTCAAAGATAATCCTGCTAAATTATGACTCGACACACAAAATAGATAATAACAAATAACGATAGATGAACAAACATACACAAATCATCATCAGCGTCATCATCAACATCATCGTCGTATTCATTCATTCATCCATCGAGAAATGAAGTGAAGTGAAGTAAAGATTTTATCACTCAAATTTGTTCCGAATTATGTAAAAAAAACACCACACATTAACTCCCGCTTTCGTTTGCCTTTGCCTTTGCCTGGATTTCCAATTCGCTGCCAGTAGTTCCCTCATATTCCCTAAATTCCCAAGCTCCTTTCCCATATTCCTAGTACGTACGTAACAAATTTCGGAGATTATGCGCATCGATCGATAAATCGTTCGTTCGTGTAGATTTTTTTGATTTCTGGTTCGTGTGTGTAGAAATCATGTAGATGGCTACATATTGTATGATTAAATCGATTGTGGGCAATATCATTGCTGTCGAGAGTACGGCCGATTCATAAATGCAATCTCGCGGGCAATCGTTGCCCATTCGAGTTCGCGTCGAAGGGGCCGTTCTCGGCGTTTCTGCTGTTGCAATTCGTCCCATTTGAGGAGTTCATAACTGTTGTGTAATTATATTAGTGGAGAGGCCAAAAAATAGGGGAGGAAAGGAACGTACACGAATCGAAGATGCGGTTGGATGATGACGTTCAGCCTTCTGGCACGTACGTAGCAACTAGTTTTGTAAGCCGAAGGTGCTTGAAGTGATTTAATGTTTGATCAGGACTCACTACGCGCGAGGAAACGACAGTCCCATCGACGACATTACCTCGGCTATGCAGATAGTAGCCGACCTGGAAACGCCAACACGACAATGTACCAAGGTAGCTGCTCCATCGGCTTTGCCTTTTTCTGTACGAAAAGAAACATTAGCAATCTATACATATCGATAAAATGAGCAAGGCATACTTACCAATAAAAGAGAGACAGTTATCAAATTCCTGCGTCAATGGATCAATTCCATTGTCCTGGACTTGTCCAATGAACATCAGATTCTCTTCTCCCCATTCGTCAATTTCCTCGTCAGTCCATGAGACGGGCTCCCCAATGCTCAACACGCGTTTGATGCCTAGAGCCTGCAGGAGTTCTGGGTTGTTTGCATGTGCCAGATTCCCGAGGTACATATAAGGGAGAATGCGGCTGGGAAGAGACCCATCCATCTTTTGGAGCCATGCTGGCTCTGGGAGATTGGCCAGCTTCAAGCTATGAGCTTGAGCAACGGGGCTTTCTTGAAGTAAGCGATGCTCGATTTCTCGCAAAAAGTAAACATCAGAAGGATATGCAAAGAAATTGCGGCCCTTTTCGCGATGAAGCCTGATCCAAGCTTCGTGGAGTGGAAGGCCTTCTGCAAACATGAAATATGCAACGGCGAGCAGTGAGCTCTCTGTATAACCGTCTGCGCAGTGTATTAATATCCTGCGGGAACGTTTTGCCTCAATGGAAATGTCATCTAAGTCATCCATTTCTTGGTCGTCGTCCTCTGGATTGGCGAGATAATACAACCAACGGATGGTGCTAATGAAATCGTCCACGTCTCGGTTGCCTTCCATCTGTGGCACAACGCTTCCAGAAGAAGGGAACTGCAACAACTGAGGTTCACCAATAACACTATTCGCAAGATCCTTGCTTAGTCTATCCAGCAATCGCGGGCCAGGGATAGGAGCAAGGTCATTTGCTTCGATCAGCAAGTCAAACTGATTGGCAGCTAGTTGGTCTTGATCATCCAACGACAAGAGTACATCGGGACTCAGACCCAGCCAGACCCCTTTGGAAATCAAAGAAGCTTTGGACATGTTGCACATTTCAATGCGTTCCCATTGGACTAAGAAAGAAGTTAGCCGAGCATCTTTCAAATGTAGAAGGGAATGGTAGACTGACAAAAGTCCATCACCTTGCCTGTAATTTGCCCTTTGGAATCTATTGCGACGAGGTCTTCATAGCGTTGCTCAATTGCTTCAAATGACTCTGGTCGATTGTTAGACTGCCGACTAAATAAAAATTCATAGATGGCCGAACTTACCAGACAAGATAAATGTGTTAAAAAGTGGAGTTTCTTGCGCCGGATCATGCTTCATTCTCCAGTTCTGCTGAGCAAAGGCCACTTTCTTCGCGGCCTCGAACAGTTGAGAAGGACTGGCGCCATTCTCGGCATAAATGACTATATCCGACAGCGGCGCCAGTTTGGCTGTCTGAATATGGAAATTGCGAACCGAAAACCCATAGACAGGGTCGGCATCAATGAACTCTGTCCCACTAGGGCCAAGAATCTCATCGAGCGCTACTGCTCCTCGCAGGCGAGACCTGGTCAGGTCACCGTCTAGACTCACCAGGGTGAGAGCGCGGAGGCATTTTGGAATGCGTCTGAGCGACCTCTTCCTGTTGACAAAGAAGGCTGACTGTACCCCGTTGAAGGGATGTAGGCCGTGCAGCCAGGGAAAGACCTGTTTAGGATCTGGTAGGGGCTGGGTGGCCAGATGATCTAGGGCAGCAGCAAGTGTAGCGCCATCAATAGAGTATACTGGCGGAGATTTGGATAGTTTCTTGAACCGATCTGGCGGATACAATAATGAGGTGAGTGAAACACCGGCTGGCTCAACAGGCGAGATGGGTTGGGGTGCAGAGCCAGGAGGGCAGATTGGGATATGCTTATTTGGGATAGTCGTGGGAGTGCGAGGGCGGACGACGTTGAGGCTGAGAGCTGGAGACACTGGAGGTGGAGTCGCAGAATGTCGAATTGCTTGTTGCTGCACCACAACTGTCGCCATGACGCTACAGGGTAGTAACGTATGCTGTTGGCGTGCTATAGTATCCTGCGCTGCGTGGCAATGTTTGGTATGCGCACAAACTCAAGCTTGGAAATAGCACAGAGTAGAGCAGTTGTCAATAGCGAACGATCAGGGCGATCCCATTATCAAGTATCCCCAGACGAATCAGCTGCAGACAGGCTCTTATGGCTCAATTCGTTTTAAATGGCGTCAAATATCAAACAAGTAGGAGTTTCCCTGCTTCATCTGATGAGGAGCCAGTTCAATCTATCGAGCGGGGAAGAACAGCGCTGTCCCACATAGACAACCCACAGCACAACGTCACTCAACACAGAAGCAACAAGACAACAAGATCAGACGCAAAGCAACAAAGAATTGGTTTTGGTCGCGTCTCAGGCACTGCTTTCTTTCGTCGTCTTTATCTTTCAGCAAGCAGACTCAGCAAGCAGTCAGGGTTGACAGACCAGACGAGGCATTGCATCTGCTGGCGGGGGTGGGACAACTCTCCCATCCCAGCCCGGCTTAAGTAAAGTTAATTAAGTGAGCACCCACATCCCGCCAGCCAATGGTAATGGAGATCACACCCGCAAGTGGGCCCGCTAGTCCACATCCAACGATGCAGCACATTTACTCGGCAACGACAACAAACATGCAGCAACAGCAATACAATAACAACAACAAGAGCAGCCACCACAACAGCATTACAATTCCAATCCAGACTACGAGGGTGGCTATAAATATGATCTCGGAATGGAGGCAAGGACTCAAGCCAACTGGGCGACGACAGCCATGGGGGATCGCTCTTTGATTTGTTGGTAGGGCATGGACATCCCAGCTAGCTGCATACTAAACACCGCGCAGAACCACTAGATAACAGATACGTACGGGGTAATTACAGGCCAAGTCTTAACACTGGGAGGGCAGCTGTATCGATACAAGTATTAAAGCGTAACCGCGGTACAGGGCCGGCCAGGATGGCATTCCAGGGTGCCGCAATCAGAGCGTGCCATGGCCCAATCAGCGCACCGATCCACCCATCCCTTTGGGCCCAGAACCAGCGGGAATGCAGCACCGGATATCCGCCGCCCCTGATTGGCCGCTGACCCCGGGACTAGGGTTCTGCTCCACGCCCCTTCAACCGCTGCCTGCGTCATGGACTTCTACTTCACTTCCTCTACAACATAACGCTCTGATGGAGTATAGCACTGCCGTTTTAAAAGATCGTCGGTTTCATATAAACAAATACGTCAATAGGCTACTAAGCGCATACATGTGACGCAGCGGACAAAGAGAAAACAGCAACTTTCCAGAACCTGAGCGGGTCTATCCAATGCACCCCACCTTTAACGTCTACCCAAAGTAGACCTCGTCTATACCACTCTATATACAAAGTCCTCTATATATCCACTGGATTGGATCAAGATTGCTGGATAATATCTCCTGGGGTATTTCATGCACTCAATTTCAAGCAGGCCTAGATCAATGAATTCTGCTTGGGTCTCGATCATTCCATTAATCGTTCACTGCCGTCTAGATTTGAGATGGCGTGCACACGACTCGTGGTTATTCGTAATCGAATCAACTATTGTAGTGCTGATCTTGTACGATTTTGTCGATTTGGAGAAATCTCCGCAAAATGCACGGGGTGCTGCTCATATTGTTTGCGCGTCCTCCAAGGCACGATTGTAGTGCTGCTATAGATGAAAGAATATCTGCCTCATCTGAACCACAGACTTATCAAGCCTGAGCCTTTTCTTTCAATTCATTGGCCAATCTCAGAAGATAAAACGCAGCCATATCCGGAGGAACGTCGTCAAAAGATCGCACGATCTTCTCCACATCAGCACGCCCCTTTTCATACGCTTGCAGATCTCTATTGGCATAAACGTCCCTCCCCGCAGCATACCCCTTGTCTAAGCTGCGAAAAAATACGTTGACTGCAATGCTAACCCCTTCTATGGGCGCAGCAGCATGCAACCACAACGGCGGAATAAACAAGATATCTCCCGGGCTAAGCGTCGCTTCGTGCGGGGAGGTATGAGGCACAGATTTAATCTTCCCTTCGCTGATGTTCTCGAAAATATCGATTGTGGAGCTTGATGCTCCGGGAGGCAGATCGAGGTATTGAACATCCGTTGGTGGGTAGAGAATCAGCTTTTTCTGGCCTCGGATCTGACAGTACACATTGGCCATGACCTATTTTTCAAGATATTAGTTAGTGAGATCTTGGTAAAGTCAATTGGCGGGCTAGTAACTTACATCATAATGTAGCCACATTGTGACAGGCCCCGAGATGCGCAAAGGCGAGCTGTGTGCATTCTCTTGCGCGAAACCGAGTTGTGGCGGAAGAGAGAAATCGTCCTTAATTTCGGGGAAATCTTCCTCAAAGTGTGCTGCCTTTTTTGTGGGCTGATTGGCTGAGATGGATCTTAGATACTGACGACTTCCTTGCTGAATTTCTTCCATAAAGGTACCGAAATCTTTGGAAACATATGAGAAATTCTTCTTTTGAAAATTCATATGATCAGTCTGTGCCTCGTGAACAACGACTTTGCGGTCAACCCCGACAGTCTGCACCAGATACTCTTTTGACCACAGCTCAGTGCATTTTCCAACGTCACTTCCTGCTATGACTACCGGTTTCGCTTGGCTCAGGATCTGATCAAAATATGCCGCCGTTTCGACGACCAACCGGGGGATGCTGCTTATCTTGTTCGATTTAGCTTTCTTTTTCGAGTGTTTTCCCTTCGGGACAGTAGGGTTATCTGTGCCCCTTTTCTCTGGTGCCTGTAGCAAATCCCACTTGTCGGATACGTCGCTTGACGTATCTTGTAATTGCCAGATGTAGGTGTTCCAAAACGTTCCGAATGAGAAACACACTGCTCCGCCGGATACCACCAAAGCTGATGATGAAGAATCGACACCACAAGAAACATGACCCGTAAGAAGCGGTCGAAAGTCTGGAGACTCAGTACGCGCATTGATTATTTGCACAAGAGAGGAACTCCATTCATCCCGACCTAGCTCTGCAATGTCTAAGCAGAGAATCTCAAATGCCTCCTGGAAAACACCTTGAATGCCGATACCGCCTATGATAGCAAGCTTATTGGAGATGACGTTGACTGATGCACCGAACCGTCCGACGTATGCAGCAAATTTCGAAGCGTTTCGTAGTTTTGCGGTCTGCTCCGTGAGCTGAATGGCTTTGGTCCCGTCCGGACGTATCTCTAGGGCCCACTTCCAGAAATCACTCCTGACCACACCGTCCTGAGACATACCTCCGAGAAGATAGCCGGAAGAAGAATCAATGTTGACCATCTGAGCACCAAATCGACTAGGAATTTCAGAATCACCAGCAACAGGTCCAACTGTTTGCCATCCATTCTGCTCATCCCAAAGTAACCAATCATTCAAAGTGTCACCTTTGTTGGATTTTCCGCCATATATCAACACGCCTTCCGTGTTGTCGCTCAGCTGAATTCGCACTGCACAGTGACGAAAGCGAGGATGTGGAAGAGGGCATGCTGGTTTCCAGGTATCGTCTTTCCGAATCCAGCAATCGGCCAGACCTGCTGTAGGCGATGCACGGCCCCCAACGAGGAGACAATCCCCATTGCTAAGTTCTGTGATGGTATGGCACATGCGCACTGGGATATTGTGAGGTGGCAGGGTACGGCCTGGTTTAGTGACCTTGTCTCCTCTCGTATATAAATCAGTAGACATCAAACGAGTCTGGCTTCCTAGTCCTCCATGAATGCCTGTTGAATCATCGCTGTCTGGAACCACAGCAGCAAATCTCCTATAGCTCTTGAAGGAAGTTGGGCGGTGAGGTACCAGTCTCAATGGAGCCCGTGGCAAGTCGCTACAATCAAGCCCATTCGCACTGTCACTATGAATGGCTTCCCGACCAACAGTGGAAGCTGACAGGACAAAATAATGGCCAGCAAATAACGCAAACTCTTCCCACTCATCGAATGGTTCTATAACATCCAGATTCATTCTCTGAGATTCACTGACGAATGAGTCGTCATTCCAAATATCCCATAGAGTCCTAGCAGAAGCATAGTTCCAACCTCGTGACGAGAATCGTTGTTCCTGCTCGCGGAGAGTTGGGTACTTGTGGATAGAATGAAGAGGAGCTTGGACTTTGTGAAAATGTTTCATCATGGTAGATGCAAAGGGGTGATCAGGCCCATCTGGGAAGAACTGCTCTAAGAGGCAGAACTGAAAATCTACAGAACATATCAGCCATGGCACCAACAACAAATTTTATAGATTTATTACCTTTATTTAGTGTCGGAATCCAGGAAACGAGAGCATCCGCAGACTGGATATCCATATAGGTGAGTGACACTTCTGCTATGCAGAGCACCGAGGCTGGGGAAGGTCCCAGGACCTCCTTCAAAGCCTCTTCCAGCTTCTTCAAGTTCTTCAAATCGCAGCCTACGGCAACGTAGTGCTGGGCTTGGAGAAGAACCGGGTTTGGCTCGGAATATGCCTTTATTTCTCCCAGTATACTCTTTATGTCGTCCGTTTGTTGGATCACAGAGGTTTTAATGCCCATCAACTTCTCATAATCGATATCCACGAATGTAACATTTTTACATATCGACTCCTCATTCTTGAGGAACTGAAAGGCCAGCGGATCACTACGTAGAATTAATTCTTAGCCTACATTCGAAACCTGTACTGTACGGTGATTCCCGTCTGTTGTCTACTCACTATCCGCATCCAAGATTCAAAACAAACTTGGGGCGCGTGTCTGGATCTTGTAGAAATTGACGGACTGTCTCGGCAATCGCATGCATTCTAAGCCAATATCCTCTATTAATCAATGGAGCACGCCGCTGGGGCTTCTTCACGAAATGACGAAAGAATTGATTGTGTGGGTCATATCTAAGCTCGACGCTGCGTTTCGACACGATACTACTGTTGTTTGTCTGTTGAAACACGGAGATAATTAGATAGCGAATTGGCCTGAGAAACAATCTAGACAAAAGACGAAAACAGTGGTATAACAGCGCACTTACACTCATCACCAGATCCGCCTCTTTTTCCATTTTGGTAGGCACTGCGGCCGCAACTGGCTTTTTCTTTGTCGTCATTTTTGTAGCGCCTCCACACGAAATAGTGGGTTGCGAAAGACAAATGTTGGTTTTCAAAAGCGAACAAAAAAAAAAAGTAGATGCCCCTCTGTAGATTTTGCGGGCGGCAGAATGCGGCAGAAATAAGATTCCTCGGTCGATCGATTTTAGTGGAGACGCGCGGTTGCCCTGATGCCTCCAAACATAACATGTCACCTGAACAAGTAGCAATTGCTCTGCTGCCTGCTCCTGTCTGTTTTCCACCACTATTCAAGAGCCTCGCTCGTCGCACCTCATACAACAAACTCCCTCTGTTCCGTGGTCAAATTTCGTCCAACTCAGCGCCATTATCGAAGCCGACCTCATTTGTTGACGGGACGGCAGCTCTCCGCATGATTGGTGAAGCGGGGGAACTGGTCAAGCAGTGTATCCGTCCTGGCAGCTTTCGATAGTAACATAAACTGTGTCGTCGATAACTTCGTCGCTTGGAATTCCGATAGTGGACAAAGATGTCTATGAATTTTGTCACATTCAACCAAGACCACAGCTATTTAGCTGTTGGTATGCATGCGCCCTCCACCGTCATTGGCAAGACCCCTGCAGTACTGACCATGACTTAGGCACATCCAAGGGCTTTCGCATTTTTACAACGGACCCGTTTTCTAAGAGCTATGAGACCAAGGAAGGCAACATAGCTATCCTCGAAATGTTGTTTTCAACATCACTGGTGGCTGTGATCCTGTCACCCCGCCGCCTTCAGATCACAAACACCAAGGTCAGTGCACAGACAGGAATCATGGCTAGCAACTAGCGCTAACAACGAAGGCAGCGGCAATCCACTATTTGCGAGTTAACCTTCCCCACTACCGTGTTAGCAGTGAAGTTGAACCGGAAGAGACTTGTGATAGTACTCGAGGATTATATCTACCTTTACGATATTCAGACGATGAAACTTCTCTCGACGATTGAAACGTCACCTAACCCGAATGGTACGTTTACTCTTCGCTCGATGCCTCTTGACACTTAATGAAAATACATTAACAAAAACAGCAATCTGTGCACTGTCTCCCTCTTCGGAGAATTGCTATCTCGCGTATCCACTGCCACAGAAAGCACCGGCATCTTCATTTGCACCTCCGGCGCATGCTCCTCCAAGCACGACAAATCACATCTCGCCAACCACTGGCGACGTGTTAATCTTCGATGCCATCAAATTAGAAGCCATCAACGTTGTAGAGGCGCATCGATCTCCTCTATCATGCATCACACTAAATAGCGAAGGCACTCTTTTAGCTACGGCTTCGGACAAAGGGACTATCATTCGCGTGTTCTCCGTGCCTGATGGTCAGAAGCTTTATCAGTTCCGGCGCGGATCTATCCCGTCTCGCATATACAGCATGTCATTCAACACTACGTCTACACTTCTTTGTGTTTCCTCAGCGACGGAGACCATCCATGTCTTTAAATTGAACGGTCAAGGGAACAACCCAGACGGAAGCATGAAATCGCCTAGTCTAGATCGACCCCTCAGCCCTAGTTCGGGCGACTATAGGGACGAGCAAGAAGAATCTGGTATGGAGGCATCTGACTTTAACTCGAGAAAGCACAATGGAACTCTTATAGGGATGCTCCGACGGACATCTCAGAATGTCGGAAATACCTTTGCCGCCACTGTTGGGGGATATCTGCCTAAAGGTGTCAGCGAGATGTGGGAACCTGCACGGGACTTTGCCTGGATGAAGTTGCCAAAGACCAGTCAAGGAGCCGGTGGTCATGCCAATTCCGGTCCAGTGAGAAGTGTTGTTGCAATGAGTAGTAACACACCCCAAGTCATGGTTGTGACTAGCGAGGGGAATTTCTACGTGTTCAACATTGATTTATCGAAGGGTGGCGAGGGGACGTTGACTAAACAATACTCGTAAGTGGCGCTTGTCTGGATATTCTCGGGGCTAATGCTAATTTGTTACGTCTTTTACTAGGGTACTCGACAGCAATGAAAAACTTGGGTCGTCAGGTTTAGATTATTGATCATTCTTATGCCCCCAAAGGATACTCGACTTTCAGATATACATCCAATTCATTTCACCACCCTATCAAAACCACAGTTAAACGGAATCGGCGCCGACCTCTATCTATTTCAAACCAATACTAGACCTCCTTTGACTGATGGGGATTCCGGCTGTTTCTCTATATCGGCTGGTTTCCATATTTCTATCTGCTCTGGCGAGGTCGACCTTCTATACGCTGATCGACTTCTCTCTCAACAGCCAGTTGAGCTCCTCGACTTCTTCTGGTTTCAAAAGCTCATCCAATGTTTGAGCTTGCATAAAGTCATGGTCTGCAAATTCAAATCCCGGAACTACGGTCTGAATTATTGTTATGATCAGCTCTTAATTGCTCGAGCCTCCTGTCCTCTCTTCTTCATATCTGTGGTCTCCCGAGAAAGGCAGACTTACCTCGCTGATCAATAAACCCTCGGATGTGTCTCCATTTTCGACATCAGGGAGCAAAAAGGATGCTTTGAATTTTCCCCCTTCTACAATCCATTGTAACTTTTCTCCGGCAGCGATATTGTGACCCACGACGAAAGTTTCGATGCGGGCTTTGTTGTTTTCGGCAGCTCGGTTGCCTCGGAGAACGTCGTCTGCATGAATCAGTACGTAGATACCGCGACCACGATGCAGGGTATGGACGGTTCGTCCGCGGTTCCGATGGAAACAGCCCAAAGGAGAGCTGGGGGTGATATAATAGTAAATAGTAGTGCTGGCGGCGCGGGTAGAGTGATCCTGGCCGGGGCTTAGCCGGATGGCCGACGTCACATCGTTCTCCGGAACAACATAGGCTGTGCCAGGGTCTTTATTGTTGATAAATGGATTGGCCACGTTCAGAGGATCGCGGTCGGTTTCGACGAAATAGCCGCCTTCAACGTGGGCTTGCATGCCCAAGAGATCGATGGTTTTCTGCACTGCAGGAAGTTCGCTTCTTTTCTTAATACCATTGCTGGCGACCGGGGTTTGCGCAAAGGATGGCTTGATTTGTGACAGCGGCGCGTGTAACTGGTGTGCCATTTTGATTTTTAGTTGTTCCTTCGCTTGCAAATAATTATAGTATTGTTATTATACCGTCCGTTGATATATTATAGCTAGTTAGTAGTCGTAGTCTCACTCTTTACGAGTCAGCAAGTACCCCGCCTGGTGTTTGGTCACGCGTGAGCATTAAGTAATCCCTGGAATTTACGTAGAGAAATACGATTTGGTGCAGCCAATACAACAAGCCCGGGTGGGTTTGTGATATCTCAACCACCATCATATTGTTGAGCTCCTACTTCGTTGCATACAATTAAGGAAACAATCCAGAGAACTACTCCCAGGCGCTGATGAGATTGCTCATGGACTCCGGCCTTCAGATGAGGACGAAACAGGCGTCCAGAACATTCTTCTAGGGGTCCAAGCCAGCCCGAGCCATCACAGGGCTGCCAACCATGGATCATTTCAGGGAGATCATTCGTTGCTTTTGCAAGGGGAACGCTGGGAAGTTCTTCAAGTGTCGATGCCGTGGGACCCTAATGCCAAATCCCTGGTGATCCGAACAATCTACCTTCAACGGACTCTCAAGGGTCATCGATATAGCCTCTAACTCGAGCCGCCGAGCCTTGGAGACGCCTCTTCCTTCTGCGTAGGCGCATTTTTAGACCCAAGAGAAGTGGCGCTGACGGTGTGTTTAGTTGAAACACATGCTCGCGCGAAAATTCAATATATGTCGCCAGACATTATTTAATATTCATAGGTAGAACTGTAACATTGTCCTCCGTAGGTATCTTCAAGGTTGACTTCCTTTGGATAGTTATCAGTGGCACTGTCACCGCCTCAGGCACAAACATACTGTTAATATGCGCGGTTACACTACGTGACAATACAGTGAGGGGAAGGGGCATGGCTGGCCAATCGCTGTGCAGCCTTTAGGATTATTTCTTACGCGTGTCCTGGCTGGCTGTTAACCGCCGTATTTGACGTCGCTAGCGCCTGCCGTGCAGCAGTGACCCCCAAGGACATCCCCACATGGCCATGTGCGCGGCGCACCTCTCAGTCTCACCCCAAGAACTCGTCCTGTGCCTGTCCATCGTCCTTGTCTTGTGTCGTCTCTTTAGCCGAGCGCTTTCCTGTCAATGGCATTGTACATTCCCAGTTCTTGATTTGATTCTTGCGTGTTTGATGCTCTTCATCGCATAGCCTGCCTTGTCTGCCTGCTGTACATTCAACTGCCGCGGGCTTACTCCGCAATCGCTGCAGCTCTAGCCCCAACATCGACTACCTGCCCTTGCTCATGAGCATCTCTGCTGTCCGTCGACACTCGGACAAGCATTTCTCTGAATGGCCCGCAAATTCACCCACCAGCGAGTGAGCTATGGTATGTAATCCATCCGATCCTCTCCGGTCCTATCGTCTGATGTATTCCTCCAACAGTTCTCCCTCTGCCAAATGCCTCTGGTGGTGGCCACCGTCTCGGCGTCAACGGCCTTGCAGTTGACTCCGACAACCGCATCCTGTAAGCTTGTGCTCTTTTCCACCGCCCGCCGCTTCTTTCGCATAGCTAATGTGTATCGCTATTTAGATACTCCGCAGCCCGTGACGGAGTAATATGCTCTTGGGACTTCTCTTCGAATGCAGCCAAAAATGCCCCTGCTACAACCCGTAGAGACCAGGTCCAGGCTCACAGCCATTGGATCAACGACATCATCCTCACTCGAAATAATTCCGCTTTGGTCTCGGCATCATCCGATACAACCGTGAGAGTTTGGCGGCCGCTATCTCAGACGAGCGAACTTCCAACTTCGATCGGCCGACATGCGGATTACGTCAAATGCTTGGCAATCCCCGATCAGCATTCTGACTGGGTAGCTTCGGGTGGTTTGGATCAAAAGGTTTATCTCTGGGATCTTGAAGGGAAGGGTGAAATCTTAAAGATTGATACTTGTGGTGATGAAGTCACTGAGAAGGGTTCTGTATATGCTTTGGGAACAGGCGGATCTGTGCTGGCAAGCGGAGGTCCCGAGTCCGTTGTCCGCGTGTGGGATCCCAAATCAGGAAAGCTCATCACAAAGTTCGTCGGCCACACTGATAATATCAGGGATATTTTGATCAACCAAGATGGAGACACTATTATGACAGCATCTTCCGATCAAACCATCAAGATTTGGTCGTTGACGGCGGGTCGATGTTCGCATACGTTGACTATGCATAACGACAGCGTCTGGTCGTTATATTCGGACCATCCCCAACTGTCAGTCTTCTACTCCAGCGACAGATCGGGTCTTGTTGCCAAGACAGATACGAGGAACGTATCGGATATCGACCAGGGAACATCAATCGCCGCTCTTCAAGAACACGAAGGTGTGATCAAGGTCGTGGCAGCCTGCGACTCTATTTGGACCGCAACTCGGAAATCCAGCATCAACAGGTGGAGAGATGTAGATACTACGGCGGAAATAGAACTTCCAAATACCGCTGGACGACGTTCTAGCGCTGGATTACCTGCTGAATCTCCTCAAGAAACCCCTGGTCGGACCGCTGTCGAAAATACAAAAGAAACGAAAGAAACGACAAAGAAGATTTCACCCAATTCACTTCTTCTCCTCTCGAGCATGTCAATCTTACCGGGTCTAGATCCCGAAAGAGCCACCATCTATTCGTCTGTAAGTGGCCGAAAACCGTCAGAGATTATCGCCAACGAGGAACTGGGGGAATTGGCACCTGTCTATTCGGCGCCAGACGAAACCATTGAAGGTCAACTTGGGTTGATCAATCACTTCATGTTGAACGATAGGAAGCGCACATTAACTCAAGATACAGCCGGTGAGGTGTTATTGTGGGATCTTCTCAAGGTGAATCCACCCAGCCAATTTGCATTCCTTTCATGTGTCGGTCGCTAAATGATTGCATACAGTGTGTTCCAATTCAAAGTTTTGGGAAGCGCCATATAGATGATGTTGCGTCAGAGATCAATACCGTAGAAACTATTGCTCACTGGTGTACACTCGATATTCGGACTGGAAGGTTGTCCGTCATACTAGAACCAAACCGATGTTTCGATGCAGAAGTCTATGCCGACGAGGTGGAAATTTCGAATGGTGAAGACTATTCTCAAGATCAGAGAAGTAAGCTAGATTCCACCGTTTATTACAACGATATTTTCTGACGTGCTATGATTATAGTAAATCTTGGGAAATGGGTTCTCCGCTGGTTATTTGGCGATTTGATCGAGGAGGAGATTCGGCGGGATGAAACACACCGACAGTCACTTGCAGCAAAGGCAGCAGAGCTGCGAGCCTTGGAACGTGCTAATGCTCCAGACTCAATTGACTTGCCAGGAACCCCAGGGTCTCAAGGACTTGCAGATACGTCAAATACACCGCGCCCAGTGAATGGGAATCCCGCTACGCCAGGTTTAAAAATTGGTCTCGCAACTCCAGGACCTGGTAACTTTGCCTCGCCGATCCCTCCAACCGAAGATGGAGCCAACGTAAGGCCGAGCCATGATTTGGCGAGGTCTCCGTCTTTGGACAAACAAAATGACTATTTCTCTAGTAGTCACTATATCGAAGCAGAGAAGCCGCCCCAACCGGCCACCGAGGAACAGGCTCCTGCAGCACTTCCCCAGTCCCCGGCAGAGCCTGAGAAGGAAGAAAAGAAGAAGGGCTCGCTATTCGGGAAGAAGTTTAGAATGGATTTCCCCAAAAAGCTGGGACGAGCGCCATCCGAGATGAAAACCCCAATGCCAGAGGAAAAACAAGAAGAGTCGGACAAATCATCTGAAAAGGAAGAAAAGGCGTTTGATTCAAACCTCCATGGTGTGATTGACCGCATTCGCCATGATTACGAGGCGTTTATTGCACAGCGTCCCGGGTCGGCTTTGATCTCAGGAATCACACCCAGCTCAACAAGCGAAACTCCTGTGCTAAATATTCCTCAAGAAACCGGTATTTTGATTCAAGAGGAATCTGGAGACACGGCTGTAGCCGCAGATCTTTACCGTGGTTCAGTCGGGAGCATACGCGAAGAGATTGATAGACTCGAGAAAAAGGTTCCACACTGGCTTGGAGAGCTGTTGTTGAAGGTACTTGATTTGTTTTTGATGCGGATCATACTTGCGTACTAACTCCGGCTTCCAGAACCAAGCACCGGCCAAAGAGGTGGTGAAGGTGGCTTTCGTCCTGAAGCCATATGATGATCTATTGCCTCCAGTAGCCAAACTTGAAGGGTATGTCATGACCCTCCAAATCTACAAACATATCAAACTAACAATGATTTTTAACAGAGGAATGGATAATAGCAGCTCGAGACTCAATGCGAACCGCATGCTTCGAGCTAAAAAGATCCTCTCTTACGTGGCTGAACGAATCGATCCACCCAACCCTGCGGATCCAGACCCGAACCCCATGCAACCGGAGGAGTACTTGGAGTTATACTGTCAAAACATTGTAAGCCATATCCCGCTTCCCACTCGTATCCTACTTATTTGCTAACACTGTGTTTAGTTGGTACCTAATAATATGACCTTGGCAACAATCAAGGCCCATATTTGGCGAACAGGCGGAGATATGATTTTGTTTTATAAAGCCAACGGTAAAAAAGTGATTCGTCCTCCAACACCCGAATCAGAAAAGGTGGATCCTTCAGCATCTCATCCGCCAAATGACGACAATAACCAACAAGACGACCAGTCTGGTTCCCATGCCTCGAACTCCATCTCGGAGGGCCCTCTTTAATCGAACTTGTAAATACTTGCTTGTAGTTCGTGAAAGGAATGTAGCCCTGGTACTTTTTGCTTTTTTTGCTTATGTGTGATACCTGCTGTTTCTTGAAATGTTTGATTCGTATAGTGATTGTATATAAGAGATGTTTATTGTACGTGTACCGTACGCATCCATCGATGTATTCAAGCGTGTTCATAGTTGCTAGTATTTATTTTGGATATGGAAAAGTCTTCGCGCCGTTTCTTTTCATGGAGCTCTTTTACAAGACGACATTAACTTGCCTAAAGCCTGGACTTGGAGAGATATATATCATACAATTTAGGTAATGCCTTTGACACGCCAAAGCTGCAATCCCATTATTACACAGTAAAGAAATAACCATGAACATTTGACGGAAAATATAGACAATATTTTTGAATAGCCAAAGAAGGTTTTTTTTTTTTCAAATCGAGATTGGCAATCGTCGAAGAAGCGCCTGCCTCAGGCCAAAACAACATCACACGGAAAAGTTCTGACCAATCAATCAAGCTACAAGCCAACCACCACCTCCTTTCTCTCCTGCCCTTCGACGACACTCGAATTCTTACAATGGAGCTCTGATGCTCCAATCACATTATATACCTAAGACTGGTCGGAGTAAATGGCATGTTCCCTGAAACACAACTTATCCGGACCTATCTCGGTGCAGCAGTTTTTTCAGAGCTTTAGCGAGGCATGGAGGAACATCATCCCGCGGCATCAGCTGCGCGCGACGCAGCTGCATGTACCGCGCCGAATAGGTAAGCAGTCATTCTAAAACAAATAAAATAATATAGTCATTGAATATTAGTGCGCGACATCAGTTTGTTGGATTCTGGACTAATGGTTGTATCTAGGTATTGCGGTCAGCGGCGGCGCTGATTCCATGGCCCTAGCCTACCTGTGCAGACAATTACAAGTCACCAAACCAGAGCTTGAGCTGTTCGTGAAAGGATTCATTATTGATCACAAGGCACGAGCAGAAAGCTCCGAAGAGGCTCACAAGGTCGCGAAATGGCTAGCGAATCTAGGTGAGTCTCCCTGAAGTAATCCATTCATTCACTTGATGTTGAATTCTAACGAGAGTCTACAGGAATTGATTCTGAAATATTGGCTCTAGATTGGTCACTAGAAAAGAAAGTCACAGAGGTGACTGCCTTTGAAACCCATGCTCGGACAAAACGCTACCGAGCGTTGGGAAAGGCATGCTACGAGAATCGTCTCGGCGCGCTATTGACTGGTCATCACTTAGACGACAATGTCGAAACCGCCATATTGAGACTAACTCAGCACTCAAAACGTGAAGGCCTAGCTGGGATATCCCCTGTGGCCCGAATCCCTGAATGTCATGGCTTATGGGGATTATCCGAAAGCGGATCGTTTCAAGAGATCCAAGGCCGACAACGCGGACTCGAAGCACAGAAATCAAACACAAATGCGACTTTGTCACAGACAACAAAGACATCTTTCAATATGGCCACAGGCGGGATTCTACTTTGTCGACCGCTTCTACCATTTCGCAAATCCAGCATTTTAGAAACCTGTCTTCAATCCAGTGTCTCCTACGTGACAGACCCTACCAATTTTGATGCCACACTCACGGCAAGGAACGCCATTAGGAGTCTACTATCTGCTAATAGGCTACCCCGAGCTCTACAGGCGCCTTCGATCAGTGCATTTTTGGCGAAAAATCGGAATTCGCTCCAAGATCTTAGGATCCAGACGGATGAATTCCTTGCAGAGTGCAAACTCTTAGAATTCCATGCTGGGTCGACTACAATGAAAGTCCAGTTTCCGGTCTCAACAACAAAAAAGAAGAATGCGCGTGTCCAAGCTGCAACACTTCGCCGCATTACAGAGTTGGTGTCTCCTCTAGAGGACAGGAAAAGTCCCGCCCTCAATGAATACGACAGATTTGCGCACATGATATTTACCGGTCAACAGACGGAAGATTTCACGCTTGCAGGGGCTCATTACCGTCTCCTACAGCCCGGCGATAATATCTGGCATATTTCACGAGCGCCGTTTAGAGCTCGGTCTGAGCCTGTGCTGACAGTTGGGGACTTGCATCAGAATTGGTGTGCGCCTATGCTCTGGGACAATAGATATTGGTTCCAATTCCGACTTCATCCATCATCACCACAACCGCCTTCTTCTCTCCCACCGCTCATAAAAATCCGCCCCCTTAAAAGCGAGGATATGGCACACGTCAACATGCTATTAAAAGAAACGGGACAATCTAGAGGCATTTTGCGATCCATGGCACCGTTCAAATCTCGATTCACCTTACCTATTATGACTACCACGACTCTGACAGCACCTGATAGCGACGGCAATAACGCTATAGAAGACCAAAGGTGTCTCGCCTTACCTACACTGGATATAACATTAGGCGAGATGCCGGATTCTGCAAGAATTGAATGGAGATGGGGATATAAGAAAGTCGACAGCGAGGCACTGAGATTGATGGGCTGGTTGGCTTAATTAGATGAGAAAGCTTGTACAATATATACCGGTCAAATGAATGACCGTGCTTTGATGTAATATTTGGAATAAAGGTAATAATAATGTATATCTACATCTTAAGGAAACAAATGAGATAGTACAAGAATAAAAGTGACCTAGAAACCAGCTCGGTACGCTCAAAATCCCCACCGAAGAAAACGAAAAATAATACGGCCCATGTAAATGCTGTGCTTGCCAAAGAAAGGGAAATAGAAAAACACGAAAGAAAATAATAATGAAGGTGAAAAATCATGTACAAGCCGAGTTCTTATGCGTCAGGCAACTCGACAACCTCCTTGTTGGGCACATCTGCATCTGCGCGTACTGCCTTGAGACCGCCGACTTCTCGTTTCAGTCTCAGATTCTCCTTCTTCACCCGGCTTAGTTCCTCGAGAGAGTTCTTCAACTGCGCCTTGATGGTTTCCTGGCCGTTGCCTACCCGAACTTCTTTCACAACCTTGCTTAGCTCGGAATTGAATCTCTCGTACAGTGCCTCATTTTCGGCACTCGCCTCGCGATAAAGCTCATCCAGTTTCTTGGCTCTTTTTTCGCTCACAAACAACGCAGACTCCAGATCTTTCTCCAAAGTCGAAGTCCGACTATTGATCTCAGTGTTGAAAGTCGAGAAACGTTGCTCCAAACTGCGTAGACGACCAAGCAAATCCTCTGTTGAGGTAGATTGGTCTGATGAGGTAGACGTCGGCTGCATAGAGGACCGTGTGAGTGCAGATAGTTCTTCTCCAATCAGTTGCAATTCAGTCCACATGGCAGACTCTGTGTTGTTGTGAGCCTGTTTTGTACCTTGAAGACGTTCACGAAGCTAAATAACTAGATTAACAACAGTTCTTCAAGTTAAAATCAACGTAACCTTACCTTTTGTGGGCTCTGCACGCGTATCCTCTGAGGCTTCTGCGGAGATGACAAAGCACGTTCACGTCTGGCAGCAAAATCCGAACCATGAGAGCTCATAGGCCGTTCTTTGCCCTGTAGCGAATATCTAGCTGGTTGAGGAATACTAGTCAGAGTATCAGATCTCTTTTTTCGGGTGTATGTTGGAGATATTGGCCCCTCGGTCTTTTTATTGATAGCCCGTTCCACCAATTTCGGCCTCGGCTGCGTGTTCTCTTTTTGAATTGGAGGCCCAAGTGCTACTGGTGAAAGAAGAGAACGCACTGGTGATGTTGGCCGTCTAGGAGAGCCGAGGCGAAGGGAACCGGACGCTTGTGGAATTCGAGTTGTTGGCGACTTTGGACTGGCGCTATCGTATGTCTGTAACTGATCCATGCGTGACAAAACCTCCGACCGAGGACGAGTTTTTGGTGATGCAGGCGTTAAAGGCTTTGGGATCTCAATTGGTGATAGCACGGCTGGTTGTGTAGGAGTAGATGGGGGTGGCAGGTCGGAGAGGGAACTCCGTCTTTTCCTCCTGCGCACTGGATCCTTCTGGGGTGTGGAGGGTCTTTCATGAATAGCGCTGAGAGCAAAATTGTCATCATGTGAGCTTCCAGGACGACGGACATTGTCCTCTGACAAGAAAGCTCCATACAAGGTAGGTCGTTCACGCGTTGTTGGTCGTAGGAGATCCGCTAGCCTTGAATCCGTGTCGGTGGATTTTGAACGTAATAACGTTGTTCTCACATCAGGCTCAACGCTATTCTTGGTCTTGCTGAGAGTACGAATGAGGGAGCTCACTTTGCTCTCTCCTTCAGATCGAGACGAATTTTCCCGATGCAAGCCAAAGCCTAGCCTCTTCCGAAACGATGATGTGTTAGACCCTACGGACCCTGTGTGAGACCGTGGTCTGTTTGGTGTAGTTTCATGCGATTTCGATCCGCCTACTGATTCTTCAAAGAGATTATTAAAATCATCGACGATACGATCTAGCAGGGATATGTACTGCATAGGATCTTCATTCTCGGTCAAAATTTCGGCGAACGCCACAGTTAATGCACCTCTGTCGCCGTCATTGCCAGAAGCATCCAAGAGATCAGCCAAAAGGCGAACTATTGAAGCGAGTGCACGCTTATTTTGGGGAGAAAAGCCTCCAATAGTCCCCTTGAAGAAATCTTCAAAATCTCTTGGGAACGATGAGTCAAACTTAGACTGAATCGCCGTCAAAGTCTCAGGGGAAAGAATCGAGCCGATCTGGTCCTTCCAAGCATGAGTGATAAAGGTCTCAAATGCCACGAATAGAACATCAACAGGAACCTCTGCCGAAGCCTGGAGCTTAGTAGGATCCTCGAGGAGAACGTTATACAGTTCGTTCACCATGGATTTGTCTGCACTTGCCCTGGCTCGTAAGCTGCGGCCAACTATGTTACCACTTCGTGAACGTAGAGCGAGTATGTAAGAAGTCAATGTCTGCTCGAGTTTTTGGAGTTGATCGCCTTGCATTGCGTCGGGTGGTGCAACAATAGAAATTTTGGGCGGGGCTTCATCGAGCGTTGCAGGCGAAGTCGTTGGACGTCCGGTAGTCTTTGGTGCCATTGTTGGAATATCACCAAGCGCCAAATTCGGTGTAAATGCTTTTGACAGCGAGGGAGGGTCTTTAGTCTGACTTCCACTGCTCCAGAGATTTGATATTAATTTTGTAGGAGACGGGGGGCGAAACCCTCGTGGGACTTTGGTTTGGGAAAGAATGTGGCTTCCAATCTGACGGAGGATATCCATGTTTGAATACACTGATGCTTCTGTCAAGCTTCGATTCTGCAAACTGTACACAGCAGGAAGTATAGTACAGACTGCTTTTATTAGCGAATTACGGCATTCAAAGGCGTGAAAAAATAAACTTACGTCTTGCTGAAAGTGTTGGCACGAACGCATCGATGCTGACTGTATCGATCGTACTGGAGCCACCAATTGCATTCACTTCCATTCTGTACTGATTGCTATCAGCCAAGGCCACGGACACAATCACGTCTACCGATGCATTCTCCAACGTCTTCATGCAAATCGCTTTCGGTGTGTCAAAAACAATTCTTGTTCTAGAATATCCAGATCGTTGCATTGACTCGTTGGCATCCTCTTCGAATACGGGAGCAAGGATTCCAAGTGTTCCAGCCGGCACGTTTGGACTGCGTAAAGTCCATTTGGCACCTTCACGTTCTCGTTCAGAAAACTGACCCTCGATTTTGGCCTTTAATATCTCCTCGATCAACCGATTCGCTCGCCCCTCGTACATCCCTGATAATTGAAGAGCATGCGGAGTCATCTGCGAGGCACCATTGGACATCGAACCAGCAGGCATGAGGTATAAAATATGGCCGCTACTTGACTGCGTACAGAAGATGCTGTTTAAATCAAAGGCTCTTATAAATCTAAATTGAGCGCTGGTCTGCGATAGAGGTTTCTCGTTGCTGGGTGTTGCCTGGGTCTCCAATTCCGACAACAACGAACGAGCCGTCATGTTGCTCCCTGGGTACCGAGACAGCAAAACAATGCAATTTTTGTAAAGAAGCATGAGTGTATTCGTATTAGTACCGTCTTGCTGTTGAATGCGGTACGGTGGAAGGATCTCGGTCGAATCTATTGCATTTATCAACCGCCCAAAAGGGGAAACAGAAGGCGGCCAATACTCGACCAGCTTCATCACACGCTTGATGCTCTGATTATAATCGGTATTTGCCGGGGTATCTAGGGAGCAAATATCCTTTATGATATCCCGAGCTTTCAGAAAGAGCCGGATAGAGGGATGGACTGAAGGTATGTTGCTTGTCATGGCGTCAATGAGAAGGCTATACCTAGGCAGCCGCTGAACAGGTTCCATCAATAGCGATCGTAGTTTTTGTTCACCAGTCTCGTAAACTCGGCGTGAAAAGCTGGATTTTTCGTCCTTCAGAAATGAATTCAACGTCTGGGTAAATCCATTGTGCGCTCTCATGTAAGCAGCGTATGGCTCGGAAAACCTGGGGAACCATTCAATAAGTGCATTTGCAAACGACATTGCTCCCATCATATCTTTGGCTTGTTCTGCAATCATACGACCAGATGTAGAGGTCTGTAGTTCTGTGTCTTCTGCGAGGCTTGTAATGGCTTCTTGCTCGGTGCTATCAAGAATCTGACGAATCACGTCCAAAAACCCCGTGTTTACCTGCAAAATTTCGTCAAGACATGGCGGAAACAGCTCTGCCAAGGCAGTTTCATCCGGGCTAGAGCTAGATGTGCTCTTAGAGCGAGCCTTCTGCTGAAACTCCCCAACAACATTGTGAACTAGATCATAGATCTTGCTAACGTAGCGTTCTTCGGTATCAACAACTTCACACATGGCTAGACGCAATGCTTCTTTTTGGCTCCTTGTAAACAACGTAGACCTGCTTAGGTTTGTTGGTTGAGAAGGTGCTCGTCGGAGACGGGAGGTAGGAAGGAAAATTGGATCCCCAAAAGCTTCAATCAACGAGGTGTATTTTCCATATTGACTGCTATTTCCATTGTCATCAATTGCATGTTCCGATTCTGTCTCGTTTTCAGCTTCTTGGGCTGTAGGCGGTGCGATTGAACCGGGCGGCATCATGACGTCTATGCCGATCCAAGGCACCCTTTTTTCATCATAGGCACTTCGAAGATCTCGCACAATTTCAGCAGTATTGTTTATTTTGACCATTCGATTCGCCAGATCAGCAGCATGGGTCTCTTCGAACATCTTTGGGAATCTGCCAGTTGATTTCCCGGTCTTCGCCATCTGTTTCAGGGATTGTTTGGCCGGCGCTGGTAATTCATTGAAGTACTTTAAAATACTGACGGCCAAGCCACGACAAATCTCGTCTCCTTGTTTCTCGCGAGGAAGGTGGTGAACTGCGACGTAGAGCGGTGCAGCGGGAGACGCGATGATGCGGGGATAGCTTCTTACGCCGGCCGCGCTGAATATGTGCGCCTGGTTTCTGGAGTTGCTTGCGCTAGAATCGGCAGTCGCAACTGACCCATAAAAAATGAGGACAGAGGACAGGTAAGGGTCGACAACATGGTAGAGCGACAACTGCTCAAGAGGCAGTTCCGCCAGGGAGCTGTTAATCATCGCCATTGCGCAAGACTCGATCGTAGCTTCCTCTGCCACGCCGTGTTAGAGGAAGGCAAAACCATTGACCGGCGTTCAGTTGCTGCCTGCGTTATTAAATACCCGAGAGTCGCAATTTATGTCTGCTATCGCAATTCCAGTGGTACTGCTTGTTGTTTTGTGCATGTCAAAGCGAGCGAAAGCGCATCCAACACGCGCCATTAACGCTTGGAGATAAGATAATTGAATGCGACGGAACGACCAAAACAATGGATAGATGAACGAAAAGAAGTCCAAACAGACTACCAAGAACACATGCTTGATCTTCCTCTTGGAAGCAGAAAGCAACAGCAAGCGAAAATAAGAATAAACGAGAAACAAAAAAAAGGCTACAAGCACCGTGCAGGCAGCTTGGAGCGACTGTTGATGTATCTTTTGCTTTTGCCAACTCTGGAAACAAACAACGGCGGGGCGCCTCCGCTAACCAGATTAGTCACATCTTGCCGAAGGGTCAACAACATCAAGCAGCATCAGTCGTCGCAATTATATTCTACATAGTACATAGCTACTCCATATTTCTATAGAACAAGACTACCTCGATTTCGTCCAATAGCCAGTAGTGGTTGGGTGTCTGGAAGAATGAAGTTGTTGTTGTTTTGCTGTTTATGGCCTCAGGCTTCGGCCGGTCCAGGGCTGAGAGCTGAGAGACAGCGCCAAAATCTCCTCTGTGATTGGCTGGTTTGCCCAGAGTATAATCGGGCCAATCCGCTCGGTTTTCACAAGCAAAAGAACGGCCTGTGATTGGACAGCGCCTTTTTGACCGCTCTTCTTTGCAGTACGGGGGCGCCTAATTATTGACGCTTCTATGCATTTTTTCATGCATTGTTGCTCTTTCTTACTCTATTCTCTGACTCTCTCAGGGTCTGTTTACGAAGAACAGCTGCAAGGGACTCAGAAGGTGAATTTTTCAGACGACGTCTTCTCATTTCGGGTCTCGAACGATGTTTATGCGCGTTTATATCTATACTCGTGAACAGGTAGATAATACTCTGTTTATAAAAAGGATTGAGGCTTAGAGTATAATAATATGTAGATGCAAGATTTATATACAGAACGTAGGTAAAGTACAGCTGGAATAAAGCCGATGACGCTAAACCGAAAGGGGAGCTATGGGTGCGGGCAAGCACCTTCCGTTTGGTTTAGTTGGTTTATGCTTCGATCCCGCCAGATGGCAGATTCACGAGGCATGTCGTCTTCGTCTTTCCCTCCTCCATCTCACCCGTCCATGATGCCCGAATACGTATTGCCAATATCCGTGGATCCTGTATCTTTGGTGACTACAGAATGCATCACCGTCACCTCGGCCATGCGCAAGCATGCCCGCTGGGCTCACTCCTCCGTGGCCGCTATCCTCGGCGGCAGCGGCTCAACAAAAGGCAGTGACCGCGACATATCAGCTTCTCCCATCTCGAGCAAGAGGAGCAGCGTCACCGGAAATAAGAAATCTGGCTCTGATAGCACAAATGTCTCATCGGCAGCTGATGGAGACTATGCATTGGCCAATAGATGGGGCTTGAGGGGTAAGAAAGGAAAGAGCATCCAGGACAACCCTCTCATCTCCGCCTTCACTCGTTTGCGGAGTGACTTGAAGTCATGCAGGGACATACGCTCGTTTGACGCTCCGTCATTACTCCATCCGTTCCTCCAAGTCATTCGTTCTTCATCCACGTCTGCACCGATCACCTCGCTGGCATTAGTCGCCGTCACGAAATTCCTTGCCTACGATATAATCAACCGTCATTCGACTCGTATCTCCGTTGCAATGCAGCTACTTTCGGCTGCAATTACACATTGTCGCTTTGAGGCGAGCGATACAGTTGCGGACGAGGTCGTTCTGTTGAGAATACTCAAGCTGATGGAAGGAATGCTATCGCGACCGGAAGGAGAACTTCTAGGGGATGAGAGTGTTTGCGAAATGATGGAAACAGGGTTGAGCATGTGCTGTCAGAACCGTCTATCAGAACTCCTTCGCCGATCAGCCGAAATGTCTATGGTCAATATGTGCCAAGTGATTTTCATGAGATTGTCCACAATCGAAATCGATGACATTGATATCGACACCTATCATCAACAAAAGCAGATAGAGGATGAGTCCGCCAATCTCAAAATGGATCCCATAGTCGATGGTGATACAGTTATTCCTCAGCACCCCTCGACTATGGGATCCGATACTCTACCGGCCGACAAGGAGGAAAAAGAACGTTCAAGCAATGAGGACCCTAAGCCTACAAGCAACGGCGATGCATCGGTAGCCTCCGCTACTGAAAATGAGGAAACAGAAATTGTAGAAGTACGCCCATACGGCTTGCTTTCAATTCGAGAATTATTCCGTGTCTTGATTGATCTCCTGGACCCACATAACCCTCAACACACTGATACCATGAGAGTCATGGCATTGAGAATTATTGACGTCGCTCTTGAGGTCTCAGGGCCTTCAGTTGCTCGTCACCCCATTCTTGCGGCTTTAGCCGAAGACGATTTGTGCCGTCATCTCTTTCAATTGGTGCGCTCAGAGAACATGGCGATTCTTAATGCGTCATTAAGAGTAACCGGGACTTTGCTCTCAACTTGTCGTTCTGTTTTGAAATTGCAGCAAGAACTCTATTTGTCGTATCTCGTTGCATGTCTTCATCCTCGAGTGGACATCCCTAGAGAGCCTGGCATTAATCCGTCCCTCTACGAAGGTGTCCCTCAGGCACCGAAACTTGTCAAACCCTCCCAATCACAAGCCGGCAGTGGCCGGTCAACACCTGTCCCTGTGAAAGACAGGCAGAAACTAGGGTTAGAGGGTGGCTCTCGGAAGCCCGAAGCCCGAGAAGCCATGGTTGAAAGCATTGGCGTCTTAGCTCGTATGCCAGGCTTCATGGTGGAACTATTCATTAACTATGATAGTGAGGTGGACCGGGCAGATCTTTGCGAGGACCTGCTAGGATTGCTTTCCAGAAATGCATTTCCAGACTCGGCCACCTGGAGCACCACGAATGTACCGCCTCTCTGTCTTGATTCCCTCCTAGGCTTTGTACAATTCATCGCCGACAGACTCGATGATGAGCCTCGACGATCTGAAGGTCTCCCAGACCCCGAGAAGCTTAAGAATCAGCGGCAAAGGAAAAAGATCATTGTGCGAGGAGCCACCAAGTTCAATGAAGACCCCAAGGCGGGAATAGCGTATCTGTCCTCACAGGGTATCATTGAGAATCCGGACAGCCCAGAACTTGTTGCTCGTTTCCTGAAGGGCACCACCCGTATCTCAAAGAAGATCCTAGGTGAATTCATTGCCAAGAGAGGCAATGAGAAACTACTGGAATCCTTTATAGACTTGTTTGACTTTTCTGGAAAGAATGCCATTGAGGCACTCCGCGAGCTTCTAGGCTCATTTCGACTGCCAGGTGAATCGCCATTAATCGAGAGGATCGTCACGGTGTTCTCTGAAATATACATATCCAAAGCACAACCTGTGGAAATAGCAGACAAGGATGCTTTGTTCGTCTTGACATACGCCATTATTATGTTGAACACTGATTCATACAACCCAAATCTTAAGTCTTCAAGCCGCATGACCTATGTCGATTTTGCTAGGAATTTAAGGGGTGTTAATGGCGGCAATGACTTTGATCCGGATTACTTGCAAAATATCTTTGACTCGATCAAGCAGAACGAGATCATCCTCCCTGATGAACACGAAAATAAGCATGCATTCGATTTTGCCTGGAGAGAACTGTTAATGAAAACCCCAGCTGCTGGAGAGTTGGTGATTTGCGACACTAATATATATGATGCTGAGATGTTTTCTGCTACGTGGCGACCTATTGTTGCCACGCTTTCTTATGTTTTCATGTCGGCCTCTGATGACGCTGTGTTCTCACGAGTGGTCCAAGGATTCGACCAATGCGCGCAGATTGCGGCAAAGTATGGCCTGACAGAAGCCTTTGACCGGATCATCTACTGCCTCACTTCAATTAGCACACTAGCGACGGAAACGCCACCTAGCACATCACTCAACACCGAAGTCCAAGTGGGAAAGAAGACAGTCATGGTCAGCGAGTTGGCCGTCAAGTTTGGTCGAGATTTCAGGGCTCAACTGGCTACTGTGGTATTATTCAGAGTCTTGCTCGGAAACGAAAGTGCGGTGGCGCAAAGCTGGAAATATGTTATTCGCACTTTGCATAATTTATTCATCAATGCCCTCATTCCACCTTTCGCGGATAATCTCGTTTCCAGCCTTGACATTCCGCCAATCCCGCTCCACTCACCATCACAGGTCGTAGAGCGTGAATCACGAGGAGAGACTGGCCTACTATCTGCTTTCACATCGTATCTCTCAAGCTATGCTGCTGATGATCCACCGGAACCGTCAGATGAAGAGCTTGAAAATACGCTTTGCACAATTGACTGCGTGAACGCTTGCCACATTAGCGATATGCTAAATAACCTCAAGTGTGTCCCCTTTAAGTTCCTTGAAAGCCACTGAATGCTAACTTGACAAAAAAATCAGATCATTACCTCAGTCATCCCTAGCCAACTTAGTTGATGCCCTGCTATTGGAACTACCAGAAGAGAATGCCTCTGCTGTTATTGTGGTGAAAACCGAGCGCCCATCATCCGGAGGGCCACGATCTTCTACTGCCAAGGAAGATTTGATGTCACCAGGCTATAACCCTGGTATGCTATATACCTTAGAATTGGCTACTGTTCTAGCTCTGCGAGATTCGGAAACTATTGAGCGCGTTGGTGAAAACCTCGCTGGCTCTTTACAAGGCATCATTCGGGATGCAAGGAATGTCCATCCCCTTATCGTTTCACGAGTTCTCTATTATCTCCTCAATCTCCTCCGACTGAGTTATGTAAGTGATATTCAAAAATCATTGTGTGGGTTTCAACTCACCCTTTTTAGGATCAACCCTTTATGCGCGCTCCAGTGATCTTGCATGCTATTTCTAGTTTCGATCAAGACATTCTAGAGATATCGGCGATACCAGTTCTCAACAGCTTGTCACGATGCATTGCTGAATCAGAGCATCTCAGAAGAGAGATAATTGTATCGCCTGATTTTTGGTCGATCCTACAACGCCTGCGCCCTCATGATGCGTCTGCTCCCATAATTTTCGATATCCTTCAAGGAATCGTGGACACCGTCCCACCGGCAATCTCGTCCGATAATTATGAAGCTGCTGTAGTGCTTGCAAACGATTTCGCAAGTGCCGGAAGTATAGGAGCCGCCGATGAACGTAAGAGAGATGGTAGTGCCCGCCGATCAAGAGGTGCCAAAGCCGAGAAGTCAGTGTACGTATCTGTTATCAACCTATTGTTGTCATCCAATTGACAGGAAATAGTGAAAATGACGCCGTTACGAGAGGAATACAGGCTATAGGTGTCATTTATAGAATGACAAATCGTACGCCCAGCTTGATTCAACAGTCTCATCTTGAAAAGAGTGAAGGTACGATTATTTATAATTTTTCGTTTCGTCTATGTATTCATTCTTAACCCATTGCTAACTTGTCCATAGCTTGGGCTGCTTATTGGTCTCCAATTTTCCAATCATTGACGATGCAATGTACCAACCCTTGTCGGGATATTCGGCATCAAGCTATTTCAACCCTACAGCGCTCTTTGGTCTCCTTAGAGTTTGCGTCAGAAAATGATGATAAGTGGACGTCAATTTTCGACGAGGTGCTATTTCCTCTCATACTACGGCTGCTGAAACCTGAAGTATATCACTCTGATCCGATAGGAATGGGTGAAACACGTGTTCAAGCTGCCACGCTCGTCTGCAAGATATTCCTACGGTACTTAGATCAGCTATCTAACTCCGGTGGCATGCTCGATCTATGGCTTAAAATCCTGGACATATTAGATCGGATGATGAATAGTGGCCAAGGTGATAGTTTGGTATGCAACCCTTCAATACTACTCACTTTGAGAAAAAAAACAGCTAATCAATGTTTACTCAACAGGAGGAAGCAATTCCTGAAAGTGTTAAGAACATCCTTCTGGTTATGGCGGACAGCGGCCATCTTACCCCTCCACCATTCAGCGATTCAAATAAAGAGAAGATTTGGACAGAAACTAAGAAGCGCCTTGATCGTTTCCTCCCAAGTCTGTTCGATGAACTATTTCCAATTTCTGAGCCTCCAAAAGACGCAACCACTGTTTCCACCACCACAGTTGAAGGAAGTTCCGAACAAGCGACATCTAACGGGGATGAGTTGAGCGAAAAAGAGCGCCCGGAAGAAGAACAACAACCAGCTTCACCAAGTCCAGCTGATGTGGACTAAATAAACAAACCGATTTTGTTCCATCTGTGGACAGATAAAGGTTCTCCTCGAGGGTTCATGCCTTCCTGTGTTAACGAAATGATTTTAAATGATGAACCATAAGCGACTGCATCAGGCACGAGAAGTCTGATTGTTCTTTCTCAACTTCTTTTTCCTTCTCATTATTCCTGATTCAGGCTCTTCGCGCGCATCCATGATACACCATTGCATGTCCTTGTATTATGATTTGATTTTTTTTAATCGGTCCGGGTTTATATATTGCTCATCATTTCCGCTCCAAAAGGAGAGCAATTCTAAATGTATTCTACAATGTCTCAACATTATTTGTTCATACACTTTTTCCAGCACAAGTATATAAACTAGAGGGCTTTGGTGATGTGTGTGTGAAAGCCTTTGATGAATGTTACTGGTTCAAAAGTTTAAAAGCGTTGAAGTCTTTTCTTGGGTTTTTTTGGGAAATGTTTCTGGTAATCACGAACTCGTTAAATAACCAAGACCCCTACTCGAGTTAGGTAGTTAACCTTGGAACTCTACCTACTGCCCATACTTCCAGATACCGTGCTAACCAACCACGAGATCACGAGATTGAGTAGAGCTTAACACAATATCTAAGCGACGAATGACTTTATAGTAATAATGAAGAAGACGCGTAGATACAAAGGCTCTCCTTCGTCCATCGCATGAATATATCTTTTATTTTTTTTCTTGTCTCTGAGGAACCAGATGTAGACAAATGAAAACTAATATGACAGAAAGCGAAGAAAAGAAAAATGGTAAGTAATACCCTGACTTATAACCACTGAGATCAACGCCGGATCCCACTATGCAAAAATACAACAAAGTAAAAGACATTTCTTGAAAGGAAAGGCGCAACAATTGGCAAGTATATCGGTGGTATTGATGATAGTAAATTTAACATCGATAGAGGTTATTTTTGGAGAAAGCCATGCTCTACTGCTTTCGGTTTCATTCTGATTGGACCTACTAGTCCATGTCTTCGTCATCGAGGTCAATAGCATCTGGATTAACATTTGCCGGCGGTACAGACTGTTGGCTGGCAGGTGGGTTTCGATTTCCACCTTCTGGTCCAGTGCTGGCAGCAACAAACCCAACAGGGGCACGAGCCTGTCGTTCCAGCTCCGCCATCGCATCTGCTCGTTCTTGATCTTCTTCCGGTGTCCCTGCCTCTCCATTTTCCTGTCGTTGCTGTTGACTCCGAGCAATGGCCTGGGATGCAATAAAATTGACATCGGTACTGCAGATTTAATTAGTAAATGAAAATAATGCAAACGTTGATTCCGTAAAAGCCAAACTTACTTGTATTGAGCCTGAACACTCCTCTTGATGCGCAGCATCTCTTTGAATGTGTCTTCGTTGCCGTGCTGCACTTCGAATGCTTCCCATTTCTGCCAGAACCCAGCATTGGTACGCGGGTCGCAGAATTGTGAAGCATGTCCGTAAATAGCGCGGGCACGATCAATTTCACCAAGTCTCCGTTCCATCTCAGCAAACTTGAGACACATATCCTTGGCTTCGCTGTCCGGCAAAGCAGCAATGGCGCGTTCGTAGATCGGACGAGTTGATGTCAGACCAAAGTTGGATGCAGACTTAGTGATATAGAAGTTAAACATTTCAAATCGGTCTTCATCGGACACTGCTCTTGTGGCACGTTCATAGATACGCATAGCGTGTCTAGCAAGTCCACGCTCCTCTTCCAGATTGCCATACATCAAATATAGGACCTTAGCGAACTTAGGGGGACATTCATCCAGAGCCTGCTCGAAAAGATCTCGAAGTCTCTCGATGCTGATTTTACGATCCACGGCTTTCGTCAGATACAGGTTCCAGAGCTCAAATGCCACAGGGTAGCTGAATAAATCCAGCCCACGTTCATAGGCCTTGAACGACTCTTCAAAGTACTTGTTTTCTTCCAAAAGGTTGGCGTAGTTCACAACGGTCTGAGGTGTAGCAATTCGCAACTCGAATATCCTGTCGTAAATTTTCTTGGTTTCTTCGATCGTACCAACGCTCTCAACAAGATCCACGTAAAAGCTCCAGAGTTTCCAGCTCTTGTGTACGCGCTGCTGAGGCGAAAGGGTTTCATCGAAATAATCCACCGTGGATCTCTTTGGAGCTTGAGTGGCTTTGGCCATAATATCAACAGCCCTGTCGAAGTTCTCACCGCGCAATTCCATTTCAGCCCACTCGCACCAAGTCTCCGCCAACTCTGCCACTGTCTTGAAAGGAACCTTGACAGCCTTGTCGAATATAATTCGCGCAGTGTCAAGATCTCCTCCTTGCTCATAGAATTTTGCATAGTTAACCCATAATTCGTGAAACTTTCCGTGGGCCTTTTTCGGGTTGATAGCAGCAATGGCAGCAGTGTAGGTGTTGACAACTTCGGTTGCGTTCTCACCCCATAAAGCAACTCGCTTTTCCCATTCAATGACGTTATTCGGATTTTGTCTCAGGAGAACATCATTAACCAGGAACGGGCGCCTATCCATCAACTGCTCGAATCTTAGCATGCGTAAATCGAGATCAAAGTCTGCATCCTCGTCGACTTTGCCTTTCTTCGAACGAAGTGCCGCTTGGTCCATGAGTGTCCCAATGATCGACTCTTCAAATTCAACGTAGGAGTCGAATATCATCGTAAAGTCTCGTACTGTCATAACAGTGGTAATTCCTTCTTCGAAGATGTCCCTGGCCTTTTCAAAGTTGCCTTTCGTAATCCAATACGTAGCAAGGCCGGCCCATAGCCTGCCTCTTTGATCAGAGAATCGATGAATGCCGCTTCTAATGATGGAATCAACGTCGATTCCTCCATGGGCCTTTGCATCAATTTGCTTTGCCTTATTGACCAGAAGCTCGACCATCTCACTCCACAGTTGGAAATGACCTTTCCCTTTTCTTGACTGAAACGTGGAATTGTCAAGGATTTCCATATATTTCTTAATGGCCGCTGTGTAGTGGCCCAACTCCACAAGTAGTTCTATGTAATCCTCCGCATTCTCGGGATGAACTTGCATGTACCTCCCCCATATTTGCACAGCAGTATCCCCTGAAACGGAGTGTGCAAATGATTTATAAAGCTTCCAGATGCGGTTATGCTGAGTAATTGGTAATGCTCGAAGCGCACGGTCGAACGAACGGCGGGTGTATGTCACTAACGGTTGCTTAAGTAGAAATGAGAGGTACATCTCCCATATCTTCGGCATTTTGTTGAGTAACACAAGAGCTCGCTCAAAAAGACGGTTTACTTTTTGAAATTCGGCGCGATGGATTGCAGGGTTTCGACCGCGTAGGTGATTGATGCGGAATTCCAGATACTGGCAAAAGGTTAATCAAGCAATACATCACGAAGGGTAATCATATGGGCTTACCAATTTCCATAGTTTATAAGACCGCGGAAGTTGTTTGCAAGCACGCTCCATAATCTAAACCATTAATTAGTAAAAACTGCGGGGTCATTCATGCCGGTATGGAACTTACGAAAGACTGCTCATAGAGCGTCCCAGTTTGTTGCTTGTGCTCGATATAGGATAGCCATGGCTTGATACTGCCCTGGTCGCGGAGTAAATCCTGCTCGTAAATGGTATCCTCGCTCGCCTGTGAGTAGGTGTCGTTAGCTTGATCCTGTGAGTAAGTAGTTCTGAGATACTTACGATCAGATAAAGATCTGGCTCTGCTGCTGATGTTCGCTCCATCTGTGCGTGATGCCGTTGGGATCTAGGAGGCAGTAAAGTCCCTGGCATTTTTGCCGGGTTCACCAAGAAGACCTCCGCGCGATCAATGTAGCGAGCGACAGGTGGAGGAGGTTCGGACGGAGGCAATTCTCGAATTCTTGAGCAAGCAGCTTCTGCGACGGTTGAAGTGAGAGATTATAGATCACGTGATATTGCAGCCGTTTTCACCCAAGCGCGTCACCGTGGGAAGGTTGCCTTGATGCCTGGCACCTGCAGCGAATGGGAGCAGCGGGTCCGAGCTTCCGCATATCAACCACCCCGTCATCATATGAGCGATATCAACTTGTTGTCTTGATCAACCAAGACACTGATATACATAGATTCGCAACCATGTCGGGCGCAGTGGTAAGTCCAAATATGTATTCAAGTTATCGAAAGTGACACTCATTTCTATTCAGGGTCGTGAAGCCGTTTTCCCGACCCGCCAGTCGCTCGGGTTGATGAAGAGCAAGCTCAAGGGCGCGGAGACAGGTCATAGTTTGCTCAAGAGAAAGAGTGAGGCATTGACGAAGTATTATCTACCCCTGGTGGATTTGATGTAGCATTCGTTAATTTCTGTATATTATAGGCGCTTTCGCGGTATGCTTTAAATAAAGCTCGAGTCCATTGAATTCCCCGCATTCACCTGCTAATAATCGACATAGAGATTACGAGACGAATCGATGAGGCAAAGAGGAAAATGGGACGTGTGATGCAAATTGCAGCTTTCTCTCTAGCCGAGGTGACATATGCTGTCGGCGGAGACATTGGCTTTCAGATTCAAGAGTCGGCAAAACAAGCCCGATTCCGAGTCCGGACAAAGCAGGAGAACGTATCAGGAGTTCTGCTTCCACAATTCGAAAGCGTTATTTCCGAGAGTACAAATGACTTTGGATTAACCGGTCTCGGCAAGGGAGGACAGCAAGTTCAACGGTCTCGAGAGACATACGCCCGAGCAGTGGAGACTCTTGTCGAACTTGCCAGCTTGCAGGTAAGTTCTCTAGGAGAATTGGAGTTGTGGTGGTAGCTAATCGGGAATAATAGACTGCGTTTGTCATTCTGGACGAAGTTATCAAGGTTGTAAACAGAAGAGGTACGTCTACAGTCTTTGGTATATGATACGAAGCCCAAAGCTAATATTTATTACAGTAAACGCCATGTAAGAAAAGAAGACTCTAACAAATATTTGAGCGCGGGTGTCTAACACTAAGCAGTGAACACGTTATCATTCCTCGTACTGAGAACACCATTAAATGTTTGTTTGAAGACCCTCCTTGTAACCCAACAGGTAGCTGACAACATCCAGATATCAATTCGGAATTAGACGAACTCGACAGAGAAGAGTTTTATCGATTGAAAAAGGTGTCTAATAAGAAGCAGAGGGATACAGCCGCCCAGGATGCCGAGATTCTTGCACGACGAAAGCAAGAAGCTGAGGAGGCGAAAGGCAATGCCGCTATTGCCGCAACAGAAGAGGAAGGTGAAGGTGCAGCTGATGTCCTCGGCCAAGAAGACGAGGACGTCATCTTCTAATGTGATTTTATAAAGTTGATCGATGTGTATACGTTTTTCTCGAAGTCACTCTTATGGCGCTTAGCTAGGTTGTTTCTTGTTTTGGCCATTCGCCAAGTTCGTATTTCAATATATTCAGGGTACATATTAACCCACCCAGGACTTTTTTTTCAGTAGTTAAAAGTATGCTTTCCTAAGTAACAGACCACAAACGCCACGCAAAAGTATGAAGCTAAAAAAGAGATTCCAATCATTGACGTTGGTATGTCACGCGAATAGGCTTGCCATTGGGGCCCATGGGCATTCCAGACGTCGCTTCTTTTGCACTGATGGCTCCCGTTTCATTTTCATATTCAACGAAGGCAATACCTTTGCGGCCTGGCACCAAACGTACTTCACGGAAGCCCTCAAATCGGCCGAATACGTCACTAAGCGTATCAGAGGTGGCATCTTCTGGCAACTCCCGTAGGAAGAGGATTTTGTTCGGAGGTAGGTATTCGTCTGGGACGACTGCGGCAGCAGCAGCAGTGGAAGGCTTGAGACCAGTTCCGCGAGCTGCCTTGACAGGTCTTCCAGTTTCGGCTGGTATAGGCACCACAGCACCAGGTCGCTTCAACTTCTTCTGCACTTCGAGAGCTTCTTGGGCTTGTTTTCGTTCTAGAGGAGAATCGATAGAGTGTTAGCAAAGGCAATGCTTCAGAAGCATGTTCCGGTCACCCACCCTTCTCAGCTAGCCTCCTTCGCTTGTGAACTTCTAATTCATCTGAACCGGCTTCCCTCAACACTGTCGCGTCGCTCTTCGATTTAGCAAAGTCAAGAGACATAGGCTTCCCGAGAAGATCGAATCCATCGACTTCGTCTATTGCTCGTTGCGCGGACTCAACATTATCGAATACTATGAAAGCTTGTCCCTTTGCCTTGAGATTCTTTTTTGCGACGATCTCTATTATAGTGCCGTACTCGGAGAAAATTTCTTCAAGAGCTTCTTTCAAATCATCTATTTTGACGCGCTCTTCTAAGTTTCGCACCTAGACAAGAGGGGGTTAGATTATGGCACGGCGGCAGTCGCAAAGTCGAAGAACTCACATAAACCCTATCGCAGATGAGTTAGTGGAATAGACATTATAACAGAAGGGAGTCGAGACATACGTAGAATTTGGGGGGATCCCAGAGCTTGACGCAGCAGCTGCTGCCATTTTATCAGTTGGGTTCCGTGATTCTCCTGATAGATTGGAATTTGAGAGCTATCGTGAACATCGACGACATGGGAATTGGAGAACAAAAGAATTGCGGAGCTGTGCTTCGGCGATTTGTATGGATGACATAAATCAAAAATAAGCTCTTCCATCAACAAGCATCATTGGTCTAGTGGTAGAATTCGTCGTTGCCATCGACGAGGCCCGTGTTCGATTCACGGATGATGCATTCTTTTTTTCATCTGATTCTTTGCATCCCTACCTCTCCTTTTTTTTTGTTGATAATATATTCTATCCCTTTATATTCTCTCAATAATAGCGGCAGACACCTTATTGGCAATTCCTGTCTTTCAGGGTCTGTAACGCATGGCTCTTTCCTTACGGACCAATCACGTGGAACAGGATATTATTTCCTATCTGGCTTAGGTTGTTTACTTGCATCGATACTCACATCGATCAACATTGATTTTGTTGCTCCAGCTCGTTCTTATTTGAATTGACACCAATGGATGCACCCGATGATAGAGATATCAAATTCCAGCGGGCATCCGGGGAGCTGTTGAAAGAATTTGAGGACAAGTTAACCCCGCTCCTCTGGAAGCAAACCACTACCCATGGGCGGTCTGAAAAGATTGTCCACAGATGGTCACAGACAGCGAAAGAATGTCGGCTGATCGATGTGGCAAGTAAAGCTTTCGAGGACGATGATGTGAATTCCACTAACTTTGAAAATAGTTGGAGAGGTTCCAAGAATGGCCTCAGCTACTAGATTCCAAACTGGAGACCTTCTTGAGTCAGTTGGTCGATGCATTTTTGGCCTATCTGACCAAGCACCGTGATTCGTATGGCTCAACCAAGGGGAGGGCTCCTGCTTTGACGCCGATAGTTCCTCTGCCGAGGTCGATTTGCAGAATCTTATGTTCCTTCTGCAAGGTACGCGGGGCCAAGGTTATTAGTCGTTTTCTGAACAACGAGCCGAAGTATTTGGACCTGATGCTTCGAGTGTTTATCGACTGGGATTCCATAGTTTCAGACGGAACATTGATCCCCGCAGCATCTGGAATCACCGTACAGCCACTAAAGTGGGAGGAACGCTATGTTATGTTGCTCTGGCTCTCCCATTTACTTCTCGCTCCTTTCGACCTAGCATCCATTTCCTCAGATGACATCCCAGTTCCGCACAACGACCAGAAAATTTTGGGGTTAATTCCACCAAATACTCCTAGAATAGCTCAAGCCATTATCTCTGTTGCTACCCGTTATGTCGTCACGGCTGGGAAGGAAAGGGAGGCAGCAACGTTGCTTCTCGCCAGATTGGCTTTACGCCCAGATATGCAGCGGCTTGGTCTCTTGAATATATTTACAGAATGGGCTTTTTCTGTTATCCAACCGCCTGCCGAAAGTGAAACGCTCCCGCCTGTGTACACCTGCATAGGTGTCTTGTCATTCCTTGCAAGATTAGGCACTTCCGGTCAGGTGGAAGACCTCGCCCCGTTGGTTGTCCCTTTGTTTGACAAAACCCTTCTCATTGCTCAGGAAGACTCTCCTGTCTACACGAATATTCGGTCTTCTGCCTCGGCGCGAAAGATGATCATCAAAATTCTGCGCACCTCAGCATCTCTAGCCTTGACTCTCGCAGAAAGGGGTGATTTGAATGTACCGGAAGATCAAGTATCATTCATATTGGAAGAATCGATTGATTTCTTCTTAGTGGCTTTAGCCGACAAAGATATGCCAGTCAGATTTGCCGCAAGCAAAGCTCTTGCCGTAGTAACGCTGAAGCTGGATGCAGATATGGGTGCAGATGTTGTAGATGCAGTCACCGGTTCGTTGAATGAAGATATTCTCTATCAGAAAAATGACGGCACTCTTATAGCGGCATTTGAGGCCCGAGGCTTGGACATGAAGGGTCTAAAACGCAACTTGAGTGCTGTCGACCCACACCGTTGGCAGGGATTAATCCTGACACTGGCTCATCTCCTGTTCAGACGGGCTCCCCCCCCTCGTCAACTGCCTGATATTCTGCAAGCACTCGTTTCTGGTCTGGACTTTGAGCAAAGATCTGCCACTGGTAGTTCTGTCGGGACAGGTGTACGAGATGCATCGTGCTTCGGCATATGGGCAGTGTCACGCAAGTACACCACCAAGGAACTGCTATCTCTGAGTACCGGTACTGTCAAAGCACCTACGGAACAAGAAGAACGAAACATTCTACAGATGCTAGCCGTAGAATTGGTATGTGCTGCTTGTGTAGACCCTTCGGGAAACATTCGTCGTGGTGCCTCTGCTGCTTTGCAGGAGTTAATAGGCCGTCACCCAGATACCATCCTCGAGGGAATTCCATTGGTACAAGTTGTGGATTATCATGCTGTAGCAAGGCGCTCAAAAGCAATGATTGAAGTTGCTCAGGGTGCTGCCCTCGTTGATAGCGCCTATTGGAGTCCCCTTGTCAACTCATTACTTTTTTGGAGAGGAATAGGGTCATCAGATGCAGAGTCCCGTCGAATTGCAGCTTCGGCACTTGGTGAGCTGTGTAAACAGAATTCATTCACGTCCATTTCTGCCGTACTTCAACGTCTAAACTCACGACTGTTGACTATTGCGCCGGCTGATATTGAGACTCGGCACGGGTGTCTCTTAGGTTTTGCAGCTGTCGCAGACGCTTTCACTTCCGCGTATCGGTTGAATCCAGGACATGAAGATGCGGACACAGTATCCAAGGCAATCTTGCGATTATGGGAGATATTCGACTCATCACATGGCCCTACTAGAGATGATCTCACTCAACAATCTGCACGTCCCGAACTCACGGCCGAAGCAGTATCCCGTCTCATTGCATCCCTTGCAAGCGTTGTAGGGTCATTTTCCCTTACAGCAAATGTGCCTCGACCACTTCTTGAGAAGGCACTGGATGCTCTACTTCTTTGTATATCCCGCAGTGAAGACGTCGCAATCAAGGCTTCCTCTGAAGCCGCGTCACAACTCTTCCGGATACTTCCAACCCAGAAACAGGAAGAGACAATACACAGTTGGTTCGCGAACATCCATGCCAGCTGGAAATCTGCAACTGGACGAGGTCAAATTTCTGCATTAGGCGCGGTGTTCCATCGGCTGTCACCGGACAGCAGTGTGCGCGAGTTTATCATTAAGGAGTTGATTCACTGTACGAAGGATGAAGAATTCATTGAGAAGAGGGTTTCTGCTGTACAGTGCCTAGCCAACGGTGTTTTACCAAATATCGGTTCGTCTACTGCAAAACCTAATATCATAACGAAACGAGAAACTAAAAGTTTGAGACAGATATATCTGATGATCTCACCAACCACATTGTCGAATTTTTGACAGATTATACGACAGATCGCCGTGGAGATATTGGATCATTTATCAGAATAGAAGCTATTCAAGCTGTTGAAATCATTTTACAGCGTAATAAAGATAACGACGACGAGCTCCGACCAGCATATATCGACCGACTCATCGGATGTCTTTGCCGGTTAGCTGCGGAAAAACTAGACAAAGTGAGGTTTCAAGCATGGGTATGTTTGCAACAGTACTGGGAGGGTGCATCTCACTTGCCACCTATGGAAAGGTAAGTCCACCGACTTTGATTACTGTGCATGATGCTCAAAATAAAAAACCAGGAACTTCGAACATTTCAGTCAGGTATCGTCATTCAACTATTTCCATCAGCTTCTCAAGCTTCTTCAAGTACAAAGCATACGACCAGCACTCATACAGGGCCTTATCACCTCAGCCAGTGCGGGAACCGAGGGCTTAATCCAGTCATCTCGCTTTGCACTTATAGACTTTATTGAATGCCAGGCAGAAAATAAAAGTCAATGGGCCAATCAATTGATTGAAGACTTGGTGGCCATTCTCGAGACCAATCTAGTGGATGATCGATATGCTATTCCGGCCTTGGAAATGTCTGCTTTCTTGGTGGATACCTACATATCAGAGTCTGCTGTGCAATCAAACAATGCCAGGTCTGTCATCTCTATAGCCCCCTTCCATTTTTGTCCTTAATTCTAAACTAACTGAATTCGATACAGCTTAAGAAAATTATTCATTATCACCCAAAAAGCTCACTTTAAATCATCCAACATAGCTCGGCTCGAGGCAGCTATCAAAGTATACGCAGCACTCTCTCGATCACCAACATTACAGGTCGATACCCTGAAGAAACTTACTACGATGCTATTGCATCCGTATCCAAAGGTAAGAAGTGAATGATCCCTCTTCCTTTCTCTAGATTACAACCGCAGGCTAATCAACGTCTTATCTATAAAAAGATTCGTACTGCGGTCTCTGACTCCTTATACATGATGACAAAATCCGATCTGGTGAAAAATGAGGACTGGACGGTAACACCAAAGGAATTGAAAAGCGCTGTCGAGAAGTTACGGGTTGAATTACAAACTGTCTACATATGCCATATAGACTAGAGCGGGCATCATGAAAGAAAAAGAATTCAAGGTGTATGAATGAAATGAAATTGTTATATTAAAAAACCATCTAGGCCTCTCCTTTTCACGGAGAAAACATACAGTAAGCATCAAAAAACGGGCGTATATTTCAAGAATTGGAAACCATCAATTGATAGGGGAAAGGGACACTAGCATAATTTTCTTAGCATCGTCCCCGCGGGCTGGAGAAAAGCTAGAGAAACAAGTAAAGACAGAAGATATAAAAAAGGGGGACATTAAACACATTGCACCGTCCCTACTACACATCAATCGTTATCGAGTGAAAGATCTACACAAAGTCTGCGGTATATGAGAAGCCCCGGAATTCTTCTTGCATAGCTTGAGAGAGAACTGTAAAAGCAAGTTAGTAAGTTTATTGCTCCAATTGAATTCGGTCCAGAGGTGAAAGAACTTACCAGACTGTACTGGAGTGAGAACAGGAGTGACACTGGTGAATTCCTGGTCAAAGTTGCTGGTATCGGTGGCGCTCGTAATTGTGGGCAAGACAGGTGGAGCGATACGTTTGTGGTAGACATCATCCCAGTTAATGTTTCGGAAGAATGCGTGAGACATAATCTCCTGTGCATCGGTGGGGCCTGATCCAAGACGTAGCTCAGGTTCGCGAGTAAGGAGTTTTTGAAGAATAGAAACAGAATCGCGTGGCATATGGATAGGATAAAGGGGTTCGTCAGCGAGAATAGCATCGTAGATTTCGTCTTCGTCTTCTCCACGGAAAGGCGATTGCTGAAGCAGCATTTGATAGATGAGCACACCAAATGCCCACCAATCAACCGCTCGTCCATATTTTTTATCGAGAAGAATCTAATCCTTGTTAGCTACAGATTATTTCTTCCTTTCTAGAGAAGCCAACTTACCTCTGGAGCCATGAATTCTGGTGTGCCACAGAATGTACTCGTGGTGCATCCGTACCACATTTCCTCCTTACACAAACCATAATCGGCAACCTTGATGTGGCCATCCATAGACAACATAATATTGTCAAGCTTCAAGTCACGGTATATGACCCCGTTTTCATGGAAATATTTCAGAGCTAGACAAACTTCGGCAGCGTAGAACTGTGCACGTTTAAGGCCAAATTGACCCCGTTGAATGTGCAACATCAAATCACCACCGCTGATGTATTCCATAACGAAATACACACGTGTTTCCGTTTGGAAGCAGGCATGTAAGTTCAGCAAGAAGGGATGACGTTCCTTGTTAGCGATGAGGAAAACACGCTTCTCAGACTTCGTACTTTCGACTTCGTCATTTTCAATGATGAATTCCTTCTTTAATACTTTGATAGCATAAAGCTTCTTTGTCGTCTTGGTCTCAGCGAGCATAACCTTTCCAAAATTACCTTTTCCGAGAACAGCAAGGAAATTAAAATGATCAAGTCCGATTCTTGGCCCTCTCCCTGCTGGGGGCTCTTTTGGAGGTGCTTGGACTACAGGTGGAATAGTGGCCGGGGGTGGCGCAGGCGGAGCAACATGAGTTGGAGGTGCTGTCGGGTAAGGTCTCTGAGCAGGAGGCATAGGACCTCCAAGCTGTTCATGTTTCATAACATTGCTATAGACCGATGGATCATACGGGCGAATTCCGGGGGGTTGCTGTGATTGCGCCATCCTCGGGTCTGTCTAATGTTAGTATATCGATGACTATTAAAAAAAGAACAATAAACGAACTTTGTCCTGGTTGAGAAGGTGGGCGCGGACCGCCTATCGCGACCTCTGCTGCCTTCTTAGCATCTTCAAACGATGATGATCTTGGAGGGAGATCTTGTCTCGGTGAAGTCGGTGGTAGAGATGGCGGGTAAGACGTGGTTGCAGCGTTGACAGCATCCATTGATGGTTTTGAATAATCTTGGGGTCTCATTGGAACATTGGAAGCAGGTCCAGCTTCCCCCCTCAGGGTTAATTTGGTCGGGCCGGGTGGTTTAGGGGGCGGGGGATTCCTCGATCGAATCAAAGCTTGTAGAATCTGATTTGCAGCCTCCATAGACATACCGCAGAAATCAGGGACCAGATGGGCGCAGCTTGTGTGGCAGGTAAGGCTGCATTCTGTATAAATTTCAAATAAGCACAAAGGACTCGAAAGAGGCAGTGAATAGAAGTCTTACCAGTGCATTTCTTTGCATTTTTGCGGCCGAATGGCAAGAGAGAACCACAATGGCAACACCAATTGGCGGAAATATTGGCAAAGTTTTCGAAGCGATGCGGAATACGGTGGTTGATTTTCTCTTCATCAGGATCCGTCTCGTAGTTCGCTTTACTGATGCACTTTGTGACAACATTCGGATAGCACTTGCGATGGCAAGTGTATTTGCAATCTTCACACTGCATACCAGTAGCATATTTCAGGAAATCTCCACAAAGAGCACAGCGCATAATATTGTAGAATTGCTGGGCAACAAATTTGTGTCCTTGTTTCTCGTGGATTTCCTCTTTCTTCTGACGAACCGCACCCTGCCGATTCAATCCAATATCGAATGGTCGACGGTCCTTCATTTGTTTGGCTTGAAATTTCGAATTAGATAAAATCAAACCAAGGCAGAAAATGTTGCGTTACTTACCAAAACTCAATGTAAGATGTATCCTGCCTACTGGCTCTAGTGCAAACCATGAATCTATCATGACAGCGTTTCCGCCGCCTGCAGCACCGGGTTGCTGGAATTGGCCTCCTGGATTTTGTCCACCAGTCGGGCTCGTCGGCATATTCGGATCTTGTCGTCCTGGTCCTCCTTGAGCCATCTTATCTGCAGAAACCCAACCGTTCGAGGCCAGGTCAGACTCAATCTTCTTCCGTCGCATTTCTTCAGCAATATCTGATATACGGATCCAGAGCATGCCTATAGGTGTCGGCCTGTCTCCAGACTTGTCATAAACCGTAAGCTCAAGTTCATTGGCTTTGTCGATATCAATACTGAATGTTTCCTCTGTCCACCTATCGTTCCTGGTGGATCTAGTCCGTGCTTTGACAGCGTCTTCAACCTTGAAGATGACATAGGTCTCTGGGCCACGTGAAAATCGAGAAGTTGCGGCATGGTCGACATCTTGAACAGCATGTACTCGTAAGGTTAGGTGACCAGTGAGAGGCTTTCGCATATTGGGGGCGTTGATACTGTCATCTAGTTCGCGGTCAGTATCATGGCTGCATCATGCGATGGACAGATTTATAAACATACCGTCTGCATTATCGGTCGAGGTCTCAATATCGACATGTAAGTCTTCATACCTCTTCAAGGCCTGCTTCAGCAACTGGATTTTCTGGTTGCTTTCAATACGACGGCCTTCGGCATCGGCACGGCTCTTCCGATCACCTTCGTCTTGGTATAGCCGACTCATCTTTTCAATACCCGCTTTGTACTGTTTCTCCACGCTCAATTTGAACTCAAGCTGCGAAAGCATGAGTTGAATCTTTGGCCCGAGGTAAGGTGTGTCATATTTGATAAGATCTAAACCGGTAGCTTCATTAGTATCAACACCATCGTAGCACACATGAACGTGAAAATGGCATACCGAGCTTGCTATAGTTTGGTCGTGCTTTAGGAATACTGGCAAAGGGGCGAGGGTCCGCAAATGGGGCGCGATTAGGCATCTTGCCAGTTCCTCCTTGGCTATATCCTCCAGGGCCCGGGTCTCCATAATCGCCAGTGTCGCCATGCATGTCCTTAGGAGGGGGCGCAGGGGCATCGTATCCCCCACGGCCAGAGTCCCCCAGCGGTGGTAGTTGTGGCGCTCCACCACCGTCTTTACGTAGCTGCAGTTCTCTAATCTTTCCTTCCAAATAAGTGATATTTTTGCGGCCGTCACGAATATTTGCATCGACTCGTTGCTGTACAAGAGGATTGTCGGTCGACTGTCTCATATTGGTTGCGGCAGTTATGAGGGCCTTTTCCCGCTCGATCTTGCGGTAGACCGAGGCAATGAGCTCGTCGTCATCCATGTTGATGGTTGTGAGACTATGTCTGGTAGTTGCTGTTATTGATGCTGTACAGTGTGCGATTGCCGATATGGGAATGTGCAATCCCTACACGGTCTTAGAAAATGGTGGAAGGGCAGCAGGAGACAGCCACCTCGGCAAGAACAGAACGACTGTGTGTCAAAATCCCGAGAACTGTGAAGTCAGATTCAAACGCTCTCTCATTTTGCAGTGGAGTTCCTTTCTTTCTTCATGTTCCCTTTCTGCCCTTTCGTCTTCTTTTCCCACTATTTACTCTTCAACCTTCGTGGTTTAAATACGACGGCATGTGAGAGGGGGAACCAAAGTTGGATTGTGATAGAGTAAAAAATAAGGAAACCAAAACAAACATACCGAGATTAGGATATGAAACAGATGGGCAGAAGTGCTAGTCACGTAGCACTAGGTCCTCGCATTAGGTCATCAAAACCGAAGAGAAGATATGGTTTCAACGTGTGGAGGGGCGGACGGGTGGAGGAAGAAGTCGTCAGACCACCAGGACGACCGCTGATCAGAGCGAAAGTGGGCTGCCAGTGGGTTTTGCAATGACGCCAGCGCTTAGGCGATCGGACAGGAAGCGAAGACGTTATTATTGTTGTATTGTGTATTGTGCGCTGCAGGGCAAGCAAACGGCGGCGTGGAGGTCAGTGTTTTGTTTGATTGAGAGGAAGGTGGGTAGGGTAGGCAGGCACAAAGCAAAGAGAGAGGGGAATCGCCCGGAAGGCCTCGACGGGAGCCGCGAGTGGGGAACCCGGCTCACCTTTTGTCACGTCTTTCTTCACTTCGACAATAATGCCCAGCCTATCTCTGGCTCTAATGCCTTTTAGAACAGACTCGGGCATCTTTCAAGGTGGCTGATGCCGCGATGCGACGCGTTCTGGATACGGAGTTGGTAAAGAGATGCACATTCCTGGTGCTACACGGATTACGACGCCCGTTATCGCATTCCATATCCCAAACATACAGAGTTAGTTGCTTTTAAACACTAAGTTGCCAGGATCGTCTGCTACTCCCGGATTAGAGTCCCGTTCTATTATCGAATACTTAGTATGATACCGGACGAGCAAATGTCTGAGTAGTGTGTGTTTAGGCGTAGCACTATGACCGGTGAAAATATGTCCGGTCCATCAATATATATAATATATCATTAGGCACTTTAGAGCCCACTACAATACGTAGCACGAAAAAGGGTCTGGTAATGAAAATTTATTATTTATCTCCAAAGTATATACTATACTGTATCTAAAAGTGAAAACTCCATCATTCATACTCATTATATATTAGCTATATACGATCATATACAATTTGGAACCTAGTCGTCATATGGTTTACCGGATTTATATGCGCACTTATGGATGTCGAGGTACGTCTTTCAAGGTGTTCAAGAGCCCTTATACCGGTTCTCTGCGCTCTGCATACCTTTATAAACATAGGAGAGGGGTGCGGATTTTTTGTCGCCGAAGTTTCGAATGGATTCGTAGAACCCTCGGTGTTACTTTATTCCTCGCGTCTCGATGCCCGAGGCAAGCAGTACCACGTGAGTATCATCATGCCATACAACACCAGACAGACGGGATGCAGAACAACAGTTCCAAGAGTTTGCGCAAGGATACCAGTGATAAACGGCGCAACAGCGCCACCGCTACTTCCCATAGCACTGACAAACCCCAAACTCGTTGTTTGGATGTCTCGGGGCAAGAGTCTGTTTAGCACAACAGTTGCGCAGGGGTAGATCGGACCCAAAAGTAGACCAATGACTGCGACAGTCACAGCTTCTCCAATAATATTCGGAATGAGCCAACACATAATCTGGAAGAGGACAGAACCCACCACAAGGATAGGTACTGCAGTCTTCTCCCCGAGCCGCCGCGCTGGATAGGACAACACAAAACGGCCAAAGGTTATGCCCGCCCAAAATCCAGAGCTGACATATCCCACATGGGTAGGGTCTCCGTTTCGGTAATTGATCAAGAAAGACACAATCCACCCAGAGATTGAGACTTCTGCTCCTTGATAAGCGAAGATGAACAGTGCACCAAACAGGGTGGCTTTGGTTTTGAGTGCCTTCCAAATCAAATTCCTTTTCACCTGTTGCTCGACCTCGGCTTCTTGAGACGAGGCTGCTGTCTGTTGCCGTTCGACTAGCAGGGGCTGGGGACGCATATCTTTCTCGTAACCATTGAACGCCCAGCCCGCAAAAAAGATGTTGAAGGCGGCAAGCGATGAATTGATGATGTAGAAGTATGTCCAATGCACTCCGTGTGATACCAGCGTGGTTGCGATGATAGGGGCTAGGGTTCCCCCTATTCCATAGAACCCATGGTTCACTCCGAGAAGTTCAGTGGCATTGACAAGATTGGCTAGAAAGACGTTGTTTAAGGCAAGATTGACTGCGACTCCGAGTCCAATGAGGAAAAAACTGCACACAACTCCCGGGAACGGTGATTTGCAAACTATCATCAGGTAGCCGGCCACCAAGGGAACCTGACAGATCATCGCAGTCCTCGCACGACCAAACCGGCTTTCCAGCCAGTGTGTCATTGGTGCGGCGATTATAAACCCAAAAGCATTAGCAACGAACACCAAAGACACGATGGCATAACCGATGTGGAAGTTGTCTTCGATGTACGGGAGCAGGGCACCAGGGGCACTGTCACTAAGACCATTGGATAGGAACATACAGCATGCACTCATGAAGCGCCATTTGTTCCTTTGTGGGCTGGAGAGACTTGGAATGACTTCTGATGCAATAGGAAGTGGTGGTGGCGCCTCAAGCTCGCTAAAGGGTGTTGGAGGTATTGGAGAGAGCCTCTCAATATCCGGAGGCGCAGATGATTTATTATTAAGATCCGGAGAGGAAGTGTAAGCTCCCGGTCTTTGGGCGATTGAGCTGCTTGGTTGCAATTCCGTCAATTCATGGTTGCTAGAAGTTGCTGTTGGTTCTTGCTCGATGCGGCGAGGAAGAATGGCCGAGCTTGTGACCTGGGAAGTGCTTTCGACTTCAAATAGAGCGTTCAAATGTGCCGCCATGATTGCTCATGTCATGGGTTGATTTTCTTGATATCAAGGGGTGGTGAATCGACTATGGATGACGGCAGTAAAGGTGCTTTGGGGAGAGGAGAACGCACTTTTAAACACCAGCTCTCAGGCTAAAATTGTCGTAGAACAATGATTATTAATCAACCGATGCGGTGTGTACAAGGCTCGCAAAGAACGCCGACTGCTGGTTTTGCATGTTAGACTCGGAGTGCGTACATAGACGGCAGGCGGGCAGCTGGGGCCACCACATGGAAGGCGCGAAGTGGGCCGTGCTTAAGCTTCAATTCTAAAATTTTATCTTATTCACAACGACAACAATTTGCAAGAGACTGTTTTCTCAAAGCCCATTCAAACTTCGAATAATCATGGGCCCTCCAAAACGCAAGCTGCTCGCAACAGCAGAGGAAGGTCTCTATCCCCCACATACGCTGTCCCAGGGACATCAGATTGCCCGTGTCATCAAAGCAACGGGAAACAACCTGTACTCGGTCGAATTTCCCTCCAAGCAAGTAGCTCTCGTAGAGCTGCCGGCAAAGTTCAGATCTACCATTTGGATGAAAAGGGGATCCTATGTGGTTGTCGATACGAGTGCGCTCGAAGACCGAGACAACAAGCTCGCCGGGGAGATTGTCAATGTGGTGCGGGACGAGAAGGCCTGGCGTAAAGCTGCTTTCTGGTCAGTGCATTTCTGCTTGTTTTCTCCCTTATTGATTTCATTTGAAGGACTTTTTGCTAATTCTCCACATGCAGGCCAAAGGAATTTGTCAAGCAGTCATATCTGCCATCAGATTCTGAGGATGAAGACTCTAGAGTAGGCAAAATGCCTCCATCTGACGACGACGACGATTATGATCAATGAGCTACAGATATATGATTACAAAATCAACTAAGACATTACAACTATCCTATCACTTTTTAGGTACATGTCAAAAAGTGCCATTCGCATATACCAGATGCGTTATTTTGTTTTTTGGGCCTCTCCCTTGGACTCCTCGGTTTCCTCCTGCGATCCATACACAATGTTATCGTTTATCAAAAGTGCTACGAGTGGAATGGCCAAGCAAGCAACAACGGCAGCTGAGCTGATATTCGTGCTCGGGAAAACGTTCCAGGCCCACTCCTGTACTGCCCAAATTGTGTATATCAGCACCGGGTGAAGATTGGCTTGCCACAGCAAGAACGGAGTGGCCCAGGCGAGGTATGCGAAGAACTGATAGTGTAGCGATCTTGCGCAGAGCATGCCGACGACCATTGACGTGAGGAGTGTTGTGGTGACAAAGGTGTTGGACAAAGCAAACTTGGGCGCACGACCTTGGATGAATTTCTGAGCAAAGGAATCGAGCTCTTGGCCGGATGGACGAATCCAGCGAGTCGCAAGGAAGGCGAGGAGCAGAATGGCATGTAAAGCAAGAAGATTGATGGAGAAGAAATGTGATTGGAAGACATCTTCCCGAACAAAGCGCCAGTTGACAGTCCATTCGAAGAGAAATTGCCTTGTTAGCTCAAATGCTCGTGACAAATAACCAATGGCGTTTTCTTGGAGAAAAGGTAAACCAAGTAGCACCTGATATGCAGTTAGTGGAGGTTTCGAAAGAAGCAAGATCAAGCGATGAATCTCACCTGTACAAGGATTGCATTAAGGGCAAGTGGTATAGCCAGCCAAATCCCTCCCGTTAGGGCCACAATTATAGCTACTGCCGGAGCCAGCAACAGCAGAGACATCTTGATGCCAACGCCAAACGACCAGATCGAAACCGCAGGCGTCAGCAGTCCTCCCTGGAAGAGCAAGATCGCCAGCCACATAGCCAATGCCGCAATACCATCGTTGAAGAGCCTCAGCATATAAATGCTATGTAATCGTTTCGACAGCACGAGAAGCGGGAGTAGATATGGAGGCGCGCCGGCCCTTATGTAGCAAGTCACGACGACGATCAAAGTGGCAATGTAGATTCCAGCGAAGATGATCTGGCCAAGGGCAATGTCTTGTCCTTGGTTTGTTAATTCATATAAGAACGAGTATACGTAAACGTGCGCGGCGGGGTAGACGAGGGGCCCGGTGTCGCCCTTGATGGCGGTATAATCGCGTTCACCAGCTTGGTAAAGGGTTATTTGTTGCATGTATGTTGTCCAGTCAATCTCCGTATCTGCATTGGATCAGCATCAGCTTCTTTGTATTTTCTTGTTTCGCGATAGGGGGGAAAGTGCATCGTTGTTCAGCGTGACGTACAGGACACTTTGGAGATGACCAGGGCGGAGAGCAATACATCTGCTAGAACCAGCAGTGGTGCAATCCATAGCGAATGTTTTGGATTGGTTAGTATATCAGTAACGAGAGTTTTCAAGGTCGCCATTTTTGTTATAATCCAGGCCGCTGTTTTTCAGCTGCTCAATGGGTAGTTAAATAGTTGTCGAGGGTCGAGACAGCTTGCGGAAGCTACTATGTAGTGATTTTTCCATGGCTATCCTCGGCGCACGGACTATGAAGTACTATGAAGGCTCCAAAACAAATTCCAAGTCACCTTCAGGAGAATGTAAGCTCTTTAAATTTATTAGAATGAAAGCATAGAAAATTAAATCTTTGAAATATGTTGTATTGTACAAATTTTCAAATATATGGGTATACAGAAATATACATTGCAGTAGCCTTCACCAGTGGTTCATGATAGTGAGACCTTATCTGCAAGAACTCTAATAATTTTTCTAACTCAAAATATCTCTTCTCAATCGATTATTTTCGTCTTTCTGATTTCTTCTCCGGAAAGCGAGGTAGCTCTCAGCTCCCGTTTTCATGAGTTGTTATAGTAGGTTGTGATTGTTGTTGATGGCCCTCTGTTTTATTGCTATTGTTCGAAAACCCGAGAAGCTGGCCGATGACTCCTCGAGGTTTCGGAACTGGACATTCGCGTCCAATTTGAGCCAATGCCTCCGCTTCCGCTTCCATCTCATAGAAGCTCTTGACTTCTTCGGATGTTGATTCTGTAAATTGTATTTTTGCACCATTTGATACGACGCTTTTTTTGGGATACTGGAGTCCTTCGGGGGAATCAGACGTGGAATCGGGATTCCTCCTTCTCCTTCTCGATCTCAGACTCTGCTGGCCATCGGCTGTCATTTCGAATTGTGAATCGGCTAGTGTTCGGCGAGGAGCGGGACAGGGGAATATATGAGGAAGGCCGACAATGACGAAGGACGCTACCATAGTGGCAGCAAAGAGGCCGCTCGTTGACCGCGAGCGCGGGTGCAGAATAGGTGGCATGTCGAAAGGAAGTTTTAAATGAAAGTCATGTAATCATCGGAAAGCAGAATATAGAGACGCAGAACTGCCAATTGGGCTGGTGGTTGTCAGCACGGCCATTGAATTAGTTCATCGGCTCAATTGAGTATCCCTTACCAATCAATTGAAGCTCGCATTGAAATGTAAAACAGACAGCATGGCGTTCAGTTGGTCAATGAGTGGTGCCAGTGATGCTGGTGTGTTGATAATTAATGGATCGCCGGAAGCCGTCAAGGCCTTTGCAGATCACATGATTCGGCGTTGCTGATGTGGGGGCTGGCAGAATTTAGCCTTATCTAATATCAATCAGCGGGCAGGATCGATTGGTCTGATTGCCCTTTGTGGAAGCAACACACGCTTAATAGAGCCGCCGCCACTTTCACCTCAAAGAAGATCAGACCTGTCGCCAGTCATTTTCTTTCAGTCATTTACCCTCGCCTCAATCTGCTGGTCCAGGCAGCGATGAAGTGCTGCAGCGAACGTCAGTAGCAGGAGGACTGTCACACTTCCTGCTCTACGTTTCGCTGTGAGCAGCACCATTTCTTCGAGTTGTTACTCTTGGTGCATCCAACACATCCTGTTGTACAGCACGGCATACTAAAATAGCAGCACATCATGAGTGACTTAGATAGGTATGCATATGCTGAACTATTTTCTTCCTACAACAGATTACTAACTCGAGCAATTACTAGAGCCATCGCACAGCTGAGAGCTTGTCGCCCGATCCCCGAAGCCCAGGTCCGCGAGCTCTGCTACAAGGCGCGCGAGCTGCTTATTGAGGAAGGAAATGTGGTGTCAGTCGATGCGCCTGTGACAATATGTGGCGATATTCATGGACAATTCCATGACTTGATGGAATTGTTCAGAGTGGGCGGCGACGTACCCGACACCAATTATCTTTTCATGGGCGACTTTGTGGACCGAGGCTTCTATTCGCTTGAATCATTCCTCCTCTTGTTGTGCCTGAAAGTTCGATACCCCGATCGCATTACGTTGATACGAGGAAACCATGAATCAAGACAGATAACGACCGTCTATGGATTTTACGACGAATGTATTCGCAAATACGGAAGTGCGAATGTGTGGCGCTACTGCTGCGAAGTGTTTGACTACTTGGCGCTGGGAGCGTTAGTTCTTGGGGCAAGTTCAGAGCTTGAGCCAACGAGTCGGATTGAAAATTCACAAATAGAAGGCGAGTTGGAGACAGAGGTCCTCAACGCAAATGGGGAAGTGACATCGATGTCATACCGACCTAGGTATCGATCTTCATCAGATGCCTCAACAGATACAAGAGACATCTCACCCCCTAGAGATATATCAGCCGCTCCAGGTAATACGCCTTCTAGAACTGGACCTGCCGGCACAGGAGCGTCGGGTAACAGTGGCGGTAGCTCTGGCACTACGGCAGGCGCAGTGCTGTGTGTCCATGGCGGTCTGTCGCCATTAGTAGACAGTGTTGATAAGATCCGGCTTATCGATCGAAAACAAGAAGTGCCTCATGAAGGTGCCATGTGCGACCTCCTCTGGTCCGACCCAGACGAGATCGAAGGTTGGGGATTGAGTCCTCGAGGAGCCGGATTTCTCTTTGGCGGTGACATTGTCAAACACTTCAATCACAAAAACGATCTTTCCCTCATCGCTCGAGCACACCAACTTGTCATGGAAGGTTACAAGGAAATGTTTGACGGGGGCATTGTCACGGTCTGGTCAGCACCGAATTATTGCTACCGATGTGGCAACGTCGCAGCTATACTGGAACTGGGCGAAGATGCCAGCAATGGTGGCACGATTGCACGAAGCAACGGCGATATGGGGCGGAGTAATGGCGTATTGCGTGGTGATATGGGTAAATACATTTTGGGTCCAGGTAGACGGTACAGGGTGTTTGAAGCAGCCGCGCAAGATACCAGAGGCATGCCGGCGAAAAAACCGGTTGCCGATTATTTTTTGGTAAGTATTTATTCTCCTAACTATCCAGTTTCATAGTGACATGCTAACTTGAATATAGTGATATCATGTAATGACTTTTCTTTTCTACTATTCCTTTCTTTCACATTTGGCCAGTTCATCTTTTATGCGCATGTGTGAAGCACTGTCCTGTTGATGGACAAATGCAAATTTGACATCCTTGAACAGTTCTTATTTCTATTCCCCCCTTTTATTCGGTTTCATTCTACTAGAGGCGATTCAATGTATACACCTGTATGTATTCTTACAGGAAACCTACGGTTTAAAAAAAAGATATAAATATCGATAGCACCTAAATCTTCCAAATAAAGCCCTAGAAAAAGAAAGTAAATTTAAATATCTGGGTATATATATTTTTGAAATAAAAACCTTGAAAAGTCCTATCAAAAACAAACATAAGAAAAGTCCACCAACACCCTGTGTAGATTCCAATCCAAATTCCATAGGTATCTCATTGACTCCATCTATACAAAATCTAGATTTATCCCAAACTTTAGAAAACACACGAAAGAAAGAAAGAGAAAGTCGATTAATAGCCTGATGATGGAGTATTTGTATAACCGTAGCCATGTTTAACTCCTTGTTGAGGAACGCCCCCGGAGAATTGCAAGTTACCTTGCATGTCCACGGCGTTGCGATTGTCTGTATGGCCTGGGCGAGGAGTCGCGCCTGCAGGATTGTGCTGCACATTGGGAACGTTGAGAGTCATGAATTGGTTTCCTGCCCATCCTTCGCCCCAGTTCTCCAATCCTAGTGCCAAGGCACTTTGGTCGCGCATCCACCAGTCTTGGTTTTCCTCCATTAGGTTTTCGGTTAGGCCATTGAAGACGGGCATTGGAGGTGTCGCCCCGCTCACTGCCCCAGGGCTGTTGCTGCTGTTGGAGTTGTCGCAGGAAGTGTCCTGCTGGCCCATTTGTTGTTGTTGTTGTTGTTGTTGTTGTTGTTGTTGTTGTTGTTGATGGTGGGGATGCTGAGAGTAACTCATGCCTTGATTCGGGTGAATATGGTTCATGTTAGTTGGGGGTAACGACTGAGGAGGTCGTGAATAATTCTCAAACGGAAGATTGTCCATTCGTTCAGAATAGCGTACAGGCGCGATATTCGGGGCCCCTTGGTGTTGAATGGCTGCTGTTGGATAGGCTGTTCGTCTATTGGAGAATTCCGTAGCCGGCAGGGGCTGTGCCTGTTGTGGATGTACGCTAGACGATGATGATGGAAAGGCGCCGTCCTGGGTTGTGCCTGTAGCTACAGGCAATGACGCAGCAGCTTTTATCATTGGCGGCGAGTCCTCAGATACGCTAGGAGAAGTCACTGGATCCAAAGGCCCCCAGGAACCCCATTTGTTGCGAGTTCGGTCAAAAACCGAGGTGACCTCGCTAGGCACTTCAATATTCCACTTAATAGCAGACAGGTCGAGAATTCGCAAGGTTCGCCGAGCGCAAAGCCATCCTTCTGCTATTTCTTCGAGGTTTCGAACGCCATGAATGAGGTCTCTCCTGGCATTTCGATCTGGTAGATTCAATAAATGAATCGTGCAAGCCGAGTGCACGATATACACAGCAATATTGCAAATCTGGCGCAAGCCGTATGACCTTTTATATATGCGGAGAAGTTTGGATATGGCAGCTGCAGCTTGTGAGCATAATCTGCGTGGTGAGACGTGTTGTGGCAGCGGTGATGTTGACTTGACGTATTTCAGGAATGGGCGGTAGAGGTGGATGAATAAAAGTTGATAAAACATACTGTATCATGGTTAAAATGGTAGGCCATATAACTTGGAAAAGAGAGTAACATACTGCATAAGTAGGACTGGTGGCAGTTGGCCGTCTTTAGGCTCCATCTCCGTTGGCAAGCCTTTCTTCCATGCTTCAAGCCTGGTATGAAGGTCACTGAGCTTCGAAAGTTCGGCTTGTCGGGAGGGTTGCTTCTCGGTAGGAACAGGATGATAGAAGAAGGCAAGAAGATCATTGCTGATCTCACATAGCTTCGAGATCTGCAATGAAACTGCCCTGGTTCGTGCAGCTTGCGCACGTTCTCGCCTAAGGCCGGAATCCGTATACGGTATCCATGGCTCTGCTTCCTCAGCAGCAAACACATCAAACTTGGGGACAGTGGCATCCGAAACTGATAGTTGTGGCTGTCGACCCAGGTAATTGGACCAGCATCTATCACAAAAAGTATTAGAAGGTAAACATGCGAGGAGAAAGATGATTCTAGGAAGTTTGCGCATACTTATCAAAGAGAAAACAGCCCCAGAAAGTGATCCTTCTCGCGTCAATATCTTCCTCCATTAGCTTACTCGAGCCGAGAGACGTAGAGTCGACATTCAGCCCCAGGTCATAAGCCATCCGAAAGCTCATGCCACTGTAAACCCAGCCTTTGCCTTCACGACCACAGCCAGCCTCTCTGACAGACATCAAAGCTAGCGCTTGCACATTGCAGAGCCTAGCCTTCTCATGTTCGTCATGTTCAATCATCAAGCGTTTGGTTTCTTTGAAAAAGTGATCACCGGCTGTTGCAGAGTCTTGCGGGTTTTCGAAAGCGCCTGACCACGAGGTAAAGTGACAACCCAACGCAAGCATCGCATTAACCAACAACGGCGAGCAGTATTGACTTGAGCGGCCTCGGATAAAGTCTCGATAAAAGAGGCCTTTTGACAATGTTGTAAAATATGCGTAGTGCCAGGTGAAATACATGGTCAGCAAGTGCTTTATCAATGTCTCATCATTCGTGACGCTTGTCCACTGGGCGACAGAGAATCGCGATCCTTGTTCTATATTCATGAGGGATGAACTCTCCTCATCTACTTGCATGTCTGGCGGGAGGAACAGCAAATTGGATGTGCCTCCGATGAATTTGACGGAGCCATCCAGCATCAACTCACTCATTTTTCCTGAAAGCTCAGACTCAAACTGGTTGGCCTCCGGGCCGTCTTCGGCGAGTAGTGATTCGCGCTGGGTGAGGGTGTTCGGCAACCCTCTTTCTTGGTTGACTATGGCATCCGCGACATCCTCTAAGCTATCGCATGAGCGAATTTGGCGCACGAGGTCAATCGCACTGTCCTCATCATAGTTCAAGATGGCATGTATAAGCGTTTGTAGCGTGGTATTGCGAGTCCGAAGGTTGTCAATGTCTTTCTTATAAACTCCTTTCCTGCGATGATCGGAATTCGGGTCATAGATACCTGTCCATGGTGTTAGACAAGTCAAAAGAATGCAGGCCTAGGTGACGAGGGCTTACACGGCGTGTGATATACGGATAGACAGGCGGCACAACTGGGGAGGTTTCCGTCGCACTAAAGGATTACCATTCAGCATACGAGCCGTCTTTCAGCAAAGCGCATTCATTCATTTGTTACCTTTGACTTCCTCCTGCGACAGGCAATGCAGGCCGAACTCACGCAGCGACGCTTGGCGGCCTGGCCATCGTCGTTCCCTTGGGCCTTGACTTTGGCTTGCGTCGTGTCGGCCGCCTCATCCGTATCGATATTGGTTTTGTCATTCATCATTCGGACTTCGAATTCTCTTGCTGTCGTTGCCGTAAATCATGTCCATAGTGGGAAAAGACAGAAGTCTGCTACCGTGGCGACGCACGCATGTCGATATTTGCTCCTCTTTGGCAGAAAGACACCAACAGACGAGGGAATGAAAGCGCCCACGGAGGGCAAGCCCGAGTCCCCGCTGAATAATACAGACACACAGACCCCGCGCAGATGATCCGCTCCCCAGCGGATCGCACTCCAGATCCTTTTTTTGCAATTCCGAAAAGCGCGGTAGGCGAATGGGAAAGACAAGATCGTTATCTCTGCGAGAAGAGGATGGTTGTCGGGTGATTGGTCGGTTATTTTGCTGAGCATCACCAGCGTTGATAGCGCCACCGGCTAGAGACATGGACTGCGATTACGGTACGGCGGGCCACACTGCCACAGACGCCATGTCCCTGACGAGATGTCGCTGTTTTGCCACAGTTTCATGTTCGAGGAAAAACGGAGAAATTGATGTTCCAGTTTCTTGTTCAATCGAGAGAATGGTCTTCATTTGGTACAGTTCGAACAAAACACACAACTCGCGATCGATATAAGCCGATCTGGTTGGCCAACTATGGACTGATTAATGTCTGCACTGCGATTGGCCAGTCGTACCTCAACATATACCCAGGTAGTGCAGTGGGGTGACAAAAGTGTTAGCACCCTCCCCCTACACATATCATGCTGTCTATCAGCAAGCTCTTATAAACATCTAGAGCCCTTACATATTATATTTTCATCGTATAACTCCCGGGACGTCTTCAAATTATCTTGCTATTAGGTGCTGGATGTTGCATTTGGTTGCGCAGTCCTCCTACACGGGTGTTAAAACATTTGTTCTGCACAGCCTTCGAAGCAGCATCACGATACTGTAGTCGCGAGTCCATTGGAGATAAGAATTCTAGATATCATCCCAATCCAACACTGGCGCATTCCACTGCACCAGGCGCTCGACATCCCATAGCACATATCCCCAATCCCACGGGTCACCCAGAGAGAGAAAACAAGGATATCCATCTTTTAGAGGGTTATCAAGCCATGCATCCGGGTGTAGAGGCTCGGGACCAACCCAGGTATTGATCCAGCCTTGACTAGGCCGCTCCAAAATAGGGAACGCGGAGATAACATCGTCAAGATCCTCGCGCTCGTAACGGTCTGCTGGGGATAGAAGAGGATATTCATGGACATCTTGTGCAATATCCCACACTTTCACATCATGGATAATTCGAAGGTTGTTTGCGACTGCATTCTGCCTCTCCTCATAGGGTAACTGGAGTGTCTTAAAGAGGAAATATGGACCAATTTCAATTATTGACTGGCGGAAAAATTCTGCAACGTAACGTCCGTCTACATGTTGTCAAGTCACCACTTAGTAAAGGTCCTTGGCTTGCTTTCAAGGAGAAATTCATACCTGAAAGATCATCTATTTGACTCATTGGCGTGCCGGGAGGCAACAAATTCCCATGCTTGTGAGAATCAATAAATAGGGGGTTGTTGGGATATTTCGGTTCGAACTTCTCGATAAGAGCCTTGGTGATCTCGTCAAATACCTGTTGATATTTCAATTCGAAATACCTCCAGATACATCCGACCTCCTCCAATTCCCACGGAGGAATAGTGCCCCATAACAGACGCCATGCGTCCTCTTGAGAAAATGTCTTGTCATCCCAGACATTTTTAAACTCATTTCCCCTTTTGCTTGGTCGTGATGGGTAATATTCTTGTTGACCAAATATATTACACCATGTTCGAAAACAATAAAAAGCCCTAAAGAAGCGAGCACGCTCGTTAGGCGAAAAGCAGATAGGTAGCACCGTCGTCTTCCAGTCTCCGTGGTCGCTACTCTGCCACCAGTGCGGTTCCTCTACACTCTCTGAATAATCCTGCAAAAGGAATACTGCTGCTTCATGAAGTCCCAGGAGTCGGACAAACTCCTCGGAACTTAATGAGCTATGGCTGTCGTATTTCTTTCTGCTGTCCTCTCTAGAGGCTCGTCGGCAAAAGTCCAAGATTGTCATGATCTGTTCAGTATTCTTCGTTTCCGAGGCCCAGAGACCTCTGGAGTAAACTGATGCAAGTGTTTCAACAAGGTCTACCTGGCCATCACATTCCCGACAGAGGAGATCAAAAAGAATCGTGCTGTTTGGAAGCCACAGTATATCTGATAGTACTTGCTGGACGCTCAAACAAGGGCTTTCAGTGAAGCAAAGTCGGGGATCCGTTTCAAGATAGAAATCTTCAACTCGGTCGGCAGCCCCTGCAAAGTCGGATTCGCCTAGTAGATGATATTGTTAGAATTTTTCTCTCAAGCCCTCCTAAGCCCTCCTGAGTTCTCGCTTACCATTGAACGAAGATCTGAAGCATCTCTCTGCGTTGTGTTGAGGAAGAAGAAGTGCGGGCGTAGAGATATGCCCTCTAGGCCTGACTAGGAGCTGCGGCGTCTAAATACAGATGTGCGGAGCTTCCCGTGAGATTATATATCGTTTTCATGATCTAGTTCTAGGAATCCAACGAGAAAGAATAATCGAGGAGTAACCAACAATAACAATGACCTATACCGCCTTCTTATTTTAGCAATGTGAGGGTCGCCGAAAGCCAATCATATCCATTTAATAACCTCCCATTTTATCCGGCAGAATATGTGGCGGTCTAGCTATGGGCAATGCTACGCTTTGATTGGCCATTCTATAAATGCGGCTCCGTCAAGCACATCTAGCATCGCATCGCCTCCTGAGAGAGTACGTATACTCCGTAGAGGTGGTGAGAAAGCAGTAATTCTTGGATAATTAGGGTTAGACGACAGGCAGATTTATTGTACACACTCTCTGAATCATGCCGGGGACTACGTTAGATGACTGTGTACAAGACCCAGGTACTTCCAGCAAGTTGCCGGAAAGAAAAACACCCCCCTATATATCACAACTAGGGCGTTGATGTTTACTTATTTATCAGTTGATGGCATGGCGAGGCAAGTGAGACAGAAAAACGTGGCTGCAGTAGATGTGGGTCGTGACTCGTGCGGCTCAACAATTTCCCATCAGCCGCAAGCCTGGCCATCGGCAATCAACTCTCTAAGTTTACACCAACCTCTCCTTTCGTTTGATCACATATCTATATCTCTTTCTGGATCTCCCCAAGGCATTTGTCTGCCTTTGTCGCTCGCTTATTTCTAGTCCATTTTTGCAGCAATGCATTCCGCTCTTTGCTCCCTCTTCGTCCTGGCACTGGCCGTGCGCCAGGCCGCCGCTACCCTCAATCTCAACATCTCCGGTCCCAGTTGGGACTACACTGCCAGCGACCTGGCAAGTACAACATCGGAGGCCTGCAAGAATGCGTATAGTGCAAGCATCGACTGCGATGACACCCTCATGAGCATTGTCGCGTCTCTGGATCCCGATTTTAACCCACAGTCCGCAGACTTGGAGAGTATGTGCACCACCACGTGCAGCGATTCATTGGCGCAGTATGTCAAAGATGTGAACGCTGCATGCAATCAGTCCGGCGATCTGGCCAATGTCGCCAGCGGCAACAATGGCATCCCGCAGGCGTCTGTGGCCGCAGTTGGCGAGGTATTCCAGTACAAGTACGGCGAGGTTTGCGCCATGAATGGGTATGTATATGTGTATGTATATACACGAAATGTAGCTGACTTTATATTTTTTCTAGGACCAACTATTGCTACTTGACCTTCTCCGAGAGCAGCAACTGGGCCAAAACCGACTTCCCTTGCACCGATACATGCGCAGTGCAGTTCTATGAGAACGCACACAACCAGCCCGGTTCGGCATATTGGTTTGACTACTTTTACCTCTCCAACCAGACGTCATATTGGGAAGATACCTTTGCCGGAGGCTGGAAGACAGTGGTTAAGTGCGGTGATGCTGAGGACAGTGTCAGCTCTGCGAGTGCGAGCTCGAGTGCAAGCGCAACTGCGTCAGATAGTAGCGCTGTCTCGTCAGCTGCGACGGCTACAGCAGTGACATCGACTGCCGCTGCCGCCGTAACAACGGGCACAGGATCTACGGCTTCTACATCAGGGTCCACAACAGGAAGCAGCGCGGTGACGGCGACAACCAGTAGAGCAACTAGCGGAGCTGTGAGGAACAGGGCTCCGTTCGCTGGGCTTTTTGGCGCCCTTCGATACTGATCACATCTCTGAGCAAGTAGTGGCTGTATGCATGTTGTATATACGCGGTTATAATAATATTAATCATACCAATCATAATATAACAACATCTGGATAATTTAAAATAGGGCACTACCGCCAACACTTCGAACCAGCTTTTTGCATATTTACCAAACACAACGGACGTTAGCTAATGTTTCGGGAATGTCAGTTATAAAAATATCAAGCAACTACTCGCTTGATTCGAAAACAGCTTGGTGTTTTCGAGATGTTGACCGACATTACCGAAGCGGACAATTAGGGTTTGTGCCTCCTACATACCCTAATCTGACCAAACCCATTCAGTCTTACCTTACACTAGCTACGTATACAGAAAAAAAGAAAAAAAGAAAAACGCAGAAGAAAAGTGAGCAGTGACAACAAAACAATACACCCGATCTTTTATCACGTACACCGCCGATTGTCCGATATAAAAAAAATATATTTATACCTGCGACAAGTGCCGCCCACGGGACAACCTTCCCATTGCGGGTTTGACGGCTCATCAAAGACCCATGGACCCATGGGTTGAGCGTATTTTCAAACAAACATGACAGAAAGGGAATTTTCATTATGAAACTGGATGAAATTTTTCTCCTGAACCGCTTAGAGTACGTAAGTTTAGAACGTACACCTCCCTAAATAATTGTGCGTTTCACACAGCCTCCGGGCCCGGGGCCTTCCACGGCCCACTGTAGAATATTCTGCAGCGGGTCAGCCTAAACTACCCGTAAGGATCGAGGTTTACTAATCGGCGTATCGCAGTAAATTAAACCCCGTTCCTAACGACGACCAGTCACGAAGAGTATAATGACCAATTAGTGCTGCTACCCCCGGGTGGTACGTAGCAGATTAAGCCGTCCTCAGCTGCCTCAAGCGGTTTAGGCGCCGGCACGGAGATCGTACCGTGTGAATGCATGCAGTTTAGATTAGTTACATAATAAAACACATCGTTGGCAGACGGCCTGCCAACGCATACGTAGATGGTAATACGTAAATCTGCGTATGGCTGCCTGACCGTTGACGGCATTGGAATGTTGAGACGAGGCGAGCGTGGGATGGACGGATGATCGCAAGCATGATGAGTAAAATAAGGCAGGCTGAAAAATACGGCGTGTGCTCCGTAACGAACGGAACGGATAGATGAAAAATACGCCACGGCCCAATACGACGGGTCAGATTAGCAGCAACCGCTGACGACAAGTTGGACGCAGCATGCAGTCACGCCCCCCGGCGTTCGTCTGCCGAACGCTTGCTTATCTCTTCCTCTTAGTATTAGTATCGCATGCTCCCTACAATTTCGCCCTCGACTGTACCACAGCCTCTTTACACTGAACACTACTTGCCGACATCTCGATTACTATTATTATTGCTACCGCACTCACCGGCCGTCGCCGTCTTCCACTCGTCTTTGTCGTCCCTCCGCGAACGTCTTCCCCGGAGTCGCGTGCTATCGTCTCCCTATCGGGAACTTTTCCCACTGATAACGCACACCTCCCTCGTCGACATCGCCAATTTCTGCGCAAACCACACGAACTGCCCTGGAAAGTGCCTACGAAAATCCGATTCTCGCACGCCGTATTTTTGGTCTCTTCTTCTTCACCATTCCATCTATGTACCTCGCACAGACTCTCGATCAGAGTGCCTCCTCGGGAGATAGTATGGTATTAAAGTTCTCTCTGGAGTATGCAACATGATGGTACCCAGAGCTTTCCTGTTTTCCTCAGCAGCGCGCGGTCAGACAACCTCCGTAAATAATGAGAAGGCTGCGCCAATTTCACGACATGCCAAGGGGAAACCCTTACCTTCGGGTGCGACATACTCTCAGCCCTCTCAGCCCGTCGTTGTTGCCGACTTGACCACGGTGCCACATACAAGCCCCGTCATCATACCGCCAAAATCCAAAACAGAGCGAAATCGAAATTTCTATGGAGACAATAGAGCGGGGGGAAGTGCGCGCAGAAATTCTACATCGTCACGGAAATCAGCCTCCACTCAGACTTTAGATCGCAATCTACCTTCAAATGTGGCTACGCTACTCGAAACGACAACCATCCCACGTCGAAGCAGAAGCATAAGAGGTGCCCGCAAATTGCCACGTGGAAACCATGTCGAAGAATTTAGTCGCCTGCTCATGGATGGCGTCAAATCACGAGATGACTACACTAATCTCGATGGGATTGCAAACTCGCCATTAGACTACCTGCTCAGTCCTCCGGATGAGCAATACGACAACAGTCTGACATCTACAAGCCATACGGATACCGAAACGCCTCGCTTTAATCGATCCTTTTCAACGGATTCCGTACCCTCCTTGGATAACGACTTGAATTCGTTTAGCACTTTAGGTCCAGATACTCCGTCGCCATCATCAGCTTTTGCTCAGAGACGGGTCTCGGAGCGACGAAAACAGTTATCTCCACCGCAAGAGTGTGCGACTGACCATCCACTTATGGAAGTTGACATCGAATCGTTGGACGACTCTTACCTTGAGGTTCAAGAGATTACGCCTGCTTCGTCACCGGAAATCCGTTCTTTGCGAAATTTCCCGCGGCTTGGATTTACCTTTAAATCCAACCTTACTGCCTCGCTCAGAGCCATCAAGTCCGCAGCGCAGACAGTATCGAACTTTGCAACTCCCTCTGTCCGGCCGGATGATTTTCTCACGCGTTCTTTATTCTCCATCACTCCCGAGCTGACAGACGACCGGCGTCCACTTCCTCTGAGTGGACCTCCATCACCTGCTCTTCGCCGTTACCTCAATCCAATCACGTTGTCTCCAACTGAGATGCACGTATACCACGATTACCCACCACAGGATATGTCGCAAGGCATCAACAGCTGCCCCATTTCGATTCAAATGCAAACATACAACCGGTCTGGATCAGGGAACAACAAGGGACCATTCAGCACGAGGAGCGGAAATAACCAGCAAACATTCTTATTTGACCCCGAAGTTCCTTCTTCCCGACAACGAGAACCAAGAGAAAACAGCGATTTCCTCCGCATGGTTGTTCTCGAAATGAACATGCGTCGCAAAGGTAAATTGCGAGACGATGTTCCCACACGCGCGAGGATATGGCTTCCACCACGCAAAGCTGCACGGATGGCTTCGGGCGATTACGACGAGAACGAGCCAGCCATTCCCCAGCGATGGATTGGAATCTCTATTGAGCGGATTGAGGGCTGATATTCCCTCTCTACTTCTCATTTCCTCCATCATCCAACCTTCTTTACATGTACATACAATAGCCTTACATCATGGTCGTCTATATCTCGGTATGGAGCAGACATTGTTCACGACATAGCGCGGCGTTTGATTATTTATCAGGTACGCTACAGCCAACTGGTTTGGTACCACTACAGCATATCTTAGCGGTCATTTGCTCTCAAGCATAATTTACTGCATATTATTCTGAAATCCTCGCTACACAACGAGCTTTACAATACCGTAATTTCGCTTTTCTCCGTCGCCTATCAGGCTATCTTTATCAATATCCGCCTTTCCCGCACTAAATCGTAAGCTTCGAAATTAAGTAGCATTGGCATTGCTGTATTAGGCTATCAGCATTAGCATAGCTAGCGGACCTCCAGGCTCCATCTATCATCTAACGAATTAGCGACCCAACAATCCAATTTTCAACGTTACAAGTGTGTGAATTCTGGGGCTCCCCACCACTTTTTTCTCTCTTAATTATTTGGCTAGGAGTTGGGGTGCATCCTTCCTTGACTGCCTAATCCTCCGATTATTGACTTGGTTAGGCACCATCGCTGCATGGGTATTTACACATTTGCATGTGCAGTGTGCACAGTGCACACAAACAATATGTCTTATCTGTGGCCAGTCAACAGCTGCAGATGATGCCTGTCCTCGTGGACAAATCAAAGAAGGGAGGAGGTATGCATGTAGTTTGGTATTTATTTGTTCATCTAAGCACTCATTCAACATGTAAATAATGCAAGAGTGAGTGAATTTAGATCTTGTGATTTTTTGTTGAATGTCTGACACTCTTGGAGCTTCCCACTATAAAGAATGTGACATGCAGAATTGACAAAGCGCTCTGAGAGGCATGGAATGCTAGGGAAACTTCAGAAGAATAATTTGCAAGATAAATAGCAGGCAAATATTCTACTATATCATGTAGTTAGACAGGCCTTTTACTCTGGCCTCAGTTGTTCTTCTATATAATTGTTTGCCTGAGGCCACAATGACGTCCGTCAAAGTCACATGTTTTGGCTGGCGCCTGCCTAATCTGCACGACGCAAGTCCAGCGAATCAGAGCGCTCGCAGCCTGGACAACGTCCGTGAGGCTCTTTATGTCCTCGCTCATAAACACCATAAATAGCTTCAAAGGTGATCGAAAAGAGTGATCGATGTGAGAGCTTACTAAGGTTCCATTCCCTTTTAAAAGCTAATCAAGATCTTTCTCCTTTCTCATCATACATATATCTCAAAATGGAGGAGGATACTCATATTCCGGATGCCGGCCCGCTGAACGAAGAGGAGGATTTGGATGAGAAGTAACGAACCTATCTGAAGCTTACATTGCAACAATAATCTAATCACTTCTATGCAGATATCCAAACCGGCCTCGCAATCACTCACCCACCCTTCCATTTCATGACCTCTTCACTAATCTATTCAACCCATTGAATGACAACAAGAAGAAGCCTACCGGCCAAGCAGCGGCCAGCAGGAAAGTTGGGCCTCATGGACCAAATAGTCTCAATCCGCAGGAGCGTCGGCGAGATATCATTCAGCGTTTCATCTCGCGCTGGCGCAAGGAAGTTGGCGATGATATCTACCCGGCCTTTCGACTCATTGTTCCCGACAAGGATCGAGACCGCGCCATGTATGGCATAAAAGAAAAAGTCATTGGCAAGCTTCTCGTCAGGATCATGAAAATCGACAAAAACTCCGAGGACGGCTCTAGTCTACTGAACTGGAAACTGCCAGGCCAGAGTGCCGCCTCTCGCATGGCGGGCGATTTCGCAGGACGATGTTATGAAGTTCTATCTAAAAGACCGATGCGGACAAATGTCGGTAATATGACTATCGAAGAGGTCAATGAGCGTCTAGATACGCTATCAGCGGCTTCCAAGGAGGACGAGCAGCTTCCCATATTGGCCGAGTTCTACCGACGCATGAACCCGGAAGAACTCATGTGGCTGATACGTATGATCTTGCGCCAGATGAAAATTGGGACCTCAGAACGGACCCTGTTTGGCGTGTGGCATCCGGATGCCGAGAGGCTGTTTAGCATATCCAGCAGTTTGAGGCGTGTCTGTTGGGAGCTTCATGACCCCAACATTCGGCTGGAAGGTGATGATCGCGGCGTCTCACTAATGCAATGTTTCCAACCTCAGTTGGCCCAGTTCCAGATGCATTCATTTGAGAAGATGGTGCAGCGGATGCAGCCCACGGAAGCCGATCCCACGTTCTGGATTGAGGAGAAGCTTGATGGCGAGCGGTTACAGCTGCACATGGAAAGCGACGATTCTGTTGAGGGAGGCAAAAGGTTTTCCTTCTGGTCACGGAAGGCTAAAGACTACACATATTTATATGGAAATGGATTTTCTGACCCAAATGGCTCTTTGACCCGCCACTTGAAGGATGCCTTTGTCGACGGGGTGGAAAACATCATCCTAGATGGCGAAATGATTACATGGGACCCCGAACAAGACGCACCGGTTCCGTTTGGCACTTTGAAGACGGCTGCCCTGTCGGAACAGCGAGACCCAAATGCAAAGAAGCCGCGTCCGTTGCTCCGGGTTTTTGATATTCTGTATTTGAATGACAAGGAATTAACACGATATACGCTGAGAGACCGGCGCAATGCACTTCAAAAGGCTATACGGCCGGTGCATCGCAGATTTGAAATACATTCTTATACGGAAGCCACTACAGCCGCCGAGATTGAGCCTGTCCTTAGAAAAGTCGTGGAAGAAGCATCCGAAGGTCTGGTCCTGAAGAATCCTCGATCTCCGTATAGATTGAATGAACGCCATGACGATTGGATGAAGGTGAAGCCTGAATATATGACCGAGTTCGGGGAGTCGCTAGACCTCGTGGTTATTGGAGGCTATTACGGCCAGGGAAAGAGAGGAGGAATCCTCTCAAGTTATCTGTGCGGCCTACGTGTGGATGACCAAGCCAGATCGAATGGAATGAAATGCTATTCCTTTTGCAAAGTCGGTGGCGGCTTTAGTGCTGCCGACTATGCAAATATTCGTCACCACACAGACGGCAAATGGAAGCCCTGGAATCCTAAGAAGCCTCCCACTGAGTATATTGAACTTGCAGGTGGGGAGATGACCCAACGAGAAAGGCCGGATGAATGGATTCGTCCGGATGATTCAGTCGTGATTTGTGTCAAAGCAGCGTCTGTATCAGTCAGCGACGAATTCCGGATGGGCCTTACATTGCGATTCCCGCGTTTCAAGAAACTGCGAATGGATAAAGACTGGAAGAGTTCTTTGTCAGTGCAGGAGTTTTTGGACCTGAAATCAAATGTTGAAAAGGAGCAGAAAGAAAAGGAATTCACCGTCGACAATTCCCGCCGAAAGCGAGTCAAAAGAACCACGAAAAAGCCCTTGACCGTTGCGGGCTATGACGAATTCGCAAAAGTGGAACTCACAGGGCCAGTTGGGAATATATTCAATGGGTTGAACTTTTGTAAGTCGAGACTTCACTTTCCTTTATATATGACATTGAACGATGGACGATGGACAATGGACTGATCAAATTCAGTTGTCATGAGTGATACAAACACGCCGGAGAAAAAGACCAAAGCCCAACTCGAGCAACTGGTCAAGTCGAATGGCGGTAAGATTTATCAAACTCATACAGCTGTCCCCGATACTGTATGTATAGCGGACCGAAGTAAGTCATTTAATTCCTCACATAAATGTTGAAGTTGTGTATATGTTTGACAATCTACTTATACATAAGTAGGAACCGTCAAAGTGGCATCACTGCAGAAGAGTGCTAGTGAAAACATTGTTCGACCGATCTGGCTATTTGACTGCATCAAGCAGAACGAGGCTGATAAGAATCTGCCTCAATTTTTACTTCCACTGGAGCCTCGGTAAGAATGTAGAAAGGATTATCTAATGCGTAGATGGCTGATTTGGCCGCTTTCAGGCACATGTTCTTCACCAAAGAGGACCGACAAGATGAGATTGCCGGCAATGTCGATGAATACAAAGACAGCTACACCCGGGACGTCACCGCTGAAGAACTCCGAACTATCCTTGATGGCGTAAAACTCAAGGATAGGACCATTGACGGCACGAAGGTAGCTGAGTTGTCTGAAAGTCTCTTTGAAGAAGCCCAGGAGCTCAGATCTTCGACTGGAGACCAAGAAGGGTATCCACCTGGCTGGCTCTTCAAGGGCCTGACGATACATTTTCATAGTCCCTCTCCTGCAACCTCTGAAAACGACAAAGGTTCAACTCAAAGACTCTGGCTCGCGCGGCAACTGACAGAATTTGGAGGTGCCGATATTGCCGAAACTTTGGGCGTTGATACATTATCCAGGAAGGGGAAGAACAAGGCGACAAAGAAAGATGCACCGACACACGTAGTCATTGATATTAATGATGACAATGGTCTCCCTAGACCTAATGCCGCAGAAGAAATATCATCCACCCGCAAGGCCCTTTCGGAAATGCAAATGTCTGCTAGCGACAGTTTGAAGATTCCGCATCTTGTCACTGTGGAATGGATTGAGGAAAGTTGGAAGGAGAAGACTTTGCTGGATGAAGAGAGTATGTATTTCCTTTCCCCTTTATGGTATGTTATGACTTGGGAGTAGCTGACGTGGTTTTATTTGTAGGGTTCTCTCCTCGTCTATGAGTGAAATGAAATGAGAGATGTGGTGATGATGACCGTTTTGAATATATATTATACGTGCTTTGAAAATTCTAGGTAGCAACCAGATATCATTACGACTGATTCACAAAGGAAAAAAAAAGCTCAATTTTGATTAATATTTCTTTTTATGCCGTACACGCATCATTGCCTAACAGAGGGAGAAAAGCTCTATTCCTGCATAGGCATGGGCATGGGCGTTGAAACCCGTTCTCCTAACCTCGACAAAACATCAATGTACTCATGAGTTATCCCCCAGGTAGAAACCAGAGTCGACAGAATCCGGATACCTTCCTTTAGCACCCTCGATGGACCCTGGGGACTGCATATATCACCCACACCCGTCACATTACCGCTCATCGTCTGGCCCTCACGCACAAAGAGTTGCACAATTTCGTCGTCGCATGGTCGGTCGAGGTGTATGAATGTTGGCGTGGGCGCCGGCTCGGATATGTCTGGCTGCTGCTGTTGAGGGCATGAGCCTTCTAGTTCCATCTCTACCGATAGTGAGACTTGTAGTAGCTGCGTTCTTCCGCATGGGTCGTAGAAGCACAAGCCGTACGCCCATAGAGTGAGAGTAGCTAAAAACACGGCTACCGGTTCGTGGAACGCGTTGGTCGAGTACCGGCGTACATACCACAATACAGAACCAGCGTGGATTATGGAGAGACGGGCTTTGTATTGATCATGCCTCACCCACCGCCACGCCTGTTGGTAGTCGGAGGATTGCGCAAGTCTGCTATCCCACGGGGTTGTCGCGTCTGCTAATGATGTAGCCAAGCTGCGTATCTCTTGAAACGGAACAAGAAGTACGATGCGCGCTGTATGTAAATGCAGTACGGTTGAATGCTCGAAACCTGCTGCCTTAGCGATTGTCCCGTTCGCAAACCAGTGAAGCGTGTCCAGACAATCGCAGGCGCTGTTGCGCCATTTGGAATACATCGGAATGCCTGGTAGCCAGACAGCATTTGAAGATGGAATTGCCGCTTCCCGTGGCTGTTTTGTTGCATTGGGGTTCCAACATGTGAGTGGACTTTGGAAATAGTCGCTCACCTCCCACAGTCTTTGATAGAGCGCGTGGAGAAGTAGAGTGTGGCCGAATTCGCCTATGTCAGGAACAAGTCTCTTCTCAATGAAAAGAACCTCGGTAGCTGAATAGAGAGACACGTTTTCTCCATGGTATAGTACTTCCCAGGTGTCCCCCGACTTTGCATCCCATAAGCTTTCGTGTGCAGGAACTGGTGCCTGTGCATCTTTCAGGGTAAACAAGGGTCGGAAGTTGCTCTCGGTATAACCTAGAGTGCTATCAAGAAGCCAGATAAAGTAACCAGTTCTTCGCATAGTCTCCATTTCAATCCACTGCTTCCATGACCCGCCACTATTATCAATTCTGGATTTCTTGCTTGAGAGAAGTTTCTCTTGATGAGCAAACCGCACAAGATCGCTCAATGAGCTTAGACCCAAACTCTTAGCTTGATCATTGCCGCTGTGTATGACACCAATACAATTCAGTAGCGTCACCTGTATCAGCCAAATAGGTACTGATTCGGGCTTATACTTTTCCTTTTCCACAAGAATAGCCCTTCGTGCAAATTCCTGGAGCGGATATGCGTAGTGTGCAGTATCCGGCGAATTTATGGAACAGGAACCGATCGCTGACATCGTAAGGACCAAAATCCAGTGGGCTTGATTTAGATCAAATGTTGGCATGTGAAAGATCGGGTAGACAGGCTGAAATTCATCGAAATAATGGGATAGAAAATACGTCAACAGATCTGCCACGGGGAATGGAGTGGGTTCGAATGGTGCGAATAAGGTCTGAGAACAGCACAATTTGTCGAACATGTTGAGAATGGTTTCATAGGTGCTGGATGGAATTTGCCTTGTAGTAGCTGAGGTTTCCAGGCATATTTCACGGGCTAATTTCTCGTGTACTTCTGGGAATGCTAATCGTGATACGGGAACAACTCCTGGTATTGTATGTTCGTTAAATGACGAAACCGAATCTTCTGATGGCCCCCAGCAAGTCTTCCGCTTCCATTTTTGCTTCGTATGGCGGGCTCCCTCGCCGTCCACGTAATAGTCACCGCAGCCCAATGCTTCATCATTTGATACGGAGATTGAAGAACCATCTTGCGACAGGCTGCTGAGTGATTGGGGGCTTTGTGTTGTAGCCAAATTTAGGCAAGAGGTTGGTTCTGAAAGGCCGAGAACAGGGACGGGGTCCACAGCTGTTGTGGGTTCTAACCATTCGTTTTTCGCATTCAAACTTTCTAGCCACCACTCGTGCGAAGCGTCGTAGGAGAAATTCGGATCCATAGGCTGTAAGGAGTTTAGATCTTTTGAGATATCAATTGGAAGCCAGTTCAGACTTAGATCATCTACGGGCTGGAACAACTCCGGATCCAGAGGCAATTCCAAGCCTGAAGGCGGGGGTATTTCAAGAGGAAGATTATTGTCATGAGCCTGTGAAGGATCTAGACACTCTCCTTCTGTCAAGATATTGTTCGGTACGGTCATCGGAAAGACGGCTGCGTTGTCCTGAGAATATGCTTGAGGCGAATTGCAAGGGTACGAAGGATGTGACCTGTCTAAAACATGCTCGTGAGGAGTTTGATTTTGAGGCTCGATATCACAAGGGGTCGCAACATCCTGTTGACCAAGTAGTCGATTATGTTGGCGCTCTGGTGGTATTTCAGGGCTTGCGCGATCTGACGGCGACTTTGAATTATAGGTGATAAAACGAAACTGAAATTGTTGGGGTCTTGATTGTAGCGATGGAGTTTCGTGGCCAGGCACTATGTGCTGCTTCGATGTATCCGTCATAGACCGCTGTCCAACAGATTCCTTCCTTCGAGAGGAGGTTTTAGCTGTAGACTTTTGACCTGAATCCGTGGCTCCCTTGACCTTTGTGCGCCTCTCAGTAGGATACTGACAGCCGATTGCACGAGTCTGGCACCGATGGCAAGGCTCGCCGCCGCTACATCTGACACGAGCAGATGCACATTGAAAACAGGCGCGGAAAGTTTTGACGGTGATTCTGTGGATCCGATCCGGTCGTCCTTCAACGCCTGGAGCGTGATGACTTTGATCGTGTCGATAAAGAGTGTCACTGTTGACTAATCAATGGCTGGGCAGAACGACTTTAGACACAAGCCGAACATACCTTCTTGAAAAGCGGCGGTTGCATTGAGCGCATTCAAAGGGCTTCTCCTTTGTATGGCTACGCAGGTGCCTTTTGAGATGCTCTGGCCTCCTAAATGTAACATCGCATATCGAGCATTTCGAAATTGGGGAGGACGGTGCCGCCTTTTGGCGTTCTTGGATCATCTGGTCTTCCATGAGGAGGTGGCTATTCAATTAACCGCCGAGTGTTCTGTAGTAAATATGGATTCAGTCTGCAAACGACGTTAACTTTACACGCATACACTGTGCCAGTGTGGTTGTCGATCCCGAATCATCGATTCAAAGGTGAATTCATTTGAAATTGAAGCTGAAGAGGGATGTGTGAGGATGTTGGAACATTTTTTTTTTTCGCTTTGGCAACGGTATGGCCACGCGGGGAAGGAAGAATCCGGGGTAGCGGCTTCCTTATGAACAAACATCTTTCCGCCACTCGCAATGCGTCTCTCCCCTCAGCAGCACGAGACAAGTCCATGCCGGGATTCCTTGCCTGTTTCTACCACTAGCCCTGCTACCTACGTGCGTTGGCGCGTGCCAACAAGGCCTTGTATGGCTTCCTCCGCTTCTCCACATCGGCTAATTTGTCGCGCTTTTTTGCCGAGTCCTCTCCAGTGTATCCTCGAGCTGCGAGCTTGTTTGCTGGTGCACAGGCATACGCAGGGGCTAGTGCTATTGTCTTCTCTTTGATTAGATGCCTGGATACAGTCATGCATGCAGGAGCAAGCTTACTGGTACCTGGGCATTCCTTGACAACATTGGAAAATGGCACATGGCATTTATTAGCCGAGCTTCTGGACTCTTCCTAAATGACTGGCCGCCCTAATGCACAACACACCTAGGCGACTGCCTGCAGCATACAAGTGTACTCAACTAACCCATATAGAACTATGCTGATATATCACCACATCGCCAGCTACAGCTACATGCGTAGAAGTAAGCATGCCCGGCCATCTCAGCGATGGGTGCGAATTCATACTGCCAGCTACTGTCCTCTTAAGCTAAAGCTCCTCTACGCCCCACATCGGCCGATCATGGCTCGCTCTCCTGTTTTTTATTTCTCGATGTAGCGACCATCAAATGAGCGCTGGATGAAAATTATATCCATTACTTCTGGTACTTGACAACTAAGACATGAATACGCAACTGTCTTATGACTAACCAACCTGACGACTCAGCTAGCACTAGCCTGGGGTCAGCCGGAACCTCCGCGCATCCGAAACGGCCAACAACCAACAAAAACCAACATCGCAGACTACATCGCAGACTACATCTCCCATCGGAAAATGTTCAAGACCACACATGGCTTCCCGTGAATAAAGACTATATGCTCCCATGAGCGACGGTATCCAGGCTGTAATTCGTGACGGGCGACGGGTCTATCGGCAATCTACTGGCAATGCCATGAATTCCGCCGCACTGCAGGGTGCGAACATCGCATTCCTTGCGCACTCGGCACAACGGGGGTCTCAATCGAGTATCCAGAATGCAGGCGAGACGATGCGAGCGACCCCGAAAATCGATTCATCCCGTCCTACCAAACACAATGAACCCGACCCCGAGTCTGAGAAGCCGGAGGTTGGCCTTGTCATGGATAGGATAAAGGCGTTCTCCAGGCCTGGAAATAATCATGCACGACCAAGTGCGCAGAGCAAAAAATCTAGTGACCTCTTGAAACCAGAGCCTCCGCAAATACAAGCTGCGGCATTGGCAGCTTCAAGATCAGCGAGTCGCACTCCTCAGACTGCTCCTTCGTCACGGTCTATCTCACCGATCAAGAGAGCGGCGACCGGAACTAGTCCCTCCAGGAGAGATGCTATTTCACCGGCGCCGAAGCCCGATTTCTTGCTCGCTCGAAGTCCCAGGCCGTTGCATGCCCCAACCCCAGTTCGAAAGATCCCAGGTGTTGCACATTCGCTGGCGAATATCACAAATGAGAGCAAAATTGGAGCAGGTAGTGAACGATCACAATCTAGACAACCCGGTTCGCGGAAAAACGAGACCATCAGCAACAGACCAAAAGCAGGGAAGATCATCAATTCATCTCCTGATAAAGAACCGAGCATTTCACCTCTCAGACAACCGCCAAATAGAGACGAACCTAAGCAAACACCACCGATACTTAAGCCTAAGCCAGTTATTTCAATCATTGAAGAGAAAAAATTACTATCCGAGCCATCTAAAAGAAGTATACGGCGTCTACCTGAGGATACATACACAAGCGCGCCTCAGTCTCCTCGAAATAGCAGCCCAAGAAACCGTGACACAGCACAGTCAGATACCGCTACTATACGCTCTTCATATACACAGTCCACATCTGACGAAGCGACGATCCCCGGTAGTTTACATTCCATCAATCGCCAAGACACTGGGAATGCAGATGGCATGACAAAAGAATCTTTGGCAGATGCCATAATTGCTTCTTCCTTGGCATCATCTCGCGCACCGTCACCATTCAGTCCACCACCCCCACTCCCTCCACCTCGTCGAACACGGTCTCGTTCTCTTCTTCATCCTGGGGATATCCTAAAGAAGGACGCTCGTACGACTCCTAGTCCTCCAAAGGGGCTACGACAAACCCTTAGAGATCCCCCAAAATCCGACGATGAGACCAGCAAGAACTCGAACCGTCGCCATTTGATCAAACACCACCCCCACAAGCACCATGAAGGTGACCGCAGGCGATGGCGCCAGGAGGTTGCAGAAACTTCTCGCAAAAGATACGAAGGAGTGTGGGCGGCGAACAAGGGACTGTGGGTACCCCCAGAGGGTGTCATTTACCGAATATTCCCCGACCTGCCACGAACCCTGGTTGTTTCAGACCTCGTGGTGAATCTCGTGGTACGCGATATCTGGACCCGAAGTCGTTTACCGGATCACACCCTTGAACAAATATGGAACCTAGTCGACCGCAAGGAACTCGGCATGTTGGGACGGGAAGAGTTTGTGGTCGGTTTATGGCTTATCGACGAGACTCTTCGGGGACATAAGATCCCCGTCAAGGTGCCAGACAGCGTCTGGGACTCTGTTCGTCACTCGCCAGGCATCAAGCTGTCGCAGGATTTCTGATGAATGCCGATGTACATAGACAAATAGAGATGGATGCATATAAATTTATCCATATATATCGTGTACACTGTACGCCGTACACATAAGAACTAGCGCCAATGGCACATGTTATGCCCCAAAAGATGGAATACTCACTAGCCCCGGCCCCGGCCTGTTTCAGAACCACGTTTTGCTGGGATCTTCTCTTCAAGACGATCGGGACAGTAGTAGTAGTAGTAGTAGTAGCGCTTAATTAATTGTCCGTGTAGCTAGTAGGGTCTGGAGCTTGTCTCTGAAACATGCATCCGGCGCGTGGCTGTATTGGCACGTGAGGGCATCGGACAGCAAATTGAGCAGTCTGAAGACTTTTTTTCTGAGGCGCTCAGGCCGCGTAAATGGCTAATCTCGAGGAACGTCTCGTCAATGCGCGCGAATGAGAGGCGCGTGAAGCTGTGCAAGTAAAATGACAGTGCGGGTCGGATCCATTCGCCGAACGGGACCGGGACTAGTAAGTCGACCTTCCCTCTTCTGACGCTCCTTCCCACGGGCCAACTCCACCGCGGCTGCTCTTGCCTTAACAGACAGCTCGCCCTGCCTTGTATGCCTTGCGTTGCTTGACGCCCACAGAGTCCAAGGACAATCATCCATCCTGTCCTCTCAGATCTCTTCATTTGTACGAAGTGCGGTAATCCGATGTCCTTCCTCCCTGCGAGATGATGAGAACGTCAGCCACGCTCTGCTGGCAGACGTCACGGCGTGGTCATAAAAGTGCAGGACTACAGCTATCATCTACCCCCATGCACTGAGCATACCTTACTTTCGCATATACTTATCTGTACCATAGCCTCGATCTAAGGACAATCCTGAAGGGCCTAGAATGCATCAATCGCCTTCAACCGTGGCGCTGGTCAAGCCTACCATGGCTGGAATGACAGCGTTGCCAGTGGACACAGCAAAAGTTTCTTCCGCCGTATGACGTACATTATCGAGAGCGCCCAAAGCCCTGGTCAGGCTGTGGCTATAGAGCGGCGGCTTATACTTTACGCGCCAGACGAAAGAAAGGCGCAGAATCCTTGAGAAGGCGACTCGCCACTGCCCAGGGCAGATTGGCTGTCATGCCATGTATGGCGATGCTCTCCACTGCGATGGGACCCAGGATTGGAAGGAAAGAGGAGAATCATCATATTGTGCGAAGCAATAAACAATTCGCGGCCTACGGAAACACAGGGTCAACGTGGATCATGGCGCGAAATTTTGTCCACTAATCCCTTTCGGTGATGCGAGCAAATCCCGCTATATGACAACAAACACATACATCGGGATTTGCTTTTCACTCAACGCCTGCTATGGCGGATTCAGTAGTACCAATGCCACCGATGATTAACTTTTGTAACTGGTCGAATAGAAGTGCATTTCCTCTTTCCCCTGAACAAAAGATACCAGTCTCTTTTTTGGGACTGCAAGAGAGCTGACTATGCCCACTCTTTTGCAATATCCCGTCTCGGAGTCAATGGAATCGGATTGAGGCGTTTGATCGGTAGTTTTCCTGCTTGACTTGGGCAGGTTCAAATACACGTATATACATCATAAAGTCAAAAAGAACTCGGATTCTCCGCGGCTGGGATCCAATAACCGGCATAAGCAGCCATAAAAGGGCAGCTTTATGCCAATCGACATGGTGTTGGAGCAATCTGAATACCAAGAGCATCAGTTTCTTGAAGAGCACCCACAACCGCAGACGGAAGCATCTGGCCAAGGCGCTCCGAGGAGGAAATTTGCCAAACCTCCTGTCAAAGTAGCCTGTTTGGCATGGTAAGAACCTGTTCCTTCATGCTTGATGAGAGACAGTGTCATTCGATGTGCGAAGAAGTCATAGTCTGACTTGGTCTTGACAGCCGGGCCTCCCGTACACGATGTGATGGCCAAGAGCCCTGCTCAAGTGTATGTTTTCTTCCCTCAGTCTTGTTCTTCTTTGTCTTCTTCTTGTTATCCTTCTCTTTTCTTTACCAAGTATTTGCTAAAGTGTCACCCGCTGTTGCCAACCAGTGTGCAAACAAAGGAAGGGCATGCTCATATCTACCCAGCAAACGTGGAGGCCCCCGGAAAAAGAAAACCACTGCTCCGCCGACTACCGAGGATGATCTCGTTCAAGATAACTCATGGGACCCCCCCATGGTTCAAAATTCTCCTTATGACGAAGGTGAGCAGAATCCGGTTCTGCCACTGGATTGATCGCACATTGACATTCGAAACCAGCCGATGGTGTTTTTAGCCAAATCGATCCCCTGTCCTTGCCAGGGGCTGGCTTGAGGCATCTCGACTTTACCCCGGAGGTGCAAGGCATGTTCGTTGGGATGTTTGCTCCTACTGGTGAAGGCAACCCTCAAGCTATGCCGCAAGTATCTCCGACTTCGGGAGTTAAGCAGCCGACGATAAGAGCCTACGGAAGTGAGCAAGAAATGTAAGTTGTGCAAGTAAGCGGCCAATTGGAGGGAACTGACGAGGTGTAGATTGAATGTGTACTATGAATTTATCCACCAATACTTTCCAATATTGCCCCCAAGAATTTCTCAACCCGTTCCAGATCTCCCACTGGAAGATATCGGCTCTCATCCAGGTTCCCCGTCCGACGAAGTCAACCTTGTTTACCAACCAGCGTCTCCGCTTAGCTGCGCAATCTCTGCGATTCTAGCCCTCGTTCCGCTTCCCAACGTTCCTGATTCAGCCAGTGTCATGTTGCGACGATCGTATGCACAAACTTATGCTCGGTTGGCAACAATGAGGATTGAGGCTGATGGTGAGCTCACTGATTCGGTAACCGATCCTTCTCAGGCGTTAAATTACGCTCAGCCAACGATCAATAGGCAACCATTTCATCCTCGCGTCCCTGTTGAATTGGAAAGCATTCTAGCCTTGTTGATACTCTCTATATACGAGTATGCACAACGCGGAAATATTATGAAGATGAGATATCGTGCTGGTCAGGCATGGGTTATAGCCATGAATTTATCCCTTTATGCACTTGGACCGGAACAAGACGAATTCACCGAAGCAAGGAGAAGAGCGTGGTGGATGACTGTAAGGGGCTCCCTGCATCAGATCGTGTTCTCTGCGGGAAAAAAGCAATTAACTGATTCGTGTGATATTACAGTACTTTTGTGTTCTTCAGGGCTCTATTGTGAGCGTTACGGTATGGTTATGCCCTTAGAAATTCACCAACGCAACGCTAACTTCATGTAGCCTTCACCCATAATGATCAACGACCCTCGTTTTACGACACCTTATCCGCAGTTTGCGTCGGATCCTGAGGTACCTCGGCGCTCAGTTTCCATCAATGCTTGCCTTACTAATGATCTCTGTGCATAGGGCTGGTCAATTCTAATTCAAGCGCAACAGCTACTTATAGCGTCCAACCAGTTCACAGTGGATCTAAACAGATGCCTGAAGTCCCGGTCCAATATGCAGTGGGCATATGAACAGATGAAACAGCTTGATGCGTGGGCATCTTCATTAATGACTCAAGCGAACACTCCACTTGGTGTTCCACAGTCTGGCGATGCGGAATTCGACACAGCTGAGAGTATCCGGACCATTTCAAGAATCAAACTTTCTAGGTAAGAACCGATTGCTCAAAAGTTTTCCGCGTGTAATGTCAGTGTTGACTTGATGTACAACGTTTTACAGTGCTCAGATTAAGACGCATCAATTTCGAGCTTTTTCAGACCTTCCCGTCTTCACTAAGAAACACTTCGACTTGACAGCCTCGAGTTCTAGGATCAACGAGCCGTTCCCTAGTGAAAGAGATTCCAACCCACTGGATTGCCAGTGCCATCAATTCCAAACGATGGGCAACATGATGCCTGCAGAATTGAGTGGCCAGACTCCCAGTTCATCAACAGCTGCGGCTTCCGGGCCCACTATCCACGCACATTATTGCTGGCTAGGCTCTGGAATTCCATACAGTACTCAAGATTCGTCAGATGTGTGTCTAAGGGCAGCATTGGTTATCTCACACATGCTTGGCAGTCTTCCATACCCACAGAACAGCGGCCGTCGTGACTCCAACTCCAGACATCATCAACAACAATTTGCAGACAACACATTACTGGATCCTCGCACACAGTTGCCACGTACAATGCCCCATTTCGCTTGCTGCGCTATGCAGGGTAGTTATGCACTGCTTATGCTTGTTTATAAGGCACGTGTTGCAAAGGACCGGACGCCGAATATTCTTTATGACGACGGGCATCACGCCTCAACAGAAAGACTTATTGATGAATTGAGCCATGGCTTGGAACATATCGTCGGGGCTGTCTCTAATTATTCACGGGCTTTCGAGGCATTGGGGGGAATGAGAGGTAATTACTATCACCAGCTTTCACACTTTAAATACGAATACTATGTGGTTGAAAATTCTTGCTGACCATATACTCTCTATCAGATAACATCGAAAATGCAATTCATACAGCATTCTCGCAGCCTTAATCCCCTCGCTACGTTCGTCTTACTTTTTTTTTTCCGGGGTTGTCTTATTTCGAGGAACATATTTTTAACGGCCGAATATAATGCATGAGAAGGTGGTTGGGTTTGGCGTCTCTTGAGATCTTATTTCTTTCTCTACCGAGACAAATATTCGTAGGGTGTTCTCCTTTTACATAGTGTGGGTTTTTGCTGAAAGCATGTACTACTATATATACAGGATATAGAAGATTTTGGAAATACCAATGGATGACAAAATGGGAGGTGTGGTTATGTGTTGGGTTACAGGGGTGATCAAGGGGGGGAGCGATTGGTTATTGGTTCGATGGGTTCAATGTTTAATGGATGAGGGTGGTAGACGGTTACGTTGGCTATTTTAGATGATTCGAATGAACTTCATCTGTATTGTTGTTCTCTTAAAAATGCGAGCCCTGTATCTAAACGGAAAGAGAGTAAAGACAGCTCTGGAGAGAGTGAACAGATATGTGATAGGTATTCAATTCATATGGATTCATGTTTTAATTTCTAATGCCGCTTGCCAATTCGTATTCGTTAACTAAAGGTAGGACGAGTTTATTACCCAAAGAAAGAAAGAAACAGAACGAGGGGGATAGTATTCTCTATATGCTTTAGGGGCGCACAAAATCAGAGTTTTGATCGGATACCTTCCAGCCGAAACTTGACATCTCTAAGAACCTTGGTTGCTGGCTTCCACTCGTCAAACTGCTTCAGTAATTCAAGGCTTTCATCGTGCAGTTCGTGGCGTACATAGTCTTCCTCCAACATACCTCGTAGCGCAAAGGGGAGGATGTAAGGGTTTGGCGATGATGCGGGGAGATGTCGTTGAATATGAAGCGAGGCTCCATTGACGGTAGATGTTTCTAATGCAAATTCAATAGCGACGCTAGATAAGAAGAATTGTATTTAGTACGAAGCGTGGATTGAATCAATGAAAGGAGGCATGGCTTACTAGTATATATTCTCTTCGTCATGCAGGCGAGAATGACCCTCACCACCCACAAGACTTCCAACAAGCGGCGCACTTAATTCTCGGACGAGACCGTGATCGTGGATACCAAGATTGCGCAGCTTCAAAGCAAAGCCAACAAGATGAGAAAGACTTTGAACAAATATTGTCAGTTGAGTCTAGAAGCAAGCTCTGTCGGGGGCGAAATCGCACTTACAAGCTCGGGGCATGCACCCTTCCGTCCACAAAAACAGCTCGATAGATATATGGATGAGATATCGGAACAAACAGTGAAGACTATAGATAAAGTCAGTTCGGTGTCCATTCACTTCAGAAGACAAAAGCGGATTACATACCTCCAATGAAACAAGCTGATCGTCTATGCTGCCAATATAAGAGATACGCACGCCAAAATCCAAGGCGATCTTCAGTGCTGATTCATACTCTCGTGAAACCTTAGTCGTGGGATGTGCAAAGTCAAAAAGTTCTCCGGCAGATCCGCCTATCCATCTCGACTTATAGTCTGGGAATGGCCCGAGGTTTACACCAGCCATGGCGCATATGCCCACGCGCGTTGCCTCAAGACATCCAAATGCAATCAACTTGGCAACCAACATGATTGTGACAGGGACGCCTTGGCTGTGGCAGGCAAACATGACGAATTCGGCCTTTCGAATTTCTTCTATCCACCTTAATAGAAGTTTCCACAGCAGGTCAACTCTATCTGCGATGCGGCCCTCTCCCTCCAATGCAATCTTTTCTACATCGCAATGATATCCATGGTTTTCAGCCCATTTATGGATAGCCTCTGCTGCCATAGTAGAGAACTTGAGAGACGTTCCAGTAGGCTGACCAAGTACTGTGCGCAAGTAGGGAGCAGGAAAGTAGCCATGAACTCCTATAGCCAAAGCCTTCTTAGGCCGAGGCGGGTCACGAAGAGCACAAACATGGCGGTTATCAGATTCTTTTTGGGAATATAGCATGCGCCCCAAGCTTTGCAGCCACGATGGCGATTCTTGCAAAGCAAATGTTTCTCTGAAGGATGGCAGTAATTGATTTGTGAGAACGCTTTCTAGCTTTGTAGAAGCCGACACTTCTGTCGATTGGGCTTTTATTGGAGGAGTCTGAGCCGTTGACGTGGAAGCCACAGCATCCTCAGCCGCCGCATCGACACATTGGACATCCTTGACAGTAGGTGGCTTGGAAGTTTTCTTCTGGGTTTTAGTTTGCGATTTCACTGTCGATACAGGGCTCGGAAGGGCCTCGAGCTGAGCAACAATGTCTTCAGGAATGGATTTCACTTTTGGTTGCTCTGACAATACTAACTCGCCCGTCTCTACCTGACGTTCAGAGTCCTGTGCATGTTCTGTATTGGAAACATCTTTTGACCAAAAAGCCCAGCCGTTTGATTTCCCGGTTCCTGAGGTTCGCTTTTGCGAATTGTTGAGTTGGGGTTGGTCAACTTGAGGTATCTGGTTCGTGTCTATATTATTAACAGCTTTGTCGGCAGGCTGGTCCGGTTCAAGGCGAGGGCTTTTCACTGAGTCTTCTTTTTGTGAGTCCTCTTTAGTTTTGGAAATACTAGCATTGGTCGATCCCCACATTTGCATCCAAGAGCGTTTTTGTGGTACCGGAGCCGTCGATTCTTCTTCGACTTCTTGGGTGGCATTTTGAGTGGTTCCACTCTCATGCTCTTCATCTATATCCTTCGATTTCGTGCCAGCCTCTGGTGTCTGAGGCTCTTCTACCGAAGCAGGGGTCGGTTCAGTCCTTTCGGGTGTCTTTCCCATATCGCTATCTTTGAGGACCGGCTTATCCGCCGATGTCCTACCGAAGCCAAGCCAGCCAAACCAGGCACCGCTGGTTTGTTCATTAGTTTCTGTTTCTGTTTCAAGTTTTGTTGCTGTCGCAGCACTTTCGGTATTTTCAGGGGCTTGTAAATTCGAGTTCTCATCGGGGCCCTTAGAATCCACACCCTTGGTTAAATCACCATTATCTTCATGTTTGCTCGAACTGCCTTGAGTATCAGAAGGCTCCAGAGATATTTTAGTATCCGGTGAGTTAGAAGTAGGCCCGTTCGAATCGATATTGATACGTGTGGTTGTAGCGTCGGCTGGCAGAGACCGATTTGACACGCCGGCTTTTCTGATCAGCTGAATTGAACTCGATCTGTTGGGACTCCTAGGTGTAGGAAGGGATGTTGTTGAAGTGTTCGATTCCGAGGCTATATTGCCAGATACTGAAATACTCTCTCGGGCAACCTCGGTCACAGCTGCAGCTTTCCGGCCATGCGGCCAGGTCTTCGACGTCCAAGCCTGTACATAATCCTCTATTAGCAAATGCTGTTATTTTCAAACCATTGCGTCATAAAGTGGCTCACCAATCGACTTTCTTGCTTGCGCAGTGTCGAGCTGTTATCATGGACTGGGCCCGAGGTACCGTCGTTGGATATCGTGTTGGCGGCCGAATGAGTGGACTTTAGCTCCTTTCGAGATCCCATGAAGCTGACCGGCAAGATAAAAAACACATTACTGATCTATAAGTCTCTGACGGAGATGAGGACTGCGGAGTGTAGGATATAGAGATGGAAGGAAGTCGGTATAGGCTGCCTCGATCATCAGCCCAGGCCAGGCTCTCAGCCAGCCAATCACGGCTGTGCCCGTGCGTCCCACAGAGCTGATGTCACCGATTCGGCCCCACGTGATTCTGCTGTAGTTATTGGGCAGCTAGCCGGTGCCTCAGGCACACCACATGCAATCGCAGCCGAGGCTGGGATGCCAAGCCAGGTCCCGTGACTTTTGGAGGTTAGCTCTGCCAAGCCTGAAAAAAGATAGGCTAATGAGTTTGATAAGGACTTTTTTTTTTTCGATGCCGCATCCAAGTCCGACTTGCACAGCTTGTCACAAATCTGGCAATCCGCCTTATACCAGATCATTGAATTGATCAGATATGGCTATCCAGAAAAAGGTTCGCAATCCAACGGAAAAAAATCGCTTGCATACATATCGCTAACAATTCTTTTTGTAGCACGGCAAAGGCCGTCTGGATAAATGGTATAAACTCGCCAAAGAAAAAGGATATCGAGCGCGTGCGGCCTTCAAGTTAATTCAACTCAATAAAAAATACGGCTTCCTTGAAAAGAGCAAAGTTCTTCTTGATTTGTGTGCAGCTCCGGGAGTACGTCCACCACCATTCATTCCTACTACTGATGCTATGCTAACAATGCTCGAATTAGTCATGGTGTCAAGTTGCTGCTGAATGTATGCCAGCTGGCAGTCTTATCGTTGGTGTCGATCTCGCCCCAATCAAGCCTATTCCTCGCGTCATTTCTTTCCAAAGCGATATTACCACGGACAAATGTCGTGCAACCCTACGATCCCATGTCAAGCATTTGAAAGCAGATACAGTTCTTCACGATGGTGCACCAAATGTCGGTACAGCATGGGTGCAGGACGCTTTCTCCCAAGCTGAATTGGTGTTGCAATCCATGAAGCTGGCGACCGAGTTTCTAAGAGAAGGAGGTACCTTTGTTACAAAAGTTTTCCGTTCTAAAGACTATAACCCTTTGCTGTGGGTTTTCAAGCAACTATTCACTTCCGTTGAAGCCACGAAACCTCCATCTTCCAGAAACGTCTCCGCCGAAATTTTCGTCGTTTGCCGTGGATTCAAGGCGCCGAAACACCTGGACCCTAAATTTTTGGATCCTCGACATGTGTTTGCGGAACTCGCTGACCCAACACCCAACAATGAGGCGAAAGTCTTTAACCCGGAAAAGAAGAGGCGCAGGAGGGAAGGTTATGAGGAAGGTGATTACACTCAGCACAAAGAGATATCAGTAACCGAATTCATTAATACTACCGACCCGATTGCAATTCTGGGCACTTATCATGCTTTAAGCTTCCAACAGTCTCCCAGTGGAGATTTGGCCTTGGCCACCCTTGAAAGACTTGAAGAGACTACCGATGAAATTCGCAAATGCTGTGAGGACTTGCGAGTGCTTGGTAAAAAGGAATTTCGAAATTTGTTAAAGTGGCGATTAAGAATTCGGGAGAAATTTGGCCTTATTGTCAAAAAAAAGAAGCCTGAGGAAGAGGGTGAAGAAGTCGCTGATGTCACACCTATGGATGATGAATTGGCTATTCAGGAAGAGCTTCAACGTCTTCGGGATAATGAAAGTGCACAAAGGAAGAAAGAGAGACGCAAGGAGAACGAGAAGAAACGCAAAGACATAGTACGAATGCAGATGCATATGATCACTCCTACGGATATCGGAATGGAACAGGAAGGCATCGGCGGAGCAATGTTCGGCATGAAAGCTGTGAATCGGGAGAATGCTGCGGATAAAATTGCCTCAGGAAAAATGGTTGATGTCGAAAGCGAAGATGAATCGGAAGCCTCCTCGGGTGAAGAAGAGTCTGATGATGAAGAAGACCGGCTAGAACGCGAGCTCGATTCCTTCTATGAGACATACCAGGAGCAAATGCAAGACCGAGATTCAAAACTGCGTGCAAAGAGAGCACGTAAGAACTACGAAGCCGAGGAGTGGGAGGGCTTTTCCGACAGAAGCGATAAAGGCGACTCTGATGATGAGGGTGCCATTTCCGATGTTCCATCAGCAAATCTACCACAATCAGGCAATTTGTCTAACAAGGCAGCTTTATTCTTTGATCAAGACGTATTTGAAGGCATGGAAGATATCGACGAAATAGGAGATGAAGATAGTGCAATTGACATCTCTAATGAGGTTTCTACCCAGAAACCTGTCAAAGATTCGAAAAAGATTGAATCATCAACTACCGAAGACCAACAAGATGATGGCTGGGGATCCTCGGACGAAGAAACAGACAAGCCAGACGATCCTCGGACAAAGGATGGTCGCTTAGGTGCGCCCAACTACCCTTTATTTGGATTTGATCGAGATGCTAACATTCCCGTTACAGATATCGATATCATTACTGCGGAGGCGATGGCTCTTGCGCAGCAACTGGCTACGGGAGAAACAACCACTCAGGATATGGCAGATGACGGGTTCAACAAATACGCGTTCCGAGATAAGGACGGACTTCCCGAATGGTTTTTGGATGACGAATCCAAACATAGTCGCCTTCACAGGCCTATCACCAAAGCAGCAGCTGCTGCCATTCAAGAGAAGATGCGAGCGATCAACGCTCGGCCCATCAAGAAAGTTCGCGAGGCTAAGGCGCGAAAGAAGTTCAAGGCTGCCCAGAAGCTAGAGAAATTGCGCAAGAAATCTGCTCTACTTGCTGAGGATGAAGGTGTCAGTGAGAAGGATAAGGCTGAAGCTATCTCTAAACTCATGAGCAAGGCAGCCAAGAAGAAGCCGAAGCAGAAAGTCAAGCTTGTCGTCGCGAAAGGTGCTAACAGAGGTATCTCTGGCCGTCCTCGCGGAGTGAAGGGCAAGTACAAGATTGTGGACTCGCGAATGAAGAAGGACATCCGGGCGCAAAAGAGAGTGGCCAAAGCGAAGAAGTGAGGCTAAATAAATATTTAGTACAGCATAGCATAGATATTCACCATGTATCAATGTATATTTCGTCGCGATGGGTTCCTTGTGCGTACCGTAACTAACTGAAGTCACCCAATGTTTTAGAAGGCACAGTGACTAGACCAGCTAAATGCCAGGGTCTGATTCATGCAAGCTAGCCCGATCTCTATAATTTAATTTTAATATTTATGACCATGTAACATGAATCCTCCCGCCAGTCAGAGGCCCATCGCAGGCCCGGCGGCATGGGACGGTGCCCGAGAAACTGGTGGCTGCCTTAGGGCCTCAGCCTTAGTTTCTCCCCGCCGGCTGAAGGAACCGCCACCGACCTCGGGAACGACGGAGGCTGACTATCATACAGTATTTTTCTGTCTCGACACTCTCTCGTCTTCTCCTACCCAGCCATGTTATATTTTCTTTGTACATTTATTGTATATCATTCCCATACATTCTCTACGCGCCACCTGTCGCCTTATTCATAGTATAATTTCTTCACCCTCTTTTTCCCTCCCCGAAACTCGCTCTTTTCTCGCCACCGTACCTGACATAAACCGGACTCGGTGGATTCCGATATTGACGTCTTCGCGTGATGGGGTTTTTTGATCACTTGCAAAAAGGAGGCGCATTCTCGCTGCAAGCAAAGAAACCTCAAATCCGCAAAGTTGTCACCCAGAAAAAACCGGAACCCCAGTCGCGATCCTCATCTGCAGACCCTCGAGCATCGCCTTCCGTCGCATCTGTCTCTCGGACCTCGTCCAATGTGAAAAGCAGACACGCTGGTTCCCAGCGCCAGGAAGCCCAGCTAGCTTCGAAACAGCGTCTAAAAACAAAAGTTTCGCGGAATCTTAAGAGACCCTCGCCTATTCAGCGATTGTCGAGTGATGACGACGAAAGCGATACGGATACGTCGTTCGAAATTCGCAAACGTGTGAAGCTGAGTGATAGCGTTGAGCCGGATGTCTCTCGCCGTATACGATCGACGGAAGCTTTCTCGGATGACGGTCCCAAAAACCTTGCGATAATCCATGCAGCCGATATTACAATCGCGAAAGCAGTAGGGAAATATAAGCCAGCCTTCGAAAAAGGAACGGAAAACTCTTTCACAGAGATTAAGCTACGGTATCCGAGTACATGCAAGGGCGAAAGATACCAGTTAGCGGTGCCGAAGGAGAACGACGACTTCAAGCCGCTTGATGATATTGTACAGGTCGTGGAAATGGTTTCCCAGCATTATATCCCCGACGATGCGCTTGATGAATTTAACCATGAGGCTACTGGCATCAAGAGAAGGATTCGCCGAGCGTTTGCACATGCTTCCGAGGAAGAGTTCCGAGACGTAATAGCTGATTACAACCGTGCTATACAAAAATATGTGTCCGATGGGTCTATTGCGAAACATCTAGACGAGACGCATGCTTTGCGACTACCACTTGTAGAGCGCATATTGACACAAATATATTCTCGAACGGTCTCCCCTCGAGTCGAGTCGCTGCGTCAATACGAGAACGGAACGGATAACGTATACGGCGAACTCTTGCCTCGATTTATCAGCACCATATTCAAAGAGACTCGGCTGAAATCGGGCCAGGTTTTTGTTGACTTGGGATCCGGAGTTGGAAATGTTGTCCTACAGGCAGCACTGGAGATAGGATGCGAGAGTTGGGGTTGTGAAATGATGCCTAATGCCTGCACATTGGCCGACTTGCAAAGGGCGGAATTCAAGGCGCGATGTCGCCTGTGGGGGATTGCACCTGGAAAGACTCGTCTTGTTCAAGGCGACTTTCTCGCAGAACAAAGCATACTCGAAGTCCTCAAAAGAGCTGATGTTGTCCTCATCAATAACCAAGCTTTTACCCCTCAATTGAACAATGAATTGATCAACCACTTTTTGGATATGAAAGAAGGCTGCAAGATTGTTTCATTGAAGTCCTTCGTACCCGCCGGACACAAGATTACGTCTCGAAACCTCAATTCGCCAATCAACCTGTTGAATGTCAGACGGTTGAATTACTGGTCAGACTCCGTGAGCTGGACGGACGTTGGAGGCACCTACTTTATCGCCACGAAGGACAGTTCTCGATTGAAGGCCTTCGCTGATAACCAGGAATTCTGATCGTGCCATTCTTCAATAGCGCAACCTGACGTTCCTAGGTAATGCCTTTTTCCCCCTGACAAGACTTCCTATTTTTGTCAAATTTTGATGATACCACTTTTTGTTTACACTGGACTACTGCGCCGGTATTTTTACCCTATGGGAGAACTTTAATGCTCTCTGAGATGCTTAGTATATAGTGACTTGGGAATTTTTGTATCGCCCTCCGCTTGTAACACGCTGCAGGCCTTTCATGTCCATATTTCAGCCACTGCCTTGTACAGTAGTTAGAAATGCGCTCTACATAAAATGTCTATAAATGCAAACATTCTTGGATGTTTATAATCGGTGCTTTTTATAAATCTAGAAGCAGACATCAATGACTTAGAACCTCGAGGCCTCGTTCATTGCATCGGCCTCCTTGCCCATGCGGGCCATCCATCGATCGATTAATTCCTGGTTCTCCCTCTGGAGTTTAGTGGATCGATCCTCCGCCATATTCAATTGTAGATTCAAGGACGCTAGTTCATCTTGAACGCTCTATACAAAACGGTCCTCAAGGTCAGCATAATCCCGAACAGCAATTAGAACGAGTCACAAACATCTAATAACTTTGCCTTTCCCCTCAACTCTTCATCTCGATCTTTCAATCGAAGCGTCAGATGGGTGCGCTCTCCCTCCAAGTGAGTAATACGGCGAGCATCTTGCTGAGCCTTGGATTTCAACTTATCCAACTCCGTCGTCGTGCGAGTCACTTGATCTTGAAGTTCGGAGCGGGATCGCTGGGCAGCGGCTAGATCTGCCCTGGCTGCTAAAAGGATACTTTGCGACGCAGCCTCAGCACTAGCTTTCGTGTTCGCGCCTTGTTGTTGCAAAATCGGGGCTGGTACTCCTATTTTAGGAGACGCTGTGTTCGCGGTTTGTGTCTGTTGTTTGTTGGCTGCTGTCCGGTCGGCGAGACTAGTGTCTAACAGAAATTATTACTATCATGGTTGTTTTCAGGTGGGAGTATATTTCGTACAAGCATCGTAAAGACTGCTGTTTGCTTGCTCTCGGCCGTCGCGAGCCGCTAAGGCGGCATAATAGTCCTCTCGCCAGTTGGCCATGGCTGGTGATGTGGTGGCTTGGAAACGCAACGTTCGGCTACGAAAAGAGGCATGACTGGATAGAAGACATCTTGCTGGCGCCTCGCTAATTGAAGGATGAGACTATTGAAACTGAATGTTCCATCGAGGCGTTGGTTGTCGTAGCACGAAGCCACCCATTTTAGGCTGGAAATTGCCAGAGCGGGGGGGCTCCGCCACGGGTCAGTACCTGCCTTCATTTGCTCGTCAGCTCTTACCGCCGCACCCACCGCCCTCGTGCTTCAACGTCACGAGGATCTCCTCGCTGCCTTGTCTCGTCCTTCTTTCGCTCCTATACCTTGTCCCTTTCACTTCCATCGGGTGACCGAGTTGCTTGCTGTTACCGCCTATTTCTACGCTTTCAATCTTTTCTTAAGAGCGCCTCCGAATAATCGTCGCAGCCATGGCGTCCCGAAAGAAGGTGTTGTTGAAGGTACGGAGGAGTTGCCGCCGCGATACTCATGAGCTGCTCGGTCACTTATTGACTTTGCTGACAACCATGACTTAGGTTATTATTCTTGGAGATAGCGGTGTAGGAAAGACGAGTTTGATGAACCAATACGTACGTGCCATGAGATCGACAGACAATTCCAACATACACAATACTTATTCATGATTTACGTACTCCAGGTCAACAAGAAGTTCAGCGCCAGCTATAAAGCGACGATCGGAGCAGACTTTCTAACAAAGGAGGTTCTTGTGGATGACCGGCTGGTGACAATGCAGGCATGTCCCGCAAACCTGTGCAATTCCGGCTGAAAGAATGGTGGTTACTGACTTGACATAGCTTTGGGATACGGCCGGACAAGAGCGTTTTCAGTCGTTGGGCGTCGCATTCTACCGAGGAGCTGACTGTTGTGTTTTGGTCTACGATGTGAACAATTCCAAGAGTTTCGAAGCTCTTGACAGCTGGCGAGACGAGTTTCTCATTCAAGCAAGCCCGCGGGATCCCGAGAGCTTCCCTTTTGTGAGTGCAAAGGCAGATTACCTCTTTTGATATATATTATTTGTCTAACACGAGCAGGTTGTCATCGGTAATAAAATCGATGTTGAAGAAAACAAGCGAATGATATCATCAAAGCGAGCCATGACCTTCTGCCAGTCCAAAGGCAACCTCCCATATTTTGAGACCAGCGCCAAGGAAGCACTCAATGTCGAGCAAGCATTTGAGGGTAAGACTACACCTTTTTGCGCTGCAAACAATGGTACTAACATTCTTGTGAACTAGTGATTGCTCGTAGCGCCCTTGCACAGGAAGAGTCGGAGGAATATAGTGGAGGTGATTTTGGCGATCCGATCGACATTCGACTTGACGACCGTGACAGCTGCGCTTGCTAAGACATACACCATAGAAACCTGGCTCTGTCTCCAACGTGTTATTACCTGGATGTTGTCCCTCCATTCGATCTCAGCATTGCGAACCTCTTGTGTAGATCTATGCTATTCTGGTCGTCTACAGCCATGAGAAGTCGTATAGTTTTATGACGGGATACTTTTTCTATTCGTTTTTGTGGCCACATGGTTTTATGCGTGATTTCTGTTTTATTTTTCATGTTGTAGTTGACTTGCATTTTTCTGCTAAAGTTCGCCTGTTCCCTTTTCTCTCTCCCTCTTTCTATTGTTTGATATTCATGTGTTTTGGTCCAAGACTTGCTTTTCATCTTCAGGAGTCTGGGATATTCCCTGTTTTCATGTACCCTACTTCTGCTTCTCATATGTCGCTATTTTCCCACCATCGAATACATAATATATACCTCCACGCTGCCAATTACATGCAATCTACACTGAATCTGTACCTGCGGGTTTTCCGGCTTCAACCTTAGATTACGTTGCACTAGTTTGAGGCTCCGGAATGACAATGGTCTATAAGAGGTCTCTTATGTACAACAGTAACTGACTGCAGGGGCTTTGATGGTAGCCAGGAACAGATTGTACATACATATGTGGTGGCATGAATCATGTGCTGTAAGTTATCAGCCAAATATCACCTTATCAATGCCGCTAAACTAAACACAACTTAGCGCACGGCCGCCGCCGAATGATAGCGGCCGAACGGATCACGACACCGAAGCCACAGGTACTACGTGCCTGTTGATCGGGATATCCTCTTCTTCTCTTGTTTTTCTCACTTCCTCCACTTTCTCATTGACGACAGCGGACCCGGTTGTCCTGTCGAAATCTCGCTCTCTGAACGAGCCTTGTCAAAAGTAACATATCCGCCGCTTTCCGGCTGCGATTAGTCACTTGGCCCAGGAAGAAGAAGAAGAGAAGAAGGGTGACTGTGCGGCACACGAGCTCTTCATGGGAATAAGGGCGCAAGCTTAAGGTCATTTGTTGACCATTTCGACCTGATAATCATAAGAGCAGGACATCTCTATGAATATCGTCATCGCCCGAGTCTTATCAAAATGGAATCTGCTGGCAGTGGGCACTACGCCGTCGGGCAGTCCAAGTACGGCATGGCACGACACACGCTGGGTATAATTCTTCTTATGTGTGTGGTCTTTCTATGGACAGCCTCGAATTTTCTCGCTAGTGTATGTGCCTTCTCTTTCAACTCGCCAAACGTACCATGCTAATAATATATTACTGGCTCAGAATATACTCGCAGATGACAGCTATTCTCACCCGTTCTTTATAACATACGTGAACACATCGTGCTTTGTGGTATTTCTCATATATGTCATTGCGCAGCGGGTTTTTCGCATGTGGCGTAGAGGCAAGCTGTCGCAGGTCAAATCTGTAAAGTCGTTCTTTGTTTCTCTCGATGTACACGGAATGAAGCGGCCGCCATCATATGCAAGAGAGACGTCATCTTCTATTGATGATGATGACGACGACAACATTGACGAGTATGACGGTGATGGTGAAGAAGCAAATCTACAGCAGCGCCGGAGACTGTTGGACAGCTACGCGCAAGACCTGGACGTGGCCGAAATAGCAGCATTGTCAACAAAAGAAGACTCCGGCAAATTGGGGCTGGGGGAGACTGCGCGATTGGCTGCACAGTTCTGCATGCTATGGTTTCTGGCAAACTATCTTGCAATTGCGTGCCTGCAGTACACCACAGTGGGCAGCACGACTATCCTGACCTCGACAAGCGGTGTTTGGACACTGATTTTGGGCGTTCTGATCCGCGTGGAGAGGTTCACTTTACGCAAAGCTGTTGGAGTATTGGCTTCCTTGATCGGAGTCATCCTTATTTCACGTGTGGATCTGTCATCTTCTACCCCCAATGACGCCGTTACACCACCATTGGAATCCGATGATCCCTTTTCAAACAAAACGCCAGCAGAAATTGCTCTTGGCGATGCTATGGCAGCAGTGAGTGCCATTGTTTACGGGGTTTACACGATAGTCATGAAGAAGCAAGTTGGCGACGAATCGCGTGTCAACATGCAGCTCTTCTTTGGACTCGTTGGTTTCTTCAATGTCTTCCTTTTATGGCCTGGATTCATCATTCTCCACCTCTGGGGCGTAGAGAAATTCTCTTTCCCTACTGAAAACAGGATCTGGATCATAATTCTGGTATGTATATGCACTGTCCATTTTCAGTTTTTTTCTTTTATTGCTGAACTAATCATGAAATTCAACAGATAAATTCAGTATCCTCCCTAGTCTCAGATATATGCTGGGCCTATGCAATGCTCCTCACCACACCACTCGTCGTCACCGTTGGTCTGAGTCTGACCATCCCTCTGTCGCTCGTTGGTCAGATCATTCTCCAGGGCCAGTACGCCGGTGTGTTGTACTGGTTTGGAGCGACGATTGTGTTTGCATCGTTTCTTATAGTGAACCACGAGAGCAAAGAGGATGAGCAGCAGCAATTGCCACCCCAACAACAAGAAGACGAGGAAGACATTGCGTCATTTTGAATAGGGGAGTTGGGATAGGATGAGGGAATGGTCGTTATTCACTCATTGACCAAGAAGATTTTCTTCTACTCTTTTTGAAAATACATAGCGTGAGATTTTGATATAGAATTTACGTAGCGGATACAAATAGCATTACTAGGCACCCCATTGAAATGAAATAGATAACTTATCATTTGACTATTAATGTAGAATTCATCTCTCAAGGTATTAATACATGTTGATTATATTATATCAATGAGTAGTTAGTTGTCCGGATGATTAAATCACGTATCATGCAAAGACTGGATTATAAAAGAAAAAGGAATATACGCCGCGGGATATCATAGTTAAAAACGAAGCCGATAACACCCCCAAAAAGGCGGACTGATAGAGAAGGGGTATGTAAAGAGAATGAATTGGGTCGAGAGGGAGGGGGCAAAGGATCAATAATAGAAGTAAGCATCACCGCAAAGGTTGAAACGGTTCAGGCGAAGAGGCAATGATTGTAGGTGCTGGTGCAGATGAAGCATTACCACCACTAGCAACAGCCTTCTCCATTTCGATGGCTTTCTTCCGTCCGACGATAATACTCTTCAACGCTCCGAGCCATTTAGCAAGAGACTCTTCGTCCGGTGCACAAAATCTGTAGATAGGTCTGTCTTCGGTGATGATTTGGAGGCAGAAGTTTTTGGATCGTGATATAGGATCTATTTCTGCGGCATTAATTACTTGGGACATTGGGATAATGCGGATGGCGCAATATTCCTACGTAGATGAAACCCAATGGTTAGCATATAGAAAGAGAGAGGAGAGGGGGCGAAAGCAAACGTACTTTTTCGTCTTTATATAAAGCGAGGCTGACTGGTCGAAGTACAACCCAGAGCTTCTTCCACTGTCTAACTCCTCTTTTGCTGCGTAGACATTGCAAGTATCCGTGACAGATGATGCGGTCAGGGTCGCCAAGGGGCCCTGACGAGGCAGCTTCACGGGCAAAAGAAGGACGCTTAGGCGGTTGGTCATGTCCACTGCTAGGTGCGCTGCCCTTTGCTATAGATATGCTGCCTTGCTGGTACTGGTGCGGCCGTGAACTGCCGCCCGGTCCATCCGATAAATCTGAGTATTCCGTCATTTCATTGCCCGAATAATCTTGTGCAAAGGGCAGATTCCGACCCCGATGACCCAACGACAACGTTCGTGTAAGTTCAGGCGAGCTTGCCATGGCTGTCGGTTCGTTTTCACCGATATCCGAATGTTCGCTGGTTATTATATGGTCCTCGCCATCACTGGTATAGCCGGCAGTAGTATAGGACTTCGTTTTCGATTCCGCAATAATAGCCTCTTCTTCCTCGTCAGTGTGAACCTCTAACCGGATACGATCAATCCACCCCTTTGCATCTTGTTCAGATACAGACTGGAAACGATAGTTTTGTGACGACGAAAAGATGCTCCAGACATGTTCGCGTGTTGATCGCTCGGAATGGATTGGGGCAACGGCTGCAACGTCAGAAAGGGTGATGGATAATAGCAGTCTTGCTTCGTCTTCATCCTTGTAGACTGAGAGAAGGTTCGGCCGGAGAACTAGGTAGCAGGGTTTCCAAGATGCTTTGAATGCCTGGTTATGCCATCACGAAGCTTGTAAGTTTATTCGAACTTATAAAACGGCCAACTACCGTTGATGAGAGGACCTACATGTCGGCTTTTGATCTTGCCGAATACCTTTCCCCGTTTCAAAACACGGTCAAACTCAAAGCTCCCATGTTCGTTTACTGGCGAGAAAGTGTCGAGGTTCAAATGTCCAGTGCGAAAGCTTGTCGAATGCTGCGACGGACCCGCTAGACTCGCTTTTGAATCGGGAGTCTGGATGGGCCTGGGTTCAGACTTGACTGGAACGTGCGAGGGAGACGCGATGGAGAGGCTCTGCGCCATAGTATGCACAAGGGAGGGGAACAAGAAAAAAAAGAAAAGAAAAGGCCGTATGGGCACGAGGGAGTCGTAAATCAAGTAAATGGTGTATGTTGTTGCCGGAGCTCCTAGTGAATCGGAGCCGCGACAATGATCCGCTATATCACGACGGTTGTGAACAATGAATTCATGACACGTCCGAATAATGAACAGGCAGACTGAACGATGCGATTTGAATTGGGTAGGACAGGTCCCTGATCGGCGGTTCGTGGAGAAAAAGGGGAATCTATCGATCTTATCGATTTGCTTAGTAGAATCGCGACGGGCCGTGATGTCGATCGGAGCACGCGACGCAAAGGAAAGAAGCGTAATAAGTAAATGAGCGAGGTAGCCGGAGCCAGTCCAAAGCAGCAAGCAGTCTCAGCTGTGAATTATGATATTCTGTTGAGCGCGCGATGTGGCGATGACTGTCAAAGCCACAGCGGCAGCTGCGTTATTATTGCAGGCAACGTGAATAATGGAGGGACAGCACCTTCCCCCAGTGATCTGCGGGAGCCATGCCAGGTTACTAAGGCAGCTGCTAAGGCATGCTTATTTCTTACTGGCTCAACCAGACTGTCAAGCGTCCTTAATTTATTCTTGTATCAAACAGGGGCTCGTCCCACGGAACACCTGCGTCTGTATAGCAGCAACGTGGACTTTCCAGAGTCTGTCGTCCAACGGCTCTTGCATACATCGAATTCAAGGTCGATCATGATCAGCCAATTGCCACCATCTGCTGAGCACCTGCAGAGGAATGTTGGGAATGACCTGGACGTGCACTGCCTCGGCACTATAGTCTTATATAAGATATAAGTGCCTATTAAGTAAACGTTGCTGTTTCACAGTTCGTAATCCATGATTCACCACAGTCAGTACGGATTAGTATACGGCTTAGATGTTTGACCATAATTACGCCGGGGGAAGCGTCCATTCAATATCGACCCTGCTCAATTCCATCAACTTCATAAACAAATGTTCTTGACAAAATTTTGCGAAAACGCTAGGCACGTTAGCTGCCTACAGCTTGATAGCTTATCAAAAACAATCGCGGTGTTAAGACTCAAGAGACTTGGCTGGGCCTTACGACGCAGATGGCAAAACTTGGCTGAGAATATAGCCGTAATAAAACGCCACAGTATTGAAAGTAGCTGACGAGACCGTCTGTAACTGCGTATTAATAGCCTGTTAATAGAGCATTCCGCGCAAGCCGAGTTAGATTACGCGTGTTCTGTTCCCGCAAAAACAGAATACGGTATCGCGTGTAACCAACTTAACCCCCTTGAGTCCTTCTTGGCTTCTGCCAGCCCTTACCGCGCCGCGCCTGCACCAATCCCATCAAGGAGCATTACTAGCAACTTGCCATCCACCTGAATCGCACCTTTTTCATAACCAACCCGTCTATTTGTCTCCATCACCTTCTTTCCATCCTTCCCATTTTCCCACGGATGACCTCGTCGATTCGGCTATACCGGTCGTATTCGACTCCTTTATTCTAGCCTATCACCCTCGCCAGGGCTGGCCGATCGCTGCTCACTGATTGAGGTCGGCCACGCAGGAAATCGTCCGGGGAGAAAGGAGGCCTTTCCTCCAGCCGCTCGTTACGGAACCATCTTCCAAGGATCTCTACCAGCGACTGCACATATAATACTTACTCGTGACTCTGCACCGTTCAAAATAATACGGGTTGGATAATTTATCGCATCTCTCTTGTCTTTCCTCCCCTTCGAGATAAAGGGGAAAAGGAGCAAAGAGCAGTATACCGCTTGCTGCATTATAGGATCCCGCTATAGCTACCACCGCGAGACAAGAGCTGTCTCGCACTTTCCCTTGGCTGATTGAGGTCTTCTCATTCAGCACTCGGGGCTTGATTAGCCACCATGCAAATTGTTCGTCGCATTGTCAAGCGCCTGCCGTCTGCGCCGGCGCTCGCATCTCTCGAAGATGTCTCACGTGGTGAAAAGAGTCAGGGTCGGATAGCACACCGATTTGCTTTCCTGCGAAGACGCATTAGATTACGAGGCAATTCGTCTATTTCGATACCGCTGGGTGTTGTGTTATTATTTCCATGTGTTGTAATCATTTTAATCGTACTTATTTTCGTGAGGCACCCGTCCTCCTCGGGCGGCATTCTCATCCCAGCCGGTGCACCACCGTCAATCAGGTTTGTTCATTTCTTCCTACTGCCCTCTAATGGCAATGCTGATATTCCTTTTCCCACAGACGAATTAGCGAAGAACACGATAAGGTCTTTGCGACGGGATGCTTACCCGTTGACGCGTCCGGACCTCGAGCGAATGCCGCATTCGTCGTACTTGCGCGGAACAAAGAGCTCGATGGTGTCATCCAATCGATCAAGTCTATTGAACGCCATTTCAACCGATGGTGGCATTATCCTTATGTCTTCCTGAATGATGGAGATTTCGACCAGGAATTCATAGACACGGTCCAAAACTATACAAGCGCCCCCGTTGAGTTTGGCAAGATCGACAATTCCATGTGGGGTTATCCAGACTGGGTTGACCATGAGGTTGCCCAGGAAGGGATTAGGAAACAAGGTGATGCTGCCATCATGTATGGCGGTATGGAGAGTTATCATCATATGTGCCGATTCTACTCAGGGTATGTTAATAGACTAGGAGGGTAGCAGCCTTTTCATATGCTAACGGATGCATCAGATTCTTCTATAAGCACCCCTTGCTCTTGAAGTACGAGTGGTACTGGCGTCTTGAGCCCGAGATCAAGTACTTCTGTGACATCACATAGTAAGTTTCACATGTTCAATTGCTTATCTGATAACTTTTAGCTAATGCAATGGTTGCAGTGATCCGTTTATTAAGATGGCAGAGGCGAACAAAACATACGGTTTCACTATCGCTGTCAAAGAGCTTCGAGAAACTGTTCCGAATATATTCCGTTACGCATCCGCGTACAAACGTACCCACAACCTGGAGTCAAAAGGTTTATGGGAAATGTTCCTCGAACGACCCTCAGAGGAAGAGCAGAAAAAACAAGATGCCGCCAAGCAAGAAACAATTCCCGAGGAACTCGATGACGTGAAGCTCCCAGAGGTGGATAAAGAGACCATGGAGGGCGAGAAGTATAACATGTGTCACTTTTGGAGTAATTTTGAAATTGCTCGATTGGACTTCTTCCGCAGTAAAGAATACGAAGATTTCTTCGAGATGATGGACCGCAGTGGTGGTTTTTGGATGGAACGGGTATGCTCTCTCTCTCTCTTACTAACCACCAAGATGTTTGCTAATGGTTTGCAGTGGGGTGACGCACCAATTCATTCTCTGGCGGCTGGTGCACTACTTGCGCCTCGCGATATTCATTATTTCCGAGACTTCGGCTACCGTCATACAACGATTCAACATTGCCCAGCGAACGCACCAGCCCGACAACTCCCTCGCATACCGTTCCTGGAAAAGACTACTGAAGACGAAAAGAAACGATTTGAAGAGGACGATTACTGGGCCACACCCGACCCTGTCAAGGAGAACGGAGTGGGTTGCCGATGCAAATGTGACACGGACATTGTTGATGTTGAAGGAAAACAAGGAAGTTGCTTGGTGGAATGGGTAGGCGTTGCCGGCGGCTGGGCTTCACCCTGAGTGTAACCGCTTTTTTTTTACCGTTGTATAGATCAATCCGTCACGTTATAGATGACGGAACTATTTTCTTTTATTTACACAGACACATAATTGGACATTGAGCATCGCTTGGGTCTTACAGTGGAGTTTTTCTTTTTTCTCTCTTTTCTTTCTGTTCAGGCATACATGGCCTATCGTTGTGAAGTTGTTTTACCTTCTTCTCTTCGTCTCCTTTTTTGTTCTTATAATACTTCATGTTTCTTTTACCTCGTTTCATGTGAACAGTCGTACAGACGGCGTTTTAGGAATGTCTAGCTTCCGGTATGAACGGAGGTTTATGTGTGAGTGACACCGTATATGCGTATTGTCCCGTCTCGAATAACCTGGGACGCCTTGAACAAAGCTTTTTTGCACTGTTTTTTTTTTATCTGTTATGACAATATTGTTTTGTTCTAGTCTTGCATTTTCATCACTATGAGTCTACGACTGTGGTTCTGCTATATGTAATTCAAACCTATGTATCTTCCTCGGTTAGAGGCCTTCTGTTTTATTTATTAGTTCCCTTCATGATCCAGGATCTTTTACCCAACGAAACCAGTCACTAATAATGCTTATCAATTGGCTAAGACACCCAAGACTGCCTAAACATGCCAAGCCGCTCTAACACGCAAGTATGGTGGCCAAGAGCTCTCGAGAACTAAGCAGTAGGCAGTAAGTATCCGTTTGGTGCGGGGTGATGGATAGCTGCTTATCTCTGTCCCTTTTATACCGATTTTGCCCAACTTACAGCAGCTGATCTTATACTGAATGCAGGCAATAGCCAGACATCTCTGCTGGACCTGCCTCTTTTGGCATAGCAAACAATCACCAACATCGGAGAACATCCCAAGACAGTGATATGACCATCAAACAACATTAGATAACCAGTCGTGCCTGCCGTGCTGCGTTCACTGACTCGATAAGCCCCGATAAGGGTTAATTGACTCTATTATTGAATCTGTACAATTGTGCTATATAGCAATGGCTTCTCCCCCCTCCTTCCCGCTTCATCCCTTGGTTTCTGGCACAGTTGCAAGCCAGCCAGGAAAGAGCGTGCCTCGAGACTGAGAAGTCGTCCCTAACAATGGAGACCCCGCCGAGCAAAGAGCTTCAGCTGGATTCGAAATCCGCAGATGCAGAAGTCGGACATGGCCGTTTGGCAGAGCTTGAGGTTGACCTTGCGGCGGTAGTCGAGGATGATAACGTCGAATACTCGTATGAGTCGCATCGCTCGCCATTTGCAGAAGGTGAGATAGATGAAACAGAATGACAATTGCTCTTCTTCAAAATTTGGCTGATGCAGAAGCAAACAATAGTGAGAGCTGTTGTCCCAGAAGTTGATGACCCCAGTATGCCAGTCAACACACTACGAATGTGGATTCTGGGAATCATATTTACAATAATTGGGTCTGCGATCAACCAGTTCTTCTCGCTGAGATATCCGTCCGTTCATATTGTCGCCCTTGTTGCGGAACTACTTGCGTTTCCCTGCGGAGTCTTCCTCGCAAAATTCCTCCCCAACTGGACAGTCGACCTTGGTCGTCTAGGTCGTTGGTGTATTAATCCCGATGATAGATTCAATGTCAAGGAACATACCGTCATTGTGATCATGAGCAATGTCTCGTTTGGGTACTTTAGTGCCGATTCGACCAACATCATTCAAGCGGCATCCAAAAACTTCTACAACTTTGGTCTCAAGACTGGCTTTCAAGTCATGGTAGTGCTTTGCGCACAGTTGCTGGGGTTCGGAGTTGCTGGGCTCTCTGCTCCTTGGATTGTCGAACCAGCAAGCATCATCTGGCCAGGGACACTCTCTAATTGTGCCCTCCTTGAGAGTCTGCATTCCCGAGCAAATGCACGGGTTGGCCGGTGGAAAATATCTCGACTCCGGTTTTTCATGTATGTGATGACTGCAGCTTTTGTGTGGTAAGTGATAAGTGATAAGCCCTTTTGTTCAGACTTCCCTTCTTGTATATGCTAACAGTTTCAATGTTAGGTACTGGTTTCCGGGCCTGATATTTACAGCACTGAGTTACTTCACATGGGTTTGCTGGATTGCGCCACATAACAAGGTTGTGAACCACCTTTTCGGCATGGAGACAGGATTAGGCCTTAGTCCTATCACATTTGATTGGAGTCAGATTGCTTACAACACGAACCCGCTTCTCTCTCCTTCGTGGGCAGCTCTGAATGTCTTTGCCGGATTCGCCATTTGCTTTTGGATAATTGCCCCAATTCTCTACTACACCAATACGTGGTATACCGCTTTCCTGCCATTGATGACTGCAGATGTCTATGACCGCTATGGTAACGAGTATAACACAACCCGCGTTGTTGGAGCTGACTACACTTTGGATGTGGAGGCGTACAAGGAGTATTCACCTCCGTATCTCCCAGTCACGTACGCTTTCGTTTATGGTCTTTCGTTTGCATCCATAACAGCGGTGCTTACTCACACATACATTTGGCATTGGGATGACCTCGTTGCAGCATTCCGGGGCACCACAAGACTGGATATCCACGCGCGGCTTATGAAGTCGTACAAGAAGACACCTTGGTATTGGTACGCAAGTATTATGATTGTCATTCTGGCCATGTCGATTGCCATGGTTGAAGTGTATGGTACCCAGCTGCCAGTCTACGGAGTATTTCTCGCCTTTATTATTCCTGCAATATACATGATTCCCTGCGGCCTCATCCAGGGAATTACGAATGTCGACGCCAACCAACTCAACGTTTTGAGTGAATTCATCGGAGGATACATGTTTTCTGGGAGACCGCTTGCAAACATGTGCTTCAAAATCTTGTCGACTGATGTTGTGGGCCAAGGTATCTATTTCGCAATGGACATGAAACTAGGACACTACATGAAAGTTCCGCCTCGGACACTGTTTTTCGCGCAAGGATTCGCTACAATTCTGGGTGCCTTGACTCAGGTAGGTGTGACTCTGTGGATGCTGGGTAACATCGATGGTATCTGCAGCTTGGATCAGTCAGATGATTTCACGTGCCCCAATGGAAGGACAGTTTATAGCAGCAGCGTTGTATGGGGGCTCGTGGGTCCTGGTCGACTGTATTCTGCTGGTAAAATATACTCGTCTTTGAACCACTTCTTCTGGATTGGTGCCATCAGCCCGATTATTACGTGGGCTTTGTGGAAGTACACAAAGAAGGATTACTGGAAGAAAGTCAACTGGCCATTGTTTTGGGTTGGAACATACAACGTGCCACCGGGTGAGTGCTCTTCCCTTCCCCCTGTCTTTCTATGAGCATGATTAAGAATCATCAACTAATTTTAACGTATCAGCCACCGGAATCAACTACTCTAGCTGGGCCATTGTCAATTTCATATTCAACCACTGGATCAAAAACAAATTCTTCGCCTGGTGGACCAAATACAACTACGTCCTGGCGGCAGCTCTCGACACTGGGATTGCGATAAGCGGTATTATCATTTTCTTCTGCGTCTCCTACCCCGGTGCAGTCTTCCCAGATTGGTGGGGGAATACAGTTTATGCGAATACATATGATGGACAGGGTGTGGCTTGGCTGGACCTTCCCAAGGAGGGATATTTTGGGCCTCCGAATGGGACTTGGTCATGATGTATACCTAGGTATGGACGTATTAAGGTATGCGATGACGTGATCAGTTCGCTTGCTTAATAGATATCTTTATGACCTAGATAGATCTATTTGCAATCATATAAACTGATTCAACAAATAACTGGATCCTGTTATGTTTTCCTCACTTGATATTATAGCATCAGGAGGGCCCCAATACAAATTGCTGTGCCTTGAGCACATAATATCGAGGCTCTTTCTTTGATTGGACAGAAGGCTCTAGTAAACGTAGATGAAATCCTCGTTCTGAAGATCCGTTGTATCAGCAAACCCTTTGTCCTCGCCGCGTTCTGCTGTGTCCTCAATAGTGTCCACAATGGCGTCGTCCATTTCCACTGCCTTGCTGGTCTCAATCTGGCGCTTAGCCATCATGGACTCGTCGACAATATCGGCCGATTTCCCAAGAGCCTGTCTCTTCTTGGCATGTTTCTTATTGAGGTAGATCAGGTAGAGATCCGTCAAGCTAGGAGATTGCGTTAGACACAAGATATAATTTGTAACAAACCTTGTCGGTTAGGGCTAGGGAGTACGTACACCGCAAAGACTGCTACAGCAACAAACATGATCAGATTCGCAATCAATCCCGTACGGTATCTTGGTGCCTGTGAAGGCGAGTAAAGTTGTGGACCGATGACCTAACAAGTGTTAGTAGGCTTTCATTTTTGGCAATAATCCTCACAGTCGATACTCACATTGCCAGTACACATCCCCACAAGCACGACAGCTGATGTGCATTTCCTTTTAGTATCTCCGGCAGTATTCTGGGACTCCCAGAGGTAAACAAGAGGTGTTATAGCAGCCAGTGTTGAGGTCTAATGGTAGAAATTAGTGCGAGTAATGGGGGGGGGGGGGGGGGGTTGATATAGATCGACCCGGATAACATACAAGGTAGTATCCCAACAAAAGGGGCCCCTTTTGCGAACGCGGAACAGTGAGCATCAAAACGGTGCCAATGGCCGATAGAACAGCAAAGAATACGATAACCAAGCCCTTCGTCTTGAAGCGGTTGGCCAGCCAGCCGCCGCCGATGATGGCAACAATCTGGATGGCACCAAAGGGCAAGTTGAACAGAACAGACTGGAAGTTGGTGTAGCCAAACGACTTGACAATCAAGCTGCCAAATGTGCTGATTCCACCGCTAGGGATTCTGCAAGGGGGGATCTGATGAGAATTGCACACCCTTTATATACGAAAGAAGACTCACGAAATTGCAACGATCAGAAAGAACCAGATCCATGTCTTGAGGTCGCAAATTGTCTCCTTCACATGATCCCATCGCCACTCTCTCGAAATGATGCCCATCTGATTGGCACGTAGACGCTCAACGGCGATAAATTTCTCACGCTCGCTCAGACATTTGGCCTCCATAGGAGAGTCGGGCATGAAGATCAAGATGACGAAGGAGTAGCAAACGGTAAGAAGACCGCAGAACATGAAAATTATCTGGTATGAGAAGAGGTTGCGGCTATGGATATGGCCTAGGCCATATGTAAAGAGACTTCCAACCTGTGAGGAAGAGGTAAATTAGATGACGCCTAACCCTAAGATGTACCGCAACTTACAATAAAAGTCAATCCATTCATTCCATTCCATATAGCACCGCGAATAGTCTGCTCGCTCCGGCGCCACCACATTTGAGTGACGGCAATGCAGGATGGGGCTGTAATCCATCAGTCAATCAATATCGCTATAGGGAAAAACTGGACCGGGCATACCAATCATTGATTCAAAAGATCCTAGGGCATAACGCATGCCTAGTAGGCTTTTGAAGTCTTTGCACAGCGACATGAGGGCCAGAGTAGTTCCCCAGAAAAACACGGCGGCGGCAATGACTTTGCCTGTCGGGGCCTTGACAAGCACAAACGCAGCCAACGGTTGCATCACCAACTGCGCGATATACAGGATTGAACCCAACCACGAATACTGATTTCCGACGAGATGGGCATCGTCAACGAGACCGAAGATTGACACGTACGAAAGTGACGACTTGTCGAGTTGCTGGAAAAAGTAGGCACCCAGCAATATCGCCAGCACGCGCCTATCGATGCGGCGCAGGAGACGCTTCTCCTCCTCGATTGTGAAGCTGTGGTTGGCATCTGCGTTCTCTGCTTCGGCGAGGAATCGGGCGATGTTATCATGAGGCGATTGTCTCTTGTTCTGGCCCTGGCCAGCCTCCGCAGGCATGATGGTATCAGACCCGGAGGTATTTACGGCCGTCATTGTATCGAGATCGGGGTAGCGAGTAAAAAAGATGATAGAAATTGAATATCGGTATCCTAGCCGAAAACCCTCCACAACATACCCCCGTCGACCCGGGTCCCTTTTTAAAGTGATTATATCTCCAAAGAACATCCCAACCTGGCAACCCGGGGTCTCCCCACATCCCAGCGAACCTTAAGGCACATTTCCCACTAATCAGGAACTGCACAGGGCCCGGGGGTGCCTCCGGTAGGTGGCCCGGCGAGATCGCCCTGGAGTCTGGGTAAATTCACGTACCATGGTCCAGCCTAAATTCCTGAGTACGAAGTATGGCATTGACTCGGCTGAAACTCGCCAGGAAGTGAATAACGGTGGTGTTGGTGGATTGCCCGTTACATAGGTCAAATGTATAGAGATTACTGTATACTATATTGTATGCTATGCCATGCTATTACAAGGTATAATATTAATCATATACATAATATATAATATAGATTAATGCTATTAATAAGTCGACCATTTACCTCCTCTGGCAAAGTGACGTAGCTAGCGCTATCATTGGCCGGATAAATGAAATTGATATCGTGCATTTATCCGGACACGATGGATGTTTACTTCCTGAGTAGACCAGGTTCGTATGACTCCAAACAGTCGTTCTCGGACCTTTGACCGAAGCTGTGGTATTCAGTCATGATTGGTGGGAAATTTCCTCCATATTAGCCAGATCAAGCCTCAACACCAACCCTCAAGCCTCAGGAAGAGCCACAGCGGTGATCGCATGCCTTATATAAAGCAGGCCGTGCCCGGTCACCAGTTGGCTGCGTCATACAACGCTTGTTTCCTCTCTTTCACTCGCCGTCATGGCTCCTCAAAAGTACGCCCTCGTGGGCACCGGCGGACGGGCTATTTTCTTCTACACTGCCATTGCAAAGGACTTTGCAGCCACCGCAAAGCTAGTAGCATTCTGCGACACAAATCAGACACGAATGAACTACGCCAACTCAAAATTGCAGGATCTCGGCTCCGATGCCGTACCAACATATCTCGCGGCCGATTTTGACCGCATGATTTCCGAGACCAAGCCGGATAAGGTCATTGTTACAACTATTGACCGCACACACAATTTTTATATTGTTCGCGCCATGGAGCTTGGGTGCGATGTGATTACTGAAAAGCCCATGACAATTGATGTCCCACGCTGCCACGAGATCTTGAACGCGGTCGAGCGTACACAGCGCGCAGTGCAAGTCACATTTAACTACCGCTATGCTCCTCACAATACAAAAATCTATGAGCTGCTGTCATCTGGAGCAATTGGCCAAATCAATTCAGTCCATTTTGAATGGCTTCTCAACACACAGCATGGCGCTGATTACTTTCGACGCTGGCACCGTGATAAGCGCAACAGTGGAGGCCTTCTTGTGCACAAGTCGACACACCATTTCGACCTCGTCAATTTTTGGCTGCAGAGCCGACCCGAAACAGTAGTGGCCATGGGTGATTTACGGTTCTACGGACGAGAAAATGCAGAGCGTCGCGGTGAGACTAAATTTTATTCGCGTGCACATGGCAGTGCACATGCCCAGAACGATCCCTTTGCGCTGCATCTCGACCAGAATCCTCAGCTCAAGGCTATGTATCTAGATGCCGAGAGCGAGGATGCCTATTATCGGGATCAGAGTGTGTTTGGGGACGGGATTAGTATTGAAGACACGATGGGTGTTATGGTGCGTTACAAGACTGGTGCCATGTTGACATATAGCTTGACAGCGTACGCGCCCTGGGAAGGGTTCCGTGTGGTTTTCAACGGCAGCAAGGGCCGGCTTGAGGTCGAAGTTGTTGAGCAGTCATATGTAAATTCTGGTGGTGAACAAGCCAAAGAGGGTGCCCTTGAGCGCCGCCATATCTTGCTTCGTCCACAATTTGGCAAGCCAGTCGAGATTGAGCTGCCCGAGGTGACTGGCGGACATGGTGGTGGTGATCCCGAGCTGCTCAACGATCTTTTTGGCACGCCTGTCGATGACCCATATAACCGGGCTGCCACGCATATCGACGGGGCTTGGTCCATCTTGACAGGCATTGCAGCCAATGTCTCTATGAAGACGGGACAGATGGTGCAGGTAGACGACATTATGAAGATTCCAACGAAGTGACGGATGAGCTACCAACAAGTGAAATCGTCATTCTTGGAGTTGTTGGTATAGATTTCTGGTTTACAGTTGCTAGAAAGGCACCCAGGTAAAGAAAAGATATATTAGATGGGGTTGATTCTATCGCCAATGCTCAATACCCATAGTAGCATTGGCATTTGATTTTGTTAATAAATATTATGATACAAATTATTAATTTCACACTTATTGATCAGTGCTCATTACTCTCAAGTTCTATGTATCATAATCGGCCATAGAACTAATAATAGCGCTCTGTTAATCGCCATTTCATATGGTAATAACGGCACTGGATAGATTAGGGTTACGGATGCGGCGCCCTAAATTTAAGCTTAATTTTAGGGCTAGCCAGACCCCATCTTAAAAAGACCTCAACTCTTTGATATTAATATTATACATAACTCTTATTTACTTTCGCTTTAACATTTTTGGTTTGTTCGAGCGTCTACCGAATACCATACATCCTAGCCTCAAACGGCCTCAAAAGAATCCTGTTGGGCACCCTCGGCTCAACAAGATCATAGTTACAAGCCAATGGCACTGCAAAATCGAGAGTTATCTCTGGTGGCACGTCAAAATACGTTTCATGCTCGGAGAAACTACACAGTGTCAAGTTAGCGAATGGTCCCTGGGCGCGCAGGAAGGCGAGGACTTCCTTGTTCTCGCTGTCCAGGGGGGTGTATGCGCCGTAGAGCTGCATTATGAATTCTTTAGTTCTAGAACTAGAGATGAAAGAGGTGCAAAACATACCACCATAACCTGACACTTGCGTAAGAAAATCAGTCGTCTGTAATAATTCAGTACTGAACCTTGTTCCTTATCCTGCTTCTGCGCATTGATCGTTTCGTATTGCTCGTCCGGTTTAATCCAGGGTTTGACTCCTGGGCTGCAAAAGCCTCCATTGGCCTGATTGTCCCATGGGATGACTACTCGTGCATTGTCGCGGCTGCGTAGTTGCACAGCTTCGAAGGCGCTGGTCATGTCGGGTTCTTTGCCTCCGTTTTGTTTCTTGCGTTTTTCGTATTCTCTTTTGTTTTGTGAGAAATGTCTGTCTAAAAGAAAGCATGATGAAGGGAAGAAGAGGGAAGTAACTCACTCTCCGTACCAGTTTATTGTCTCAACATCTTGATATTCTTGAATCTTCCAATTCTGCGGATGTGCGATGCCTAGTTCTTGACCTTGGAATATAAATATAGTCCCTCTCAGAGAGAATAAAAGTGTTGCCAACATTTTTGCAGCAACAGCTCGGTATTTGAGATTTCTTGTAGCCCAGCGGACGACAGAACGTGGTTGGTCATGGTTTTCAAAGAAGACAGCGTTCCATCCTGATGTTTCTATTAGCGCCTTTTTGGATAAGGAGATGTTTGGCCACAATCTCACCATGATTCCCAAGCATATGCTGCTGCCATTTTCTAATCACTTCCTCTAGTTCAGGGAGTTCCCATTTTTTTATACCCCATTTTTCTCCTCCAGCAAAATCAAAGGTGAGGTGATTAAAATGAAAGACTATGTCCAGTTCGCGCCGCTCTTTGGCGACATATTTGCTCGCGTCCGATTCCGAAACGTAGATTGGCATCTCTCCCACTGTAAAGAGTTGGCCTTTGTTTAGGACTTCTTGGTTCATTTCCTTGAGATGTTTGTGGATATTTGGTCTAGATCGATATTGTATGATTGTTAATATGCAGGACTTCAGCTTTCATATGACATGGGATGAGACAACTTGCCCGTTGTTGAAGAATTGAATGGCACTCTGATATGGCACGTTTGGATCCTGAATTGGAGCATCTGGTAGTCTTGGATCTTTGGAAACCACATTGATAGCATCCAGCTGGTAACATGGATTAGCTGAGTATGAAAAGAGAAGGGGAAGCCGAAACATACACGGAACCCATCCATGCCTCTTTGAAGCCAGTAACGCATCACATCATAAATCGCATTCCGCACGTCCGGATTGTCCCAATTCAGATCTGGTTGTTCTTTTGCGAAGAGGTGCAGATCTATAAAGTGTCAATATCTACATTAAATCTTTTGTTGCTATGTGGATAGGAGTATATTCTCACAGTATTCGTCTGTGCTCTGATCGTATTCCCAAGCAGAACCTAAGAATTAGATTAGAAGAATGAATTTAAAATGGGATCCGAGAAATGAACATACCTCCAAACAAACTTACCCAATTGTTGGGTGGTAATCTCTCTCCATTCTTTCCCTTCTTAGGTGGCCGCCAGATGTACCAGTTTCGTTTAGGGCTATTTTTGCTCGATTTTGATTCTTGGAACCATTCGTGCTGTCCAAATATACAATTAACTACCATAAAATAAGAAGACAAAACCCCTGGCATGTGGAATATACCTACCTCCTCACTCGTATGATTAAAAACGCCATCCATCAGCACCCTCATACTCCGCGCATGAGCGCCATTAACAAAATCATCAAAATCCTTATCGGTGCCAAACTCTTCTTTAATCGAACAATAATCTGAAATATCATACCCCTGATCCTTGAGCGGCGACTTAAAATACGGCGACACCCAGATAAAATCCACCCCCAACGCCTTGATATAATCGAGACGACTTGTCAAGCCCGGGAAATCTCCAATCCCGTCACCATTGCCATCCTGGAATGACTGGAGATAGACCTGGTAGACTATGGATTCGCGCCACCAGGCTCGGTCAAAATCAAAATTGCCAGATCGATATGGATCCGAGGGAGGTCGTAATGCCGGATTGTCAAAGATGTTAGGTTCGTATTGGGGCGTCGTTTGCTTTTCAGTCGCTGTTATGGAGGTTGGAGGACCGAGTGAGGTAGATAATGACGACAGTAAGCTAGGTTTTCGGCGTTCATGCGCCATGATTGCGGAAGTTGGTGAGGATGATATTCTCTTTAGTCTTAGCACATTCGGACTTGTCAACGCAGTTGTCCTGCGAAATAATTGGTGCATGAGGTGAATATTCAGGTCAATTAGATGTGATATGGGGCCGCATGAAGTAATAGCAGATTCTAGCCAATATCAAGCGCCAGACTTTCTGGGTGGGTGGAATACAAGAATAGGAGGAGTGTCATCATCAACGCATCATCGAAATTCATACAATACTTAAACAAATCATGAGGACAAAGGTAAACATAGAGGAATACTGGATCCGGCTGATCTCAGATTGATGGTGGGTGGTCGGAAGTCTAACCCAAAGTCCGGTATATGCGACTAGGGTTGAGGTTGATATTTCAATACCATGATATTATATACTAGAATATCGGACAAGTTGCTATAAATATAATAGAATCAAGCTTGAATTTGTCTGAAAAGGAGCTTCTCCATCATTTTCAACATTATAGCAGTCTAAAAAATAAAAGCAGAATCGTCATAAATTCACATGCGCACGCCGCTTAAACTCCAACATTGGCCCTTTCTTTTCCGAGGCAAACACATCATACAACTGATACTCATTCTCCCTCCTTCGCAGAGGCTCTTTATCATCCCGGTCCCCAGTCCCTACCTTGGCTAGACTAGGGTCAGATGGAATCCGGAAATCCGCCAACCACAACAACCTCGCGATGGCGAGACTGATTTCGAGATATGCTAGATTAATGCCAACACAATTTCTGATACCGTGCGAAAAACTAAAGAAGGCCGCTTTCGTATCTGACGATACTGATACAGACTCATTTTCGGAGTCAAGCCATCGTTCTGGGCGATAGGAAAAGGAGTCCGGATAGTATTTCTCGTTGTGATGGAGAGCATAAGCTTGGGATGCAACTACATAGCCTTCTGGAACATATACTCCGCAAACTGTAGCGCCGCCTGGGCCTGCCTCTCGATATAGAGGAGCTAACACGGGAGAGGATATACGTAGAGCTTCGTCAATGCAAGCTCGCAGGTATTGGCAAGCATTGAGAACGGGCCCCGTGCGGATATCATCTAGAGATTGGAACCGAGACGTGATCTCTGCACGAAGCTTCTCATATGCAGCCGGATTGCGGGATAGATAGAAAAGTGTTTCCGAAATTGCGGTTGCAGTAGTGTCTGCTCCAGCAGTGATGAGCGTGTAGGCTTCGGCAATAATCTCTTGCGGACTCAGTTTTTCGCCCGTATCAGGGTCCGTGGCATTCATAATAGTGGACATCATATCGCGCTGGCCGGGGTCTGAGTTGTGTGTCTTTTCTTCTTCTGCTTGGATTCGTCCCAGGACCCACCCACGAAGCAGAGCTGCCCATTGTGCTCGCTGATTGTCCGTATTGCTCAGCGTCCAAGTACCCAAATCCAGCCATTGTCCAGATTTGCCAGCTCGAAATGCTTGGGGCATTTGAAGTGCCATTGCCATTCGGTGGCCGGCTGACATTAACATGGGTTTGTACTGTCTGTGGTCAGGCTTGACGAGGGCGTCGGTAGATTTACCAAAAACCAAATCTGTGACGATATCCAAAGCCAAATAACTTGCTATTCAACAGCTCATCAGTCCCTTGGTTATACATCTGTGATAATATGACTGTCCAACTTACCATGGATAGAGAGGTCTTTGGAAGCCACCCAGTCGTCATTCTTATGAGAGACATCGTCAAGCAGACTGTCAACAAAACGATCTACATGCTTCAAAATGCACCCCTCACTAGCCCTCAAAGCAGCCTCCGAGAACCCTTGCCCAACAAGCCTTCTTTTCCTTCGATGCATATTCTTATCTATGGCGTTGAAGATACTGGGGATTGGATTAAACCTCAGGACATCGTAAATCTTGCCCTTGGCGAAGTTGGCATTATAACCATATATCTCTTTCATTCCATAGACGTCGTTGACGAGGATCTTGTTGGGCCCATAGCGCACCACAGCGCCATATTGAATATGTAGGCGGTGGATGGCTAAATGTGTGTCCTGGAGCCAGGCATGGTACAGTGAATATGCGTCTGTCAGTTGTGCAAGGAGCGGACCAGGGACATGAGCGAACGGGTGTAGAAAGAGCCGATAGACACATATTGTCGCAAGATAACTGCAACCAGCTGTGAACAGTAGCACAAACAGTGTCAGTATATTGCGAGGCTGGATAATGCCGGAGTAAGTTGCAGAGAAGCTGCTAGTGCCCTCGTCCATTTTTTGTCAGATTCCGAATTTTTGGGTGGGAGATTGCATGCCTAAGTTCTGGGCTGGGAGTCAGGCCTGAAACAGCCTACTTTATATATTCGCATTATAAAACCCCCCGTTTTCCTCGGAAATATTGGCGTGGTGTGTGCTTTGTTACAATATAAGGAATGCTTCTCTGCCCGAGCGGGGTCGGCGCCACCACTTCTTTCCTGCTATAAACTGAAGGTTTAGCAAAGGTATTAATACCAGGAAGCATTAAGACTCACTATAATAACCGGGTGTAAACGGATTATCTGCAGAGCCCGCGTCGACATATTAAGCCGAGCTTGGCTATACAACAGTTGACAACCCTAAAAGGTTAGATTTATGCACCCCCGGTCAAGATGTGGCTAATAGAAGAAACGCATATTGGAATATGTTTTCATGTGATGTACTACTCGGCAATATATCCAAAAAAGAATAGCCAAATGATGCTTCGTCCTATATATAAAATGCACGACTAACCCCAAAAACACCCAAAGAATGCACAATGCAAAAACCATGATAATCATAAACATTTTGAAAACCAAATAAACCAGGGTATCCATAAATCAAAGCGCCTGACGTGTCTGTTAATTTTGATTTTTTATCATACTCCTCAACCTCCAATTTTAGACTTTGTTGCCTAGAACATCGAACTTCGTTTTTTGTTTAGTTTGCTTGAATCAGCGTCTTCTGATGACTTGAGAAACCCCCAAATACTCCTTTTCTCCTTCAGTCGTGGAATCTCTGGAGAGGACACAGTGGGCCGTTGAGCAGGGCCAGCTGCATGGAAGGACATAGAGGACTGGGGTCGTAACTGCTGTTGGGATTGATGGAAGGACATCGATGACTGAGGTCGTAACTGCTGCTGGGGTTGATGAAAGCTGACAGAAGAATAACTTGGGCCTGATGGTTGCATATATGGCCGTTGCTGCTGCTGATTCGGTACGTAGTGTGAATACCTGGCGTTGTGAGTCGGGTTCGCATTTGATACCATGATAGTGGGATTAGAAGAATAATAAGAGTTGCGCCGTTGCTGACGCGAGTTCTGATCTTCTCTTCCGTAGACTTTCTTCAACCGTTCAGTTTCTTTATCAATCTCTGCTTGCTTTTTGCGCTGTGCTTTCTGCTCGGCTTCGATCAATTTTCTAGTTTTGCGTTCTTCTTCTTCGACCAGTCGACGTCGCTCTCTTTTTGCAGCTTCCGCTTGCTGTTTTATTCGAGCATTTTCTGCATCGATTTCCCACTGCATGCGCGGGTCAAGGTTTTGGCCGTCTGGGGCAGCGGGTCTAGTATTTCGCCGTGGCATTGCGGGGGCAGGCTGCTGGGAATGGTTTGGAGTAACAGCGCCGCTCATAACTGCGGCTGATGCAGGCTTAATGCCTGGGGCAATAGACGCTGCTGTCGTTATATTCGTATTTGAAGATGTAGGAGAACTGAGAACATTGAACGCTTCTTTCAATGGGGTGAAGTACACATCCCGAATCACGATGGCCCCCAGCATCAATACAACTTCTAGCCCCTTGAAGTCCTCCATCTCTACCCGATAGAGATTGGGCTCATAGAGAGTGATTTCCCTAAGCGATTTGAATATTGAAACAGTGATATCTGGTTCTCTGTTTTTCTTCCGGCCATCCACCGCAGTGTTTTTCCCGGACAGATAGCAACCAAAATCTTTAGATAGTGAACCGTCCTTTCGCCATACAAACTTGAGTTTCGGTGTCACATCCGACGTAGCGGGATTTATTTGTATTCGATCTAGCGTCGAGTTGGAAGGCTGTTTAAACGACTGCTGGGGCATTTCAAATTCCCACGAAGGCTGCGAGTTCCAGGTCTTGGGCTTGTGGCGCACCGTGATTTCCTGATCGGGATTGTACAAGTGAATGGTGAATTGAGAGGGTAGGATAGGTTCAGGTGGAGGAGCTACGCCTCCATTTTGGCGAATTGCATCGGCCGATAAGGTCGGCTGAGTCCATTCGGGTATGATGAGAACCTCGCCGAATAAAATATCGGGGATGTAGGGGTCGTAGAGAGCGGCGGCATAGCGGTTTCGGGAATTGGGTTCGGCAGGGTCAATGCGACGCAGCGAGTAGGCAGGCTCTGGCTCGTTGCCATGCTGTGTGAATAAGACGTTGACGTGCGGTTGCGCTTTCTTGTTGCTGTTTAAGTAGAAGGCTAGACATGAGCGTTAGACAAGGGGTCAGTCAGACTTGAAGAGAAAGAAACTTACTGGGTAGATTTTCGTCGAGCATGATGACGATGATGTGCCGGCACTCATCAGATACTTCTGTCAATTGTGCAGACGAGGCAAGAGGAATGAGGCTTTATAGGCGCTGTGAAGAATGCGGAGGCCTGGCTCCGCCACGATCGCCCCGGCTCCACTGCTAACTATTTTTAGCTGTTAGGGTTAGGGTTAGGGTTATCCCCCTCATCTTAGTGTCTGGGCCAAGGCTACAAGGCTGACAGCGACACGTTGAAGGATCAAAGGTAATCGAATACCTACCTACACATGTCATTGTAGGCATATATGCTCCTCATTTCTCGCAGCTGTCAAAGCATTCACCAATAATATCCTTTACCGTAAAAAAATGAGGCCTGCACAACCCGTGGCAACGATGTTATACCTGGATGGTTGAAGGAACCCATTCCCAAGAAAGGTCCGGCTGCTCACATCGAAACAGATTCGAGTGGAAAATGGCGAGGGAGTGATATACTTGACCTGGATGTGAGCTTTTTCTTCATACACGTAGATATATATGTTTCAGAAGTGCGACACATGCCACTAACACTAACCCATGGATGATAAGATTAATAGCCTTCCAAACTGTTGTTACCTGCGAGTCATCAATCATCCTTGCCTCCTCTCAGAGAGATAGACTAGGGTTTGACTGTGAATCTAGATTCCTCCCCATGCAGAACTACCCACACAGAGAAAGTGACCAACTGCCACTCATCCGACACTTTGGTGCTCCGGATATGCTGGCGACAAAGATGTACAGGGATATCAACGGCTACTTTGGTTGTCAATCTACCTATGACGATAACGACCAGCTAACAGCCTACAGTAAGTAAATATGAGTGAATTTTTTCTTGTTCAGAAACCAGTGCTGATCTTCGTTTCTGTAGGTACTTGGTTCCGATGTTCGGTAAAGATTCTCCTCCAGAAACCCTTACCAAGTGGCAAGAACTATAAAGGGTATGAGATGACCTGCCTAAGTATCTGGCAGAGTTGTGGACGACGACAGATTCTGTGTATTGACACGCCCGACGAATTTTTATCTCGGATGTATATTGCGCCCAAAGGCAAACCTTTATTATCCCCGCAAGACCCGTTCGCAATGCATAGTCTTTTGCTGGATGAGATCGTCCGTGTTTATGGTGAGGCGACGAGGAGCTTTCGAGATCCGATTTGGGAAATTGAGGAGGTCCCTTTTCCCTATACTCTTCCTTCCTAGTGATGGCGAGGGTAGATAGATATCTGACAATACTTGTAGAACCGAATAACTACCGGCATGGAATCCGAAAAAGCACACGAAATTCGGAGACACTCAATCCATTCCTCGGAAGTCCTTCTAGTCACTATCCAGACATTTGAAAGCCTTTTGGAACAGAAATCCAAAACATACGCAAAGGCACCCATGGCTCTAAGCAAAAACGATCGCGAGCAGGCAGAAGAACATATGAAGTTCCAGATTCAAACATTGAAAAGCCTAAGGGAACAATCGGTGTCTAACCATGAGCGACTGACTGGGGAAATCTCTATAGTATGTCTGCCTGCACTGCTTTCATTACCATTCTGCTTGTCTAACGTGGGCTAGGCCTACAAACGGATCGTTAGCAGAGATAGTCAAATTATAAAGTCTATCGCTGTCTTAATTATGATATTTCTGCCTGCGCCTTTTATTTCGGTACGCTTGTCCTTCACCTTGTCAAGTATTGTGGCGATTGATTTAACCTTTTCGTTTCCCAAGGCCTTCTTTAGTACAACCTTCTGGGATGATAAAATCCGTGTATCTGCCCAGCTATGGCTATACTGGGCTATTATTATCCCATTCACTCTTGTGGTCCCTGTTGTATGGTGGTGTTCACTGAAGTGGATCTCTCACCGTAGGCGTTGATTGGCATTTTGTACAGTTTTCAATTGTGATCTTTCGAGTATCTTCTTTTCTTTCCCTCGATCTTGGACCGGTTCCAGCCCTTACATTATCGAGTATCGTCTGTTCTATACCTATTGAGCATCTTCGTCTCTACTGTTATTATATTTATTTTTAGCTGCAGCTCTCCAAACCCTAAATGCACGTGACTATGACATAAAATCGCTTTCTACTTCCAGCTACGACAATAATATCTCTATACGACAAGAGAATACTAAAAGGTATAGCCCCTGATAGTTGCTCTGGCCCAGGCATAAAGATTCGACACCTTGGGGCCCGTTGGAAAGTGGAATCGCCCAACAAGGAACATGGCGTGGATGTAAATGCTGCTGCCTGTACCATGCCAGTAATGGAATTGTACGACGAGGCATTGTGGATAGGAAGACGATCTGCATGTCTTTATTTGGAAATGGGAAAACAAAAAATCACTCATAGAGAGGTTTACAATTTGTTGTTGCCTGAATGCCTCCCACCGGGGTAAGTTGACAAGCCTTCTTGAAGAGTCAATTTTATTCAATGCCAATGGATTTAGACTTTGTTCTATCCAATTAGTATAACTATCTAAAAAGACATCTATCGTGATGTATGTTCTATCGTATGTGACTGAGAAACAGTAAAGATTCCAAGCACAAAAACCAACCAAATCATCTTTGATAAAGATAACAAATCTATACGCGGGCTCCATCGACCTCCTCACCCTCGGGAACTTTAGCTTCTTTGCGTTCCTTCGAACTGGGCTGCAGCCCTTGCTTATCCCAGCCATCGAGGCCCTGTTGGTAATACAATTTTTGTTCTGCGCGCGACGGCGCTTCTGGGCCCTTTCCGCGACGCTTTCGAGATTCAGGGGTCTCGATGACTGTTGCATCTTCGCCTTCTAGTTTCTCGCCTTCAATATCCTCGGTGTCGATGGTGTCGGAGAAAGTATATGTGCGGTACTCCGTGTTGAGCCAGCCGGTGCCTGTTGACCTGTGTCAGTAGATATATTCGTTTTGGATCATTAAAATATTTCAGTCATACCTTGGTAAAGACTGCTGTCCTCCCAATCCTCGGTCAAATAATGGAGCAGTCCACCATGTGTAACTAGAATGATTTGCTTCTCCGGACGAGCCTTGAGCCATTGCCGAACCTCGCGGGCCCGGTTTCTGAGAGCTCCAATGCTGGGTGCCCATTTTCCTTCCTATAATGTAACAAGCAAGTTAGAAGAAATCCACCTTATTTCCGTCTATTGATTGAATGCTTGAGGGGGTCTGATGAAAGGAGGGATATACCTTGCTATTCCACCCATCATGAACCCGGGAAATATCCACCGGCAGTCCACGGTCTACAAACTCCTTTTGCAGAACAGCAGGGTCACTTCCGGTATCACAGGGAACGTCGCTTGTTTCCTGGGCTTCCGGGATACAGATAAGCTTGAAATCCTTGTGGGCCGCAAAGACGGGCTGGAAACTGAGGAGAGCAGTGTGAATGGTGCGTCGAAGAGGAGAAGCAGCAACTAAGTCGATCTCAGAATGGTATGGAAAGCTCTCTTGGAGTTGCGCGCATTGCTGCTCTCCTAGCTGTGTAAGCTCCGGGTCTGGAAGAACGTGGTTGGCAGTTGTGAGATTGTGGTAGCCCTGCAGTGCAAGAGAGAGAAGTTAATACACATATTCATTTTCATTGAAGAAGGCAATTGGAATCTTACTTGAGCATGGCGCACGAAATGTACAGTTGGAGCCATGGTTGTGATAGATAGATCGATAACAATCGATAAGATGAAGCTGTTCAGGCGGGGTCGCGGGGCAAGCAAGAAGATCAAACAATTGATTGATCAAGAACGCGGGATGCTTTGTTATGGGCAATTGATATTGAATTAATAAAAGAAAGCCTCTAGCGAAGACAAATATACAATGCAGGAGAGATGCGATGAAGAAAGAATGTTGTACAGCTGAAGAGTCATCCGTAAACTTTTTTAGTCTCCTGAAAAAAATGGCAGCTACGCCCGCCAACGAACGGAGCAGATTTGCCTCCGTGGGCCATTGGCAATTTGCAATGAGTCAGACTGCTTGGCCTGTCACTGGATGTTATTTTGTGGAGAAATTTATTTTTATTGCTCACATTCTACTTAGTCCTTGGCTTAGTATGTAGCATGTGCCCTTGCATTCAGGTGTCGACCTTCCTGATTGTGTTTTCCGGTCAGGCACGAATGCCGAGCCTGCGACGTCACTCGGAAGAATCTCCGAGCATATACTCTGCATACATGGAAACTAGAAAATATGGCCTAAAATCCCCATGTTAGTGATTACCACTAACGGGGCCTCGTTTTTGGCAGAGTGGCATATTTTTCACCCTAAATTTCCTTTCAATACATGCCTGAAGAGATACATCGTGGTATAGGACTGGCAAACTATGGACAAATAAATATATTTGATGATAAATATGCCTGAATAGTTAAAGTAATACAAAAGTATTGAATATACCATATTCTATACTCGCCAATGTTCCAACCCTAGTTACAATGTGTGTATCGCACGTAAGAAACCTATATACCTATACCCGGAATGTCTGAAAGAGAGGCTAAAAATTGCCAAATCCGCGCGAGTTCTTCAATGCCATGTCGAGATTCTGTTGTAGAGCTGTTGCATCGGTATACTCCGGTAAGAGGAGCCGGCCGTAACAGGTATAACTCGTTGGAAGACGCTGTAGAAGGAAATGTCAGCATCTACTGAAAATATATGTATAATAAAAAGAGGAGGGGGAAGAAGAATCTTACATCGTTCCCGGAGCCATTTCGTTGAATGACAAAATTGATACTGGAAATTCCGCTCACAGGAATACGATCACTGGCAGTGACAAACTCGAGCAATCGAGCCTTTTGCTCCCGCGAATAGCCCTTGGCAATATTCCAAAACTGTGCAATAAGAGGATGACCCGCATCCCAGCCTCCGTCGTAAGTAGCATGGCGCTGAAGTTCACTCATGTCAATCTCCTGCGTACCTTCAACCATGGTTTGAAATACCTCTGGCGTGAACATTGAAAGAGATGCACGGTCAATGCAGGTAAAGAAGCCCCGAGCGAATGCTTCGTATTGTGGACGAATAGATTTATCAGTCAGCCAAAAGAGGTAATCTTTGACGTAACGCTCGCGGTTTTCATTAGTGACGAGATTGGATCCTTCTTCGTCCTGAAGCGATGACGACGTGGTGAGAGAAGTGTTATAGTCGGCGCCCTTGAGAATGCCAGTCTTGAAGGAACCGATATCATTGTCGATCTCTGAGTCACCATTGGGGTTCTTGTCTTGAGCGCTAGTCGAGTATTCAGATACACTGCTGCGTCTTCGCTCCCGACTTGGAACTCGCTCTGCTACCGGCCAGTCTGCATCCCTATCGACACGCTCCATATCGACCGTCTCCACACTACCGAGGGCCTCAAAGCTGAACTCATAGCTTCTCATAAAAATATCTCCAACATCACCATCGCTCCATGTCAATAGACTCTCTAATCCTTTAGCAAGTTCTGGCCAGCCATCGCGGATATCGTCTGTCTTCTTGATTTTGAGATCAAGGAGCTTGCGATAAAAGGCAACTGGGAACGTGACTGGAAGTGTCAGACCGTTGTAGATCGCCAATGACATCAATATCCCCACAAGTTCGAAATGTTCTAAACTTTCAAGTGAGCATGGTTGAAACCATGTCATATGAGTGACAGGGTCGACGGTGAACATCCCGTGTTCAGGGTCAAGCGCCTCTGCAAAAGCTAATGTCATGAACTCTTGCTGAACACCACCAAGATCGACTCCTTCTTCACCTAGATCCATTCCCATTTTGACCTTAAGGGGTCGCAGAAGCTCTCGTCTTTCTCGACGCCATATCTGATCGAAAGCGTCTAGGAGCACAAAATCGCGTCGCACAGAAATGACAAAGTACTGGTTCATAGAGGTATGCAGGCGGGCTAGAAGATTGATTTCGTCCGCAATCTGGATGGTGCGGTTAAAGGCTGTCCGGCTGGCCTGCCTTTGTACAATCATCCCTGCCTCATATGCTTTTGACATGGCTGCATAATTGATAGCACGGAAGTATTTCACAAGCGCAGCGGGTCGGAAAAGGAAGGTGAAAGATAAGAGGTGCATTGTCCTGTTGTTTGAAACTCTATTAAGCCATTCAACAGGCATGTCCATCGCGTCAAGTCTCTCCGACAGAAAATTCGTATAAAAAGCATCGGCTTCAAGACCTAGTCGCTTTCGATTCTTATACATCGACGAGAGTATTTGCACTGCACCTCCCGCTGCCTCAGACCTCGCAATCTCCGGCTTACCATCCCATTCCTTGAGGAACAGAGTACGAAGCCATTCGATAATCACTGCTGCGGCGACTGGATTATCCATGGCGGCAGGTTTCTTCAGAAACTCACCATGATCGCGCAAATTGTCAAAGAGAAGTTCCAAAACGCTTCGATCACGTCGTTTTTTGATCTCCACACTTGGGAGCATCTTAGTCTTTGATATCTCGTAAAAGGCTAGTCGAGCTGTAAGAGCACGCACCAAGCGGTGGACGAGTCGCAAAGCCAGGTCATGTTCCAGTTTATCTGTGACATTCAGAAGCAACCCGGTATTCTGAGCTGGTAGTTTCTGTATTTGGGAGTCTGGTAATACTGTCCCTGCCTCACGTATCTGCTGGATACCTCGCCAGGTTTGCGAATCAACCTTTGGTAGGAACGCTATCAATGTGAAAAAGACGACGGTAAGCATATGGGCTGCATCGGCGTCAGAAAGTGGCTCTTCCGATGATGAAGACTGCAATGCACTAGGCGAAGAACTTTCTATCGGGTACTGCGACATGCGTCGGCTGTTTTTGAATGCCATTGGCAAATCTTTAGGCGGTACAAACAATTGCTCCAAGGAGTTCCACAGGCTGTTCAAAACCAGGTCCCAAGGGCAAATCTCCTGAAGCTTCCGTAGAGTAGACTCCAAGGTTCGTAAATCCACAGTGGTTCTATTTTCGTTGCGATGTTGCGATTTTTGTGACGATGGCAATTCGCGTCGGAAAGACCTGAGTAATTGTTGACTGTTGCCCAGCCCATAAAATACGGACTGCGCGATGAATGGGAATACTTCGCGCTGACGATTTGTGGCATAGTGCCACTTGTAGTTTTCGTATCTTCCTTGAACGTTCATATTATCAACTTCCTCTTTCCATCTCTGGGCGTCTTCGTGATTTTCGGCCAAAAGTTGGGATAGGCCTTCGACTATGTCAGCACTTAGATGACTGACTGTGTCAACCGATGATGGTGGGTTGTAAATGTTATGTGTGTTGTGCGGTTTTTGATTGGAGTCTTCTAGAGTAGGAAATTCCGTGATTTGTTTCTTCGGCCCTGTACCGCCGTCATTAAATTCTGAAACTTCAGATGACTCTCTAAAAATTTTTGATCCGTCCCAAGAAACTCGTCTGGTTTGCTTCGGTGTCTTGGTGGTGTGCTCATTTGTTGATTTGTGGCCTTTCCCTGCGCGATTTTTTAGGACTGGAGGAGGCGTAGGGATATTGTGTTGAGAAAAGCTTTTAGATGGTGTGGATTTTGAAGTCGCAAGACGGCCTCCCTTTGGCTTGTTATCAGTGGCAGATCGCGGTGTTTGTCTCCATGCCTCCGTCTCCTCTAGTGTAACGCGCTTGACAGACTGAACAGCAGATTTCCAGTCCGCGGCGGAATGTTGAAGTCGTTTCGGACGGCCCGATGGAGTTAACGCTTCATTAGCCGTAGTATTGGTAGCAGGGTGAATGTGCGCTCGCCGAGTCTTGTTTGTATTCTCGTCATTCAATCCACACTTTTCATGTTCCTTGGCATCCTCCGAATATAACTGGCTTCTATGCGGGCGAGCTGACGTCGGACTAGCACACTCGTGCATGTCGGTAGTTGACTGACGCAATGGTAGCCATTCGACCATTCTTAAAGACAACGTATCAAAGAGATTTTGTGTGAAGGACTTTGGGTCCTTTGTCCTCGATATTCCAGACGGTAACGACTCCTGGGAAGATTGCCTAACACTCTCGGCTGGAGAGGCATTGGGATGTCTATGCGATTCGGTATGGGCTCCATGGTCTAGAGATGCTGGCGGTTGTTGTCTTCTACCTGGACTATATGCATGGTATTCAACGTGAGGAGGATGACGGGTCGGCGAGAAGTCAGCAGCTGGCCGAGATGGGTTGCGGCAGAGCGCTTTCTCTGGGTTGTCCTGGCTGGCCAAATAGCACGCCAATGTGCGCGCGCTGAGGTCCGTATACGGCCGAAAGGGTCCTTCCGACACTCTTTTCTGATAATTCAGGCAGGTCGGGGTTCGGCAGTTCGGGTTATCGCAACCGTAGAGGATTTGTTGTTTGTACCTAATACAACAAAAAGTCATTAGCGTCGACTGACCATCACCCAGAGTAGAGGGACATGCACAGACCTGCGGACTAGACTGTTGAAGTTCCTGCGTCGGTCATCTTTATGATGAATGAGGATCTGAGCAGGATCCTCTACACTGATGGTGTGTTTGACAATAATGTCTGGAGAGCGCGACGGCAGCTTCGACCGGCGAGAGACTCGGCTGCCAGCAGTAGTATCCCTGGAATCGAGAGACCCTCCCCGCATCTTGGTCATTTTATGAAGTCGATTTCATAATGCGTGTGCTGGAAAAGAGTGATTGTTTGACGTTCGTCTGAAGAAATGCAGGTAAATCGCATGGGTTCAATTAATGTCATCAAACAAGCCCCAGTCACAGCCTCATGACATCGGTTGGCCCCCGACGAATACGGCAACGCGCCACACCAGACCCACTTGTCGGTCGTCAGTTGCTCCGCGCGGCTTCCTCCTTGCTCATTCCTGCTACATGACAACGACACCTCACCTTGGCATCACAGTTACGGGATTATGCTATATAAATGGGACGGTGTCCGTCCAACTAATCTGACGGATGAAACCATTTGTTATACGTATACGTATATTGAGAGGCCTCCATGGAAGCATAATAGGGCTGATTCAGACTAAAATATATTACAGACAGCACCGCAACGGCCAGAGCATTAACATCCCCCAGCAACAAGTCTAGCCTCTCGAGACACTCATGCACTGCGCAAGGCTGTGTGGGCGTATAATAAATAATCCAGACTCGCAGATGCAGCGTCATCTTTGGCATGCTGCTTCTGTTTCGACAGGTATTGGATAGCTGCGTGAAGGTTGTAATAGCAGCAAACTGGGATGCTGTCGCTAGGCTTTCTATCTGTATGGCGAACAGTGTCAACTATCATCTGGCAGGCTGAATCAAGAGCAGCTTGGGAGAAGCGTCTGGCCTGATGCTCGTCTTTAGTCTGAGGGTTAGAAAGAGCGTCAAGCATCGTCAGGTGAAGCAAAAAAATAGTCCTAGAAGCTTACAGTTAGTCGTCGTCGACACTTAGTTAACTACGGACGGTGCTTACCTTATACATAGAGCAACTGGGGTGCACAAAAGTATATTTTTTCTGCGGACCTCGTCCATGACCACTTTGAGAAAATTGTGTATTTCACCATCCACCTCTGCAACTTCGGAGAGAAGATTTTGCGTACGATGGGATGCAGCGCGTGATATGCGTAAAACCCGATCCAGTAAAAAGACTGCCTGTGCTTGACGTCCAAACCAACTCACATTCGTAGCTTGCAGGCGCGATAATGTGGCCGAGCTTGAGATTTCGCAGTTGGCGTGCTGTGCCAAGTGTAAATCTGAAGGGAGTCGAGAGGCTGGACCGGGATATTCCGACAGGGGCAGCGAATCCCTCTGATCTAGTTCAGCTAATATGATTCTGGAGATTATTTTAGTAATCCTTCATGGCATATTATAACTGCTCTTTGATTGCTCATACCTCTCCATCATCAGGATTGTCCACGCCACATTCACCTTCTCTGTCTCCATTAGATCTGTGCCGCCATTCTCTCTTTCAATTTCTGACCTGTTTAAGATCTCTTTGTCCACACCCAGAAGTCGTGCTAAACCAGAACATGTACTAATGGAAATATATGCAGCTTCCGAACGCAGAAAAGCATATTCGCAGGTAGCAATGATCAATATAGCCTGAACTAGGGATAGGGATGTGCAGGTGGTAGCCTGAGCTTGGGCGAAGAGTGACTTGGTGTTGGCGTAAAGTTGCTCCTGACTCGAGCCAGAGAGATGCGAGGGATGTAAGTTTTGTAACATGGTTGCAAGATGCATGGCTAACAGTAGGATGGAGAAGTTGGCAGGTGGACTCTGGCCTCTCCGCCGGTATTGTGATGTCTTTTGGTTGAAGAGCTCGGGTGAAATCATGGGACAACGTTGATGGAAGGTCTGAAAATAGTGCTTGCTGATATCCTCTGGGGCGAGATTTGAAATACTGATGATATCAAGCACTTGTTCATGGAGCGATTTGTGAGAGGTTGAGGGGCGAATAGCAGACGGGCTTCTGCGTAGGGCTGACGGACCCTTGGCAAGATCGGCTCGCGAAGCATCATCCGAAGAACTCCAAGTATCAATAGCTACAAAATGTTTACCGGGATTGTATGCGCGGCGGCCTTTTCTCCGCTGTGCCGTGATATCGTATCGGCAGGATAGATTGCGTTTTGCGCAGAAGCCGCAGGCCGGCAATGCCTTGTCGCAAGCCTTTTTCCGCACGTTACAAGCATGGCAGACGCACTGTGCCCGTTTGGTCTCGGCCATGCTGACGATAGGCTGTCCGACAAATGTCTGCGCCCTTATGTTCGAGCAGAGGCAGTGATCAGTGCACTCTCTGTGTCTTCTGTGCTTTGGATTTGGAGAATTGGAGGCGGCCGCCGCTTGCCATTTATAGATGCTAGCTACTGTAGGGCTCGGAAGGCGCGACCCACATTGGCCCGTGGCTCTCACTGTCGGCCGCCGCTTACTCGATCGGGCAAATGATTTGCTTGATCAATACATATGTATCATAAGCAGCACAGCATAGCAAAGCCCAGTACAGACTCCAGAGTATACCAGCATCCGAGTGGCCTGAGAGGATGGAGATCCAGACTTTACGTGATTACCAATGTACGCTGCATCTCTGCTTTATAAATGGAGAGCTCGTGTCCAGGACAAATGGCCTGTTGCATCTCCAACCCAACTACAAGAACAGGAGGGATATACATACCAAACTGACCCAAATCTTTCTGAGAAGACCAATTGCCATTAAAAACATGTCATCCGAGTCAACAGAAACGACCTCTCAGTTGCAGTGTTTGCAGAAAGGTGGTCCGTTCCAGATTGTACGGGTACCCAAGCACACGCTCGCACCCGACCAGGTGCTCATCCGGCAGCGCGTAATTGCTTTCAACGGACTGGACTGCAAGCAGCGTGATAAAGGTTTGTTTATCGAGCGTTGGCCGCATGTGCTTGGCATTGAAGGTGCCGGCGTCGTTGAGGCTGTCGGATCCAAAGTCAGGAACCTGCAGGTAGGAGATGAAGTAACAGGCTGGATGGCCGGTAGAGCACACGGCCAGAGCTGGGGTGGTGCGTACCAGGAGCATGTTGTAATGCCAGAACGCTACGTCGCCAAGAAACCTAAAAACATCACCATTGAGCAAGCTGCCTCTCTGACGTAGGTCTTTCTTGTGTCGAAGAATCGTCCGACCTCGCTGACTGTCTATTAGAATCTGCTACAACACTGCCATCTGTACCTTTTATATCTTGGGCCTCAAAATTCCGATTGCAAATGTCAACGATTCATCAGCCGCAGAAAAAGACCGGGCACCGACTTCTATTCTCATTCTAGGCGGCAGCTCGGGCATTGGGGCCAATGCAATTCAACTGCTCCGACTGGCGTATCCTGCACTGCCCATCTTCGCAACGAGCTCTCCTCAACATCACGCTCGTCTTCTTGAGCTGGGTGCAACAAAGCTATTCGATTATAAGTCTCCCAGTGTTGTGTCAGACATCAAAGCTGCGTCACCAGAGTCTCGTGGGGTTGACATAATTATTGACTGTGTGGCCGCTGGCGCGACGCAGTTGGACATTTGCGACGCGCTTGATCCTGCTGGACCCAGGAAATACGGAGAAGTCGTTACGAGCACCACTGTGCCGGTGCCAGAGGGAGTCAACAAGAAACTGTGTGGCGGGTGGGCGCTAGTGGACATACCAGGCGGAGATCACGTCATACCAGCACTCACAGGGCTGATAGAAGAGGGCAAGTACCAGGTGCCACTGCCTGTGAAGGTGGTTGGGCATGGGCTGGATCAGGTGCAGGAGGTTATGGATCAGGTATTGAGCGCGAGCGGGACGAAAGTGCTCTTGACTTTGTAAATAGGAAACCCCTGTATAGTTCTCCACTTTTGCTATCTATCCAATAAAATGCTGTGAGCATCCTTATCTTATCGCATAGTCATGTGACACTATCAGGTTATCCGCCACCAACAACCCCGCTGGCGAGCCACAATTCGACAGAAAATTATAGCCGATGATTACCTAACATTGAAATCGCAGGAATTTACAACGACCGATTTCAAAGCAGGGGAATATTCCAGGCTTGTCATCCTTCTTTGAATATCTCGGAATTCTCGCCACCCTACCTAGGTACTCATCTACTTCCTAGCTCGCGGTTTTAGTCTGCGACCACACGCCAAATTCTACTACCCCTCCTACTTTGTCTCCGTCGGACTGCGAATTATTTCACACAATGGAGGGAGACTCTCTTCCATATACTTGCAATGCATGCTTGGTAGCATTTCGCACCAGCGATGCTCAGAGAGAGCACATGCGCAGAGATTGGCAGTAAGTTTCACTTCACAACCTTGGCTCACTTACCGTGAACTTGGCACTAACATTACTCGACTCTCAACAGTTTGTACAATGTCAAGAGACGTGTCGCATCCCTTCCTCCGGTATCCCAAGAAATCTTCACAGAAAAAGTCTTGACGGCCAGGGCATCTACTTCGGCCGCCGCCGCTAAAGCATCCTTTGAAAAGACATGTGACGCCTGCCAGAAGACCTTTTACAGCGAAAACTCGTATCAGAATCATATAAAGAGTTCGAAACACAAGCTTCGTGAAAATACTTTGAAGAAGAAGGGACTTGCAGACGACTCGTCTTCCGTTATAAGCTCGACATTCTCGCTTGGCGATCCCATTAACAAGTCCGTGGCGGGCGATTCCGAATCGACCGTTTCTCACGTCACGAATAAGTTGAAGAATACTGCTATTCAGGAAGAAGAGAATGAGGACGAGAATATGGAGGAAGAAGGAGAAGGCGATAAAAAATATTCTGTGGAAAGCTGCTTGTTCTGCTCTGAGAACGCAGCCGACTTGGAATCAAATGTCGATCACATGTACAAAGTGCATGGGATGTTCATCCCAGAGAAGGAATACCTTACAAATCTTGAAGGCCTTATCAACTATCTCCACGCGAAAGTTAACGAAAATCACGAATGTCTTCACTGCCACGCTATTAGGACTACGGCCGCTGGTGTCCGCACTCACATGCGCGATAAGGGCCACTGCATGATTGCGTTTGAGACAGACGACGAACAGGTTGAGATTGGCCAGTTTTACGACTTTAGAAGCACATATTCTGATGGCGAGGATGACGACGAGGATATGATTGACGACGAGGGTGGTGTACCGGTGACAAGCTCAGACGCCGATGATGCGGGCTGGGAGACGGATGATAGTTCAGCAACTTCAGTGGAACTTGACGGAGAACATAAATCTTTCCGTGGCTCTCAACCAGTCTATGAGACGGACTATGAGTTACATTTGCCTTCCGGCCGCAGCGTTGGCCATCGATCACTGGCCAAATACTACCGCCAAAACCTACATAGCTACCCTTCACAGGAAGAGCGAGCCGCTCGCCAACTAGCGATCGAGAATGGAACTGCCGAAGACGAAGATGCAGACACTTCCACGATAAAGCGCAACAACCACAAGGCTGTGATTTCGCGAGCAAATGGAGGGTTGGGTTTGACTGGCGCTACAGCTGAGCTAAAGACAGAGGCTCTCGCATCCGAAAGGAGGGAGCGTACTCGTGCTCAACGTTCGGAGCGAAAGATGACTGCCAAGGTGAATCGCCAGGCCAACAGCCAGAAGCATTTCAGGGTAAGTGAACAATACACTCACATCGTGACCTTTGAATATCCACCTCTAACTTCGATTCTAGGACCCTCTCCTCCAGTGATGGCAGCTTCATGCTTTTTTCTCTCTTTCCTTCTTATTGTGCATATGACAAACGAACCATTTTTATACGACCAATTCTTCGCATTATATGATTCATCCGTCTTTCTACAACCAGAAATGGCACTTTAGATGATTTACGGTCTGCTGGAAAAATAGCTTACTTGTTTATATCTTATAAGCTAGAAATCAAACTTATGAAATTCGACATCCGCTTAAGGGTTGTGGCATATCTACAATCTTCGAATCGATTGGAAAAACCAAGCCGGAATGTAGACTAGATTGTAAATCGAATCTGGTTTTTTTTTTTAGAAAAAAGAAATTGTCGATTTCATATTGTTTGAAACCAGAAGATAACAAAAGCCCCTTGCCATAAAAATGTTACAAACTCTACCCTATAAACAACTAACAGTAGCCTTGCTTTGGTGTTTTAAACAAAGAATCGAGTGCGAAATGTTTTGTTTAATCCTCCCTTTCAATTACCGCGGCAAAAGAGGCGCATTTTCAGAATCAGTGCCAGCCTTCTTCTTCTTCTTGCGTCGTCGACGTCTCTTCTTTGCCGTAGTAGCAGATTCTCCGCCATCACGATCAGAATCAACCGCTTCCTCGTTCAACTCGTGGGACTTCTTATGCCGCACTTGATGAGGCGAGCTCCTCTCACTTTCTGACGAGCTGCTGCTAGTCGTCTGAAGGACGACTTTCCGAATACCATTGACATCAATTATTTGTTCGGTAATACTTCCACTTCTTGCGGGCCCAGATTTGAAAATTCCACTTCTTCGTGCCTCGGAAGAACGGGTTTGGAAGGACTGGACACTGTTTGTTTTGCTTCGGCTTGGTGTTCCGTAGGGAGAAAGTAATTGCGAGTTGGTCTGGCTTTCGTTCCGGGATTCAATCACGGTCAGTCTACTGCTCTCACTGACCCCCTTATCCTGTTCTTGCTCGACATCCTGTGGTGTTATTGTCGCAGTCTCTGCTCCATCGATGGTTCCATACCCTTGCATTATTGTTTGAACGCCGTCTTTTGCAGAGAACGTGGGTGAGCTCAGTATTTTAACGCCTATCAGCGGACCCTCCGAAGGCCGTCCATATTGGTCGCCAGAAAGCCTTGCAGAGTCAGAGTCGGTCATCCCTGACCGACTTGGGGACGTTCCAGGGGCTTTAATTTTAACATTCTGGTATCGTGTCTGTCGAGGTTTGCTAGCCAAGTTTGAGGGTCCCAAATGTTTCAAATGCTCTCGAATCTCATCTGTCCCTCGTTTCACAATGTATTGCTCAGGGGCGTCCGGATTATTTCGCAAGGTGAAACGAGGTCCTAGGGGCTGCACTATGCTTGAACTAAACCTCCGAGGTGGCTCGCTGCTAGCACTCGGAGTTTTTGATAAATTAAGGGTTCCATTCTCATCGATCGTGCTATTTGGTAAAGGCGGGGGTTCTTCGATAATGCGGCCTTTCGGAACTCGGGATTTTGGTGCAGGGGTCAACCGTCGAATTGCCTTGTGCACATCGATGAATACATCAGATTCATCAATAATCTCTCTGTATAGATTTGTCAGTGAATTGGCAAATAGCAAAATGAGGGGGTAGAACATACTCGCCAATAAGTTCTTCAATGACATCTTCTAGAGTGACAACTCCCAGAGACCCGTGGTCTTCGCCCGGATAGTCGGACACTAGAACCATGTGAGACTTTCCTTCCTGGAAGAAATTCACAATATCCAAACAACTGGTTTCTGGGCGTGTTTCAGGCAGAGTAGCAAGGGCAAAGTCGCGAACCATCTTGGCGTCTTCTGGGTCATAAGTAATGAGCATCTTGACGAGTAACATGCCTACAAAGTTCTGGTCGTTGTCGGTTGCATGTATAGGAATACGAGAGTAACCTTGCGACAGAATTAAATCCATCATTTCCTCATCCAGAACAGTGTCCGCGGACATGGTGAAAACATCCTCCATTGGCGTCATGATGTTTCCTACGGATTTTTCTTTCAAATCTAAGCATGCACTAATGATGGTGACTTCGTCTGAGTTGAGTTGTTCACCAGCAGCTCCGAGAGATTTGTGCAAGGTGACCAATGTCTTCAGGCCGGCCTTTTTGTATACAGTCCCATGGTCTTCGCCCAGGAGTCTGTCGAGGAGTTTTGCAACGGGCCATGCCACTGGTGACATGACATACATGAGCATCAGGACAAAGGGCGCCATCCATGCCCCAATCGGTAGCCCATAGCGAACGCATATGGATTGTGGGACAACTTCTCCAAAGATAACTATAATATGCTATCAGTAAAATTGTCATATTGAATGGCGTTTGTTTGCTTAGACTGTACCAATCAAGACAGTACTGCCCACGACTGCCGGCCAGCCGCCTCCCAGAGAGCGGTCTAGCACAATAGGCAATGTCTCGTTCGTAATGACATTGCTTAGCAGCAACGTTACAAGAACCCAATGTTTCCCTCTCTTTAAGAGTTTTAGCACGGCTGCAGCGTTTTTTCTCTCGGAAGGGTCGCCTGAAGATTTTATCACTTGGAGGTAGATTTCATCCTAAAGCAGGCAATTGGTTAGAAAACATTCCTTGTGCTACTGTAATGCGAAATGGTGCAGTATCAAACCAACCTGGCCCATCAATGCAATGGTCAATCCGGCGAATGCCCCGCCTCCAAGAACGAGGACAACCGAGATGCCTAGGTATAACCATAGTGTCGGGTCTTCCGGATCTTTTCCCTCGTCGTCATGTTTTGCCCAAATGCCATGCAGCGCAGTGGAAGTGGGAGCCGCGGCGGCGATAGCGGGAAGCTGGGTGATGAGAAGCACAAGCAGCTTCGCGAGCCCGAGAGCTACTGGCCGGCCGGCCACATACGGGTTCGTAAAAGCAGCAGTTTGCATTATTGGCGTTCCATTGCCCGCCGGTATTCTCTCCTACGGGCTGGCTGGTAAGGAAGAATTTGCAGAATGCTAGAAGCAGTTCTGCTGAATGTGTCTGATCGCTGGGAAGAATGGGGCGGGCTGGAACGTGCCGTGCTAGTGATGCACGTTCCGGGTTTTTTCCTTGCATGGAATAGCCTAATAGCGGCCTACACCGCCTTGGCGTCTATCTAATCTGATTAGCTCCTTGCGTGCGCTATCCGACCACGTGACCCCGCTCATCCTGGTTCTTGCCTTTTTGATCAATTGGAGCGCCAGAAGGATGTTGGTTTTGAAAAATGCAGTGTCTGTCACTGTCTGGAATGCCGGGGGGGTTCAGGTCAACCAACTGTATGGTTTAGCTCTGCTGGTCGACTTCTGCGTGACTTCTTCCGATGCACTGCTTGTAGGGCAGGCAGTGTTTCTGCCGGGATCCAGTCGTCGTCATGGCCTATAGATTACATAAAGCTATGCATTTAGAGGGCGATTCTCATAAACTTTCCTACGAGCTCTGGCTGGCTGAGATTGTGTGCGTGAGTGCGTCGTAGGGCAGGGATTCGCTTAGCTATCATCTAGTGCTTTGAGAGTGCCTTGATGTCTTCAGTGAAGCTTCTTCTGGCTCTGGAGAGAGCACAGAGCTTGGCTGATGACATCACGCCGCAAAAATGGTAAACAAACGGAATGCGCGCTATCCCCGAACCGCTCACTGACACTTGGGCCCGGCTGGGCAGTTTGTTGCCCGATTTCTCAGGTGTCAACCAAACCAAAGACAAAGCCCGCCGGCCACTGTCGGTTACCTGCGGCCTTCCCCGAGCAGTCCATCCATTGATTGTTCTTTTTGTTTGCAAATGTGAACTTCCTCGTCTCTCTCCAACTTCATGAGGTTATCTGTCTTGGACCATCACTTCTATCAGCCATGAGCATCCCTCGCGCTGCTGGCCGGCGTCTTGCACGTTCCTGGAACTCATGCCAGAGCCCTAGGCATTACTCGGCCGCCGCATCCCCATCCGCTCGTTTGAACCTGCCTATCGACTACAAAACGACTCCTCTCTTACACCATGCACCATCATCACTGGCTAGCTCGCAGGAGCTACCTCAGTCTGCGACTACAAAGCGTGTGAACCTATATCAAGCCATTAACTCCGCCCTCAGAACGGCCATGTCCGCCTCGGACAAAGTCATTCTGTTCGGCGAAGATGTGGCTTTCGGCGGTGTATTTCGCTGTTCTATGGATCTCCAAATGGAGTTTGGATCGCACAGGGTCTTCAACACTCCACTCACAGAACAAGGAATTGCTGGGTTTGCAATTGGTGCTGCTGCGCAAGGGATGAAGCCCGTTGCGGAAATCCAATTCGCCGATTACGTCTATCCCGCCTTTGATCAAATCGTCAATGAAGCAGCCAAGTTTAGATACCGTGAGGGGACCACCGGGGCTGATGCGGGAGGCCTGGTGATAAGAATGCCGTGTGGAGCTGTAGGGCACGGTGCACTGTATGCAATTCATGATTCAACAGACGATTTACCTCATTATTTCCTTCGTGCTAACCATCACTCTTAGTTATCACACACAATCCCCCGAATCTTTGTTTGCCCATATCCCCGGTGTCCGCGTGGTGATTCCACGATCTCCAACACAAGCCAAGGGACTGCTGTTATCATCCATCCTTGAGTGCAATGACCCCGTGATCTTTATGGAACCTAAGATCCTCTACCGGGCAGCAGTTGAACACGTTCCCACCGAATCATATACCCTTCCACTCAGCAAAGCGGAAATCATCAAGCCAGGCTCGGATTTGACAATCATATCTTATGGACAGCCGCTATATCTATGTTCACAAGCAATATCTGTCGTTGAGGAAGCAAGGAAGGGTGTGAACATAGAACTCATTGACTTGCGAACAATATATCCTTGGGATCGACAGACGGTTCTTGAAAGCGTTCGACGGACGGGCAGGGCTATCGTGGTCCACGAAAGCATGATTAACTATGGAGTTGGCGCGGAGGTCGCAGCTACAATCCAAGAAGGCGCCTTTCTGCGACTGGAAGCGCCAGTAAAGCGAGTTGCTGGGTTAACTACACATACCGGTCTGGCATTTGAAAGCTTCCTCATGCCTGATGTTGCAAGTAAGTCATCCAATCTATCATTCTTTGTAATGTCTTTTTCTAATCGGATTTAGAAATACACGACGCTATCATACAAACGCTTGACTACTGATTCCCTTTTTATGCTATGAATAATTTATATTAGGGGCTTACATACTGATTCATATGGCCGTTTCACTGAAACCACTGTAACTATTTTGGCGTTTCGTGCATGGATATAGCGTTTAGTCCCCGAGTGAGATAATTGATGATAGATACATATCCATGATTACATACCTACACAAAACCACCACAGAGGAATTCGGGTTTTTGCGGCATTTTATTTTCACGGTGCATCGATGTGCAGTGCCACCTTACCTTGGATAAGTCTACATATATCACACTATATCTAGGTGGATGATAACACAGCCAAGAAATCCGAACTCTACTCAAAGATTTTCTATAACACAAGATATATTTATTAAATGCTGTCAATGACAATGTGTTTGGTGGTATCCCTATATTGCTGATTGTCGAATTGATCAATATGACCCACGATACCCCTAGGTGATAGATTAAAGCGTACCACCAAGAAAAATTTCATGGCTGTATAAACTGTCCATCTAGGCGTAAGCAATTATATCACTCCATATGTGGCAAAATAATAGAGAGAGAGAGAGAAATAAATAAAGGAAATGAAAAAACCGTGCACCGAGGGACAATGAGCTCCCATCCTTTCATCCAAACACACCATCTAATAGCTGCCTAATTCTTTGATCAAAATGAGTGCCATTGTTTTTTAATATCACGATGAATGGTATTGTCCATCAAAAGAGTATTTGAAGCTGACATTTTCATTTATATGCCTATTGATACCTAGGTACGCCTCAGGCCCATTTCCCAATTAGGAAATGGCGTCTATTCATTGTCAATGGGGATGCCCGCCCAAATACAATGACAGTGTATGTTTGTTAATTGATTTGTAGATAGTCACACAGTGAATGATGTTGGGCTGCCCTCCCTTTGTTGAAGTTGGTTTGGTCGTGCCTCATAAAGATCTTTTGGGAGGGGTGCCTCATGATTTTGCTGTGGGCAAGGCCGTACTTTCCACCGTTTGCTTCTGATTTAGCTGGCAATCTCCCCTCCTCCTTCTTCTTTCCTCCTCCCGCTCCAACAGAAATATCCATATCGATCTCAGGCGTCTCCCTGGAGCAGAAGCATATTTTTATCATCATCATCATCATCATCATCATCATTCTTATATCATCTTCACCCTACAACTGCATTAATATCGAATAAATACCTTACTCAACAACACGAAGTACACAATGAAGCACATCCCCTCTTACCTCCAAGAGGTGGGCATCTGCTCATTACTCGAACTATTCATATACATCTCCTACAAATCACCAATGGGCTCTTTTGGAGAAATCATCTTTTACCCCCTCTTCGCGAGACCTGAAGCAACCAGCTCTTTCGAAGGAATGGTATTTTCGCTGTACGCACTTGTTTTGTGCTGGGCGTCCGAGTTTCTCGACGCGTTCTTCACTCTTTCTCTCGACTTGGAGCACGACTTTCAAATTCTATCCCTCTTTTACAGCATCGTTACTCCGGATATCCTCGAAGAGGGCTTTGGCGACTGGTGGGATCTTGTATTCCCTTATGTTATAGCCATACATTATGTCCACGCAGTGGCTGTGTGCGGGTTTATCGCTCTGTCTATTCACTGTGGTTTGGCTATTCAGCATTCTTTGCCTGCCTTGGAGGTATCATATTCGCAATTCTTTCTTTTTGTTCGCATCTGCTCCGCTCGCATTTGGTGGCTACTTAGCCTGTCAGGAAAGCTCGTCAGCCTTGGCCAGTTTGCACTTTCACTCTTATTGGATTGGCTCCTTCCTGTGAAACCAGCATCTTTGATTGCCGCCTCGACCGGGCTGATAATTGTTGATACTCTTCTCGCCATTTGGACCGCCAAAGCCATAATTCCAGTTTTTCTCAATGTCCAAATCATGGGGTCTACAATGTTGTCTGGAATCGCTGACAATAACACCGGCTCGGGATGGTCTCCGATAGACGATATGGATGGCAAGGACTGGAAATATCGGGCGATGGAATGGCTCTACGCTGCTGTCCGATCCTATTTTGAAGGACTCGTACAATGGTACGACAGCACATACGAGGAGGACGAGTTGCGCCACTATCCCTTTCTTACTATACCGATCACAGTCTTCATTGTGTCCATTGCCTGCAAATTACTCTGGGAGGACAAGCCTAGGCATCTTGTGCAGCACGAGCACATTATCGAGGAGACGTTCTTGAAGAATGCGGTCATCCAAGATTTTGAGTCTCACTTGAGAAATTCAATGAGCGACAAGGGAGAATTCGTGCAAGTACTAGGCCTACTTGCCGATACCATCACCGAACACAAGAAGCTTTTGAATGAAAACAAGTCTCTAAATGGCGAGATGGAGAAGCTGCAAGGCCGTGAAAGCACTTTGAACCACCGCCTTCAGTCATATAGGACGGAAAATATAGCATTAAGTGGAGAAAACCGTGGTTTGAAAGAGGAAGTCGATGAGTTGCGTCTCTTAAGCGACGTAAAGGTCAACAGGGAGAACACCCAAGCGCTGAAAGACCAGCTGGCTGCATCAAAGGAGGAAAGCGCCAGTCTCCATCGACAGAAGGCGGAGTTGGAACGCCAGTTGAAATCTACCCGTGACGCCAAATTGGCTGCCGAAGCCAGAGCAGCTGCAGCAGAGGAAGCGGAGAAAAATTGTGCAATCGAAGGATCCAATCTCCGTCATGCCATAGACAGATTGAGTCAAGAGAATACCAACCTTCAGCACACTTACCAGCAACTGGCCAACGAGTACCAAACTATGGTTCAAGCCAAGACTGTCGCTGAGGAGACCACAACAAACCATGCAGTAATGATTGACTCGCTCGGCAAGGCCAACCACGCCGCCGAAGAGGCATTCCAACAACTTCAAACCAAGTTGGCTGAAGCGGAAGCCCGATCCATCGCCACACGTCACGCCGCTGAGACGGCCGTTCGCTCCCTGCAGACCGAGGTAGACGACTTGAGGGTCCAGCACAGTTCGAGGGCCACAGAGCTGGACACTGCTAAAGCTCGTGAAGACCATATGAAGAGAGAGAACATGAAGAGGGTCACTCAGCTGAGAAAGGCCCACCGCCTCGGGCAAAAGAAGTTGAAAAATACATTCATACTAAACCAAAAACGGCTGAACGAGGATCTCGAAGCTGTGCGAAAGGACAACCAACGACTGGAACACCAAATTGTCAAATTGGATGATTCCTTACAAGGTCAAACACAGGTAATTCACGATCCGCACAAGAACAAGGAAATAGAGCAATTGAAGCACCAGCTTCAGCAGCAGCGATCGGAGACCGTCCGACTTGGCGTTATAGCCGAGCAGTTGGAGGAAGAGAATGAAAAATTGAAGAAGCAAGCATCTTCTCAGCCCTCATTATCATCATCCCAGTCCGAATCCCCTCAAGTGGTGACATTGAGAAACGAGCTCAAAAACAAAGAAGAAGAGCTCCAGCGCCTACGGATTCAGCTGTCCAATGCTCAGTTGTCGAGGAGAGGTAGAGGTGGCACGTCAAGCCCTTTCATGTCGCCTCGCCGGGGTAGGTGAGCAATCAGCAGGCGCCTTGGGCTTGGATCTGTGTACACTATACAGTATGGGGGACCTGCGTATCATGTTGTGTCTACGTATCAATAATTATTGTAAATATCTGGAGCCACCCTCATAGAAATATTGTATCTTGCAGAAGTTGAAGTTGAAACAGCCTGGTGCTTTATCGCATGCATGAAAGGCGCCAAAGAGCAGCCAATGGCAGTGGCCAGCAGCGGGATTCCTCGTGGCTTTAGCGCCGGCCAAGACGTTGTGTTCACTGTTAGGTCTTAGAAGGTTAGTGTATTAGCCAAACCTCGCAAGACTAGCGGTGCTAGTGATGATAGTCTCTGGGCTATCCCTCATGTATATTAATAAATCCACGGAGGTCCACTTCTAAGTTCTGACAGAGTTATCTCTGGCCGTAGAGTTGCAGTACTGTACACTGGTACAGAGTACAGTAGGGTAGTGGAACTCGCGAGTCGCTGTTGGTAACCGGCGTTGCGAGAGCTGACACGATGATCGCGGTCATCATGATCATCATGCAGGGGCGATTGATATCCTGTATACGGAGTACAGCAGCACTCTTTGTGCATAATAATATCATTGTAATTTATTTCACTGCGTATATTAATTATTCAGGCGCCATTCCAATTTGCGATGCACTTGTTGGTTAGTTAGGGCTAGCGCCGTGCTCCCAACGGTAGGTTTCACAGTGTCAGGCACCGGCCAATCACAGCCGCCACCCGCAACTCTGCGCTTCTTGGCGCTCCCGGGGGGGCTGCCTTCCCCCAATCCCCCTTCTCCTGCCGCTCTGACCTGACACTCTGTGTTCCTCATCTTCACGTCGTCCATCGCGAGATCTCCGCCCTGGGATCGATCCTGTCGCTCTTTCGCAACTGTCGTTGTCACTGCCGCTGCCGCTGTCGCTGTCGTTGCCATTGTCGTCATTGTTGATCGGCATACCTCACTCATTCGTTTACCGCGCTGCGTTTCCCACCGACTCTCACATTCTGAAACCAGCCAGACAATCCCCTCCCCTCATCGTCGCTCTCCAAACTCCCGTGTCACATACCAGCCTGAAAAGCCCTGGTACTCGTTCGCTATATCATCATCCCTTCGACGTTTATTGTTCTATTCATCTCACCTTGATGTGTCGCTGTCATTGTTGTTATCCGACCATCCGCAGTTAGGACGAAACAAGGGATTGAAAAAAGTCAATTGTTGGCACTGGACGATTAGGACAGTTTGAAAGGAGAACAAAAAAAGAAAAAAAGAAATGTTGTCTTGATCATTCACTTGGACTCGATTATTTTTTGGCAGCCTCGACTATTCACTCTTTAACATACTCAATCTTTATTGATTGCCATTCGTTGACGACGTTGCTTGTTCGCGGCAGGCCCGAGGAGCAAGCTCCGTCTTTTCAAAAAGAGACGGGGGAAATTATCTTTTCCCTTCATCGTCTACCATCGCCTTTTTGGCCGTGTAGCCTCGTCTGGCTGGCCCAGACACCTTTAACATGCCTTGCTGCGGAGATCGCGAGAAGATTGGTGATATGAAGTTGGAGCAGACATGGGACTACATTGTGAGTGAATACACTGAATACACATGTCTGGTCAGTGACACTTTCATTGATACTAACACATCAACAGAATCTCAATGACTTCAAAAGCAGCTCGTGTTTCACCGGCTTCTCCTACTTCATGGTCTGGGTCTTCCTCGGCATTTCCATCGCAGTCTACGCCGTCGATACTTTCACAGCCGTCAACCTACTTGTCTTCGATAAATGGTCCAGCCAAATCAAGCCGAAAATCCCCTTTAATATTTCACGCTGGATTTTTGCTGGTTGTATTATTGCCTCGTTTGTGCTACTTGCATACCGATGGTTCCGTACCATTCGTATCATGCGATCTGGCGGCATTGCTGAAAGTTACCTGGATCCCCTTGCCGTCCGTGTACAAAGTATTCGAGTTGGCAAATCCAAAGGTTACCGACGCTTTCTCGTTTTCGCTGAGTTGACAAAGAGTAAGAAAGGCGCGGACTACGTGGCCCTGTTCGCCCATTATTCTTTTGAAGGTGAGTTTGTATATTCCATCCCACTTCTCCATCTCCCTATCGCTTTTTCTGACCATATGATCATAGCTTGGATGCGAGTGATTTTTGCCGATGGGCCTCGTCAAGTTATCAATGCCATTACATTGTATTCCGTCCTGCAGTTGGATCTTATTCCAACGGGAGCAAACGCGGCGACTGACGGTACTTCGTCCGTTGCGCAGTTCTTTATCAATATCAAAGCACTGGCAGAGAAAAACTATCAACAAGCTGCTATCTTGTTTGGTATGCTGTTCACGCTGATTATCTGGGTGTTTGCTGTTTTGAGCTTGATATCCTCCGTCATTCTCTACCTTATTTTTCTGTGGCATCATATTCCAACAGCAGATGGGTCACTTAAGCAATATTGCCGGCGAAAGATCAATACTCGACTGGAACGTATCGTCAGGAAGAAGACTGCAACAGCATTGGCTAAAGGTAGTGGTATGCAACTGAGTGAACGGGCACCAACGATGCCTATGGCCGAGGGTGAAGAGTTGAAACCCGTTAAGATGGCCCCAACGCTGCCTTCCGTTGCAGAGTATTCAGACAAGAAGCCTGCTGTGTCTGTTATGGCTTTGTCACGCCAGCCAACTCAGAGTACCTTGCCCCCATACTCCTCGCAGACTGATTTGCATGAGGAGGAATCGTACCGTCAACCTAAACTGCCAGATCTTAACAACAGCAGCCCATGGCTTACAAGGACGAATACGCAAAACTCGGCTTATGGAGAGTCGGCCTCGCTTACTGGAGGAGCAGCTCCCATGGGATACAGCCCTCTTGACAATAATTATGGCCAGCCAGACCTACCTCCTTTGCCCAACCAAGTAAGGCCATATTCTCCAGCAATGAATCGGCCGCCGAATGGACCTGGCCAACGTGGTCCAACAGGTCCAATGCCAATGGAGGGCTTAGGCCGACGTCCCGTTGGTCCTGGTTACTCTCAAACTCCACCGCCCCAGATGATGGGCCGTCAGACACCCGGCTTCCCTCGAGATGGTCCACCCGATCGATCGTATTCTCCTGCAACCAGAATGCCCTATGATCGTCCATACTCCCCGGCCAATAATCCACCTTTCGACCGACAGCAAACACCTTTAAGCAATATGCATGACATGCGCTCGGAATCGCCAGCAAACAATCTTCCTCCTGGTCGTTCACTAACAGCGGATCCTTTCAACCGCATCAACACCCCAGGTGGTGATCGCACCGCTTCGCCCCGTCCGCCGAACCAAGGTGGTTATGTGGCATTCAACCAGGACAATATGCGCTCAGCTTCTCCCGCAAATATTCCTCCTGTTGACCGCATCAACACCCCAGGTGGTGATCGTACCGCCTCGCCGCGCCCACCAAACCAAGGCGGCTATGTGGCATTCAATTCAAGCGTTATGAATGAAATGCGCTCGAATTCCCCAGCAAATAGCCTTCCTCCTGTCGACCGTACCGGCACTCCAAGCGAACGCACCGCGTCGCCTCGTCCACCAAATCAAGGAGGCTATGTGGCATTCAATCCTTATTCGTCTTCTATGAACACCAACGCCGACACTCGCAGTCAATCACCGATTTCTTCGAATCCTGAGTCTATTAGACGGCCTTCCACTACGGCACCCTCTCACGACTCGAGCGTCGAGCCTCATTCACCAACTGCTCCGAATCGCCCACCACTTGCACGAGCTGCAACTGCGGGGCCGTCTCATGATTCGAGCTTCGAGTCTTATCATCCACCGATTGTGCGAGCGGCAACAACAACCCCTTCCAATGGATTCGGGCGTCATGAGATTCCACAGTCTCATCAACCGCAGTCACATCATCATTCAGCTCACGATGAGGATGACGACTATGACCCGCTGTCATACTATGGCAGTTCCCAATAGATAATTCTGGAGCTCATTCGGATATGATATGGATTTGATCTTGCATGATGCAATAATTTAATTGGTTTTGTTGGCATATACAAAATCCGGCGCAAGGGTTTATGTTTTAAATGTGTTTATATCTGTTATTTTTTCCCCCTATTCCATGACGATTTGGACGGCAAGAGCTGGAATCTTCTGCTGCGATGACTGGCACTGATGAAAAGCTTCTAAGCGTATCGATACCTTCTTTATCTTCCGTTTTCTCTGGTTGGCTATACCATATACCCGTCTTTGTTCATACCCTCATTATTTATTTGACGCTCTGGGCGGATTTGAGTCAGCACACATACAATTTTACATACATTTCAGTTATTCCAGTTTAGTAGTATAGACGTAGCGATTCATGTAGAGACTAGTCTACGGTGTTGAATCCGATTGCGGCAATAACACTTGAATTAACTTTCTCACTCTCGTGACTATATCACATAGATGCTTCAAAAAAAAAAAATTACATAGGACATGTATGGTATAAAGTAAATAGGCAAGAAGTGTAGCATGTAAAGGGATTAAGATCATTCCCACGCTAACCAGCAAACGAGATAAAGCAGCATCCTTCATTTACTAGACAAGATTTCCTCTCAGCTCCTGCTCACGCTCAATAGCTTCGAACAGAGATTTGAAATTGCCAGCACCGAACCCGGAGAAATTGTTGCGTTGGATGATTTCAATGAAAACCGTAGGTCGGTCCATGAGATGCTATAACATCGACTTAGCATTGCTTCTTTATCTTTGACCTGTATAAGAGGAAGATGGGATACAATACCTTTGTGAAAAGCTGCAACAAATAACCACCCTCATCAAAATCAATCAGAATATCCAATCGCTTGATATCCTCCCAAGCTTCCTTGGGCATCATACCAGCCTTCTTCAGACGCACCCACATATTGTCGTAATATGTTTCGGGCACTTTGATAAACTCAACTCCGCGGGCACGCAAGTTGGTGATTGCGCTGATGATGTCGTCTGTCAATAGGGCAATGTGTTGGACGCCCGCGCCGTCGTAGAAGTCAACGTATTCTTCGATTTGGGACTGCTTTTTGCCCTGTGCGGGTTCGTTGATGGGCATTTTGACAATGTCGTTGGGCGAGGACATTACGATGGATTTGAGGGCGGAGTAGTCTCTGATCGCTGTTAGTTCTGTTCTCTGGTCTGAGTTGCAATAAATAATCAATACTTACGTGCAGATATCTTTGTCATCGACGGACCAGAAGCGGTGGAATCCGAGGACTTTTTCGTAGCTATTTTTCCTGTGGTAAGTATAACTACCCAATATGGAAAGAAGTGGGGAATAGAATGCCAACTTACTACTCACAAACCCTCTCCATCTCATCCCAATCCTGGTTGCCAACGCAATGATCAATCCTCCTCAAATCCACCTTTGGCAACAACGCAGTAATCGGGTCCTTTGTGGCACCGCTGCTTGTCCTTTCGTCCCGATACCCGGGCAAAAACACGCCGGAATACTGCTGCTCCAGTCCTCTTCGCTGAATGAGAGTATGCGTGGTCTCTCCATAGGTATGAATAGTCGCAACGCGCACCACGCCATGCGCATCCTTCAGGGTCTCTGGCTGTGAAACAGCAACAGCACCATTCTGCACGGCAGCGTTGAAAACGGCATCGACGGAATCAACTTCAAAAGCAACATCTTTGACAGCATCGCCGTGCTTGGCCAGATGATCATGGATTTCTCTCAGGAGTTCCTGCTCGCTATCAGGAAACAGTTGGTTTAATTTCTCAGTGTTGTAAGGTGAGCGGAGTGGCGAGGTGAGGACAAAAGTGATGTCGCCGTTGCGGACGACGTGTGAGCAGACGCTGCGACAGCCCGTTTCGAGTCCGCGATAGGCTACGCGCTCAAAGCCCATGCGTGTGATGTAGTAGCTGGCTGCCTGTTTGGCGTTGCCCACGTACCAGTGTACGTGGTCGTAGCCACGATATGACGAGAGGGCATTTTCGTCTGTTGGGAGGTTGGGGGAGGATTGGAGGTCGGAGATGGCGGAAGGGGCCATTTTGTTTGTAGGACGTTTGTCTTGTTTGATTTATTCCTTTGATATCCAAGCTTCAACTTGGTAATAACTTTTTATACTTGTTGCTTGATGATATCGGGATAGATATAGATATGTTGAAGTGATTCTATACATGAATCAGGAATAAGCAATATATAATCAGTGCTACGGATATTTCAGCTGTGTACGTAACTCTCCCTGCTCTATCCGCCACCATCCATTCCAAAACCTGAGCCCATCAGCCTGCTACAGGCATACATCATCTGGATGGATGTTTTTGCTTCACGCCCGGCTAGACAAGGCCGGCCGGGTATTTCAGGTCGTCCGCTTCGGCACGGGTAATTAGGCAAGTATATGCTGACCAATGGGAGCTGTCGCACGGCCGGCGCCGGGTATTTCGGGGAGCGGAACGCGGGGGGGCTTTGGTTCCGCGGTGAATCTGGGGTAGCACTGATGTCAGACTGCCTATATCTGTCTCTTTGGATTATTTGCTTTGACCTTTTCTCTCTCAATATACACAGGCAAATATTGAGGAGTATCCTGCAAGGCGTCAATATGCCCGTCACACAATTCTCTACGCCCGATCCATACACTTACCGTAATGGCTTCAATTCTTACCACGAGTATACAGCCCATCTCCATCATTAAATTGGAGTGAACGCTGACTTGAACCAGATCCGAGGCCGTAGATGGCGCTCTGCCTACTGCTCAGAACTCGCCACAGAAACCACCACTGGGACTATACGCTGAAAAGCTCTCCGGGACAGCCTTTACGGCACCGCGACACGAAAACAAGCAATCATGGCTATACCGTATCCTCCCATCAGCATCGCACTCCAACTACCAGCCCATCGCTGAAGACACATACCATACCTCGCTGAGCAACGCCAACAATGTCCAAAATAAACTGCACTACATCCCTAACCAATTACGCTGGAATCCGTTTGATTTTGATGAAAAAGTCGACTGGGTGCATGGCTTGCATCTTGTCGCTGGTGCAGGTGACCCCACCACCAAGTCCGGACTGGGCATTTTGTTGTATGCCGCGGGCAAGGATATGGGTAATGAAGCATTTTACTCGGCCGATGGTGATTTTTTGATTGTGCCTCAGCACGGTATCTTGGATATTCAGACGGAGTTGGGCAAGATCTTGGTCCGGCCGAATGAAATTTGTGTTATACCGAGAGGTGTGAAGTATGTACCCGACCTTCTTTGATAATAAAAAGGATTGGAATACTAACTTGCTAGATATCGAGTGAAACTCCCCTCTGGCCCCGTACGAGGGTATATATGCGAACTCTACCAAGGCCATTTTGAGCTGCCCGAATTAGGACCTATTGGTTCCAATGGTCTAGCCAATGCACGCGACTTTCAAGCCCCCGTCGCATCATTCGACGACGACGAAGGGAATCCGTCCGAATACACGGTAACCAGCAAGTTCAACAACAATCTATTCTCCGCCAAACTCACCCACACGCCCTTCGACGTGGTTGCCTGGCACGGAAATTACTACCCCTTCAAATACGATCTAGGCCGATTCAACACCATCGGCTCAATCTCTTACGATCACCCTGATCCGTCCATTTTCACCGTTCTGACAGGCCAGTCTGATCACCCTGGCACTGCTATTGCGGACTTTGTCATCTTCCCACCTCGCTGGCTTGTCGCGGAGAATACCTTTAGACCCCCATGGTATCACCGGAATATCATGTCGGAGTTTATGGGTCTGATATCAGGAGACTACGATGCCAAAATAGGCGGTGGGTTTAGACCTGCAGGGGCCAGTTTGCACAATATCATGAGTGCGCATGGTCCGGACGCCAATGCGCATGAAAAGGCAAGTAATGTGGAGCTGAAACCGCAAAAGGTTGGCGAGGGGAGCATGGCCTTTATGTTTGAAAGGTAATTTATCCCACGTTTAGACTATATTAAACAGGACTGACTATGACGATAGTGCTCTCATGGTTGGCGTATCAGAATGGGGCTTGAAGACGTGCGAGAAGGTGCAAGAGGATTACAATGCAGAGAGCTGGGAGCCCTTGAAGAGGCATTTTGTTAATCCCAAGAAAACTGCCTGAGAGATTAACACGTTAATATTTATTTATATATGCTAATCAATTACTCATTATACCAGGCTTTTGGCTTGCAGCCTACCACAAGCGATTCTACCTAATTAGGCAACCAACCAACAACCTATTTAAACAGACCTTACAGTAGCTTACAAAATTAACATTTACACATTTATTTTGATTTCAAACCCATTGAAAATTGATATTGGGTGGCATCATGGATCTTTCCCGTGCCCCTCCCTGCCCTCGCCTGACACTTCCATCCGGAAAGTTTCAACAGAATGTGCCCTCGCAACTTCAGTCATCTCTATTTGGTGTTCTGCCAGCAGAAATCCGCTTGATGATTTGGGCCTACACGCTAACTGACTACGAGGATTATTCTGGGGGTGACAGGGACAAGTTGCGTTACAACTTTTACGAAGCTTATATGCCGCAAAGGCGTATAGATACTCAGCTCTTACGAAGCTGCAAACACATTCTCCAGGAGACATGGCGTACACCATTTAAACTCGCTATGCATGAATTCTCGTGTTCTCAGTATGTTGATCAACGGATGAGGGAATATCTGGCTGTCCTGAGGAAGTTTAAAAGCTCCCGGGGACAAGGGATTATACCACAGATTCAACAAATTCGAGTGTTCACAATCTGGGATGAGTCGAAATGGCTGCACAACGTTTTCAGCAACCTTGAGGAGTTCAGGCCCAAGTATGTGACTATTGATATGTCGGCGACTCTGTACGATCAGGTCAGTGTCGATAAGAGTCTGAAGTTTCAATCCTTGACTCAATGGACGGCAAAGGTGAACTTCCCAGTGTCAGTCAATACTATCGAAATCGAGATTAACAGGGCAAGGCTATCTGACTGGGATGGTGATGCAATCAAAGCTTTGGCTGCTAAAAAATGGCACTTGCGTCGAGAAGATGGTGCGACATTTAAAACTAGCAAATTCAATTTGTCATGGAAAACAATGAGAGGGGAAACTTCTAAGAGGAGACCGCTAGAAAAAGGCCTCTGCCCTCGTTGGCATAAGACTTTGACTTGGACGTTTACCCCGGAATTTGTTTCTTCTTCAAAGAGCTAGAATTGTAAGGGACAATTGTAAACCTTGAGCACACCCAAAATCGATATGCAAGATGCAGCAAGAACATCAATCCGAGATGACCTACTAAGCCACGTGTAGCTTGTAATACAGTAGGGTTCTCTAGAAAGAATTTGGCGAGATGTTGCGCTTGCAGGGTGATAATGAAATATATCGCCACAAAAAGCTGCAAACTCTGCAAAACTGATAATTTGTCAAAGGCCGTTATAATGTCTTCTTGTAAGAATATGGCAAGCTCTAATAGCTCGTAGGCGGCGCTCAATATGGCACCGTCTCGGCTCTACGGGCACTCCTGTCATTTTACTGAAAGAGATAACAATGGACTGATGAATTGCTGAAATGACGTGTCGGGCAAACAAAGAATTTAAAATCTCATGAGAATAATTGATTTTTTCCTGCCTAGAAATTACTACTGTGTCTAGGCAACAGTCGGCAACCTGTGTGAATACACGTCATATCTACAACCTCATTTCAATCTCGAAATTATTCGAATCGATAGCATCAAACAGAAAGGAAAAAGACGCCATGCCTAGTCTTTGCAGCCCCAGACTAACGATCCCCAGTGGGAGCTTTCAACAAAATGTCCACCCACAACTCCAATCACCTCTATTTGCTGTACTGCCAGCAGAAATCCGTGTGCTGATTTTCACATACACTCTGACCGACTCTGATGAACTCGTATCTATGGATTCTCCTGATGCGTTGATGGGTATACGTTGGAACCCTTGGATGCCGATAAGAACAACAACCTCTGGTCTCTTACGAACCTGCAAACGAGCTCTTCAAGAAACATGGTTTATGCCATTTACACTTACCGAGCACCAGTTTGCCTCTCACATGGTACGCATACCTGACATATATAGGTGCTGTAACCCGACGTATGCATTCGAAGAAGATATGAGAGCATACTCAAGTGTCCTACAAACCTTTGCAAACGCTCAGACCGAGATGCCTATATTGCAGATTCCGAAAATGCGGGTGTGGCTAAAGGATCGGAACCCAAGAAAAGCACTGGAGGAATTATTCAACGTTCTTATGGATTTCAAACCCGAGTGCGTGACTCTTGACATGTCAAGTCAGCCTTCTCTAAGGAAAGCCACTCCTTCATGGGTACAAGTCAATAGGGGCTTCTTTGGGGACTCTTATCATATTTATGAAAATCAACTACCAGAAAAGATAAACTGGCCATTCGGGTTTGAATTTCCAGTGTCAGTCAATACCATTAAAGTCGAGATGAATGGGGAATACGTCCTTGACCACGGTGTCGACGAATACAAAGCCTTGGCCGCAAGAAGTAATTGGTGCTTTCGTCGAGCAGATGGAGTCAAATTGAAAGTCAGCAAATTCGAAAAATGCCTAAGGACACAAAACGGATTCATGTCTGCATACGATCAGAAGATGATTCTGAAACCGCGAGGCCTCAACACTCATTATATCACGGGGGCTATTTGGACGTTTACCCCGGAACTTGCTTCTGCAGAGAGCGAGAATTGCGAAGTTGACAGGCTATCAAATGCTCTTGATTCCTTGACATTTGGATAGTTTAGCTGGAACAGTGGCATCAATGCCGGATACTAAACTCTTTGGTTTACCACTTGAATACATTAGAATAGGGCCCTGTCTCAGATACACCTAGTTAAGACATTGATTTAGATCACGTCTGAATATAAAAATCGCTCATAAATAAACAGGAATTTACAAAAAAGTAAAATTATATCTATCATGATTGAAACCCCTCAATTTCCTTCTTCAAGGCCTCCTGTACAATTGCTCCACACATTTTCGCATACGGATTTGTCTGCACACTCAATTGCTTCGCCACCTCATTCCCATATCGACCTGCCTGAAAGAAATCCTGACTGGCCATTTCCTCTAGCTCGTCTCTGCTAGTTATGCGAAGAAGCTGCTCTGGTCCTGCCCTACTTCTCCTTTCGCTTCCTTCTTCTTCCTCCTCCTTGCGGATCTTCCCTGCTTTGAGTAAAAGGTACCCCCTATGCGTATAAGTGTTTGAGAGCAAGCGAGCTTGAGCGGGTGAGACGCTAGGTTTTGTTTTTCTGTCGTTGCTTAATGGAGGACTGGCCAGTGATATGGCCTTGCTAAGGTCTGAAAGGAGCTGGGTTGCTGATTTGATGTTCTCGGGGAGGAATATGGCGGCGTCTTTGTCCGAGGTCTCTGATAAGGATGATGATTGAATGAGCGTTCGCAGTGCTTGTGCTCTATTGGCATACAAAGGAGGATAGTCTGGGTGTTCCACAATCAAAGTCGAGAGATCATCTATAGCTTGCTTCAAAATATGTGTTGGTTCTTGCGTGGAATACTGGTTGCTCGGTGTTTGTGTATATTCTTGAATCCGGCGAATGATGGCTAGTTCACGGTCTTTCAGTGATTGTAGCGCTGTGTCTTTCACAGAGCATAATGGAAAAGATGGAAGTGATGCATCGGTTCTGACAGTCTGCCCGGGATCATCAGCTGTTGTGGAATCTGAAGATGAAAAGGATCCCTCGCCATTGTCGAAAAGAGCATGCAAAACGGCAGCGTCGTTGGAGGTGAGTTTGAGGTTGATTCTGGGGGCGGTGATGGTGGTTGCTGAAGCCATATTGACGAGTCTTTTTCTTCTGTTCTCCAATTTGGAGTATGAATGTTTTGTTCTTGTTTGTAGACTGAAATATAAATCGCAGACGTAGTTCAGGCGGAAATCCACGGGTTTCTCAAAATAATATGGTGTACAAGGTTTGCCGCGGCAAGTTGACCGAATCGAGTAAGAGAAGCAGAAATAGCCGTAAATGTCCGTTGGCGGACGCATTCCGCTTCAATATGCGGCCATGTATGTACCCCACTTCTTGTACGCAAATAATGGAGGGAATAAGAGACAGCTTCAGAGTTATCTGTAAATCTACTTGTTTCACTCTCTGTATACCTCCTCCGTGTCAAAAACCATGGCGTCCTGGCTCTCAATCCCTGCAAAGTCGCATTTCTCTCTGGCGAACATCCCATTTGGGATTATTTCTACCTCCCAATCGAGTGTGCCCGTGCCGGCGATTGCGATAGGCGACTATGCGCTAGATTTATCTGCCTTTACAAAAGCACAAGGCTTTGCGAATCTACCAGACTTCCATCCCCATCTAGACGTGTTTCACCAGTCAACCCTGAACGCCTTCGCGGCTCTCGGTCGACCTGTCCACAGACAAGTCCGGGAATATCTTCAAGCAGTGTTCAAAGCCGACACACCGTTCCCATCGGTGCTCAAGGATAACGCAGTTCTCCAAAAGGAAGCTCTTATTCCGCTCAGTGCAGTCACGAATCACCTTCCGCTTCAGATCGGTGATTATACCGATTTCTACGCCGGACGGAATCATGCATACAGTCTCGGTGTAATTCTGCGTGGCCCCGACAATGCCCTGCAGCCAAACTACAATCACCTCCCCGTTGGATATCACGGCCGTGCGTCCAGTGTTGTCGTCTCCGGAACGCCCATCGTTCGCCCTACGGGACAGATTCTAACGAATCCAACTGCTACGCCCAAGGTACCCGTTTTCTCGCCATGCAAGAGACTGGATATCGAACTTGAAATGGCTGCTTTTGTCAGCACCGGAAACAAGCTCGGTCAGCCAGTGCCTATTGACAAAGCGGAAGATCACATATTTGGCTTGGTGCTGATGAATGACTGGTCTGCTCGGGACATCCAGGCGTGGGAGTATGTGCCTCTGGGGCCATTCAATGCTAAGAATTTCGCGACTACCATCAGTCCCTGGGTTGTTCTTATTGATGCACTAGAGCCGTTCAGAACACAAGGTCTGGAACCTGGAAATCGTCATACTCTCCTCCCATATCTCCGGGAGAAACGGCCAGATAATGTCTTCAATATCAAATTGGAGTTTGACCTCAAACACAACGGCAGCAGCAAGGAGGATGCGCCAAATCGTGTCTCGAGTACCAACGCTGCCAATTTACTCTATTCATTCCCACAGATGCTGGCTCACCACACCGTCACGGGTTGTAACTTGCGTACGGGAGACTTGTTGGGCAGTGGCACAATTTCAGGCACAGAACCAAACACACAGGGCAGCTTAGTGGAGCAAACAAAAGGTGGAAAGGAACCAGTTACCTTAGCGGATGGCACGACGAAGAGGGTGTTTTTAGAGGATGGCGATGAAGTTATTTTGAGAGCCGTTGCCGGAGATGTCGATGGTGCATATGTTGGATTCGGCGAATGTGTCGGCCGGATTGAACCTGCTGCCACCTTTTCTTTCTAATTAATTAATCGTTGACATAGCTATAGCGACCTATCAGTAAGCAAAATATCAGAATAATTTTCGGACTTAACCATTGTGCACCAAATATAAGCAAAAGACACCGAAACAAAACATTAGGGTTAGTCAGGGTTGCCTACCGGCACGCGTTACGTCATGTTGCTCGCAGTTCCGCAACAGACGGAACGCTTTCCGTAACTAGCCGGCATCTATCCGCGCCGTCTGGGGTAAACCTTATCAGCCGGCAGTATAAACACGCATTTTTCTATATAATGCAAAGGGTTATGTGAGTGAGCAAAAGATGAAAACAAGTAGCGTACTGCCATGGCTTCTGACTCACCAGTCTTCGATCTTTACACCTACTTTCGCTCCTCGTGCTCAGCGAGATTGCGCATTGCACTGAATTTGCGGGGTATCCCCTATAACCCCATCTTTGTCCACCTGCTCAAGAACGAGCAGTTGACCGACCAATACCGAGCTATCAACCCATCTTTGAGTGTGCCTGTATTGGTCGTGCGACAAGCATCACAAGACGATCTAGTCATCCCACAGTCGATTGCCGCCTTGCAATATCTTGAAGAGACAATCCAGCCCACCAGTCCGTACTATCGACCGTTGCTCCCAAAGGACCCGGGACTTCGTGCCATCACACAAAGCCTAGTCGCCATTATTGCATCGGATATCCAGCCCGTTGTCAACCTGCGAACCCAAAAATGGATCAAAGAGCTTGAAGCCGACCCGGCACCTTTATGTCGCAAGGCGACCGAAGCTGGGTTTACTGCCTATGAAACATTGTCTTCAAAAGTGGCGGGTATTTTCAGCGTCGGAGATGAGATCACTCTGGCAGATGTCTGCCTTGTTCCTGCCGCATGGAGTGCCGCACGGTTTGGCGTCAATATTCAGAACTATCCCACTGTTGCACGAGTTGTGGCCAGGATGGAAGAGGAGGATGCAGTCAAGAAGGCTCATTGGAGGAACCAGCCAGATACGCCGGAGGAATTCAGGCAGACCTATTAATTAATTTGAATGAAACGAAGAACACCATCAGCTCTTACCTTTCACCAGAAACTATCCTAGAGTTGGTCGTGATAAATTGCGGCTACCACATGATATGCATTGGCCGATTGGGGAAATAGAGTCTGCTGATCCTTGGAGACCGACTAACGCAAGAAAGAGGCACCTAGTCATGACCAGAACACTCATTGGGCCGACTTGAGCTTTCAAAGGATTGAATAAATGAAGCATGAATCGGTGGCGCAGTACTAGGCAACGGGCGCGTTATCCGTGTGTCATAAGAGTAAACATTTGTAGTCCTCTTGTGCAGCGGGATGTCACCTTGATTGCCTCATTTCAATCAGATAAGGTCTCCCCGCATTTGCAGCGCGGGCCAACTCTACACCGATGCAAGGATTCGTCGAGAGATGCGACGTTGTGGGAGAAGAGGGGTGGGTATCATCGTTGGAATGTTGGTGGTCCAGTCGGAGTATTCCGTCGTTGTGTACGAAGCGGAGGTATTTTGCACAATGCGGTCAGTCGATAAGCACTTGTTCAGACGCTGCTCGAGTGTACGGAGTAAGCGGAAGGAAGAAGGAAGAAGGAAGGATCGATCGCCAAGGGTGTGCGCCTTCCCCTTTCCCTGGTCTCCCATGCCCTCCTTCCCTCTCAACACAGATCACCTGATTAAATTCTATCCACGACTGAATCGCGTTGCACAAAAGTCATTTCATTGCCATACACTGCACACTGCATGCACACTCGGCGTTGACGCCATGCAGGAACCGGGCCTTGATAAGACTGAATAGTCGCTGCGTGGATGCAACGTTGAGAGCATATCGGTCTGCATGCTCACCAATCTTAGCCCTGGATCTGCAGGGATCGACAGGCACCATGCTCCTCTGCCCTGCTCACCCCGACGCCACCTCCTCCGACCGCTGGCCTGCACGCTCGATCATAATTTATACGCAAAATCGTGATTATTGACCAAATCGAGAAAAGTCCCCATACCCAAGCTAACTACCCCTCGCAATGGGCATGTGTGACATGGCTGATATAAATTCTTTCCCTCTCCCGCCCACGCGTTATCTGTTTTGATTGACAGAGGGCCTTGTTTGACGCTTTGACGCGTCCCATTCTTTTCTTTTTCTTTTTTTTTTTTTAAAAAAAAATATTTACTGCCCAATCATCATGGCTCGCGCACTAACCCTTTTGTCTCTGAGCTCTTTGCTGGGCTGTGTTGTCTCCGTCAGCAGCAACACTACAAACAGCACTTTTGACTATGATGTGCTTCAGTATATCGATCCTTTGATCGGAACTGCCAATGGAGGTATTTATATGCATTGTGTTATAACGTTTGCCGGTGTGGTCATTTGAGACTAATTCATGCGATTTTCTAGGGGATGTCTTTCCCGGTGCAACGCTGCCTAATGGCATGGCCAAGGCCGTTGCTGATACCAATTCTGGCAGCAACCAGGGTGGTTTTACTCTAGATGGATCTCCCATCACTGGGTTTTCTGGAATGCACGACTCCGGCACCGGCGGTGACCCTTCTCTGGGAGACTTTGCTCTTTTCCCTTACACAAGCTGTACGAACGATACGATTGACGGGTGTACATACCCCAAGTTAGCAAGGCCTGTCGGCTTCGATAACTCGTCCGTTGTGGCAACTCCAGGTTACTTTGCAGTAACTTTAGACACCGGCATTAAAGTTGACATGACTACTTCTCAGCACACATCTCTATTCCGATTCCAGTTTCCGACGACAGATTCCCCTGAAAGTCCGCTCATTTTGATGGATTTGACTGATTTGTCTGACTCGCGACAAGACAATGCTACAATTGATGTAGATGAATCTTCCGGTCGTATGACTGGTTCGGGCCGATTCTTGCCCAGCTTTGGCTCTGGCGATTACATAGCTTACTTCTGCGCTGACTTCCAAACTTCAACTGGGATTCGTGATAATGGTATCTTTGTTAACTCGCGTGCTACCTCTGAAGCCAAATCACTCAAGATCTCGCGGAGTATTAACGGTTATCCTTTGCCTGTACGTATAAAAAGAATCTTGCTGATTAGTTAGGGCGCTGACACAGTCTACTACAAAGGGTGGTGCATGGGTCCGATTCAATGCCTCAACAGAATCTTCAGTTATTGCGCGTGTTGGCGTAAGCTTGATTAGCGAAGATCAAGCTTGCTCCAATGCTGAGAGCGAAATTCCTGACTTCGACTTCAACTCCACTCACTCTGCAGCGGTGAGCGCCTGGACGGAGAAATTAAAACCTCTTCGAGTATCTCGTAACGCCGTCAATGAGACATTCCTCACCAATTTCTACAGTGGAATCTACAGAACGATGATCCAACCTCAGAACTACACTGGAGAGAACCCGCTATGGCAAAGTTCGGAGCCATACTACGACTCCTTGTACTGGTAAGATTGCTATGTTTCTTGCCGAACTGTTTTATAAGTACCTTTATTTGCATGGCTGACACAGAATGTCAGCATCTGGGATCTCTTCCGCTCGCAGATGCCGTTTATGACCTTGATGGATCCCAACACAGTAATTGAAATCATCCGATCATTGATTGACACGCAGCAGCATGAGGGTTGGCTTCCTGATTGCCGTATGTCGCTGTGCAAAGGCTACACACAGGGTGGCTCGAATGCCGACAACATTATCGCTGATGCCTACGTCAAGGGCCTTTTAGAGGGCATTGACTGGGACGCTGCCTACGCCGCTGTGCAAAAGGATGCCGAGGAGGAGTCATATGACTGGTCAAACGAAGGACGTGGTGGACTTGCAAGCTGGAAGTCATTAAACTATATTCCCGTTCAGGATCTAGATTACGTCGGCTTTGGTACAATGACTCGCAGCATTTCACGCACACTAGAGTATGCGTACAACGACTTTGCCATCTCACAGATTGCGCGAGGCATGAACAAGACAGCGGATGCCGAAAAGTACGAGCAGAACTCAGGCTTCTGGCAAAATCTATTCAAGGCGGACCAGACATCATACTACACTAATGGTACAAATACTGGATTCGAGGGCTTTTTCCAACCCAAGTATTTGAACCAAACTTGGGGTTACCAGGCATGTTTAAATTGCCCGAGAACATATGTTGATACTTACTAATCCTTAAAAGGATCCTCTCATGTGTTCCAATATCGACACTAGCGGAAGCATCTGCTCTCTACAGAATGATGCTGCAGAAACATTTGAATCTAGCATTTGGGAATATCAATTGTAAGTCTTGTGTCGACCCATATCAATCACAACTGGACCGAATGTTTATACTAATATTGAAACAGCTTCGTCCCTCATGACATGGCGTCTTTGATAACTTCGCTGGGTGGGCCATCTACTTTTGTCAAACGCCTCGATTACTTGCACGATAACCAGATCACCTATATTGGCAACGAGCCCGCATTCCTCACTGTTTACCAATATCACTATGCTGGCAGACCGGGCAAGTCCGCGAGTCGAGCTCACTATTATATTCCCTCTTACTTCGCAGTCACTCCTGGCGGATTGCCCGGCAATGACGATTCAGGAACCATGGGCGCATTTGTAGCCATGTCAATGATGGGACTTTTCCCAAACCCGGCTCAAAACGTATACTTCATTATCCCTCCTTTCTTTGAATCCGTCCAGTACACGTCACCCTTGACAAACAAAACATCGACCATCAAGACTGTCAATTTTGATGCGGCCTACAACAACATTTACATCCAATCTGCCACGCTCGATGGCCAGCCGTATACCAAGAACTGGCTCGACCACAGCTTCTTCACTGACGGAAAGGAGCTTGTCCTCACGTTGGGCCGCAATGAGAGCACCTGGGGTACCCATGATGCCGATTTGCCTCCGTCGTTGTCTACTTCGAACAGTTCCAGTCTCGAGAAGAGGAGCCTGGGAGCTGGATTGGTACATCCTTACAACGACATGTTCTAATGGATGTAGTTATTGATACCTTTGTCCATAGGTTCATACTGTATATATGAATCACGCTGTGTGATAGAGGGTAGCCTTTATCATCGCTTTACATATTTTTAATATGCATATATGCCTAATTAGGTATTTTCTAGACATTAACACACAAGGATGTGAAAATATTCATATATGGGGATTTTTATATATTATATCTATTTACTCAGGAAGATTCCACAAAAAGTCCAGTGTCCCTCCATCAAACCCTGATAATTGCCCACCCCCGGGTCCAAAGGGTGCCATTGACGGATCGAACGGAAGCGAAAACAACCAGTCATTATCATCGGTGACAGGAAGCCCATTCTCATTAACCATCGACGTAGATGACGCTGTTGACATGGCCATGTCCTCGGGCATGTCATTATAGATGCGGTTATTATCCGCGCCCATCTCCCCAACCCTGTACAGAGGCTGTGTAGAAGACTGTCGCGTGGTATTTCGTGAAGGTGTTCCTCCTCCTGCTGCTGCAACAGTGGCGGCGGCTGTACCTGCAAATGGCACGCTAGTACCACCGCCAACGACTTTGGAGATCGCAGCAGACGAGGATGCCGACGCAACCAGGTTCCGGCGCAATCTCGAGAGATGCACTTCAATTAAAATGGCATATCTCGAGGCGAGATGCACGTCATCTAATATATTGGATCTGAGCGCCTGTATGCTTCGCTCGAGAATGTCGAGAGATTCTTGTAGTTTTGTGTGTCGCACACCCAAACTCAATGCTTTGAGGAGAAATATTGATGAACTTGTAACGCGGAGGAAGATGCGGACAGGCGAGAAACGTAGTTTGTCTGCTTGTGCTAGTTCAATTACCTTTCGCAGGATTTGGCAGGAGCCGTCTATGACTTCTTCGATGAATTCGTGGTCAATTGGGTCGAGGTTGATTTCTGTGGTGCTTGTGGCGACGTTGGCTGCTGATGTGGGATCGATATGATGGTGGTGGCTGCTATTGTAGTTGTTGATGTTGCTGTTAGACATGGGATTTGTCGAGGAATCGGCCAGCACACGCTCGACTACCGCTTGCATTCCAAACGAAAGAGTATATACCCGCACGTAATGATACTCAATATGGAGGATGTTCACAAAGTTTGCGCTCAGTCCAGTCGGAGAGTCGAGATGGCGAGCACGCCACTGTGTCAGCAATGGGCGGAAATGATCAAGGAGTCCTATGTAACGTCCGCTGTGAATTTGCTGCTTTGCAAAAGATACAGACGGGAAGAGCATGTCGTTGACAGATCTGGTGAGTTTCGTGAGGTCCATCCATGAGTCCATAAATGTCGTCCACTCGGTTTTATTTTCAAGAAAATTGGGAGCTTGTGGTATATTACCAATAGCACGGTTCAGGTTCTGCGGCATCAAGGACATGCAGCCTATTCGTGAAGAAAGCTGATTAATGTAGACGTAGAGAAGTTGTTGAACACGTTGCTTGCGGACTTTGTTGTGAGTGACAAGATCTGGGATGGGGTGATCAGATGGATCTGGGTCGCGTTCTTCCGGCTCAAAGATGCCAAGTTCATGAGCGAGAGAGAATGCAGATCCGAGAAGCATCCAGGACATTTGATCTGAACGCCTTGCAGGTTCAATCACATCTTGAAGCCATTGGTTTGAAGAGGATTCGGGTTGGTTTGCGGTTGTCGTTCCATCTGAAACACCGAATCCTATGTCCGAATCCCATGCATCACTTTCGGGCGGGAAATGGAGTGACCGTGGATGCCACTCGGAGATTAAAAGAAGGGCTTCAATTGTTCCCAGTGTTCGAATAGTTCCTCGTGAGGATCGTTCTTGTCCAAGCATCAGACGCATGATCAAGTTCTGGCAGTGCGTCCATAGTCTGTTATGGATGAAGAAGCTTCTCGAGGCTCCTCCGATTCCAGGCAAGACGTGATAACGAGACGATATCATTAGAATCGTGCAACAGAGGAAGTACTCGCGTGTCACAAGAATGTGGTGATTCTCATGTCTACGGTAAAAGTCCGTCAAAATTGGAGATAGCGGGGATAAGTTTTCGAAAAACCTGCCATTGTCAATTCTACCTTGCTTTTTTCATAGTATGGTAGTAAATAGTATACTCACCTATCAATAAAAGTTACTGCTTCCTTGGCTGTGAACCAGCCCAATTTCACCAATCGAAATGACTCCCATGCCCGAAGCAGATTTGGGTCACTTCTTGATATCTCTACAGGCGGAGGCGCTGCCGGACTGGTGCCGGTAGCGACCGCCTGTGGAAGCGATTCGTAATGTACTCTTGAAATTCCATGATCGGATTCGACAGCAGGCTGCCCTACTGGAGTCATGTCACTGCTCTTTGAGTTTGTGTGGGCTGCCGCCTCAAACAGGAGATTGAGTGCATCGTTCCCGCTTGAGACTACATTCCTCATTAAAGAGCTCGCCAGACGATTGGGTTCAGACGAGGCTTGGAAGTCAGAAGTTTCCCGAGGGGTTGGATGTCCTTGATGGATGGAAACATCTGTAGGCTGAGGCGACAGAGAGTGCATCGCCTGCCTAGGGGATGAATCTACGATGTTATATTAGCACTTGGATTTCAACTACTTTCTTACGCATCATGATGCCTACCACTCTTGGACTTCCGAGCCCACGACCTCTTTTCACTAAAGACGCAGCGTCTCTGTTCTCGCCGGCACCGAGCGCATGGAGGGCCGGCAGTTCCTAGATCGCATTTGGCCTTCTTTTGCCGACATGACAGGCACGCTTTGTATGCGCGCTGAAAATCCCGGTTGCCGGATGCTCGCCTCTCCGGCGGTCTGAGAATGTCGTCCATCAGACAACTCACAGGCCAAATCAAAGCCGTCGGCTGTTTGGCGATATTCCTTTTGTGTGTTGAAGGGAAGGAAAGCTGGAGAATTGCCGCGGATATCCTATCATACACACTAGCCCCGGAGAGGACTAGTCTGGGGAAATTAGCCGGTTCCGGCAGTCTAACCGTTTTAAAGCAAGTGGCTCTCGGCATCATCAAACATCCACCTTGCATCGTTTATCTCCGAGCCATTTCACAGCATATACACCCGGTACATAGCATCTATCCAGTATTCTAGCGATCAGAGGCACCTTCAAGCTGCTCTGCGTTTTTATGTTTTATTTCTGCATCTTTTAAACAAACAGATACCCTCCCGTCAGCCTTAACTTTGTTGCGCCACCTGCTCAATCATCGACCGACCTCATTTCGAACGACGATGCGCTATGCCCTCTACCTCGCCGGTCTCATGAAATAGGATACAATGACGCCTGTTGTAGAGGCAGATAATTATTTTGAACCACCCAAAGACTCGCATTCTTCTCCAGAAGCCTCCGTTGCATCCAGAACTGCGTTGGCCGATCTCGGTTCTGGTCCTAACGGCTCGTCAACATCCAACGGGAGTTCCTCAACGAAGAAAGTGCATGATGCCGAAGCACAGCGCGAGTGGGATAAAATGGCCGACAATATCCGAAAGAATAGTGTGAACCACGGGCTGGAGCCACCGCTGAAGAGCTATGATGCGGCGAATGGCAGCAACGGGCCAGCTCCGGAAAAGCATCAGCAAAAACCACGGGGGTCTTCGTCTTTCGGTCTCGGGATTAAATTGGATGAACCTAAGGACGACGCAGGAGAGGAACACGGTAACGGCCAAATACCGTCATCTCCCCAACACCGGAAGCAGGATAAAGACAAGGTCTTGAAATTGTCGCCCTCTCAGATCCAAGAGCTCATGTCGTCCCCGGACTCAATGCCGGTAGCAAAGGTACCGCATAACCTTGATAGAGAAGAAGACGTTGCTTCAACGCCCAGACAGCAGCCATTATCATTGGATGAAAACTTGAAGGCTAGAAACAAGGCCGAGTTCTTAAGGTCTATCAGTGGAAGCTTCTACCAGAAACGAGGATCAAAGGGGACAAATCATTTAGATGATCCCCCAAGTTTTATCATTTCAAACGAAGATGGTCCCATGACTGTCCCTATTGGCCAGCGACCGCACCCTTCTCGAATGGTGACCAGTCCCATTGCTTTTCCAAGGAGAAATTCAGTAAGCGATGAACAGCGATTGACATCCAACCTGGCTGCTCGGTCTAAGCATAAAGGGGCCCCTAGTCATCTTGATCTTCCAGATCATAAGACACTCGCAGAGGACCCCAACCCTTCTCCCATGCCCCAATCGATACCTCTACCTCCTTTGTCTATCCCCACATATTTAGAGCTAGAGCTATCTCTATCACGGCAGTCACCTCATATACATCGCTCTGTGACGACCAAATATCAATATGAATCGTCACGGGTGAAGATTGAGCGACTCCTGAATTTCCTTCTACTTCCTCCTGCCCTGGAACAGGTTCTATGGTTTGGTGCCCTCGCATGCCTCGATGCGTGGTTGTATTCCTTTACAATTTTGCCACTCCGCTTTGCCAAAGCGCTTTACATTCTTTTGTCTGCCTGGGCTCTCAACATCTCGGGTGAAGCTCATTTTGTGAGCACTTTCATCGTCAAAGGCGTCGGCCGAGTGTGGCGCAGACGATTGGAGAGCATCAAGAACCCGCATTCCGATTCGGCACACAATTTACACCACAAAAGCGCATTTGGACATAATGACTCGACAGGCGCAAATGGAAATACGGATCCAACTTTGCAATCTCGACAGAATGGTAACAAACGACGCAAACCGTCCACACAGCCGAAACATCGAAGACAAAAATCAATACCATCCGCGCTATCGGAGGACGACAAAGCGGACATTCTGAAAGGGTTCCTTATGATTTGCACCTGTATCCTGTTAAATTGGTTTGATGCCAGTCGTATGTATCATTGGATCCGAGGACAAAACGCTATCAAACTCTACGTTATCTATAATGTGCTGGAGGTTGGTGATCGTCTACTTTCTGCCATTGGACAAGACGTGCTTGAGTGTCTATTTTCCCGTGAAGCACTCGAGAGGGGAGAAGATGGCCGAAGTAAAGTTGTTCGCCCATTTTGGCTCTTCATCCTTGCTCTTGCATATACCACATCACATGCGACGGCGCTTTTCTACCAGGTGATCACACTGAACGTTGCTGTGAACTCCTACTCAAATGCACTTATCACGCTCTTGCTATCCAATCAATTCGTTGAAATCAAGTCGACAGTATTCAAAAAATTTGAGAAGGAGAATCTTTTCCAGCTGACGTGCGCCGATGTCGTGGAGCGGTTTCAACTGTGGTTCATGCTTACCATAATTGCATCCCGGAATATTGTTGAAACCGGAGCATTTACCTCCTGGTTTACTGTCGAATCTAGCGTGAAAGATTATGTGCGATCATCTGTCACTAATAGCACTCCTCTAACCACCTCGCCGCGCTCGTCCACCTCCATTCTCCCTCAGTCCTTTACTTTCTTGCCATCTTCAATTTTTTCCTCCTTGACGGGCGGCGCAAACTCGCTCGTCGCTCAGTTAGCTCAAGTCCTTGGACCTTTTTTGATTGTTCTGGGGTCAGAAATGTTTGTGGACTGGCTTAAGCATGCATATATCAACAAATTTAACAACACACGACCAGCAATTTACGGTCGATTTCTCGATGTCTTAGCCAAGGACTACTACACGAATGCATTTGCTGACCAGAATCTGACAAAACGACTTGGCCTTGCGGTTATTCCGATGGCGTGTCTGTTTTTCCGGGTCTCTGTGCAGACATATCAAATGTTCTTGCAAGCATTACTACCGATGCAAGCATCTTCGACTGAACACAGCGCGTCATTGACTGCTATGCATGAACACTATTCCAATCTTCCCCAGCCATCTCCTCCGCCTATGCCCTTTACTGTCCAGGCAGTCGTATCGGGCTCGATTGACCGCCTGTCATGGGCCTTTAATACCATCGTTGAGAACGCCATCCCGTCACCTGTACAGTCCGTGACATTCTTCACCATCGTCCTTATCCTCACCGGCTATCTTATCCTTCTCACCTTCAAACTAACACTTGGAATACTACTTCTATCTTTCTCCCGTTCGCGTTACAAAGCGATGAAGGAGCGTGAACAACAACATTTCTTTGGCAGGCGGAATAGTGTATCGCTGTCTGAGGATCACCACCATAAATCATCCCATGCCTCCTCCACTGGCCGGGAATACGTCGTCGAAGGCGGTCGACGAGTCGGCGGCTGGGGCGTTGTCGAAGTTGACGAAGACAAGAGACGCTGGATCTACGCAGACGACCCGAAGGGACTACAAAAACTAAAGGAGCGCGATGAAAAGGACAAAAACCCGGGGAAGGACAGCGGGTTAATGAATTTTGACGGTGTCAAACGATATGAAATGGTTGCCAAGCGAATATGGTAGTTTCTTTTTCTCTCTCTGTCATTTATGATATATTGCATTTTGCATATACGAGGAGTTATGTTTTGGTTCTTTTGACATATGCAAATTTAATGTATCAAATAATAGTGAACCATTATATTCAGTTTGATAAGCATCAATCCAATGGAATTGTGGACGAGTGTTTCACCGTAGATTCAACCAAGGTATTCAGACTTTTTTAGGTATGCATGGCAACAACATTATACAAACATAGCTGTAGATGAGCTTTTAATTCCCCGAAAATACACATGTGCCTACAATGGATAAATAAATGAATGCACAATTTAAAAAACGAATAAACTCCAAATAAACCACCCTCTATCTGACTGAATATTGCAGCTATTAAATATTTTTTTTGACACCCAACATCCGCTGACCTAAAAAAAAAACCCTTAAGCGACTCTCTGAGGTAGCTTTTCAAACACCCATCCGAAAATTTCTCTGCTTTTGTATAAATTCATCACCCGAAGTCGCTCATTGTCCAAATGTGCGTTGTCGCTGGCTTGTCCACACGGCAGATTGGCTGCAGGTGCCGAAAATTCCTTCTCCAAAAATCGGATGGTGGGAATCGAGCCTCCCTCGCGAATGTAGATTGGCTGCACTGATGTTGGCGCTGCATATACCGAAGCTTGTGGTGCGGTGGTTATTTGACTTTGAGAATGGCAGTTTTTAAGATGCAGATGGTGGGCTGGAGATAGCGTAGTTGGCGGGGAAGAAGACGAGGAAAACGAGTCATCGCCATGTTCGATTTCGTCGAGGCCGTTCGTTCCTTGCTTTCCCGTTAAGGTTGATGATGTTGGCACCGCAGTGTTCAAGGTGCTCTGTTTTCTTGGAGACTTCTTTTTATGTGACGTGGTGGAGGATGAGATGATTCGGTCAATATGAGATGCAACACTGTCGTTGGAGTCGCTGCGAATGAGTTCCGACCCAAACGGTCGTGTGGCTGTCTTTGATGGGAATTGGGGATAGTTGTGTCGTTTATCATCCAAGTCTGGCGTCCATGCCACCGAAATAGCCTCGGCCAATGTGCCGAATATCTCATTGTCGGGATCGCCCAACCATGGATCTGACTTACCGGTGATTTCAACTGTGAGCTCGTTTTGAGACTCCAACAAATCAAACTGCTCGTGGGCAAAAGCAGTGAGAGCCGATGCAATCTCATCCGCAGATTGGTTTGGTACAATTCGCACAGATAATGTGGCCTTGGCTCGCTGAGAGATTGTAGTTCCTGTATTTTTGTTGCTGGGCACCTCGATCGAGTGGACGGTAAACGATGGTTCTCGCCATCGGTACATTAGGGACTTGGTGAACGCCTCACTGTCTTCGATTTGAGGGTGTAGTGGAAGCAGTGCCTCGGTGATAGCATGATACCGCTGCTCCTCGGCCTTGCTCAACCCTGCTACTTTGTCGTAGAAATTAGGGAAATTGATATGGCCTTTGCGCCCAATGAATTTCGATAGGAGAAGAGAGAGATCTTTCAGTGGTTCGTCAAGCAAAGAACTTCCATCAATACCGCTGTGGAGATCGGGATGATCGCTGGTTACAATTAGATTGACATGGACCACGCCACGAAGGCCGTATGTGAGGCAGGGGATATGGTTGTCAAGCCAGTAACTGTTCGCAAGCAGAATCCAATCAACTGGCCCTATCAAGTCTTTGTTTTCACGAACTGCTTTTTCAAACCCTTGAGAACCCGATTCCTCCTCGCCCTCGATCATGAATACGACGTTGCAGCCAAGAGTCTTGCGTCGCACCAAATCTGCTGCTGCGTACACAGCTGCTAAAATGGGGCCTTTGTTGTCAGATACACCACGGCCATATAGGAATCCGTCCACAGAAGACAGTTGAAAGGGGTCTGTTCGCCATTTGGGTCGATTTACATCGGCACCTACGACATCATAGTGGCCGTAGAACAGTAATGTTTTGGCGCCTGGTTGAGGTGAGGACGCTGAAAACTTTGCATAAACCACTGGATTAGTATCTGCGCCAGTCTGTAACAATTTGGTGGTCGCCCCCAAATAGGCACAGTGACGGCGCAGGAATGTGGCTCCCTGGTTGCATTCGACGGCAAATTTCGGGCTAGATGAGATGGTCTTGTAGGAAACAAATTTGAACAGAGTGTTGACCATATCATCTGGAAGTGCGTTAGTCATTCTCATGTCTACCCATTACTTGAATCTTCGAACAGAAAAATACTGACCATTTCCAATTGGTTGGCTTTCCTTTTGCTCTGGGTGTCCGCTTAAATCCCAGATTGCGACAGTGTTGTCGTTTCCACCAGTAGCATAGATACGTCGGTTGTTGAACAATCCTGTTGCAGAAGCGAGGATTGTGCCCTCATGAGCTGTCCACGAGCCTATTTCTTCAAAGCTGGAATTGAATTTCTGCATGGCAACATTAGTTGATATCCTAATAGTCATCTCACAGAGAAGAAAAGAGGGAGAGAATATGCAAATGAACTGCCATGGAGCTTGATTTGCCTTACCTTGACAACGCCCTCGGCGTCTCCAGCAATTGATATGCCGTTTATGATATCAAGAGCCCACAGATCTCCCTGGTGCTCGGTGATTTGTTTGACAAGTTGCTGTGAATCGAGGTTCCAGATATTAAGGGCACCACCGGCGAGGCCGCAAAACAGCAGAGAACCCTCAATCGCAAGAGACAATACAGCATCGTCGCCATTGTCTAATTCATACCACGCATTTAGGGCACCGGAGCTCTCGTTTGTTAGTCGCCATAGCTTGACAGACCCATCACCAGATCCTGTCAACAACACCTCTTCAGACGGGGAAGACTCAACCAGTCCGCTAACGAGGATCATGGAATAGACATATCCATGGTGGGAGAATAGTTTATGTTGGTCGCGGTTAAATGTAAGAATCTTTCCCCTATGATCGGCTAAACTGTGAGAATCGTCGTCCTCTGACCGCGGATTGATGCTGCCGCCGGGACCTCGTGAGTCAAAGAACCGATGCCTCCGTTTAGACGGGTGTCGAGCGACGTTGCCAGCTTCGGACAGATTGCACCACTAGCAATGTCAACCGGGAGTGCATGATATATGGAAAGAAGGCTGGAGGATAGGAATACCTGAAGACTTGTGTTTTGGCCACCACAGAACACGGTGTTCAAGTTGTGTGAGTAAACAACGGCAAAAATATTGCCAACATCATGATGCGAATAGATTGAATAGAGTCTCTCAAAAGTGGCAGTCGACCAAACCTGTATCACTCAATTAGACATGTTATGTCTTCTCTTTTTCTGAACGGAAAGCTGGAACATACGTTCACTACTGAGTCTCCACCGCTAGAAAAGAGTAGCTGGCCATCATTGGAGATAAACAAGCTTAAAACACTTTCTTCATGGGCTGGAACAGATAGTACTAGCTCATACGTATCCAAAGACCAAGCCTATAATCACATCAGTAATGCTGATACATAATGTTTTTTCTTTCTTTTTTCCTGCGAGCTTAACATACGAGGATGTCGCCTCCCTGCAAGCCAGCAAAGACGCAGTCTTCATCCAAGGCTACAGCCAGCACAGATCGAGAAGCGTGAACACGGTGGCCAACAGCACAGTCATTCTGCATGGATAGCTTATTTGACAAAAGCCGGGAGTTTTGGTTCAAGAGGTCAATGCTGGAGACCGAGGCTGGTGACTCATTATCGGAGTGATCCTCGTCGAAGTCGGCTGAATAGCGATGCATGATGGCGTGGCCGCCGCAGCGAAATCCTTGTTGTTGCAATAACTAGCTGTCTCCTTTTTTTGTCTGCCTTCTTCTTATCCCTTTTTTCGCATTGGGTTGTGAGGATCTCAGATGCACCACGGCAGAGCTCGACCGCACTAAAAAATATGGAGGCGGGACCGCCAACAGACACTTGCTCAATGGAACTAACTGTATGGAAAGGTCGACAGATCGTCAACTCAGCCTCGCTAAAAAGTTTGATGCAGGTTTGGCGCGTCGTACAAGGATTGTAGGATGTGGCCTGTGGAGATGATGTGATTGAGCGCGGTGATAGTGCAATCAATAATGTTGCCGAAAGAAAGTGTGGCAGCGGGATCCCCACTTGGTCAGCATCGGATCCCGATCTACCAACTATAAAAGCCACTCCATCTACCTACAATTTTCCTCAGTGTTATGTATAAAGGTGTAGTATAATTGTCTCTTTCTTCTCATTGATTATTTATTATGTGTGTTCTACGTGTGGCAGGGCACTCCAACCAATTCGCGGCTTCTATTGGATAAATGGTTCACCGCTCCTCTTGGACCCTTAACCCTAACCCTAATGAGGATATAGAAAGCTGACCTAGGCAACGAAGACAAGACAGAAAGGCTTCGCATGTTGATTCTCCGCATTTGAAATGGAAATATCAGCTAGGAATTCAAGAGAAGTAATCCCCAAAGAATGAAAACAAAACTGGTTTTCCTCATCCAAGATTCGTTCGATGCAACATGACCAAACCTGAGGTCTGAAAGCATTCTAGTTGTTCAAAAATTCCCACATTCAAAGCATTTACCAGACTGACGATAGATTCATGCGTTCTATTGGGGTTTGAACTGCGGGTTCCCGATGGAAAAAGTATTTTGGAGTCACCGCCAACGTTTTGAGTAAACTTTTGGGTCACGCGACCCAACCTGTGATGCCGGCTGCATGTATGTTGCTTCCAGCATAGGTTGACACAAAGGCCAGTCTGCTAGCTATGTTAAATACACACGAGCTGCTCCTATCACTCATATAGTTGCTTTATTCCTCTTTAATTTGCGTAATATTACAAGTACTAGAAAATAACCTACCATGTCTGGACCCTATTCCACATTCCTCCCTGCAGATGTTTACTCTGATAACCCATTGTATACTTCCTTGTTCCGTCCGAAAATTCATAAACAAGCAATAAGCGCAGACCATGCTTCTGTTCAGTGTCAGATTGATCTACTTGGGCATGACAATGTTGGTTGCAAGTTTGGGGCTATGAATGGACACGCTGGGAACTTCACGGCCCTGGTTGCACCAAACTGCTTGCCGGAAAGGCTCGCTCTGATATCTTATACCGTTGAATATGCCTTTGTACACGATGGTGGGTCTTGGAGTTCTGACTCTTTTCTCTCCCCCTTTCTTTTTTCTTCTTCTTCTTCTCTGGTCTAATACGATTAATTCGTAGACGATTTGGACAATTCGGCCTCCACTGAAACGGAATTTGCTCCTACCTAACGTCAAATGTCATCATCTAATTTGCTGATTATATCCCAAGATATTGTCTGAGAACCAAAACTTCCTCCATGTAACCAACCCGGAACAGGGTAGAGGAACTTCACCTAGCGGGCATTCAAAGGACAGTCCCAGGAAGTCTGAAGTTCAGGCAAAGATTGTTGCGGAATACCTTCGTCTAGACCCTGTTTTTGGAAAGGTGTTCCTCGCCCGCATAACAGATATGACGCAGTCGGGGAGGATATCAGGGAATTAAAATTTAATAGTCTTGATGAGTACCTGGATCATCGGGTGATCGAATCCGGTGCTATGTATGTGGATCAGATACCCTGTTTAGGATTGTAGGTGCTGACTGTGATGCCTTTTTTTTTCTTTTAGCTGGACACTTTCGATGATTCGCTGGGGTACTGGAATATACCTAACCCCAGAGGAGGAAAGGATTGCTGGCCCAATAAGCTATTTGGTATATGCTGCTGTGGCCCTCACTAATGACCTCTTCTCCTGGAAAAAGGAATACAATGCTTCTCTACATGATAAGGGAAATGTTCCGCTCATTAATGCGGTCCATATCATTATGGAGGTAGAGAAACTATCCGAGGCTCCTGCGAAGGCTCTTGTACAGGCTGAAATTAGATCCCGTGAAGAGTCATTCGCCAAGTTGAAAAAGGATTACAAAATTAGTGCTAACCCATCTCAATCAATTCTTCAATGGTTTGACATGCTCGAAGATGCCATGGCAGGCAATTTTGCATGGAGTCTCAAAGTACCCAGATATAACAAAGTCACAGACAATCCGTATAAGGATCACCTGAAATGCTATGGTGTTGATGCCGTGAAGGTATTGGTACCATATGGACCTGGCTCTATTTCCTCTCCGCAACATGGGCCTTCCATTAGTGAAGAAGAATCTAGCACGCCTGAAAATCTTGGTACGTAACTCTGGGACATTGAAATCTTTAATATCACTAACTTCAACCTTGGAAGCAAATGATGTCACAGCCTTTCTTTAATGATATGATGTTGGCAAGCAGCATACAAGAGTTGATCTCGAGCAAAGAGCCCATTTCGGTGAAATCGTCCAATATTAAACCCTAACCCTAAACCCTTAGTTCAAGTTCGGAAGACACTCAAGTAGGGAGCCTTAGGATTCAGGCATGTATATTCCAGACAGTCACGGACTCCAGGAGTATATTCCAAGAAATGATAATGGTCAAAGTGCCTCTTTCTTGCCACCAAACAAATAAGAGCTATTATAATGGGTTTCCATGAGTTTGGTAGAGGAACTGCACGGTGACATCGCCCGAAGGAACCGCGCATGTATGTATACCTGATCTAACGGCCTCGTGCGCACAGTTCGTTGCCCATTACATTCCTGCCTGGTTGTCAAATCCTGTTTTCCAGTTTCCGCAGTGTCTTGTCCGTCTATTCTTTAGATTTCTCGCTTTTTCGATGCATAGTTTTTTTTCGGTGAGATTTCCACGTCTGATGATACACATGTGGCGCAGACAAACTGGCGGTCACCAGCCACAACGCCAGTGGGGCGGTGTCCAGCCAATCAGCACCGCCGCGGCACGTACGAGACACCGCCAGTTCAGTCGGTCTCGCCTTCTCTCGCACTCTCTCCTGCTTTATTGAGCGACGACGACTGGACAGCGGATAGTCGGCTCACTAACAACAGACAGAATCTTCACGCCCAACGAGTCATCTCATATTTGTGGCTAGTCGAGTGGCCGCTTCACTATCCGCCGCACCGCCGAGCCCCTGCAGTCAATCATAATGTGACAACGCAGGTCCCCTCTCCACCAACCACCAGTCTGAGTCTCCAGCCGGCGCTTCCTGATAATATCGGGTCGCCTCAGCGTGGGCGCTTCGGCCCATGCATGCTACCACCAGTGCCTGACGGCCTTACAATTTGTCTTGTCTCGTTTCGTCACGTCACTAAGCTGATGCGTGGTTTTTATATGAACCCCAGCCACCAAAGTTATAGTGTCTACTCGTAATAATGACATTTTCTCTATGCCGCGGAGCATTCTTTCACCATCAAGCACCACTGATTTCCGATCACCGACTGAACAACATCGATGAAACAATTATACAATATTCATGAGACGGCATCCGACATACTCCAACACGTGAAAACATCCACCGGACTTCTCTCCTGGGCCCCCGAGCCAGTCGAGGAGACTAAGAATCATGGCGGCGGTCAAGGAAACAATAGCTGTCATAGACAAATCGGGGAAGATGGTATCGACAGTGAGTCTAGCTTCTCGGGTTCTATCTAGTATAAACACAATACTAATATACTGCTACTTGGGTTCCAATAGAGCAAGCACCTCTTCGGCGTATTCAAAGAAGCCCGCAATGCTTACCGCGAACGCAAGGCAGAAATCCAGGCAGCCAAGTACGCCGAAAAGCAAGCACAGATCGCGGAACGAGAAGCTCGGCAGGCAATGGCCAATTTCACCTTTGACGACCGACGGTCCGTAGCCTCATCTAGAAGAACGGGGAAAAGCAGAAGCTCTCGGCCCCGATATCCATCGAATCGTACCCAGCTACCCGATCTGCCTGGGGGGCTTCAATACGAGCAAGATTTGCACAATGGACATTTGACCTATCAAGAGCCAAGATCCATACGGGAAGTCGGTCGTCGACACACGGATTATGAACTAGCTACGAGGCAGCCGCCTCCTGTCGTCGCGCTATCACCACCTGCAACACATATCGATATGGATTTGGCGTACGGAGAGGCACATCCGGCTGCTTTGGAACGTTACGATCCACGGCCCGTGGATGAAGAGGAACTGAATGGGCTTGTTGCCAAAGCCAAGGGCTTGCTGGAAGAGGCCGACTGCATGCAGCACACAGCAACAGCGACCATGGCCCACCTACAAAAAAACCCAGAAGCGATGGCTGCGGTTGCCTTGACTCTTGCTGAGATCAGCAATCTTGCCTCGAAGATGGCCCCTAGCATTTTAGCAGGCCTCAAAGCCAGCGCTCCATCCGTTTTTGCCCTTCTGGCTAGTCCACAATTCCTCATCGCAGCTGGTGTCGGTGTTGGTGTGACGATCGTGATGTTTGGCGGTTACAAGATTATCAAAAAGCTCACCGAAACACCTACAACAACACCGCAACTTGGTGCTCCTGAATTCGAACGCGTACCCCAACAACCCAGGGAGCCATCCGCTAGTGCCGAGGAGCTGCTTGAATTGCAGAGCCAACATCTCAGTCGGGTAGAAGTATGGCGACGGGGTGTGGCTGACTACGAGGCGAGCAGCGTTGGATCTACCGTCGACGGCGAGTTCATCACGCCAACGGCAGCCATGATGTCAGGTCTCGATTTGTCAGATCCGACTGTTTTCCGGAACCGGGGACTTGACGTTGATGAAGGGTCCACAGCATCTTCTAGAAGGTCAAAACACTCACGACAGTCGCGGTATTCGCAGCATTCACGGCGTTCTGCAAAAGGCAGCAGTTCTCGGTCGACGGCTGAAGAGGCGCGAAAGAAAAAGACGACAGAACCCAAGAAATCCAGCAGGTTACGATTGATCTTTACTGCATAGCGTTTGTCTCTTGGGTATATAGATGTGGCACAACTCTCATCTCATATTTTTATTGCATCTGGGGTCTGTTTCAGCCTTGATTTAGCGGTACATATAGTACATATAGCGCATATAATCATACGTATATTCTTTTTTGGTGCTATCTGTTTCTATGTCGATGTCATTGCTAGAATTCCCGCATATGCATATAGCCGGAGCACATGTATGTCAGCCAATTAGGTAGAAGAACTTGCGCGCTCGCCCGTGGGACAACCCTGGAATTCTTTGTGCCACGGGCGAACGCGCAAGTTCTTGACAGCATTTTTTCGCTGCTTACAAATCGAAAGGGCAGAAAACTGGCATAGAAAACGGGCATATGGAGCACAGAGTGGCACCGTGGAATTGAAAAGGTGCAAGTCCCCGCCACCGGTGCTCCCACCGGGTAGATTAGGTCGAATTTTTAAGGTTAAAATGGCCGCGTTAGTGGCCAGTTGGCTGCCGGATGCAACGACCCAAACAAGGGCTCAGGCGCGAAGTGGATTTTGATATTACCAACATGGGCGGGGTTTTCTCGCAATGGCAATCACTCCTGCCCCGCCTTACAAATACGTAGGCTCGCTGTCTGAGTCTCTATAGTTATATCCTCCGGTTTCTTGTACCTTGTGTCAACCTGTCCATCTGCATCAACTTGAATCAACACCATGGCTGCTACCCAGGACATTCGAAACACGCCCGCCCCCGGCATCTCGTACTTTACTCCCCTGCAAAACCCTCCTGCTGGAACAGCTGCAAACCCCCAGTCTGATGGCGCTGCTATCCCCAAGGTCTTCCAGCCTCTGACTGTCCGAGGCGTTACTTTCCAGAATCGCATTGCTGTATGTACATTTTCACATTCCTTTGGATACGGAATACTGACAATAATATCTAGCTAACACCACTATGCCAATACTCAGCCAAAGATGGCCACATGACTGACTGGCACCTTGCACACTTGGGCGGCATTGCCCAGCGTGGTCCTGGCTTCCTCATGACCGAGGTGATCTCTGTAGTTCCAGAGGGCCGCATTTCACCAGAAGATTTGGGCCTGTGGAAGGACTCGCAAATTGAGCCTTTGCGTAGAGTTATCGAGTTTGTTCACAGTCAGGGCCAAAAAATCGGAGTCCAGATTGGGCACGCAGGTCGCAAGGCCAGCACTCTTGCTCCTTTCTTATCATTTGGAGCTACCGCGACAGTGGAACAGGACGGATGGCCTGACAACGTCAAGGGACCCAGCGACATTCAGTTTGCGCCACCCTTTCCTTCTCCCAAGGCCATGACAAAGCAGGACATTGTGGACTTGAAAGAGGCATGGGTTGCTGCGGTCAAGCGGGCACTCAAGGCCGGTGCTGATTTTGTCGAGGTTCATGCTGCGCACGGTTATCTTCTGAGCTCGTGGATGTCCCCTCAGTCCAACAACCGCACCGACGAATATGGCGGCAGCTTCGAGAATCGTATTCGCTTGACCCTTGAAATTTGCCAACTCACTCGCGAGGTTGTCGGTCCCAACTACCCAGTCTTCATTCGTATCTCGGCTACCGAGTGGTTGGAAGAAAGCAAACCTGATGAACCTAGCTGGAGACTGGAGGACTCGGTGAAACTAGCCAAGGCTCTTGCTGAACAGGGCGCTATCGATTTGATAGACGTCAGTACCGGAGGCAACCACCCGGCCCAGAAGATCAAGTCGGGACCTGCATTCCAAGCACCTTTCGCCATCGAAATCAAGAAGGCCGTCGGGGACAAACTCCTCGTCTCCAGCGTTGGCCATATCACTTCCGGTAAAATAGCCAACAAATTGATTGAAGAGGACGGCTTGGATCTTGTCATGGTGGGCCGTGGTTTCCAGCGGGATCCCGCTCTTGTGTGGACTTGGGCTGAGGAGCTGGACGTGGAGATCGCCATGGCAAACCAGATTCGATGGGGGTTCACTCAGCGTGGAGGCGGCAATTTCCTAACCAAGGGATCCAAGAGGGCGTTCTAATAGATGATACCCAGCGATTGTGTAACACCCGATAGCTATGTCAGTGCGGGTGAATAGAATAGATGCCATTTTTGTCATGCTCTTCTAGAAGTTTATACCTTGAATAATAATGATTCCAGCAAAGTGGATGCGTATTTATCGTGCCCAGATCATATCTAATTTATAGATCATGACTAGATATAGATCATGGCCAGATATAGATCTGCCTAGAATAACCCTAAGATCCAAGATCGGCCGATTTCCTAAACGGGACCAATCAGCGCTTGCTAATTACGACAGCCGAGTCAGCCTGACGGTCACATGACACAGCCCCCAGCACATAATAAATAATAAATAAAAATAATTGGCTGAGCCTCAGCTGAATTCATTATTTGTCCCGTTCAGGCTCGCATCTCGCCGCATCATCTCGTGCATCACCTTCCCAAATCGGGTAAGGCCAGACAGACCAGGCGGCAGCTTTTGCGCCGAGGTCAGTTAAATAGTAAACAGTAACACACTCTTTGTTCTTCTTCTTCTTCTTCGCTTCCTTTCCTTTCCTCGAAATATCAAAGTAAATCACATACATAATTCAAGCATCAATCGCGTCCAAATATGGTTTCGTGGACGGCAGTTGCCGCGGTGGCTGCTGCAGCCGCCGTCAGATTCGCACCAGAGTATTCTCTGCGCTCATCATATTTCCTCACCTCGATTGCCTTCATGTTGGTAGCATGGGCGACCATCTTCACCTATAAGTGCATACTATATCCTACATTTTTGACGCCGCTCAAGCACATTCCTACCCCGCCAGTAAGTTGCATGCATATCAACGTCCGCTAAGTCACTGAATGATGACATGTACTAATTATTATTCAGGAAACCCGGTCATTGATTTTCGGTCACACCGGATCTCTCGCACTGCGCTTTCCAGTCGACCGGGTTCGAAAATGGGTAAAGACCGTGCCCAATACTGGCTTGATCAGATTCTATGTAATCGGAAACCAGGAGAGGGTATTCCTTGTCTCGCCAAAGGCCATCTCTGACCTCTTGGTGAACAAAATTTACGACTTTGAGAGGCCCGAGATTGCGCGCATACAGCTTGGAGCGGCGACGGGGGTGGGCTTGCTCCTTGCAGAGGGGGATGTGCACAAGGCAAGTCTCTCTTTGCCTGTCGTGTTTGGTTTACTATTTATTAATGATGATACAGGCTCAACGCAAAAGTTTAATGCCGTCTTTCTCCTACCGGCATATCAAAGACTTGTATCCTGTCTTCTGGAGCAAAGCTGCACAAATGACCAACGAAATTGAAAAAGGGATAAAGCTCAAAAACGGAGAAGACACAATTACAGCCGGCAAATGGTCAAGCAGAGCTATGCTCGACATTATTGGGCTGGCCGGAATTGACGATGATTTCAACTCTGTCAAGGATCCCAATAACGCGCTTGCTAGTCAGTATGGCAAAATGAATGGCGAGGTATCAATTTCTCAACGACTTATTGCGTCCTTCTGCCTCTTTTTTATTGGGTTCAAGTGGTATTTCTACATTCCAACCCGAAAAACCAGAGTTTTCCTGGGCGCAGTCGAGTATGTTCGTCAAGTTGCTCACAAGCATGTATACGCGAAAAGAGTCCGACTGCAACAGGAGCAAGAAGGAAAAGCCGAAGATGGAAAAGCCGCTGTAGACATTCTATCAGTCGCCATGCGCAGCGGGAGCTTCACCGACAGCAACCTCGTTGACCAAATGATGACCTTTCTTGCTGCTGGGCATGACACGACATCATCAGCCTTTCAGTGGTCGATATACGCACTTTCGAAACATCCCGAGGTGCAAACTCGACTCCGCGAAGAAATCCGAGAAAGTCTGCCGCTCGTTCCATTTGACGATCTGGACGATACTGCAAACCTCAATGACATCAAAGATAAATTTTCAAGCCTGTTCGCCGCAGTAGACATCAACAACAACCACAGCCTCCCCTATCTATGGGCATTTACCAGCGAAGTGCTCCGATACTACCCTTCTGTGCCAGTGACATCTCGCCAGTCAATCCGCGACACAACGCTGGCCGGCCACTTCATCGCCAAGGGCACACACGTTCTCATCTCGCCGGAAGTGACAAACAGAGACGAAGACTTGTGGGGCGAAGATGCATCAAAATTCAATCCAGACAGATGGCTAAACGTCGACGCCAGTAATAATAATACCGTGACATACAACAACAATGGCGGTGCAAAAAGCAACTATGCAAACTTAACCTTTATTCACGGACCCCGCAGCTGTATAGGCCAGGGATTTGCTAGAGCGGAGCTCGCCATTTTTGTTGCCGTGTTTGTGTATCGCTTCAAGTTTGAGCTGAGTGATCCGGAGAAGGAGCTGAAAATCACTGGCCAGATTGTCCAGACGCCTCTTGATGGTGTTGTTGTTAAAGTTAGGAATGTTGATTAGTTGGGAAATAGATATAGGGTTGGGCTTGTAGGTTACAGTGTACATACTTTTCTTTTATTTGATAACGATAATGATAGCAATGAAATGACTTTATTCAAGAGTATATATTAATTTCGTGGCCATATAGCATTAAAAACAAGATCAAAGGTACAAATTAATCGCGAATAGTCTCAAACAGGTTTGTGCAGGATACCCAACAAGTCTTTTTGTCACTAGACAACCCGGGTAAGTGTCTGCCTAAATGCCCTAGGGGTAAGACTTGTGGCATTCCCACCACGGCCACTCGTGCCAAACACAAAGTCATCCAATGCGTTGAATCCGTAAACTACGTTGTCTATGGAGGCCCAGCTTTGACAGGCAGCTTGCAGAATGAAAAGTGCCTGGTCGGTTTCCGGGACAGTTGAAGGGTCGGTCGTGTCATAAACCGCGCGCCAGGCGGTCGAATTTTCGCTTTGTAGTCCAGTTGGGAATAGACGCACCGATGTATAAGATGATCCAGACGTTGTGTCCGCCTCAGCTTCATACGAGGTAATGGTTAGATACGAACTGAGAATGTCGTGGCCGTTCATCACGAAACTCGTCACATTGAGTCCCGATTCGTCATCTACGGCGAGCGTGATGCTGCTGTTTGTCGAGGCATTAACATAAGTTCCAGCATATAATGAAGCCGCCTCTGTTTTCCCAGCCGCTTCAAAGGCACGGACGACTGCTTCAAGGATAGGTGTCGCTAGTTCGAGCTGCATTGCCAAACTCGATACGGGTCCGGCAGAAACAATGGAAAAGACCAGTTCGTAGTCCGGGATGAGTAGAAAAAGGGCATTGTAGTCGGTAAGACCTCCATTTTTGGTGTATACATCGATGATGCGACCATCTACAGTGAGATTGTTGGCCCGGCCTATTTCCCAAGGCGCACCAACTGAAATTCCCAAGGAAGATGTGTGTGTATGTGGTTTGAGCCATGCCCGGGTAGTAACCTCGGGGAGGAGCTTGTGGCCTAGAATTCCCTGGCCAAATTTTATGAGATCGTTTGCCGTGGAATAGAAGCCACCATCACTGAGGTTAGTTAGCCAGCATCGAAAATCAAGTTCTCGGAGTATGGCTTACGCTTGTAAAAATCCATAGGATGTGCTCCACCAGTTTGATTCATCAGAGATGAAGCCGATGCTATCATTTTCTGGCTTCGTGACGAATGTACGCGTCATGTTGAGCGGCGAAAGGATTTTCTCTTGAATATAGTCGCCATACTTTTGTTGTGAGAGACGCTCAATTACCAGGCCGAGAACATCATAGGTCACATCACTGTAGGCGGGGGTTGTGAAGGGTCCATAAGTGGGAGCTCGCTTGCCAAAGTCGTTCCAGAAATCTGTTGTAAGATTGTTAGCTTTTGTTTTTGGAGGGTCTGTATTTCCACATACCATCCCAAGTGCATGGTCTAGTCTCAGGGGTAGCACCGCAACCGGCATGCTCCTCCGGCGTCAGCTCAGGGAAACCATATTCTGTCCCATTGAAAGTCGGGTAGTTGGCGAGATCGTTACCCACTAGTATAAATCTCCTTGTTAGCCCTATTTGAAGGAGGCAAGACGTAATTGTAGACACTCACCGTCATACCCGACGCCTGCGAGTTGAGCGGCCAAGGCGCGAATGGAGATGAGGTCCCAGTTAACGGCTGTAACAGGATTCCACACATCCTGCTCGTATTTCAGCTTGATAAGCTCGGGAACATACTTTGTGATGGGGTCCTCCATGCTGAATCCAAACTCATCACCCAACAAGAGTAGCCCCATCACAGTGAAGACCTTGGAAACACTTCCGATTCTAAAAACGGTATCGCCATCCACTGTGTGCGTGCCGGTGGCATTGTACAGCAAGGGGGTGTATGAGATGTTCATCAGAGGCTCTTGTTCATAGACAGAGCCAATTGCCATGGATACTGCAGTTGCATTTCCCACGCTTTCACTGATTTGGCTTAGAAAAGCCTCAGCTTCGGCGGCCACGGCTTGAACGTCGGGATCCGCAGAAGGAAGTCTGGGTGGAGGAAGAACTGCGCCAAGGGGAGGGCAGTTGCTGACAGCAGAGTTGAGCGTCACTATAGTATCTGCTATTGTAAGGGGAATGCTGGACAAAGCCATGGTTAAGCCCAGACATGGTGTCTGCGTGAATATCATCATGATAGAAGAAGAAGAAGACTTGTTGTTGCGGGCAATAATGTGCTCGAAAGGAAAGCTCAAGTTGCCTGGATGCTGGAATACAATTCAATCCAATTCACTTCAGAATCGGACACCCAAAGCAGGGCTTTATCCTTTTGTCAACAGAGCACAATCGAGGGCTTGAAAATCACGTGATAAACGTTGGATCGTGGGGGCGGCGTTCCTGATAAGCCGGCGCGTAAAGGCCCACACAAGCTGTTCAGCTCAACCCCAAAAAAAGCCTCGACGTCAACATACTCAGCCGCATCCCACCCCGTTCTTCTATTCGTCGCAGCATGCTTTGCGTGCTTAGATCCGGGGACGCTATTTGTGATGGTTGAGCTCAGGCATCAACAAAACTGACGGCGGTCTATACGCCGAGAAATCAAGTATAAAAGACCGTAACTACCAAAGCCCCATAAAGCGTACCTTTTTGGTGCCAAATTAATCAAATGACGTCGTCAAAAACTAAACAACTGTCATACCCGTATTTCATTTGAAATGTATCGGACAAGTGCGCCGAAAAGGAGAACTGGATGTGGCACTTGCAAGTGAGTTTGGCACTGTTCTTTTCATAGCCATCCGGAAGCCGTATCATAACGTGCAATGAAATTTGTGTTTTGAAATATTGTTGTGTCCTTCCTGCTGCTTTCCTGTTTTTGACCTATGAATCAGGGTTCGTCATAAACGCTGTGATGAAGCAAAACCAGTCTGTGAGAACTGCCGCAAGACTGGCCGAATCTGTGATGGATATGTCGACACAGCTACTGGGCAGCATTACGGTGGCACCTCAACTAGCGCGTTGTCTCTCGTGAAGCCCTCTTCGTATCCACCTTTTGCAGATCCGCAGGAAGCCCAGGGATTTTCCTACTTTATGGAGAAAACTGGTCCGCAGCTTGGACATAGCCTTGCAAACCTTGGCTGGATTACACCACTGCTCCAGCTAAGTCACCAAGACTCGGCCATCCGTCATGCAGCCATTGCTGTCGGGCTTATGACCGCGAGGTTTGAGATAAGTGAACTTTCTGCCACCGGCGACGCTCAGGCAAACAGCCTCGACCACACTGCGCTGCTGCAATACTCCAAATCAGTTGCTCAATTGCGAGGACAGCTTAGTGCAACCAATCTCACGGACAAATCCTCACTGCTACAGAATGTTCTTGCATGCTGCATCCTTCTCATAATCTTCGAGTTCATGCAGGGCAACGAAAGTGGCGTCCTCCTTCACCTTGGTAACGCTGTGAAGCTCTTAAAAAGTCATAGCGCTACGCCGATCGGTCGAGACCTACAGCTTCTCCTAAAATCCGTGGACATCGTTGTTACCATGTGGTTGAACCTGGACCGAGCCCATTCCGATGGGTTAATATTCTTTCGAGAGCTACAAACAGGCGCGCTACCTCCGCGGCAGCACGTAGATTTGACAACCCTACTCTATGGCCTCGTAGACATTGATAATGACCTCTTGTCCTTACGTCATGCTGTCACATGTGCCCGCGAAAACATGGAAGTCGATCCAGAAAAAGTCGTTTCTTCTTCCTCTTTCAGCCATTTCATTCAAGTGAAACAGTCTCTTCAATCACGATTAGGCAGTTGGCATCAAGACTTTGTAAACGTCAATTTGAATGAGGACACTGCTGACACCAAGCATCGCTGTTCTTTGCTCAAAGCGAACTATCTCTCCACCGTGCTATCACTGGACGCCATTCATATCAATCAATTGATCAGGATGCCGGCGGCTTTGACAAATGACAGCACCACCGATCCAGAACTTGAAAAGCTTGCGCAGTTTTCAGAGATTGTTTCCTTGACCGAAACAGCATTGCTGACAAACTACCCATCCAGCCGCTACGTCGATGTCCCTTCAGAAAAGCAATTCAAGGACATTGGCTTGCTACCACTCTTTTCTTTTCGGCCCAGCTTTATTCGGCCCCTTTTCTTCGTCGCACAACACGCGCCCAGTAAAGCTCTACGCTGGCGTGCAATTCGAGTTCTTCTCGAGAGGCCCTGGCGTGAGGGTGGATGGAATTCAGCTGCTATGGGTTCGATTGCGCGGCGTTCGTTGACAATGGCATCTGGTTGAAAAGAATTGAAAGATAGCTAGGTATCACATCAGTGATTTGCTTGTATAGGGCTAGGGTTAGTGTATATACCTTTACTTGATATCGATAATATAAACAGAAAATAACTTTCGTGTACAGTCAAATTTTGACGCGTCATATCCTCTGAAGACTGCACAACGCATGATTGAGAAATTTCTGGCCTCTGACGGGAGTCGCCGGTCATGTTGATATCGAGCCTCAGGCAGCATGGCGGTTTCCTAATTCGGCATGGTCTCGACCTTCTTATATCGGGCGTATTGGAACCCACAACAAACAGTTTCCCTCTTGCACGCTTGCAATGGCCTCCCCAAGATCCATCTCGTGTCGGTCCACAACTGAACCGTCGACACCAATGTCGTCAAAAAGAAAGTCCTCTCAAGTAGAGGCACAGAAATCGGCGACAGGCCATAAAAGTCGGCGAGTCGATGAGCCTGCCACTCCTCAACGGGTACGACCAACCTTGAAAATATCTGTGAATCAATGACTGACACCTCCAAGATGCAGAACCAAGATTTTGTCGGGGAAACAGGGTCAATGTCACCTAGCCAGCGAGAGCCTCTTGCAAGGTTCGATATCCTACCGTTGACCAGCAATCGCCAGCCACAAAACCAAAAAGATGCCAGCATGGTAGTCCAGAAACCACCAACAGTATCGCATCCTCTATCCTCTCTAGCCGCCATTACTACAGCGTCGACAAGAATTGCTCCTTCTGTTACGACTTATGAGGTGTTTTACAGGTTCCTCGAGAACTTTCCTCTGAATGCTTGGGACTTGCATAGCTTCCCTACGTTTCATAGAAAGGAGATGCAAGCTTTTATTTCAACATTCAGGCCAACGCCATTTCATTTCAGATTGTACAAAAATTGGATATACCACGCACTCAATGCAATCTGGTATCCAGGTCCGCTGAAAAAGGACCCATTCACCCTTTTCTCATGGCAGCGACTAGATGAAAGAGATCCATCAGGAAGCTTTCCAATCCCTGTGACGACACTGCCTCCAAAGGTAGAATTGCCTCAATTACAGATTGGCCATCTATTTTTGTCAACGATTTTTGGAAATGAGTGTGATGTGCCTTTGTACTATATCCAGGTTGTGTGCGGTCTGTCAGATGCCTTTAAAGTTGTTGTATGCTGCTCAAAACGCGAAGTGGTGAGCTCCATGGTCTACGAGGCTTCGTGTGGGTACTCGACTGTCTTTATCTGCGCCATATGTCAGAACACAAGGTCGCGCTTTTTGACTCCTGAGGAAATTTTTGCGACCACAGTGCATTCTAGAGGGAGTGTCGAACAGGCACAGGAACTTTGGCGGAAAGACAAGAAGTATAAGTTCATCTACTAGATGATTTTACTTCTTCTTCTTCCACCCCTGTTTCATTGATTTGTCGTCTTTTATCTTGTGTGGTCTGGCTTTGAATAGTCACGTTGGAATGGAAAGACGAAGGAAGCCTGGGAAGATCAATCAGGACGTGCTTATTCGCAAGGGCAGGCAACAAGGAAGCCATCGTCGGTCGATTATAATCATGATGGAACAAACAAGATCCCAAGGGATATATTTGCAACGGATAACATATCGGTGATATCCTTTTGTCGTGGCATATGGTGTTCTGTCTTGTTTTTCGTCACGGTGGGTGTTAGATTCGCAGCGCCATCGCTGATATGTATCATGTTCTGATATGCCTCTCGCTTGTTGTCGTCTCTTTTCTCATCTTCATGCTTTCTTTTCTTTTCAAGTTCTTGATCAACTAGGGCTGTGGTTCTTCGCTTGTTAAGTGTCTGCAGACTTCGACGTAAATAGTGTTCAGATGTCCGACTTCCACCGGGTTCATTTCACTAACCGCGAGAAGGAGAAGGGAGACTTAATATGGCTAGATATGTTGAGTCAATGGTAATTCTCATAGTTTTCAATTTTCGTCTCTGTCCAGCAAAGCAAGGCCGTCTGCAGGCCCTTGTCACTTATATGTGTGGGGAGCGCGAGACAGCTTCAAGATAAAATTAATCTAATAGGTATTTACAAATGTAAAGTCCTCCCAATTCTTTCTCTCTCTCTCTCTCTTTTGAACCGACGACTGGTTGAAGAAAAAGAATTATTTCAACTTCGGAGAATATCCATCAAACTTCATTCTCGCCATGACGGTTTCTCGAAGCTGGTCAATGTCAAAGGACACAATGCTTGATGGATTCTGGACTGAGGAGTCGTCGAGGAGCTCAGCCTTTGTAATTTGAATCGCTTGAGGAGTCGATGAATTTGGGTCCGGTGCCGGCCAGATTGGCTATATAAAAGCATTAGTACTCTTCCAATCATGATCTGGGGCACGCCCAAGACATAATCTAGGGCATAAGAAACTTACCTCTGTCTGCACAAGACAATTGTCTCCATCACCGTGGCGTTTATAGACTTCAAACAGGCCATGACATAGATGGGTTGTCTCGTCTGGGAACCATTTGATCAGAATTACTATCTTCGTTGTAGGGAACAGAAACCATGTCTCTTTATCACGCTGTAGCTGAAGCAGGCTTTCGCTCCAACCCATTTCAAACACAATGTGAGGGTCTTTAGAATAATTGAGAGCAATACAAAAGTCCGGTGCCGTTACTGATAGGTTTCCAGGTGGATAATGTTCTGACACGTATGAGCTATAAATGAGAAAGAATAGGCTTTGAGTGCTACTTACTGACATTACCAAATCTACTGAGACTCCGAACTTCATTTTTAGTTAGGATATTATCTTCTAGGAAGGCATCATAAACAGATTGAGAAATCCATTGATCGGCTGCCTGGTGTGTATGGGATGGTCCGATGAGAACTCTTAATACTTGTCCTGGGTGATAGTATGAGGCTCTAGTTCTACATATACATTAGCTAATATGTTTAAAAATAACTTGATCACTTACTTAATAGGATGCTCATCGAAATATTCCAAGACTTCAGTTGCTACTTTGGCATCAACATTGTGGAACTCAAGAGTCACCTCTGACTCGCTCTTTTCGAAGGTTGTTTCTATCTCGCTTATGATGCCATGTACAGAGCGTTGCTTATGTCTCGTGTTAGGTCCTGTGACGGAATCCATAATGGTGAATAATGGAAGAAGAGATGAAAAAAGGCGAAGTGAAAGAGAAAAATGAAGAAAAGAGGTCGTTTTAAGATTTTGATTGTTTGACGTCACGAGACTCGAGTGTCCTCGTCGCACTTACCTCACCACCACAAAATGACATTTTCTGACGGCGGACCAGCATCTTTCGTTTCTGGACAAAGGACACTGAATAGATACTACATGATTGATACAGGCAAGTATAAAAACTCCATGGATACATCTTTCAAATGTATAGTTGAAAGTTATTTGTTAAACGAAGGAAACTGGCCGCATGGTCATTGACAGCTAGCTTGTGGTTGACCGCTATTATGCTTAGCCACCCCTTTTTTTTCTTTTTCGGAAATTAGGGCTACGCTCTAGTCGCTGCGCCCACATCTCACTTTTCTTTTTCAGAATTGTTCAACAAGGCTGTGGCCGATCAAAATTTTATGCGAATTATAGGGTGAAAACATGGGTGTTAGCCCGTCAAGCATCCGCCGTGTTAGCCTCGTCGCCTTGGTTGACAATGTATGGTCGAATGTTCACACCGCATGTCCACAACGACAGGGGTCTGCAGTCAGCCTTGCCAACCTCCTAAATTCCTAAATGAGCGAAAACGAAAATTTTTATGCTGACATCATTGGTAACAGAAACCCATAAGAATGGACATTCATCCCAACATATCTAGCCATATTGAGCCTCTTTTCTCCTTGTCAAAATTCACAAAATGGACCCCTTGACAGCTCTTGGCTTAGCTTCTAACATTGCCTCTTTCATCGACTTCTCCTGGGACTTAATTACAGGCGCCAGAAACGTGTACAGGTCAGCAGATGGCACAACTTTGGAGAATGCAACGCTTGAAACTATCGTGGCGGATCTAGAGGAAGTCTCGCAACGGCTGATTTCTGACACCAAAGGAACGACACGGAATGAAATCGCCCTGTTACGGTTGGCGGAGGAATGCTTGAAGCTGTCCCAGCAATTATCCAGCATCCTGAGAAAATTGAAAGCGAATGGCAATAAGAACTCTAAATGGGAAAGTGTTATGATCAAGTTGGCTAGCATGCGCAAGCAAAAGGAGATCATGTCTATTGAGTCTAGATTGTCCAACTATCGATCAGAAATTCTTCTCCGCCTGCAGTTCATGTTTGGGTATGTGAAAGCTCTCTATTCGAAATAAGTTGGAGACGAAGTACTGATGAGCAGGGGCAGGCACCAACAATCTTCGGTCAAAGCTCGTCTTGATTCTATTCAGAATGACGCTAGAAGAGTCAACAATGATCATGCCAAGCAACTTGACTCTTTACGCAGAGAGCTTCTGGACGCAGTGGAATGTTTACGAATCTCTTACAATAAAAGAGGGCAGAAAAGGGGAGCCAAACAAGATAGTGCTGTTGCACAGGTGTCTTCAAATGATGTCTGCACCACTTTAAAGCATGTCCATCAGCTTTCAGCGAGTATTCCGAGTGAAAATGAGATACTTAATCGTCTCTATTTTCCTTCTATGTATCATCGAGAAGATTCAGTGATGGATGCCGAGGCTGAAACGTTCAGATGGATAACGGACGATTCACTGAAGGAGCAAGAAAGGCCGATGAACAAGGAGGATACCGAGCTAGATGCCAAAAAGACAGTAACGCGAGAATTATTCCTGAGGTGGTTACGAAATGGCAACGGAATATATCATATTTCCGGCAAGGCAGGGTCTGGAAAGTCAACCTTGATGAAGCTTCTTTGCAGCAGCTCGCATGTCCAGGAAGAACTTCATTCCTGGGCTGAACCACATGAATTAGTATTCGCTAAGTTCTTCTTCTGGAATTCGGGCGATAAGCTGCAAAAATCAGTGGAAGGCCTTTATCGGGGTATACTCTTTGAGGTGTTAAAAAAGTACCCCAAACTCATCCCTCAAGTCTTCCCTAATACTTTTGGAACCTCACAGTCGTTTTCAAACGGGTTGAATCTTCCGGAATGCCGGCTTGAAGAAGCTAAGGTAGCATTCATGAAGCTTGTTTCAATGCCTGCTATTGCGAATCATCGAATCTGCCTTTTCATTGATGGCCTTGACGAGTACGAAGGGGACAGTTTAGATTACTGGTCCATTGCCAGAGACATGGGATCATGGTCAACGTCAGAAAACATCAAGATCTGTGTGACTAGTCGGCCATATACTGAGTTTATGGAATCTTTTGATTGTCATTCTGGTCAACAAATCCATTTGCACCAGCTTACAAAAACTGATATTCGTGGATACTGCTTTGCCATGATGGAGAAAGATCAGAACTTTGAGGTAATACAAGAATTCTACCGTGAATTAACAGAAGACGTCGTACGAAGGGCAGATGGTGTTTTTCTGTGGGCAAGACTAGCTATACGAACCTTCCTTGGAGGTATCAGCCACCGAGACTCTGCTCAAATGCTTCATAGGAAGCTAGAGGCAATTCCCGATGACATGAAAGAGCTGTTTGACAAGATGTTGGATGGAATAGATTCTTGCGAGCGTGAAGAGGCTTATAAATTATTGCTCATTGCCGTTCAACTCCAGCAGCTGCCCGCCATCCCAGCAATCATTTATTCATGGCTTGATGATCTGCAAGACATGACTTTTCCATATAACGCACAGGCGCTGAGATATTCCAAAGAAGATTTAGAGAACAGAATCGAAGCTGTACGATGCAGACTTGACTCGCTGTCGAAAGGGCTGCTCGAACTCCACGCTGAGCCGGACTTGGAGGGATTCAGCAGGTATTCGGTGCAGTTTTTCCACCGTACTGCTCGAGATTATCTTACTTATTCAAAGCTGAATGATTTAACGGGTCATCTGCCTGAATTTGACATTCAAGAATCATGTCATCGACTACTTTTTGCCTATTGCGTATTTGGTACCATGGAATACGACCAAGGCCGAGTTTTCGACCGCCAATTGAACATCTACGCTATGTTTCACGCATTAACCTACACGATGAGTCGCTCGCCTCACTCGTCCACGTCATCCAAAATTCTTGAGGCTTTTCAACAAATTTGGGGTACCTCAATATACTCTCATATTTCGGTTGTATTCCAGTACGACGGATATCCCAGTATAGCCCTGGAAGTAATGGAAAAGCTCCCGGAAAATAAGTTTGATTACTTGTTCTGGCTACTAGGGCATGGCCACGGTGAATTTGTGCTAGACAGACTTTCCACGTGTACTAGCACCCTGCCCAAAGACCCGTCTTTCCATAAACAACTATTTTTACTATCAGTCGCGTACGGTCATAGAGATGTGGTGCGGTTTCTGTTGCAGAAGGGATTATCGCCAAATGACAAGTTCTCTGTGGAACTGGGTGAAGAACAAAAAGAAAGAACAATATCTTTGTGGATGATTGCTCTGACATTGTGCGCTCAACAGATTATTGATGACAGGAAGGGTAAAAGTGCAGGTATCCTGTATGAGATTCTTTCCAGGAACTCTGAACTCGATTATGATGCGCAATTTTTAGTTTGCGCACATCACAAGTCTCGCACAACCATGAAGAAGCGAGACTCACACCAACTAAAGATGGTATCCTTAGAACAATTACTGCAGCTACAGGATACCCCCGAGTCGAGGGAGCTAAATCTTCTGATCACCCGTCGTAAACAGAATCACTGGTGGGATCGAATAACGTCAGATGCTCCTCCTTGCTCCAGATTCGACTACCAATCTTTAGAGTCCCCCTGTCCCGTTGAAATCGGTGGGATTGATATGTGGCACTTCAGAATATATGGCACGCAAACAAAAAGGGACAGGTTTGAAGGGGGGTTGACTTTCTCTATTGGAGGGACATATACACACTCAGATTCCATTCTTGTGTCCATTATGGTCCAAGGAAAGAATTCTATGTAGGTAGTGTGGGTACCCAAGACGGTTTAAAAATATAGAATATGTGTTGGGGAGCCAGCAGCTGAACACTTCTTTTCCGTACATTAGGTAGACCTACCTAAGTACGGATTTTTTTTTTTTTCAAAAAAAAATCCACTAAGTACCAAGGCGTGTCCAAATACGATACCCAAAGAGTCTTTCCTTCGCTCAACATATCTTGACGGGATTAAAGACACGCCTCCTAAGTTCCTCAACTCCATGAAGACGTCCGTGCTGCCTGCCATCAATGTAGCCGAAACAATGCAAAGAGAAAGATTGTGATAGACCGAAAGCAGCAAGAAGCGGATAAGGACACCTCCAAGAAATGAGGCTCAGCCAACCAACTCATTATGAACTACCTGCTAGAAATCAGGATGTAAGTACCATGCATTTGGGCGAGAAACGGTACTCAATCCAAACAATCGAAATAGCCTCAAGTCACCAAGGTAAGCAGAAGCTTGTGAACCTGGAGAAACTCGTTACTAATCTATCCGCTGATGAATACCGCTAACAAATTTGATAATGTAGCATATATGCTAGGTGGTCACACAGTGAACCTTGGTATGCAGTTCAGAAAAGAGCAAAAGAACAGGATTACTATCTACAACATGATTATTTTCACAGCATCACCGAATCAATATATCTAGATATTATCAAGATATATCCCAGCAACTGTCCCATTCATCGGGGTCAAACCACCCACCGGCGGCATTACTACACCCGTCATCGTCATCATCATAATAGCCCACCTCATCATCGTTCCCAAATATATTCCTCCCAGTCTCGTCCATGCTCAGCTTCTCTAGCCGCTCCTTTAGCCCATCCAGTGTCCCGGGATACAGGCGAGTTTCTGAACCCCATGGCCCGAGATTGTTAGACGATGACTGAGGATCGTACCCTGGAGAACGAGCCTCGTTTATACGACGTGCAGTCTCTTCTTTCACCCTGAGGAGCCAATCACCCCGCAAGCGACTCGCGTAGAGGTCATGTAGGTCTGGCAGATGAATGATATCGTCGACGCAATACTCAACCGTCCTGGCTGCCATCGGCCGAGCAGCGAAAATGTTAGTGGGTATTAGCTTTTGGATCTCTTTCTTGATTTTGAGCCAACGATGAAGCTCCATGAATCCAAGTTTCAGATCACGCTGCAGACATTTGTCTAGTCCGTGGACAAATTTTCTGTCGCCGGGTTGGGAAGCGTTCTCGAGTAGTTGAATGTCGGTTACGCCAGCGAGATCAATACCGTATAGAACCCATAGGGCATCAGCACTGTTTCGTACATCCCAGAAACATTTTGGAACGGTTGGATCTTCGAGGATAGATTTGAGAGTTTGGCCGTTGGCTGCAGCCGTGGTGAAAGATAGACTTCCGAGGGTCACGACGTCAATAAGTCCAATCACTCGTTTTGAATGGATGATGAGAGTGATGAGAGAGATGGTTTCATTTCGGCTTAGATTGTTTCCTTCTAGACCCAGATACAGGGTACTGCTAGCAGGGATTGCGGAGAGGAAGTTTTGAAGAGCTGGTACAGAGGAGATGACATTCGAGGTAGATATCATGGTGCCCATGTTGGAATGATCGATCAGTTGAATATGAAGAAATGGTAATGTCGACAACAGGTTCTTCATCTCACTAACTTCTCAGGTTTTAAGGCAAGAGTGCAAAGATAAAAGGAAGAAGGAACGTTGTAGTATATTGAGCGCTACATACCTTATAAACCCTACGCACCGAGTCATAGGCGGTCCTCGATATGGCACTGCCACGGGGGTTCCCGTCAAACATTTTGTATATTTTGTTTATATGCTCTAGTAGAAAGAAATAGGATCAATTCGTAATCAGCGTATAAATAAGGGAACATAGTAACTAGTCCAAGGACGGCCATTTTATTAGGGTTAGGGCTAGGGCTTCCAAACTTAAAAACGACGACGTCCATCAGATTCTTACACTTAAGTCTTTTACTGCATCTACAATCACAGCTTGTAATTATAGTATTTTGCTTCTTGAAAGATATTTTTATTCTTATTAATGCCGAATGTCTATCCACCCGGACAATCCCGCCTATAGCTATGCAATATCGATCGTCAAGGTCATAATGATCATATCATACACATCGTTCCAAAGCGATAGAGAGAAGATTAGATCCGTTTATATTTCCTCGGATCCTTCCTACTCATCTTCACTTTATCTCTCGTTCCCTTTCCACCTTCCCAGAATCCACTGCCGGCTTTGCCGACGAGGACGTTTTTACATATTCCGCATGTCTCGGGGCGGTAGTGCTGTTCGCGGGAGCAGAAGCCACTGTTTCTTTTCTTAGTATGTTTTTTTCTAGATTGGATGTAGCAGGGGGGCGTACCATATCATGCGGTTAGCGTGCTCGTTTGGATGGTCTGTGGCTGCGTCGTGGCATCTACATTATTTGTTAGCATAAATACACTGGTAGTCAGAAAGGTGGGAGACGTACTTGTCACATGGAAAGACTTTGGCGCAGCAGCTGAATCTATTTTTTCATATTACACGATTAGTTGCTTCCAATATACCAGAGCACTGAATAGAACGGACCTGAACCACCGATAACTCTTCCCATAATGCTCACATCGCCCTTTACGAGGGAGTTCTTGGCCGCTGGTAATACCCAGATTCTCTCGGACCTGTTTGACGTTCACGTGAGAAGAAGAAGAAAACGAGAGAATGGACAAACTCACCTTTTTCCTAGGTGCTGCGAGTCGGTGGTGTGACACTAAACCAAACGAAAATTAGAAAATGTTCAATCAATTTATTCCGATATCTCTCGTGTAGCAAGCAAGCATGTGACAGCCACAAGATGGGGAAAAAAACATCGCATGTGCCGATGCTCGGGTGTGGCTTACGTGCAGATATCCCGACAACCATAAATTTGACCTCGGAGATCTTGAAATCTATTAAGATGCGTCAGCCAATCCTGTCTTCTATCACTGCTACGTCACAGAGAAAATGAACGTACTCATCTTGCGGTGACATTCACGACAACTCGCAAGAGCGCTTGTGCCACGTACGGCGAGCACACCCGGAGCTGGGAAGGGGGTTGAGCATTCCGAACATGTTGGCTGGAAATGACTTTCAAGAGAAAAAAGGTTAGTATCGATTGTATAATAGTATGACAACAAAGTGAAACACGAGATCGGAGGGAAATTCGGAGGGCGTGGTCGTGCAACGCTGACTAACGTGTCATTTGTCGCAGTAAAAAATGTTCTTGGGATTATGATTATGTGAAGAAATCTGGTTCTGTGCCACGTTACCTCGGTAATAAATCAAATGCCGTGCAGCCTTCGAGATCCAGGTATCCAGCTCGCTGGGAGGTGGGATGCATGAGCTCTCGACGAAATGCTACTCTTGTTAGCACTTAATAACGCATTTACTTGATCACGGGGAGAGGGAGTTTACCAATGTTGAAAGAATTGGCGCACTTTCTACACGACTCAACCTTCACTGGAGATAGCTGGCTGGGGTCGTCCGTCGCCTTGATATTTTTAATATCAGTGTGCTCTTTGCATCGATCGCACTTCACCGTGATAGACAGCGATTTGGCTTCAAGTAGTTCAATGCCGTATAATTCAAGAAAAGGTAGATTGAGTGCAGTCCCGCGCGCGGGCGCATTCGCATGTGTTGTCGATGACGTTGTTTCAGGGATTGGCGCACCTCCGTCTTGGTCTCCATCTTCTTCCGTGAGGTCTTCGTATGAATCACTGTGGTCAGTTGTGGTATCGCTATCGATGTCCTGTCCGCTTGTATTCGGCATCGACCATTCAGGAGGCCGGGGAATGACTTTGATATGCGGGCGATCAGTATCTACATCACCATGGATCTGATCATCGTCTGCTATAGTTGTAGTTGCAGCGACATCATCGGGAGTTTGGATATGGATTTCCTCCGGTTTAGTCGGAGTATTATCGATAAGTAGATGCATATTGTGTACGAGGTAGTTGACCTGCGCCATCAACGTGGTATGCGGCCCATTTTTAACCCATTTCTGGAAACCGGAATCTACCGCCCGAGCTTCTTCTGCATACGCAGCTTGAAGCTCAATGGAGCTCTTTTCGAGGGGGTACAGTAATGGCACCGACAGCTTGGCCGTCTTCACAGCTCGCAGATTGACTGGAAGCCGTTCTGGTTTTGTCGGCGTGACAGGTACAATATAGGAAATTCCATCAGTCAGCTTTTTGTACAGAGGTAGCCGGTTCAGACGAGCTTCGAGTTGCCTTGTCTCGGAGCTTCGTGTCTTTTCAGCTTCTGCTCGGTCTTCCGGGGAGTACACGACCCTTGGCACAGGGACGACGCGTGCTGGAGTGTCTAGTTGTTGTTGGATGTCCTTATTCTTCTCAGACACCACTGAGGTAGGCGCAATCAGCTCCTTAGGGCTACGAGCATTGGGAATAAGCTTGATAGTCGGCGCCTTTTCCGCTGTCAGAAAGCGCTCTAGATTCCTATCGAGGCTATTCATCAACCCCAGTAGTGTCGGAGATCTCCGCTCTTTAATGGCAGAATCGACCAATCCATCGAAGCCGCTTTCGACATTAAGTTGGAACCCCTTGGGCATCTCAGCATTGGTAACCCTAAGCTTGACCCTCGAGGCCCCTGAGGGCCAGTCATGCGGAACATGCAAGGAGCAGCGAAGCTCGGTCAGATCAAAGGGAAAATCCGGGTCCGTAGGGGCCATGTCGAATGTAAAAGTCGTGTTGCCCGAGGCATCTTGATCTTCCTTGGGATGGAATCTGCGTCTGAGTTGCCCGATTTGGAAATTTCTGGGAGAGTCCTTTTGTGTCTTGGGGACCGGTTTGGGGACTGCGCGGGACTCTCCGCTCGCTGGTGCATCAGCCTGATCTGGGGCTACATGTAGGTAGAGACAAGCATCGCCGCTTCGACAGCCTTGAATGTCAGTCAGTAGGAGTCACACTGCAGGTAAATAAAATTGCACGCAATACGTCGACGGTATCGTCGACGGTATCGACAAAAACAGCGTAATTGAAAAACACGGTGACTATTTGCAGGTAATTTTTTCAGCTAGACATAAATTCATGCGTACCCTTTTTGGACCCGAAAAAGCGACACGGCACTTGGGAGCGATTTCCATGTGGATGGGTGGACCTTGAGGCTGCAGAGATTCGATGCTGGGCGCTTGCCAACTCAGCAAGCGCGGTAGGGGCTGCGATTGTGTTGTGTTAGCAACGGGCGTGTGATCAGGCAGGTTACGTGTGTTTGTTGACAGGCAAGAGATGTAACTGCAGTGAGGTGGCGCTGTCACATCTGGTCAAGGCTGATCCCGGCATGATCAGCGTCAAGCCCGGGGCTAGACATGAGATACGAGCATTTGATCAATTGGCGGTGACGGGCAAGTACAGCACATCGGTCAGATGGAGTACCTGCAGGCAGGCAGGCATAAACATGACATGGGCAATGGAAATGCAATGGCAATGCAATGGCAATAGAGAAAACAATAGGCGCCGAGGGCTTACCTGCGCTGTCACTTGACTGCGGCTGGTCCATCGCGAAAGGAAGGCAGAACAGACAGTGGATAGGATATAATTAGCAACGACGCTGCAGCTGTCAGTACGTATTTCGAGCGACGATCCAGCTGGAGCTACCCCGTATGTGGCAAGCCATGGTGGACGGCGGAGAGAAGGAGAAGAGATACCTGGAAGTTGACAGCCAATCGAGGGGTAGGTGCGATGCCAGCGAAGCAATCCGGTGACCTCGTCCACGTGAGAGGCAAGATTTGTTCTTGCTGTACGGAGTAATTGTATATCGGCAAATCCGTCTGGACTTTTATTATTATTTATTTATTTAACATTTTCAAGTATATTGATTATTGCAGCAGATGACTCAGGATGATTTCTTGTGCTTAATTATTATGACGCTGAGGGAGCGCTGTGATTGGTCAGGATGTATCACTCACGATGAGTCGACGGTCATCTCGATACTTGATGTTCTCGATGTACATACCAAGTTAGTAAAGTCGCATAGAACCTTAGTAATAGTTTAATGCTCTAATAATAATTTTATATAAGATATAAAATAATTGTCCACGTATGGCAAACCATGACCCATCAATTGCGTTACCATGATTTCATCTCATCCTAACAGGATTTTCATACCTGGCAAGTGAATGATAATTGTACGGATGACATTCCCATGGCGACTCGCCTCTTTCAAGTTTCCAGTAACGATTTTCTCTTCTTCTGATTCTGTGCAGTCACGGTCCGAGACTGTCTGTCTAATCAGAGAGTCGGCGGCAGGAACAACAATATACCGGCACGTGACCTATCGGTACGGTATTGTACGGCGTACGCAGATTACCAGAGACCTGGAAATACGTGCCACCTCAAGTGCCGATGTACTCCATCTCAGATTCTTCCAGATGGCACAAGGTTAGAGTTCGTCTCACCGACAGGACAGGTCGGGGTACAGTGCACCGAGAAACGCCCTCCACGATGCAACGGTCACCACGAAAAGATTTAGGAACCGTACCTCGTTGGCTCCACAGCAGCCAATGGGCACGCGCACATTAAGGTTTGGCGGAATTCTGAAATTTCCGATTGGCTGCTTTCTTCTCCCACAAAGTATCCTCTGAAGTTAAGAGTAAGCCATCATGTGACCTCCGCGCATGTGTAACTGCCCAGCACGTGGCTGTACCTGTACCTTTCTCTCCTCAAACAACACACCATACATTTAACTTGCAAGTTGTGCATCTGCGCCGGAGTATTTCACCTTCCTAAACAAGCTTTGCGGTGGACATTTTCCAGCCTTGGCCTTTAGGCGTCTGGTCGAATAATATCGGGCACTCTTATTATTTTCAAGTGGAATCCCGAGTGGAGTATTTACTTAGTGTCGTCTGAATAATATGGAGTCTGGACGAAATTTTCTCGGGCAGCCGAATTTTCTGTCTGATCGGGATGCCGTGTTTCATTTTTTGTCAATGTGTACGTACTACTTTTTTTGACAGGATACAAATACAAAATACAATCGATACGAATACACATACAAAATGTAGAGGGCCAGAGGCGAACTGAATAGAAATGTTTGCCCGTGTACGCGCGTAAACAAAGTCACCTGTTCTCCCCGAGCCCTGCCAAGACCGTTCTCTCCAAGTTGAGGAATTTTTCCTTTTTGGGGAATTCTCCTGCCTCGTTATCGCTGCCTTGCAATTGCAATAAATATATACAAAACTACAAGTTACAAGTATATTCCCTTGCTACGTCCGTAATAAGTAGAGGACCAACAAGTCTAGCCCGACTCAGATTCAAGTGCGTGTGCTGTGTGCATACATGCATGCATCATCGCCTGTGAATGGCCTTGAGCGGCCGCAGGTCGTAAGACATGCAGGGCTAGAACTTGTCCTTGCCTCTCTTGAAAGCTAGCTCCGGTATATTCTCCTCTGCACACATTCAATATGTTGACTAGTATACTTGTTGAGGCTGATAAAACCTGGTTCAGTTCACATGAAAACCTGATTTGATTGAATCCATTGTTATTGTCCGGAATTGAATGACTAGAACACTACGAGTACGGCCACTAGTAACTACCCTCGGCATATGATATACTAGAATAAATTGATAGACAATATTTCTTGTATATTGTATGTGAGTCTAGAACACCGACCGGCAAATCTGATAAAAAGATATAAATCCGCCCCAATTCGCCGTTGCGCGTGATATCGAAGAGATTTCTATTATGGCAAGAAACACGAAAACGGCACAATCTATGAAATCAAGAAAAAGCAAAGTTTACTTTTTGGCTTGACGGACGGGCGGCAATTCTCGAGTTTCAGATTGTTCATATGATCGGGCTTATTTATTTGAGTTTTTGTTTTTTCCTTGTGCTTTAGGCCCTAAGGCTCTGGCTATGAACATGCCTCCGTAGGATGCATACATGCTGCACACCACGGCGTTCATGGCTATACTTAGTTGAGAGATATGCACCGACCGTGTGTACATTAATAATAAAAATAATAAAATATCCCTACATACTACTACTCTACTGACTAAGTTGAGGGGAATGAATAAGCAAGCATACATACATCAATAACAAAAAAACATAGATCTCGATGATCCCGCGATAAGCGCTTCAATTCATATAAGTTACTCCTAAGTAAACAGTTACATCCATCCATGGAAATCGACAACCTGGAACGGTTCGCCGGGAGCTACCAAAAAGACAGATATTCTAGGCCTCTTACAAGCTGCGGAATTCGAGTCCAGACATACATGCATGTGATGTAACCATTATTTTATAGCCGTCACTTTTATTCTCCTTGTACTATGTAATTATAATACAACCATAAGGCAAAAGTGGACTGAAACGAAAAAAAGACAAACATAGTGGTATCAAAGCAAACATCAATCAATCGAATCGAATCGATAGGCCGTCATTCTTTAGAATTGCCACATTCATCATGAGATAAAGCAATGTCCAAAACATCATCTAAACCATCCATCCAACCGTCAATACACAAGATTTTCCTGAATACAAGAAATATAAAAAAGCAACAGGTCATGTTTTAAATAGAACAGGGGATAATAAAAATAATGCAAACAGCCGACCCTCGCAATGCATGAAAAAAGAGGATGTCGCAAAAACAAAACAAACGCCGCCAAAAATGCTATAACTAGTACAAATAATTTTTCTTTGAGAAAAAATCTTCTTCTTCTACCACCCCTTGACGTGGTATTCCCATGGTCCGTAATCGTTGTAGTTGTTCCATGAGCTATTCTTTGATGTATCTTTTGCGCTGCCGTCGCCGGTTCCTTGCTGGCCTCCGGCGCTGCTGACAGCTCCCTTCGGACCTGGATATTCTTTCAGATTCGCCATGTCATGTGTCGTATGTCGACGTTTGAACACTGCTGTTGCGGTCGTGTTCTTCTGCTGTCGCTCCCACAACAAATGCCGTCGTAGAGATTCTGTCAGTTCCGTCGCGAGCATGTTGCGGCGCGTAGTGCGCGGTGAATGTGCGCCCGAGCCCTGCGCCGTCGGCTTCACGATGATCGGCTTCGATCGCGGTACGTCGCGGCCCTTCATCGTCAGGTTCTCGTCATCATCTGGGGAGCCTCCAGTCGATGGTCCATTAGGCGGTGTCACGCGCGACGATCGCTGCAAGGCAGGTGTCGATCGCGTCGGCATACCCATCTTCGCAGGCTGGTGCATCATCATTGTCAAAAGAGACGGCCTCGATACTAGATTCGGTCGCGAGTCAACGCGTTGGAACATCTCCCTTTCATCCGGAGTCGAATTCCCGCTTTCCGTCACCGAATCCTCCCAGTCTTCCTCGTCTTCATCTTCGATTGCGCTTTCTGAAGGTTCTTCTTCATCCTCCTCAGAATCATCTGACTCGATCGCGTCCTCATCTTCGTAAACCCGCTCCTTAATAGGCTTGATAGTGCGGGATTCAACTTCATTGCGGAAGGAAGTAACCTTTTTCGCAGGACTGACACCATTCGTAGTTGCCGCCTCCAACATAGAAGTTGGTCCGCGACTTAATTCTTCGGATAGTGAACTGCGGTGAGGATTTGGTACCATGCGCTCCTCGAACGAGCTTTCGTCATCGCCAGAAGATCCGCCCAGAGTGAACATGCCGCCTTTGCGTTTGCTGGGCGCAAGCTTCTGCTGGAACGTCATCTTGGCACTTGCGTTGGCCGAAGTCTGCTCGGCAGCAGCGAGACGAGTACTTGAGCGGTAAGATGAAGAAATCTGCGAGGGAGAGAAGCCGCGAACAATGCTTGGTGTCTTGGTAAGAATAGGCTTGGCAGGAAGAACACCCGAGGAGGAGACACTGGTGTCGGACCCTACCGCAGCCGTGCCGTCACTGTCGTCGTTGCCTTCTTGGGCAGTAGTCGAACAAGACTCGGCAGATTGAAGCATAGATGGGCGCATGGGCAGGCGGCTTTCGCTTTGAGTAGTTTGTTGAGGGGTATTAGCTGGTGGGGAGGCAGCGCGAGGAGTGACATCAACGACGCCGGGACTCAGTGACATGGCAGCAACAGACGGAGGTGGAAGGGGCTCTAGAGCTTTCCTCTCCTTGATGTTCAACACCATTCGTTCTAGGTCTAGAGATGTGATGTGCTTCTCCTTGCCCAGCATCAGAGCATCATCGCTCACAACAGCGGGCTTCACCTCGACAGGGCCGGGCTTGATGTGGGATTCGATGTGGTCGTCATCTACAGTGGCCACTGACTCGACACTGGCAGACAGAGGAGGCATCTCAGCGGATTCGGCGCGCAGCAGCGGGATGGCGGAGGTATCACTCGAGCTGGCGGGAGCGACGCAAAAGGTCTCACGCGTCCACAGACGCCATGTAAGGTTCTCTAAGCGCCGTCCCTCTTCCATATAATCTGCACATTTTGAAAAGACTGCGAGGATTAGCATTGTCGCTCTGGACGTTTGTCCCGATTGTTGACTTACCCAGCCACATGCCGTGAAGACTTTGGGTGTTGGCCGTGTCGACCTTGTGGATTTTCGCAGTGTCCACGGTGAGGACGGGCGTGGATAGTTTCGGCATGTTCGGTGCGACACGGTGTAATGTATCTGGAAAACTAGACATGAAGTTTGGGGTCGCCGTGGTCCCCAAGCGTGTTCGAACGGCGTGACGGGCAGGATCTGGACACGACACTTTGGGATTCTTTTTTTTCTTCTCCTTCTAATCGGGTTGATTCCTAGCGGACGAGTTTTGCAACTGGCGAGCGTCTAATTCCTCCTTTGCTCGTAGACAGATAGATACTTCTTCGTAGCGGTCAAGCAGTGATTTAGCGGTGGCCCGAGTGCGAAGCGATCGGCGAAGAATGCGAGATGATCCCAGCGAGAAGGGAAAGCCGTTATTCAAGAGAGATCTGGTATGTGAGATTGATTGTGTTGTTTTGGGAGTCGGAATGGAGAGGGGAGGGTCAAGGGGGGGGAGGCAGAGCGAGTGGAAATGACGGACTGTATGTAGGAAGGAAGAGCCAGCGCCATCGTGGCACACTAAGCGTACCGAGGGAACGGACGGAGAGCGCGAGAAAAGGAGAGCGGCGGGTGGAGCCACATGGACGCTTCTGGCCTTTTTTGCCGTTGTTTTTTTTTTTGTTCCAGTGACCCGCGGCAATGTTCCGCCGTATTGTTACGCCGTGTTACGTGTTTGGTAATTACCTGTCTGCACAATTTACCTGCACTTATTTACATGCATATTTACATGCATGTATTTCGATGTGTATATTGCATATATCTATATCTACAAGTATATAGTAAGTATATCAGTGTATAAGGATATACACAATTACACACTCATATCAACCTGCTCACAGTATATTATTGCCTGCGTGGATGGAGACATGCAAACAGAGGCGTGGGGGAAAACTATGTCGGTCCCGTGACCGACACCTTAGCCCGGGGAGTCTTCCGACGCTAGTCCTTCTACGGAGGATTCCATTCTCGCCTTGCTGTAAGGCTTGTTGATAGTGATGTGATAGTGATAGTTTACTCCGTACTCTGCACAAAGTAGAGTAATACTCGTATTCTGTATTCACCATCAGTTACTTACTTACTGTTACTGTTTGTTGTTACTTCTGCTACCGGGCATCTCTGAATATACTTAGTGAAAAGATGCACCTGCTATGACTTTTTCCGGTGTGTCGGGAGCCCTTTAGCCGAAAGCGGGCTAAGTCGCCACCGAGTACGTACTCTCAGCTTGCCTTGCCCTTTTCCATGCGGAGTCGTTTGTGGAGATGAATCCCCAGAGAATTTTGGAATTATGTGTCTGCCTGAGTTTGCTCTCGCGTGACTCGGCACGACGCCTTGGATCGATACGGAAAACTCCGGAACGGCCGATTCTCTCTGTGTGTGATTGTGCACTACTCCGTACGCCGTTCACCGAGAAAAACAGTGCGGAGTGGATGTACTACTACGAGTAAGCGCTACTAGCAATTTGTGAATTTACCAACAAGCACATGATCGCAGGCTTGTTTGTTATTAGATTTAGCGTTTTAGGGCTTGACTCAGGCTGCCCCTTGGCGGCTGCGCTAGCCGCCTTCCCCGGTGGACGCGCATTATTACTTTAGGTACTGTGGCATGCCGCATACGTCCACCACTCCATGGCCTCCACGGAATAACTCCAGCTCTCCTTCCGTAGTTCGTGGTTTGACTTTGTATATCGGCAATTGCTGAACTGCCGTTCTTCTTTTCCAGGAATAAGAACCATGGAACTCCATCCCCCGGACCAATTCGTCGGAACACACACGGTCACAGTACACGGCTACACGCGAACAAGCGAATATGCGGAGAAACAGATAGCCGAAAGAGGCAACAAAGGGATTGCGGGGAAGGCCAGCTGACCTTTGTGATTTTACATGTTCTATGGATTAAAGATTGGATCATCTTGACGCGAATCTGGTTACTGTTTCATGTCTTCTGCAGCGATCGCCGTGGTTAGTTCTATCGACTGGCTGTTGGTCGTTTGTACCGAGCACATGGGACTTGTACGGCCGTGCCTCGGGTTCCGTCGGCCGATGTTCAGACTGTATCAATTGAGGCAGATTGGATTGAGAATTCGCACATGACAATATCATATCCGCCGATTTTCAGAGTCAGACCTCTGGATATTCAAATGGTAAGCATATTATGGTTACATGTCAGATACGTGGCAGGCTGGCAGCAGTCTGTGGGACATGCAATCCAGTAGCGCGGGCTGTGGCAAGGTCACGGGGCATGCGTGATGCTTATAACAGCCTCGTTTTATCACAGCTTATCTTCAAGTGCTTTGCCACTTATCAAGTACGTAGGGTTAACGTACTGTACGTAGTAATAATTGGTCATGTAGCACTGAATTATTCCATGTAGCATCTGTCAGATGTGGCGATGCTGGTCTGGACATTCATTCATTCATTGAACGATCCACCGCGGCAGGGCGAGCAATGCTGATAAGCACGCTGATTGCTGGAATTGCTCAAACGGAGATGCATCGTTAAATTGGAAGGATTGGTGGTTGTCGCCGAGCTGAAGAAGTCATCAGGCAAGCTCGCGTTACACATTCGGAGTACACATTCGACCAGCTGATGAAATATACATCTTCGTGAACTACTGGAGGATAAACATTCGCCGTGCTGGAATGGGTGCCTGAGGCAGCAAGCCCTGCCCTTTGCCCTGCAGGGCGAGGTTGCAGGGCATCTATTTCTTGTCCAAACACGAGTCAGTGGACTCACCTGAAGATCGCTTTAATAACAAGTCATCGATTCATTAAACACGACAATCATATAGTTGCCCTTAAAAAAGCACAAACCAGGGATAAAGGGAAGCCCGATCAATCACATTCCGCCCGAAATAACTCTCCTCTGTATCATAAACACGCACAAAATAAAGAAGAGATAACTTAAGCATCAGATGGACAGACCCCAAAAATAGGTAGGACGATGGAAGCCTTCATTCTTTTCATTCTTTGTTGATCTCAAGCCCAGTCTGCCTTACTGACTGCCTTTTTTGAGCCACAGCGCAGAACAAAGACGGAAGTCTTTGTCAGGGCGTTCACGAATGCTATTTTTTGGGACGAAGTCGAGTCGTGGGATGAACAAAAGGGTATACTACTATCTCCTTTATTGAAGCCAAATATATCATTATTCTGATTGTGCCTTCTGCATGTGTGGCTCAAATTAGGGTTATAAGTGGGCAGGCTTTGTTTGTATGTGTCCAGGTACTGTTAATTACAATACTTACTGCATACATACCTTTACATCGTCAACAGCAAAAACCAAACAGTCAAATCCAGAAAGCACTGGTATGGCAGCTATGCTAAGCTTAGCTATGTTATGTATGTATATCATATCGGGACATGAGGCGGATCGCGGCTTATGGGTCGGACCTGCAAGGGGCTGGGGAAGCGGGAGGGTCTTCCGCGGATCCTAGCCCTTCTTCCATGAAGATAGATCAACACATAATCTGAGTGCTATATGTCTGTATCTACTATCTAGGTACAGGGGTTGAAGGGTGGCTGTTCGAGCTTTGAAGGGATGTTGCAATCGAGCATTCGCGAGTGCGCCGCCTAGTTGGGTAAATAGGGATATCCAATAGATGATATCAGATCAGTCTACATACAGTGCGAGAAACAAGGGTTGCCAGCCTGCATACTCCGGTCGAGTTCGGAGATATTGCGACTTGCTATGTATGCTATGCTATGTAGCTAGTAGTACCATGGATAAATTTACCGGAGTATGACTGCGTACTACGTAGCTGGTCAATAGCCATCTCCTCGCATACATCTATCAGGCATTTGTATAACTTGACGTAGGTAGTATACTATCCCTAGATTCGATGCCCCAACCCGCCTCTCTGGTAAGATCCGTGTGTCTACCGTTGTCAGACGCATTGAGACCCACTGGGGATGTACCTGGGGTGTACCTGCGTGAGCCTGCAAGTATATCATTATACTTGCAAGAGTTATTAGTAAATCTAGGTAATCTTGATGCAGTATCGTCCACCCCTGGCAGTTCCGAGTCTGCTAGTCAGTCACCCAAACATCCTGACTCAGTTATAGTCGCCGGTGCAGTCGTTTTTTATTGCATTTCCAATGCAACCGGTCGCATCATACGTATTAGGCAGTTCCCGGTTTCTTCCTAGTTTTGATACATAGCTATAGATCTGAGTCCTGGCAAAACTAGTGTATCCCTAATCTAGTAGGTCTACTCCCGTCGGTCTAGAGCTTGTCCGATTGGCAATCTGGCTGTGCAACAACAGATAATAATTGGTTGCCAGCGATGATTTGATTTTCATATTGATGTTGTCCGAATTGAAGCGCCGGCGCTGCTACACGTGTGAGCATTCGTTATTCATTCATTCATTCATTGAACTCAGAATTGCGGTAAATATTCAATCATGTGATGGCAGGATTTTGGAGGTGTAAAATTGAGATTGCGCCCAGTGTGTCTAGACCTTTAATGATATCATTGTGCATGTTGGTTAATCCAAAACTCCGAGACCAATCTATAGTTAATTTCTTGTTAGCCCGTTTGACTTTGCCCTGATGATTGATCGCGAACAACGTGTCGTTTTTTCTGGTCACTGTTTACTGTCGGTGTCCAGGTCAGCAGTACGTATCGCGTATGCTCGTCGAGCTAGATCCCATGCTAAACTGATCCCTGCAAGCCCCAACACATGGATTCTAAGCGAAGGGCCGACTAGGGACCGCGGTTCGCAGCCTGCGCACCAGACGGGATCTTGGAAGTTGGAAGCTTGGAGATCATCCTTATGTAAGCTAAATAAAACTTGAATGGTAGGATGATGGATCGTTCCTACTCGTTGTGGAAATCCCGAGGATGTTGGAACTACTAAACTAGCAGCTCCTATCCCAGCCTCCACAATTTCCAGAATCCACATGGATCAAATCCTTCGCTAGCTATGTAACCCCATCACATGGCAGGAATAGCTTGCTACATATAATATTGCCGTGTAGCGGTTCGTGATCTGTAATGAGTTACTTGTCTAGGCAGGTAGTGACGCCATATGTAGGAAATACATCATGTGTAAGTATTTTGTAGGCACGCCCTGAAATATCCAATACGCCCGAGCGCCTAGTTGTATTGAAACAGTATGTTCATTTATGTCTGATTACCAGAGTTCCAAGGTTGCGGTCGTTAATAATTATAAGATTATTTGTGGTTATATCCGGATGGACATTTATATATTTAGTAGATATCCTTGCAAAAGGTATACATACGTCGGCTTGCCGTATATATTGATTTTACTTTATATAGTGTACTACATCAACTCACAAACGTTCATTATGTCCATAGAATATAGAACTGTATAAGAATCAGGCTTTTGTCTGGCCTTGCGCCGGTATAATCATAGATCTTTTATTCTCCCCCAGTATACCTGTCAACTAGTACATTGGCACATCTATCTAGAAATCGTTTTCGTCGTCGCCGGAGATGATGACATTATTAATCTGTGCTCGTCAGTTTCACATTCTCGTATTGCTATTTCGATTATAGTGGACATACCTTTAGGACCATACGGCACAGTTGCGTGGCGAGCAGGAGTTGCTGGCGCTTTCCGATCAGAGGGTCAATGACGAAGTGTTCTCTCATATCTGTTCACATTACATTAGCGCACTGGACACCTTCGATTATAGGGACAGAAGGTTGACGCACCGTTGTTGCCAGTCAGCATGCAGTCAACACCGAGGCGACTGTTCTTCTCCTTGACCTGTCGTGACTTGATAGATGCCAGCGTCTCGATGGGGTTCAATCCAGAGTTTTCAGCTAGCGTCAGAGGAACTGCATCAAGGGCATCGGCAAACGCTCGCATGGCGTATTGTTCGATACCAGGGCTCTGTCAAACAGTCAGTTTGGTACTCTTTACTTAGAATTGAGACAAGGATAGGTAAGACGGACCTTAACAGCTGCATCTTCGACAGCAATCGAGCACGCAATTTCAGCAGCACCACCGCCATAAACAACGCGGTTGTCCCTGACCAAATTGCGCACAACGCAGAGCGCATCATGCAGCGATCGTTTGGCTTCATCGATGATCTATGTCGGACCCGTTAGAAAAACCGTAGTATAAAGAGGAAGAAAAAGAACGAACCATCTTGTTACTGCCTCGTACAAACACAGTCACAGCACGGCTGTTGGCGCACTCTTCAATCACAAGCATCTTCTCCCGCGTCGTACCGAATGTCAATTCTCTAACGAGCCCAGCAGTTCCAAGTTTCTCCTCGTTAAGATCCTCGAAGCGAGGCACAATGCGTCCATTGGTGGCGATAGCAATCAATTCAATCTCAGGACCGCCAACCCATCGCACAGCCGGAAGTTTGTTCTGTAGAAGTAAATGATTGGCCTCGTCGTCGAAACCCCACTGGCAAATCACGAGATTGGCACCCGAGTCTTTCAGTTGCTGGATCATCTCTGTGAACTTGTCCTTTTCGTATGCTTGCAGGCGTTTGAACTCCTCCACGGATGTGATTTCAAGCTTGTGCTTTGTCTTGGGCTTCGGGGGCTCGAACGGGCATGTGAGAATAGCCAACTTGGCATCGCGAACCTCTGAGGGCATCTGGGGGTGTGAAAAGTCCTTGTCGACGATTACACCTTTGACCAGGATCGAATCCTCCAGTGCACCACCGACTTTACCATCAACCTTGATGAGCTCGAAATCCACATCTTTGCGTTCCAGATCGGCGACTGAAAGAACTGCATCAACGGCGATTTTGGCGAATTGGTCGTGAGACTTGGACACACTATTATTTTATATATAGTCAATATAAAGATCCTCCCACCACGGCTGTTTTTCTCATAAACGTACATCTTGCTTCCCAAACTTGTCTTTGCAACTTTCATCAGGTTCTCTATGTTGTCCTTAGAGAAAGTAATCTGGTCGGCAATTTTGTCAAGTTCTTCAATAGCAATCTCGCAAGCTTGATCGTAACCATCGGCAATTCGAATGGGATGGATTCCCTTGTCAATCAATTCAGCTGCTTGTTCCAAAAGCGAAGCGGCCAAGACCACAACACCGGTTGTTCCATCTCCGATCTCGTCGTCTTGAGATTTCGATAGCTCGACAAGAAGTTTGGCGACGTTGTTTGAAATTTCCATCTACCGGCTCAGTCAGCACGCAGCACGAAGAAAAAGAGACAAATCCAGTCTGACCTGTGACAGAATTGTAGCTCCATCGTTCGTTACTGTGATATCGCCGTCTGGTGAAATGAGAATCTTATCTAGACCTCGTGGACCCTGGTATGCCAGTCAGATTTCATCCCCTATCAACCCCCTGTCGAAAAGTGATCGAAAAGTGAACCGTACCAGAGATGTCTTGACAATCTTTGCAACCGTCTTTGCAGCAACAATATGTGACTTGACGGCATCGGTACCGTGCTGTCTCTTCTTCTTTCCTTGACTGTAGATATCCGTCAATATATGTTCGAGCCGGGCGCCTATCCGGAGGAAACGTACTCTCGCACGACAATAAATGGCCGTCCCTGTTCATCTTTGATCACCGAAGCTATTCCACCTAGTCAGCAAAAGCCGAGACAATAAAACCCATCGATAGAGTCCGGACGGAGTCGTACCTTGCGATAAATCAAGCTCTGGAAGTAAACAACGGCCAGTCAGTCAGTCAGCGATTTTTACTAATGAGGGGTATTGCGGACATACGCATAGCCATTTTGACGGTAGTCTGCGACGGGCAGAATTCTGAACAGCAACAAAAAAAAAGAGTGAGACTGAAAAATATAATATCAAGTTCAAATGTATCACACCGACACTGGAAACGACTTCTCGGTGCTCCTCGTTGCAGACAGTGCGGCGGTCTCGACAAAGCGATTTTTTGGGTTGAGTAAATCGGGCTAGTGAGCTGCTTGCCCGAAAAGGCTTGGCGCGACCAATTCCTGCGTCCCTCCGCAGCTTCAAAGGTTCTCCACGCGACTGACCGCGACGACGAGGTTCAAATTGTTTTATCGCCTCACCCCCACTCGTTCTTGCGCTATCAATTCTACCAAGCACCCTGTCGCAAAGAGACCGTCTGGCTGAGGACAGCCTGCTGCGCCAGTCAAATTGGATATCATACGCCGTGCCGCCGGCCTCTTCCACCAGCCTGATTCCGCTTCCCAAATGGCCCCTCGTAAGTGGGCTCGCTTGTCTTTTTTTGCGCTTCGCATTGTCCTGTTGATGTCGCCTCTATGTATCTGTTCATCGCTAACTGTCAACTCCTCATCTAGCAAGCGACGAGATCTCCGATGACGAATCTGCTGGTGAGGCCATTCCGTTCAAGAGCGTGAACAACAAGGCCTCCTCCGACGATGACGAAGACGAAGAGAGTGGCGAAGAGGAAGACGTGTATGTATACTTGTTGCGTATACAACGGGAAAAAATGACTGAATTTTAGTCTAGTTACGTTGTCGAATCAATCGTAAACCATGAGTTCCAGAAGAATGTTCGTCCAAACGCCAACCCCATGAGCAGTTCTAGCTTGCTGACTATGGTTTATCAGGGCAATCTCATGTTGCTTGTTAAATGGAAAGGATACGAAAACCCCGCAGATCAAACGTTAGAGCCGGAGGAGGGATTACTGTACGACCAACTGCTCTCTTGCGACAAAATTGTCCAGCTGACCAGATCTATGTAGGGATGGCGCAGAAGAAGCGGTTCGAGAATACTATCAGAAGATCGGCGGCCGACCGGAACCTGCAGGAAAGCCAGGGAGGGGGAAGCGGAAATCGATGACAAGCGCAAAGCCGACACCTGAAAGATCAACCGGGAAAAAACAAAAGTTAACAACAACAAAGGAAGATACCAACGGTACAGAGATTTCAGGAGCAGATATCCCTGGAGGCATTCCAGACTGGGTCGTGGATAAAGAGCGTTGGGGAGACGAGGTTACGAAAGTCCAGACAATCGAGTACGATGAGACACATGGCCTGGTTGCCTATTTGAACTGGACAAATGGTAAAACGACGAAAGTGTCAATTGACAAATGCTACGACAATATACCCATGATGGTAAGCCGGAAAATTATTTGCTCTGTCTATGTTGCTCGGTGCTGACTTTGACAAACCATTAGATGCTAAAGTTCTACGAAGCACATCTGTAAGTCAATCAACCTGAATTGTGTGATGATTGAACTGTTACTGACATTTCAAAAGTGTGTTTAAGCCAGATGGTACAGCACCTGACGAATAAATCCCCCAAAAATTCTCAGCTCCTACATGACTGGAAACTACTTTTAACGCAGAAACATACTTGCAATCTACAAATTCGATGACCATATCCTTTAAAGTTGACAGTATTTCGGATTGCACTCTTATCGTTTTATTCAGCGTTGCGAATGGTGTCTCTGACTGGTTTCTTTTCCTTTTCCCTCTTTTTTTTTACCTTTCATTGTTTCACGCCTCTTTCATGTACCTTGTGCAAGAAGGCAGAAGCTGGGTTCGACGGTGCAAAATTTTTCTCGACTGCTATCTTTTTCAACACTTTGGTTACTGTAATTTTACGGAGTTTGAAATTCCCAATGTTTTTCTTTTGCGTCTTCATTTTCTATTGATTTTGAAGCCCACGAATGCATGCCTTTAATTGTTTAAGGGCGAGAATTAGAACAAGACTATTTTTCCTCTTAAGTTGCTTCCTTATATTACTAGCTTTGGAAACTCTAAATTTGGTACATTGAACCCGACAGGGGGTTCAATGGTGTTTTCAAACTCCTTTACACCCCTTCCTGTGCAACCAGCCGATTCGCTTCGGCAATGTCCTCGAGATGCTTATGTCGCTCGTTAAAAAGATCTGGGCCATGTTTCTCGTTAAGGCGGTCAAGAGCCCTTGCATCATCACCCCGAAGATCCTTGTCGTCTTGTTCCGTCCAGACACCAGGCATATTAGGTATCTCCTTTCCTGAAGTGAGGCAGTCTAGCACTTTGTCTGCGCGCTCGGCGTTCATGGAAGTGCAACTAAGAGCGAAAAGGACATGTTCACTGCTATGGCCATCGTATATACGTTTCTGGATCCACTCTTCGATGCCCTCGCCCTCAATGGAACTCTGCGTATCATCAGGTGGGAGAAAAGGAAGATCCGTTAAGGCTTTGAGATTCTCCTCTTCCTCTAGTTGAGATGGGGCCAATAATTCAAGTTTCGTTTTTGTATCTGCAGAGTCAAGGAATTGCGGTGCTGTCTCGAATTTTGTCGATTGAGACTCGTCGCTTGTCGCATCCTGTGAATCGCTCACGACTCTGCTGGCGGGAGTATCATGGTAATGAGCTGGCGTAGAAGCATAGCTTTGAGGTATGGAATCGGTAGCAGGTCGTTTCCGTTTAGATGCATGATCAGCCTCGGTACTTGAGGCTGTTGATGGGCCCTCGTAGGACGGTCGTTTGCGTTTAGCGGGTTTTGTGTCTTGTGAAGGTCTTGTGGAGTTTGTGGTACGATCATTGCCTGGATTTCCATCTGGCTTCGGTACAGTCCTCCGCTCAGCAAGGTTTGGCGTGTTTGGAGCACCAGATTGGACAGTTCTGGCGGCAGAGGAGTGCTGACTATTTTCCTTTTTAATAGTAGACGATGCTTGGGATGTTTCGCCCTTAGATAGTGAGGTTCTTTGTAAACCATATCTTTGGCTTGATGCTTGTTCTAGCGAAGGCGGTTCGGTAGTCTGAGCTGGACCTCCTGGACGAGACCCCAGGGGTTTTACTCTTTTCAAATAGCGATCTCGCCATGATTGGAATGTGTGTCGAGGATTCTGAATTGAAGTTAGCGATCAGCATCTATCTTCTCCGGAAAATGCACGTACCTCATTAGCCAGTTGCTGGTATATAAGGTTACCCGAAATCGAGTCCTTTCGTTCCTCGTATGGCTGCATCCAGTCCCATAGAATTTGGTCATCCTCGATAGTGAAGGGAATTCTTGAACCTCGAGCAGGTATCCCGGCCGCACCAACCGGACGATTAAATTGACCGGCTCTGTGGTCTTCCAGATCTTCCAGCTGACCCTTCTGAATAGATTTCTCGACAAATTTGTATGAATGCCTTTATGATGGCCAAGTCTTAGACGCGAGAGAAAGAGAAAAAGTACACAAGAAGGCGCGGATAACCTACGAGTTCAGTGGGATATCTCGCTTTGCATGATCAACGAGCTTGATATCTGCATCTTTTTCTAAGAGTTTAACAGTGCCGCCGTTGATCTGATTGACTTGTTAGACAAGATAAGGTGCGGCAGGGATGTTGTTGGCAGTCAACGGCGATAAAACCTTACCTGAATGAGTTCTTTGAATCTATTTCGCTGAGGGACACTTGCTGATAGCCAGAAAGAATGCCCTTCAAAAAGGGTCCCAATGTGACCGTCTGGGTTAGGCTTCTTATACACTATGGTAGCCATGTCTCAACTGGGTGAGCGATGGATATGATGTGAGAAAAAGGTGAGTCGTGACCAGTGCCGCTCCAGTCAGACTAAATTAAATTAGACGCGTACAGACTTTCACTTGAGAATCCCTAGCATCGTGTGCCAGAAAGATAAAAGAATATTTGCAGCAGGAGTGTTGCAAGCCCAACAATGCAAGATCGCAATTGACTTTATTTGGATTAGCCAGGGGCCAATCAGGTCCGCCGCCGCCCAGAAAAAGGAGTCGCATGTCAAACAACATCACGTGAGCACCTTTCCAAACAAGGTTAGCGCTGTCCGTCCGCTGACAGCGTCACAGCTCAGCCTTCAGGAGAGCTTCTGCCTACTCTTCTACCATTCTTAGAGGCAGCACACATATGATAATGTGTAACGCTCATCTCGACTGATTCTGCACGCCCAAAAAAAGTCTCAAAAGTCCCGACCATGGGACTCTTGACTCTACGAACGGCGGCGCTGGGCGTGCTGGCCATCTCATTTCTTGTATTTGTTGCTCTTTTTGGCCGATTACCAACTTTCAGGTACGCAGACTGCTGTGTTATCGTCGATTCTTCTTTTTTGAATTTGCATCTGAATTTAGGCGCTAAACCATGAGAGCAGGAAAACTCCCATTGGCTTCTTACACCGACTCATTTGGATCTACATTCCAAATGGCCTCAGCCGCCTAGACTCACTTTTGCTAGGCGGACGACTGGTACCCTGTTGTAACAGCTTTGGCAGGTACTTGGCTTACGACAATCATCCTTTAGTCTTGGTCAGTTGTTCTCGACAGAGGAGTGCTCGTTGGTTGTTTCCTAATCGTAATGATAGATATTCTTTGTAGCACTTCAATCAATATCAGAATTGATGTTTGTGCCAAGAGCATGGCCCAGATTAGCACCGATTCATCAGGTGTTTATTCCGATAGCAGTCACGTTGCCATATGCTCTTCTATACGCTTGTGTGACAACTAAATGCTTCATCACCCCTGAAAACGTCAAAACAGAGCTGGCTCATTATCCGTACGACAGGATTCTTTTCCACCCCGGCAATGAGTGCTCTACATGTCGCACCTTGAAACCAGCACGTAGCAAGCACTGCAGTATTTGCAATGCCTGTGTTTCCAGACATGACCATCATTGTATCTGGTTAACCAACTGCGTGGGCCGTGGGAATTATCGCTACTTTTTAGGACTGCTTCTCTCACTCGCTGCATTGCTGATATATGGCATGTGTCTTGGATACATGTTACTTGAAACGAATTTGCAGAACTCGTTTGGAAGCGGGGATATTCGCTGGAGCAAATCAATGTCCTGGACAAATTTTATTAACTACTGGGCTTTGGCGGTTGCTGACGATATTCGACTCGGTGCGGTCTTCCTCTTAGCGGCTCTGACAACGCCGTTGGCACTTGGCTTTTTGGCATATCATGTCTATCTCGTATGGGCAGGGATGACCACTAATGAGACAGCGAAATGGGACGAGTGGAAGGAAGACATTGCGGACGGCCTCATTTACAAGGCTAAAAGAAGCGAAGTCTATCGGACACCAAAGCCGCGAGACGAGTCTATTGAGCCGAAATCACAGTGGCCAGCTACAACTGACCAAGTGTTGATCATGACAAACGGAGAGCCTCCGAGGATAGGATTCTCCATTTCCACACAATCGAACACGATTTTGCAGGCAGAGGATGAACAGGCCCCAGTTGACCCAAGATTCCACCGCGTCGGAACTCTGCAATCTATTGAAAATATATACGATCTCGGCTTTGGAGGTAATTTGCGAGATGCCCTGGATCTTAATGGCTAGCGATTGTGCTAAATATAAACAAAATATGATGAATTTAAGATGTTTTTCCATTCTTGAAGTAGTTATGCCTCTTGTATTCCGATAAGATAAGGCCGGAGCGGAAAAACTGCCCTCCCGTCGCTGCCCACCAGGATCGCTAACAAATATTCTCCGCATCTGCTCGAGCATTTCTTACCTCCACTCTTGCGCTCAGCTTTCGGCGACTTATTTGTATTCGGATAAAATGGCGCCGGAAAGGACATCTGTAGAAAGTGAGCAAAGATGCTCTCCCGCAGAGCTCTTGCTCAAAGTTGTCCTTGCTGGCACCCTGAGCCACTATGAGACTCGAGGCATGATTGACGACAAGCAGCTGGAACAAATGCTGGCTGCGGGGAAGAAGATCGTGTCCAAAACACGAAATGAGATGGATGTCAGGTGTGTTCCTCTTGGATTCGCTCCTTTAAAAAAGCCTAGGGTCTCTTGTTTCTAACAGCGTTCGGCCCTAAAGACAGAGTCTAGCGCTTTCGCCGGACGTTTGGCAGGGACTCACCGATGTTCTCACCAAAGCCATTCCAGTTCTCGAGTCGCAATCATTTGCTTGGAAAAGCCCGCCGACGTCTACTTACGAGCAATCATCCTCGAATCTAATAGCATACAACTACTTTGGCTTGGTCAAAGATATTGAACGATTACGCGATTTGTGTACCATTGCTCGAAATTTACTTGCGACAACCAACAGAGCGCAGAATCTCGCAGCAGAAAAGGGATTTGACCAGAGAATATTAGCTTTAATCGATACTTGCGTTAGGGTCACCGCACGAGGCTTCGATGGAGAATCCAATGCGAGAAACGAGGAACGTTGGCAAAAAGTGGTCAACCTCTATAAGAACTTATTGATAATTTGCCTACAATTCCTGAATAATTTCATCATGCAAAACGAACAGCGCAAGCTTGTGCTTTGGTTGGATCTTTTTGGATACCATTCGAATGGCGATTACAAGGTCATTATGCCTATGCAACCGCTGGACCCGGCGAGCCCTGCACCACAGGGTGTTGCGCCAATTGTGCGAACTGGCGAGCGGCTAATAGGGTCTATACGGGGTGAACAAACAGCGGAAGATCTGCTAATTGAGACGATCTCGAGTTTCCCCAGGGAGCCAGCCAATATCAAGGAAGAGGCCGCTATGCTGCTGCTTGCGCAAATCAAAGATCACATGGAAAAGTTGCTTGGGCGAGATTTGAGGGAGATACAGGAAATGGGCAAAGACCCGGAACAGGTCAAGGAGATACGAACCGCTCTGACTGCAATCCTCGGCCACAAGGCAGATGAAATGAAAAATTTGAAGGGACGAACACAGGATTCTGCCGAGGGGGATGATGAGACGAGAAGACAACCAATTCTATGTATCGATCGAAGTGCATCAACAGGCTATTCAAGAATATGCTGGGCAGACTTCCCTGATTTTGAAAGATTCAAGGCAGTCACAACGGATATACCTTTGAATGAAGAAGAAATGAGCATGCCACGGTCATACCAATCAGGGGCCGAGGCATTACAGATAGCAAAAGAGGAGCTGATGGCACGTGCGCAAGAAGCACAGCTAGAGGGTGATGAGCATTATCATCATGATCATGATCACGATCACGATCATCATCATCACCACCATCACCACCATGACCATGACCATCATCACCACCACCACCATCATCACCATCACCACGATCATGACCGTGATCATGACCACGACCACGACCATGACCACGACCACGATCACGACCACGACCATGACCATGACCATGACCATGACCATGATGACGATTACGCTGAAGATGACGACCACAGCCTTGACGATGGTGCCGAAGGTAGTCTTGATGAGGAAGATGATGAAGATGATGACGAGGATTACCGTGGTAGACCTGGTGATCAACAGCGAGGGTTGTTAACAGATATTCCACTTGTCTTAGGCCCTGCCGAGATCGAAGCTCTCCCGATGATCATTAAAGCTGGAATTATTGATGCTGCAGCGGTCAAGGGCGCAGAGCGCGAGGTGATCAACAACATGCAGGCGATTCGCTGCCACATATTGCTGACACAAGATACGGGTCGAAATTTGCTCCGAGAACTGCTTATTTTCATCGCTGCTTGGGACTTGCCAGATGATGAGGTTTATTTCCAATTTATGGTACAGATCATGGAGGCGATCCTCAAGAACGGATTGATGTCTCATGCATACGCCGACTTTGGTCAGCAAAAGGATATCATTTCGCCGGCGCAAGCTGTAGTGATCAAAATCTTGACTCATATTTTCCGAAATAAATACTCGCCAGCCTCTACAAATGATGGGCAATCTAACGAGACCAAACAACCACCGCCACTATCACGGGTGGACGTGCTCACAGTGCGGTATATCTTTTCCATATTCCGCGGTACCATTATACCAGAAACATGCGGTCTCATTTATCTCCAAGGTCAAATACGTGCCGGCAGAGCTATTCCCGAGGATTTCCCTCTGAACTTATGGGATATGGAGAGAGTTTACGAGGGAGTTTATCAATTCCTTGAGTTCTTTGCAGTATTAACAGAGAACAATGATTGGAAGAATTTGATTGTTAAATGGGAGATTGTCTACGATCTCGTCACTTTGATCAAAGAATTGGATGCAAACATTCCCAAGGGTCCTCTAAGCGCCATGGTCACTACACATCAGACGGGAACGACAACTGGAAACACAGCAGCAAGCAATGGCCAAAACCCGTCCTCTCCCACCGCCAAAGACCAGGCTGCACCACCCGTTGCCGTGGAACGACCATACGACCCAACGGACGTTGATCCAGTGGACGACAATATTGACGACGCTGGCTCTCGAGCTGAGTCACCACCCATCACAGAGGATCCGTGTGAATTCGAATGGCGCAATCTCAAGAAACTCATCGTCTTAGTCCTGTCATCTCTCGTATGGCGATGTCCCGAAGTCCAAAACCAGATTCGTAAGCACGGCGGTGTCGAAGCTATCCTGTCTTGCACCAGCTTTGATGCACACAACCCTTACATGAAGGAACATGCCGTTATGTGCCTGAAGTTCCTCCTTGAGAATAATAAAGAGAATCAGAAAATAGTCGAAGAACTCGAAGCGAGAGAGGTTGTCCGCGATGAGAGTGGCGTGTTGGCCAAGTCGGGACATGAAGCAATTATTGACAGTGTTGGGAAACTGTCTATTCAGAAAAAGGTGAACGGTTCTTCGGCGGACCAGACGCCAACGCAAAATAGAGTGGAGGAAGTGTTCGAAGAGGAGGAGAAGAAATAATTGATCAATATTTTTGAGAAAAGTCATGATTTTTTATGGAATATACGAACATGACATGATAGAAACCTTTGTACGATTCAAGACGGAGTTATGGATTACATGTTGATGTACATAGTTGCAAAGCCTACCACATGAAAGGCAATATAAATCGAGCATGAAAAGAACTTATTCAGCTATCTCAAGCTCAATTCCGCATTCATATCCATATCGACAATATTTCTTTTTTAATTATTGCATCGGGTTATATACTCGATTATTAACTAAGCATACATGCCATCCCATTCCTCGTCATCCTCCTCTTCCGCCGCTTCCAGCGCCGCCCTGCGTTTCTCCGCCTGTTTCCTTCGCTCAGCCTCCTTCTCGCGCTGCTTCTTACCAAAATCCGTACGGTCTAGCGGACATGTACCCCTTAGGCGAAGCCAGGGTCGGACACACTCAAGATCGAATAGATGGGTGGGGTGACACGGTAGGCGGACGACGAGGGGGTAGGGATCGTCTAGAAATGGATTGCTGCATATGGGGCATGATTGGGAAGAATTCAAAGATGTGCGTGGGATGCGATCAAGAGCTTGAATTGTGTCAGCAGGTTTTCTTTTGACGACATCGAAAATGAGAAACAAAGATAGGAAGGGATACTCACTATCGCAAAATTCCTCATCTACACCCTCCACTTCCCTCGGCGGCATATCAGCGCCTTGAAGCAAAGCCTCAATCATTTGATCGATCAGAGCAGGATCATGATGCTGCTCGGCGCCAGCTCCATCTCCGGCCTCAGCACCACCGCCAATGTCATGTTCTCGTCTCATAAAATCAAAAGCCTCGGCGAGCGAACGGAAAGCGGCACTGACATCACCGGGCACGGGCACGGCATGTTCTCTTGTGCGCGTTTCCGACGGGTTGGGCGTTATCTCGGAAAGCGTTGCGAAGAATGTAGATAAATCTGGACGGCGGGGTCTCGCTTGTGGAGTTGAACTGAGGTCCTCTGTATTATGCTCGACTGTTTATAATAATGCGCACGTTAGAGGATTCTCATATATATTTTGAAAAGGGAAGTAGGGCCTGATATACTCTCGTATGATGCCATCTTTATCTGTTTCGGATCGCAATGAGGGAGTAGAGGTTGGTGCGGGGTGATTGCGACAGGGGGATAAATAGCTTTGAATGCTAGGAAAGACTCTAGCTCTAGAACCCTGTTGCAGCTGAGTCGATAATTGCTGTCTTATTTATTCGGAGAGTTTGCTAAGATGGTTGTCGAGTCCGCGATGAGCGCAAGATGGGCAGAGCATTGAGTCGGGGTCCCAGAGTGCCCTAGGCAGAACTGCGGATTTAATTTTGGAGCTCTTTAGCCCCGAGACCCACCCGGCATGCTTATTTGTATATTTTTTCTTAACTTCTCTGTGATATAGAGTATTCTTTACATGTTTTTTTTGAAAATGCTATGTTTTTCGACACTACAGAAAAAGACCTAGTAGCTAAAATCTTCATAAACGACATTCTTTCCTTCTAACCATTCCAAAACTGAACTCTGCAAGGCACAACCTGAGCAAAGATAGAAAGTATCTGCTGGAATGCTCTTCAAATCCGCCGCTTGCATTCGACGACGTTTAACTGTTGCTCCAGAATTCTCAATGGCCTCGAGATTTTGATGACTCGTGTTATCTGACTGAGTAATGAATAATGTTGTTGACTGTGGCAGTCTAGGGAACTGTTTAAATGTCTCCTGAACCAAACCCAAGTCACTGCTCGATATTGACCAGAACAAGCGAAGTCGTGCAACGTCTAAACCGGGTAATTGTCCTAGGACAGGCGTTATACCAATTCCCCCAGCTATGAAGGGAATAAGACTGTTATTATTATCTGGTGCGCTTTCGATCTTAAACGTTCCGCCAAACCCTAGCATTGGTACCTCAAGTGTTCTGAAAGGAAACCACTGGAACATATGAGATGTCACATTGCGATTCTTCCGAACTGTGATCTCGAATTCGTCGTCCGGTAGATTGTGCCCCGGAAACGAGGATACTGTGAAAGTCCGAATATAGTCATCATTGAGACTCAATGGGTCATCATCCCGCATGTGACTATACCCCTTATCGAGCTCATCTTTGAATGAGAAAACAGCATATTGTCCAGGTTTATATTTGGGAAGATTGACATCACCAGCGTTGGACAGCTTGAAGCGAAAGTGGGCAATGGACGGGCTCAGCATTCGCTTCGAGATGACCTTGGCTCGCACAGGATCCCTGTCCGTTGTGCTTGACATCGTCGGTTTCTTTTCTGACCGAAGAAAACGAATAGGCGGTGTGTATGGCGATGTGTCAATAGGAATTCCACGGAATCCCAATGCCTTTTCAACATAGCGTGCCTCTACAACAGTCATTTTGACTGCAAGGTTGCATCTGGGTAGCAGTGCGTCGGCATCTTCTCCAATGAGGATCTCGGTTGTGACAGTCATATATATCGCATCTCCAGTTTCAAAAGACGGGAAGACGACACCGGCGCGATGGTTCATCATCAGGTTTCCCAATGACTGATATAATCGATTGCCAGAATACTCCGGATATACGAGCACAGCTCCATCGGAGCCGTTTGAAATTATTCGAACAAAGCCTAGAGGCCCACCCCGATAGTTTGTGTCCATGTCGGTATTTTGATTATAAGAAGATATAAAGAAGGAATCTGCGTTGTTGATTAGTTTCAAGGCTTGGGGAGGAAGCTGGAGCGAAGCGGAAATCAATCTTGGTTCTGGTATTGCAGGAACGATGTGCTTCTTGTGAAGGTATTTTGGACAGTTGCCTAAAACATAATTGTCAGAACATGTTGATTTGAAATTGAGCAAGTGAACATTGACAGTGGACATTGACATGCCTAGACTCTCTTCAATTTTGACGACCAGTTGCGCATGGCCACGCTTCCCCGAAAGTCCCGTGTTTCCTTCAGAATTGTTGCCTTCGGGGTCTTCCAACGTGCCCAAGATTACTTTGCCATATAGCTTTACCCTCTTTCTCTTCTCCAAATCGATTGTGACTCCTGAGATCATCTTGTTTCTACCTTCTGCCCGAATAACGGAGCCATCAGCGGCTTTCGATTCGCCGAATAGGGATTGGACAACAGGGTCATAAACCCTGTCAACGAGAGCCCTCATACCCACGATGTCTCTATCTATCACAGAGGCAAATCCAGGTTCCCCACCCCATACTGTTGACCATGGCCGTCCATCGGTATCCAGTGCTCCCAAACCTAGCAAGGGCGCATGTGATACCATGAATTCTCCATTTGGAGTCAGGAATAAACTGGTGGGATTGAGTCTGTCTGGTACGTTGAGCTTCTGCTGCAAGGCCACCTCGCCCTCGTTGAAGGGGAGTGCCGCGCTTTCTTTCAGCAGGGCCGGCATTGTTGTTTTCAATATCAGAAAATACAACGGTGGAAGTTCAGGAGAGGAAAATAGTATTAGTATAGAACAAAGAGCGTCAGCTCAAGCTGAATAACGTAAAGAGCACTTTGGGCTATGATGGTTTTATACAGCACTGCAATGGGCAGCGAAGACGCCATTCTGGCTGTCGAGTGGCCATCGTCCTAATCGGGCAACAGCATTTCCATATTAGTAATCAATATGACTAATCAATCATTCTGGGGCATTCTTGCCTCTGCCATCGTCCTTGACCTGTATATACTGGCATGTATTTGGAATAGTCTGTGAAAAAGCCAGTCCAGGGCGAGTATACTAGTACTATGGAAATAATAGCCAGGTGGTTATCAATCAAAAGTCACCGCTGCAGTTCAAAGGCATGTGTAGCTTCATTCACCCGAGAGTGGCCTCAGGCAGACGGAATTCCATCGACATGGCGGTCATGTGAGTAATTGTCGCCTGGCAATCCATCTTATTGTCCAATCGATTCTGTTTTGTCTCTTCTCTTCTCCTTCTTCGTCTCTCGCTTCATCTTCTTTTCCTCATCGTCTTCCATCCCCTGGGACCCCTGCCCTATTCTTAGGAGCGAGCTTCTCTGATATCACTTCATTGACATTTCCATCTCATCCAAGCCATCATGGCCACACCTAGTCTGGAACGAGCTCTGATTTTCTGGACGGTCAGAACCTTCTCGGGAGTAGATGACTCATATCCAATCTCTCATGTCTGTCTGTCTCACCTATTGCCAAATCACAATGACGGTGGACGACGCGCAATGACAACAAACTCGATACATGAATTGTCTTTTACGAAATGGGAAGATGATGTAAAAGAAGGTTTCAAGAGAGAGAGCACGATACCTGACGAGCCATGGAAGATCTGGATGACTTTACCAGGCGAAACCCCTCAGCGAAAGCATGTAATTCCCAATGAACTTGGTTTTCAGGCCGCTATCTCTGAGTGGTTCTCTTGTTATGATTACAAGTCAGAGCATGTCATCAAATTTTACATACAGTGAGAAGAATCAAGGTATGATTGGTTATTGCTCCCGATTGAACCATTCAATCCTGATAGGCTATACAAAGCTGTTACAAAGGAAAGAATTGGCATGCACAATATCAAATGCTAACGATAGAGAGTGCTAGATATCTATGAGCAATGAAGGAGATCGAAACAACGCAGGGCAATTGGGAGGATAGCGAAGGCACAACATATTGATACTGGCAACAACGGCGAGGAGACAGGCAGGAATCGCGGTCCTTGCATCTACCTGATATCGTGCGGAAAATTCATAATGAAGCTGAGACCTGTAAGTATAATGCACAAACCGTTAAATCTTGCCAATGCTGAAATTCTTTAGGTGGGAAAGATTGACCGAGACTGTATTGCAGACATACCACTTTTGTGAATTATCCTCTCAAGGATTTTGAGCACAGCTGGCGGACGTCGACACATAATTTTTCCACCAAGCGCAATTGAATTCTATGGAGGTTTTCGGTTCTTTTCTTTATTTATGATGAAATGAGAGGGAGCCGGGAAAGGCTATGAAGATGGCCCTGCTTCCATGTCAGTAGCGAAATTGATTTTGATGTCCAAGGTGCTCATACATCAATAAAAGTTAGCTTTTATACCACCAGCATTCCCCAAAGTGATCAGGTAAATTTGCCCAGGGGTGCTCCTTTCTCCCAAACTCCCATTTTCCACAACGGCATATCAACATGGTCGACAATTATAACAAGAGTGCACCGATAACCATGCCTAGATAACCGGGCCAGAATAAATAGGCAACATAAATCTGTAGTGTAGGCGAAGGCACTCTTAATAATACTTAGAGCAGAGAGAAAGTTGCCAATGTAAGACCACCAAGAGTCGACTAGCTCTGTTGAACATGTGAGATTTGCTCTAGATTTTCCACCCATCCAACCATTCCCACCAGCCACAAGCTAGGCAAGGCCAAAACCATGAACATGGGAAGGGGCGTATCATCAAAGTTCCACATCTGGGAATTCAAAGAGAGATGAAGAATTATTGTCGACAGACACAAGCGGCCCAGGCCGATAGCAGCCCGTACGAGGTTCTCCTCCTCCATGGTTGGTTTATCGGATTCTTTTGACTTCGACTCCTGCATAGGCAGTTCCGGCCTCAAATTATCTCGAGTCGCCATTGAACCACGCACACCGGGAGAGAGGACAGAGGGATAGAAGCAAGGCGAGTAGAAATAAGAGAGAGGGAGGGATTGTATATGTGTGTAAGAGATAAGGAGCAAATTTGAAGAGAGAAGAAAAGATAGCTATTGGGGAAAGAGCGACCCAACCTTGACTGCCTAAGGGCCTGAGGCATCATATACAGAGCTAGACACACCAACATGGTTGATATGCAATTATAACAAAAATCCACCAATTGCCATGCCTAGATAGGCAGACCATAATGGATAGGTAAAGCAAATCTCCTCCACTGAAGGCGAAGACGCAATTGCGTAGAGTAGATAGACATTTGCCAAGGTAAGACCACTAAGTGTTGACTTACTTTGTCGAACAGATGAGACTTTGGTTAGATGCTTCACCCATTCACTCATTCCCACCCCCCACAAGCAAACCAAGGCACAGAGCTTGAATAATCCAATCCACGCAGTAGTGGAGTCCGTAGGCTCCGACAGGAAACTCAAGAGGATTGTCGATAGGCACATTTTACTCAGGCCGGTAGCAGCCCGTACCTCCTCTTCTTTCATGGACTTTAGGGGGCATTGCACCCATAACCTATCTCGAGTCGCCATTGGACCACGCACGCCGAGAATGAGAGGGATATAGGGAGAGAATACAAATAAGAGGGGGAGTAGAAATAAGAGAGAGAAAGTGGCAGAGAGAAGAAAAAGAGAAGAGAAAAGATATAGGAGCCTAATTAGGGTTGGCTGCCTGCAGGCTGAAGACTGAAGCCTAACCCTAATTGCCTGAGGCATCGAAACAGCGCTAGACACATCAGGCCTAGCGGCATCTGGCTACGTCATTTGCAGGCGGTCAGAGGCGGCTTCAGGGCGGCTCCTGATTGGCTCTCGGTGCCAGGACGGCGCTGCACTAATCCCTACGCTAAGAGCGCACTTAACGTTCTTAACCACAAGTTGCTCCTTGACCTTGATGCTCCATACTTCGACTACTGCCATTCCCCCCTCGGACCGCCATACTCTCATGGCTACCGTATAGATTCGACGCTTGCGCGCTTTCCTTTGACCATTCCTGCATCATTCGCCGTTTCTGGCCGCTTTTTCCATCAATGTGTCGCTGACTCATGCGCGCTTGCTCCTGGAGCTGATATGGAATCTTCCCTCTTTGTTGATTCTTTCTCCCTTTCTCTCGGCGACTTACGGATGATTATATTCTTACCACTGGGTTGGCCATATCTTACCGTCCCTTCCGCTGCGCGGTTGACATACGGCATGCTCCTATAAATTACACCACCTGAAGATTTCAAGACATGCTTTCCTCATCCTTTAAATCAGACAGCTTCAAAGGCCAAAGCCTTGATAGCAGCAGTTTTACTACCAGCTTCGACCATGCTGCTGCTGGGCAGTAAGTCTCACTTAAACCCCCGGTCTTTTTTTCTTTTTGCAGAGACACCATCGGAATACTGATTCTATGCCACCAAAAATTTAGTGATGGACTCCGATGTCATTTATCCGGCTCATTGATAGCGAAACCCTGCACCCACGGAGAAATTGCCTTTTACGAATCGAGTCTGCATCATCCGAACTTCCATGCTTTCATGCCCCAGTGGTATGGAACGCTCACATCCGCAGACCAACAGTCACCGCTTTCCATAATCCCCGGCGTACAGAATCAGGCGAGGACTATGGTTTCGTCATTAGCAGCACCTTTCACGACCAACGGCGTCTCCAATGCTCAAAACCATGCCACACAACAAGAGCGAACGTGGACTCCGTCGGGAGGGAAAAAGTTGGACACGGGTATCTCGATCGTACTGGAGAACATTGCCGAAGGGTTTAAACGACCCAATGTCTTGGATGTGAAGCTTGGGTCTCGATTATGGGCAGACGATGCCCCCCCGACAAAGCGAGCGAAACTAGACGCTGTCTCGAAGGAGACAACAAGCTCTAGCCTCGGATTTCGAATTGCCGGCATGAAGGTCTGGGTTGGTTACAACAAGGATGATAAATCTGCGGCAGAGAGCATGGAAGCAGAGTTCACCGATCCATACATGACGAAATACGAGGGCTCGGAAGCTGTACATGGCCAAGTTTTCGAGAAGAACGGCTACAAACGTTACGACAAATGGTACGGGCGGGCTTTTACCGCCGAGAATGTGAAGGAAGGGTTTGAGACCTTTCTGATGGGGGCCAAAGCTGGCAAAATTGACCGCTCAAAGCTGATCGCTTCACGACTTCTAGAGGAACTCCGGGCCGTGAAGTATGCACTAGAGTCGGAAGAAAGTAGAATGTACTCATCAAGCATCTTGGTGATCTATGAGGGAGACCCGGACGCTCTAGAAGAGGCATTGAAATACGAAGAGACCCGAAAATCATCTGATGACTTGTCAGACGGAACAGAAAGTTTAGATAATGAAAACGAAATTGACATATCTGAATTCGGCACACTCCAACCAATGGGCATGGCCTTCGAAGAAGGACAAGAAGCCAGCAATATTATTCCCGGAGCGTTGAATATTCCACTAGATCCTGCATCGCTCGCAAATATGGATGAAGGCGACAGCTCCGACGACGAAGAAATACCTATTAAAGTGCACGATTTTCGCTTAATTGATTTTGCGCATGCAACTTGGACACCGGGGCAGGGGCCCGATGAGAACGCTCTCATGGGGATCAGGAATCTGATCAAAGTCATGAAAGAGCTTTCAGGGGAAAAAGAGGAGCCGGAAAACGCGACATAGATGGCATTCATACTACGCATTACTAAAATATCGAACGAGATATTTACTTTTACTTTGATAAGGAAGGAAATATCGGTGTTGATTTGTTATACCAGCTGTTGCTTATTACATTGTGCATGCATTTGTTCTGCATTCTGCATTTTACATTCTATGGGGGGTTGCAGGCAATCTCACACATTGCTTTTGTATTGTATTTATCATGGAAGCATCATCTAGTATCATTTGCTTCAACTATAATTTCTCATAGAAATTCATCATCTTATCATCTGGAATATGAGCATTTGGAAACAAAACTTGTAGGAAACAATACTTGAATGGAATCGCCGAACATGATTGGCCAATACAACCTTCCCGATTATGTAATCAAAACTTCTCCAACTTCAACCTCCGAACTAAAACCGCCGCAATTCTATCTCTACATTAGATTGTCCAGCTATATTCATTACAATGATCCCTACAAGGTGCCTTTTGGCACGCTCAGTGTGGAAAGGTAAGCTCTACTTCTCCACATTTTAAATTGCCGAAGAAGGATTTTCCTGACTTATCGAATTTAGGTCCAAATCTCGTGCCGTATGTCATTCGCATTCCCTTTTTTTTGGCCGATGTTGCGATTTCTTGATCGATCAAGCAATCAATCAATCGATTCTACCAGCATGCATGAGGCATGGATATAGAAAAATAGAGGCATTTCACTAACCATACATATGTATATATACAGTCTTCCTCTTCCCCGCCAAATCCCTCCTCCGCCCGGTACACCACCGGTCCGAACACAGGCTCGCTCCGCAACGATACTGCCCAACTTCGTGGGTTTGCGCTTCTCAGTACACAATGGAAAGATTTACCAGGATGTCTTGATTACCGAGGACATGGTTGGACGGAAATTGGGCGAGTTTGTGCCGTGAGTTCTTTTCCAACAAATGCAACAACCTACCTACCGGCACTGGTCGAGCTGATTGAGCTGACTGACAATGGATGCAATCTAGAACACGCAAGCGATTCACATATAAGCAATCGAAGAACAAATAAACGAATGCGCTACATTCCTCATTCGTTGTTTCAATCTTTTCTCTCTCTCTCGGATCTGGGTGCACCATCGGCTGCGGTTTTTTTATATGCCATTTTTTACTCTTTCTAATGGATACGTGTTGAACTATTAGCGAGATTATGTTTTCAGCTATTTGATTAGGCTGGAATGTACAATAAACTGTATATTTTATTATTGATGTTGGCGATTTCAGACCAAAACATACCCAAATATCAAACGTATAAGAAGCTTCAAGATTAGGTATTGCTGCTTTGCTGCAGACAATCCGAATTCTGATTGGAAACACTAATAAACTGAATTGGTATAACTGTATCGATGAGCTCGAAGGACCCCCCAGTGTTTGTTTAATTACAAAAAAAGCCTTTTGAAAACCGTTGTCGATGCGAAAGATGTTACCCATGCCCAAAATATAAGAAAGCCCCTACCAAAACCAAAACGCCAACCAATTCCCATATAAAACGACCAAACGAAATAAAATAATTACCATGTCTTTCTCACCCGAGTAAAAAGCGTTGTTGGGAGCCTGAATCGACTTGGATCAAAGCCCGGGCATGTTTTCTTCTTCTCTTCAAGAACGGGCGGAATTGGATCATCGGTAAAATTCGCCTCTCTTAACGCTAACGCCATATTCAGACACTGCCATTCCCAAATCTTCCATGGTGAGAACAGTCCGCCCCTGCCCCGACCCTCCCTGGCCACCACCGCCAAAGCCAGGTCGCTGAATACCGAGATGTGTACTAGCCGCACCGCCCTTCTTGCCAGCATCTGCTCCAGCACCGGCTCCTGCCGCACCTCCAGCTGCACCGGAGCCGGCTAGACCAGCAGCTGCGTTGAGACCGCCCATGGGGTTGCTTGCGCTGGAGCTATTTGAGGCCCGGATCCGCGAATATTGGTAAGCGTCGGCAGCTATATCGGCGACAAACTTTTGCGTCGCGAGTGCCAAAAGGCGTGCGAGGTGTGGTGGCGTTTGGTTGGGGCCATTGCCTGGTGGTGGGAGGCCGGCCACTGTCAAGTAATGCGCTGTCACAGCATCGGGTATCTAAAATGAGAGAGATTAGTCAGAATGTAATCGCCTTAGTTTCAGCTCACATAAGAGGTCACAGTGAGTCGACCGGAGCTGAAACTTTTGTCATTCAAGGAATATCAAAATCATACTATAGGTGCGTATTCGTCCATCTTCCCCAAGAACTCCCGCAGACTGCTCTCTTTCTTTGTAGGAGCCGATGAACTAGGCAGCGCTGCAACAGGATTTTCAGGAGCCGTCCCTGACGCATCAGCTGTGCCATTCGCGGCCGCAGGTATATCTTCGGCGGTGCTCATATTGATGTCGTTATCGACAGTGTCATCGATCGGATTGGTGCCTCCAAGCTCAGTGTCGCGGTCGGCAGCGTCTGCTGAGGGGACTGGCGCTGATGGCCCGTTATTTGTCGCGCCTAATGAAGATGAAGAGACTGCGTTCACTTGTGTCGGTTGTGAGGATAGAGGGGGCTGAGAGCCTGCTGCTGCAGCTGCAGCCGGGGGCTGCGACATTGAAGGTGATGCTGAATCAGCCATGGCTTGGCGAACAAAGGATGATGTGGTGTCACAATAAGCTTGATTGGTGTCAGCGGCTTTGTCATGCCACCCTATCGCATGCGATGCTGTGACTTGAGGTCGATGTACCACGAAGCGTGCAAATGGCAGGTGGTTGCGCTCTGCGTCTTGACTAATCCGGTTTAACGGCGACTCTGCGGGACGTTTCGCTGTCGGTCTTGGCATCCTCTAACTACTTGTGGAGCCAGCCCTAAATTACTCTACATGTCTATTCTACCACAACTTGGATATTGGATTTTTGAATAAAAAGGTAATGATATGAATGATATGAATAACAATAATACAGATATGAGAGCCAGAAATGATAATCCAACTCAACGCCCTGTCCCCATAACGCCAATACTAGAAAGCGTGAGCACAAAAGTGACTTAAATGTGATAAAACGTAGCATCTACTAGTACAGAATAGCCAGTGCCAAATAGGCGTGTTTTTACTGACCGGAATTGTGCATCTCGGCGGTATTCAGAGGTTCATTACTGTGTTGCGCCGCAGCATGAAGCAATTCCTCGGGACCAGTCTCTTGGGCCAAACTCTGAATCAGCTTTTGTTCCTCTGTCTGATCCAGCATGGCTTGATCCTCGGGCCCTTGATGAATCGCCGGAGATGCTGACATGCTATCTGGACCTTGACCAGGGGACATGTGGGCACCAGCAAGGGCCATCATGCCTTCAATGCCTTCGACATGAGCTTTGTCTTCTTCACCGCGTTTCTTCTCGCGCTCTCTTGCCTCATTCTTCGCAGCCTGTGCAGGCGCTCGCGTTTTGAGCTCACCCGTGACGAATTTCAGGTAGTAGGGCACCTCGATGCCGCTTTTGAGGAAGAAGAGTTTCAGATTTCGGGCCTTATCTTTCAGTTGCACTTGGTTACGATCCTTTAGCGCCTCGTTGATTGTGCCACCAGGTCCAAACATTGCTAATATTTGACTCCAATGGGGCCCCTTGACACGATCTAATCCAGCCATCAAAGCGTTTTCTTCCTCGGTAGTCCAGGGACGACGTTGACTGGGCAGTCCAGCTCGGCGACTGTTAGATGAAGACTTCGCCGTTGCCGCCATGCGTGCTCGTTCGTAAAGAACCTGGGTAGGCTGAGACTGCGAATAATGGGGAACACCTGGCATGTATCCATAATTAGCCACTGCGTCGTTTGCTCGTGCACCACTTGAGCCATTCTGTGGAGGGGTATATTGTTGGAAGTTCTGAAGCGGAATTGTGTTATGTTGGAATGTCAGCTGTTGAGGATAGCCAGGCGGAGTAGGGCTCTGCTGGTAAGCTTGGTTTATATTTTGCTGAGTCGATTGATTGATGGCCTGAGGCGCGGGAGTGCTGTGGGTAGATGGTGGAGCTTGTTGAGGGGTTTGTTGCTGTGATTGTGGTTGTGGTTGGGGCTGTTGAGATTGTTGCTGAGATTGTTGCGATTTTCTAAGCCCGTGGCCTTGTAAGGCAATCTGTGCTGCTCGCGCTGCACGCGCAACAAGGTCACCGTGGAGGTTGCGGTCCGCAGTGACTTCCGCAGGCTGTGTTGCGACAGTGAATTGACTCTCTAGAGGCGCACCACTCGGAGCCTCCTGACTCTCCCCGGATATCGACGGGCGGCCTTTGATAATCTTGCGAGACTTTGGATTTGATTAGTTAAATTGGGCCTTGAAAGAATAAAATATGCGATCGACTCACCTGTTGACTGTTGATAGCCTCGAAATTCTTGCTTATGTAGGCACTGAGATCCCTCAAAAAGTCCTCCCAGTGATATTTATCCGGCAATGCCTTCATTTGCTCTTCAATATTAATGTCGGCGAATATGATGTCGCGTCTAGAACGAGCTCGCTTGACGAAATCTGCTTCGCTCGGGGCAAGCTGGCGAGTACCCGACCGCTTTGAGAGGAGGGTCTGCTCTAAGTCATCGGGAAACAATTCAAATAAAACTTCGGTTCTCGTGCGTTCTTCGTTGTTGAGTGAAGCTATAAATGCTTGCGTCTTAAGTTCGAGGAAAAGCGCCCCTTGAACCTTGAGCAGTCGACTGCCTTCGGGCACAAAAACGTCAAGGAAATGGTCGTTTAGTTCAGCGAAGCTTATTTCCTGTGATCCGAATATGCTAGAGACAAAAGAAGCCAGGTTTGCTTTGCGTATGATGTCGACTTGAGTAGGTTCCGTCAGATCCAAGTCTGTTGGTGACAGAAAGGCTTGTTTTGTAGAATAAACTCTCTTCGTGTGGTCGAATAATGAGCGCATGGTTGCATACGCCTGGCCATTCTCTGAATCAGGTTCGGAAACAAACGATGTGATATCTTGATAGGAAGACTTGGCGAGAAGTGACAGGATTTGGGTTGACTAGATGTCGATTGTTAGCAGAGGAGGCTGATAGGGCATATACAGTACATACGAGATTATCGAGAATAGGTAAACTCTGTATCTTCAGTGACAAACTAGCCTTCACAAAGGTCACACTCTTATTAGGGGACTGCTCCGAGCCCTCGGAGGGCAATTGATCCAAAGCATATTGTTCCTCTAGGCGCTCGGCACGATCAATGATACTACCGAAAACTGCCGCCACCTCAGGGTCAGGCGCATCTGTTGACTCGAGACCACTGTTGCTCTCAGAAGGTTGGGCCTGAGGGTCTGCTTCTGCTTGTGTTTCAACGCTTGTAGGATTGAGTGCGGCTGCGAGTTCTTCTTCGATCCGGTCCTCTGGGGCAACATCGGTCTCTTCTTTGACGTCGGGCGAGTCGCCGAACCCGGAGTCCGTGCGGCGTTTCTTATGCGCAGGAGGCGAGGATGGTTCGTTATCTAGGTCATGGGTGATCTTTTCAGAGGGTGCTAGGATGTGTCAGTGGAATTGGCAGATGTAAAGTTGAAGGGAATGGCTGGAAGTAGGAGGATTGAGAGGTCGCCGGGCAGGTCAATCAACGACGACAGCAATTAACAAGGACAGGACAGGCACGCACCATTGCTTCCCGTTTCAGGGAGAGCTGAAGAAGTTTCTAATTCCATTGATAACCGTGAATGGTTTCCGTGCTGGACATAATAAAGGTGTAAGTCAGGGTTGAGGATGGGTGAGTATGCAACGACTGGCCAGGAGAAGAAATGAGGGCTTAGGGATAGGGCGCAGGAGTAGGGCTTGAAAGAGATTTTTGACTCGGCCGGAAAGTCTGTTGTTCCGGTGGCCGCCGGGCTAGTGCCAATGCGGCCACGTCATTGAAGCCGCCCGCGCTCAACAGACAGCTTCAAGACAAAATGAATTCAACACATACATATAGATGTGAAGCTCGTCTGCGTTTTGTTCTCTTTCCTTTTGCGTTGAAAACGGTGTTTCACCACGTGAAATTAGGAATACAAGTGGAGTGAACCATCATCTCCAGCCGCAAAAACTCAGTATTTACCGATGAAAAAGGTCAAAATTCACTGCAGTGTGAGAAATGTTGAAAACAAAATGACAGGTGATGAGATAATACCTTGTAGCAAATTGTTAGACAATTCCTCTAGTCATGCTATTAAGGCTATATTGCATATGTAGGTAAATTTACTACAATCCACTACAGCGCATGTGGCTTTGCAGTATGCGTAGTGCGTCCAACACCTTGCTAGCATCATTTGTTGTTATTCTTTGGGATTATCCTATATTGCATTAATTGTAGACACTTTCTATCGAGAAATGTCGCCAGTTCATGCTGCTGAACGTTCATACGCCACCTTCATTTTAGGGCTTCGAGCCCTAACCCTAATATTGGATTACGAACCTTAAGAAAGCCAGATTTATGATTCTAATGTCCATACAGGTCAGATTAATGTGATTGCTATTACTGGATGGAATAATTATCTTGGGTCAAAGTGTTTGATTAAGTTCGTGATGGGCGTATTGCTTCAATCGTACTATGTACGAGTTCTCAGGACCGTCGCATACCTAGCAACTAAATATATACCTATATAGCACTACATCTACAAGTTTTTGTACACATTTTGTGACTTGAACACTACGAGAATGTATTAGGTAGACGTGTAAATGAAGCAACATATCAAAATTCTCTAATAATGATTAACTTTTGACGTGAGAAATTCGCCCAAGACTAAGGATATCAAAGCTAAGAAGGAAAACTGAATGAACAAAGCAAATTTCGTTTTCCATAGAATCATAGTCAGTGACAAGAATCTGGTCGACACTAAACGGTCTATTTGATCAATGTAGTCGCCAGATGCAATAGCCACGCGATCGATCACTGGTGAAGAAAACTACTTCACTTTACGGCGTTTGGACTCCTTACCCGATTCTTTATTCGGTCCCGGGATGGTCACCAAAATGGCCGCGTAGGAATACTGGTAACCAAGCGTGGGTTCGTTTCCGTATGATGCATGATGCAAAGCAATCTCGCGATGTTTGGGTGAAGTAAGCCAGACTATATTCTTGACGTTATCGTAAGGCCAGTTATAAGATATCTGTGAGTTACTTGGTTACTTTCGATTGTCCTTTTTAAAACACAAGCAACAACAAAAAAAGCCACAGTATTTGGATCATTACCATTTGCCTTTTCTCGTCGTAATCGTCAACCGCAATACCGTTCACGCTTTTATGAGGGTGTAGTTTTTTTCCCACCTTTGCCGAGGTTCCTGCTGAAGCACCTTTGGATTTCTCATCCTCGTCCCAGTCGGATTCATCAGAATCTGAATAAAGCACGGGACGAATATCAATCTTGTACCCAAGATGGTTAAAGATGCTGTAAAGAACAAGATCTGAGCCTTTCAAATTTCTGGGAAGGCATTGGGCCGCCGTCTTGGAGGCATGTGCATAGGCATGGGAGCAGTAGACACCAAGTGTGCCGCCTTGAGACTAATATCAGTATGGATGTCACAAAGACAAAAAGACCAAAAGACCAAAAGAAATTCAAACCTTCAGCCATAAATCCCGGTTGTTCCAGCAGTGACTTGATGAGGTTATATGGCGGAAGCGACTCGGGGTCAACAATCCGCTTCGGCAACCTGATTGCACCGCCTATCATGTCCACCAGGTGAAGATTGTAGGTGAGTGTAATCCTATGTCCTTTGGTGACGGCTTGAATCTCATGCTCGCAATCGCTGTAGAATGCCGCCCATTGGATGCTTGATTTGGAGGTAGAAGACCAATCAAAATTGTTCTCTTGACCGCGATGGCGCACTAGAAGATTTCCCCCTTCAAACTCCGAGGGGAGACAAACGACAAGAGATCCTACCTGAGTAGAGTCTCTGGGAGTATCTATATGGCTTTTGAAGTGACCAGATGGACCAGAATAGACCTAATACACGCTCGGTGTGATTAGTGGGCTCCTGAAGTGAAAAATTATACCTGGGATCGGTACACACATTGAGCTTGTACAAATCGGAAACAAGTTTTCTGGAGCAGGTAGGATCCTTCGGCTTCTTACTAATATCTGGGAGCAGGATCTGTTCGATATTTTCCACAAGACCAAAGTCGGTCGGGTGGAAGGAGCTTGCGAATTGTGTCGTATCCAATTTTCCGGCTTGACGGTAGTCCGGATCAATAACATCCTTGCCGCCCTTGCCGAATGAGGCCACGGTGCAGTCACTTGCCAGTTGTTTTATTGACGATTCCGAGTCTGATTCAGGCAGGATCACATTGTGGGTAGCTTTGTCCTTGGATGATACCCAGAATAGGTTGATGGGGTCTGAGGACTGGGCATGAGCCTTGCGGGCAGCATTAGAGTTTTTCGCGATACTGATAGAACCGCCACAGGCAAAAGAAGTCTTCGAGCATTCTTTTTCAATTAATTTTTGAAGTTGACTGTAGGTTCCATTCTCGTTTTGCGCCATTGTGCTAGGAAGCCGATCTGATGGGATGGAGCAAGAGTCTGAATTGGACGAGAGACGTGGAGGGGGAGAAACTTGAATAACTGGGATAAATGCTGTTTAAATACATATTTAGGCAGAAGCATAGGCAGGCAGGCAGACAAAGAGACAGGCAGAAGTCATCAGGCAGAAAGACGGATTGAAGTCAGTATCGACGTCACGATGTACATTCAACAATAGATTTGTTTTTAATGTGGGTTCGCTATGGTCCTACGTAGCGAGAGGTAAAGCCTCAATATCTTTTCGTATTGATGATAAAAAGGTCTAACGAAGAAAAAGAAAAGAGAAGCCATATTGGTTGTGCGAAGCCCTGCTTATAAGCGAAGGTATCGGTTCCCAATCGGGACGCAACCAACATACGCAAATCAAGTAAATAATTAATAAACTGAAGACAAAACAAAGCTACAGACAGCCGGGACCGTACTTCTACCCAGGTGACCGCTTCCGTACGGCTGAGCAGACCGGAACTTGTTTTCTATATATACAATGATTCGGTATACTGAATAACTATTTTCTTATTAGAGAAGGGCCATTTAGGCAAACATGCCAAGGGAGTTTTTTTTTTTTTTACAAAACCATGGATCAGGACAAATTTTGACAACATGACGGGTCTATATTGGCCGGTAGGGCTAAATATAAAGAGTGATAGTTCCATATCAGGTTTTTGATTAACCCTTCACAAATGCATTTTGTCTATATACTTGAAGCCATGGATTAGAAAGTAGTTTTTCTGCGTTTACTTGTTCCTCTAATTTGTATTGCAGCATTTCTAAAACAAAACTAAATGCTTCTCGTATCCTTCAATGGCTAGAAGTTTACTTTCAACTCCTCATGGGTCTGGAATAACCAAGGAGATGATGGGTGCGATTATTTTCATTATGAAACCAATCTAAATGAATAATATAGCATCAGATATAACAACAATAGAGACCATTTTCCTAATTCGAATTATCGACTTGAGAGGACGATAGATATCCCCTGAGAATTTTTCGTCAATCGGGTTAAACATCATACGACTAACTTATAGGAGGTCAAACAAACCCAGCAAAGGATGGACGAAACAGCGGATCGAATCTGGTTTGAGTGAAGGGTCACTGCGTGACGTTTTAACTCTATTTTAGCCTGTATAGTTGCTTCTATTAATCCTTCTTGTCCCATAGAGACAGGGAATCACACCGGCACTTGAAGAGCTAACACCAGATTTGGTAGTGGTTTGCGAGCCTTGAGATCCTGCTAAATTTTAGCCTGGGGAAACCAACAATTGATAACCTTTGTAATTCATACAGATAGCATATATACGTATTACATGCATACAACCCCGGCATGTTCACGCATGAAACAGGGGCCCACTCGCTGTCAGTGAATGTCACATCCCCCAGGTTCCAAGATTGGCGATGCAGGGTCTCAATCCTCAGCTAGCTTTCTCCAGACTCTTTGAACCGAGCATGCCTATGTTCTCGGTATATTAAAAACCCGAAGTTTCGGCGTGACGATCTTATCAGAATCCGGGCCACATATACAACCACCGCAGTCAGCTCTCCCGAAAACACCACACTGAAATGAATCATAAGACTGTCAACCATGCATATGGATGCAACATCAATGAAATGAAATGCCCCCGAATATCGTCCAAGCGGTGGTATTCCAGGAATGGGAATCGGCTAGCTGACTGCCTGCATGGATTATTCTGCGTAGTACGCTGCTTCTCTGATGATTTTGATCTTGTCAACCTCAGTTCTTCAAGTTCCGCCAATGAATTAACAGCATTCTTACTTTAAACTTCATTTCTAGTTGAACGCTTGACCCAGCTTTTCTTCGTTGTACGTAAGTTAGTCCGTCGTTTCAAGCAAATTAACACAATAAGGTACGAACTAAGGTCATTTCTTCGCGAAAATATTGAAACGAGCAATCGCCAACAGTTCAACGGCTCCTTCATTTCTTTTTGATGTACAAAATACTGTCCGAAAATGTTAAAAAGCCGTGACTTTCTTCAGCTCTTGCGCTTTTCTTTGCCCTCTATGACGCAGCTGTCAGAAGAACTGAGAACCAATTCTTGACTTTGGCTAATCTTGACTTTTTGAGTATTCTATTCTAATCAACGAGCGCAATGTTTCTCTTTGTCCTCGAACCGGTCTTGCCATCTGGACTCAGGGGACCTTGGGCCAACTGTCTGGGACAGTCGGGCCTACATCCACCTTCACCCACAAGGCCGACATCATCGTGTGCGACGTCACTGACTACGGTGCTTCGTCAGACGCTGACTTTGGAGTGGCCTTCCTCGCAGCATGGGATGCATGTGCTGCAAATGGCGAAGGGGGTTTGGTGTATATCCCGCCGGGCGAGTACCCTCTGCAGACTGCTGTCTCCATAAAGGATACTGACAATATGGCCGTCCAATTTGACGGCACCGTTTACCGTGATGCAGAAATCACGGCGGATTATTTCTTTGCATTCGATAATCTACATAATTTTGAGTTCTTCAGCGGCAATTCTGAAGGAGCCATTCAAGGTTATGGGTATGAATACCTCGAGGATGGGGATTATGGTGCCCGTCTGCTCCTCATCAGGACACTGCCAATGTCTCCCTCCACGGTCTGACCCTGGTTGACTCTCCTTCCTACTATGTCAACATTGTTACCTGTGAAAACATGGAGATATATAACATGCACGTTTACGGCGCGACAACCCTGGGTGCCGACGACGCCTTTGACGTGTCGGGTGAAAACATCTGGGTTCACGATGTGGAAGTCACAAATGGTGACGAGTGCGTTACGGTCAAGAGCCCATCTAGCAACTTTTTGATTGAGTCTATCTATTGCAACCTGGGTGGAGGAACTGCAATTGGATCACTCGGATTGCACTCAACCGTGACAGACATCTCATACAAAAACTTATACATGAATGATGCCGATGCCTGCTATCTCAAAACTAACGGCGGCACTGGAAGTGTGACATCTGTGACCTGGGATACTGTGTATTTACATGGCTCTTCTTATCCTTTGGCCATTGATGAAGCCTGGGGTGATTATTCAGGCGGCGAGGGGGTCGAAGTGTCGGGTCTGACTTTCACGGTACGTCCACTTTGCGTCTTGCTTATTGTTCCCTTTATGAACCTTGTCAGACAGCTAATATTGCTCATGCGATTCCCAGAACTGGTATGGATACAATACGGATAACTCACGCCCCGTCATCAGACTTGAGTGCAACGAAAGTGTCCCATGCACTGATATTACCCTCAAAGATATTGCCCTCTGGACTGAAGATGGCACTTACGTTGACTGGCTGTGCGAGAATGCGTATGGCTCCGGCTACTGTCTCAAGAGCGATGACAACGACGCTGTTGCATATACTACCAATGATGTTCAGTCTACTGTTTTGTAAGCTGCCTTGCACTAACCACCTCTTCCTTGATATCTGCTCAGAAGGAGTCAAAGATATAGAGAAACTCATTAACTGGTTTATACACAGAAACTACGAGCTCCCGGGCACCATGGCTGGAGACCTCACAGCCGCTCTCAGTCCTACGACGTCCTTCACCATCCCATCTATGCCCACCAGCTTTTCCCCTGGTCTTGAGCCATACTCGGCTCTACTGTCGTACAGTGGTGCAGCCGTCTATACTGCCGTGCAGCGTCGTGGAGTGCCAGTGGCGGTGGCATCGGCAACCCCGGTTTAATGAGACCAGATAGGGCAAAGTATTCTCTTTTGAATATTTTTCTTGTTTATTGCCTAAAAAATACCTGTCTTTTATCTCTTTCTTTCTATTCTCATCCTGGACGGAAAGCGTGCCCTTTATGTGCCAGCACATGTACTATAACACATGGATTAACTATTGCTGGATAAATGAATTCATTCATGCATGCAAATATACGCTTAGGGTTACGGCCGGATGAGCCCTACACGGCGTGCCGACAAACCTGTAGCACCTCTTATCTGTAAGCTGGCACTTTTGGAACATAAATATCAAATTCAAAAAAAAAAAAAAAAAAAAAAGAGAGAAAAAAGTAAATTTATATACAACAGACGGGATTCGCTGATGGTCACCCACTCAACTACTAACCGACCGGCGTGTGGCTTAAGTACGGCTGAGCGGACGGGAAGCCCTGTTTTCCACACCCTATGGTCGTATATGCTGGAAGGAGGAATAGATTGCCATATAAATCGGATGGAGCTAGCGAAGAACAAAAGTAAGACCAGGAGAAAAGTGATAGATACAGTCAAATTCGTCGTTGGCTGGGAGGTATCAAATTGGGAAATCAGGGATAGGGCTACTTTGGGAATAACCTCATCGGAACCGAATGAGGAAATCGCTTACCACCGGTGTGGGTATAAATGGCTCTGCACCGCATGTAATGAAATGTTTGCTTCCATTTCCATCCCATGTTGGATATTTCATTAGACAAGCACCGGATTTACCAAGCATATTTCCTTCAAGGTCATAAAAGAACCACTACTCTGTCAACCCTGCTCGAAAACCGTAGCATCCTATGATACTTGAAATGCAAGAAGATATCTCCTATGATAGATGACTAGTCAAATCGTTTCAGTTACGTCTGATGCCACAGTACAGCAATAAAGGTGACCTCGTCCAGTTTGTGATAGCCCTAATCTCTGCTATCAATCACCATATCTTAATATCTATCTCTAGCCTCTATAATTAAGAAGAATTGTAAGGTCTCTACTCACAGTGATCTAGTCACCTCGTGGGTGTCTGTGGTCGGTTCCCAATAAATGGCTACCTCAATCGACCATCTCTAAGATCGCCTTTGGGGTGCCTGAGGAAACCCTTTCAGCCTCAGGCATACAGGAAGCGGGTTTTCCCCAATCGACCATCTTGTTTTCTCCTCCCCATCTCCAGCTCTCGATCACTCTTGACAGTCATCTCTTTTCTTCACATTTGCGACTGGGGTCAACCCCCCTATTGCATGCGCGTATCTTGGTCTCTGCCTACACATATCATTCTCTCTTGAGCGACTCTGTCATAGAATACTCATTTTGGACTCACACTAGAACTCGATTGTCAATCCACGTGCGACTTCCCCCCAACATCCATTTCATCCCCATACTAACAACTCTCTGAACACAGTGCTAATATGGCAACCATGAAGCGTCAGAAATCGTCTGCTCCACAGGACACTTCAACTGACGACCACAATCCTGTCAACAATGGGCTAACGAATAAACTCCTGCCAAGCACCAATATCGACGCTCTACGCTCTTTACAATCCCAGTTGTTCAGCAAGTCTATCCGCGATCCCACAGACCAGGCAGAAATTATAGCTTCCTACATGCTTGAGACTTTTGATCAAGTCACCAGCTGTTCTGATGATATGATGGCCAGATTGGGCACATCCAAGCGTTTCAGCACACAGCACTTCCAGGCGGGAATAGACAAGGCCATGGACTTAACACGACTGCCAGTGGTACAGAATTATGACAACACCCTATCTGTAGTGCGGCCCTCTTTTGCTGCGGTGCTCCAGGATCGCTTCTTGACCTTCACGGAGATCGATAACATTCTGAAACACAATCGAAAAAGTTGTTTACGTGATCTAACGTCGTATTACCGCCCATGGTCTCAGCCTCCCGATGCAATTGTCGATTGGTGGCGCCGGAATTCTGATCAGTTGGACGCGGAGCAGATGTGGGCTCTTCCAGATGACCAGGTGGGAGAGCATTTGCGCAAGATGGACCCCTCTGCTGAACTCGTGGATGCATCGGAGGAGGAACAGGATGTATCGAGAAGGAATAAAGGACAATAGGTTGCGCATACTTTTTTCAAGCATGAAAATCTATAAAATCTAATGAAGGGCCACGGAGATGATGGTGCTGTCGAGTGTCATCAACAAGGTACCAAGGGAGAGGAACAACAATGCCATAACAAGCTGAAGACCTGTATGATAACAACTTCCCGATAGAGCACATTAATCTACACAACAACTCCACGTTCAAAGAAATTTTCCACAATCAAGACCAGCTTGAGATAGACATCAGGAGAATGCACCACCAAGTCCGGCCAGCCCGCCACTGTTGACATGGTATCGTCATGTCCTGCAAATATCAACACTTCGAGGTCTTCTTCGAGAGTAGCTGTAAGATGCCGAAGCGCTTGCTCAGCAACCCCGAATCTAACATTACTGTACTGGATCAATGTCAACGCGTCCTTATATCCATTGACACGATTTACCATTTCCAGCGGCGTTGCAGGCAGCATTCGATTGATATATAGAAGCATCGTCGGGAAGAAAGCGTGAGCTCCTCTAAGAATTTGATTTTCGCTTATCAGTCTCGAAATAAGAAGATACCATAGCCAAGAAAAAATGAGACATGGAAAAATAGGGGACGTAGAGACGTACAGAGAGATAGGCCAGTGGCCAATAACATCGTACTTAACGGCACTTTGTATGAGTTCCACAACATTATGAACTGATCGTTCCAGTACTTTCTTTATTCCCTGGCGTTCATTTAGTTGTCTTTCGAGAGATATGTCTTGGTTTTGAATTTGGAGCAGCATTATCTGTGTGTTGGCAAGTCTAATTCGGCTCGACCTAAATGCAGGTAAGCGATGGAGCCCGTCAGCGAGAGGTTCATGTACTCACTGATAATAAATAGAAACAAGTATTGCGTGCGACATAACAGGTAGGTCTTCTCTTTGCTGCAATATATGGTCAAGTGGTATTTCTCCCCATGCGTCCAATTGTTGATTCGCGCGCTTTATTGTTTCCATGGTATCAGCAACGTCCTTCGTGGTGAGCTCTTTCACTCCTCGCAACACATCTTTAATATCTTCCGCTAAAGTCACTATCTCGGTCAGAATTCCACTCAGTCGCGATAACTTGACCGAAAGATAGGTAAGAATCTGTTTCGATTTGGCAGAGTACACCCTTGAAGTTGAGACTTCGGAAGTCAGATCTTGTTCCGTCAGAAGATCATGTAGGGGGTCGTATTCAGCAAGTGGAATTAGAAGTCGTCTGCGAACCCCTAAAGACAGGATTCGATCACGGATAATACATGAACACCACAAGCGTCGATATTGTAAAGTTTTATTGTTTGTGCTGATATCAGCTATATCGTTGTTGGGAAGATGGGCACCGCATTTCCGGGCATGAGAAACGGCCTTTTCCAACCAACCGACATTGCACTGTGGATTATTCATCGCAAAACGGAATGATAGAAGAAGTGTTCCTTGAGCAATGGAAAGGGGGTCCGATTCAGCCTGTAGCTCAAACAAGATCTGTATTATTGTGAGTATATTTTCTGGCAAAAATGTAGCTCGGAAAGATTAGACCTTTGCGCGCTCATAAAAAGTATCTCGCGCTTCTTCATAATGGAGAAACCCGAGGCCTGTGATGGTACTGTGATCGACTAACTTTTTTTTTATCGTTCGTTAATATATGCGCGAGATATACGAAATATTTCCAGAGTAAACTTACGCCGGCTGTGGCAAACAACATTGCTTGGAGCACAAACAAGGATATCGTTGAACCATCTCCGGATGATCCGGCGGAGTATATTTGCCAAAATCGAGACTCGTCCAACACAGGAAGATACGGGTGTATATATTGAAAGTAATGCGCAAAGAAATCATCGAGCTGAGACTGCTGCGGTAGATAAAGACATCCCGAAAGTTCCAGCGACGCTTGATCGCTCATAGAAAGATGGTCTGACGAGTCTAACTTGGCGAATGCATAGGTGGAATAGAGCCGGAAATGCGACGGGTCTGCCACTCTCATGGAGCCATGCTTGAAAAGTACCTGCGGTTCGGTCCTTTCGCGCGGCGGATACGGATTCAAAATGTGATTAAATATTTGCTGCATGAAGCACAGGCATTAGTCAGAAACAATCGCCTCATCAGATGGCTCCAAGACAAGGATACGCACCGTTTCAAGGTCCTCCATGCTGCATTTCAGTTGTGCGATGTGAATAAGGACTTTTGCCAAAAGATCAAAGATTTCATAGCGAACGACCAGTTCGAGGTAGGAAGTAAAGAAGCACCCATGCGCCAAAACCGAATAATAGCCGTGCGTTTTTCTTGACTCGTCCTATTTATTATCGAGCACTCCAACAAAACCCCGCAAATTCACGGACGGTCGGCGACGGACCGAATCGTGGGGAAGCAGTCTAGCCCTCGGAGGGTCTCGTCCTATGAAAATAGACTGTTTGTTCTAGCATTCAATAGAATCAATACCGATCGGTCCGAACCAGCCAGTCTGTAAGTGCTAGTTGTTTAGCAGAAAATGGCGAGCAGGTTGTATAAATATCCATCCATAAGAAAACAACGCCGAGATAGGCTCGGAGACGAGACCGCTTACCTTCGGCGCCTGGATGCATACATTACTTAGGGTTTGCTGCCCCCAGCTCGGCGCCGAAGGATGGATTGATTCACTCAACAACAGCTATAAATTTGCTGGTGTCGACCTTGCTCCTAGTCGGGATTATTAATTTCTATTCACGAACTAGCAGTTGTCAATTTATCGGTGTACCTAGAATGCGAAGGCACAAGCTATCCTTCAGCAATCTTACACCATCTAGGAACCACGTATTTGTATATAACGCAGCGTAGGAAAGACAATATACATTTTGCAGCCCGCGTATACAATCAATATTTATTATTAATAAATTATTTCACCGGCCCTTGTACCTTTCTAGAATACGCCAGTTTCGCTGCACCCCTCCCGAGTGCCCCGGCCCGGCAGCTTATTTAGCCCTAACCACCACGAAGCCTACCTAGATACAAACCTAGGCATGTTTTATAATGTTCTTCTACCAAAAAAAGTATAAAATTTTAATATTTAATATACATAAATACTTTATATGAATGTCCTTAACTAAACAGAATTATCAGTGCCCATGAATTATCGTGTGGCTTACAGCTTACCCATCCGAGCCCTAAGACCTAACTGAGTCTTCCGCATCCGGAACAGAAATCATCATGCTGTCATGACTTCGCCCAGTGTAACTCTATACTTCATTAACCATAAACTCTTTTTTATGTTGATAATGGCTTAGAGGGAAAGCCACAATTGGTAGTATTTTTATTTTTCGCGTACCTAGCTAATTCGTATATATAAAGAAGTCCACGGGTCCCGATGGTATAGTCCTATGAAATAAATATCAGGGAGAAAAAAGCAATTGCAACTTTCGACTGGAGCAAATGGTATTTTCTTCCAAGGTTACAAAGCTTTGATCGTCTATCCATGAGCACAAACCACGCCCTGGAAGTAAACAACGTCCATGACCCAATTTGTCCGTTTCCGGCCATGGTGATTTGAATTTATTCCTTTGCAGCCAGGTTCTCTAGATGATTTTAACAAGCAAGTCCTTATTCAGATACGACTTCGGATCATGACGGATAGACTCAAGGTTGGCCTCGACCATGGTTTCCAAGGGTTTTTCTCCTGCAGGTACTAGAGTGACCTCTCTCTGACACAAACGATCCGAGTCAAATCGTATATAGCTGTAGCCTTTCCCCAGACCCAAGTCGAATGATAATTCTCCCCTTATATTTTATCTGGATAACAGTATTTGACGGCGTTCCTCTCTGTGTCAATCAATCATGCACGCTATTCAGCTATTCGTTTTCCTGCTACTGCAAGTGTCTCTTCAAGCTTCTGCACAGACTGTGTGGGCAGCCTTTGGTTTCAATGTACACGGAGATAGTACGCCAGCTCTTCTCAAACAGCCGAGAGCATTGACTCCGCTGGGAGCAAGAGATCTGTACGATATCGGAGGCAACTTTCGTGACCGTTACATACTCGGCGGCTCTGTGAATGCATCAAAGACTACCTGGATACATAATCTCACTCAACATAAATTGGACTCCGAGCAGGTCAGGGTATATACTACTTCGGATCAGTTCAATGAAGCGTCTGCTCTTGCTTTTTTGCAAGGCTTATACCCGCCCCTGGGAAATGCGAATCAGTCCTACACATTCGTCGACGACACTTACATGTTGGCGAATGGCTCCATTGTTGGCTCACCTTTGAATGATTATCAATACCCACATATCTATGCCTCCAGTTTGGCGGACCCCAACTCAATACTTGTCGCAGGTCAAGCCGACTGTAATAACTACCACAGCCTGCAGGAAAGATATCAAAGAAGTTCCGAGTTCAAGAAAATTGAGTCAGAGAACGCAGAATTTTACTCCGATCTATACAACATTGCCCTCGAGGGTTTAATGAGCAAAAACATGGCAAGCTATGCCATGGCGACACAAATATTCGAGTACCTGCAATATGGGTATTTGCACAATCAGAGCTTGGAATCAGCGCTAGGAGCAACTGACTTGCAAAGAGCAAGAGTATTGGCAAATAAATATGCTTTTGCGACAAATGGGAACTTGACTTCCTCGGAAAGTGGTAGCGGCTCGCGAGTTCGTGCTATTGCAGGACGCACTTTGTCTCGACTTATTCTCCAGTCTCTGGAAACAAATATACAGACCAGGGGATTTGCATCTAAGATGACTTTGGCGTTTGGTAGCATGGAACCTGTCGTCGCTTTTGCGTCCCTTAGCCAGCTCGCGTCGTCAATGAACAGCGAGTTTTATGGCATGCCGGTCCTTGGGTCGTCTATGATCCTCGAGCTCTTCAGTATGGGTTCGACTTCTTCGGGCACTAGATATCCCGATATATCAGATCTATATGTTCGATTCCTCTTTCGCAACAGCTCCTCCGCAAACCAAGCTTTCACTCAATACCCCTTGTTCGGTTATAGTCCGAGTCAGATCGATATTCCTTTCACAGAATTTGCTGCAAGGCTTAAAAGTCTCCTGCTTCCATCGACGGAATCATGGTGCGACGCTTGTGATAGTTCTCCGATGTTCTGTCTTGGTGCGGCCAGTAAGGGCAAGAAATCTACAAAAGAACGGTTGAGTTTGGCTGGTGCTGGTGGTATAGGAGCAGGTGTCACCCTCGCTGTCGTAGCGGTGGCGGCGGGTATTGCATGGCTCTGTGGTATTGGCTTGTATCGTCGACGCAAATCGACAGGTCTCGGAGGAGGATTCAAGGGAAATAAGAAGATGGCCAGTGACCAAGATGTCAGCTATGCAAACTCGGCCAATGGTACCTTCCATAAAATCACTGACCCGAGCCGGGAGAACGCGACAGCAAAGAGTCATGAGCGTACAGGCAGCTGGGAGATGAAAAACAACGGCCGCACGTCGGGCGATAATGTCTCACAGCTGGACGATGAAGCAGATATAGTCGATATCAGCGCCAACACGGAACCGGTCAAATGCCATCAGATTGTGTGATGGACGGTTAGAGAGCACGAGATTGTTAGTTATTGGTTAGGTAGTATCCATAATAATTTTGATATGAATCATATTTTCTTCCAAAGTTCTTACATGGCTGGTGAGGGAAGCAGCGAAGTCACGGGTTGCCTACCCCCAAATAGGAAAGAACCCCTTGACCTCGCCATGGGGCAAGAGCAATAGCATCGCTCATGCCTTCCAGTGCACAGCCGTCTTTCCTGCCTGCTAAATGCTTTTCTTACGCTGACCCCGAGAGTATTCCTCAAATCCCACCTCAACCAAACCTCATTCATAGAGCTCTCAGCTTCTTTCTCACATTGCACGTTTTTGCTGAAATCCCCATCGAATATCATCGTTTTCTCGTCATTGTAGTCTTCCCGATTGGAGCCTTCGAACATCTGTTGGCCATGAAGACGAAGTATACCATTACTGAATTGTTGGCCTTGCGAGGCAATGCTGCCGTTGATGTAGGCCAGTTCACTATACATGCATTGGAAAGTGAGTCTTCCAGGTTCACAGTTTACGAGATCAATATTAACTTGCCTAGACAATTTGTTACGACGCAGCAAGTCTGTTCCAAACACCGAGCGAGAAACGACGCCAATCGAGTCAAGACAAAACGGACGTTCCACAACTACCTCGGAGGATTCGTTCCCAAAGTCAACCTCGCAACCTCCGAATGCCATTCAGGATAATACCACAGAGAGTGATTCTGGCTTTGTCAAGTTCTTGAAGCAGCACACATCACCCAAACATCAACGAGTCACGCCAGGCGGCAAAGTCGTTCATGTTGACGGCCATCTTCCTATCCCCGAGTTCAAGCCACCGCCAGCCAAGACAAGTGATGATTGTCCTCAAAAGATTGGAAAAGATCCAGCAAATTTTATCGGCTTGCAGGGAGCCAGTACAACAAAGAAAACGGCTCAGAGTTCTGGCGTGTCCTCCAACCCGAATATCTCTAAGCTCGATCCGTCATATGGAGGTCCAGCTGACGAGAGAATCGTAATAGGACCAGCAGGCATGACCACAGCTACTTGCAGCGAGGAAACTGGTCCACAAATTGCGACTTTGTATCCATCTTTGCAATCACTACAGCAATTGCAGGTTCCACTCATGGGATCTGACGTTTACCGGCAACAACCGTTAGCATTGGCTCAAGGCTTTGGCCCTATTTTACAAGTGACGCAGACAGGCCGGGAGGCACTAGGAGCACCAGGTTTTCATACCTATCCCCAATTGGTTCTTCCTGATACGACAACGTGGTATCAAAGTGCCCCGCAATCATATGTGAATAAAAATCCAATGCTTCACAATTTGTCCCACCAACAAACTGCTCCTTTGTTGGCAACCGTCTGGCCAACTGTAGGAAAGCAAGGCGCAACAGTCCCTACTATTGGCCTACCAGATTCTCAAGTCACTCTTCCTGCTTCATATCCCGTTGCTGGCCAAAACACTCTCACGACTCAGATAGTCCCACCCGTGACGTCTTATCCAGGGTCACTTTCAACCTACGTCGCAGATCAAAACACGCAACGATCACTTCAAGACTTGACCAAAGAATATCAGAGTCTATCATCTCAACTAGCGAATCTCGATCGATACATGGCAATTCACACTTTCGAGATGGATGCAGAAACAAAGAAGAGCCTTGTGGAGCAGAGGAGGGGTCTGGTTAAGGAACTAGACACGGCAAGGCGATACAAAGAACATCTTGAGTCTAACATCAAACTCCCATCCGCCAGCATAGAACCAGTGTCAGTGCCTATACTTCAACATGACCCAGTCAGCAGCTTGGGACTTGCCTCGCATCCTACTTTATCACGCTTGATCGCACTGGAACAGTCAGCAGAGTATCCCACGTCTTCCCTGCCAATGCCATTGAATTCTATCAACACAGTGCCTTTGCAGTTTTCTCAAGCAGGATACTTGCCTGTAATTCCCACCATGGCTAATTGGGGTGAATATCCATACAACGCCCACCTGTCTCAAGACGCACAATTTATCCCACAAACTTATTCACTTACCAACCAACTCAATGATTTGAGCACAGCGTCTCAATCAAAGAATATACTTAGGCAGCAGAGTCGCTCAGATAGCTCCACATCTCCTTCCCTAATGAATATCAACCAACTACATCGCCAAATCCAAGAAGCAGCCAGAAGAGGAGAACCTGTCGATGGACTGTTTGACGAGTTGGCAAAGATGACCGAAAAATCCGCTGCCCAGCGAAATATACGAAGAACCGGTTCCTTCGCAGGTAGTCAGCCCAATGGTGCAGCCAGTGACAGGACAAGCAGTAGCTTGCACCAAACTTTTTCATCTCTGGACTTCACTTCGTGTCGTGAGGAAGGCTCTCATACTGAAACATCGGACAATCGAGTGTCAAAATCATCGTCTTCCAGCTGGATGGTTGTAGACGGGCAAGCGTAAGTTTACATGTCACTCATACTGTTTCTCAAAAGCCATCCTAATGAATTCTACAGTAGTTGTGCAAATTCCGCAGACGCTACAGGAGCTTCCCCTGGGGTTCATACCAGTCCTCGCAAGGGCCCGAGTCAAAGCCAGCCAGGCTCTCATCCAGAGAAAGATTCAATCATGTCCAAACAACCTCTCAAATCGCTCCGACACAGCCGTGAAACAAGATCAAAGGGATTTGGTAGCCAGGCTGGACCCGGAAACGCAATGAAGAAACCACAGGGCAGTCGATCTGTGATGCTGACTCCATGGGTTGGTCGGGCAGAGCATGATATCGCGGCATCCAAGGCATGCGCCCCTGTCATTTCTCGAGTTAACGCGCGCGGATTTCTTCCATCATTCGACGGTGCGAATGACTACGATGCACAACGCTCCATGATCATGGTTGACGATGAAAACGATAATGCCTCAAAAAAGAGTACGGAGAACCAGTCGTGGTATCTAAAGGTACCTCGCCCTAAACCCACTCGCTCTGAGGTTCGCCAGTTTTTCCTCCATATTGAAGAAGAAGAACGCCAGATGATCCATAGGTATCAGATTCAATCTTTGGGAGAACGTGAGGTACTTAGGAATTAGAAGTGGCTTGCCTTGGAGCGACGAAAACGAATACGACCGGGAGGGCAATACAATATACTAACAGGTCCCAATCAATCAATGGAGGCTTTCTCGCTGGAAAGGACGACGGTCAAAGAACTTATCAAATTACACTACAGCCATAACTTGTATGATCAATCTCACACGGCAGCATTGTTCGTTGCTTATCAATTCTGACTTAGATACTTTAGACTCAGCACGATGCAGTTAGTTAGATGAATAGCTTAGTCAAAATCAGGCAGTGAATCAACCATGAGTATAGATAAATCGCCGACGGCTTCTGGTAAAACCATAGATATGTTGTGCAGGGGCCTCTCCAACCAAATGCAACTTCGAGATTACAATAGCAAGATAATTTAAAGATCTCCTGGGATCTATATGAAGAAGGCAGTATTTATATACAGTATTTACATGAGAAGGGCTCTAGATGTTTATAAGTGATTGCTGATAGACAACATGATATAGGGGATGGTGCTTACACTTTTGTCATCCCACTATAATTTAGCTTGACCATTGTTTGCATTGACCTTTGGTGGCAATTATTCCTTGGGGGGTTCATATATCCCCGCAGCTGATCACCAAACTACCACCTCGGGGTGACAATGGCATCATTCCTGTCGCTTGTCATTGGTGTTTTTCTAGACAAAATAGTGTTGAATCTGGACAGACAACCATGTCCTATCAGACCAAGATAACCCAACAAACCTAGGAAAAATAGGCCGACCTATCCGGCACCGAGTTGATCTGTCAAATGTCAATCAGCGTGGAATCGTAGTTCCGAGTTTGAAGGCGATCCCAGGCTCAACTCTCTCTGGAGTCTGTGTAATCAGAGTGTAGAGAGTAGAGAGTAGAATATTGATACTGTCGATATTTTCATGTCTCGCCTTGTTGATTTGTACTCTGGTACCAGAGCGAGCGTGCATCCAGCAATGGCGGCCAGTGGCTGGCAAAGGCCTAGACTGCGACTAGCAGCCATTACTTGTATTTACACGCCGCTACTGCTGCTCGCCATAGTAAATGCGGACAATCATCGTCAAAATACACGACCTTACAAGCCCGTACACAATACACGGAATGCCACCTCGACGTCTGTCACCCCAAGGAATTTTTTTTTTTTTTGATCGAGGTTTATATTTCTTTCTGCGACAGATCTGTTAAACAGGCGATTTGCAGTATTTCCGAAATCGACTCGACTGTATCTCGCATCTATCCAGCGGCGCTCAGCGTCCAGTGTTCCGTCTCACGCTGCTGACCCACCCTTACTTACGTCTGCGCCGCTCCACACTCCCGTTCCTTTCCCAGTTGGTTGTGGACAGCCGCCTCCCCTCACATCAACCGCACCTGGAAAGTACTGGACACCATCCTTTCGCCGTACACAGACACAGCAGCAGTGCTTGCAACTTCACCGGCACACTCTTTTTCCGCGCTCTTCATGATCGTCCCCCCATCGTTCGCTTCCATGCCTGCTCGGGGTCGACAATAACTCGTCCTTCTCTGGGAGACGCTCGGACTCGGTTCGGTTGCATCAGTTCCTCGCCTCATCCCAGACGCCGTTGTACTTAGTGCTTCTGCCGCTTATCAATCAATTTTTATCTCGTATTTTCCCACCCAAGTTCGCCTTCACTTGGTCAGCGTTCACGTTGGATTCGATATATATCGATTCGCTGGCGAGTCGCTGCTTTTCGAAAGGCATCGCCCTCCACAATGACGCAGTTATTCACCACCTCGAATCCGTCTCCCGTTCCGTCAGAGAAACGCAACTTCCATGGCCTCTCCCTCTCCTCCAAGAAACACAGCAGCAACAACAGCAATAGTAATGAATCCTCAACGAATCACCTCCCGACCAAGATCAAGAATTTCTTCCGTATCAACAGTTCAAATAATGGAGGGACAAATAGCAATAGCCACAGCTCGGAACGAGAACTAAAGGATCACAGCGGCTCCGGCAGTCATCACCAGAAATCGGACTCAAGATCGAACACCAGACAATCCCGTTTCTTGCCTACGATTGGTCGCAACCGCTCGACTACCGTGGCAAGCGAGGGTAATCCTCTGGATGACAGCGTCTCTCCAACGGCTCATGCCAACCCCTACTTTGCCCACCAAGGCCATCCCGCTTTGCGCCATCGCAATGAAGGGTCTCTCCCCTCGACCCCGCCTGATGTTCCCGAGTTGCAAGTTCAAGGAATAGCTCCTGTGGACCAGGCGACTACTGCCGGAAAGGAAGAACTAGCACGAAAGCTTCGCCGAGTAGCATCCGCACCAAATGCCCAAGGACTGTTCGCCGACGGCCAGTCTGACGATCGACCGCGGACAGCAGAATTGGGTAAAGAACCGCTGGTGGAGCAAGGAGGAGATGAGACCCTAGTTGGCCTTGCAAATTCATCAGTGGAGGCCCTGGGAGTACCAGGTATCGGCCCAGATGGGAAGATTCCTTCTCCGGGCCAGATTAGAGCAGCATCTTCTGGCGCTTTCCGGAGAACCTATAGCTCGAATTCAATCAAGGTGCGCAACGTGGAGGTTGGACCAGGCAGCTTTGATAAGATCAAGTTGATCGGCAAAGGAGACGTCGGCAAGGTTTATCTAGTGAGGGAGAAGAAATCTAACCGACTCTACGCCATGAAAGGTAGGTTCAACTTTGCAACCTCTCCGAGAAAAAAAAAGAAATGAACCAGAAAAATGCTGACTTCATTTTACAGTACTGAGCAAGAAAGAGATGATCAAGCGTAACAAAATTAAGCGCGCGCTGGCGGAGCAAGAAATCTTGGCTACGAGCAACCACCCTTTCATTGTGACGCTATATCACTCATTTCAGTCAGAGGACTTTTTGTATCTCTGCATGGAGTATTGCAGCGGCGGGGAGTTTTTCAGGGCTCTGCAGACTCGCCCCGGAAAATGTATTCCGGAGGACGATGCCCGATTTTATGCAGCGGAAGTCACGGCGGCTTTGGAATATCTTCACTTGATGGGTTTTATATACCGTGATTTAAAACCTGAGAGTGAGTTGCACTCTATCTGAAGAGATTCCAAAAGATTCTTCAAAACTGATTGTCTCTACTACAGATATTCTTCTCCACCAGTCCGGCCATATCATGTTGTCTGACTTTGATCTTTCCAAACAATCGGGACCCGGCGGGGCTCCTACGATGATCCTAGGGCGCAATGGTAACGGTCCATCGTCGCTGCCAACAATCGATACCAAGTCATGTATAGCCGACTTCCGAACGAACTCGTTTGTCGGGACAGAAGAATACATCGCCCCTGAAGTGATTCAAGGTTGTGGTCATACCAGTGCTGTTGACTGGTGGACACTGGGAATCTTGATTTATGAGATGTTGTACGGCACGACGCCATTCAAGGGCAAAAACCGCACTTCCACATTCTCCAACATTCTTCGAAACGACGTGCCATTCCCCGAGCACGGCGGAGCGCAACAAATTTCTAAGTATATTTTTCTGGTCTCAACCGGGTTCCATATGTGTGGCTAACACTTTTCTAGTCTGTGCAAATCTCTCATCCGAAAACTGCTCATTAAGGATGAAACAAAACGCCTCGGAGCAAGAGCAGGTGCTTCCGATGTCAAGACACATCCTTTTTTCCGGCAAACATCTTGGGCTCTGATCCGTCATATGAAGCCACCCATGATACCTCACCAGGGACGAGGCATTGACACCCTTAATTTCCGCAATGTCAAAGAAAGCGCCAGCGTTGATATCGGAGGCACAACAGACAAGATCAAAGGCGTTCCACTAGACTCCGGCCTTGCCACTCCTAGTGGAGAAATCTCCGACCCGTTTGAGGAATTCAACAGCGTCACTCTTCATCATGAGGGTGACAATTAAGAGAGATAATGCGGCGTGTACTGCATACTAAATTTCCTTCGATTTCGCTCAATATCGATATTGAATCCAATTCATAAGGAAAAGTTTTTTGACGACTATGCTGTAACGATTAAATGCGAATTTGATCCTATTTTTTTTTTCTTTTTGAATCTGCCTGGGGGTTTTATGGTGCTTGGAGTTATTAATTATGGGTGACCTGTTTCGATGTTTATCAAATTGTTCTGTGGAATCACTACATCCATCTTTTTGGACTTCTTTTCCCATCTTCATGCATTGCATTTTGTTTCTTGATGTTTTCAACGAGTGTGTTTCTACTGCCTCTCAGGGTTTGTCTTGTCTTCAGCCTCTGGCCATTGCCTTACAATGAGAGGTTTATGCATGTATTTGGGACTTGCATTTTGTGTTGCATTAGTCATGTCTCTTTTACTACTGTTGATTTTTTCTCACGAGCGTTACAACGAAAACGTGACGAATTCTATCTGTTCAAGGAGCATTCATTGAGCGATGTTTCAAGAATCACATGTATTCCAGACCTTTCTCGTGTAACTCAGCTTATTTTGTGCGGCGTAATATACACGCTGCCTACGTTCGCTTATAAGTCCCTCCTCGCATTTGTAATCGATATGTCAATTTGATAATAATTGGTGTGAAAGCGTGTAGGAAGCTGAAGCTTGTAGATGGCTGACAATGGACATCTGCAGCGTTGATCGCCTACCACTGACCTGTCCACTAACTAACTAACGTAATCGGTAAGCGAGCGGGCCATGTAAGCGAGCGGGCCATGTAAGCGAGCGGGCCATTTTCTCTAGAAAACGCGCTCTATATTGATTACTAGATTTCAACGTGTCAATATGCCACCAATTCGTACAGGAAATATATAAAACTCAAGTAATCAAGAAAGCAAGATATTACTTGCTATTTCCAATTTAAAAAATGGAAGAATTCAAACTATATATAAAGCTATATAGATCTATAATATTTTTTATATAACTCTCCAACATCAACTTACTGGCATCGAATATCGAGCTAAAAAATGCATAAATAATCATAAATTAACCAGATTGGAGAAGGAATCGCTTATAAAATAAATATTAAATCTAGATAAGCAAGGATTACCTCCCCAATCTTTTATGGTATAAAATATAACTAATATTCTTCTTTTTTAATATAAAAATTAGTAGGTTAGAGAAAAATAGGTATATAACCTAGTTTAATATCACTTAAAACTAAAAACATGATTTTTATGAAGATATAACTATAAATATACTAAATACAAAGATCTAAAAATAATTAAAGAGTATTTTAATTATATATAAAAGATTATAACTAAGTATAGAATCCTATCAGAGAATATCTATAACTTCAATAAAACTAGCTTTATAATAGGCTTTTGTGTAAGCGTAAAAATTATTACTAAAAGCAATCAATATAGCTACCTACATCTACTATAATCTAGTAATTAAGAATAGATAATTATAATTAAAATAATTAACTCTACTAATTAGGCCTTACTTTTATATATAATTTTTAAAGCCTTAAAATACTCTTAAGAAGCCTAGTTTAAGACCCTTCTAAATAATTAAAAGATTAATATTAGTGATAATAAGTAAACAACAGATTAGATTAGAATAAATTAGCTTATTAATTATTTCATTCCTTATATAAATGGCTAGATAATTAGACAATATTATATATTAATTCTAGATGGCTATAGAAGCTATTTAACTGCTTAATTTAATCATATATACACTAAGAATAATATTATTTTAATTTATATACCTTTATATTTCTTACACCTCTTATAGCCTCTTAATGTTAGCTATTTTATAGTTTTAAAATGATAATATAAAAAGCTTGTTAAGCAGCAAATAAGGCTTAATTTTAATTATATTAATAAAATTAACTTTCTTACTATATTTCTAGAGGCTTATATGATAGCCTATAAAGCTAAGATTATTTAAAATAGCTTTAAAGTAACTAGATTAGTACTATTAGATCTAGAGCAAATTTATTAATAACTTATTATTTAATTAAAGACTCTAATATCACCTCCTTATTCACCTAGCAATTTACAATCATCCTATTTATAAACACCTTAAAATCCGCGTCAATTTAAGCATCAATTAAGTATAATTAAATAGCGAATTAGTTGGCATACAAGGAGCCCGTCTGAGGTTATTAATAAAGTAATTAGCCGCATATTAAAAGCCTATAAGACTAGTATTAATGAGCTTCTTATTATATGAAAGGAAGTTTATAATTTATAGGCTATAAATAAAAAAGAAAAATAAAAGTGTCAAAGATCTACAAAATAGATAACTTATAAGTAAGGAATTACTAAAAAGGAAGCTTAGATACTTATATAAGATCAGATTAAGGTATCTCAGCCTATTACTACTACTCCAGCTAAGCCTAAGCTTTTAGCCTCTCAAGTACGCGTACGCCGCTAATTTCAGTATAGTATATATAATACTCTTAGGCATAGATCACCTCAATATCCTAATCATACTAGCGATTAATTTTTTATATATAATTATTATTTCAGATTAAAATTGAGGGTTAAAATCAATATAGAGCACATTTTCCGGAGAAAATGGCCCGCTCACTTACATGGCCCGCTCGCTTACCGATTACGTTAACTAGTCTACGTATTACTAAGTGCCGGAGCAGATGTGATCTTTATGTATCGGCATCCCGATTGCATCTCTTGAGTCTTGGCATCTGCCAGCCATCAGAGGCGACAAGACTTAGCACTTTCTAAACATGGGCAGCTTTAACCAAGATCTAGATACCAAGAATAGGTAAGGCAGCGTCACTTAACCCCTGTGTGGCGCGCTGCTGCTGCATCTTGGCCGCTCTCATGCCGCACCTTATAGCAGCGGCCGCACGAACTAGATTGGGATAGGCAAACCCCGTCTCGCCCTATGTTATCTTGGTAGGTAGGTATCGAGAGATCGTGGGTGCTCGACTTTCGGATTAGCGCGTGCAGTCCGCCGCTTTATGATGCTATTATTTTCTTCCTGATCCTATACTCCTAGCAATACCAGGCCAGAAATCACATTAAGGGTTCCATTTTTGGTGGATTACTGGTTCATATTCCGCTTTAGAATGAGGCATATTCAGTCGGGCCATCGTCACTCGCTGGCAGTTGATATTGCCAGGCAGTTTATAGCCTGCTGTAACGAACTATATTATTTATGTTCTGGTAGTTAATTCTAACAGTGCAAATGCTTCCGTCTGTCGCATTACTAATAAATATATAAGTGTTTTCGACGAATATTAAATATTTCACCTTGGCTCTAGGAGCATAATGATGAGTCTGATAAGATTTTAGCGTCAGATTTTTCTTTAAACGTGTAGTATTCTATACTTTCATAGAGCTATCATCTGAGGCGGTCACAAAAAATGCATGGTCCGGTGCAGCGACTACTCGATTAACTGGCCTAGTATGTTCGCCAAATATAGCAATCAGCACACCTTCAGGTCTCCATGGCTTATCACTTTCCTCGCCACTAGCTCTTTTTTATACTAGATCTAGTGCCAGGCAACTTCATGGTTAGATATATTCGGACTCGTGGTATATTCAACCATACAATCACGAAATTGCAAAGCAACGCTCCTACCAGGAATGCATCCTAGTATGAATTGTTCAATTAAAGAATATTAGTACGTCGGCATAGGAACAATGCTTCCTTCCTCTTTAGGCGACTACCTTCCCTAGATACACCCGAGGGGGTTCTTGCCGATGCAGACACGCTCCTTCCTGTCGACCAATGGATCTCCCGCCTCTTTTCTTCTTCTTCTGCTTTCTCCCTTTCCTTTCCTCTTTTCCTTTCTCCAGACGTGCTCGCTTCAATGGGGAAAATCAAGAACAGGGAGAGGCATCGCTTCGGCGAACTCTATGTCCGAATTCTTACTTCATAGAGCTTATCTTATCCGAGAAGCGCAGCACGCCCAGCCCGCCCTCAAGAGCGTGGACCCTGGCAGCCCCAGCCAGGAGAGCGGCATCCAAGTTTTGGCCCTTGACTTTCTTTTGCCCTGCCTAGGACAGACACCTCCTCGTGGTGCAGGGAGTGAGTAGCCAGGCTGCTGGTGAAACCAAGGTCTGTCATGAACATCACTTGTGTTCTTGTACTGTAAGTCAAGCTTCGCCCTTTCGTCTGTCTGTATCTGACCAGGATACCACGCTGTTGGCTCACTCGCTAGATATGCTCGGCATGAGGCACAGTTCTCGAACTAGTATCTTTCCACTGTGAGCCAAACCTCCCCAGAATGTCGTCCTATGCCTGCGAATATGGCTGACTGTTTCGCTCTGGCCAGGAATTCACGCCGGTCGTTCCGTTCTCGTACTCATATCATGACATTTTCCGTGAGAGATGAAAGATTGGACATGGTGGAGAAAGTAGAGACAGTGTGACAAGGTACAGAAGGAATAATTCGTCGGGATGATGGGCGTTCGTCTCTCCCTTCTCTGATGCTGTGTCTGCGTAAAACAGCTGAAGCGGCGAAGCCAGGCTCCCGCTCCACCGCTCCAGGCTCCAGCGTCCCTTGTCCAAATTGGGTTTAAGTGTCATAATACCTGTATTAATTTTTAGAGCGACTCGCATTATCCTTCCCTTCTTCCTTGATACAACAAGCTCTATGTAGATAGAATTCGGTTGAACCTGTTCTTTTATTTTCAGGACGATGATGACACTATAAGTTCTCTCAACCAGATATGCGAAGCTGCATCCGGATGCCCTCAGGGCAGTGCCTGGAAGCACATGCCAACGCAACATCGAGATGACACTGAGTCCTGGCCCCTTCTGTTTCCTATTCCTGCGCGTTAGTTCCATCTATCATTTATTTCTACAAGTTAGTTATAAGTTAGCGGACTACAGTAGAGTGTATGTCCAATGTTCATTGAATTTTATTACATCGTCACAAGCTAGTACGTATTGTATTCTAGTAAACAAAATGACGATACATCATCCCTTTACTTTATTCCATAATTGCATATGCACTCCGAATAGTTGAAGAAATATAACATGTCGACTCATGACCTTTTTGTTGCACTCGAAAATGACGTCGTCTGGCGCAAGCAACTTCGGCTCGGAGTTCTTCCCCACCTACAAATCGACTGACCGCGCGTGCAACACCAAACAAAACAACATCGGCAAAGAAACAACGACCTACCATTAACAGATCTCTTCTGCCCATACTCGCAAGCAAATGAACCATAAATCGTGAAACATCGCCTCGACACATTGAGTACAACAAACAAAAAAACAAACACCATGAACCGCGACCCATTTATGCGCAGCACAACTTCCTCCGGAGACCCCAACAACAACAATAATAACAGCAATGATAACCACAATCCACTCCTGGGATCGTCAGAAGGAATGGTCACCGATTTAGAGCAGGAAGTCCTCGAGGAGTATTCACGTTTACTCGAAAACGTCAACAGAGTGAGTATTTTTCTCTCTCTTGCAAACAAACCAATACCGCTCCTCTCAGCAAGAAACATTTTAAACTGATCATTCATTCTAAATAGCTATCAAACGCCCTCGCCAGCCTGGCCGATTCACCCGCTTCCCTAACACTAGACGGCCTTCGCCATCTCGAACGTAAAACGGCGACGGTGTACACGCTCCTCAAAGCAAGTGTCTACAGCATCGTTTTGCAGCAACAGATCATCAATGATGACGAAGTTGCCGCGGCTGCTGCTGCTGAATCAGCCCATGGGGATGGTGGTTATCATCAGCAAAACCCGGGTGATTATGGTGATGAGGACGCTTCGGTTATGATGGGCGGGCATGGTATGCATGGGGGTTGAGAGGAATAACACTATTAGGCGATGAAAAGAGAGGGTGAATTGCTATGACGCAGCAAATAGAGCCCAGGCTCGGGGATTAGTCCTCTGGTGGGAGGAGAGCAAAACCAAAACCATCCAAGTGGCCGTCATGTCGGAAGATTGCCAGCATTGATATGATAATGATCTTCATACGACGTCTATCTCTTCATGTAGCTTCCTCATCCACCGAGTCAATCCTGCGCACGCTCACTGTCATTGACGACGCACGGGAAAAGACTGTCCGTCAGGTGCAATGTTGAAATCAATTGATGAAGGGCTAAATCAAAGGCAGAGTCAAGTTTTCATGTATTATCTTTTGATATTATACAGTATATAAATGGCAACATTCTGCCATTTTACAGAGACACGGCGAGAAGGCAATGTCTCATAGAATACATAGATTTTTTTCACTCCTCCATGCTTTCAAAGAGAGAAAAAAAATTATAACACAACGAGAAAGAACGGTCAAGGCAAAATCTTAGACGCAAAATAGTACACAGCAATGAAGAGAATATGCAGGTGATCGGAACATGTCTAGACTTTCCCGGCATAATAAACCTTGCGCACATCGACAAGTTTCCTGCCTCGGGCACGAGCGATGTCTTCTGGGTCTTTCTGGGTCGTCAATGCTTCATATGCTGCTTTCACAGTGTTCATTGGGTTGCGAGACCGTTCAACCCGGGCAGCCAGGTCGTGAATTCCAGCTGCACGTGCCATCTCGTAGATCAAGTGCTGGCAGCGGAGACCAAAGCCTGTCATTGGAAGCAATGCCATTAGTATAAGAAAAGCTGAGGCAAGGTCAGGAATAGAAAATGATATGTACATACCTGGAGGGCGATTCATGAGCTTCAATTCAACAGCCCCAACTTTGCCCTTAACGTCACCATAGATGGTCCGGTTCTCGTAACGAAGAACAGGCTGCATGTTCCGAATAGCTCGGTACTTGGACTGCGTCATTGCATCACTAGCCTCCTCAGATTTGGCCTCTCCAATGCCCAACAATCCGTCACCGTTGCCTGCGACCGCAAGACAGTATTGTCGGCGCACTTTGCCGAGACGGGTCTGGTTAACGACCGCGTGCGAGACGAGTGTCTTCACTTTGAGATTTCTGATCTGCTGCTCAGAGTATCCAGTAGACTGCATCAGCCTTCTCAGGGCATCCGTAATTTCTTCTCCTTTCTTATCGCCATCCTTCTTCTTCTTGTCAGTCGCGGCTTGCTCTTGTTTGAGGCCTTTGGTGAGAGTCTCCCCTTCCTCAAATATATCTGGCACGAGCGCGCTGCTGGGATTCCGCTCGTTCTCCTCTTTTCCCTTTGTCAATCGCAGGTTTTCCGTGAATCGAACCCAATCCGCTGCCGTGGCGTTGTCAGGCATCTCGGCAAAGAACTTGGCAAAGTCTGCTGAGAAGTCATCTCCTGATTTCAGCGTCGCGTTCCAATCAGAGTTCGACTCGGGTGCGCGGATGTGCTTGTCAACTACGGGCTGGACGGTGGCAAAGTCATCGAGATATTGGAGTTTCATCGGATCCCTTCGAATGGCGAATTGTTCGGCCAAGTCATTGGGGTCAATGGCCTTTTCACCGGCAAGGATGGCAGCCAACTGGTCTTCAGAGTATTCCTTGGACAGAGCATCGATTTCCTTCTGGATGTATTGTTTAAAATCGGTAGATTTGACACTCTTCTCGATTTCATCCAGGGTCTTCTTGTTAGGATTCTCCTCCGAGGTTGGCTTGGGCAGCGGTGGCTGGCGAGAGAAAAGAGCAGTCGCTGTATGAAACTGCCGTCTCACTGGCACGCGAGCACCGACGCCGACTGCTCGCGAAAAGCTGCAGAACAGGCATCGGGCGGGTTGTGCAATGCTCATTTTGAGCCAACCGCCTTCTATGCAATTGTGAGCGAGTGGTAGGGAATGGGTTCTGCGATGAATTGAAGTGTTTTGTCTCTGCGGAGCGGAGCTCGGGAGAGAAAGAACAAATTCTCCTGACTGCGGGAGCAGCATCGGCCAATCAGATACGCCGGTTACCTGCTTAGTCGACGCTTGCCGCAATTTTGCTCGCAGGCGACCCAAAGTTTTGCTCCGAGAAATAACTTGCGATTCTTTTTTCTGGTTCGTTTTATCGACCTCCGTTCCTTTTTTCAGTCCGAATGGCCATCGCGACCAAATGTACAGGTCTCCCCTTGGCGTTTTGAATAGGACATTTCGCTCTCGAACTCCGCACATCGCTGTCCGCGCTATCAGCACTGCGTCGCCAGCAGAGCATACTGTTTCGCTGCCAATCGAGCTTAAAATACCGGATTATTTGAGAAACGTCGTGGAACAAAACAAAATGAAGGCATCACGTTCACGAGACAGTGGTTTCCAGGCGCAGCGGAAGAAGAAACAGAAGTCGGAGGGGAATCTCTGGAATGCAGGCGAGAATACAGAATTGGTTCTACAACAAGATGTCAGTCGATTAATACAAGAACACCGCGCAAAAGAGACGAATGATGAAAGTGCAACCGACGACGCTACAACGGCAAACCTGCCAGAGCTCTTCTCCGAACTCGAAGTCACGATATCCAAAATTTCGTCCACGGGCGATGGGCTAGCTTTGTCGGAAGATGGAAAACATGTTTACGTTGTCCCATTCACAGTGCCAGGCGACAAGGCCATTGCCAAGGTTGTCAAACGTGAGAAGAAAGCCATCCACTCGATTACGGACTTGGTGAAAGTCGTTGAGGCTGGTCCTCAAAGGGACGACACGCAGATCAAATGTCAATACTTCGGCCAATGCTCAGGATGCCAGTTGCAGATGCTATCGTACGAAGACCAGCTGCAGCACAAGAAGAAAGTGGTGGAAAATGCATATGCCCATTACTCGGGCTTGATCCCTGAACTTGTCCCAGCAGTGGACGACACGTTCCCTTCGCCGCTTCAATATGGATACCGCACGAAATTGACACCGCATTTTGGTATATCCGGACGAAATAAAAAGTCATCGCCGAGAAATGCCCCATTCGAAGTCCCTCCAATTGGCTTCAACATTAAAAACCGACGTATAAATGTGGACATTGAGGATTGTCCTCTGGGGACCGAAATTGTCCGCCGTGGATTAACGAAAGAGCGCAAACGGGTTGCGGAAAACATCGCCAGTTATAAGCAAGGCGCTACAATCCTGTTACGCGAATCAACACGACGCATACCTAAATCCGAATTTACAAGGGCTTCGTCCGAGGAAATAGAAGATGTTATTTATAACACCGACAACCCAGACTATGTTGAGGAGAAGCGGTATGTGATGGATCATAATGGCTATGTGATCGAATATGTGGACGACTACATATTAGGAAATAAGGCTGGAGCCTTCTTCCAAAACAACAACTCCATCCTCTCTCCGTTTACGGAGTTTATGCGCCAACAGGTTCAGCCGAAAGAGCTGAAAGAAGGCGAAAAACCAATCAAATATCTCATTGACGCCTACTCCGGCTGCGGTCTTTTCACAGTCACTCTATCCAAAATGTTCAAATCATCTCTCGGCATCGACATTGACCAACACTCAATCCTAAATGCGCGAGAAAACGTTAAGAGAAACAACCTTTCCAGCACAGGCTTTGCGGCTGCCGACGCCTCTCTTCTTTTCGAAAAAGTCCCCTACCCAGCCGAGGAGACATTGCTTGTCATCGACCCCCCGCGAAAGGGCTGCAGTCTGGATTTCTTGAAACAACTGCTCGACTTTGGGCCCCGACGCGTCGCCTACGTGAGCTGCAATGTGCACACCCAGGCTCGTGATGTCGGTTATCTGGTGCAAGGCAGTTCTACCAAGGGCATTCGATATGACATTGAAAGTATCCGGGGATTTGACTTCTTCCCGCAAACTGGCCATGTAGAGGGGCTGGCGGTTTTGAATAAGGTGTCTTTTGAAGCACCATCAATTGAGAACGAGGCATAAAAATGGAAAAAATCCTAATACATCCTCCTATCTATCACACATGAATGTTGGCAACGATGTTGAAGCATTAACTAACTACCTTACTTGCATTGTATTTTTAGGAAATTGTTTGGTACTATAGATTTTCATTGCTCTTTTTTGTCAAATACCTGCTACAGGGATCGATATACTAGCATAGCAGACTTGGGATAGAGGAAAGGAGGTTTGACGACAGATTTCTAATGTTTCATTTCCTTTTGCTATTTTATGAATAGATAATGGTTTAGTCGAAGAAAATCTCATTCATCAAAACTGCTATATACACAGCGTCTACTTAGCAAAATCCACTGCTGATAAGAATTTAACAAAAGGCACTCCTTCCGGTCTAGCACCTCAGATACCCACCCGACTTTTCCAGTCACCGCTGTTGTATGATGAGTTACAACCCCCTTCCATTAGAAGTATTTGATCAAAACCTCCCCGAGCAATCGGAGATGGCTTTTTTCGTCACTTCCTAACAACAATCAAGCAGATATTAATTAACTAGCTGCTCCCTGGTCCACCGAGCAGAGCGAATCTCCGCACAATGCTTGGACCAATCTCATCGTACTCGGCTTTGGTGTGGCAGTAACTGCGGAACTCGGGTGTTTGACCGAGCAAGCTTCCTCCAAACCAGGGTCCATGTCTTTGCCGTTTATGCGTAACGACCTGGACTTCCAGTCCTCCGCTCCTGGCTCCGCCGCTACGAGCTTCGGATGCGCGAATGCGAGCGTCTACCAGATGACGGATATCACGCTGCAAGCGGCGGCCAAAATCCTTGTACAATGTGGAACCTCCTGAGAGAACAATGTTTTTGTACAGTCCCCTCCTGACATCAATGGGAGAGGATTGGATGACACCATCAACAACAGTTGGGAGCGGCGTAAGGAAATCCGAGGAGTAAATCTCTGGGTTGAAGAAAATTTCAGGGGCTAGGAAACGTTCGTAACCGACATCAATTGAGATGGAGCGTCCGTTTGGCGCGGTCACCGTGTGCTTGAGAAAACGATCTGGCTCCCGATCGTAACGGGCAAATTCCTTGACAATATCAGGAGAGACGTAGCAATACTCTTCTTTCACTTTCTCGGCTGTCTTCAAACTGCTGTCTGGCTCGCCACGGTCTCGAAGCAGGCTTTGCACAAAATACGTAATGTCTCTACCAGCAATCGGAATGCTTTTGATCGAAGAGCCAATAACATAGCCCTCGGCGACAGGAATAACGTGAGTGACACCGTCACCAGAATCAATGACAGTACCAGTAAGGGATCTATCGGTCACTTTCGATGACGTCCAAGAGGCAGCCAATGCTAAGACGGCTTGCACGGCGATATAAAGACCTGCGCAATTGAATGATTCAAACATGATCTCGGCAGTATTCTCTCGGTTCTCGGGCGGGTTGAGAGGCTAAACCACATAGCAAAAGAGTGTATTAGCAGGTTTGATCGCAACCTTTGGTGAGGCAGGAAGATATAATACCGGTTCAGTAAGCAAGAAGTAATGATCTTCAGGCTCAACCCGAAGATACTTGAATATCGAGTTTGACCAGAAACGTTCCATATGGTCCCAGTTATCAATTTGTCCGTGTCTGATAGGATAATTGATGCCATATCCAGGTCCGTTAGCGGCGGAGAGGGCCTCATCTCCAATGAAGAAGTCCAAGTCTTCTGTGCCACGCTTTCCAGACAGATGACCACCAGAGCTTCCTCCACCCAGGAAGGAGGGTTTATTCGCAACTGCGGGTCGCCCAGCACCTGCAGCACCGGCGGCACCGGCAGCCTTTGTCGCAATTGCGGTTGGGAAGACGAACGAAGGAGAATCGTTACCGGCGAAACCTGGAAGGCAATGTCAGCCAACGAGCGCCATGGCAACGGCGCCGATCTCTGTGCTCACCAATCTTGGAATATCCAGTTCCGCTAGAGTTTACACGATGTTAGAATCAGTTATCAGAACAAATGGGTACTGTGGAGTTGACGTACTTGTCCATGACAACGGCTGGTGTTTGGGAAGTCATATTGACAGGTGTTCCCGCGTCCACGGGAGCGACTCAATGTGCGGCAACTTCGGAACAGGACTCGGTAGTAAATCCAGAGAGAACAAATAAATGTGTCTATGACTGATTGATGAAGCTTAGGCAGATGTGGAAGGAGGACGCGGGGTCAACAAGCATCAGCCAGCGGAAGCACGAGTGGTCCGCGCTTAGGCGGCAGCGTAGCCAACAAGCAGAAGGAAGGCGGTCAGTCGGTCAGTCGTGCCAAGCCATTGATATCATCCTATTACATTTTGTTGGTAGACAACCCTGGTCTATTTGTATGTGCGAGTATTTTTGCAAGGGTTCGAAGGAGAAAGACCTAAATAAAAACCTGCTCGTTCAGAATAATGCGCTTAATGATTTAACGATGGGCAGAATGCAAACACATTGTTCTGGTAGCCGATTCACTAAAGGAAGGAGCGACAGGGCACTGCCTGCCTAACTGGGAACTGGCGGTTGCTCTGCCTTTTCTTCGGCCGCCGCCTTTGCCTGCTTTTGCCGTCAAACATAAAGCCCACTGTCTGTCTCGCTGTGTCTTACAGAGGCAGAGCTGTCTAGTTTTACCAGCTATTCTTACTTTCTTTCAACTATCTTACTGAATGGCCTTGGTGACTCGCGTCTACGCTTGCTGCGTATCCCAACAGAGAGCTTGACCTTCTCTTCTGAACGAAGCTATACCCATCACTCAGAACCTGCAATAGGTTGCCATTAGTACGCCTAAGATATTACATCTTTTCTGTCCATATCGTTATTGACATTCAGAGCTCTTCGTTTTGCAGAGGCCATCTGCTCGCAACGCCCCTCGTCTCGTGGCACCTTGAGGGGCCCCTCAGCTCGATTCCCAGTTCTCGGCAGCTTAACACGCTCGTTCACATCAAACACCAAGCCGCCAGCAAATATGTCTCCCCGCTCAAGAGAAGGAGGCGATATCTGTGCCATCTATGTCCACGCAGGTGCAGGGTTCCACAGCTATCAGAACGAACATGTACATCTAGAGGCCTGCAATGAGTAAGCACATTAATTTAGCTGCATTGGCTTTTTGCACCCTACAACCATTGAAATTTGAGGCTGACTTAACACAGCGCCGCGAAAGTTGCTATGTCCTTGCTGAAAAATGGTGGCTCCGCTCTTGATGCAGTCGAAATTGCCCTTAGGTTGATGGAAGATCGAGAAATCACCAACGCTGGGTTTGGCAGCAATCTCACAGCTGAGGGTACCGTCGAATGTGATGCCTCAATAGTCGACCATCTTGGACGTAGCGGAGCAGTCGGTGCTTGTTCTCGTAAGTACACTATGGGATTATACAAAATTATGCTGCCGTAAGCTTATTTCTTGACGTATCATTCATGCATCAGATGTCAGAAATCCGATTTCTGCAGCCCGCCTTATTCTCGACTATCAAGATAAGCCACTTTCTCTGCAACGCGTGCCTCCAAACTTCCTCGTCGGCCAGGGAGCCACAGAATTCGCCTTCGATCACGGTATGCCTATAGTGACGGATGATATCTTGATATCTTCGACTGCCAAGTCTCGATGGCTACGGTGGCAACATGACGTGGAAGCTGCAAAGAGAGAAGAAGAGAATCAGAGCGCAAAGGAGACGGCAGGTGAATACCGGCATGCTGAAAATTCTACGCACTCTGCAGGCTTCTCAGCGACGGTGAATCCTGCAATGCTTATGACACCGCCTTCTAGTCTTCATGAGACCGCAAGCTCTAAAGCGCATGATATTCCCTCTCGCATTGATATATCGCAACGTGAATCGACACTGGTAGCGACCGATGGCACTGATAATTTATTCGATACGAAGCCAACACAGCCCGAAAACCTCAAAATACAGACAGAAAAGCCTAGTTCAACCGATGGTCCTATAACAAAAAATGAGGATAGTATCACCGACACCGTGGGTGCTATCGCCGTGGACTGCTACGGTAGGATTGCGGCAGGTTCATCTTCTGGTGGGATTGGCATGAAACACCGTGGAAGAGTGGGCCCAGCAGCTTTGATAGGTATCGGTACTGCTGTAATCCCCGAGGACTCGCGAGATCCCGAACAAACAAGCGTGGCAGCAGTCACATCTGGAACAGGCGAACATATTGCGACGACTTTGGCTGCTAACACCTGCGCTAGTCGGGTTTACTTTAGTGATCGCAAAGATGAGACTGGAATGACGGAGAATGTCACCGAAGAGGAAGCTATAAAGTCTATGATTGATGTGGACTTCATGGGTAAGTCTGATTGCTTGTCCAGTGTCCAAGCCCTAAAACTGAACTATTATTTGCAGACCATCCAAGCGTGAAGCACAGTCATTGCGAAGCTGCAATTGGTGTAATGGCCGTGAAGAAGTCGAAAGATGGCATATATTTGTTCTTCTGCCACAACACTGATTCTTTTGTGAGTTATTATAGTAGACTCCTGTTTTTGGTAGTCCCTAATGTCGTTTCAAATTCTAGGCGCTTGCCTCGATGACTTCGGAAGATAGAGTGCCTCATTGTGTCATGTCTCGTCGCTCTAGACAGGGTACTACCGCACAGGGCGGACGATTTTCACGATTCCGCCGATAAACGTTGATCGACTTCCGTTGCGAAAGTTGCATAATTGACAGTCAGAGAAGCAGATCGGATTCTCGAAGTTGGCTAGCTACGTGTTTTGTGTTTACAGTCACGACGGAGGTCTATTATGCCCGAAATGCTCAAATGAGGAGTGTGTGGTTCACAAGGACCAAGACTTTCTTCTCTACCTTGCCTGTAGAAATCCATTGATTATTCTTTTGCACTAAATATGCTTCTACTTTACCGAAATTGCTGATTATAAATACCGTAGGTGTGCAGTGACTGCCACGCAAATATGGCATTGGACAATGGTTATTTAGACCGCAGGCAGTCGTCAATAATTGAATTGAAACATCCAGCAACGCAATGCAACGCAATCCCTGCCATGCAGAGTCAGGCAGAAATTGTCTTACTCCTTTCTTTCCAAGAAACTGGATTGGATGAAATGAATCAATTACCTAGCATGACAGGCGTATATGTCATATGATAGGGAAGCCCGTCAAGATAGCCAATGACCTTGTTCGGGATTTATTTTGCTTTCTTTGCTCTCTTTACTCCGTGTCTAATTACACAGCTGCGAGTTTGAATTGCAGAATGGCTCACTTGGCAATTTATCCAACTGGCCATTCAGAGGCGGATGTCTCTCACAGCCTCATGCGTGTCTCTTATCTTACCTCGAGGTTGCTTTGCCAATCATTGGCGTTGGTGGCCTGGAACATCAGATTGGACGTATGCCACCATTAGGCGTGCCGCCGTGCCTTATAGCTCAAGCCACACCACTACAGAGCCTCTCAGAGCCTCTGCCCTAAGCTAGCCTCGCGCTGACAAGATACTAGTGTCCTTGGAAATTGCAATAATAATTTTTTTATTATTTTTAAATTCCGCTTCTCAAAGACAAGAGTGCCTGCCAAAATATTTTTCCGTCATGGACCCGGGCTCAATTGCAATATGGCATCCGGACAGGAATTCCCACTGGTGACCATGTCCAACGAGAGCCGCGATGCGGCACCAGAATATCATCAGCATGAGGATAACCCGATGTACAACGAAGCAGCAGCAGCAGAAGAAGAAGAAGCACCACCCATCAGAGACGAGGCACTTCCACCATATCAACGCCTTGATACCAGTAGTATCACTACGTCGCCTTTGCGTCCAAACCGCTACATCTTGGTGCCCACTGTGATATATGCTTCCTTGATGCTGTTCTCATGGGTTGTTATCTGCTGGATTGCTCGCAGTTCCCCAGTCATGGAAAACAAAGGCCTCAAAGTTCGACAATATTACGCCGCTCGTGTTACGCAGTCTGTTGTGAGCGTGGCCACCATCCCCATGATCTCGGCAGTATGTGCATGTGCAGCAGCTATGTTCGTGCAGCGTCAACCCGATGGGAAGAGTCTAAGCTTGCGTCAAGTTATGACTTTGGCGGATCGCAGGTGGTCAGACCCTTCGATGTACATAGACCTTTGGTCACGGTCCGACCTGAAGCGATATGGTAGCAGTTTCTTATTTTTGGCAATCTTTATTCACATCATCGGCGCCATCACATACCCAATTCAGTCTATATTCCTGCATGCTGAAGCAAGATACTTTAATCTTGAGACCAATGAGATCGATTATGGGGCCGGTGATTACGATGATGCGATACAGACCTTACCGGGTATTTTGAACCTGACCTCCGGACTTTTCTATGTAGACACGGACAAGCCGGGGGCTATACTTGCACTGCGGAACAAACTTCAGGGAGCAGACGCTGGTAGTTTTCAGACTCAGCTCTGGGGAAGTGCCACGCGACTGACAGAGTACAGCCCGGACAGTGACTGGTATGCGCAATTGCCAAATTCTTATAACACAGGTTCCTTCCAACAGATCACCCCTCGATTCAACTCGTCAGTCTCGAGCAGCAACGTGCCTGCTAGCGAATTCCCAGCGAATTGCTCCTCCGTGACTGACTACTTCTACGCCTCGTTGAACTATTCAGACTCGGCTCTGGGGTCCGTGGAGATCAAGGCATGCGTTCCAGCCAATATGACGAAGTCTCCATGGCTGGCCACCAACGCCCGCCAGGATTTCACCGAGGTACTATATATCAATATCACTTCTCCAACTCTCGATCGTGAGGGCTTTATACTAAATAGCACGTCCAAACTTTCCATGAATACCACTGCTGCCTTTTTCGAACTTCCAAACGCACTGAATGGCGGTAAACCTGGGGATTTACTCGGAAATCCCAACGTGTCATGTGATTATGAGTATGGATGTATCAATCTGAATGATATTTCCATTGCTGCTGCTCCTGAATGGAAGAAGAAGAAGAAGAAGAAGCGGTATGGTTATGGTGATGATTCACTCATGGATCAACTATACAACAGTAACAATCTCCTGGGGCCATTGGCAGTCACTGCCATTGCTCTTTTCGGACCAAATTCATGGCTTGACGATCAACAATCGCTCTTCGACTCAGGTTACGACGGTGCCTATGACAATGGGACGGGATGGCGTGGATACTTGGAGCAATCACTGGAACTCTCACAATTACCACTATACACGCTGCTTGATGATAACAGCCAGGTATCTTACTATGAAAGGGCACCATTATATAACTGGCTACTCACCTTCTTTGCCAAAGAAGACGGTTCCGTCTTTGCCGACTCACTCACTCGCGCCAGCTATTTCGCCACCAAGTCGCTCATAGAAGCAGTAGAGACCAACTCTTACGGAGACGGCAATACTATCTTGAGAAGCACTGTAGACTCGGCAATTATGCCTTCCATATCCCTTGCAGGCATGATTGTGGTTTCGATCTTGATGGGCTTGTACTTGATACCGCTTCTCGTGCTGGCTCTGTATGCAGGAACGACTGATGGCTGGACGTATACTCTCGACTCCTTTGTTATGCTGCGTATGGGCGCTGCTCTAGGTCAACGGGATCTTCCAATGCAAATTGGCAAGAGAACTAGTCAGATAGAGGCTCTGGATCTACTCCCAGGAGTCGTGCGAGATGTGTCTGGCCCAGATGATAAAATCAGACAGCTGGCTCTCGGGGTTGGGGGTTCACAGCTTCGATTAAAGGCGCGGTATTTGGCGTACCCGGGAAATCGCCATATACTCGTCTCTTCGCAGCCCAGACGGAGGGTGGGGCTGCAAAGAAACGAGTAGTTCGACGATGATTAGATATAGTATATAGTGTATATATGGATATAACTCTGGAATGTTAGCTATATCTTTGCACAATCTTCCAGCACCCAGTCAAAATTATCGATTCTGGTAGGTTGCAGTAGTAGATATCGTATGCTGCGTTGTAGTTTCTTCAAATTTGCTTTATTCCTCCATAGCACATAGATGTTATCTTCTAGTCACTTGGCTTTAGGGTTACGGTGGAGAAACCGGAAATTTCTAGTGCGAGTTCCAAGTGGAAATCAAGTAAGTTAGTTAGGCACCAATGACTGCAGCTGATGTAATAGAATAGAACCTAGTCGATAAGTCGGAAAATATAGGAGTCAGATTCAACGACATCATTGAAAACAACAAACAGCATTGGACAGTCAGCCAGGCTCTTGGGCAGCTTCGGGATGCGTGCTGGGCACGCGAGCTGCATAGGCCAATGAATACGTCGATAGATAGAAAATAGATAGGTAAGATCGATAAATTAAATTAATCTACGACGTCAAAACTTGATATTTGAAACTCACGAAGAGGAGTTAGATATTCAGAGCGGTTGATTGGGCAGAGGAAGGGGACATGTCAGTTTTACTTTTGCCAAAGTAGGCAATAGGAGTCCCGGCTATATTTTCGTCTTCATCATCGTCAGTTACTCAGTCGGTAAGTTATATCCCGAAGAAAAGCATGAAGTAGCCAATTGCTCCGGTTGGCGTAAGCTGACGCAAGCGCTGTCAAATAATGAGGGTATTCGTTTCATCGTGGGTTTGCCCTAAGTCCTAACCCTCAGCGGGCTCGGGAGAAGTCGGAGGATCGCTGAGAAGTCCTGATTCGCTGGTTGGTTGGTTCAGCTACGACGAACAAGGAATTCGATAATGCACAATGCATTTTGCCATTGGAGGAGCGAATGAACGATAATTGCGTGGGTTTAGGTTGGTTTTGCACCGGTTGCCCCTTTATTCGTGTCACGCCGGCTATATTATTTTTCATTCTTGGTCCATGGGCTGGCGGATATATTGAACAAGTCGAGTGAACACGTGCCCTTGGTTCGGCAATGCGATCTGTAGGAAGTGGATAGAGGCCAATCCCATTCGTCCCTGATTACTCCGCAAAATGCAAAAAGAAAAAATAGAAGCAAGTCTATAAGGTGGCAGACCAGGCCAGACTTCGGAGTGGCGAAGCAAGGGAACGTAGCCGAAAAAAAAGGTGGGGGAAATATCCTCGGCTAGCCGTGGCTGTCCAAGGCAGGTGCTTGCTTGCCTTGATCTTCAGTCATTCTCCCCACGAAAATCACACACAACACCTAGACCACCTTCTCCGCACTACAGGTGCTAAGGCAGCTGTGACGAGGCTATGCGTTGGTCCGGATTGGCTGCTCACAGTTCGTCGGCACGAGGCCTACGGTCTGCTCCGTACTACGGCAGAAAGTATTGCCACTGGGAGTGCGAATACCCTAAATGAGGTCATCGCACACCTTTTGTGGTCGAGTCTTGAGATCATCGCTGGGAGGCAATAGGCACAATTACCACTACGATTACCTACAATTACCTAGGCACGATGTAGGAGGCTGTAGAAATAAGACACACGTGCCTTCCCTCGCAAAAGTGGTAGCCAACTGCCTGGGGCATCCAAGACACCCGTAAAAGCCAAAGCCGGGTCAAGTGACTACGAGGCTGCTCTTTCTCCCTCGTCTCACTCGTCCCCCCCGTTAATCTCGCACATTCTGCTTGCCCTGTACAACCCGTCCTAGTACGCCCTTACCACGCTCGATTTATGGTCGTTCTGGATCAGAATCGACCTCTAGTGCTGCCCACTGCGATAACTCGGCTCCCTTTGGAACGCATCCGTATCCGCATCTCGGGTCATTTCGGGCAAACCTTCCAGTGGCCTCGATTCTCGTGTGCGATTCACAACTTGCCGCGCTTCGTTGCCAGCCATCGGCCATCCCTGCGTGGCCATTCAGGTTCGTCCTCTCCTGCCCGATATTCTCCGTCAAAACTGTGGGGATCCGCGTGCGATATGGTAAACTAACTCATCCCTGCCAGCCTCAGTCACGATGAATCCCGCGGCCAAGGTCTCCTCGACAGCTACTAATATACCCCTTGGGCGCCCAGTTTCTCCTGGTCCTTTGCATTCAGATTTCATCCGACAACAAGTCGCCAAGCAACATTCTAACAACTACCACTCCTCATCCCTCAAAATGATCACTCAATCCGTCAACCGAACTGCCTTGCACCCTGGTGGTGTCCAGTACGTTATACTTCCCTCTTACTGTCTGCGTTGCTTGCCGACTGACTGTCTCTTTCAGACCAGGCCACAGCCACACTGAACTTGAAGAAGAACTCCACGAAACCGCCCACATTGACTACGAGCGTGTTGCTATTGTAAGTTTTAGATCGCTAGTCAAGCCTAATGTCTCCCTTTTCTAATAGTCTCCCACCAGGTTGCGAACCCTTCTGTTGCTGCTCTCTACGAAGATGCCCTTGTCTACGAAACCGGTACCGCCATCACATCATCTGGCGCCCTGACTGCATACTCCGGTGCCAAAACTGGCCGATCACCCTCAGACAAGCGTGTGGTCAAGGAGCCCACGTCCGAAGACAATGTCTGGTGGGGACCAGTCAACAAGCCCATGAGCCCCGAGGTATGTTGAGCGATTTTATTTATGAATTTGCCCTGTGTTCCCATATTTTCATACACATACATACTGTCGCGTGGGATATTACCCTTGCCGGCTCCACCCATGCCGCTTAGATGTGCCTTGCATATTCGACATGCCGTTATCCGATGCTTGTTTTTTTGCTTGTGTGACCATTACCCGCTATTATACCATGCATGTCCGTGAATGGCCCTTGGAATGCGCGATTTTTTCTTTTTCAAATCGCGCGCTCTTTTACACAAAGATTCTGTGTGATTTTGTCGCATTCGAATTCTGGCTTGGGCAGTGCCAAGACTTGCCTGCATTTCCCCGCAAAATCGCCGCCCTAACGATCACATGACTTGGCATGACATCATCATCGAACTAGTACTAATTGGGATTCCATAGGTTTGGCGCATCAACCGTGAACGAGCTGTCGACTACCTCAACACACGAAACCGCATCTACGTCGTTGATGGATTCGCCGGCTGGGACGAGCGCTACCGCATCAATGTCCGTGTCGTCTGCGCCCGTGCTTACCATGCCCTCTTCATGCGTAACATGTTGATCCGACCATCAGCCAAGGAGCTGGAGCATTTCCACCCCGACTATGTTATCTATAACGCCGGCTCTTTCCCTGCCAACCGCTTCACAGAGGGTATGACCTCCGCTACCTCGGTCGCCATTAACTTTGCCGAGAAGGAGATGGTCATCCTCGGTACCGAGTACGCTGGTGAGATGAAGAAGGGTGTCTTCACTGTTCTTTTCTACGAGATGCCTGTTAAGCACAACGTCTTGACCCTCCACTCCTCTGCCAACGAGGGCCAGAACGGCGATGTTACCGTCTTCTTCGGTCTTTCCGGCACCGGCAAGACCACCCTTTCTGCCGACCCCAAGCGTGCCCTCATTGGTGACGATGAGCACTGCTGGACCGACAAGGGTGTCTTCAACATCGAAGGTGGATGCTACGCCAAGTGCATTGGCCTGTCAGCTGAGAAGGAACCCGATATTTTCAACGCTATCAAGTTCGGCTCTGTTCTTGAGAACGTTGTCTTTGACCCAGCTACCCGTGTTGTCGACTACGATGACACCACCTTGACCGAGAACACTCGTTGCGCCTACCCAATTGAGTACATTGAAAACGCCAAGATTCCTTGCCTCACTGACAACCACCCCACAAACATCATCTTGTTGACTTGTGATGCTCGCGGTGTTCTGCCACCAATCTCCAAGCTCACCACCGAGCAGACCATGTTCCACTTCATCTCTGGTTACACCTCCAAGATGGCCGGTACCGAGGACGGTGTCACTGAGCCCCAAGCTACCTTCTCCTCGTGCTTCGCTCAACCCTTCCTTGCCCTCCACCCTATGCGTTACGCCCAGATGCTTGCGGACAAGATCTCCGAACACAAGGCAAATGCCTGGTTGCTCAACACCGGTTGGGTTGGCGCTGGCGCTACCACTGGTGGCAAGCGTTGCCCATTGAAGTACACTCGTGCCATCTTGGACGCCATCCACAACGGTACACTTGCCAACGTCGAATACGAAGTCTACCCAGTTTTCAACCTCAACGTGCCCAAGTCCTGCCCTGGTGTCCCTGACGAGCTCCTCAACCCAGAGACCAGCTGGACTGCCACCACCGCGTTCTCGGACGAAGTTAACAAGCTTGCTAAGCTGTTCAACGAGAACTTCAACAAGTACGCTGACCAGGCTACTAAGGAGGTTATTGCTGCCGGACCTGTTGCTCAGTAAACAGATCATATAAAAAGGGCTTTATTTTCTTTTCGGCATGATACTTGGGAGTTTTTTCTTTGACTTGGGTTTTCAAAAGTGTTTCAAACACTTGTTTTGTTTTGCTGTTTAATAATTGCATGTATGCATTTATCGATTCCCTGCGCTGCATTTGTCATGTGCCATGATTTTTGGAGACACTTTATTTTTATGTCTCGGTATTTCCTTTTCTTGTCTTGATACATATACGTATATATATCCAGAACTATTTATCAGATAGTGATTAGATATATCAACAAGAACGATTACAAGAACATCTTGCCTTCATAACAGATCCATAGGTATCCATAGACAATATGGTAAGTACCTAGGTAACATATAGCTACTCTTAAAAAACGGAGAGACAACGACATGTAAAAAAACTATAGAGAAACACTAGGTGCACACTTCTTTGTGCACACCCCTGATATCCCTAAGCCTAATATCCTTTATATAAGCTAGTCCTCTTATAAGATGATATAACACTATATTTACTAGATAAGCAGTCAGAACAGGAGCCAGTTTTCTATACTATAGCTAACCCTAGATTATATGCTCGCTCGCGCTCTATATTATCTAGGTATAATCTTAAGTATACTGTTAGAGAGCCTCACCCTACTAGTTAATGCAGCCTTAATAGACGCTAGGGCGTAACCTTGAGAACATATAGCCCTAAATGCGTCATATTTCTAGTGGGAGAGGCCCCCTAGAGCTATAATTGGGGCAGTATTAGGCGCTATAAGCAAGCTGTTTAACATGTTATCTCGATTGCGCTCTTACATGCCCTTTTGAGCTTGGTATCTTGGGGGTGTGCTCCAAGAAGTGTGCACCAAGCCAAAGGGGTGTGCACCTAGTGTTTCTCAAACTATATCGAGTCGCTAGTTAGCCACGGATCCTCCAGTAGTTCTTTAGCGGTCTTTCTATCCTCGGGCCTCCATTGCAGCATTCCCCTCATAAACTCCAGAAACATTTCTTTGTTTCGTCCACTGAGAAACTCCTCCGAGCTTTCTACTGATGTTTGTGTCGGTATTTCGATACCAATGTCTTTTCTCCAATGGCCTGTCAGATAATATGTAAGCCCTATACTTGGTTAAACTGAATTAGTTATAAATAGCTTACCATCATCAGTGAAAAACTCGTGACTTCGCTCTCCGCGCTTGAGTAGATTGAGAGGCGGTAGTCCCAGCATTCCAACAACCTCAGCGAGGTGTGCACGCGTAGAATAGCCTTTCCCATCGGGGTCGTTGCCATGGAACATGTGTTTGCCCTCGAACAAATCCCATACCTACATTTGTGAAGTTGGTCAATAAATAAGTAGCAAATAGAGAGTGAAAGGAGAGAGAGAGAGAGACAAAAACAACATTCCAAATATCGACGGGATAACTCCACTCAGTTTTCAGCATCACTTCCGGCGATCTGTAGACATTGGGTTGCGCATCATGGTTTCTTTTCTCATCTCCTCGTACCGCTGAACCAAAATCACTCAGGACTGCCCTGCCAAACGTTCTAGGTAATTCAAATCGGCGAGAGGCATAAACCGGGATATCATTATCATTATTAATGTATTTTCGGGGTAAAGGATGTTCCATTTCGGCTGTGGGGAATTTGTCAAGGATGGATGTATCTTCTATTTCTTGCAGGATATTGTCACTTTTAATATTTCTATGTATGTGTGAGGTGCTAGCAACTACTATCCGAACATGCTCCAGCTCAGAAATTCCTACCTGTATGAACGAGTTTGCATTCTGTATGGAGATAATCAAGCGCAAGGAAAACTTGAATCAGACTAGCCTTGAGAAGATCTTCGGTAAAACGATGTTCTGAGTTGCGAAATAGTAGGTGCCTGAAACTTTCCCACATCGGCTTTTGAACAAGACAGTGGTGGTGATGGCTTTTAGACCGAGGAATGGTGAATAAATCTAACGCACTTCTCACGTGCATATAACCAGGATGTGATGAATTTCCTTTATTAAGAAGGTTCTTATAAATTTGAAACTCTTCCTGGTTGGTTTCATCGCTTGTATACACTTTCAATGTGACATATCGATGATTTCTAGTCCTGTCAGTATTCTCCATTTCAGATAGAGATGGCGACTCAACTTACTCAAGGTCACGAGCAAGCCATTCCGTGGAGGTTACTCCAAACCCAAGCTTACCAACTACCTGGTATTTGGAACTGAAGACATCGCCAATCTTGACAGTGTAGTAGCGACCAGACTTGAATGCTTCGAATCGTTCTTCTTCGAGGATTTGAGAGGCACCGATTATTTCAAATCCGCTGGTCGGGAAAGATATTATAGGGGAAGGAGCCCTTCGCAATGCTGTTTTAGCCCATTTCAAAAGAGAGGCCATGGTTATCCAGTGTTGAAAGGAGCGTACCTTGTGATTGTTGTGGTCAGTGTATTGTTACGTAAGCATTCTTACATAAGTATTCTTAATAAGCAGCTCTCTAGCTAGCCCTACTCCAAAATATCTCCTCTTCCAACATTGAGTAATGATACGTATGCCCTCTTGTTGAAAATGGGCTGGAACAGCAATGCGAAAGGCGGTTCCTGGAATCAACGCAAGCCAAACTGCAAAGTATCTCCCCGCAGCCCTGTTGGAGAAAGATGTTGTACCACGCATGGAGACGCTGAGGCTCACATTCCAATGGCATGACTTTCTTCATTTTGATAATGTAGATGTTCATTTTGTCAGTTTGAGGGAATTGATTTGAAGCAAGCAGCTAGGTTGATCATGTCAACAAGTTCGAGTAAACGAGCAGCCTGGCTACTACATGCAGTAGTATAACTGCTGTTTTCAGAACGAGGTCCTGGTTGCATGAAGACTCAAGACGAACTCGACTGTTATCTATTAGCTACTCTAAGCAGGTCTATTATTACTCATTGAATTGCCTTGACAAACTGCCGGACAAATAGTAATTCAAAGACGTGCACTCCCTGCTCGGGGAAAGTATACTACTTAGCCAAGGCAATTTGTAAATCAATAGCGTCTAAGTCACGGAGTAGGAGGTCAGTACTCCGAGGTGGGATTGACTATTGACATCGCCATGCCGACTTGGACAGCTAGTCCGGAATAGGAATTGTTGAGTCCATACAAACTCAGAGTTTGGCCGACACAAAGAAAAGCAATAAGATTCGAGCCGAAAATATCATTGAGCCGACAATAGCCCGACATGTCAAGGTGGATAACAGCTTCATTTTGCTGTTCGGGTCAAATCACGGCAGTCGTAGATGTACTTGCAAGTTCCTCCTATCCACTTTCAACCGCGCCTTCAAGCTATTGTCCCATCCTCGTGGGGGCCCCGTGCCTGAATCGGCGGATCCAGTGCTCCAGTCTGCCAGGCGCATTGACATCTCCGTAATCAAATTAGATAAAGGTACTGTCCGATATTGGGAACTCGACAAGTAGCGACACCGCCGGTTTGGATGGGTGTTAGGGTTTACTGGGGCGAGAGGGAGAAGTATAGCGTCTCCGGACCAATGGGAATGGCTAGCGACTGCATGGCCGGTTCTTGCAATGCCTTGTGCGGACAGTATACTCCGTATGCGCAAAACTGTGACTGCAACTGACGCGGCGACATCGTCACTAACCAGGTAATCTTAAAAGAAATGCTTCTCAGTGGCTAGAGCAGGGGCGGAATAATACCAACTACTCCGTACGGAGTAGTTTGGCAAAACCGAGGCCGGGCGAAGGGTTTGTTTGCTACCTGATACAACCGATAACCGAGCTTACGGTGGATATCTGTACATCTCTCCGGGTTACCGAACCGGCAGATGGCGACGGGACGTGCGTGTCACTAGTCTCTGTAGAATGCGCACAATTAACAGCTGTAAAAACATCAATTTTGGCCATATATGAAGCATGAAGCTGGTGTATTCAAGCAAACTCAGCAAAGAAAGACCGACAGATGGGCGGGTAGAATCGGAGAGAGCGAGGCCGGAGCATCATTGATCCAGTGAGAGTCCGGCTTGCCGGCGCTGGGACAGCACCATGCCTGATCAAGCAAGGGGGCGGGCTAAGACTTAAGGTCGTGGGTCTGGCAGTCGTCCAAGTGGGGAGCGGATCTCCTGCGATGGCTGCATGGCAGCATTGTACTAATCCCGACAACGCTGTTGGCAGAGTCGCTGCTCTGTATCCCGTAGGGTCATGGCCAACTGGGTCGAGAAACTCAACCTGGAGTTAAAAGAGACGTGGGCGGCAGGCCACGCTGGCACACAGAGTGGTGAGCGAGTGACAAGCGATGAGTGACGCAAATCCACATGCATACCCCGCATTCATCGCATGGATGAGTTCAGAGTGTTGCAACAAAGACCAGACCCTGCCTCAGCAACCTCCTCTGGTCTGGTCTGGTTCCCGTGCCGGTTTGTTCCTTCGAGGCTGCTGGGCGAGCGCTCTCCACCCGTCATCTCTCGTAGATAGTTGACAGTAGTCGGTCGCTAGTGACTTGCTGAGCCAGACCCATGCCAATAATTATCAATTCGATTACTCGATAATATAACACTAACATGAGGCCGCCCGCGTCATTCCCTGCCAAGCAACGAGACACAGCAGAAACAGGGAGACACCGTAGATAGATATATAAGATGCGTCCCGTCCCTGTTCGCTCTCGTTGCACTGTGCTTTTGCTCTTTTCCTGATCATCAACCAATCTGCTGAACTTGCTGTGCTGGTCGTGCTTGCCTTCTATACGCTTTCCCGGAACCACTCATCCACTGGTTGCTCCTTCCTGCTTACCAGCTTCCCAGCTTCCCAGCTTCCTTCCCTTTCCCCGTGCGCTCCTTCCTTCCGTACCCTCCGTGGCTAGCCTCGGATACTTTCTTACCCATCATAAACACCGCATTACACGTCCATCTCGTCTCTTTCCTCCTCTCTTCTCCTGACACCGTCTCTGCCCCGACTTTGGATTGACCCGTGTAACCTCGAACCTCCCATAAACCATCAATTGCTTGTCCGATCCGAGCTCTCAGTCGAACGCATTCATTCAGACACCATCTCAACAGATCAGCCGACTCTATAGTAAGTAGTCTATGCTTCATAATTAACCCGCCATACCCCGATTTCCCTCCAGCCTGGTTCACACGTGTTGCTTGCATTCTAAACAAAACCAACCAGGAATCAAGCAAATTTCGAACAAATGGCATCCAGACCGTTGACCGAGACCGCTACCAACGCCACCAAGTCGGCCCGAGAGTCGACCAAAGCTGCCATGGAGAATCCATCAGCTGCAGCAACTACCTTTCTACACCAGCCTTTTGTGCGCGCCGCGCTCCCCTTCGTTAATGGCGGACTGGCCGGTATGACTGCCACCGTCGTTATTCAACCAGTCGACATGATCAAGGTGCGTCTGCAGCTGGCCGGAGAGGGCCAAAAGACCGGCCCCAAGCCCACGGCATTGGGTATTACTAGAAACATAATTGCTTCCGGCAAAGTTCTCGATCTGTACACCGGTCTGAGCGCCGGTCTATTAAGACAGGCAGTTTATACTACTGCACGTCTCGGAATTTTTGATACATTTATGACCATTGCCAAGACCCGCGCTGAAGAGCAGGGGCGGAATGTAAGCTTTGGTGAACGAGCTCTGTCCGGACTAACAGCCGGGGGGCTGGCCGCTATGGTTGGCAATCCTGCAGATCTCGCTCTCATCCGCATGCAATCCGACGGTTTGAAACCTGCAGAATCGCGTGCGAACTACCGCTCGGTTATTGATGCCCTTTCTCGAATTTCGAAATCTGAAGGTATCGCCGCATTATGGGCAGGTGCCGCTCCCACCGTTGTTCGTGCCATGGCCCTGAACCTCGGCCAGCTCGCATTCTTCTCGGAATCCAAATCCCAACTGAAAGCTCGCACCAGTTTGTCGCCTCAGACCCAGACCTTTGCGGCTTCTGCCATTGCTGGTTTCTTCGCCAGTTTCCTGTCTTTGCCGTTTGACTTCATCAAGACTCGTCTGCAGAAGCAAACAAAGAACCCCCAGACTGGCGAGCTTCCTTACAAGGGAGTCCTGCATTGTGCCCGGAAGGTCGTCCAAGAGGAGGGCTGGCTCAGGTTCTACCGAGGATTCGGAACTTACTACGTCCGCATTGCGCCGCATGCAATGGTGACTCTCATCGTCGCCGATTACCTGAATCTCATCACCAAGTAAATCCGGTACAGACCGGTACGGAGTAATTAACTCCCCCCAAAATCGAGCGATGATGACGGCGTCAGCGACCGACCCATGACAATCGACGGACGACGCCGCTAGCGGTACTTGCGTCAGCGGATACAGTCTTTTAGCACGCACGACTAACCTCCCTCTATACCTCAACCTCACCGATATACCGATTAACCATATGATATTCTATGAGCGCTCCGTATACGAGCTATCTTGACTGACTGGACAGGTTCTGGGTCAAGGTGGAATCTTCAGCACCGTGCCGTTTCTGTAAGTGCACTATATAAAATATCTTACCTATTATTCTCTATAAATCGGGGGTGCTGTTTGTACCGATCGATAGATGATGGAAAGAGCATGTGGTATCCTAGAGCACAAGGGCAGGGATAAGCCCATTCGTTGTTTTGAGCCATGTTCTTAGGACGTTCTTTTGTTGCGCACGTTATATTAGGTAGTCCCTATATAATATTTTTAGTCTTCCTGAGATGGCATGTTCGTATCACATGTAGTCTGGTATCATTCATTAGGGTGGTAATTTGAAATTGAAGTGTGACATTACTTGATTTTCATGCAAGAATCGTGTCAATTCAGCGATGCCCTCAAGCCTTGGACTGTATTGCATAGCTAATTGGAAGACATGGGAGAAAGACATGGGAGAAAGAAAACAGACCGCCCAAACTAATCTTCGTCTTCTTCTTCATCATCATCATCATCTTCCTCATCTTCTTCCATCCCATCCTCTGCCGTCGTCGGCGCTCTAGACGAGCGCTCCTTCTTAATCCGAATCCTCTCCTGTATCTCTCGCTCGCGTTCCTCCTCGTCTACTTCGCCAGCATCAGAATCGTCATCCCCAGAGTCAATCACGACTCCACTCGATTCTCTATGCAGTCCCCTCCTCCTTCGTCCGCCCAACTCCACTTCTTCCTGCTCTCTCAACTCCGCTGCGTGCGCACGACGTACTCGCCTTAGGGTTACCAAATCAGGCTCGAGATCATTCAACGTCAACATCGCCGGACAAACGGGGCAAGCCACGGCGCGGACACGACGAGCACGCGCATTCCGGCCAACACCATCTGCTCCTCCCTGCATATCGTTCGGCCCGGCTGGAACCATATTCGAGCTTGCCCTGATCATATCTTCGATTGCCTGTCGCTCAAAACTGTGCGGGCACTTGTTGCTTTTCACTGGGTCTTCGAATGTGAGGAGTGTTATGGGGCATTTTAGGGAGATGCGTTCTCGAGCGATTTCGATTTCTTCATCATCGTCGTCGTCGTGCTGATTTGCGCGGTTCGGGGTATTGGATGACGAGGTTGGTCGTCTTCGGCCTCCTGATCCTTGTCGCTGTTCGAGGTGCTTGAACCACGTTGATGCATGCGGTACTGGCGGTTTCTCGTCGCTGAAGTGTTTGGCTTCATGAACAGCGCTGTAAAATCCGACATAGGCGTTGTTGGAAGTGTATCTAGAGTTTTTTCTCGAATTAGCTACAGATTCGAGAGAGGGGGGTGGGAAGGAATACCTTTGTGTCAATGACTGATTCTCCCATTGACTCTCATCGTCAGCAAGTTTCTCTGTCAGAACTTGACTAGGCACCACTGTCGGCGCCGGGTCCTCATCCGCATCTGCATCATCCATATCTTCATCCCCGTCGGCATCCACGGCCCCTTTATCCCTGAGGTTCGCTCTCCTGCGCGCCTCATTCAACTTGGTGCCTTCCGCCTCAGCGTCTCGGGCCATCTGCTGAATAGCAGTCCTTAGTCTACTGAATTTGTACTCTGCATCCACGACGCCACGCATTCTCTCCTCTAGTTGCACCGTGGCGGTTTTCACTCTTTCCTCCAGACTTTCCAGTTTCCGGAGCTCCTCTTGTCTTTTTTGCTGTTCTTCTTCGTCTTCTTCCTCTTCCTCTTCTTCTTCCTCCTCCTCGTCTTCGTCTTCGTCTTCGTTATCCTTATCTTCGTCTTCTATTTCATTATCTCCATCCTGTTTCTCAGTTTTCGTCTTTTTCCGCCTCTTCGCAGTGGCCGCCCTCTTCCTTTTCTCTGAATTACTAACAAACCGATACCTCGCATCACTCGCGCGCTCATTTGCCTCGCTCGCAGTCTCCGTCAATATCCCTCCGGCCTTATGAATGTGATCCTTCACTAGCCGGAAATGCGGTGCTGCAAGGAGGGCGGCCAGAGATTGCTGCGCTTGAGCATTCAGCGGCTTTTGGAGTGGCTCATATTCCGGTGTTGGTGGGCGATTATTATTGTTCTCACGCGACGAGGAAGATGCTGCGGCGGAGGGGCGCGCACGAGAACGGTGCGAGGATGACGCTACCGATGCCATATTGATGTCTTTTATTTCTGTCGTCAGTGAATGTGTCGACTTTCATATGGAAGGGCAGTTGACTTACACTGGTGATGCTGACTCTCATACCTGTGCAATGTCGATGAGAGCGCCGATAAGATTATCAGAAAACGCGTCGTCGGAGCGTGTCATTTGGCGCTAAACCTCATTGAGTTAAATCAATATCGAGGAGCATCTTTTTAAAGACCGCAGAAACTTATATTGCAATATTTTATTTCTTTTTGTGCATTATGATAGATATATTTACACAGATTCAGAATGTAAGCAAAATTAAAGCCAGTATTATCACCTCAAAAGGGCCATGGAAGATAAGAAAAAGAAAAAGAAACTTAAACTAGACTTTTTGGAAGACGAAAGCGTGATAGAAGCCTGTATAATTATTAGTCTTTGAACTATTTTCTTGCTTAAAAAGAAGGGGGGAGGAGAATATCTTACTGGCAGCATCTAGTTCCTCATCGCTGACAAGGAGTTGTCCGCCTCCACGAGCACGAACACCCATGCGTTCACTCAACGGACCGAGTTCGGGGTCGTCTTTCTCTTCGTTCCAGATTTCTAGGAATGGCCGACGGTAGATGAGTTCGAGGTTGTACTCTGTCGTGAGACTATAATAATAATTGAAAAGTTAATCATAAATCTTCGCAATTCAGTGAGAAAAGAAGGGGGGGGTTCACTCACTATCGGAAGGCTTCCCATGGCACGACATATTCAGGAATCTCTTCAACAGCTTCCTCCATGAAATAGCTGTACTTCCAGCCGAACGGTGGACGGAATACCCCATCTTCAGGAGTATTGCCAGGAAATCGCACGCGATAGATGCTATTGCCCCATTCTGGACACAGCTCATCTTCCACCTCCCCATCCTCGGGGGCTTCTTCTTCACCTTTCTTTTCTTCTTTTTCTGTTTCTCCTTTTTGTGCTTTGCGCTCCTTGTGAAATTTGGTTACTTTGGCACTGATCACGTCCGAGTTTGGCCCGACACCGATAAACCGTCCACCCTTTTTCAGTGCACCGGCTACGTTTTGTAGCATTTGACGTGCCTTTTCTTCAGACTCAAAGGCATAATGCATGGTGAACATGCTGACGACAACATCAAATCCACCGCCACCCCATCGAGCATTCATGAGGTTGCCGTTAGGCCCGACGTTGGCGTCGATGCCCACTTCCTGTATGATGCGCAGATCACCTAGCCATTCACCAAAGCAGTCCTTTGGGTGGAACTCTGCGTGAAACAGAGCATTGCCGCGTCGATTTCGCTGGTTACGGTTATTTCTCATCCCATTGTAGCGGTCACGAGCTTGATCAATAGAGATTTCTGCGGGATCGAGGCCAACATAGAGATCGACTGGCTGGGGAGCCTGTTGCCATTTGCCAAGATCACCTCCTTTACCACAGCCTAAGTCAACTACCAGAAGCTTTTTCCTTTCGCCGGGAGAATCGCCATCAGCAGCCCACTCTTTCGTGCCCGACTTTTGTGCCAAAAAATCTTCATCTGGTGAGAATTTTTGAATAACGGTGCTTTTGATCCAGTTGTTGAAACTTCGCAGCCCCTTAATCTTACTATCGGTCTTTCTCCATTCTCGTCCACGTTCAGGAACCGCATTGTAGTGTTGACGAACAACATCAGAGACACCACGTTCTCGTAGATCTCTCTCGACTTCTCTCTGTTGAGCGAGCTCGCGCTCTTCTTGTCGCCGTCTAAACACGTCTTTTCCAGCAGTTCCTAAACGCGCTCCGCCACCTGGTCTTTTTCTCTGGCGAGCTTCGGCTTCGGGTGTCACTGATCGTTCGCGGGGCAGCGGCGAGCGAGATCGCCGGAAATCTGCTGCCCTCCGTCCGGGGGACAGCGAGCGAGAATTTCGTGCATCTCGATAGCGATTTTGTGGAGAACGATCTCTGCGAGCATAGGCTGAGGGAGCTTCATGTCTAGGCGCTCTCTGGGGCCGCTCTTCACGGCGTCTGCGCTTCGTCGAGGGTTGCTGCCTGCCGCTCTGACCGGCAGCATCTCCGGCCGGCTCGTCTTCCCCAGTTCTTCTTTTTTCACCTGGCGATTGTTGCATGGCTCCAGTTGAACCGTTGTGATTTTGTGCTTTGTTTTGGTTAGATTGGGATGATTCTGTCTGGTCAGCCATTGACGCAGATTTTTTTTGTAAAGGCGGTTTCGAAGAGTGAGGAGAGGAGGAGTCTCGGGGTTTGGGGGAGGAGCGTGGAGATGGTTTCGAAGCGGAATTGTTCTCAATGACAGGCAGACACTGTTCTTCGCGTTGCTTGGGAGTCACCTCACTCTCACTTTCGACTGGTTGAACCGTTGAGAGTGGAGCGTTGGTAGTGGTCTGCAAGTATTTAATAGTTTAGTTCTAGGTCAGTAAGGCCTTATGGAGCAAACGGAGCAATCCTGCCGGGATCCACTCGAAGGAAACCAAATCAGAGACTAGAAATCACTTTGGCAGGTGGTCAACATACCCCGGAACCAGCAGATTGCGAGCTTTCAATGGTTTGCAAAACAGCTGTTGGAGCAGTACTGCCTGTGGATTGGTCATGGCTAGTAGAGTTGTCGCGCGTACCGCGTTCTCCCGAGCCGGCGTCATCTTGGTCCCTTGCAAATATGTCTCGGGCTGGATCGTACATGGACGCACGCCGGCCGTGTGCTGCTGTACCGCCCTCCATAATGCGCGCTTGTGGGCTCGGTGCCTACAGCAGCAACAAGGCTTCGTAATGTGTTTCTTTTGCGGCGGACGATCTCGCAGGTTGCAACAGATGATCTCGAGGCTCGCTGGATTGGGACTAGCGCCGGCTGCTGGTCCTTCAGCTTCCGCATTTGGCATTTGCTCTACAAAAGCATCGAAGATCATTTTTATAATTTATATTGTGTTGCTTGTGCTAAGAGTGCGTATAAGGAATACTAAGAATGCATGTTATACGCTCAAGCTAACTATATGGTGTATGATGTGCATGCTGATTATGTTATGCTGACCCAGCCATAATAATTCGTTGTAGATATCACCCAACTCCTCGCTCAAATGAAATGAAGGAAAGTAACCGAGATGAACGTAATAGAATTTCAGTCAGAAACATCCTCACTTACTCTGGGATGTGTTCTTCTTCGGACCTTTGACATGTAAAGCTTCTCGCACCCGGCGAAGCTTTGACCACCATTCCCTGTCTTTGGCCCGTTGCGAAGCTTCGTCTGCAGCTGTCGAACTTAGCGACAGAGTGTCGCCTTCTGGAGAAGCATTTTCGCTGATAGGTGCTGCCGATTTCACACGTCGACGATGCTTGGTACGTATGCCTTGAGCTAGGATCTGCCACCCACTTAAGAGGTCGTCAGGCCTGTCTGTGGCCTTGCCGGTACCGCTCTGCGCCTTTCCATTGATCCAAGGACAATAGTCCATATGCTCGGCATCAACCGACAGCTTCTCATAAATAGCTTCTTTTCCCTCTTCCTTCGGTTTGTATAACCACAGCCCCAAACGTCTGAAGCAAGCACGGCATTCGAGCAATCCGCTAGAGCCATCTTTGACAACGTCCCAGCCGAAGAATGCAAACGCAAATGTCCTTTCGTCAATTGCATTTTCTTGGCTAGTTTCCCCGTTTGGAGTCTTTTGCGATGTATCATTAAGAAAATCAGGAGGCAGTATGCTTATAATTTCTTTCAACGATAGCTGTTCTGGTATCTCGATGGTGTCTTGTTGCGGTAACTGGTCTTGCATAGTCCGAATTTTCAAGTAGCGGTCTCGTAAAGCACTAATTGCATTATCCGGATTCGAAAGTTGGAGGCGGTGGATTGTTGCTACCAAGTCAAATGTTAAATTTCGTGGCCTCGTAGGAAGAATGAAGATACTCACCATCGCAGGCCTTGTTTTTCCACAGACAGCTCTCCTTATGACCATCGGATAACAGCTTTCGGTATTCTTCAACCACCTTTTGTCCTAAAACATTAAATATTGTGTGTAAGTAGTGAAAACATACTGGCAATATACCTGGGTGCAACTTACGAACGTCTTTCCTTTCCTGAACCTTGTCGCTATCCAGGTCTTCAAAATCATCCACCTCTTCCGGGAGTTTCACTACTAATGACGCACCGCAACCACCGACACATGCCACACGCATGTAGTCGGTGCATGACCATCCACGCTTCGCCCATTCAACCTCATTTATTGGAGAGGGTTGCGAGGACCACCGAGTCACTGGCCGAAAAGTCTCTAGCCTCTCGAGAAAACGTTCGCGGTCCCAGGGCACGAAGTTGGGGCGAAGACTTGTGGAGCTGGAGGTAGTTCTGAGAATTCGAGAGACAGTTGTTTTGGTTGATACATTGTCGAGAACGCCCTCTCCAACACGAACTCTTTTGATCGAAGGCGCATCAGCTAAACGGTCTCGGGCAGCCATCAGAGGGTCCTTGGCGGTCTTTGCTCCGCCATCACTACTCGTCAAGGGTTTTGATATCGACTCGAGCACTCTAGTGAATTTGCGTTTTTTCGTCTCCAGGGAGTAAGACATGCTGTCGCGGTGTCGTGACTCGTGAGGGGGATTGCGGAGTTTAAGCAGATGGCGGTTCCTCGCCTGCAAATAACGTAGCTCCAGCCAGTAAGTCCGGCCCGCGCTTCCCGCATCTGCTGCCAATGCTCCTTCCGTGATTGGCCCGTGGGCAGACCCTGCTAAATTTATCATTTATCGTACGATCGATTGAATTTCTGAGCTTCACAGTTCGACCAGACACTGTCATACAACAGATATGGCCGCTCTCGGCGTGTCAGCTTTCCCTCTCAGAGGGCTTGGGGTCCGTGTCGCTTCCTCAGAATTATTCACCTGCCGACAATGTCTACGACATCGGAATCATGCGACGAGGCTTTTCAGCAGTCGGACTACACCACGCACTCCGTCCCAGAAATCACCTCGGCTCAATTCCTACCTAGGTGTCTTGAGAAATAATTTCAAACCCTTTGAGAGCCTCCGCGCGGCTAAATTATCCACGGCGACCGCAGCACAAGCAGTGGAACAAGGGGCTGCAGTTGCGAAATCCCGCTTTCCAGATGTGAGCAGCAAATCTGTCGCATACTGGCTTTTGGGAAGTGCAGCAAGCGTCTTCGGGATTGTGATCTTTGGTGGGTTAACTAGATTGACTGAGTCGGGGTATGTCTATCGCAATCAACCTTTTTTGATTTTTTGAACACCTCTTTGCTAACGGCTTGTCAGACTGAGCATCACAGAATGGAGGCCCGTAACTGGTTCGCTACCACCGATGAACGATGAGGATTGGGAGTCCGAGTTTGCGAAATACCGATCTTCTCCCGAATACAAAATTCTGAACCCAAACATGAACCTGTCCGAATTCAAGTCAATCTACTATATGGAATGGATCCACCGACTCTGGGGCAGATTTGTAGGGTTGTCATTTGTCGTCCCTGCTATTTACTTTGTGGCCAGAAGAAAGGTATCCAAGCCAATGGCTTTGCGTTTAGCTGGCATCTCAGGTCTCATTGGATTCCAAGGTTTCATTGGCTGGTGGATGGTCAAGTCAGGCTTGAAAGATGACCTCTTTGCTCCGGGTAGCCATCCAAGGGTCAGCCAGTACCGGCTGACTGCCCACTTGGCGGCTGCATTTACCTGCTATGTAGCCATGCTTTGGAATGGCCTTGCAATTCTGAGATCTCACCGACTCCTCGCGGACCCCCAAGCCGGTACCGAGACTCTCAATGCTTTGCGAAACCCAAAGCTTGCAGTATTCCGCCGCTCAGTTGCCGGTCTGGCTCTCCTGGTTTTCGCAACGGCTATGTCCGGAGGTCTTGTTGCGGGTCTTGATGCCGGTTTGATTTACAACGAATTCCCGTATATGGGCAACGGCCTGGCACCTCCCAAGTCCGAATTGTTTGACGACAAGTACTCGCGTCAATCAGACCAATCCGACCTCTGGTGGAGAAACATGCTTGAGAACCCGTCACTTGTGCAACTTGATCACCGTATCCTGGCCACAACAACGTTTTCAGCCGTCATGGCGCTATGGGCATACTCAAAGTCTTCTTCCATGAAAAAGCTATTGCCACGTAATGCTGCCAAGGGTGTTCACGGTGTTGTCGCTTTCACTTTTGTGCAGGTGACTCTCGGCATTTCAACGCTCCTCTACCTTGTCCCTACCCATCTCGCCTCGGCCCACCAGGCAGGCAGTCTTTTCCTGTTGACTTGGGCGCTTGTTCTCGGCAATAGGATTTGGCATCCTTCAAGGACTGCTAAGTTACTCCAGATGGCTGCAAAAGCCAGAGGCAAGCCGGTGTCCGTGTCGGCGGCGAATACACTGAAGAAATAATTGCTTCCTTTAACGAATATATGTTCGTTTCAATTTTGCTGTTTCCATAGACTCGACTGTATCATGTATATTACTCCTCTCTTGTATATTAGATGTTTACCTAGAACGGCAATCTAAGCTCATTTTAGGCAGATTAAACAAATTACGATATGTCGTTGTTAGCAATATATTTCACTAAGCCGACGATAATTGAGGCCCCTAGGAACATTCGATCGTTTTCATTGGATATATGCGAGTAATTACGAATCAAAACTTCTTTTGTGGGAGAGAAAACATTTCGTCATAAACAAAGTTGACTCATTTATTCAGTTGAATCAAAGCAGGGCGGCCGAGATAATTCCCATTGATACCTCCATCGAAAAAAGAAAACAAGAAACTTGAACACCTCACCATCGGGGAATCTCCATATTCCTTTCCTTTCCTTTTTCATATTCCATGTTCTCTGATCCATCTGTAATTATTTAACAGACAACATTTTCTAAGGGCTTAACCAATAAGAAGCGAAGCCTATCTATCTATTTATGGGGGATGCCCTCTTCCGGCTGTGGTTGAATATCAACTACTTCAGCAGCAAGAGGCTTCTTCTCGGCACCAGCCTCATCCCTCATGAAGGGGAATGTGAGAACATCCTTAATGGTGTAGTTGTTCGACAAGAACATGACGATACGGTCAATACCCATTCCCCAGCCACCGGTAGGTGGAAGACCGTATTCCAAACTGGTACAGAAGTTCTCGTCAATGAGCTGCGCTTCATCGTCACCTTGCGACTTCTGGTTGGCTTGTTCCTCAAAACGCAGACGCTGGTCGAATGGGTCGTTCAACTCGGTGTAGGCGTTGACAATCTCCTTCTTGCAGACGAAGGCTTCGAAGCGTTCGCACAGACCGACGTTTGAGCGGTGGTATTTGGCAAGAGGGGACATCATTTGCGGGTGGCCTGTGATGAAAGTTGGGTTGATGCAGGTTTCTTCGATGAATTCGCCCACGAGCTTGTCGAGCATTCTGGCGTTTGTCATTGGTGGACTGCATTCGACGTTGACCTTCTTGAGGACTCGCTTGAGGAAGGCGTTGGTCTCGTCGGTGTGAAGCTGGTCGCCAGGAGGGAACTTCTCTCCTGTTGCTTCCTCGAGGGCGGGCATCATCTCCACACGTCTCCAGGGAGCCTCCCAGTTGACGTTGTAAGTCTCGCCATGTTGTGTGGTGAAAGTCGTCACGTAACCACCAGTGACGTGCTTGACAAGTGAAGAAACAAGCTCCTCGGTGAGGTTCATAACATCATAGACATCGGCGTATGCCCAGTAGAACTCGCAGGTGGTGAATTCAGGGTTGTGGGTAAGATCGGCACTTTCGTTACGGAACTGACGACCAAGTTCGTAAACACGCTCCATGCCACCGACAACCAGCATCTTCAAGTACAGCTCAGGGGCGACACGCATGAAAAGGTTCATATCGAGATCATTGTGGTGAGTAACGAAGGGCTTTGCGGTGGCACCGCCGGCAATAGCGTTCATCATAGGGGTTTCGACTTCAATAAAGTCACGGTTGTCCAAGAAGTTGCGAATATACTTGATGATCTTGTGACGTGTGAGGAAGACATTGCGCGACTTCTCATTAATGATGAAATCAAGGTATCGCTGGCGGAAACGCGTTTCGGGGTCGTTCAGAGCACGTGGAAGGGCGTGAAGACATGGGGAGAGAAGGATGACTTGGGTCGCAAAGATGGACAGTTCACCCTCGTCACGGTTCTTGGGGTTACTACGACCAGGGAAACCGATGATTCCAACGATATCTCCTCGGCGTAGCATTTCATGTTGCTGCTCGAATGGAATATCACCCTGGGCATGCTGGGCCTGAGCCAAGACTTGAATCTTGGTTCCTTCAGCACGAACATCGTAGAAGACCAGCTTGGTACCCGATGCCCGCTTGTTCTCAACACGACCGGCGACCTGCACGACGATTTCTGGCTTCTGCTCGCCCTTGGCTAGCGACGCATATTCCGTCAAGAACTGTCGCGCATCAGTGGTGACGTGGAATTTGTGTGGGTAAGGATCGGGTTGCTTGGTTTCGCGGAGCTTATTGATCTTTGCGCTGCGGATTTCGAAGTATTGCTGGATTCGGAGCACGGTTAGATTTCAGAAATATTCAACGACGAAGGACGCACATAAAAGAGGCAAAGAGTTCATCTTACGTTGGGAGTCAAATTGGATTCCTCCTCTTCAGAGGACTTCTTCTGCTGGGGCTTGGGGGGAGCAGCTGCCTCCTTCTCCTTCTTCTTTGCTTCCCTTTCTCTGTTCTTCTGGCGTCTCTTCAACTCCGACTTGGACACCTTCTCGCCGGTGACCTCGTCCAAGATCAGATTGGCGACAGCGGCCTCGGCTTCCTGAACTCCAGAGTCCGCCATGATGAGCGATTGATGGCGAGCGGTGGGTAAGATAAAATTTTTAAGAGACTTTGACTGAATGAAAAGTCTTCTCCAGTCCTCTCTTTCTTTCTCTCCCAGATAAAGCAGGGAGGATCGTTCTTGTTGTTGTCAGATGGTTTAAACCGAAGGGGGAAAAAAAAGTCGAAGATGTGCGGGGAGCAGTGAGCCAGCCCGCCGAATGACTCAACCCGCCGAAGTTTGGAACGGCGAATCACGTTTTGCCATTTCCGTAAATGATGCCAACATACAGAGCCAGACAACAACAACATGCTCTCTACTCGCATTCTCTCGTTGTATTGAACCAGACTCTATCACCTTATACCTCGCGATTTACCAATGGGCTTGTCGCTCTGGCATCTTCGTCACTACGTCATGCTCATTTTACCCCTCCATTGGGTATATGCGGTTAGGGTTTAGGGCTTAGGGCATCAGCAACATTCGTTACAAAGGATCAACCTCGTGTATTGGGCTAATTCAAGTGACAAATTACTCGCTGCAAATAGGAGTCTTCTTACTAACATCCCATAACTTGCCTCTTCTGCCGTAGTTGCATATGAGATGAATTCGAGCCATCCTAACCCTCGATCCTACCTTCACGCAAGCGATTTGTCATGATCGCTGTAGCTGGCATTGGAAAGCAGGAATTTCATTCTGTTCCTGGCTGAAAGGAAGCGGCTATACTAATCTGCCTCTCTCCTCTTACCACGCCCTCCTCTCCCCTTGGATACCTAGCTTCAAAGCGTAGATTTCGATCATTGATTATGATCACAAGGTCGAAGTCAACGCAGTAGTGAAGTCGGCCCTTTTCACCAGACTCAGGTTCAACAGGGCGAAAATCAGGGTCATCTTTGAGAAAGGTCATGTCGACAAGTATGCGACCTCCCTCTTCATGTCCTGTGAAAACAGTAGTGAGTACTTGATATCAATTACTGAGGACTGCAGCAAACCTTTATTCTTCGAATGCAATATACGGTAATGCGATTCATGAGATTGACTCGATACATAGAGAACCTCCTCGCAAATGAACCTGACGTCTGGCTCGACTGGGAACGTGTGGGAGACTTCTCGGATAATCACCTTGGTTGATGGCAGCAACTCGCCCTGCAAAAGGGAAGGATTAAGAATCCAGAACAAAAGATCTCGATGGAGACCTACACAAACCTTATTCACAACCCAATCTATGGTATTTTTGATGTACTTTTTACCGTCAAGAGGGTCGCTCCAGGGATTCATACTTGCTTGCGCCGCGCATACGGTTGGTTCATAGGGCTCGGTCCGTAGAATCCCAAAGCTGGAGCGCACTCGTCGTTCGGGGCCATCTGTTTTGTTTGACGCTCGAAGTACAGCACCATGAGCTACCGCTACACTCCTATATCAAGGTAAAACTGATATCAGTTATACGTGAAATGCACCTCACGAGTCCTTGATGTTACTAGAGTAGAGACCTGAATAGCACTATTTTTTCTTAGTGAGGCTTTCCTTCACAATGTTCTATCTATACTAGTCATTGTGATGATGAATATTTAGATTAATTGACAGATGACAGTGATGAACTGACAAAAAGCGGCCTGAAGTTCCCAATGACCTTGTTATAGTCTGATTTTGCAGTATTTTAAAGTTTGTATCTAATGTCAACTTTGTAACGGAGCCAATACCTAGAAGTATGTGTGCATGTCAATGAGAATATTCAGTGTAGAGCAAGGAACCTAGGTAGGGGCCCTCTGACCATATGTTTATACACACGCTTACCCATATGATTGCTGGACATCTCCACAAAATAGAAATAACTAGTGTTGCCAGATTCATGGAGCATCCCGTGTAAATATCTTATATAGAAATTTGGCTGGTGGTTCCCAGAAAGGCCTCCTAATACGTATAGTGGAGCTAGCTTTCGTCATAATAAGCACAGAGACTAGTTTCCTGCTAAATATACAATATCATAGAAAATAAGAACTATTAGGCTGGGCGCAAGGCCGTCCCTGATTTGAAGTAAGCCAATTATTGTCACAAGGCCGTCGAGACACCATGTAAATAGTGCTGCGCTTCTGTAGCTCTATTAATCTAAGCTATAAAGGTGAAATTAAGAACTATGAATTTAGCAAAAAAGTGATTAGCTATTAGTTCCAAGATCCGTCTCTAAATGATACTCCCAACAATTCTTAAGCCCCGTGCCTGGTATTTGCCATTTTGTTGACTCCAAGCATGGGCAGCTTTACCCGAGGTCTAATACATCTTGTTATAGGAAATTTGGCGGGTGGAGCATGGAACGACCCGCCCTTGCAGTCATGCTTTTCGACGAATTATCAAAGATACTAGGTCTTGCTTGGATTAACACAGACTATATCAATGCAGCTGTGAAGACTAACGTCGTGCATCCTCAACACAGTCATAAGCTATCCAATAGCCCGCAGTATAGCCTTATCGTCATGGAGTTTCCAGCTCGCATGGATCAGGATTCCATGGAAGATGTCTCTCTCCAAGACGACCAAGGCCGGAACATTGCTCAACACTCATTGCAGTGCATTGACCTCTTTGATAAGCGTATTGATAAGCCGGAAATTGTGGAAGATACAACTTTGATAGACGACCAGCGCGCACGCTTTGTGGTGTGGATATCAGATATGAAGGACTTTGAGACGCTTAATCCCACTATTTATATCTTTAATGGTTCCGATGCCGTAATTCATCCTGGGTCTACCAAAGGTTACCTACATTGTATATATAGATTATCAGTGAGTGAAGAGATTCAGAAAATGACCAACTGGCGCACCACAGATATCATAAGAACATGTATATTCTGTGTCGCCTGACCAGCGTGTCTCATCGTCAATGTTGATTTCCGAGCCTTCTACGCAGTCAGTAGATGAGCTGCCATCTCTATTTTGAGAGACTCTTCTTAAGCTTTGAAGTCTAAAAGTTTGGACGGAGATCTAGTCATTAGTATCGATGCCCATGTCAGTTGGGTTTGTACGCACAGTACTTGGAGTGGGGTACAGTTTGCAATAGCCAAATGCTGAAGGTAAACCCCACCCGGCCAAGGAATATCCCATAGTTCATGGGTGTAACACACCTCTCCTGCTCCTTGGATAATTTCGCTGGGTCCTAAAGAAAGCCCGGTGTCTGAACCTGGATCTTTGAAACCATGTCTTTTACCAAGACATATTTTCTGTGTCCGACATCCGATTTCATATCTCCGCCGCCAACAGGCCCGCTATGTCTTGGGTCTATAATCCGCTCCACGTCAGCACCGCAGTACCCTCTGAACAGAGCGAGCGTTGTTACCGTAACTGATGCATTCCCACCCATCATGGAAACCGACTGGAAGAAGACTGTTTCAACCGACACAGGGCTCGGTTTGGGTGTCTATGCACAGTTCCTGCAGCTGGCTACCGGCGGACTGCCCCTTGGACCCGAGGTGAACGTTGAGCATTCGAGAAAAACGGCAAATACGTTCGCGTTTGACACTGTGATGACGCTGGCGTTCGAGCCGACCCAGGAATACGTGGAAGAGGCTGTCAAGGCACCAGCCGTGCAGGCATGGCTGAAAGAGCCCAGGCAGAAGTTCGCACTCGTCAGCGAGCTCTTCGTGGTCACGGGCATGAAGCTCGTCAAGGGCGCCAAGATCAAATACTCCATTTCACAGAGCACGACCATCAAGGGGAACCTTGGCATCGACGTGACCGCGCTGGGCACGACCTTTGGGCCGAAAGGCCACTGGACTAGCACGAGTGATGATGCGACGGAGTCCAATCGCGAGTCGGAATTTGTGTTTGCGTTCCGCGTGAAGAGGCTCAAGTTTGGGCGGAGACTGAAGCTTGAAGACTACAACAAGGGCGCCTTCATGGCCGTTGGCGGGAAGAAAGATGACGACGAATGTGTTTTGGTTGAAGACGTGGATGGAGCTGATATTAAGACCGCCGAGTCTGTTCCCGATGTGACGGAGAACAGCAATGTCTATTGTGTTCCCGCTTAATCATGCTAAACGAATCTGAGATATACCAGTGGACGATGTGTGTTTGAAGGCTATTAAACTGTATTCCTAGGCTTCTACTAATATTTGTACATGTTCCTTTTGATATCTTTGATTCTCCCGTAAACATCCTCCCTTGTCGAACCGCTATCGAAGAGCACATGAGGCGTGATGTAGTCGTAGCCTACCCCGCGCCTCCGTCTTACCATACTCTTAAAGACCGCATCCATGGAATTGTCCCTTTTCAGCCACGGTCCCAGCCTTTCGCTTTCAACAGCGATGTGTTGATCTTGCTGCCGGACAAATGATAGGACTGACGCGGCCAGACCAGCGGCAATCGGTGTTGCAACTGATGTTCCTGACATAACATTGACAGTCTGATTGTGTCCATTTATGCCAGCGGGCCAGTGAGAAGAGACATGCTCCCCTAATAGGCTGAAGTTGACGTCCGTTTCGCTTGCTGTAGGGTTGAAATTGGAGGGATTGCCATTTCCATCAGTCGAGTGTATGCAGAATACGCTGGGGTACTGAGCTGGAAAAGCTCTGCCAAGATTTGCTCCATCGTTTGATGCTGCCGCAAACAACAACGTCCGCTTGTTCAGTGCGTTAGATATAGCTGTGCTCATGACTTCGTGATATTCACGAATCCCAAATGACATTGATATAATATCCACTTCCCATTGTTCAACTGCGTAATCGATGGCCTGCGCAGGTTATTAGCTCAGTCCAAAAAGTCTGCTATAGTATAGACACGGCATTACTTTTGCAATATCATCGTAGGTATTAAGATCCAGAGTCTCTCGTCGCGCAATTCTGGCGACATAGATCTCAGCGCCCGGGGCAACTTTGAGAAGAAGGCCAAGAGCATGAGTGCCGTGCCCGATCTCGTCTCGAATGTCGTACGGTCCTGTTCCATGTACAAAACTTCGGGCGTCCTTGATTCGTGGGTTGGCCTGTTGTTGGTCTTCGATCAGGAATGGGTTTTCAGGGTCCAGTCCGGAGTCCAAAATCGCTATTCGCACCGGTTCTGCAAGATCGAAGTCAGAGTCAACATAAGAATAGATCGAGGACAGCAGATTGTCCATCCATTTTTCCGAGAGTGGATTCCTGGCAAGTCATTAGTACGAGGAAGTCTTATAGCTAATAGGAAACAACTCACTCTTGTTCCGGACCCGTCTGGTGGCTTGCATCAAAAAAGTACAAGCTCTTCTCTGGAGGCTCGGCAGGGTGCGCATGGACTTGCAATTCCGAAGAAGGTTGGGCCGGAATCCGTAGCATGATATCTGAGCCAAGGGATGTGTAGCTCACGGGCGGCGTGTCAGAAATTGAACGATGCAGATTTACCCGTGCTGTATTGTTTGCATTAGGGAAGTCGACCTTTCCTGTATAGAGGCGGACAACTTCTCGACCGATAGAGCCCCAGCAGGATTCATTCTGTCGAGAGTCGAATGAGCCCAAGTCCTCTATTCGCATACCCCATGCCTTGAATATCACGGCCTCAAGTCGTTTGACGACGTGTTGGTAGAAGAGCCGCTGAACGCTGATATCCTCGAAGTCCGCTTGCTGTCCAACCGGATAGTACCCCCCAGTAAGGCATGCCTTCGTAGCGAGATAATAATCCATACCAGCATCGTCTTCCAGACTCTGAAGCATATCGAGACAAGTATAAAAATCATCATTGACTTTGCTATCGCCATGGGGCTGCTTTGCCATCAGCTCCACAGGTGTGCAATAGTGAAGCTCGCATAACAGGATGCCTAGCGCTAGCACACTGGCGTTAGGATGAACCATGTGTTTTGAGGCGCCAGAGCTGTCTCCAGTGCCTGTACTACTGGCCGAGATGATTGGAACGTGCTCTAGAGCCAGGAAAGGTTTCGTAATGTTGGGAAGTTCTCCATCCTGTCGTGGCTCGAAAAACTGAATCTTTGAGTGGTTGAAGGAAAACTGCAGCCACGGTGTCTCCAAGAAGGGAAGGAGTGCGGAAGCCAGCGTAACAGCTAAGACTCGCTTTCCCTTAAGTGGCAGGACCGTTTCACCACGAAGTAATTCTTGCTGGCGATTGAACAATGCCGACAAGGATACTGTCTGAGACATTCGGACACTACCAAAGGTCTTTGGTTGCGGGCGAAGCCTCTGAAATATCCCATCCTCGAGAGCGAAATGCAAGCAATTCCGCTGACCGAGGGACTCTGTGATGCTTTGACATATGTTGGCAAAGTCGGGCCGGCTGCTCATTATAGGTTCAGATAAGCGCCTCAAAGTGCTGTTTTGTAGGTCTCTGCGCTGATAGTGTTAGCGAATAGAAGTCATATAAAATAAAGTGTCGAGAGCTTACTTGACCGTGATTTTAGCTTCCTGCAATGCAGTTGCAGGTACAGACCGTACGCCGAAGAATACTTCGAAGCTTGCCTCAGCGTCGAGATCCTTTTTGTGCTGTGGCAGCGACAGTCTCACGCTCAACCCTGAGCACTTCTGGCAGACGCAAACCCAGTGTCTTCGCAACGCATTGTCCAAGGACACCAAATGTCTCCTCATCAGCACGGCGAAGTCGGCATCGGGGTCTTCGAGATTGGACTCATGATATGGGTCTTCACGAGGCAGAACTCGGCGCTTCTTTCTCTCCTGGTCCAAATTCAAAAGTTCCTGAATGACATTGTCGCATTCTCGTCTCCGTTTACCAACGCGAATGACAGTGTCTGGGTCGGCATGGGGATCGCGATTCGGATTCTGAGTCAGGCGGCGAAGCTTCGGATACCGCTCATGTCCGGGTTGTTGGAAGTTCTGCTCCGCGAATTGTGGTTAGTAGGCAGAATGCGAGAGGCCCCCAGACCAAGATACGGGGGCGGTGTAAAATACCTACAAAATCTATTTCTCGATCAGAGCCGTCTTGAACAAGATGTTCAAATGCGCGCAGAGCTCTTGCAACGAGCTCTGGGTCAGCTTCGCCAATTTCATCGCGCTGCAGAAATGCATCAGTCCGTAGCCAGGCCTCGCATTTCCGTGATTCCAGTGACGCCGGCTTTTCCGACCTTTGCGGTCGTTTCCAAGCGAATAATCCAAGCACGGATTGGAGCAGACTTTGGGAATCAGAGTCGTCGTCCATGGTTGCGCATCCAAACTGATGGGTTTGAAGATATCCCTGGCATTCTTTGGCTGGAAGAATATTCATCGATCAGCGGAAGTGTGGTGTGTATTGATTAGATCAGGCTGTGCTACATTCACGCCATTCACACCACACGCTGGTCTACGATCCTGTTAGGGCTCTCCCTTCCCCTTCAGGTTTAGCGCCCTGGCGTAAGTCCAGGCTCCAGTGCTGCATGGCAGCCCGGGGCAAACTACTGGCTGACTCAATATAGTGTATTTATAGACTTTTACTCTAACCACTTGGTTCTGCATCAGTTTTTGTTTTATGTCAGTTTCAAATTTTTGTTTTGCTTTCGATGGCATGGCTATGAGATAATTGATTGCATTAAAGCAGCCTCTTGATGAATAAACAGCAGTGCGCCATTGTATTAACTAGACCACGCTAGTCAAATACGGCGCAAGCAAATAACAAGACTAAAGATGAAAATGGTCTATTTGATAGCATAACAGCTCGCACTTGCGACTCCAGACTCTGCGGTAGCGCTGGTAGTGGCGGGCTAGGTTGCGAGTCATGCAGCCGGCGTGTCAGAAGTTGTCTATTAGGAGCTAGTTGCTCAGTAGGAACGCGGTGTGCTTCCCAACTCTCACAGATCCTTCGCTGCAACCCGGGAGTCACAGCGCCGGTGCAGCCAGGCTCGGGCTCCCGCTTAGGCAATACGTCCGCTACTTTTGCGGCACAGCACAGGATCGCCGTCCACCTCAGACCCGAGATAGCCGCGGGGAAGGCTCAATGTCTCGTGTCAGTTGGAGTACGGAAATGTTACTATTGGCCGGCTAAACAGAAAGGAAAGCCTCTACTGAGCACGGAGCACGGAGTACAGAGTACACACATCAAGTCGTCCACCGATTGTTGCCCCTGGCGCCTGGGCCAATGAGCGTGCAGCACCGCGCTAGAATAGTCGAAAGTGCTTTAAATCACACCGGACACAGCATCCGCACGCCCATTCTTACTCAACCAGGAAAAGGATCAGCCCCGCCTACATTAGCTTAGCCAACTTCCAATTGTTGCTTCGAGTGACCTGTATGAATGAATGAATGAATGAATGAATGAATGAAATGAGCACTAGTCGTGGCGGTCCAAATACACATTCTCCACTTTTATTATGAGGGCCAATGGCACAATCTGAGGCTTACCATCCTAGTTTGAACAAGCCAATTTAGTTGGTTTGCTATTTATTTAATCTATCACACGCAAGCCCTCGGGGCTGACCGTCCTAACCTGAACAGCCCAATTAGGTGGCTCCTACTTATTCTATCACACACGCTGGCCATCGGGGCTGCAACAGGCAATAAAAAGGTGCGCCCAACGAAATCAGCAAGGCTTGTTGGAGTAGTGCAATCACGTGCTAGGATCGTGGATGGCACCAGGTCATGAAGTCGCTTGAAAAGTCTTGTGCGGGTCCACGCTTTTGCCAGAGATACTCTACAGCTATTTCTAGGCTACAAGATACTCTGATCTCCTCTTGATTCCCCTTTGAATCAATCCTGCAAGATCCCCCTTCCTGGACGATCGTGGCGTTGAATGTGTCGTGTCAGATTGCTGCATGTGGGGCGAACAACAAGGCTGGCGCTTAGAAAAGGGTATATATTCAGTGTCAAGAAAAAAAAAAAGCAAGAGAGGCACCTCTTTCTTCATCTTGCATTTCCACTTACTCTCAACGTCCGACCTCCCCACACTAAATTATCACCAGGCACGACAGTACATGGCATCGGCTTCCCGTCTTCGAGTTTCGCCCACGCAGCCGCCTGAGACGCACAAAGGGCGGGGGATGGAATTCTTTAGCGACACCGCATTCAAGGCCAGCAGGTCAGGACGCCCGGCTCTTGTCTCTTTTGATGAGATGCCAGAGTGGTTCCGACGTGAATCCAACCCATGGGTTCTCCGTGGCTATCGACCCATCTCAGGCTCAGCCCATGCTTCATTCTCTAGTTGGTCATATATCCACAATGAATCAGTCAACATCTATTCCCATCTCATCCCGGCCGTTTTGTTCCTGCTTGGCGAGTGGTATATCCAGCAGTACCTTGTCAACAGATACTCTGGCGTCACTGGCGCCGATTTCATCGCTTTCTCCATCTTTATGTTAGCGGCCGTCACGTGCCTTTCGTTGTCGGCGACGTACCACACTTTAATGAATCACTCCCGGCACATAGAACATTTGTGCCTGCGACTAGACATGTTGGGTGTTGTGATTTTTATACTGGGCGATCTCGTCTTGGGAATATATGTAGTTTTCTGGTGTGAGCCGCTGACACGCAATATTTTCTGGTCTATGGTTAGTTAGTCTCCTCCACATGCGCAGTTTTGTTTTTCCTCCTCCCAGACCGGATACTTGACTCTAACACTCTTCTTTACTCGGTTTGATAGATTGGAGTTTTCGGGTCGATGACCATCTTTACGACAATGCATCCCAAGTTCCAGGGCGCAAAGTACCGTCTCTTCCGAGCATTGATGTTCGTGGCGACTGGCTTGTCCGGTGTTGCACCATTGATCTATGGACTTGATGTGTTTGGCATGTCGTTAATGATGAGAAAGGCTTTTCCCTATACAATGGCAAAAGCAGGCTGCCTTCTATCTGGCACTTGGTTCTACGCAGTAAGTCTGCTACTGTTCGCACATAAACAAGAGAGAAATTGAACCCTAACACATGTGGTCCTGAAGACTAGGTTTCCTGAAAGTAAATATCCGGGCAAATTCGACCTAGCGGGCTCCCATTCGATCTTTCACATCCTGGTGGTATGCGCCGCTGTGGTCCAGCTGATGGGGTATCTGGATGCCTTCGACTATGCGCAGGCGAATCTCACCTGCTCGTCTCTTTGAAATCTTCTCCGCTAGTGTGGGTTCCTTTAAGTACTGTCAATATCACGTATCATGCACACACAGATTCATGCATAACGTGATCAGCACCGGCCCAAGGCAGCATAGCTGCTGTATACAGCCTACGAGTGTACACATGCATATGAAACCAGGAACTTATTTTTGTTGCTCTTTTAGATAAGAATGTTTGCGTTTCCAACTTTCACAAGTAGCTTTAGGGTTAAATTAGGTCTGCCAATGAATGAACCCCAACATGCCAAGACGCTAAATCGTACTAACAAGCGCTGCCAAGGAGGCACTATCCGGGCAGACTAGTGCCAAAGGGGTTCGGCTCCACACGTTACCCTCTGCCCTAGAATGTTATGACTAGATATTAATCTGTCTGACTGATGTGATTATTGCCCGACATTCCCAAGGCAAGCTGCCACGAGGCTGGTGAAGTATGACTAAGCGCTAAGCACCACCTGACTTGCTTGCTTTAACTACCAGGCACTTTTTAATCACAGCGGGGCATGGACTCGTGTCGAGACACATGCTGCTTTCCACATTCGGCGACACTTTGAGCTTATGTGACAATTTCATAGCCTCAGTCGTGACTTGCTTACCCACGGCCTTTGGAGCGTCCTTTCCATGCAAAGGCCAGGATCGGCTTCCTGGATCTCTGCCGCACTCAGAAGCACTCGACGCCGCCCGCACCGCGCCCTCTCATCATGGAAAGTCTCGAGCGCACGGGAGATGAGGCTATGGAAGATGTCTTCCTCCAAGATAATCTGCGCCCGACCATCGCAGAGCATGCGACACAATGCCAGTCTCTTCTCCACAAGTACATGGTCATGCCGGAAATCGTGCCAGACCCTACTATCATGGACGACCAGCTGGCCCGCTTTTCTCTGTGGGCATCAAACATGGATGTTTATGGGCCGCCTAATGTCTCACTGGACTACAGACTCCGTTTCAGTCCTATAGCTGCGGATATCATACATCAGCTGCTGGATATTATTCACGATGCCTTGCTGTCTTGTGAGTACTTTTCGTACCAGATTCGGATTGATTGAAGATCAAGGCTAATGCGAGTCTCGACAGTGAAGCCAATCGACGACCGGCCACCACAAATCCCGAGCAGGAAGAGACAACGCATTTCAGTAGATGGCAATCCGGGAGTTACGAGGCGAGCCGACGACGACACGACCGATTCAGAGAGCGATGTCAATCCAGCGGAAGAGAACATTTTGAAGATCACCGAGACAGTCGGCGGAACACTAACGCGGCTCTTTCGTCTGTCCAATGCCGTTCGAAAGTCCGCTAAAGTCAACCGGGCTCGCAAGATCGAAAGGTACAGAGACGACGAAGAGGCAAATAAGGCTATCGATGAGTTGCGTCTATATACCAAATGCTATATTGAATTTCGATTCCCGGAGGCGCCAGAGGCGCTCCGCTCAGCATTGGTCGAAGCCAACGCGCTGCGACTTCGACGCTTGTATTATCAGCGCTCCCATCGAAGGCGCATTGATCTGAGTATTCAGCGCCCGGAAACGACTCCGGCCGTTGTTCAACTCCCCAAAATAACGGAGATCGCGCCGGCTGTACGGTTCGCGCCGAGCACGCTGCCAAAGCCTGCGAGCACCAACAAAATGCCGGCCTCATCGCCAGCACCAGCAACGAATGCGACTACTGCTCGGCAAACGGCTGTTGCGGCATTCTACGCTAAATCTACAACTGAGGTTCCCCGGGCAAAATCTGCTCTCGTGAATAACAAATTGTCGTTCCCGCCTATACCACCGACGCAGCAGTGTCCATACTGCGGCGTCATTGTTGAGTTCAAGAACACTGCAAGGTCATTGCTGTGGCAGTAAGCAGATCATTCCTGTCATTTCATGGGAGCATGTGGCTAATACGCAGCAGAAATCATGTCATCGGAGACCTGGAGCCTTTTATTTGTGTTTTTTCACACTGCCGGGAAGGAGGTCACCACGAGCACGGGACCGGTCCGCTCACATTTGAAACGTCGAAAGCCTGGTCCAGCCACATGCAGACTGCTCACGGGCATACATGGGAGTGCAGAGCCCCTTCTCACGATCCAATCGTCTTTGACCAAGAGATCCAGTACCAGGAGCATTCCATCAAGGAGCACGGCGTGCCTGAAGCGTACGCTGGGACCCTCAGCAACGCCGCCCGCAGGCCAGCTCTCGACAAGATGCTGGAGTGTCCCTTTGGAGACGATTTTCAACCCTCGGGAAAGCTCGAATCCAGCACTGTCTTCTCAAGTGAAGCTCTCCAGTCACACGTCGCTGGTCATTTGAAGGAAATTGCTCTACTTACACTGCAAAAGCTTCCCAGTGATGATGACGAGAACGCGGAGGACGTTGAAAGTGACCAACCGTTAGACGATGATGGGCCGGCAGGGGCTTTTGGAATTGCACGTGCATCCATGTACAGTGTACTGGAAGACGAGGACCTGGATTTCCAAGACGATGACACTGAGGCTGCAGATGGCAATGCGGGACAGCGTGAAGAGGACATCAGTGTAGGAGTGACAAAACTCTACCTAGAGGAAAAAGACGCCTTGGGGATGACGAAGCTTCATCACGCAGTACAGAGCGGCGATTTAGGCTCGGTTGAGTCCTTGGTCCAGAGCGGCGCAAGTGTGAATTCTAGGGACCAAAATGGCCAAACGCCCCTGCATTACGCTGCGGAGGCGGGCTTCATCGAGTGCATGAAATTGTTGGCCAAGTACGGCGCGGATATACGTATCATTGACAACTCTGGATTTTCCCCGTTGCTCTGGGCTGTGGTTGCCGGGCAAGAAGGCGCCACCATGGAACTGTTGTTCATGGATGCTGATATCAATTCAGTCATCGCGGATGGGAAATCTGCGCTCGCCTGGGCAGTCAATCTGGGATGGTCTGCGACTGCTAAAATGCTTGTTGAATATCATGCCAGCATATTTGATACCCGAATCACGCAGCAGACTCTGCCTTTGGAAGAAGCGGCAGCTTCTGGCAACCTTTCCATTCTTCGATTGCTCCTCGAACGCGGTGAGGACCCGAACCATCGTGATCGCGATGGTTGGTCTGCGATACATTGGGCAGCAGAGGAGGGCCATCTGGATATTGTGCATTTGTTGCTGAACGCTGGGGCCAACCCCAATGCTGTCAGCTCTTACGGTACGTCACCATTGCACTGCGCTGCAAACGGAGGGCATGTGCCCATTGTCAGCTTGCTCCTCCAACATCAAGCCGATCCACTTAAGTCAACATGCCACGGCTGGACTGCACTACACCACGCCGCGTTCATGGGACAGTTCCATGTCGTCCAGTGCCTCCTAGAAGATGACCGAATACGATCTACTGCCTCTCAGCAGGACAACCATGGCTGGTCCGTGCTTCATTTGGCCATCCACAGCCGAGATCTAGCCATTGTCCGTATCCTACTCGACAAATCTGTCATTGCAGAGCCTCAGACCCTATTCGACGAAAGCGGCCTCACTGCAGAAGAGTGGCTGGATAACGGACCAACAAGCCATTCCCATAAAGCCACCGGCAACCTAGCATTCAACAAGTCGCGCTGTTGCAGGGCCGTCACAAGCCTTCGCCAAGCTGTCACCATAGGCAACGTTCCCATGATCAAACTTCTGGTCAAATTAGGTCACGACATCAATGGCATGAACTCTGGAAGGAGGACTCCGCTCTACTACGCCGCGAAGAAGGGCATGCTTTCTATCATGGACCTACTTTTGGACCTGGGCGCGGATCCCAACATTCTCCCCGCGGGGCGGAAAAATTGGGAAGAATTCATTTCGCATGGTGACGTTTTGCTGCGGCTCAACCGAGCAGGGTACTGGAAGCGAGATACCGACCCTGAGGTGGAGCGCCAGATTCGCCAGGCACTTAGAGTGCAAAGTCAGCAGCCTGTGCCGGATCAACCAGCCTGGTTCGTATCGGGCGAGTCGACTTTACCAATGCCGGACCAATCTGTCCCCCATGGGCCGGGCCAACCGCCCCCGTCTGTTCCAGCTTCGTCAACGCCACCTTCTCCGGATCATGCAGCTTCAGGGGAACCGACACGCTCACCGGCGCCTACACACCAAACAAAAGACAATAAGCGCAAGGCCAGGGCAGGCCGGACGGATTGGTGGAAACGGCTCCTAGGTGGAAGATAGCGCTTTCGGTCTCTAAAGATGAGAATTGAACGCGGATGGGTGATGTACAGCTTATTAAGCTATCTTGGAGTTTTGCTTGTTATTATTGAAGAAAGCGGTATGGAGCAGGAAGTAGAGCAAATAAAAGGTGTCCAAATACTTGCGTCCTGGTACTGGTTCGGGACGTGACATGACTCATGTCGAACTATAGCAGCGGTTTCGATTCAGTAGATTCCAGGCTTGCGGAGAGGGAGACCTCCGAGCAGAAGCAAAAAGGAAAACAATTATGGCGCTCATGTCTGTGAATGAAGAATCAAAGATATATTTAGACGCGTTCAGCGTCAATGGGCGTCATTCGACTAGAAGTTGTATTAAAATTAATCCTAAAGACAAACAAGTAAACCACAATTATATGAACACAGGCTAAAATTTCCCTCATGACTTAGCTCTGCCACTTTTCAGGCAGGAATATTGCGCAATACCCTATGAACCAAGGATGCGGTTCATCATATATCCGATTTCTGGTAAGGATTGCAGATGCTGTTCCACTCTTTGTCTCGATCCCCCCTCAGGTAATGTCAAACCATACTGCTTCCCAATGATCAGGCACTCCACAAAAGTCTTGCAAGCCCGCTTCTGTAGCGATCCAGGAAGTCCCTTCGCTATCAACGACCCTAATTCCTCCGGGATGGCCTCACCGATCAGCCACCGGTGAGCGGTGGCATTCTCCTGGCAGAGAAACAAGCATGCTGCCGGGGGTATGTTGAGAAAGTAGTCCTGTCCCTTCTCGTGGGCCTGCTGGGCGAACTGGAAAATACTGGTCAGCAAGAGGCGTAATCTGACAAAGTCGCGACTTTCGCTGATGACAAATAGCTCATTAGCGCACGCCAAATTCGCATCGCTGAACAATTCAACCTCGTAACTGCTGCCGATGTATCCTTCGAAGAATTCCGCGACGACTCTTGAGAAATACTCAGTTGGGCCTAACTCTTGTTTGTCAATCATGGCAAAGTAGACTGTCAAGAGCAGGGTCGTCCGAAGTACGTTCTCTTCCCGATTCCCATTCCGAAGACACCCATCAAAGTCGCTCAAAAACTCGCGGATACCGAAGTGGAAGGACTCCAACGCATCCCTGTCGCAAGCGATGGCAGCCCAATCTGAAATTGCCGCAGCTGTGATAGCATCTCCTTCTCTCCAGCCGTGTCGGACGGCCGTAAGTTTCGTATCCATGCCGGTGAAGACCGTGATGGCTAGCAGTGCCTGAAGGTCTCTGGGCGCGACCTTTTGCAAGATCTGCGTTGATAGGTCGCCCATGGCCTTCAGCCTCTTCGGATTTCGGGCAACGACCAGCCCCAAGAAGAACACATGGTACAGTTTCGCCCATTCTCGCAGTTCGTCCGTTTTGTTCTCCTGGACGAGCTCCTGCAGTACAGACAGGCTGTCCCAGCGGTTCAACGCCACAAACTTGAGATAGAGGGACATTAATTTGAGAACAAAAGGAATGCGGATGGAGAGGCCCAACCCTTTCATAACCAGGTTCACAAATCGCGACGAACGCTTGAAGCGTGCGAGGAAGACCTGCTCTTGGAACCCAAGTAGCTCTTTCACCCGCTCGTCCACCGGATCCGTAGGCCCCTTCAGGGAAGCAACTCCCAGAAGAGCTGGCAACTTGTCCACTCGCGCTCCGTGCTCGAGTAATTCCTGCGTGATTTCTCTTGAATTCGCCAGAATGGCTCGTATCAACGGCGTGTCTGTGTCACCATGTTCCGCCTTGGCCTCGAGACGGGCACCATGCTCGAGCAGCACAGACACGACGTCCACGTGCTGTCCAGTAACCGCAATATGGAGTGCCGTCAACGTGCTTCGATCTTTGAAATTGACACGCGCACCATGGTCAAGCAGCAGTTCCACCATTTCTCGGTGGCCTTGGTTGACGGCCCAGGACAGCGGCGTTCGGCCGTAGTTGTCCTTTCGCCCAATGAGGCTGGTATGATTGTTGATCAATAACTTGGCCCAGGGTACGTTGCCAAAGTATGCAGCAAGATGCAAGAGTGTGAAAGACGGTGGGCTTCCGCCGTTCTTCTCTTTCTCCCAGTAGACTTTCCACCATTCATCCCGGATCGGAGAATCGACTTGGAAGAAAGGACGCGAGAACTCGGACGCTATATCGTTCGCTTGAATGGCGTGGTGGAAATGCACCGGCCAGTACTGGTTTGCATAAGATAAGAAGGGATCTTGGCCAGACATTTCGTGAATCGTTTCGGAATTTCCGTATGCACGTTCGATGTGTGCCAAGCAAGTTTTCATGAGAGCCTTGTGGGTATCCTGGCTCATATAGAACCTGTTGATCCCTTTGATGTTGACTTGATCGCTCTGAAAGAACTCCTTCGCCGATTCATGGACCAAGTTGACAACATCTCCTTCGACCTTCACGAGTAACCCACCAAACCTGAGCCGATTCTTGGTCTCTTGCGTTGCTGGAAGAGTACCAGATACCTTGATCTCTGCAGCTACTGTCAATTCTTCTAGTGTGAGGGGCCTAGCAGCGAGAACGACCCATTGAAGAATGGGGACCAATGCTTTCTTGTCGCCAATCTGCTGAAGAAGTCGCTGATAAATCCCGCCCAGGCCTTTAGGAATATGGTGGAGAACTTCTTCGATTTTGCTCCAACTCCTGCCTTGAAGCTCATTGACAACGAATCCAACCCACAGAAAGGTCCCATCAGCGCCAGCCAGCAAGGTCTGCTGAACCTGCGCGACCATCTCTTCCGAAAGGTTTTGCTCGGATGCTAGTTCGGCAACCTTAGCGAAGATGTATCTCTCAACATCATGCGAAATCTCTGTGGCGGAGGTGTCTAAATGAATCTGCTGGTATTGGCTGAGTTTACTCTCTAAAATTGCTGGCTGAGGTCGGGAGAGTATAATAAGCTTCAGACGTGGCCTTAATTTTTCCTCGGACTTTGATAAGTAATTCTCAATGCCATCAAGAAGCTGCGTGAGTGATTCCTTTTCGCATTCATCCAGTCCATCCAGAACACAGACTACCTGAGAAGACGTGCTCTGTTGAAGTAGGGCTAGGAAAATCCTCCATAACGAGACAAAACTGGAAGTGGTATATTTGGATGTTTCCGTCCCCTCAAAAGAGCTCTTAATATCTTTGGCCAGATGCGGATGGAGGCTAATCCATTGATGTAGGATGCCTCTTATGATGGTTAATGCGGTGTTCCGGTTCTTGTCACGATTACTGCAGAAGTAGTAGAGGAGAACGTTATCAGCGGCGTCAACCACTGGCTGCAGCACCTCGGTGATATAAATCGCTAACATCGTCTTCCCTTTTCCAGGACCACCTGAGATCCAGAGAAGTGGATTATTTGCATCAGCCAACCACTCTTGATACTGGGGATGCTGTACAAGCCATTCGCAGGTGCCATCAACCCTGCGCCCTTTCAATACAATGAGGGACTTCCGATCAACCTCGGGTCTTGTCAGAAGTAAAGCGTCAAGAACAGGCGCGGCCTCGGTATACGAGTTTGTGGCCTGAGGCATCGTCATAGACACCGTGGGTATGAAAGAGAGAACCTCTTTTACGTATGCTGCGGCAGTCGCTGCGGCGTAGGCGTGCCAGAGCTCAGACCGGTGTGAATCTGCGTAGTCGCAGATTCCTCGGATGACTAAGTACTGGGCAGCATTCTTCAGCCCAGTTGCCTCCGTCTCGAAACAGAGAATGCTATGCTTTTGTGCGAACTTGTCCCGTGTCGCTCCGTGGCGCGTCAAACGATGGCTGGAGGCAATCAAGCCATAATGAACAATGGGGGCCTGTACCTCCTGAGGCCGCCTCAATCGGATCCTCTCCGAATCGCAATGACGGCATCCGCTTTCTTCAGCTTCGATGGTTGCATGATCATAATTCGGCTCGAAGAGGACGTCTTGCTCTAGCCCAGGGTGGCCAAAGGTGACGGGGTCTTTCTGCACGATCTCCGAGATGTACTGGGGCATCTTACTTTCATCAAAAATGGAGGCTGTCTCGGCCTTTCCCATAGCTGTGAGAATCAATGGTGTTGGCTGATCTAACCCTCTGCTGCGAATAAACTGATCTTCCGTTCCCTCCCCGTTCACATCATACTGGACGACACCTGGCAAGCCAGCTGTCGACTTGCTGACAACAACATCACCAAGACGAATATCCTCCTTCGTATCTGGCACTCCTCCCGCAATGCCGACCATGAGATTGAACCGGATAGATGTGTAGCTTGCGTGCAACTGTGTGGCCACGTCGGCCACCGATGTTCTACCATACACCCCGGAATTTGGATACGCTACAACCACATTGTGTCCTTGAAGACTCCCCAGAATGTAGTTATTGTTGTCGTCTAAGTTCCTATCCGGAGGTAAATTGTCATGCACGCGATCAAGCGTTGCTTTGGCTGCTGCTACCTCTATGGGCAGAGCGCAAACCCACCCCACCGTATAGTCATCTCGGGAGGCCATCTCGTGCATGTCCACGGCGAGAACACTTGATGGGGAAATCCTTTGTGGATCAGTCAAAGGAAATTAGGAGGATGGGGAGGGAGTGAGGGGAGCGGAAGTAGCCTCCCTCACGCGGGTAACGGCACATTGCCCAGGAAGAAGCCAGCAGGCTGAGGAACGATCGTTACTTAGCGCTAGTCGACTATTTTTAGCCCGTTCGTTTCACCATGTGCGTGAGTCAGGGTGGCCACAGGAGGTCGGCTCGGACCGCAACTCTAGGATCCACCCACGAGACAAGACTGTGGGTACGGGGGTACTTACATTGAACATTCACTGCGTACTTAGTGTAGAACCGACAATTGTTTCGTGTCTCCTCAAATATGTAGATCTTCAAATGGCACACTTTTCACCTTCACGTCATAGATTACGGGTAACCTCAAGGCCATGAAAGGAGCCTTTCGACTCTCTTACTCCTCGTCGGAAAAGGTGAGAACAGAACTCAATACACCCTATTCATGCTACGAAGTCAACCTGCAGGACACTAGGAACTTATAGGAAAGGCGCGTTATCAGGGTAGATAACACCGCAACCAGTTATTACCATGCATAGGCAGAGACAGAAGGACTAAGAATATAAAAATTATATAATTAGTATATATAAAGAAAAGTATATACCCTATATACCCTATATATTAATATATTTATCCTTAGAGGAACCTTGATATGCTTTATTACTTATATAGCACCATATTAAATTTCAACATAACCAGTGGTAATAGGAGGAATCCAGGTCTGTGACACATGACCGCTACTGCGACATTCTAGCCGCTCTTATGCCCATCTTAAAGCGGCCGCCGCACGAACTAGATTGGGACAGGCACCCCCCATCTCCACCTCTGTTATCTACGTAATTCTAAATATCAGGGCCTGCATATGCTAAGCCAATTTCTTAACAGTGTGTGTGTGTGTGTGTGTGTGTGTGGCGCAGTCATGTGCAAGGCTGACACGCTTGGGACCCCTCCTCTCACCTACTTTTCATTCTCTCCCCCCATAACAAGGGCTGACTAGAGTCGAGGGATTCTGCCGTTATTTAGATACAAGAAACACACATTTTCCTCTTGTGCCAATCATGCCTTCGCGAAAGCAGGACACGGTTAAAGCACGCATGTGTAAAAGACGGAACCTCATTAAGAGATATGACATTGTCTTTGATGGGCCAATACCACCTCGAGAATGGCCCTCTAAATATGCGCCAATCTTTCGAAAGATTCGAGAAATCGAAGATGTGAACTACGAAAGATACATTGGGGCTCTAACCAGCGGGCAAAACGAGACAAGCCATTATCCAAGCCCTATTTCCGAGCGAGTGGCTGATATTATTCGTGTTGCATACGACATGCGGAATTCTCTGGCCAACGAGGCAACATGGCGAAGTGGCACCGAGAATCTAGTTCTCAATCGCTTCCATACGGATATTCCCTGGTAAGAAAAAGCCCATCACAGTTAGAAACATTTCATTGACTAGGCATGATAAGTAATCACTGCCACAAGAGACGGTGGTTTCCTGGAACCCATCAGCTCGAGCCTCTTTGCCCGTTGGCTGCAGAGAAACTGCGGACCAAGAGAACTAGAACAACGCTTTGTAGATGTACGCAAATCGATAGAGTGAGGAATCAGGTAAGGCAAATTTTGATAGTGAGGATTCGATCATCTACTGACGAAGGTTGCTAGTCAACAAGGCAATTACAGTCGCCTTTTCTTTACCGAGGAAATGAAACAATTATTGATGATTCGGTTCTTGAGTATCAAACGAAAGAATTACGAGAACAGAAACCTGACCTTGTCATTGGATTACGGCAAACCGCGAAGCTTCGAAGTTTACTGTCGAACAAACCTGGCCTAATAGACACACCTTTCGAAAAAGACTTGAGTCCCTCGTTTCCATTTCTTCTCCTGGAGGCCAAACCGGAGGTCGGATGTCCAGGCTTTACCTCTGTTGAGGAGCAAAGCGCCTTTCCGTTAAGAACATTGTTGAATATCCAGAAAAATGTTCCAACATCTGAAGATTCGATATTCGATCCCCTGGTTTGGTTCATGGCCAACCAAGGTGATGAATGGAGAATATACGCTTGTGTTCCTGAGGATTCTAAAACAGTAAGTTCCAATGACTGTAGCGATTATTCGTTGATTCACACTCTTATAAACTCTATAGAGAATTATTGACCTTTGGCACGGTACTATTCTTCGAGAAGATAGTGCATTACAACTTCTTCTTATCGTTGATATGATATGTGACTGGGCACGAGATATCTATCGGAAGGAAATTATGAAATGTCTTGCCTCTACTGTCTCAGACTCTAGAGGATTCACGCCGGCAGACAGCAACATATCTTACAGTTACAATCAATTTTCAGGCGAGGAGACAGTTGAAGACCAGGTTGATGAATTGACCTCCTCTGTTGACACCGATTCCACAAATTCTGCCACCGAGAACCATCCCGCTAGGAACTCGGTTGGTTCCGCCTCCCCCGGTGACTTCAATGAGAATGAACAGGAAGATATCGCAACGCACGATGACTCTGATGCCTTGATTGAAGTTATATTAACCCCAGTCACAACGCCTGACACTGGCATCGCATCTCTCGACCCGCCGACGTTTCCAGACGTGGTAATGGCGGATTCGAGTCATGATGATGGAACTGGAATAAGCCCAACTGAGGTTTGGAGGAATCATGCGGTGATTAGACATGCGAACAACGTTATTCTTTTATTTCGTACTTTGCGTCTTCCTGAAGCTCGGGATGACTTGATTACCTTACTAGCATCGACATCTACTAGTTCAGATATTGCCCAAGCTGCTGGAGAACTCGTTATGCTTTTCCATGCACGAAATCAAATTTTAATCCGGAAAAGCACCATTCGCCAACTGGAGGCATGGTGGACCAGCCCCGGCGGTGCACAAGAACCATCTAACAATGATGGTATTGACATTGATGATGACGACGATGATGATATCGTCATTGCTCACTTCTCATTTGAGTCCTACTTCCGTCAGGATGATTGGGAATTGGTGCGGAAACTGACATGCACGGTGGCTACATCAAATACAATCGAGAACTTAGCGCGGATCAGTGGTATTGACCCTCCTATGATAAACAATTATAGGGAAGAGTTCAGATGCATCAGTGGGAATTTTCTCAATGTCACTCTCTGTCTGAGAGATCTATCCTTCGAAGAATCAGCCAAAGGAGCCATATCAAACCCGCATCTTTATCTATGTCAAGATTATGCCGACTTCGAAAGGAGTAGGCCGCATTTTGAATGGAGTAGAAGCACACGGCAAAACAGGCTTGTTATCGGTGCCCTAGAACATGTCGAGTCGTTGATAGCAATGTCTACTTCCGAAAGACGTGGCCAAATGACACTTCCCCTGCAAAACGTAGCATTTGAACTAAAGTTTGGGCCAAAGACCAAGATGATTGGAGCACTCTTAGCCAAAAGGCGGGAATTATGGCCCGACTCGTGCCCCAAATATTGCCTCGTCGTCTTTGATCAGTCAGATATTCAAGACTACCGTGCAATGGCATCAAAGATCTCGGAATCCATTCTGCATCAAAGCTTTTTCCAAGAGACTCGGCGTGGTATATCCCAAATGGATGCCAGTGCACTCACGTTATGGGCAAGAATCCTCAACGGAGAAACACCGCTGGATTCAGCTTGGCCCTCTTGAAACCAGCAGGCCATGGGCATTATCGTATAGTCCTGGTCTCAAATGAATGCCGCCGGGTAGATTATCGCGATTTCCAATGTTGTTGGAATTACCCAGACACGAATATGACAGCTGGGAGGCTCTTTTCAATGGGATTTGAGGGATACTCCCTAAGGGTTTGCTCTTGTTTTTGCCCTTGCTTTTTGTCGTTGGTGTTAGGTTAGGGCTTAGGGCATCGGGTACTTAGGTAGGCGCTTGCCTGCTTACGATGTTACAACAGACCTCACTATTTTGATCCGATGAACATGGTCTCTTTTCTCTCTCTTTTACCTCTGTTCTTTTTCCGCATGAATTCTAACGAGACCGAGATGCAATCTAGAGATCATCTCACAAGAATTAATAGACGCCATGCGCCACCTAAAGAAATATTAGTGCCGAATTTTGAGATCACCAGCGAGTCCTCATTGAATTTATTCCATTTACAATCTCATACATAATTTCGACCAGTGGTCTGAGGTCATGACTAACTTCTATTGCATTCGTAATATAGCCCACTTCTGTGAAAATGAACACAAACACCAATTCCTCCCAAAAAAAAAAGACCAACCCAACTCCAGCTATGATATTGCAAGTATTGACAAAGAAAGAAACTGCGAGCAATCCAATGCAGAATAGATAGTAGTAAATCATCAGCGGTAACCATATCCCCCTTCATCGTACGGGGTTCGATGTGGTCGATACGACTCGTACCCGGTCTGCTGCTGGTCATCGAAGCGAGTCTGCAGTGGCGAGTACGAAGTTGGTTGACCTGCAGCGGATGCCCATCTTACACCGGACACAGGAGGGACGTCGGGAACTCCGTCATAGAATTCAGGTTCTTCGTGCTGGTGATACTGCTGCTGGGGATGATAATGTTCTGGTGAGGATGACATATTGTAGGCTGTATTCTTCTGTCGTACCGTACCCAGCGCATTAAACGCATCGGTGCGAGTATCACCAGCGGCACGGATTTCATCTTCAACAGCAGCAGGAACAGTAGGCTCCGTGCCGACTGCACCATGGGCAAGAGGACTGGCGCTCTCGCCACGGGCATGCATTTTATAGTCATCCCGATAATGCATCGAGTCGTACTGAGTCAAAAGATGCTCCCCATCCCGTCGCGCGACTACATCGATGACGGCGTGGAAGAATGTGAATGCCAGTGCAACAACTATGAACGAGAAGAGGACCTTGTACACTCTGCACACCATCACGCCAGTCGATGTGCCCCATGAGCTAGTGTTGCAGGTTGTGTGCAGCGTGCCTCGCATGCTGTACCCTAGAAAGCCGAGTGATAAAGCCCATAGGATGAAGAGAATAATGTTCACGACGAGAGAGAATATGGGTCGGAGACTGTTGCAGCAGTAGAGGATGGTGGTGAAGAAGAGACTGAGGAGGGTAAGGAAGCCGGTTATGAGGATCTAGATGTATTTGGTTATGTTAGCTGCATTATCGAAACGAATAATATGGGGAAGACTCACGAGTAAAAATGCATAGGGAAATTTGTATCCACCTGAATGTAGATTCACCGCAAAATATATCATGATACTCGTCACTATCAGCGTTGATATCCAGAGAAACGCTCTTGTGGTATGGAACGAGCCCGGCGAGTAGGGCGAGGGCTCATTTCGTCTCATATTTGCAGATGTGATGCGAAATGAAATTCTCAAAAAACAATTTAGTTCACTGTATCCGAAATGATTGTTAGATTCGTCTTTGGTAGGTAGGGATATGCGGTGAGGTGTGGATATTCAATGTTTACCTCGTGTCGTCATGCGGAATGAGAGTCAAACCCTGACTTCTTGACGTCGACCTCGATTATATGTATGATATTGCAAGATATTTTGTATACAAATGCAAGTTAGGTTAATGCTCAAAAGCTGGGACTTTTCCTTTAAAAATAATAAATACAATAGTCCCCAATGATCGACAGCCCAGCAATAGGAGTCCGATGTAGAATGTGAAACAGAGGCGAAGCATAGCGCGGCCCGTCTCCACAGCAAGAAAGCTGAATCACCAACCCACGTCAGCGGTGTGGCACTGCCAGCACAGCCCGTGTTCGAGACCTGCAAATAGTATTGGGTCAATGGGTATAGTATATAAGAGTCTACTGAAAATATGTATATCCAACTACAGGTAGGGGTTAGAAATTTCCTATGGTTACGCCGGTGGCTTTTAGTTTTGAGGAGATAATTGTGAATATTTCAATTTTTTTCGAGATCGGTCCTCACAAGAATATAAGTGAGTAACTATTAGATGCATCGTATAATCCATTACATGATGACCTCGTTCGTAACGTCCTGTGGGAATCAAAGTTAGTGATGGAACTGGAGAAACTCTGCACAGCCGACTGAACATACCCGTTTTAACTCCTTATATGGTAGACAGACACAATTCTGTACTCGCACTTCGTCTCCCACACTGCACTCCTTGCCCAAGATCGTAATGCTTTGCACCTTGATGCCGTTTTTAATGATGCTGGTCGAGTGGCTGCCTGCTGGTGTCGGAGTGCCTTCTACACGCGCCCACGCACCCACGCGGCTACCCCAGCCGATAATTGAGTATAATACACAGGCATCGTGCTTGATCTCAGCGTCTTCCAAGATGATGGATTCCTTCACACGAGCGCCAGCGCCGATCACGGCCCGTGGACCAACAGAGACATTAGGACCTAGCTTCGCGGTAGGGTCAACCTGGGCTGTGGGGTGGATGTAGACAGGCGGCACAATAAAAGCAGATGGAGGTGTGAGTTCCTCGGACTGCGCCTGGAACGCTTTTTGCAAGTACAGTGCATTGGCTGGCACTGCGGAGCCTGCGGTCTTGATCTGGCGCCAGAAATCCTTCGTTTCATGCACGAAAAACCGGTTGCTGTCGGCGAGGTCGGACAGGATATCCTGCTCTAAGCGTAAGACCTCGGGCTTCTCGGCATCCTCGTCTTCGGCGATGAACGAGGAGTCAAGGTTATCAGAAGATGGGTAAGAAAGAATTCGTGGGCGGGTGGCGCGGCGCTTAATGACGCTGCGGATCGAAGGGAAGATGCATTCCGTAGCAAACAAGTAGACACCGCAGTTAATCAGGTTTGAAATGTGAGACTCTGGCTTCTCCACGTAGTGCAAAACACGCTTCGTGTGCGCATCAGACACAATACAACCGAAGTTTGTAGCAGCATCGTTGCTGACCCGGGTTCCCAGAATAACAGCCTCGGCATCTTTCTCTTCGAAGAGGTTCAACATCTCGCCGAGTGGGAAAGAGCAGCAGACGTCAGAGTTCAAGACGAAGAATCGCTCCGGTTTGTTCTTCAGGATGGCATCACGGAAATGATAGAGACCACCGGCGGTACCCAGTGCTTGATATTCTCGCAAGTATTGAATTCGCAAGTGCGGGAAGTCTTTGCTAGCATCCTTGATGAAGTCGCGGAACACTGACTCGTCGTAGTATCCAACCAAAATGACTTCACGGAGACCTGGGACTTTGGCGACGGCTTTCAGGGAATGGGAGATGATGGGATGGCCGGCGACTTCGAAGAGTGGCTAAATCATGGAAAAGACACAACGCATTAATTAGCATGAACAAACCAATTAATCCCCTGCTGAGCAGAAGGAAGCGGGGAGTACGCACCTTGGGGACATCCAGCGAAAGCGGCCTAAAACGAGTTCCTCTAGAAGGGCCTCCGACCTGTCACACCAAAAATGTGAGAAATTGATAGTACAGCAAAGCGCACTGAAGCCAATTTGCTTACAAGAATCACGGCCTTTGTTGACGCCATGTTGTTGTTGGGGTGTTCCCGAAGCGGAACCTGAAGCATAGATGGCTACTGTGATTGCCAGGCAGGGACAACAGCTGTGGGCTTTTGGCAGGGCAGGATAGCTATAGCAATGAACAATGAGAGATAAAAAATCTATTGTGCAGCAAAATGCAGAAGTCAGAGTTGAAGGTAGTCCAGAGCCAAGCGGACAGTTTGCTGTCCAAGGTGGCCAGTGGAGAAAGTACCCGCCTGCCACCTCAACCAGCACGTGCACCCAATCAGCCATCACAGCTCTTCGTCACTTCCAACCACCACCATTGAACCTGGTATGTAGTGCACATAGCACCCAGATTCTAGTTGCACTGGTACTATTCAGATGAAGACAACATTATTCTGTTCTTCCAAGGATGCTTGCTATTACTAACAATAATGAAATAGACCTCGGCAATGGATATGTATATATATGCAGGACATGGCTACTAGGTTTGGATACCAGAGTACAATGTTCAATATATTGGTATACCCCCCTCAGAAAACAATCAAAAACTTGCAGCCTCGAGAAATCTGCTAAGGCCCATGGACCTCACTTTTATCTTGCGTTCTGGGTCTGATTGTCCTACAGCTAATGAGCTCATTGAATCAATGGTCCTTTTTCGAGATGTACAGCCCTGCAAGCCCTGCGTCCCCTTGTATCTTTGCCTAGGCCTCACTGAATGACATTTAATTCTCACAAGTTGGACTCTTGCGCCTCCATTTCAAGATAACCTTAGTATGAAGAGACATACATGTGATGGCTGCTAGGCAGGTATATCAAGCAAAGTGCAGGCTTCCATCACTTATGAAGCATTCGACCATGTATATCTGTATAAACACTGTTTGCCTTGCTTTGTCATCGTCGCCTTGTTTGCCTCAGGCTCAACAAGTTTCGTTGTCCCAGAGATCCCTCCTTCCTCTTCGGGCACTTGCCTGGGAAGTCCCGTCAAAATTGCTATCTCTTTCTTTGTTTCAGCTCACCTTCGCTGACTGTCTCTAACAAACCTCCCAGCCCCTCACTCTTCTTGACCTTTACTCTACTCTTATTTTCCCCTCTTACTCTTACCTTCTACTCTTCTCTCCCTTTCCTATTCTTTGCCTTACTCTTCTCCTTCTTTCCTACCTCCTTCGTCGAGCTTGTCAACTAAGCTTTACACCCACTCTTCCCTTGCCCATCTCTCACAGAGCATCAAAACCCACAGAACAGCCCACCCAAGTCGACAGAGCATTGCTCAACTTGCAAGATGTCGGCTAGAACCGTTTCCCCAGCGAACCTCTCGAGCACTTGGGAAGCTGCAGGTATGTCTTCAACTTGAAAAATGTGTGCTAATGACTATTGACTAACCCCTGCAAAGCTCGTCTCCAAGATGGTGTTGGAGACACTGGATTTGAGTTGCCTCACCGGTATGGGTCTCACTCTCCAGCCACGGCAAATGCAGATTTGCCAAACAACGACTCTATCGACTTCATGACCCAAGATATGAGAACCTTGGTTAGGCGGATTCAAGATTTGCGTCATCTGGGCATCGAAGACAGCAAAATTGCACTACCCAAAATCTGTGTTGTTGGAGATCAATCTACTGGCAAATCTTCTCTCATCGAGGGCATGTCTGAAATCAAAGTCCCTCGTAGTGCAGGAACGTGCACACGCTGCCCCATGGAGATCAACCTTTCTGATAGCGATGAACCTTGGAAGTGCAAAATTTCGCTTACCAAGTCTCATACGTTCTCTACAAAGCAGAGCTTTCGAAAAGCCACCAAGGCAAAACCGCTGGGTCCTTGGATCCCTGATTCCGAGCCACGAGACGATCCTTTTATGGAACTGTATTCTAAGGATCAAGTTCAAGATGCAATAAAACGTGCGCAATTGGCTATACTGAATCCGCAGAACGACCCTGCCGACTACTTGCCAGGATCTTCAATTGATATTGGTAATGCTTCTACGCTCGTCAAATTCTCTCCAAATGTGGTTCGTCTTGATATCACAGCACCTAATTTCCCCAACCTGTCATTCTACGACCTGCCGGGAGTCATTAGCCAAACCGAAGTTGATGACGAAGCCTACCTTGTTACGATTGTTGAAAACTTGGTTAGGCAGTACGTTTCACAGGATAATTGCATCATCCTCCTGACGCTGCCAATGACAGACGATGCTACAAATTCCAGTGCAGCACGTATTGTTCGCGAACTCAAAGCGACAGAACGTACTTTGGGTGTTCTAACCAAACCAGACCGCGTGGAGGACGTCACACAATGGATAGATCTCTTGACTGGCCAAAAGTTCCGTCTCGGTCATGGGTATTATGTTGTCCGCAACAACCCAAATCCTGCAGTTGAGCATCGACAGGCTCGTAATGAAGAAAAAGAGTTCTTTAGGAGTGGTACGTGGGCTGAAGCTCTGGCGGTCTTTGAATCGAGACTGGGTACACGGAATCTGCAAAACGCTTTGTCCAATCTACTTCTCAATCAAATCAAAGAATGCCTTCCACGTGTCATCATTCAAATTCATGAGAAGGCACGGGAGGTCGACACAGCACTCAGCCATTTCCCAGAACCTGTCAACCAGAACACCCTTTACATCTTATGTTCCAAGCTTCAAGAATTGAAGGCCGCTATATCAGCAAGTTTGGAAGGAGGCTCAAGGGAAAGGCCGATGCTAAAGATTTGGAACCAGATAGCCGAAGACTTTTTCATGACGATTCAGCACACAAGACCTACCGTGCACGTCATAACAGACCAAGAAATTTTCAAACCCAAGAAAATTGTCATTGACGATGAATCTGATGACGAAGTGGAACCTATGAAACAGACACCAAAAAGGAAAGCACATTCGGAGGAGGACCCGGAAGAGAAACCTGACCTTCTAAAGCACACCCCTGCCAGACCTGGGCCGAGATACTACACAGAGCATTTCCAACAGTTTCAAGGTATGGCAGCTATCATTATTAAAAGAGAAATTTGCTGACAATCATTGTAGACTGTGTGAAGACTTTTGACCTCCCAGAAATACGCAGTTACAATGAAGATCGGTCCACCGGGGGCCTACACAACCAAATCAACCCCAAGGCTGTTGAAACCATGAACAAGCTTAGTATTGAACACTGGGGGATGCCGATGAAAACATTCATTGCGGTTACTTACAGGCAAGTCAGAAGGACAATCCTGGACCAGGTCGACGAGGTCCTTTGTGCGTACCAGGAGACAGAATTGCACCGTCAAGTGACCGCGATTGTTCGCCAGTACCTTGCTCAGTTAAAAGAGGATATTGAGTCTCATGCCATTGAAATTTATAATCTCGAAATGACCCAGCTTACTGCACGGGACCGTGAAACCCTACAAAAGCATGGAGAATTTCATTACAATGACTTGAAAAAACGACGCAAAGAAAGCCGCGTGAAGGCAATTCTACAAAGCCGAGGTCAGATGCTTCCGCAAGACCGTGTCAAGGCTGAGAAAGCCATTGAACAATGGAATTTGGGTCCTGATCAGTTTGAAAACGAGATCAAGATGATGGCAGTAAGTTCTACAAACCCAGCTCACCTGAGCGTATTTGATTGATTGATGTAACTAACGCCTCGCCGCAGACGACTCGTGCTTATTACAAAGTGGCATCTGCGCGATTCGTGGATACTCTCTGCATGAACATACAATCTAAACTGTTTGACAAGTGCAAGGAGAACGTGTACGATGAGATTGAATTGAAGCTTGGAATTCGAGACAATTTTGGTAAGTTTCTCTTCTCTACAAGGACCCAATCAAACTATTCTGACAAGAAATTCAAAGCTCTATCCCGCTGCGCAGAGTTGCTAGCGGATGATCCTGAACGCCAGAAGCGTCGAGAATACCTTGTGAAGGAACGGGAGAAGTTGGCTCTTGCCAAACAATGGCTAGACGAAGCCGGAAAACGCGACAACGGTGATGGCGACGATGACGATGCTGAAATGGGCCTCGGGGATGGACCTATGAACGTCCCCGAAGACGACAAGATGAATGTGTTTATGTAGAGTTTAGGCTCTGCAGCAGCTTCGTCATTCCGATTTGGAGAGATTCCGACATGGGTTTTGAAGGGTGGGATATTGGCAGTTTGAGATTGAAAAGATAAAAAAAAGGAGAAAAAAAAGCCGGGTGGAAGGGAGAATGATTGAGTGAGTGAAAAAGGGGTAAAAGTTTGGATTTGAAATGTTGCATGATTTCTGCAGGATCTTTGGCCACGACCTCGCGAGGGTTTTGGAGTGTTCGCTGTGAACTTGAAACAAGATTGTCGAGATAATGCAATAAAAATTTGGTCATGGATGCCATGTAATTACGCTTGTCTCTAGGTACCTTAGAGAGTAATTGATCGTGTTTAGGTGTCTACTGTTAACCCCCTACTCTACTGTAAAGTTAGGCGAATTCCTTGCTTGGTTTCTATCTAGATATACATCGTTAAATACATACACTGAACAGGGTATCTAAATCTATATATCAAAAAGGCAGAGTCGCGTGGGTAAAAAAGTAACTGTGTAAATTCATATGGGCTAAGACAACGACAGGCAGGGCAAAACATAAGAACATATAAACCGAATAACAAAATGCATTCACAAAAGAAAAAGGCCGTGCGATCCAGCGCAGTTGTAGTTGTTGAAGAAGAGAAGGTAAACCAAGTAACTCCCTTTTTTTCCACCCCAAACTCCATCCCATCACGTAATTCAATTTTGCTTGTCAAATAAATACAAGAAAAACAGTTGTCGGTCACTCGTATGCTTTCCATTGCTCAAGGTTATGCCGCGATTCTTCTTCCCAATGATAACCCCTATCCACTTGTGGCACAAGAAGGAGCTCGTCTTCTCTATCGCGGAATCGTTGTTCAGCATCATATCTCTTCAAAGCCACCGTCTCCAGCATACGGTAGTCATTGTCTAGCACAGCGTCTCTGAATTTTGCTCGCATGCGAGGGGAATATAATTGGCAGCTTGCCTCGCGACATCTGTTTGGGGCAGAGCCTGGAACCAATCTCGGTGGAGTTGCCAATCTTCGTGCAATCGGTTTTTGTGCTGCCGCCAGTGGCCGTACCACATCATCGTAGCAGTCTTCGCAAACCGTGAATTCGGGAAGTCCTGGAATATAATGCCATGTACCGAGGACGGGTCGATGGCGTCGGCAATCACGCAAGTTGCATTTCCGCTGGAAGTAATCGATGAATTTGCTGTTGTCGGGGTATTCATATTCTCTGTACTCGCATTGATTAGCGGCAGCGTCGAGAAGATCGACGTATTGGACGAATCTAGGGCTATCGACTGCAAGGTCACAGATCTTCTCCTGGACGACAGGTTGGCGTCGGAACGTTTGCCGCAGCGAAGGCATCAGGAGTCGCAGATTGCGTACACATGCCGAGCAAGCTGCAAATTTTGGAACATTCAAGCCTGTTTCATGGTCGATAATACGATGCCATACTTGAGTCGACAACCTGCGCCCGGGGCAAGTTAATCCCGTTGGGAGAGTTATCTCATATAGCAATTCCAAGTTCTCGTGGCCCTTTTTGATTGTCTGTATCCATGCCAATCTAGTCCAGACTTCGCTAAATGAACAGCGTATGCGTGCTCGAGTATTGTTCGTGATGGGTTTGATGTAGTCTCGGAACTTTGAGTTTTCAATCTGGGCCATGCACGAGGGACATATATTCAGATGATCTAGTCCGGATATTGTGTACCAATCTTGGTACCCTGCAACGGGGTAGGACCGCGGACACGGACGCAGAGCAAGACCCGCGGATGGGTCAGATACGCGAGCAACAACACGTTTTGAAGGAGAAACTACGAGAGATGATCTCGATGGAGAAGTATCCGAGTGGTAACGGTGGGAGACTAGTCTTTCGGATGCTTCCATTGGCGAATAATGAGGTTGGTCTGCGAAGGATATTGCTCGACGGGGTCTTGTAGGTGTTTTTTCATAGGCAGCTATCTGTGGCGGCGGTGTCCGCTTCTGAACGGGCGTCATTTCGAAATAAGAAACTTCTTGGCTATGACGTTTTGGCGTATGGAATGATGAATCATCTTCTTCCCAATCGTGAGTATTTCTAAGGGGTAGAGCTCCATGTGGAGAGCTTGGCTCAGAAATATATTGCACCGGATTAATATTCTCATGCAAGCTGTCTGTTGGCGAAGGGAGAGCGGGCGAGGGCATTCTGGCCGGCTCGTGGAGTTTGTCGCCATATCGTTCGTCATTGTATTGGTGCAAAGCTTGCTGCTCTCTGCGGAGCCTGAGTTTCTCCTCCAACAGTTCTGCTATCGTGGGTCGTCTAATCGGCGGAACAGCTTCAGCAGGTCGGACTCCAAAAGTATTACGGGGACTGCCAGTATTTGGCCTCTCATTTCTAGATGGCGTCACTTGGTCTCGGATTAGAGAAGGAGTTGGATGGTATAGTTGAGGCATCCCGGCGTTCGGATGAGGGCTCCTGGAGTGTGGCTGCGGAGTGACCGGCTGAACAGGCTCATGTCGGATAGGACGTTCAAAGCGAGGTGATTTTGTGGGTGAATAAAGATATGAGGAGGAAGTATCGAATTTGGGAGTTTGGTCCTTTTCCGGCAAGGGAATCGCTTGTACTGGGGATGGTGTGCGAGGACCACGACTTTCAAAAGACGACTCGCTGACAAGGGAAGGTGGCTGCGAAGTTGAAGTATCCGTGTCTGCTGTAGGTGATCGGGGGATATGTTCGCTGTCCAAGAGAATGGGAAGTTGGTCGATTGTTCCTCGCTGACAGGCGCCCTCTACGCCGGGCTTCTCCCCTAGCAGAGACAGGCCTCCCAGCTCGTGGGAGAGAGACTCCAGCTCATCCTCCACGAAGGGTCTTGGAGGCAGCCTTTTCGGCCATGGCCGCCAGATCTGTGGCATTATGGAAATAGAAAGATGGTAGATTCAGGTGAAAGAAACGTGGTCAAAAAATTCGATCAAAGAAGGCTTCTTCTTGCCTTCACTCAGGGCCGCTAGCCTGTTGCAATCGAGGAACAAAATTCAAATAATTGTTTTTCGGTCGAAGTAAACATATCAAATAGTCGGGACTGATTCATAGGATGTTTTGGACGAAGTAGACGAGACGAAGTGTGACGAGTGCTTGTTACACTTGTATAGCAGGAAGGCTGACGGTTCACGAAAAAACCGAGATTAGAATCTAGGGTGATGCGATATATAAATAAAAATTCAAGATGAAAAAAAGTAGAATAAAAAAGGGGAGAAAGAAAAAGCACGGGTGAAACAAAAGGCAGTCGGGCAGCGTGTGTTGTTGTTTTGCGGGTAGGAGCGAGCTGGTTGGGCTTCAACCCTAAAAGAAACAGCGAACATCATCACGAACTAACAAAAAGCACGGATTTCGAAATGAGCCTGAAGATTTCAATCCAGGCGTGGCGGGAGAATTTTTCACTCCATTCTAATTAATTTTGTTATGCACGCTATTCAAGTTTTTCAAGTTCGTCAATCAGAACTGCAGGCCTGCGATGGCACTTGGGATAGGGCTGTCTTTTTTGTCCCGATAAAAGCTCGACCAGATTAAACCAGCTACTGATGTCGATCTTTAATGCGTGGCTTCGCCAGATGCAACGGAATGCCCGGAGAGAGCACAGGTGAGATCCATACAAGATCCATACAAGTAAAGCACTTCGCCTCGTTTTCGCTCTCTTCTAAACAGCTTACACATGTGACAGAACAGCCAGCATGCATCGCGTTTTTGCCACTGCTGAACATGCCTAGGATGGTAGCTGTGATATAGTACGTAGAAGTAGGTATGCGCAACAATATGTCTGGTGATAGACGATGAAACTGCCGGGTGGCATCAAAGAAACCAAGCCGATCAAATGAGGCGATCAAGACACGCCTGCTAGATATGACAACTCGGCATTTTGCTGGTGGAGGTCGTTTTTTCTCGCCTCAAGTTGTGTATCACAACAGACAGAAACATGTCCACGGTGTTTTGTCTTGGGTGTGGAGTTTATGAAGTGCTGGCTGAGAGTCGGGTTCCCTTTTCTTTCTATTTTTTAAAGCTGTTTTCCAACCGACGTTTCAGGAATTGAGATGCCTAGAGAATCGTTCTTCACCGTCTTTCATCGAGCCCAATAGGATGCGACAGCGATGCTGGGTGTGTGATTATGCTGGCCACGTCGCAACTAATGTATGACTCCAGGATTTCAATCCGGGCTGCTTTAATCTCCTTGTCCATCTTCCATAGATTGCTGCCAGGCATCGATCGGTTGTAGTCGAGTATAACTGCGCTCGCTCAGGCAGAGAGTTACACAAAGAAAGTCCCGTGCACAGTCACTACGGATAATGACGGCGTATGATTCTATGAGTGAGAGAAGAGAGCGGAAGCATCTGAGGCGATGGGCGGGTATTGCGGATAACCCTCTAGGCAAGGGCTCTTTTGGGCATCGTCGGGTTCGGCTCGGCGTGTGCCTTCCTCCGACCTCCCTTCGAGCTATCCGGAGTTAATAAAAAGATCCTTGCGACAAAGACAAAGAAATCGAAAGAATACCCAGGTAGCCTGAGGGAGTACGCAATCAGCGTACACAATGATGATGACATATTCTGTGTCGGCCTCGGACTGTGGCCGATGCGCGGTTCCACCTGTGCGGAGTGAGGGGTCACATTTCGAATGTTTACAAAGCAAGCATCGTTGATCAACCACCACGCATACCCACGCACGTACCTGACTTCTATATGTATGCGACTCGCCCCGTAGCCAGATCACTCTTATCCTCCAGATTCTCGCTACTACAATCATCATTCTCATCTCCGCGCAAATCGCCATTCCATTATAACTATTCTTACATCAACCGCAACATGAGCAGCCTGCCAACCACTCAAAAGGCCGTCGTGATCGAGACCACCGGCGGCCCAGAGGTCCTACAATACCGAACCGATTACCCAGTCCCCCAGCCAGCCGAAGGCGAGCTGCTGGTTAAGAACAATGTCTCGGGCCTCAACTACATCGACACCTATTTCCGCACCGGGCTCTACCCAAGACCCTTGCCAGGAGTGCCAGGCTCTGAAGCAGCAGGCACCGTCGTTGCCGTGGGACCAGGATCGCCAAACCCATATGGACTCAAAGTCGGCGATCGCGTGGTATGGATGAAGACTGGCGGATATGCAGAGTACACTGCTGTTCCGGCAGCCGACGCTGTCAGACTTCCCGATGGAGTTTCGGAGGAAGATGTCGTCGCCTCTTTCCTGAGTGGGTTGACAGTGCTGTCCCTGGTGAAGGAGACATATGCCGTTAAAAAGGGCGACATAGTCCTTGTCCACGCTGCCGCCGGTGGAGCTGGATTTCTGATGGTCCAGATCCTCAAGACGCTGGGTGCTACTGTCATTGGTACTGCTGGAGGACCTGAGAAGGTCGCCCTGGTGAAGAGCCTAGGCGCTGACCACGTCATTGACTACCGTAGCGAGGAGGGCAAGGACTGGGTCAAGCTCGTCAAGGAGATCACCAATGGCCGCGGTGTCGATGTCGTCTATGATTCAGTTGGTAAGGATACCTGGGAAGGCAGTCTCGAGGTTGTTAAGAGGAAGGGATTCGTTGCTTGGTTTGGCAACTCCAGTGGCCCAGTTCCACCCTTTCCCATTGGGTAAGTCAATCTTTCATTCTTTCTACTTCTCCCTCTTCCTTTTTGGACATTTGGAAGCACTCAACAGCAGCTCACAACACCGTTTTAAAATAGAATCCTTTCCGCCAAATGTGTAACCATTGCCCGACCGAGGTTGCACGGATATATTGAGCTGAGAGAGGAGTACGAGTCCTACAGCAACGAGCTATTTGAACTGTTGCGATCTGGCAAGCTGAAAGTCAAAATTCACAAAATCTACCTATTAGAAGAGATTCGGCAAGCGCACGAGGTGAGCAACAATATCCGAGCTTTCGTTTATTCTCGTTGTATACTAACTCACAAAATTCGAACAGGGTCTCGAGAGCAGGAAGACCACTGGAAAAACGCTGCTGAGACCATGAAATGGCTCGACAGTGGTCGATTATGAAGCATAGACGGTCTATATGTTATAGTCGGATGTGATAATATTTAATTTGAGCAATATTAACTTTGGAATATAATTCTTAGTTGTCTGTATTCAAATCTATGTGTCTACATAGCCTCCCCTATGCGCAGTGATTTCCCCATTTTGCAACGTAGCTTGAATCTAGTCACCGTTGTTCATACCTTCCCCTGAAAGCATTGCATCTTCACTGCCCTCCACCTCGTTCTCTTCCTCCGCTCCCTTAGTGATTTCACGGGGAGTCTTCCAGTTCAGCATCAAATCATTCAACAAGGTAGTGTAGAATGTGCAGTGCGCAGCCATGATTTCATCAAAGTAGAAAACACCGCAATTCAGCTCCCAAACCGTAGTCACAATCTTCATCCCCAGATAGAAGTACTGCAACAGTCCCTCTTCAACGAAGAACTCAAACTCCAACTTGTCAATATTGGGCAATGTCTCGCCAGGTGCCAAATCAACCATTCCCGCGCCTGGGTCTCGCCATGCCTTTGCACGCACTTTACCAACGGGGTTCAGATCGGCGGCTTCTCTGTTGTAGAACTCGCGCACTCCCTCATTTGGAAGCAGGATGTCGACGACTTCGAATCCATCAATGTCCAGAACAGGTTGTGCAGAAAGTTCGCCCGAATTCGAGAGTTCAACGAAACGAGTAGCCTGTTCATCAGAACCACCCCATGCAAGCGCAAACATGACAACTTTGATCGCTACCTCTGCGGTCATAGGGGCCCTGTCAAATTTGGCTCCTCCCCACGTCACAGGCTGTGCAGTGTCTTTTTGGGGGAAGTAGTAGCCTCCGAACAGGAATGAGCTGGCCTTGTTGAAGTCGCCTGGAGCCACCTTGAGTAGACGCACATTGTTCCATAACTGCGTCTCGGCGAGGTCGCAGTACTTCCGGGCTGCTTTGATGTTGTCGGTGTACTCGGGGACGACTTCATGGTAGAGGAGGTAGTTCAGCCAGTTTCTGATAGTATTTCCAGCCATTCTGATCGTCTCAAAGTCCTCTGGGCAGTGGTAATCTGGGAAATAAAACGACCTAGATAGCAGCAGCAAAGCAATTTCAGTTGGGAGCAACAACACTATACCCAAAACTATCACACATGAACGGCATAACTTACAGAAAACTCTTGGTAACAAGCTCAAAGTCCACGTCCAGGTTCATCTTGTCGACGCCGATATCAGTTTGGGAGCGAGCGATGATGACGCCTTCTTTGTCCATTGCTTTCAACTCCTGCTCAGAAACTCCTCCAAACATTTTCTGAGAGACATTGACGCCGCCATATCTGAGGTACTGGACAAATACATTCATGCGCTCAGAGAGAAGTCGACGCTTCTGCTGGTACCTGTCCAATGCCTCTTGCAGGCGGCTAAGAAAGTCATTAGTTGGTACTCGAGGGATTGATTGTACAGCAGTCAAGACGTATTTGGGCACCCTCCCATACATTATTCTCATTGACAAGGCAGTGCGAAAAATGTATGGGAGGGTGCCCAAGTATGGAATACTTACAATATGGCTGGGCGATCACTACAAACACATCAGCATTGCTATCACACGGAGAAACAGACACAGACACCACTTACCTGTTGTAGATGCCCCGTTCACGGTTGTACTCCTCAGGAGAGATAGGTGGCTCAGAAAAGAAGTCCTCGAATCCAGTAGGCTTGGGCTATTTCAATAACGAACTGAGTTAGAACACGAATTCGATGCGATGTGAATCTAAACAGACCTGCCCATGGCTCTTGCTCTTTGCTTGTTTCTTGTACTTCAGTTTCTTTGCCAGCCTCTCCCTCTGCTTGGCAGTCAATGGCTTGGTCGAGTCTGCTTCTAGGGCGGGCTTCGCTTCGTCTTCGTCGGGCTTGCGAGGGGGTGCCCATTCCTCCTCGAGAGCCAATGCTTGCAACTCCTTGTCTGGCTCCTCTACAAGCTCGTCATCGTCGATGACGATTTCCTGAGGGGAGGGCTCCATGGCTGCTGGTGGTGAGAAGGAGAAAGGAGAAAGTGAGTTGGAAGGTGACAGGTGAAGGGAAGGAAGGAGGAGAGGGTAGAGAATGAGGAGCTGGCAAGGAAGGAAATGAGTGAGGACGGCAAACAAGTCTGGCGAACCTCTGTGGTTTATGTCACTTCACCTCACATGGTATGATCTTTGTTTGTCATGTTGCCTCGTTGCCCGGCAATACAGCGGTGCCTGTTTGAGTACTTGCAAACGACTAGTCGACACATTGAATTACACCAAAGTAGCTTCATTTTCTAATTCTCTACCTCAAATTATCCTTTTGGCTACAAACAAATGTAAAAGAAAATAAGAGGCAATTGTATTGAAAAAAATCAGCCAACCAGCCCGACAACCTCACCAGGCCACTTCTTCCCCCAAACGAGTGCTTTCCCAGGCATTCTGCCGCCTACAGGCGCAAGCACCTTCAACTTCTTTTTCTCAGCATCCACATCAGAGACATATACAAAGCCCATTATACTAGAGTCTCGTATATCCGCCAGAGGTGCATTCGGTGCTGCATACGTTATTGCGATGAGCGTGTTGGCAAATGCTAAGGTTGGAGGTTGAGTGATCTTTTTGAGGGGGAGGGTATCATTTGCGCTGCTGGAAGATAATGACGATGATAGAACCAGTGAAGCTGGGTCGTAATTACTGTTATTGTTGTTATTCTCTTGTTGTGTCGGTTGTTCAGACGAGAACGATTCAGACGCGCCGCCAGGAAGGAAGGAGGAATCTCCTGCGCCAAAATTGGATGGGTCGTATTCGTCCTCATCCTCATCTGCGAGAGATGTCGTTAGGTAGTTGTATAAAGCCAGGGGATCGAAATCGAGTTGTTGAGTATGAGGTGATAGTGTGATTTTGTTGCTGTTACTGCCACCGGCGCCACCGCCAGCAGTAGCAGAAGGCACTGCTGCTGTGGTAGAAAGGCCTGCGCTTATGGCAGTCGCAGCATTGCCGAAAAAATAAGATCGGATCTGATTCTCGTTCACGGCTTTCATGAATGCGTCGTCTCTATCAACGCATCCGCCGGATTTCGAGAGCTTCAGAACGGTAATCCGTTCATCGGAATGGGCTGCTGAAGCGCTAGATGTGGGTTTTTGGTCATAGTTCCTGACCATGGTGCTGTAAAGGCGTTCTGAGCCAAGGACGAGAATGGTTGAGACTATTCATAGTTATTAGACAACTGCTATGCTGCGATTCGAAAGGGATATTTGAAAACATACTGGAGAATTCGGTGACAATGTGGTGTATCAACTCTAGAGCTTTGGGCGTTCCTTGCCCTAGAATGCCATCCGTGTCAACGATAATACCTGCTTCTCGCGCATCGTCATCCTCGGCCATGCGTGCAGTCACCGAAAGCGCTAGTCTCGAGATAATCGGCTTAAAGACGTTCCCATCTGCTTCCAAGGGACTCTTCATCGGATAGAAGTAGACCAGAGGCAGCTTCACAGGAATCGGACTTGGCCCTGACATCGGACTGTTTCCCCATCCTTCTTCGACATCGATCATCGACCGGAAAGCCGTCGCTGTCAGGGTGCCAGGCACACTCAACATGCCCTCTGTGGGATCCAAGTTAACCACAATGGGCTGGCGGTCGACTTTGGTGGCATACCCCGTGAGTATTTTGGTCAAAGTAGTTTTGCCCGCATTTTCCGGTCCTAATATCAACACTCGGGGTCCGTCCTTGCCACCTTCGTTTTGAGCCTCGTGCCTCATTGTCTCGAGTGCGAAATGGACGTTGCTGTATTCAACCATTGGCGTGTCTTCGGCGACATATTCGCTCTGGCATCCGCCTGCTCCATATCCATGACTTGTGCCACCTCCGCCTGATGCTGTAGTGGTGCTGCCGCCGGGCGCAAAACCATTCGGAAGGTTGACCGCTTCGCCAGCTGTAACCTCTAGCGTACAGCCATGCCAGGTATATATCGCACCTTTTGTGCCCGTGAACGTATACGTCTGCGACGGCGCGAGTTCCGTTCCGAAAAACTCGGCGGTACCAGTGAGTAGCTATAACGAGACCAGCTTTTGGATTAGCACTCGTCCACACACAGAGAGAAAGAATATAGCCGCCCAGCAACCTCGGCGGAACAAACAGAAAAACAAACCTTGACTCGGACCGTAGACCCAAATGCAATCTCAAACCTCCATTCAGACCCCGCGCGCAAATTGACCTGGGTAGGTGGTGGAGGGGCGTACTGGGTTTCAACTGCAGCTTCAGCTAGCTCTAATCCAGGAAGAGACATGGCATTGCCGGGTATTAAGAGACAGTTTTCGTTCCCAGAAGGAGGGGGATTGTATTCGATTTTTATTTCTCTTTTTAATGTACAAGATGTAGTACGTCTGGTCTTAAAACTCAAGTAAAGACGACGGTGGACTGACTTCCAATGTTTGCTGAGGAAAGAATGCCGGGTTGTTGCTTCTGATTTAACTGCTCCGCGGAGGACTTGTGTTTGGACTGTTTGCAATATATCTACAGCGGGAAAGGTTCCAATATAAACGTTCAGAAGAATAATTATAATTTGAAGCCCTCCTGAAATCCATATCATGAAAATATAATATTTCTACAAGAAGGACTCTAGGTGTTTATAATAATTGTTGATAAACATAAAATAGTGTAGGGGAGGGTGTTAACACTGTACCTTGTGCAGATCGGCAGCGCTTTGAAGAAGTATAGAAAAAAATGGAGATAAATAGATAATTAATAAATTCTAACTATCTGTAATAATATCTGGGGAAGCAAGGCTCTTGCTCCTATTCAAGCAGCTTGCAAGGATTGTTGCAAGTCATCATACGAAGAGCCAAATCATATTAATTATAACAGACTCTTCCTATGTTTCTTGACTACCTAACCACATGCATCTTCTCAACTCTGGAATAGGAAGAGAGGGCTGGTGCAAGGTCAAATCACGTAACAACTCCAATCAAGACAGACGCCTAATCGAAAAACCGGGAGAAAAAGGTTGTGATGAAAGAAACAAGAAAGAAAGAAAGGGGTAATGTGAGAACAAAAACGGGGGGTATTTTTACATCTTATGCCAAATTTGGTTGAGACTTTGAGCACGAAATTGTGCACAATGGGCCAGAACAGGATTATTAAGAAATAGACTGGACTTGCGTCTTTCAGTCTGGGATATGGGGAGAAAAGAGTGTTGGGGAATTAAAAGAAATAGGGGATAGCAGCACTAAACGATCGTTTCAAGTCAGCTTCTGTAAATATAAAAATTTTAAAAAGAAAAGAGACTTACGCAAGTGCCAATGTCGCAGTCACACCAACCAGAGCCCGGTTGCGAACTCGCTCCTTTCGAAGCTTGTCTTCTAACACTCTAGCCTTCTTCGTTGGCTGAGCTGGCTTCTTGGTCTTATCGTCCTCGTCCTCTTCGACTTCGTCCGATTTGCGCTTCTTGGCTGCTTTCGACGTGGATGAAGGCTCAGTTGTAGAATCCTTCTCTTGCAATTTCGTTGCTTCCTCGACCATTTGCTTCGCCTGCGCAATCATTTTTTCGGTATCCTCGGCAGGTGGAAGTTCAGGGAGGCTAACGGGCATTTCGACAGAGACGTTGGTCTGAGTAGTTTCGATTTCATCCTTTACTTCACTTGTAGACTCGACGTGAACTGTGACCTTTTCATCGGCAGCAGGAGCCGAAACTTGCTTCTTGGACCTGCCCTTCTTAGGTTTCGCTTCAGTAGTTTCAGCAACGGCAGCCTCGTCGGTTGTGCCGTTGGGCTCCTCGTTTTCCGCGGCACCGTTGAGGGCTTCTTGGAGCGAAGCGCTAGCTGCCGTTGTTGCAGCTGCAGAGCCTTCTTTGGTAGAGCGAGGGACTCGCGATTTGCGTGGTGAGATGGCCTTTTTAGGAGATGATTTCGAGGGCGAGACTGACCTCCTGCTTCGAGTGCGGAGGGTAGGGGGAAGTTCTGTCACATTCTCTAGCGAAGCGGGCATATCAAACTTCGGTGGTGCTGTGATTGGCTTCTTCGCACTTCCCGGGGTTTGAAAGATATCCGAGGGATCCAACAAGGCGCGAACCCAGTCTAACATTTGGTATTCTTTGGCAAGTTCCAAGGCTGTAAAGGTGTGAGAAACGGCTGGAAGAGTAAGACTTATTGTTCCTATTACTTACCTAGAACAGGTGAAATCCATAGATTCCCGGCTGTCTCATCCACACTGGTTTCGGTTTTCTCCTTCACATACTCGCGCTCGGCTTTCTCGTCACTTGCTTTTGCCCAAGGAAATGCAATCTTGAACATTCCAGTAGCACTAATAAAGCCGTCCTTGCTCCGTCGCTACGGAGAGAATTAGATAAAAAGGCCACGTGCAAGGCAGCAGGACAGGACGCGGACGGGCTTACCATCAAAAAATAGGTATCTTGCTTTGCAGTCTGCGACGGGAATATTTCGGAGCCGGACAGATCTTTGGGTAACGGGGCGCGTAGGTGCGCATATTCAAATGGTCCTAGGTTCTCTGGCTGAGTCGCGTTGGAAGTGCCAATCTGCGTAGGCTTCACAGCCAAATTTGTCTTTCCCAAACGGCGAAGCGCGAGCAGCTCCTGATCTGCGGGGGTGGATCACCAAGGCGTTAGTACGTAGAGTAGGAAGACTGGCGGATCGTCATCTTCAGGCGCAATAAAGGACTTCGCGACTCTCGATAGACGACTCGTACGCGACAAGGAAGACGGCGCGAACTTGCGCGCGGACGGACGGACGGGTGTGACAACGGTGCAACTTACAAGAAGGGGATGCGTCAGGAAGGATGAGAGGGTTGATCTGCTTTGGAAGGGAGCGCATGATGTCTGTATCACCAGGCGACGGGCAACGCGATGCGATTCAATGCGATGCGATGACTGGATGTATGAGAATGGATGGAGGGGGATGGGACGAAGCAAGAGCGGAAAAAGAGGAATTAATTTTTGAGAGGTGATTAGATCACTCGAAAAGCGCAAGAGGTGGATAGTAGCGGCTGCCACGTTGCAAGCGCGTCTCTGTAGGTCGCCGTACTGCGTGCCCCGAAGAGGCTAAGCGTAGGAAGCCTGAGGCCGCAGTCACTGTTACGTACTAATAGCGTTAGCGGGGTGGATCCAGTGTGAGCTGTTGAACTTGGGGGATCGAGAGCACACGAGCAAACGCACGTACAGTGTACACTGTAGAATGGTAGATAGATAACAGGAGGCTCTGCACTGCGTCACAGATTAGCTGTTGCTGTCGCTATCTAGGATCTAGCCACTGGTGAGAGCGAGGAGAGACAGAAGTGAGAGAGGAAGAAAAAGGGGGGAAGGAGAACTAATAATCATGCCTCGTTGGGTAAAGCCCCAGTTTGGCTTTGCGCCTAACCTCTAAGGCTCGTGGGTTTGGACTGTAACGCGTTCATTACACATGTGCTGTCAGTTACGCGTCTATTACGCATTTGACAGCAGAATTCGCCAATCATGGTTTGTAAAGCTGCGGACGGATCGCATCCCGGTAACGTTCTGTTCCATAATTACGCGCCTTCTGTATCAGCGGTAAATTGTAAAATACAGCTGTCTCCCCTGCTTCCTCCGTCTGATTATTGAAGGTTGATTAACCGTTGAACTTGACAGTAATGCTAATGCTAGTTGAGAGAATTTAGACCTGTAACTCTGACTACTGGGCAGAAGGGGAAACAACCCAGTCTGACTGACAGGGAAATGCGAATTTATCCCGCAGCTGATTGAGGTGGTCTGCTGCACGTCGGAATATTCTGACAAGCCTGAATGAATACGATGCATGTTTAATTGAGGAGATACTGTACTCCGTACAATTACTACAAAATAGTAGCAGTAGCCCAATAATATAAGAGACACGTTCTTTGTCGCACGGTCTAGGCAAGACACATCAAAGTGCGTATCCATGGCGATCCGCCCTGACCCAAGGTTCCCCTCCTCCCACCGCCTTTCCTACCCCACTGTCAACAACACTTAATAGTTCAGGAGCATCAGCAACATCATTCGACAGGTAAACCTCTCCAAGGAGCTCGAATTCCTCAAGACTAGGACAGGAGAATATCATCACCATGCCTGACCACGAAGACGAGCTCTCCACGAGCAAGACGGAAGGATTCAAGGTCGGCGAGAAGAAGACCATTGCGGAATACACAAACTTGGGTAAACAACACCCATGTCTTTTTTCTCTTCTCTACTAACCTTCACAGACCAAAACGACGAATCCCTCAACAGATGGAAGGCCTCCTTGGGTCTGGCTACAGGTGACCCCATTGGCGACCCCAATGACCCACGGAAATGCATCATCAAATCGCTCGCCATTGAGACACCCGGCAAAACAGATCTCACTCTCGACCTGACTGGGCCCAATGCTCTTGAGGAACTCAAGGATAAGCCTTTCACAATCAAGGAAGGCGCCAAATTCTACACCAAGGTTACCTTTCAGGTGCACCATGAAGTGTTGAGTGGATTGAAATATGTTCATGTTGTCAAGCGTAAGGGAATTCCGGTGGGCAAAGATGAAGAGATGCTGGTACGTACTTTATACTCTCTGGTCCTTGCGTTTCCATTTCCCTAACAAATATAAATAGGGAAGCTATGCGCCAAATACCACTGATAAGCCCGTATATGAGAAGCGATGTAAGTTCAGATGTCATATCTCCTGCCGTCCCAAGAATCGCGAAAACTAACTGAATTCCCTTTCTTAGTCCACGAAGAGGAGGCTCCTTCCGGTATGCTCGCTCGAGGAAACTACAGCGTACGGTCCAGATTTGTGGACGACGATGGCCATGTTCACCTAGAGTTTCTGTGGTCCTTTACCATTGCTAAGAACTGGGAACACTAGATCATGTCATGGTCTAAAAAATGAAACTTCTTCTGTCTTTTTTTTTTTGAATCCAACTTTTTCAGCCTGAGGTACAGTGGGAGGCGATAAGTATTTGGAAACCCCTAGAGAATATTGTTAGAGCACTTCAGTATGCATTATCCGCAGTCTATATTAAATGTTCAAAAAAATCACAAGTATACTAAATAACTTCAAGGATATTATATTCCAATATCAGTAGAAAATAATAAGTATCGCGAGTACTCCAGCATGCATCAGTCAGTGCATGACAAGAGAACGAGGCTAGAAACCCAAACAAAACGCTCTTGTATATTTCACTCTATCTATGAGTTCCCATCGTACAATGCCAAACCAAACAGCAAAACATGATGAAATGGGATATGATAAAAGGAAAACGAAAATAACTCCATATCTTTGCAAAAAAAACTAAGGGTATCATAATCATATCAATTATCCATATCACAAAAAGTACTCAATAACCGGGTTTTGGTTATCTTTGTTCGGTTGCGTCTGTTGCTCACTCCGATGCTCGTCATTCTCCGGTGCGGCACCAAAGATATTGAAGAATCGTTCTCCAGTGTCGCTCACTTCGAGGACACTTGCTAGATTTCCGCATCGGTAGCAATAATTCGGCGCACTCCATACCGTACTGAGGCGATCGTCGTATAGAACTTGGTATCCTTCCTGACACAACTGATGGGCGCGCAAGATATGGGACATGTTATTGACTTCGAGGAATTTGCGCACTACCTGTGCGCCAAATGTATATCCAGCTCCCCGGGGGGACAATGAGAATTCATCATGCTCAATATCCGGGTCTGACCAGACCAGGTCCGCCATGGGCCCTTCATGCGGTATTTCGCGGAATCGGTCGATGATTTTTATTTGGTCGATAGAATGGATAGAAGGGGAGAGGCCGCCGTGAACGCAGAAAATCTGGTCGTTGATGACAACACTCAGCGTCAAAAAGTCAAACATGTCGGTAAAATAGTGCCAGACATTGGCATTTCCGTATTTCCGCGCGCACTCTGTATAGAATCCGTACGACTGTGTGACGCCCCGGGACTCGTGATTGCCCCGGATGAGATGAACGCGGGATGGGTATCGTAGTTTCAAGCAGACTAAAAGGGATATCGTCTCAACGCTGAACAGGCCGCGGTCCACGTAGTCACCTGGAAGAATGTTAACAGAGTAGGGGCTTATAATTTCTCATCAAGGTGTCGCACCCAAAAATAGATAGTTTGTATTGGGACAGAAGCCTCCTATCTTGAAGATCTCAATCATGTCGAAGAATTGGCCGTGGATGTCTCCGACGACCGTTACCGGAGCAGCAATGTGCACTACATTGCTCTCTTTCATAAGAAGCTCTTTTGCCTTGGCGCATATTGCTTCAATGACCGAGTCCGCGAGGAGCTCCTTCTTATATAAACGTTCGATGCATTCGTCCAAGTCGATGCTGGCTAGGTAGAAGCAGGTTTGTCAGCATCATCGTATGTGACGAGTTGCCCGCCCGTTCCAAAAGAAAAGAAAATAAACTTACCTGGAAGACCAGGCATAATGAAATATTTGACAGCGGCTGAAGCGCAATCAGATCAACTTCCGATGACGGGTCGAGCTGGCAGCGGTCTGGCTGTCTGTCGTGTGAGCTCTTCTTCAACCGAGGAGCGGAGAGAAATGGTGATCTGACTGAATTCTTCCCACAACAGCTACTAGCATCATGGTCCAGTCAGAGCGCGCAGAAAAGAAAGGCGATTAAATCGAGTCACTTGTGCATGTATACGCAGAGATATAGAAGAAAACAAAAGGCAGATTATACAGTGTAGAAGGTAATGTTCGTCGCAGTTCGCCGTTCGGAGATTCGTGGTCTGTTAGCCGCCGTAATATTAGAGGCCTGAGGCTTAAGGCGTCGCGTGGCCCTGGCACTAGTCTCGGGTTGGTTAGATTGACATATATACGCCTTCCCTGATGCGATAGGTCGGTTCCTGACTATCACCTGCCATCGCCAGAACACTTTATTATTTCTTTCTACGTTATGCTATATCATTAAAGATGATTCCCGACCAGTACACACATGGCAGGAGAAACGACCGTCTTTTCACCCACGTCTCGGATCGAGGTTTACGTAAAGGAATGACATCAAAATCCCTCGCGACGCTTATCGCGATCAATATTACCCAGGGCTCGGCTTGAATGAGTCCCCCCAAGGGCCGAGTGATGTACGAAAAGTGCACCAGTCCTGCTATCTTCTCGAGGTACGGAGTATACCTGAACAAATCCAGGCCATGCCAGAGAACTTGACCCTGGAAGTTAGGCAGGCAAGACTGGGGCTAGAGCCAATATATACGACGACAGAGAAATGCATTATTTGTGCAATAAAATGGAGAAATAATAAATATTATTGGCATAAACTATGTAACAAGTGAGCTCTATCTCTTATGTACAGATTGAATATTACATGGTTCGTTGAGTCTTGCTGACCCTAATGATAGGCAGCTGCTCAGTTCAAGGCATAACAGTAGTCGGAACTATACGCGTGCAAGGTTAGCCAGTGTTCAGAAAAAGGGAAGTCAAAATATTCAGATATGGAAAACTTACTCGGATTGCTCCCAGCCGACACACTTGTAGCAGTCGAAGAAATGGGTAGGGTCATACTGCTTCTTCACACGAAGCAATTCAGGGTAGTTCGATCCCCAGAAGGTCTCTTGCCATTCTGGTTCCAGGTAGTGGCCCTCGTTGACGTAGCAGCCGCCACCAGGTGTCAAAGCCTTCAGTGGCTCGATGGTATCCAGCCACCCTTCCGCCAGTTTTGTGTTGTTGTCAACGGAAAGATTGTCAAACCATCCGCCGGACATGATAGTATGCCAGAGAGCATCGCGCCAAGCAGGGTTAGCACTTGTCTCGTTGCCGTTTTGCACATTGATGGGAGTAGTCATGATGACTTGGGTCATGGCGGTTTCACCGGATATGAGCTCCTGGCTGGTCTTCATTCCGTCAATGACAGCGTCGACCAGTGCGCTTATCGACTGCTGCCCCTCAAACAATGATTCCGGCATCAGTCGACTGGCGAGAAGCTCATAAAGTCCACCAGGTGTTAGCTCCTCCGCAATAGCTTCGGTAAGCTCTAGGAAATCCGTGTACAAAGGATAGGTGACGTATTTGCTCTCAGTGACACTAATGTTCGAATGGTTGGTCAAAAAGGAGGAAAATTCAGTGGACAGGCTTTCCAAAGCGGTCTCGTTGTTCGAAGGCAGGACAAGGTAGACTTGGAACATGAATGGCCAGTAGTAGGCATGTCCCGAGACGTTGTTGGCTGACCAAAGTGGCTGGTAAGTTGCGTGTTGTGTGAGAACCTCTTCCAATGTATCGTAGTTGGTAGCGATAGCGTCGCTGCCGGGGACGGTGAAGTTGGCGATGATCTCGTACACATTGATCTTTACGGCCTCATGGAGCTGGAAGCGATAGTTAATCAGAACGGCGAAGGAACCGCCGCCACCGCCTCGCATGGCCCAGAAGAGATCTGGGTCATTGCATTGGTTGATCGTACGGAATTGGCCGTCGGCAGTCACGACGTCAAACTCGACAGCATTGTCGACCATCAGACCGTGCGAAGGACCAAAGACACCGTGACCACCACCCTGGCCGAAGCCGCCAGCCAGACCAACGGATCCCTCGTTGCCACCAGTCACGTCCATGTTGTAATTCTGGAAAAAGGGGTATGCATCCGTGGCCTGAGTACCACCTCCCATCTCTCCGATGTTCTGCCCGTTGGCAGCAGGGCAGTTGTACGCAGTGAAGTTTGCATGATAGGTCATGTTATTTAGGTTGTGAGTCCAGATGGCAAGACTGTTGGGGCTGGTAGAGCGGCCAAAGTAGTCATGGCCTGTGTTCTTGATGGAGACTCGGATATTGTGTGCGCGCGCAAATTTGATGGCGGTGGCTACGTCAGTCGCATTCTGAGCATCGACATACAACGACGAGAGTCGGCCAAGGTAACACTGGTCGGATTGCACAGCAGTCGGGCTCTCACCGTCCAGGGCACAAGTCTCGGTCAGACATGACTCCCAATTGAGTTGTGTTGCTGCGCCGTAGACTTCGGTTCGGAACTGGTTTACGGTGTAGTTGTATTCGACGACTTCGCAGGCGGTAGCGTTATAGTGTGGAGAGTTGTAATAGCAGCTTGCTGCCAGAGGAACCGTGCGGTGCAGGTTTCCGGATAGACTGCTGTTGAGACTGGCCCATTCGACGGCGGTCGGCCAGCAAGATTGTCCAGCGGCGCAGTCGTACCCCGGGTTAGTCGAGTTAGTCGAGTTGAGGTAGGAGGATGTCGCGGAGGCTGTGGTGGAGAGCAGGCCAAGGGCCATGCATGCCCTCACCAGAGAGGCAGATGGTATTTGCAACATGTTTAGATGCTAGCTAGGAAGGAAAGTAGCTGTTGTATTTCACGAGAGGTTATCCAGGTAGGTGAAAGCTTCATTATATAGTCCGTAACGGGTGACATTTCGCATCCCAACGTCCGCAATGTTTACTTTTTTGGGATGAACGCACTGTTTGCCTATTTCAGAGCAAAAGACGTAATAGGAAAAGATACCTACAATCCAACATAGGTATTCTTTTGGTACTGGGAGCCCCTAATCAAACCATCTTTTTTTATAAATAGACCGCCTCAAGCCACTTTTGGAAATGTGAAAAGTTCCCGTATTATGCATTTCACTAGTAAATTCTTAGTCGTATAGATCACTTGATAGTCAACTTACTACGGATCGTACTCTAGCTCGTACTCTAGCTCGTACGCTGGCTCAAGCCCTAGATCATGCTCGGCTCGTTTTAACCAGGACTCCAGCATAAGCCATCATACGAGCCAGAGCAGCCAGAGCATGATCGAGGGCAAGATATAGGGCTTGAGCCATTTCTACTAAATGGACCGCCTACTGCTTAGAAACATGCATTGAAATTTCACACTAAGAAATTGTACGGGGAAAATTCCATAAGATTTCTTTACTGTACGACTAAAAAAAATTTAGGGCTAGCAGCGGTCGTTCAGCAAAAACGACAGTTACTGTACTGACCAGCATAGAGCGATATACCATGCATAATTTCCCCAGTTGTACTGTGTAACCTAGTTCGTATTCACAGTTTCTGCCCCCTAATTTGGCAAGGTGAAGGGGCTGCACCTCCGCTGTTTACGTAGAAGGCGGCCCATTGACCAGTGGACGGCGACTATCCAGATGATCGGCAATGTTTAAGCCTTTAAGATGTTTAAAGTGGAGCCCAACAACCTAATTAACTCTTAATTCACTTAATGTTCGATTTGTGTCCAAATCGGGTGCAATCTACGAAGGGGCGGCAAATGAAGATACTGGATTTGGCAGGCTGTTGGCACGATACGCTGACATGTTGTTGGCACTAAGTCGCTAGCCCGGAGCCGCACTGGATCTTATGCCAAAGGCCTCGTCATGTCTGATGCTTGTTTCTAGTCCTGAAACGGCAGAGATGGTAAGACCTAGTGAGGAGTACACGTTTGCTGTGGATCCGGACCCGAACCCGAGCTACTCCGGAGTCCGTATGCATTATGGAGTAATTGTGAACGGTACGTAACACTTTGTGGAGGTTCTCATTATTATTGACGAGTCATTACTCTGTGAATATATTAATGTATTTATTTGTAGCCTCTGGTATGCATGTCAACGAATCACCGGTGTCAGCCTTGTTGGCGGGAGGCTGGAGCACACGGGACTCCCCCAGGCTCATGTGCCTGGTGTCTCTGGAATCTGGATGAAATAAACTTGCTCGAGTCGTTTTGCTCACAAGTGGCTGAGAGTCGGGCTATGCCCCAATCAAGGAGTATTCTGCGATCTTGCAATATCCGACATGGTCAGAATAATCCAACCAGAAATAGGGCTTTTCCAACACGAATATGAGCTGGAGCCCAGCTGGTAAAGCCGTCCATCCAGATGTATACTAAACTTTGCCCACACCGTTGCGTATTCGCCGTCTATGTGCTCAACTTCGTCCGAGCTGGCCTCTACAACTTCTTGTTCTGCCTTTGCAAGCGCCTCCAAGGGCTCGGCAAGAGGTTGAAAGCGTGGTTCGTTTGCGCGGATGAGACAGGCAGTTGCCTGGGGATGGATGAGCTTGCCGCATGGATTCGAGGTCTTTCGTTTTGACACAGGCAAGAAAAGCTTTGACTACGCTTAGTGGGCCTGAATGGTGGATGATAGACGTCATGGCGAGAAAATAGATGCAACAGATGAGTTGTTGGTAGAGAAGAACGGGGTGTCTTGGCTCTCTAAAGATTTGGAGCTGAAAAATTAAAGCTGTGAAGGATCTCCGATTGAGGTTGAAGTACCCTGCAGACATCTTACATCACCAGCCAACAAGTCTTTGGACACCTCGTAGATTTTTTTGTTCCACTCCTATCGCGTTGCCTTCCTAATTAGGTAATTATGTAATTTGGTCGGATCTCGTAATCGGCTTACGGTAAAGAACGAGGCTGCACAGATGCTCCGAAATCAATGTAGTGCTGGTAATTACGGTAATGTAGTGTAAGCTAGTGATGTTTCTCATCCCTACAATCTTACCTCCCACGCAGCTCCAAACCCCAAGGGTCGGGGAGGAAGCGATGAGGCGGTACATGCTCGATTCATTCTGCGTCGACTCTATGACTACGTCACACGTGAGCTTTACAATATATTGTGACCTACATGTACCGGCATCTTTTCTCTCTTTTTCTTCCGTCCCCTTCCAGATCAGCCAACAACATGTCCAAAATGAGAGGTGCTTGCTTGACTTTACATCAACATCTAGTGTTTCCCAACGAACGCCCCTGGACAACTGAGATTTTTCCTGGTGCGTATCTCCTGCTATGTCTGGCACACATTTTGGCTGCTTATGCTACAATGGAAGCAAGGGTTCCAGAACGAGAGACGTTCACTCGAGTTCATCCACATAGCTGTGTGATGACGTGTTCCATCGTTGGCTAGAAGAAAGGCCGATTTTGCGACCGCCTCCAGTCGTAACTGGGTACCTACAGCTAGTAGGACTACTAGTATCCAGGTGAGTGCCTGTTGCAACATTGGGCACCGAGCCTCACTGTCAGTCTCGTCCCGGTGCTCGTCAACCTCCCATGGCTCTCATACATGGCAAGTTTGGGTTTGATCATTTTCATTTCACATTCTCTTTCATTTACGGAAATGCATTTATTATGCGATGTATTAAAATGAATAACACCCTGTGCAGTTACGAGCTGTACGCTGCAGTCATCACGTGACCATCATGCATGCTAAACGAATGGCCTTCGGTATGGCGACGACGTTGGGCTGCAACACCTCTGGCACTGCTGGCCTTTTCCCCAGCCAGCATCATGAAGCCCCTAAACCCACCAGAACCCCTCTGTTCTGGGGCGCGAGATCCATTGCTTGGACTCTCCTACCCTGATGAGGTCCAGGTTCTTCATTATTTTCAAAGGACGAACAATATTGTCCTGTCTTGACTCTGGACTGATACTTCTTGTTGTTTGCATGATATACTATATACTTCGTCCTAGATCATTGCCAAACTCTTTTTCTTTACTCCATACAGTGGATGGCTGGCTCCATACCCACTTGGATCGTCAGCGAAGCTCCCATTTTCAGGACATCTTTTCTCCCAAGTTCGCCCTACCCATGTGTGCGGCCGTGGAAATTTGCTTCGAAATACTTTACATCCCATGGCCCATCTAGGATTTGCGTTCAAGGATTTGACTGCTACTATTTTCCCAATGATATATATATTTGGTTTTAGGCCCTTCTTTGCATCCCAAGTTCGAACCGATTTGATCATGAGTCCATTCTTAATACTGGCATAAAGGAACCCTCCTCTATTTGTTTCTAGGTCCTTCGAAAAGATTTAGAAAAAAACAACCCTGCTGTGAAATTAACGAAAAATAATAGGCGACATTTAATGAGAATATCTTCAAATGGAAGCATTTCCTTCTTATCAGAGTCAATATCAGACCTCTCCCTACCCCTTGGAACGCAGCAATGATATCCCAACGGATCTCAAGGATGCTAACGATACAGGCTTTCCCAATGTGCTCTCGCCGAACAATCGGCTCCATCATTCCTTATCATATCCGCCAGCAGCCTCTGGAAGGTCTCCGCGGAATCACGAAGTTCAGGTAGCCCGGGCTCGAAGCCGTCTACAGCCTAGAACGAGTCCGCCGTGAGTGAAATATGTCTTCATTGAGTCAGTCAGTCCTAAGTGACGCCTTTTTCTCATGGTTAGCTTTTCTAGTGCTGTTGTCCGTATGGTTTCGCGTTCTCCTGAACAACAACAAAATACACTTCTTGACTCTGCGTCAAGTCTGAGCGCCTTTCCGTTACCCTATAGACCCCCCAAAACCGCTGCTCGCTATTCGTCTCCCCCAATTGAACCGTACTCTTCGCCCACTATTCCACTGACATCCCAGGACACTCGCTCTTATCATTCATCACCACCGTTCCAGGCTTCACCACCTGGGAGATTCCTTGATGATTCACAGGTTCGGGGTCTTCAGGTTTCAAACTCAAAACTAGATCCTCCTGGTTACTTCTCGTCGCCCCAAAATTGGCAGCAGACTAGGGATTCCAAGTGGCCACAATCACGATCACAAAGCAGGAGAAAATATATCCCCAAAGGCCGCAGATATGATTCTCCATTTCATCAGCGAAACCGTCTGGGTCCACGACATGGTCACTTTACTCCACCCAGAAAAGAGGGAATTCAAAGTGGATATAAAAAGAGGCTCCCCGGTCAGTTTTACGATGAGACTGCAGAGCAACTTCCTCAACCTCCTCGCTTGGCTCGCTGTCCTCTTCCTTCCAGTCCTCTGGATGATCAGAAAGATGCCTCCACCCCTGAGAGAGTGGCTCCTGGTTGTACATCTCAATATATCTCACCGGACAATACAGACACCTCTCTACAATCAATCAGAAAGTCCAAGTACTGGCTCCAAATGAAAGATGATCCCATATTCTCCTCCAACCTATCCATTAAAAGCGAGTTGGTATCAATCAAGGAGTTGGTAAACCGTCGAGTTCAGATGTTGCAAGACCGTGCCCATCCTTCTCTCCCTCGCCAGTCAATCATGAAAGAGCAGGGCACACAAACCGATATTGAAAGTCCGGCATTATTTTCTCATCCAGAACGTCCTAGTACTGCAGGCCAAAACAGAAGAGTAGTATCGTCCTCGAATACGCCAAAACATGAACAACCAATCTTTGCTCCGCCTCCACCTTCTCCTCAACAAAAACAATATCATCACCGACAACAATTCCAGAAAGAGAAATCATCCTCCACCAAAGACGGAAACAGAAACCGTCACTACCGAACATCTTCCCTCACAGATACCGACTCCCCGCGCATAATCCATGCGCGACAGCCCACTAGTAGTCCTAGAATGGGCGGCCTCAAAAGGTCTAGAAGCGACACGGAAGATGATTATTATATGAGTGACAGTTGTCACCGCAGAAGAGCAGATGACATCCCATTGTCTCCCGGTGGCTTTTTTAGCCAGAGGGCTCGGACACCGTTTTACAGGTATGTATCTGTGTCGACGATTTCTCAAGGGTTGGGCTGACTGGATAGTAGTTCTAGTCTAAGACGATAATTAAACAGACCAGGTTGTTGATGGGAATTGAGTCTTGGGTCAATCAATCAATCAATTGCTAGTAAGGAAGGAAATTGATATATTTTTGAAGGATTTTGGGCTCTGATTGTTATTTTTATTTCTCGCATTTTCATTTTCTTTTCCTACTCCACTCCGAGGATCATGAAGGCGTTGGTGGATTGTGGCATTGAGCTAGGCAAGGATGGCCACAGCATATGGAAACTATACAGGCGAATAGGTTGGACGGTGTTTCTTTCTAGATCAATTTGATTTTCTTGATGATTTTGGGTTTGCATATCTTCCAAGGTTGTTATATATATTGAGTATGTTACTCAGATGCAGTGCTATATCATCTATCTATTCAGCAATTCTGTTCTTTGATCAGCTTCCGAGTCCGACTCGTCTTCTTCTTCGTCGTCATCATCTTCTTCCTCGGAGTCAGTTTCTTCCTCCTCCGAATCTGTTTCGTATTCCGTAGAACCGGACTCTTCTTCCGTTTCCTCTTCCTCTTCTTCTTCGTCTAACCAGTCATCCAAAGTCTTATTTCCCCGACTACTAGTAGCAGCTGCCACTGGTGATACACCAGATCGCCCCTTTCGAGCCGTTCCGCTGGTCTCGTGTTCCTGCAATGCCTTGTCGAGACGCTGTCCGGCCGTCAGCGTTGTAGCGCCTCTATCGGTCGAAGAGTCCATAGCCAAGCCGTCCTCACGTAGTGACCTGTCAGGCTCTTGCCCAGCGGATACCCAATCCGGTAGGGGCTCGTAGCCTGTGAGGCCAAGGGGCCCGGAATCAGGTCCAACGACAAGAGTGGAAGTGCCAACAATAAGATCCTTTCGTGTCTCCGATGGACTCGGGGCATGTGGAACAGATTTTGGAGCCAAGAGCAGCAGACTCGCTAGTTGAGTGTTTTGGGGATCGGACAAAAGTCCTCGGTACATACGTGCGCGGTCTCGGAGGTCATATGAGGTATCGTATCTTGTAAGGAGGAGAATATATTTCCATAGTAGCGTTATTCGGTCATCTTCTGTTGGCTGCGCACTGTTGCTGGGTTGTGAGTCAACTGAGGTAGTCTGTTTGTCTTCACCGTTCTCATTCTCATTTTCGGCCCATGCGTTACTATCAACGCCTGGCGTTTGATCCAAAAGATGATTTTCTTCCTCGGCTTGCTGTGTCGGTTGCTCAACAGGAGGAGGCGGAGGGTTTCTAAGTAAATGATGAAGATAAACTTTGGCAGCCAACAATACAATCTGCTGCTTGACTTCCTCAGACTCGTCCGCAAATCCTTTGGCAAGAACACGCAGCACATCCGGAGCTATATTATTTTCCAAATCCGGGGCAGCATATTCTCCAACAAGCCAGATAATAGAAGCCCTGGCACCCGAATTTGCAGTTGTGTCAAGGTAACTGGCTAGGCGGACCACAGTCTGCTTGTGAGCATCTGGATTCTGCTGGATGAGGTGTCGAATGATTGTCAGAGACTCTGACACGACATTTTCGTCGATACTGGATATGCGCGCCAAAAGAAGCCGCAAACAGTAACTCGAAGTCTGCGAATCAGTTGGTGCACAACGCCCAATCGCACGTACGCTTTCCCGAACAAGATCGGGATCTGTCCCTTGCGAAAAGTGCTCGAGTTCACTGAGTATGATGCCTCTGAAGTGCATTCCAAGATGAGGGAAGAGTATTGTAAGTACTTCAAGTTTCAGTCGCCAAATATGTGGTGGATCGACTGCGCGGACCAGAAAATGGGAGGCGTATTTGACGAACAGTCGCGGAGTCTGGAAAGCGACTGCAACGATATTATACAGTGCAACATATTGGATATCTTGTGGACAGCGAACAAGTGCTACGAGTGGCCCAATTGCAGACTCGAGATATTCCTCCGTGCCTAAATAAAAATAGCAGCGAACGATGCTGACTATGATAGCGGATGTGCGACTTTGAAGCAGAGGTTTGCAAGCACGCAAGAAGAGCTCCAAATCAGAGTCAAGCACCACAACCTCTTCATCTACAGCATCGCCGTTGGTCGTTTCCTGAGCTGGTCCAGCATCGTGGTCGTCATCATCATAGAACCCTTTGGCTTCGTTTTTCTTCACCGCCTGGGTTCTACGGGGAAAGCATTTCCTGGCATAAACTGTCAAAAGACGTAGCGTAGCTAGCTGACTCCATTCGTCCATGTCTACCAGCTTCCTCACAAGACTCCGATAATGCTTGTGTATCAAATCCAGCCGATCAGGACACACATCCAAGAAGGCCGAGACAGCGGGTCCAACGACAAAGTATTGATTATCCCCTAACAAAGTAGACAGATATTCGACAAGTTGTGGAAGCGTGTTTGGCTCAAGTCGATAGCATTTCGGAATAGCCAACGCAGCGGCTCTGCGGACGTGCGGGCTCATGTCTCCTGCACCACGTTTGATTGCGAGTGAAACGATTTGGCTGATTACCGGGACCCTAATTCCGGACATAGTTCGCAATGCCATAACTCGTATCTGCGGGTTCGAGTCGGTGAGCGACTTCTGAATCGCATTAATCGAAAGAAGGGCGAGATCTGGCTCGGCTTCGGCATGGTGGAGGAGGTAAATGTAGACGAGCTTTTTCACTTCGATATTGGGACTGGCGGCGTTTTTGACGACGGCGGAGAAGTATTGCAGGCATGTATCGGACTCGTACATCAACTAGAACTCAAAAAGTCAGTCGATATAACCCAGAAAACAACACGGCAAAGGCATTTATTTCCGCACCGAAATGACTTTGCGGAGCCCGTCCAATATTTCCCTGTCATTGCGACTGTCTAGCAACTTCTTTATTTGAGCCGATGAGGGCGCCCGCGCGGATTCGGTCGAGCGAAGACTTCTACTGCTACCAGCAGATTGAGCTGCTTCGAGTGTGAGGTCACGAGCTATTGCGCACAGATTGAGAGATCGAAATTAGCATTGGTGGTCAAGGGGGATGAATGTGCAAACGAACCAGCCTCTAGCATAGACGATATCCTCGATATTGTCTCCATGTTTGCCAGAGAGACCTGCAAAGGTGTCTCCGACGGCGACCTTTGGTGGTGGTTGTTGTGGATATGAAGCTTGATGGGGGTACAAAAAAGGTAAGCGGGGATCATCCATCTAGCGTCATCGGTTGGGTCCCTCCTGCTCTTTCCTCTACTGTACCACCACTTTCACTGAACTAACGTACACGCAAATTAGCCGTGGTATTTATCTGGAAAATACATGCGCGATGTCATATAGCGGATTCTTGCAACTTCGGATCTCATGATCGACGCACGAGCCCTGCCTGCAACACCCATCGCAGACTTCGTCAACTCGATACTGCGTCAGACCAGCGGCTTCACAACTCTAGTCGTATGCTCAACTCGCGAAAAGTTCCTTGAGCAATTGACTGCTAGCGTAGCAACAAAGTCGCAAGAACATGACAAGAATGGGGTTCCCGAGGAAGGGCAATCGCGGCTCCTAGGAATTGAAGCTTATCATCATCAGCACAACAATCCGGAATCTCCCCTCTATCTACTGTCCAACACGATCAACGCTCTCGTCAAGTCTAGAAGGGTGAAGCTAGTGTTTTGCTCTTCTCTAGCGCATCTACGCGCCTACTTGTCGACTTTCCAACTTCGTTCAGGCCAAGACCATGCCAACAACCAGGATGCAGTGTCTGGAAAAGCAATGATAGCTATTCTCAATCTCGTCGCTTTGCATTATTTAAGTACCGAGTTCTCAGCGCAAGGTCTGTCACGGACACTGGCGCTTGCAATTGAAACAGCCGCTCGAACCGAATCAGATATTGTGCTATGTGAATGCAGCGACGCAGTACATGTGGGAAATCCGGACCATGGCCAGAGGCTATGGGATTTACACGTGCCTCTCCTGAATGGTGGTACAATTAGATTAGGGAATGCGCAAGCACCGTCTGGAAGACACGTCTCAGTCCGGCGAGTCGCGCAAAGGTGGTTTAGATTTGAGGAAGAAAGCGGATCCGTCTAGGATAGAAAGGGATTCTTAAATGATCCATAAAACTGTACCAATCAATGAGAATGATCTTAATACAAAATTTCCAAATATACAATGCCTCTGGGTATAACCGTAAACAATCAACGCAAGCCAACAGAACTCCAATTCTTCAACTTCAAACATTATAGAGACTTTTCCATTTCGGTGATATAAAGCCTTACATGCGACTCCATCTTCAGGTACTCGTCATGGGCTCTGTGGATCTCATTCTCAATATTCTCTTTCAAGTCCGTCATCTATTTATGTTTCGTCAGCTCGCGTTAAATTAGAGGTATAAATAAATGTTGAGTGAAAGCTTACCTTCTTCTCTGTCTGCTCGATCCGTATCCTCTTGATTTCCATTGCTTTCTGCTTCTCTGCTCGTTCTTCCCTCAACTGTTTCTGGGTATTGCGAAGCTCTTCCATTCGAGCTTGAGCAACCTCTTGTTTTTCCTGGCTATTTTTGCGAAGCGCTTCGATTCGTTCATTCCACCGTGCCAGCTGTCGTTGTAATAACTTCTCTGTCTGCGCAACTTCGCGAACGTTGTTACCGCGCTCGGAAATTGCGTCCTTATTCCTTGCGGCCCTTGCGTCCTCTTCTTCTTCCTTTTGTAGCTCGACGGAAATGTCTTCGAGGACTTTGACACAGGCTTGAACCTCGTTCGCAACGACATTGAAGGTATCAGTGGATGTTTGGAGAGCCCTCAGCCGCCGTTCCATTGTATCTACTTGTCCCTTCTCACGAGCTAGGCTTTCGGATAACTCGGTAAGCGAAGCCTGCAGGCTTGCATAGCTTTGTTGGGCGTATGGACGGAGTTTCTCAATTTCCTGACGCGTACGTATAGCTCTCTCCATTTTCTCTTCCAGTGATGCCTGCCTCTTGGCCTTGTCCGTCTTCACCCGTTCAAGTTCCTCTGCGACTTTTTCTTGGTTCCGGCTCAACACTAATAAGCGTGCTTTGAGCGCATCGTTGCGCTGTGTCTTCTCCCTCACCTGATTCTCGAGAGCCTGTTGATTGGTACGTATCTCGTTCACGCGTTCTTCAATGTCCTGGTTCTCTGCGTAGAGTGTTTCGATACGCGCCTTGGTGCGTTCGGCCTTGTTGAAGTGCTCGTCAATGATTGCGGTTTGGGATTCTCTGAATCGGACAAAATTGATTAAATACGAAAATATTTTCACGAGCCGGTCGTGGGTAGGTCGCGTTAGATCGGAGAATGTGAAATCATTCACACCGCACTATTCTTCACTGTCAATACTGTGCTTTGAAAAAATCGTTATCGATCATACCTCCATCATCAGACGACGTAGGTTCATGAAGAAACCCATCAAATTGCGTGTTTCGCTAGGAACAATATCTGGATAGTCGCCACAAATATCCTGCGAAGCTGCGCGCATGGCCGGATCGACTGTTTCCCTAGTAGTATTCATCAAGAGCTCCGCGAACCATTCTAGTACCATCTGAATCTGTTGCGGGTTGGGCTTAAGGAGGTCCGCTGCGGTAAAAGGCACGCCGATGTCGTTTATGCATCCTGCAATCTCCTTGTCTGGCTAATTGCTAATGTCAGTACAGTATTGCGACCAGGCGAAATCGTAGTAAGCTTACCAGACGCATCAAAGCATCGCTATCATCTTCCTTTTTGCGATTTCGACTTTGCTGTTGGCCGCCATGAAACTGCTGGCTGGCTCTATTATTGTATGCCATGATCGATTTATATTTGTTCCACAATTGTGGGTGTGCTGTATGAGTTGTATCAATGTATCAAGAACCAAGATGGAGTTTGTTGTTTTGTTTATGTCCGGCGGTTGGATGCCGAAGAGGGCTTAGTGCGGGGACGGGCAGCCAAACAGAGCAAACATCATGTATGACTCGGCGGGATTTCATTTTTTGAGATCGTCCACAGTATTCTTCGACAAGTATTCGACGCTCTTTGGATTTGACAGTGACTCAGACTTTGAAGATATGGCACCGATTCAGTCAGCGCCGTTCGAGTACGTTAAATCAAGCCCAAAAATAATGCCCATTGCTGTTATATACTCATAGCTGACCATTCTCTTCTACAGCATTGTGTCGACGTACAATGACCTTCTCAAGTCCGACCCAGATATCACGATGCCTATAGCGGCAATCGAAGCCTTGGTCCTTCTTCTAACGCATTCGCCATCTTCCACAATTTCAGAGACTCTCGACTTATTAGAGAAGCACACAACCATTCTCAAGAACGCTATTCCCAACCCCATCGCACTCTCCGCCGGTACAGATTTGTTTCAGCGATATCTCATAACAACGCTGCAAAGGCCGGGTCAACTGGGGCCAGCAGGTGATTTTAATGCTATCAGAGCACATCTGCTCTCTAACGGACGGCTGTTCATCAAACGCGCCAAAGAGAGCCGAAACAATGTCGCTGCATTTGGAAAGAGCTTCGTCCGAGATGGAAGTACTATTCTGACCAACGGCGGCTCCAGAGTAGTGTCTGCTTTGCTACAGAAGGCAGCAGACGAGAAAAGCGGACCATCCGCAGTCCGGTTTAGTGTGATATATGTTTTGAATGGCCTCAACGACGCAGGCAGTCTCACTGCTGAGCCAGAAGGCTTAGAAACTGTTCGGACACTTAGAGCAAGAGGCGTCCCAGTTGCTACGATACCCGAGTCGGCAGTTGCTTATGCCCTTGGCAAGGTGGATACGGTGATTGTGGGTGCTGAGGGTGTTGTCGAGAATGGCGGCGTTGTCTCCCGAATGGGCACCTACCAGATTGGTCTTTTGGCGAAAGCCATGGGCAAGCCGTTTTATGTTGTTGCTGAGAGTCATAAGTTCGTGCGTTTGTATCCACTCGGACAATACGATCTCCCCATCGAGCAGCATGTGATCAATTTCAAGACCGAGGAGGATATCGCGGCAGAGGAAGCCAGTCAACCTACCACCGCCGCGGAGAATGGTACGGCTGTAAAGACGGAAGAAGCGTCTTCTGAAGAAAAGGCCAAACATATGACTGCTCTTTTGAATGGCGCGCCGGCCCAAAAGCCAAATGACAGCACTATGCGCCGCGATGCAGTGGACTTTACGCCGCCACACCTAATCACAGCTTTGATTACGGAAGGCGGTGTGCTTACACCAAGCGCAGTCAGCGAGGAACTGATTAAAATTTGGTTTTGAGCGAGGCACTTCCATCCCTACTCCACTACGACCTTTATTTTCTGCGAGAGGCAAGAGAGCTTTCTACTGGCCCAGGCCACTTACAAACGTGATACCCCTGAATACTAAACACAGTTTTATAATGAATCAAACTGTGCTCTACGCGCATGATATCATGCATGCGGCTTGATAAAATAACAAAGACTCCACCAGACGAGAGTCTGGCCTACCTCCAAAAAAGCAACACCCATAGGGAATAAATCAAACGACGAGACTACAATGCTTACTACCGACGACTGCGTTAAGACCGATGAGGCAGCCTCCAAAGCTAGTTACGACGTTCCGTGAATACGGAATATGTCGACCTTTTAGCATAGAAGGCTGGGATGTGGCACAGGACGCTAGATGGTGTTGTTCACGTGGTTTCATGACAAATGTGTCTATGTACATAGGAGAGAATTCTGATGAAGCAGTTTAAACTTCTCATCCCTCAAAAGATAGAAAAAGCAAATACCAAAGTTCGTCGTAAGCGGTTAGCTACGCACAAGGCACTCCTATAGTTGATACGAACTATAGATCACTAAATAATAGGTTTGCTTCCCCGCAGTCCTAGGCTGACCGACTATCGGAATAGTGGATAGTTCAGAACTTATCACATCCTATCATTTTTGAAAGAACGCAGTCAGTCGAGAGTCGATGAATTTAATAACCATTTTTTGTATGCTTTCATAGGCTAGTTAGTTAACTTAGTTTTTGCACGAAGTCACACCAGCTGACCCGCTGACTTCCGTAGAGAGGTGCCTTCCAACCCAGGATCTAACTAACTTTCTTCTTCCAATATTTCAACTCTTTCCACCTTTTCCTCTAAGTTTTTGATTCTTGCAAAATTGAGGTCACCGCTACAGCCAATCAATAGCCTGTGACATATCAAACAAAACTAAATCGAGTGAACGAACCACACGCGAAGAAAGTCGACACGTTCCATTTTTTCCCTCGTTTGTTCGCTTTGCTGGCACCACTCACTCGTACAAGGACGGCCAGCAACAGGGAAAGCACCCTTGCAAGCCAGCCACGTATCGCCTTATCAAGCCCTGGGAATAACATCCCGACTAAGCCAAGAGAGCGAAAGAGAGAAAAAGAAAAAAAGTGCATAGTATAACGGCCCGTTAACATGATGGATGCGGAGACAACATCAAGCCTAGGCCACCGATCCTCAAGCTTCTTAATCGGCGAATCGGGATGTTCCTATCACAATCGGGGCCATGAATCCTGGTCGTCGTACTCGTACTCGTCCTTGAAAAAATTGCTGGGTCGGCGTCCCAGCCAGAAGTATCGTACGCTCGAGAGACGGGAACCGAGGCGGCTGAGGAAGAAGTCTTTGTCTTATCCTGCGTCTTCTTCTTCTCCTTCTTCTTGAGGCATAGAAAGTAGAGGGTGCCTGTATATAGATCAACTCTTCTGGCTCTTGACGACGAATGATGTTATGTTTCTGCCGGATAAGATCCATGGATGCATGTTGCTGGCGACATTCCATTTGATCTGCCCGGATATGTTAGTGTGGGTGTTGGCGTTGGCGGATTGGATTACTTCTACAAGGTTTATGGAGTTCTTTTCTTTTTATCTTCTTGTGCATGGGTCTCGTATCCGAATCTAGGGCTTTGGTTTTCGGATTCACTATCAGCAAATTAGGGGAATTAATAATTCTCTACTAAGCAATATAACACTCAAAAAGCCGTCTCTTGTATACCCCGCACCATTTATAACCATTATTACTTCCCAAGCGTCGTATTATTCTTCTCCTTAATCAAATGTGGCGGAATCTTCAAAGCCAAAAATAGGCTTAGTCTCTGCTGGTATAATTGTCGAAGTAGGCCTCTTCCGCCGGCCGGGTTGATCTGTCGAGGCTGTCGTGAAGGAAGCTGCTGCGCCGGGGGCTGGAGGAGGTGGGATTGAGAATAGAGCCCGCTCTTCTTCTCTAGCAGTTGTGGTGGGGGTTCTGGCCTCTAATGCGAAGGGATCTGTATTTGTCGACGTTGTTACCGCCGGGCGTCTTCTTCCACTGTTGATACTAATCTTTTGTCCCGGTTTTAAGCTGTAGTCCGTCGGTGTGCTTTCTGAGAGCGAAGGGGATGAAGATGACGATAATGAGGAGGAGGTTGATGATAAAGCAGCATTCTGTGCTGCCGGCAGTTTCTGTTGTTTATCGGAATCTATTTCCAGTATCTTTCTTGCTTCTTGTAGCGCAACACCAAAGTCAAAGGCATCGCTTCGGTCCTCAAAACCTATTCCCAAGAGAGCCTTCCTGCCGTCGCCAACAACACGCAGAACAAAGAATCGCGACGAGTCTAGGACATGTTCCACAGCACCAGCATCAGTGTAAGGCGCGGCAGCGAATAAGGTACTGTTCTCGGGATCTTCCAGCAGGATGTCCGCAGTCACCTTGTCTTGGATTGCGGTTTCGAGGATGCGCAGACGAGCAGAGAAGATTTGGCGGGTTTGGCCGGTTTTGGGATCGGGCACAGTCCAGTCGGCTGCTGTGTAGCCTTTCATCGAGGATAGAGGAGGAACTGTGTAGACGTGCACCAGGCGAGTGACGAAGAGCACTCTTTGCAGCGCATCTGCGGGGAGCGGCTGCCCGGTTGCGGGGTTGATGGCATTCGACATGACTGCTTGTTTGTTTATTATCGGGTCTCAGGCGCTGTTGTGTTGGATTGTATTATACCAGAAGGAGAGCCGGGGTCATTTTATTAAATATTAGGAGGATAATAATGGACTTCTTCTTTGTTGCCGAAGTGGTGGCCTGTGGTGATGTTGGAGACTAGCACAGAACTGTTGCCTTGTGGATACTCACGAGAGAGACGCAGTGCCTGCCGCGTTGACTGCGGGCCTGAGGCAGCACTGACGAGTGCGACAAAGCTCAAACGCAGGAACGCGCCCCAGACTACTGCAGGTGTTGGCAATGTCTCAGTCGTGATCTATCATATACTACTACTGTGTAATTACATGGAGTTGTATTATGTATAGTAGTAGAGTCTAGACACTCTAGTTACAAGTATACAAAATGTCTCAGACGGATGCTACATGCAACAACACCGTCTGATCGGGATCGAGGCAAAAACTTTTTCCTCAGAATATCGACGTCTGTGGCAACGCAGATCGGCAAATGCTTAATTATGAGATTTTTTCAGCCAAATACACATTCCATTCCAGCCACATACGCCGCTCGACGGTATTATTGCTTGGTCACGGAGCATAAGCGCACAATGAACGTACGTCCTGTACGCCTGTAATAAGAATAGAATTAGAGCGTGAAAGAGACGCAGTCCAGAACACGGCTTTCCATGGGACAGCACTTGCTGGGTCCCGTGCCGTCGCGGCTCGACTAGCAGGACTACTGGCAGTTGGTGAGACTAGCATAAATTAGCGGTCGCAGCCCAAACCTCAGGCCCCAAACCTCAACAGCCACCAAAGTGTGTGCCAGTCATTTATTGCTTTTTCATCCACTTTCTCATCACTCTCATTTCCTCTACCAATCTTTCTTCAACGTCGCCAATTTCCAATCATTCCTGTGCCTCCCGCCGGCGTCAAAAACTGCATCAACCCCCCATGAATTTACTTCGCCTGCCCTGCCAGTGTGTTACCGACCCAGGCGCACGTCACTTTTTTTGACCGCTACGTACCGCCTCTTTTATCCCCCTGCATGAACCCACGACTGGAAAACCTCCGAGTCTGAACGGTTTTATTCTAATACACAATCTCCATCTCACCGATCAACAAACAGTCAACAAACTGGAAAACAAAACGGGTGTCACAGGGCAACAACCCTCCAAGAGGCTGCTGCCATAATGGCAATATGGCCCTTCGGTCGCAAGGGCAAGCGGCCCAGGAGCCAGATTAAGGCCTCCGATGCGGCCGACCGACGACTATCGCTGGAAGGCGTCGCCGACAAGTCTCCTGTTCCTGTGGCGAGGAAGCCGTCTCGGAAGCCGTCTCGGAAGCGATCGAAACGGGACAAACATCGAAGCGCCGCGTCTCCTCCTCGTGCTGCTGCGGGCGAGCCGGATCGTGCCGCCGTACCTGTACCTGTGCCCGTGCCTTTTGCTTATAACCTCGATAATCACACATCGTTCTCGAGTATTGGCCAAGACAATTTCGCTGTCGCTCGCGCAACGCCAATGCTACAAAAGCGCTCCTCCACCTCCACCACCAAGGGTAACACTCTGAAGAAACGACTCAGCAAACGCTCTGCTCGAGAGATACAACGGGAGCGGGAAATCAAAGCTTTGAGCTCTTCACCTCCTCCCAATCAGCCGGCAACATGGGGCTATCCTGCATCGGACGTTCGCCGTGGGCCCAGTGTGCATAGTCGAGATGGTGACAACCACACATCTAACCAGAGTCTGCGCATCGATTCACGCTCGTCCATGTCAGACAGCTCCGATTTATATACATACAAAGTCAATGCTTTTGCAGTTTTGGCTCCACGGCCTATCATCCGCTATTCCGAATATCACCCCCACAACAAACTTCCTCCTCGAAGCACAAATCCTTCGGCCAACAGGGATCTCAATCTTGGTGATGAGGACGATTGGAATTCTCAGAAGAGGGTCGCCGAGCTCGCCGATGATCTGGACGCAGGAGCCTTGAGAGAGCTACTGGAAAGAGACCGCCGACGGCGAGAAAAGAAGCGCCTGCAAGACCAAGAGAGGAAACAACTTCGCTTGCAACGAAGACTCGAACGTGAACAGGAACAACCCAATCCCGAGAATGCGGAAGGATTAGGGATCCAGAACAAGGAAGAGATGGATGTCGAAGCACTGCGTGGCCGAGACAAAACTCCATCCCCCGCTACATCTTCCGGGAAATTTCACCCAGAGAATGACATTGAGGAAGAGCACGCCCACCAACAACCACAACAAAGGGAAGAGGACAGTGTTTATTCGCAGGAACAGTCAGCTTCATGGTTACGTGAGCCTTCCAAAGACAGCGAACAACGTCAGAATCGCTATTCTGATATTTCAGCCCACGTTATCGGGAATATTGATGACCGGTCTATTCGTGCTGGCAAATCTGGCCATGATTCAAACACAATATCGGAAGATGAGGCTTCGCGACATCGTTCTCCGCTATATCAGGCTGTTGTTGCCAGTACGAGTTCCGCTCATATGAGCAACAGTCTAGCCCAGGAGTCAATTTCCGATCTTTCGCGCACGGAAAATTCCGAAAAGCGTCTCTCCGACACTAGCAGGAGGCGTATGGCTTCTTGGATATCTTTCCTCCGTCGTCCTAGTCTACGTAAGAGAAGCTCAAGAGAAGTTGAAGCACCACCTTCTGAATTCTCCAACACGTCCCGAGATTCATTTATGAGGGCAGCGCAATCGCAAGGCCTCGCACAGAAACCAACTGTGCCAATTCCAATTCCAGAGAGAAGCTTCCGTCGAACGGGCGTTACGTATCGCTCGCAGTCCAAATTTGTGGAACACCTTGGGGATTATCCCATCTCACCACCCGATTCTCGCATGCAGTCTCCGGTCCCAGTTCCCCTTGAAGCGGTCACAGACATGCCAGCTGTGGACGAAATGGAGTCTGGACCAAGTCCTCGCCGGTCCTTGACTGATGGCGAGGAATACAACTACGAGAACGATGACGGACGAAGTCGTCCAATGTCATGGGACGATAACAGCGGCATGCTGTCCCAGTCTTTAGCGTCGATTGACTCGGAAGGCTCCTGGATGTCTGGAAGGTTTTTACGACAGATTTCACAACAACAAAACTCTAACTATACCTCATGGCGCAGTAGTACTGGACAGAACAAACTCATCAAATACGATGAGGCTGAAGAAGACGAAGAAGAGGGTGTCGCTAGCGACGAGTTTCTCAACCAGTTAGCCGAGGAATCCGCAGAGGAAGAGCCCAATTCTGTTTCTGGGCGAAGAGCTAGCAGTGCGGCGATGGGGCTGGCCAATGCCGAGACCTACAGTGAAGATAGCAGGCCATCTTCAAATTCTGGCGGCGCTACCAATGAAGACAACACCAGCGGTTTGGAAACCTGGCATGGAGTGCTTGAACGGAAACCAACGGTGGTACGTCGTGAATCCGGTCGGCCCCGCGCAGTGTCCAAGGAAGTGGTACTTGGTGATTACGACATGCTGGACACGTCATCAATCGTGGACGAGGACAATACAAGCCCTATTAGCCCTGTCAGTCAAGAGAGCGAGACTATCGAAGTCAAGCGTGCGACAAGCATCGACCTTGGTCGCGGTGGAAGGCATGCTCGTCAGATGAGCGCTGGAAGTGCCAAACTGTTGGAGATTGCGCCTCGAGAGTCTGTTGATTCGTCGAGATAGTCGTCGATTTCTTCCATGTCTGGCGTCTGCCTGACTAGTTTATGGGATCTGACTATTGCTTGTGCGAGGTAGTGGACGGGGACAGTTCGATGTCAGCCAATACAAAATTTGCAAATGCATTGAGAAAATTGTGGAAACCAAAAAAAAAGGGTTAAAAAGAAAGAAAACGGCTTGCTTGATGAGACAAAAGAGACAGCAAAGAACAATTCGAAAACCGACAAAAAAAAAAGCAAAAACAATCCGACAAAAGCAAAGAAAAGACGCAAAAGGAAATTACAAAAAAAAAGTTGAAAACGAAAAACGAAGCAAGCCAAGCCACCAAAAAAAACCCCCATTCACCTGATTATTTATACCTATCGAAAACTGGCAGACTCGACTGATCCTTGTTCTTATCACCAAGCGACAAGCGACAGACATATACTCTGTATCTAACTATCTACCTTGATTGATGTTCTTATTTTTTGCTGTTTCGTCAGTGTTGTATCAGATACCCCATGCCCAATGTTATTTATAGTTTTATTCAACCTGGAGTTGTGCTCATTCCTTCCTCTCATTCCGTGTGCATATACATTGGTCCTTTGCAGTACGTATCCAATTGAGTATACAATTGAATTGTAGTTGTACAGTGAAGCAATGTAGTTTTCAGTCAATATGGGCTACTAAACAGGGGCCGACTTAGGGCTAGGGCTAGGGCTTGGCCAGATCCAGATGAGATTGAAGATTGATAAGCATCGGCTTATGAAAGCCGATTGCAAGCACGCCATTTCTCCCACCGCCTGCCGTTCTAGGACGACGCGGCAGAATTATTCCGTGTCAGTCATCATTTTTCTGTCTGTTTATGACTATATGATACAGACAGAATTATTACTTTTCTCTTCAATTGGCGCTATACCACCCAGAAAGGAACGCCATTTCCCCAGCTGCATTCTAGTCCAAGTTGTAGCCACCAAACACGCTTGATTTGATTGAAAATGAGGTAGGTAGCTGTCGCAGTCTCCTTTTTTCACTCCCCCATCTTTCTGTCCCAATCAAGAGGACAGAGATGCCTGAATCCTTGAATCCTGCATCCTTGCATTTGAAAGCAACTGGAAGTTTCTCTCTATTCTCTTCTTTTCTGGCGTGATTTAGAAGCGGCCTGAGAATTCTGGCGAAAAAGAAGAAGATCTCGTAATCAAGAAAGGGCTGGCCCAAACGGGCTGTTCTGACTAATGGGCTGGCACGTCACTCGTCATTTTGCCCCTCCCGCTTCTTTCCCGTTCGTTGCCCTATATATTCATGCCAGCCCCTCCTCGTCCATCGCAATCGTAACATTTTTTCCCCTTGTCTCTGACTATCAAACAATTTAATTAATTCGCGAGACACAAGTTCGCCGTTCACTCTGGCCCATCGATTCGTCGCTACTTCTGCTCGTACGATTTCTTCAGCCTCGGCTCGTCGCACCTTCACATCAACTCCTTTGAACAGATTCCGTTCTACGCCAGTCACAATGGTTGTTAAGACCGTTAAAGGGTACGTTGATTATCTCCGATATTCTTCTCGCACAATTTCGTATAGGCATATATACTAATCCTGTTTGCTCCACTCAACAGCCAAGCCGCATTCCAAGAAGCTCTCCAGAGCAACAAACTCGTCGTCGTCGACGCCTTCGCCGAATGGTGCGGTCCCTGCAAGGCCATCTCGCCCCAGGTTGAAAAATGGAGCGACGAACACACTGATGTCGATTTTATCAAATTCGACGTCGACGACAGCCCCGACGTTGCCCAGGAACTCGGTATCCGCGCCATGCCTACTTTCCTCTTCTTCAAGAACGGCCAGAAGATCACCGAGGTTGTCGGCGTGAACCCTCCTGCTTTGGTGGCTGCGATCAAGAACAACAAATAAATTATTCGTCATGCCTAAGTGGAAGTTGAATTGAGTTATTTACATGGTGGATTGCAGTTTTTTCTTGTTAGATTTTTCTCATTGCGAGAGAAATCTTGTATGTTAATCGAATATCAATGAAAGTCATCATGGTTTGCAGATACCAAAAACTGCATGCAATTTTTTTTTCTGTCGGAAAAATCCGAAAATCTATATACATTGTAGAAAAACAAACTTTTATATACCCCAAAAGACAAGATAGAGACTACTCGCGTCCCTTCTCAGTTATTCCCGTCTTCGTCTCAACATACTCCTCATTCTTCAGGAGTATCTTCCTCAGGAAACAACTCGCGATAACACCCACAACCGCTACACAGGTGTACAAGATGAAAATATTCCTCAGACTCCACGCCCAGGCATCCCTCACGGCAAGCCGCTGCGATGGGTCTGTGACAACACTGTCCAGCAACAGGATGCTGGCCTCGGCGTTCGTCCCGGCAAACAACTCTGTGACATTCGCCAAGAGACCAGCTGCCCTCAGATCCGGTTTGCGTGTATCCATGCTATTCTGGAATATAACACCGCCAACGACAATGCTCACTGCCGTTGCCAGGTTACGTATAAACCCGAGTGTGGCTGTTGCCCGCGCCGTATCAGCCTGCGAGACATTTACCTGCAGGGCGATTACGGGCGCGGAGAAGAGACATCCCGTGCCCACACCCGAAACGATCTGGTACAGAACGATCTTGGCGAGAGAGGAACTGGTGTTGAGGTCGACGTACAGTCCCGTGCCGATGGCTTCTAGGACAACGCCGAACAGGATGGTTTCGCGGTAGCGGCCCGTCTGGTGAATGAAGACACCCGAAAGGGCGCTTACGATCGCTTCTGTGAGCACGATGGGGAGCACCAGGACACCGGAGCGCAGCGGTGAGGCGCCTTTGGCCGATTGGAAGTAGAGCGGGAGGTAGTATTCGGCGCCGAGGAAGACCTGTAGCTCGTTAGTTTCATATTGGCATGGAGTTGCGGGCATGCAGAAGATGGAAGATAGACATACCATTCCCTGGCAAAACGTAACCACAAAACAGGCAATATTAGTAGATTCCATAAACACGCTCAGCGGCATAAGCGGGAACTTGGCCAGCCGCTTCTCGCAATAGATGAAAACGAGCGACATTAGACATCCAAAGATAATCAGACAGATAACCTGCGGCGAGCTCCAGGCGAAGGTGTCACCGCCAAAATTTAGGCCGAGCAGCAACATCAAGGTCAGACCAAGGATGGCCACACTGCCAAACCAGTCAACGGCCTTGATGCCCGCGATGAACGGCGTGCGCGGGTTGTGTACGTCCAGGAAGAAGAAGATGAGTATGAATGCCGTGCCGCTGACGGGCAGGTTGATCCAGTATACCCAGCGCCAGGAGACTTTTTCGGTGAGGGCACCACCCATCAGGGGCCCGATTGCGCCGGCAAGAGCCCAGATGGATTCCAGAATGCCGAAGTAGAGGCTTCGATGTCTGTTTTATATTAGTCTCGAGTAAGTCTAGGGACAGGGAGGGGGATACTCGCCTCACACTAAACAAATCAGAAATCGTAATCGTGACAAGCTGCAACAACCCTGCACCAGCAACACCCTGCAAAGCCCTCCCCGTAATCATCATGGTCATATCAACCGCCTCGGCACAGATAATCGACGAGCCGAAAAACAGTATCGTGGCCGCCAGCAACATCTTTTTGCGGCCCCAGATATCCGACAGATTGGCCCAGATATTGGCCGCCGAGGCATTGGCAAGTAGGTATGCACCTCCAATCCATACGTAGCCGGCTGCAGAGTGCAGATCGGATACGATGGTAGGAAGGACGGTGGCTACGATTGTTTGGTCTAGGGCTGCCACGAAGAGACTCAGCTGGATGGGTGTTAGTGCGTAAATTTGCTATTGAAGTAGACATGGGCATTGGCATACCGCGAGAGCAATCAGAATCGCCAAAATTCTGAACCTGTTGCCTTGTACTGGCTCCCCGGCTTCGTCTGCTTCCGAGGGAGCTGGCTGGTAGGCTAGTTCTTGAAGGACTGCGCCTGGTACTACAGTGGTGGATGGTAAACGTGCGAGTTGCACCTCGTCGATGATTGAGGCATTGTCGTTCCTGCTCAGGTCGTGGATAGCCAATGGGTCAATCACTGGTGTTGTTGTCATGCCCTTTGCGGAGTCATTGACTGCTGATGCTTCGGCTGCGGCCATGTCTTGCGTTTTAGTTGTTGTTCTCTCTCTTTATTCGGGTTTGTTTTCAATTCTAGAGTATGTATTCTGGAATATATTCGTCGCCTTTGATAACCTCATATATAGTCAAGAAAGGTCTTCGGCGTGCAAATCCGAATTACCCGAATTGATGAATGAGTCACGCCCAGCCTGAGCCACTGCAGCGACTAAGAAACAACCGGGGTAATTATTCGTCAAGCGTAGCAAAACTTTACGTAGTTCTGCAGTAGCATAGAAATACTACGTAGTAGCTTGCAGGCCATTCACCGCTTGTGAATCAGAATACGTACTCCGTAGACGAGGCAAAAAGACAGGAAAAAAGACATGGAGTCAGCTCCACTCGCTAAGTAAAATCCGCTGGAACCGTCGATTTTCCTCCACAATCCGCACCTTCCCGATCCGGAGTCCGCCGTGCGGAGGACTGTCTAGACCGCATGTTGGTGGGCTGTTATTTTGTTTTTATTTCGTTTCTTATTTGTGGATATAATGGGCTTTTAATTAAGGATATTTTTTGACTTTTAAAGTGAAATATTAAGCAGCATTCTCCACTGTTGGAAAACATCATACGCTCGGGCCAATGTCCGCTTCTTAGGGCTTGTGGTTGCACGTGCACTGGGTAGACAATTGGATTTCGGAGTAATGCAGTCAGCATTTTCATTATAGCTTAAGAAGATGTCTCGTAGTTATCTTTTCTTATCAGAGATGAATGGTAAGAGTGAAAATCCATGGTGTAGTTTTATGGTCAGCCCCCGCTTCCAAGAAGGAGCTAAGAAGATAGCGTATAGTTGCCTAAATGTGCATCATCTCATAAACCTCCATTTCCCTCGAAATAACACATCATCATCAAGAACATACAATCAAAATGGCACGCGAGCTTCCACCCGGTTATTCCCTCCACGCGGGCTTCCCCCCAGTCGACACATATGTCAACCTGCGCGCAACGGCAGGCCTCTCACCACACACCACCGCACAAGCCGCGGCCGCATTCCAAGGGAGCTGGTACGGTTGCTACATCACCTTCAATAATCCATCCGAAGAATCCTCCTCAGCCGAAATCGTCGCCATGGGCCGCGTCGTCGGCGATGGCGGCTGGTACTTTACAATTGCCGACATGGCGGTTCTGCCCACCCACCAGCGGAAAGGGTTAGGCGATTATCTGCTCAAAGATCTCATCCAGAAAATCAAGTCCACTCCGCCTATGTCCACAGCAATTCAGGAGGGGGGTCCGCCGCCGTATGTCAATCTGCTGGCTGACCCGCCTGGGAGGAAGTTGTATGAGAGGAATGGGTTTGTGTATACGGATCCGCGGTCGTTGGGGATGGCATTGAAATGGGAGTGAACTTGTGACTGAATATAATCATGGTTTATAAACTGGTTGTCATTTATTCTGTATATCCATGTACTATATATCAGGGTAGTATTTGACTGTCATCCTCGTTGTTCTCCGGAACAATGCCTTATAGGGCTTATGAAAGACATATTTCACGTTTGAGAAATGAAAACAGCTCCCATGGGCAGGCAGAGTCAAGAAAAGCCGTGTCTTCAAATCCAGTTTATTGGATGGCGTAATAGTGCCATTGACAGGTCCTCTGTCTCTTCTTCAGATTTGTCGGTTATATCGCCTTTCCTTTGGGACAATAACCTGATAAGAGGCGCGTGATCTAGCCTCCTTGCAATATCGAGAGCGTTATATCCACTTTCATCACAAGCGTTCACGTCAATGTCAGGAGCCTGAAGAAGGATCTTCACAACGTCGATGTGTCTTAAGCGCACAGCTGTAATCAGAGGTACCTCATTCCAACGGCATCGTTGATTCACGTCGATATCCTGGTGTTTAATCAATTCTGCAAGTGCACCGGCATGGCAGTCTCTTATGAAGATTTCAAGTGCAGTCAAACCGAGACTGTTTCGGAGATTCACGTTTATATCCCTGTGATGGCACAAAGCTTCAACTCCTAGTCCACTATCCGCCATGTCCATCAAGACCGTTTGCCCGTAGCTATCCTGCAAATTCACGTCGATTTCCGGATGTCGTATGAGGACCTTGATGAGTTTATGGTATCCCCGTCTGGCAGCAATCCTTAAAGGAGTACCCAACACCGCCCCATGTCCGGGGGCGCAGTAAGTTTCACAGTTTATATCAACCTCTGTGTGATCCAGAAGTAATCTTGTGGCGCTCTCATCATCCCTTAAAATAGCACGTATAAGATCCTCATTGGGGAAATAGTAAGATTTGGTTGACATCTTTCTTTTCCAATATTGAAGCATATCAATATGGCCAAGGAATGCAGACACACCCACGAGGCTTCCTCCCAAGAACGCAAAGGGTAATGTGAAATAAGGCGGGCTCTCAAATGGCAAAGGCTCTAGGTCGATATAATCTAGAATTTTGATTTGTTTGCAAGCAGTGGCTAGCAGTCGACAACAAGATCCAGTGAAGTCTCGCAGTGTAATTTTCGAAGCTGAATTCAAACCCTGCCACAACTCCTTGAAGATGTTTTCATGACCTTGCTCGGCTGCACAAATCGCTCCAGCTGCATGGGGCTTCTTAATAGTTCGGCAACCGCAAATAAGCTTGGTATACCTTCACTGTAATAAACCCGAAATAAGTCTGGCATACTTTCCTCGTAGTCCTTAATGTCCTCCCTACTCTTATTAACAAGATCTCTGGCGACACTTTCAAGTGCAGACATGTTTGAAAAATGACTACTCCAGGATATACAGCTTTGGACTCGCTTAAGCTGAGGTATACGCACGCTACCGCTTGTTGTCGGCTTTCTGTCCATGCGGAGAACCGAAAAGATCTCTTCAAGGCTAAAGAAGCATGCAGCCAGGAACAACGAGTCTGTGGTACTGGGAAATGCTTGCTGGAGGCTGAGAAGAGTTTTAATATTCCGACAATGATCTCGAGTCGCCGATTTCAATATTTTGATCCACACACGGGGTGCTCTATCATGCTGCAGAAATGCCCGTTCTGCCTGTTCGTATTCCGAAGTTCGAATGCAATTGCGGCTGTGATAATGCCAATGAAGTGCGGCATACAAGATGAACTCTATTGGTTTGCTGACAGTAGCTGTTCCATCAACTCCAAACCTGGGAATCTCTATTAGAGAGGCAGAGTTTAGTAGTTCTTGTAGGCAGATCTTTGCAATCCAAGTATGAGCTTGTGGTCGATCCAAGTGATTCATCAAATACTCGCGTGCCGTTGTATGGATCAAACGGAAAGTTTCAAGTTCCCAATCGTACGTCACCATGTTGTGACAGATATCAAGAAACGTGTATTCATCCAAATCATCAAGATACAGACCTGCATATTGTGTTTCTCGACCTATAGCCTGCTTCAGAGACTCGAATGTTATTGACTACTCTGAAAAGGTTAAGCAGGGTCCGCGCCAGTGTCCGTTTTCGATGCCTTTGACCTTCAATACGACTCCAAAGTTTCTGATAGGTCTGTTCGAGATTCGCGCAAGATGACTCGATGAGATGAACCAAGTCCTTTTGCGTTGCCGCATGACGCAGTTCGTCAAATTGTAGCCGAACCCAGAGGAACCTATATTCGGGATGAGAAGAAACTCGCTTCGAGAAATTTATGTAGTAACTCACATTCCTTGAGCACGCTGCAACAACACTTCGCGTAAATAATATTTGGTTTCAGAATCAAATTTCCCTCGTAAAAGTGTCTTCTTTTGGACACAATCCTGGAATTTTGTCCTGATGACTTTCTTAATATCACCTGCATTGTCAGATGGTCGGATTCTCAGGTTTGGTTCAGAACTAAGAAAGTGACGGATGTCTTCATTATCACGACTTGTAACGAAAATCTTGTAATAACAAGTGCCGGTTTTTGTGATTAAGCGATTTATGACCTCCAAAAATTGTTGTCTTTTATCTTGTGCTATTTCATCCAGAGCATCGACGACAATATATACCCTATCGAACTGCGCTGTTGTTGATTCATGTAAAATTGTGGCTTCTCCAAGTGGAATAGAATCTTGGGCTAAGCCTTTCAGTGACCCTTTTCCCCACTGATCCTCGATAAAGTTGTGACCAACTGGTAAGCTAGCAAGAATCTGGTGCAGAAAGGTTGCCATGATTGAAGAAGGGCTGGTTTGATACTCGTTACCACCCGAACAATAGAAGAAATGCAACGCCTGACGGCTGTCACGTTTCGTTTCTTCAGCAATTTGATCAATGAGGACAGAGCTGTGAATTGTCAGCTGTGAAGACGCCCAACATTCTCCAGAAGATTAATTTACTCACGCGATCGCTGTTTTCCCGTATCCGGCTTTTAGGGATGTCAGTGGCTTCCATGCAAGAACAGTGATAAATCCACGTACGAGGACCACGAAGCCAAAAAATGGATGACTTCATCTCTTTCTTCCACTTCCAAAAAGCCTCTCTAGAAAATAGCCAAGTGCCCGTGCCCTTTACTATCGCTTGGGATATTTGTGAATGTGTTTCATTTTATGGCACCCGAGAAAGCCAAGAGAGAGCGTTTACTCGACGTTGTTCGGCAAAGTAAGTTTCTACTGGTGACGTTTTGGCTAGTCTTCAAGTCAGCATTAGAAATGTTCAAAGACGAGTCAGTTAACAGATAAACCGAGCGTAAGATTTACATGTATCAAATCGAGCCGCCACCAACGAAGGCGCATCTTCGACAAACTGTCGTAAGTTATCAAGCACCGTCCGATATCCGGCCGCATTTGGCGCGTCGAATTTGACTATCATCGAGTGATCTGTATGCAGTGGCACCTTGACCTCCACATGGTCAGGAAGCTGGAGAAGGGCTGAGTCCGAGTCGACTATGGTGATAAAGTCTCCAGTGCGCCTCCACTGTCGGCTTACTGGGTCCTATTGATATAATCAGCGCGTGTACTGATATATTCAGGATTATACGCACCAAGACTAGCCGTCTGGTCTGCTCGGTCTCGTAGAAGCTGGTCACCTTTCGATCTCGGATTAGATTTCTGAAGTCTGCTAGTTGATGGACTAGCAAATCTGATTTGTAGGAGATTTGCTGCAATAACTGCTCTCGTGGATGTCTATCGCTGGCTAACATCTGCTGGATGTCATCCACGATAAGACCTTTATGCGGAATGCCAAAAAGGATCATGCCATATGTGGCTCGATGGAGAGATGTAATTGCTGGATGGTCTTCATCCATCATCTGGATTGCCCTGACCAGGCACTGTACTACCATGTCAGCACATATCCTGTAACCTTTCATTATCAACTTACATGGGCCATGATAATCCCCCCAAAGCTGTGCGCAATGAAGAACAATGGTCTTTGTTGCAACTAGTCACGTTGTTAGCTTGACTCTTTAAACAGACCGTTAACTCTATTTTACCTTCTTCGTCTTCCGAATCTTCTTGATCTCCTCCATCAGCTCCCGTCCGTAATCGAGGATTGTATCGACTCCGTGGCTTGATAGTTTTGAGTTATACCCGTAAATCATCGTGCGACACTGTGGGAGGTCTTTAGACAGAAAATCACGGAGCCACATTCGACTGAGGTTGCCTCTGCCCTGCCATGACCCATACGCATGTCCATCTAAACCCGTAATCGCAATGATACTACATCATGGTTATCAGCTTGTCCTTGATCTTCTAAGAAAGGTAAATCCTTACTCTGCAACTGGCTCCTCTTCATTCGGCGCATATAGTTGGGTAAATCCAAAGAAGTGACAGTCAATGTTGATTTCGCCGTCTCCCATCTCTCCCTGCCACTCTCTCAAGGGATTTGTTGTCAACTCAGAGAGGAACTGCGGCACGCCACCATGAAATCGCACCAAGGCCACTCTTTCACTGTCTGCGCCATAGCATGAAGGTAGGATGGTGATGTCGGTGCGGATCTGCAGTTTCTCCTCATCCGCCAGATTTTCATTCAATGTCTGCCGAAATCGCGCATCAACGGACTCATCAGACTCGCTCCTCGACAGGCTCGTTAACGTTACCCGGAAGACGTGCGACTTTCTCTGGCCAGCCATCGTGATTTGCGCTCAGCTCATGATGCTATAATAGAATAAATGGGAGCCGGCCAGCCGTCTGTTTTTGATCGGGGGGATGAGCCATATTCAGCCTTGTTGGCAAGGCTGAGTGACTAAGTGGCGCGGGGTATACCTGCAACCCTGCATAAAAGTTGGCACATAGTGCCTTTTACAGTATAATTTGCCTTTTTCGTCGTGGGAATATTTGACTGCCATATGCCAAGTTGTGGCTGTCACCTAATGTGGGTGGTTTATTACACACCAAAGCGAAGAAACAAATTCAAGGCTTCGGCATGGACAAGTGCGTGCTTGTCTCAAAATAGACACGATTAAAATCAACATAGTCTTCGCGCGTAAACTAATAGCGAAATCTTTATCACATGCTGCTCCTTATAGCGGCGGCCGCGCGAACTGTCTCGCTAATTGTTGTCTAGGTATCCATGGATTTCATATACTCAATACATCTCAAGGTGCATCCCTCGTATGTATGCGAGTTCATTACAACTTCGCCTTGACTTTGTTCACCTTTTCTATTTCAGCAAACTGGTAGTAGAACTCCAGGCTCTGTGGATTGGCCAGAGTCCCAGACGGCTTGATGCGTTTCCCCGACACGATTTGCTTAACGGGGAGTTCCACCTTTTTGCCGTTGACGGTTGTCTGTATGCCAAGTTAGAAATAATTATAGTAACTAGGTAGAAAGGGGAAGGAAGAGAAATACCGGAATTGCAGGCGTCTCAAAAATATACTTGGGCACATGTCTCGGACTAAGAGACTTGCGAATCGCATCCCGAATGCGCTGCACCAGGCTTTCCGTGAATTTCTGGTTTGGTTGCATCTGCAAGAACAAAATAACTGATTCGTCGACGTCTTGCGGACGTCTTTGGCCCACGCAGATTGACTCAATGACCGCGGACGCGAATTGCGTTTCGAGGACATTGTAGATTTCGGCTGATCCAAAGCGGACCCCGGACGGATTCAGAACGCCGTCTGAGCGGCCAGAGAAGATCACTTGTTTGGTTCTGGGGTGGATCGTGATGAAATCGCCGTGAGTCCATACATCTATATCACGAACTGTTGTCAGATATCGGCTGGGTGAATACGAAGTGGAGAAAGACTTACTATTATATCTTTCAAAATATGCAGCAGAGTACTTCTTCGGCCCGTCTTCGCCCCAGAATGTCACGGGCATAGTAGGGAATGCACCGGTAGCAACCAATTCTCCAGCCTCGCCGTCCGGAACAGCTTTCCCATCTACACCCTGCAAGCCCTCATCTACCTGCTCAAAGACTGCAATTGGGATACCAAGTCCAGCCGCCTGGCATCCGCCAACATAAAGCGGACTGATAGGGTTATCTATTGCGAAACAAGCTGCAAGATCAGTTCCACCAGAGATATTTCCGATTTGCGTATGAGCTGGGAATCCTTCATCATAGAACCACTCGAATAGTGAATCAGCCAGGACCATCCCCGTACTCGACACAATGCGAAGATGACTCAAATCTGCAATTTTTCGAGGCTGGATGTTCTGCTTCCTTAGTTCCTGGAGATAGCGTGGTGATATGCCAAAAGTGGTTACTCTGTATTTAGTTAGTGGTCAGTAAAATAGTTTCAGGGTTAGACTTATGATATACGCACCTCTGCTCACTAACCAAACGGATGAGAAAGCCCGCATCAGGCGCAAATGGACTTCCGTCATATATGACAAGTTTAGATCCTGTAAGCAAACAGCCAACAGAGGTCAAGTACATGATCCATCCAGTAGTCGTATACTGCAACAGGCTCGAGTCGGGGCCCGACTCTCGGTGCAAAATTGATTCTTTAGTCAGACTGATCAAGATCCCTCCCGTAGAGTGCACAATGCACTTGGGCTGGCCCGTGGTGCCAGATGAGTACACGATCAAAAAGGGGTCTCGAAACCCTACGCGGACGAATTCCAAGTTGTCGGAGGGTGCCTTTGAGAGGAATTCCTTTAGCAGCTCGGTGCGCGGTAGGGATGCAATGTCTCTTGTCTGACTGTGTAGCCTGGGCAGAGATACGGCTCCTTTGAACTCGCTGACATCATGTAACCCTTGAATTACTTCCTTAATCTTATCACGGAGATCGATTATCTTTCCCCTATAGATTGCTGCATCGTCCATGAAGACTAGTCTCGGCTTGATTTGTCTCAACCGGTCTAGAATGCCCTTTGTACCGGTATCCGATGACGTAGTCGAAATCAGAGCTCCGAGAGAAATTGTTGCGAGAAACAGTAGCAGACAATTAATATTATTGCCAGATATAACGGCAACACGATCCCCGCGTTGGACTCCTGCCGCTTTGAGTGCTTGAGTATAGAGACCGACCTTCTGTCTTAATTCCTTCCATGTATAGTCCTTTGCCGGTTGAAGATTGCTCTCTACAACCTCGTGTATGGCTATCTTGGAATCCTCCTTCCCAATTGTGGAGCGCACGCCAGCATTAGCAGCCTCGTAGCTTGTGGTGCTGAATAGGATGTTTTCGGCGAAATTGAGTCGCACCCCAGGGAACCAGTCTGGGTTGCTTTGGATAGGCGCTGATTCATCAACGACGCTCGAGTACCGTCCTTCGTGTATGAGGGGATATTCTTCCCAGATCCTGCCCCAGAATTCCGCGCGATTTTGTATTGACCATTGATAGAGAGCGTCGTAGTCCTGAAATTGGTTAGAAATATGACGAGAGCAGGTAATAGCTTGACAATTATGTGCATTGAATAGGGAGATGTTCGCATACAGCAAGATGGATTCCTTTGTCCTTTTCAAGCCTCGACTTGAACATGCCCATCTGCGTTGACTCTGGGCTGGGGTGCTCCCAGAGCTTCCGGGGAGTATTTGTTGTAGCTGCCATTGATGATTTTGTTCTGTTCTTCTTATGTAGTGCACTTGCTGGTATATGTCTAAGATGAAGCTGTATAAAAGAGTATAATGATGGTTTAAATTCCAGAGGTTCTTTGTTCTTCGTGTGAGATAAATATGCAGCCCTCGGACCTCGGAGAAAAAGGAGCCATGCGGGGAAAGCTCGACATACATACCCGAGCAGCGGAAGGATTGCGCAGTGCACGAACTTCATCAATCATTGAGAATATACTGAGTTTACAGCTCATATAGATTTATTTTATTATTCTTACGTCTACCAGATAGAGCCGTGTACCTACTCCTGCTGCTCCACATCCGCCTGGCTCCTCGACAACCTCACCGCCGAGAGTCCTCTGGCCAACTTGCTCATCTGAACTGGATCGCGACCCAACTCGGCATATATGGTCTCGATATCGGTGCCAATGCCGACTTCTGTAGCAGTGTTGAGGCTGCGGGGATCGATAGTCGGCGCTAAAACAGGCCAAATAGCCTGCGCATCGTCGCAGAAGAGCTCGGTAGCCACGTCGCCAAATCCTTTGACCTCGCGGATCAATTGACGTATTTGCGAGGGTTTGTTTCCAGCTTTTGCTAGTAGGCTGTTGAGGTCGCCATCTGATGGGGATAAAAAAGAAAAGAGAGTGTGTAATATTAGTGCAACTCGTTTCCTCTTACACAATCTTTCATATATGACTATTCAAAGGTGTCAGGTATGACATACCGTATTTCTCATTGACCAAGGTAGCCAAATCGCCCAATTTTGTGGCAGTAATTTCACGATATCGATTATAACCACCTTCAGAAAGTGCCTGGACCCTGTCGTCCCATGACGTGTTGCTTAGAATCTCGATGTCGTAGTACCTGGCTGCGAATACCTTCATGGAAGTCTGCTGTGCAAGGTTGTGCGAGATTCGCGTTGATTTGAGCATCGAATCAATGACTATGGCTAGAAGGATCTCTGGTGTAGACTCCAGTGGCTTGTCGACTCCAAGGCCTTCCAAAGGTACGGTGCCGTATTCGTCGACCGTTTTGCGGATTTTGTGTGCGACGGTAGATCCAAGTTCTCCTTTTTCTTTTGGCATAGGTTTCTCGTCTTGCACGCCATTTGTTTCTAGACCTTCTTCTTGTTTCTCGGGCACTGCTGCCGTTGCTTCCGGGGTTGTTGCTTCTTTCTTGGCCTCGCTTTCGGTGGTGCTGGCGGGGTCTTTCTTCTTGACTATTTTGGTATGGGTGGGCTTCAGCTTCGAGCCACTCGCCGTCGATGCTTGTTTGGACCTTGTCTGGTCCATTATTGCTTTCTTTCTGTCTTCTCCGTTTTGCTGTAGATTTCTCGCTTTCCTCGATGCAAAAGACTGAATGAGAGGCGACTTTGGACCCGCGGTTGGTTGCGATGCGATGACGTTGCGATGAGCTTAGCCAGGACATATCGAAATGCCTGGCAGAGTAAGAGAAATGGATCCGCGTTTTGATAACTCAGCTGGTGTCATTAAATATAAAATCCTGCTATACATGATGTATCGCTATATTTTGAAGATGAAGTTATTCTCAGTTTGTTGGAGATGTCGGGGTGCGATAAGATAAGACTCGACAAGAACGGCAGGTACATACGGGGTACAGGCCTCAGGCTCTCAGGCCGCTCAGCTGCCACCTAACTCTAAGTCAACGACCACAAAAAATCAAAAGCACTCATGATTTGACAGGAGATTCGCAGCAGCGCCGGGGAGATTGGAATCATAATGGCTGTGTTCAGCCGCCTTCTACATAAGCTCTAGCGCCAACAAATGCCAAGTGTTTAGCGAAATTCAAATCGTCTCTGCCACGATAAGAGAAAGTGGCTGTCAAGCGCTTCTCAACTTTCACATATCTGATCAGCTGTCTAATGATAGTACAGAAATGGCTCAGAATCGATTTTTAACGTCCAAGTATGAATGTAGAGAACGCCTTGTTTATGCCTGATCAAAGATACTCACCATCGTAAGTGAGACCGCTGATGGCATCTCCATGCCTGCCTACCTAGCCTCGAACTAACCATGTACCCAGATTCCCAGGAGCCAACCATATATCACAATGGTACGCTTCATAAGTGACTCCCTCGTTGTAGACCGCACCTCCCAGGTGCCCCTACAAGTTCTCGCTGTTGGCCTCCCGCGCACTGCAACTAGCTCGCTGCAAGCTGCCTTCGAGTCGCCCACTATCAATCTCGGGCCATGCATGCACATAGACCGTATCGCGCCACACACAGACCGCGGTGATCTTCTTCTTGCGGCTCTGCGTGAATCAGACACTGCCCGCCGACACAAGCTGCTGCGTCAATTGTACGCCGGCTTCCAGGCCGCGGCTGACTTTCCCGGCTGCATGCTCATAGACGATCTCATGGACATGTACCCAGATGCCCGAATCGTGCTCAACACTCGACCGGGCGGAAGCCACCGGTGGGTGCAGTCGGTCCAAGGGCTCATGTGGATAGCGTCGAGACGCTACTGGGTTCTGACGCTGCTGTGGAAGACGGACCGCAACTTGCGGGCCATCTGGCTTGCATACCTACAACACAGTCAGGAAAAGCTCGGCCTGAGGAAAGATGAGCTACTGACGGTGAAACACTACGACGCGCACAATGCGTGGATTCGTGCACAGGCAGCCCGACTCGGCCGACGGGTGCTTGAATTTGACCCAGGTGACGGATGGGGGCCGTTGTGCAACTTTCTCGACCGAGAGCCACCGGCCGACGAACCGTTTCCCCATCGAAACGATGCATCCGAAATACGGACACTCAAGCGGATTTTGTATACGAGAGGAATTTTATCATGGTTGGGGTTGGTGGCATTGATACTGGGGCTAAGAGCCATCGCTATATCTTGGATATAGCCCGAGTAGATGGACACTATATATAGTGCTATATGATGACGATTTAGTAACATTGAATCTATTCAAGCCTTCTCAAAGACCACATCGTGGCTCTGTTTGGAACACATACCTAGTTCAAGATGTCCCATCGGAAGACTGTCATAACGAATCAGCTTGTCGCAGGCTCGCAGCTTGGGCCCCATTTATAGACTAGTTAGTTTGCAGAGTGAGACTAAGCTACTCTACTAGATACCGCCCCATTCTACTCATAGGGTTCTGTTCATTAACAAAGCTGAAATTTGGTTACAACTGAGTTCGTCATAGATAGATTTTAATACACGTGAGCAACAATGCCCTAATTTGGCCGGAGGGCATACCGATAAGGCGACCCGGGACTAGAGGGGCCTTTCTACGTTGGCACATTTACAAATCTGGAGCCTCCAAATTGACCCTCTAGACGACAAATTGACAGGTATATTTTGAGCAAATGATAAATATACTTAGTATGAAACAATGATACCGTGGTCTCCCAGCCCCGCCATAACAAACTCCTCGGAAACCACTACCGTTTCTAGGTGTTCCAGTACGATATCGATGACGACCATGTCTGTTTTAAGCTGTGAGTCTCAAAATAGAGAGGCAATTAATGCACAAAATTAATGTACTGCAAATGAATGCGGCTGGCAGCAGGTGTACTAATCGCGCTGGCTGGGTACAGCGGAACTCGGGATGGAGATGGCGTTCTTAGGTACCTGCTAAGCACCGCTAAGCACTGCGAAGAAGCCGCTAAGAATCTTCTAAGACACGCTAAGTAACCATGCTGACAGCGCTAATCGAGATTTGCGGGGAAGATCAGCATAAATCTCGCGAGTAATGCCACTCTTTGCCTAAGTGATCAACTCCTCGACTCGCGTGGCTTGATCCAGCGGCTCGAAGAAAGCAAGCCACCCGAGCATGTTGGCCCACAGGATACGACATCTTCCGGGGAGAAATGTCTGGGGGTACCTAGTTCCTACGTAGGCCAAGATACTTCCATGTCCTACCTTTGAAATTGGACCGGGCTATCAGGGCCTGAATCACAACGATCATCGTGAGCTAGGAACATATTTGCACCTAAACATAGTATACAATAGTTTAGTTAGTTCAGTACGATCTAAGAATTTCAATTATGTAATGTCATTAACTATGTAGTTAACTAGGTACGACTTCTTCAAGCGTTGGAGGCTTGAATGATTACTATGAGTTTCCTTGTTGCTAACTTGCTGGTTATATTCTCACCACAGTATGTACTTAGACCGCGATCTCGGCTATCTAGCATTAGTTAGGTAGATAGGTACCTGTTTTAAGCAAGTGTACAATCAAGCACGCGAGCTGAATGCAAGTGAGGTATAAGCAAGCAAGCCCTGACGATCTAGAGTGCAGCCAACATGCAAGCCATAGTACGCCACCAATGTATAAGTCAGCCTCCAAAAGCCCATATAAAACCCAAAAATAACCTAGTTAGGCATATGAATCGGAATAGGTATTTGAAATATAAGCTAGTTTGTATTAAGGCCAGCAAAAAGGCCAAAGCATGAGCCATCACAAGAGCGAGCGGTCCAGTTAGTTTGCTAGCTCATACTCTAGCTAAAGTAGTGCTTCAAACTCTAGTATTTAACCAACAGGTTTTAGCCTACCTACAAGATAAGATTGGTTATAAGCGAGTATTGATATTGAGTTTAATCTGACAAAGAATGACGCTGTGGCTTTTGTATCACCCGAATAGCTTCATGCTCTATGCAACATTCCTCGTCATTTGACACACGGAAACTATTTGGCCCCCTGCACGACGACCTTTGACGACCCGCAAGATCAGTCTCCTCAAGTATAAAATGGCAGATGTGACCCCCTCCAATATCTTCATTTTCAGATCAGACAGACACAAACATTCTCTTTATATCATTTCAAGGAAACAAAACCTCTTCCAGCAAATTTTCGGCTTAATCAAATATCCAAAATGAAGTCCTTCTACACTGTCCTCGCTCTCGCCTTCCTCGCCTTTGAGGCTTCAGCAACAGGGCCTACAGGTTGTGAGACAGCCGGTGCTTATTGCTCGTCCTTGGGGTCTACAATCTGCCAGTGCGATCAGGGCAAGCTGGTAAGTAGTTCAGGTCACTGAACCTATTGAATTGTCGTTCCAATACTAATATTGCTGTCTAGCTGCAATGTCAGCTCGTCATGGCACCTGCAGTCGATGGAGAGGGCGGCGAGTCCTACGGCTTGTGGTCTAACTACAAGGACTGCCCCGTCCCATCTGATGGCGGTCTGCAGTGCGTTGACGGTGCTTGCACCTCCTGATTGAATAAGCACATATCAGCTATGAGAGTGCTCGATGACTACAGGCCATCATCTCATCTTTTGCTTTTTGAGGAGTTCATTTATTCTGTCTGGATTTCGAGACTTTGACATTTGGATAAAAGGGCATATATCATGTTTTTCTTTTGGGGACCGTTTGGATGAAGAGCAATCAACATTGCATGTTACTTAGTACTGTTCGCTTTCACATTCGGGTTGATACCTAGGTAGTTTAGCTCAAATGTCATATTCAAATATCTAGAAGCTCTTACATGGTTTATACTCAGCTAAGGAAGCTAGGAGTGAGATAGAGAAGATGGCCTGTCAGATCTGGTCTTTATCCTGACCTATAAAAGGTCGTATAGTCTTCAGTTTGAGATTATATAGGCCAACGGGCTGTCGCAGGGGTCACCCAGCGTTTGCACTGTTGCGCTGTGCTATTACCAGCCACCTTTGGAAGAACAATTGTAGACCAGTGAATATCCCAATGGAGAATTCTTTCGAGTCTTACCAGGGTGCATGATTATCACTGGTGGAGACGAAAAGAGTAACAATAGCAAGTCGTCAGCTGGACAATGTTCTAAGAAAGTCGAGACCGTCGATGTCTATCAAAAAGAAGGGGCAGATTCAGGTTGTCAATAAGATTGGCCAACGTGAGGCTCAAGCCAGGGCGCACTGTTTCATGTCATAATAGAAAAATGCCATTGAGTTCGGCTCGAACACTGAATCAATGGTACTCCCTCATTGACTCTAGGCATACACCGTAGAAATACGGTCCTTCAATAGGCAGACGCATGGTATTGACGCCCATTGTCTCGGTCTGATAGCGCTGACGACGAGAGTATAAATTCTGCTCGTCTCGTCTCTTCTTCTTTTTTTCTTCCTTCAAACCACAACACCATTTTTCTCCATCCAACAGTCCGTTCGAAGCTCGTCCTCTGTCGTTGCCATCGTTGAAGTGAAGTGAGGTTCAGTGCGGCAGGAGACTCCGTTGTTCCTCCGTTATTGGCCGAGAAGCCTGCCTGAAAACTCTGCCTGAAAATTCAGCCACACCGCCCGGTGACATCAACCATTCCCGACGACCCAACGTAAGTCTGCCATATTTCTTCATTATTACTTGTTCTTGTATTGCTCTTGCCTTCTCTTCTCTGCTCTTTGTTTGTGTCCGCTGCTTTCGAGACAAGCAGAGCACAGGGACGAGGAGATAGAAGAAAAGGAGCTCGAGGAAGGAATAAGACGAAACAGATGGCACGCAAATAGACCAAGTCGCTCCTTGCATTTCTCCACCGGTGTCTCCGCCCGGGGGTCTATTCTGTTTTCTGTATTATTTCTTTTTTCGTAGCCTCACCCCCTATTTATTACTCTCTTATCTACATTATTTTGTTGTTTCTTCTCAATTGCCTCCCAATCCCTCTCCCTTCGCACGGTTCTGCCAAATGAGGGCAATTCAACGGGCAGACAGCTCCTGCAATCATGGCTGACGCGCCGGCTAACCGAACCAGGATCGTGCCTATCATGGCCGACCACAACTCCCCAACAAGAACAACAACACCAGCAGCACCAGGCAGGCCTGCCACCAAAAAAGCCACTGCCTCTCCCAAGCCTGCTCCCTCCGGCCGTACCACACGTTCTCAGAGCAAGGCACTCGGGCTGGACGATATCAATACCAATTTGGAAACATTAGAGTCACGCGGGCTGTATGCCTTTGACACCAAAGGCGACGGTATGTACAATTCTTGGACACAACAACAAACAAACGATAGTATTCATTGTCTAACAACAACCAGGTAATTGCCTCTACTATGCTCTCTCCGATCAAATGTACGGTGACTGGGACCACGCTTCCGAGATACGCGAGAATCTGTCCGCCCACATGGAAGCAAACCGTGAATACTTTTCCGCGTTTCTCGCTATTCGAGGAGGAGAAAGACGCTCTAAACGTGCTGTGCAGCGCAGAGTGACGACAACCCCGATCAGAAGCCCGCCACCAACTGCGAGTGAAATCGATAACGCGTTCCGGGGCATGGTCACGCGTACGGCAACCAACTACGTCTGGGGCGGGGCGGAGGAGATCCAAGCATTTTGCCAATACTACAAGCGAGACATTCGGATCTACAGCGAAACTCAAGTACAGGATTTCCGAGCTTCTAATGCTCCCGATGGCGAGCTCCGTAGCTTCTTACATCTTGCATACATTGTACGCAATATGGAACACTTTACCGCTAGTAATAAATTACTGACAAGCCGCAGAACAACGTCCATTACTCGTCCGTTCGCAACGTCGAGGGACCACACGAAGGACTGCCGAACGTGAATCCGAAAGAAGTGACTGGTCCAGTAGTCCTCGACCTCGCCTCACCCTGGAAAATATCGTGCATCCAGCAAGGACTCGGAGGCCAATACGACCATGACACGATTGTGGAAATGCTCCGTCGCTGCCGAGGAGACATTGACCGTGCGTTTGCCAATTTGCTGGACGAAGAATCATCGTCGACATCTTCATTTGTCTCGTCCGGAACCTCGGCTGCATCGTCTCAAACGTCATCGACAACCGGCTCAGTCCTATCGAGAGTCCAATCCCAAGCCCAACCCCAGACGCCTGACTCGGGTATCCTGCCGGTTACTATCAAGCCTCGTCTGATATCGTCTCGCTCATCTTCTCGACACAGCACAGCCAGCAAGCGCTCTGCAGACGACAGCGATGGTGAGGGTTATGGAAATTCGGGACGGAAGCAGCGTGGACGAGAACAGAAGCGTCGTATTTTGCCCAAGGTCACTGTCGGCATCAATTTCGGCGATAAGGAGAAGCCGGACCTAGTATCATTACGATTGCGAGTCAACCCCGAGGCTGAGGCGGAGGACGTCAGTTCGGGACAGGTCAGCCCTGGGCCTGTAGAGAAAGTGAAGCAGCCGAAGGAAGAAAAGGGCCGCAAGCTACGACCCCGGAAGCCCAGAGCAAGTGTTCAGAGCGAGACGGACACTGCTTCAACTATTTCAAGCGAGACCCTTGTCAAACAAGAAGAATAACTCGTGTGCGTTTTCGCTTTTTCATTTCAAAGACATTTATTTGCTATTGCATTGCATTGGCATTGGCATTGGCGCGGCATAGCATAGCATTGCATTGCGTTACAAGCTGTAACGAGAAACGACGACATGAGCATCATTGGGAGTTTTATGAGCATTTTTAGGTGGGCGGCATGATATGATAAATCATGATGCATGCATACGGCGAGGTGTTTGGCGTTTTTTTCATCAATTTTCTGATAACTAGTCTTTTGTGGCGGCGACAACATAGGTCATATCATATGCCTGTCTGCCTGAGGGGGAAGCAACGTGATTCATGTACATAAGGGGGCTAGGCTGTGCCTAGCGGCAGAATCATTTGGTGGTTGCTTGGTACTATTTTTCTTTATCATTTTTTACAGGAATGTCAAACAGTCCTGTAGTCTAGTTCTATCCAAGGAGCTAGCGTGACAGTGATCAAACAAGATCAATGATAAGCTGTCCTCTATCCCCTAATTCAGGCCGTATAATGTTCGTATCACCAGCACTCTTCTGCTTATATCCATAGTTGCTACTAGATCGCATCAGCTCCCCTGTCAACGAAGAAATCCGCTTCACGACCCATCCATGATACTCGCCATTACTATCGTCGTCGTCACTAGGACGAAGCAAATGAGCCTGAAAATGGTTTATCCTCGTCGGGAAAATCTCCAACCTAACCGGTTTCACCGTTTTTATCTTGTTGGCATCTTCCTCCTCGCGCACGACAACTCTGTACACCGCACCGAGGTCATTCCTGAACTCCCTGTTGAGCGCGTAATCGTTCACAAAATCGCCGCATTCGTATATAATGACTTTGCCTGGCGCGGGACATTCGATCCCCTGCACATGATGCGACGAGTGGCCGTGTACGATGTCAATGCCGCATTCGAAGATTAGGAAGTGCGCTAGAGACCGGATGTCGTCGTCCGGATGCCACCGGTAGTTTGGGCCCCAGTGGATGGAGAATACTTTCAGGGATGGTGAACCATTTTCTGAACTGGTAGATATGGAATGCTTCTGGACAAGCCGTCTCAGATGCTCGCGCGTTCGATCTGAGTAATCAATAAAATGAAAAGTCGGGATATCTCGCCACACCTGTGGATGATCTGTTGCTGCATAGACGTGCACCAGATGCTTCCCTGCGCCATCATCGCCAAAGTTGTTTCTCTCCTCTAGATCCTGCCGTGACAATGGGCCCGGTCGACCGCCATGTTTGACGCCCTTTTGGCTCTTACTTCGTGGCAATTCCAGCACAGCCGGAGAAATAGCTTCCTGGGTAGTCTCACCGGCACCAGCGATTGCGACCCGATGCGTGTCTGACTTCTTAAGCGTCCAGACGGTCTCCACGAGCCCCTCGGTGCCGAAGTCGAGGGTATGATTATTCGCCAGACAAGCAAAGTCAATCTTGGCCGCGGCCAGGATGGGCACTGCATTGGCAGGATGCGTTCTGTAATTGAACGCCTTGTGCGGCCAGGGGGTTTCAAATGTCGTGATTGAGGTTTCGAGATTGATCATGTTTAGATCGCCTTCGCCTTCGTCGGTGAAGAGCGGTAGTGTGCTGCCCCAGGGACTGGCTGGGGTGTACTTGGTCAATCCTAAGGTGTCCGCGTGTCGTGCCCGGAATGCCTGGGCGTGTGATTCGTCTTCGGCGTTGTGGACGTGGGTTGGGAAGAGTTGGTCGATGAGTCGGCCTAGCATGACGTCGCCGGTGAAGTTGATATTGTACTCCCTTGGTGGAAGGAGCGTGGTGTTTGAGGTGCCCATGGTCTTGTCCACTGGAGTTTGGCTGAGTTCTTGACTATATACCGAATCAAAAAGAATTGAGAGTGGTTTCATTTCAGATTGATGGTATCCCTCATCTGTCTGTATACGATGGAAGTTGGCATTGCTTCATAATGACATACTAGCCCTGATCATGTCGACGAATCGGGATGTGTCCCATCCAAACACATTTGCTAGGTAGATAGAGTAAGCATTATTGCGAAATAATATAGAAAAAGAGAGATGCTTTTAATTTTTTATCACTAAACCTCCTAAACTTTTGCTTCATAGCCTTCTGCAGTAGATTCAAGCTAGTATTGAAGTTGAGAAGAGAGAGAAGAAAAAAAAGGGTCATCACCCAAGGGTATAGTTATAATCTAAACAATTCATAAAAAGGAATGGAAATCGTAAACTTTCGTACATCGGATACATCATTCATTTTTAGTTTTCCAATTCGGCCAATTCACGTTCCTTTGCCTTTAATGCCTCGCGCATGAGCTCCGCTTCGCGTTGGAGCTGCACTCGGCGATCGACCTTGTGACCTTCCTGGTGGATGGAGGAAGGAATGGGAGGTGACTGCGAATGCCGATAACCGCCTGGAGGGATTTTGCTACCATCGGTAGTATTGGCTCCAGGATTCAGAATTGAAGAGATAGGGCTGAGCCGCGCCGGGGGTGTAGGGTACGTTTGAGATACGATGGGAGGGAGTTGATTGGATGACTCAATAGGTGGCAGTGTGTCGCCATCCCTGCTTGATGCCGCACCTGGAGAGTGCGATTGGCGCTGGAAGGTTGCCTGCAATTCAGGAAGTCGAGGGGCTGGGTGAAGAGGGAGAGTCGTTGTATTCATGTTATAACCTGTAAAGTCGACCGGAGGTGGTGCAAGCATTGGTCGATCGAATGAATGCGCAAGCCGAGCTGGGTGAGCTTCCGGAGACGCAGAAGAGTCGCCTGATGAATGCGTTGCGGCACCTGGTGATTGATCACGCATGGCGGGAACCACTCGCTTACGACGCTTGATAGTCGACTTTTTCATCGTCGTCGGTCGGTAACAGCCGTGAAGTTTATAATACAGACCTGGAAATTATTTTAGCACGGCGCATTCTTGTATTCGCATTCATGACAGATTACTCACCACAAGCATTGCAAATGGGGTGGCCATTCTCGTCTCGTCGCCATAGTGGCGTCACTGTAGTGCCGCAGTTCTGGCATGCAACCAGTAGCTCTCCACCTTCCTGGTCAGGAATATTTGATTCGGATGCCGTCACATTGGATGATTGTTCTGAATCAGCTATAGGCTGCGGCTGGCTTGTAGGTACTCTGGAACCGGGTTTGAAGACTCGATTGTTGTAAGCTGGGCATCCATCACATCCCTCAGCACCGCCAGTTCCATTGCAACTACCGCCGCCGGGACATGATCCAGTTGCGCAGCCACCTTCTCCTGGTCCTGTTGATGCCGGAGAGGTACTTGAAGTTTCCGGGTTCGGGCCAGAGGCGGTCGTTGATTGTGGACGATTCCGATTGCGTTTCGTTGGCCTATGAACATTTCTAGCCTTTAGATAAAGCCCACAGGCATTACATATCGTCGCACCAGTTGGTGATCTTCGCCATAGAGGTGTGCTTTTAGTGCCGCAATTGCTAGAACACCATGAGTATAAGATCATTTACCTGGCCAGATCTTGTCGGTCATTTTTCTTACCTGCAGGAATGTCCCAGAAAAGCAGTGTCCCGTCCGCCAGGCGGCTTTGGTGATCGCTGTGGTCCCGTAGACGTATTATGAGCAGTATCTCCAGAGTCTGAAAATCGATCCGGGGTCATATCCATTGCGTCCGACATGTTATGCTTGTTGACGGCTTGCCAATTTTCGTCACTTTCCATGGGCTTTATCTCCTGAGGTGACGGGGCTAAAATCGGTCGCATTCCACGGGCTGATGAGATTAATTGTTGTGCTGCGTCCAAGTCTTCGGCAGACGGCGCTGATATGGTAGGTCTCCTCTCTAGATCGAAGGTAGACGCAGTTTCCATCTGTTGAAGTGAAATCGTGAGCGTAGCGAAATTTCACAGAATGGATATTTGAAGATGAGTAGAGTACTCCAGTTGGTCTATGACTGAGTCGCAACGCTGAATAATCAACTCGGGCAGATTCGCGGGGCAGTAGTATTCACAACCCCAGATGTCAAGCCATTTGGCCGAAAAATTTTCGAAAATTAGGCTGTAGGTTTCGTTATGTGAAGAGAATGCGAAAAGTCAGACAAGCAAACGCCACCCTCTCAAAATGCGCGAGAATGCTGTGCTTGAGACTATGCTGGCGCAGATGTGTCCCCAACGCCGATGAAATTGCTGAAACGAGTTCAAACGAGTGAGTGATAAAACGATGAAAAAGAGCCAAAAAAGGACGTAGCAACTTTGGAGGATGTTGCTAGGGATAGAGTTTGAGAGGAGGAAAGTCGGGGATGTTAGTGGGTGGCGTGGTCCAGAACCGCTGGTGTAGTAGGAGCCCGTGTACGTCGTACAGCGGCCTCGTGGAATCCGCAAATCCGCCGAGCCAGTGTCGAGATGACAGACAGACTCAGTCGTCTACGCACTATCTGATGCGGAGAGGATGGAAAATGGGTAGGCAAATATAACCCGGCGGTCGTTTAGATGGCTTAGCAGCCTCACTAGCCTCACCGGCCTTACTTGGCTCCGTTGAAAAGGCGGTAAAAAGTAGATCTAGATAGCCAGGCCAAGGAAGAAGGCCGAATCCCAATAGGTGGTGCTCTTGGACCAGATGCGTGAGCGATTCAGATTCACGACAAAGAATGCCAAGCAAATCAAGGGGTCAATGCCGGTGAAGAAGAAAATAAGGGAAACTTGGAGTCGAGCGCTTCCTTGCCGGGGGTAAGAGGGATGCAGTGTCGGAAAACCCGACCACAGCCAACACGTTGCAACGGGGCAAGCCTAAGACGTGTGCTTTGTTGGTGATGACGAGAGAACGGCTCTGGATATCACAAAAAGAACTTGATGCATTGGCGAGGAGCTCTGGATTGGCCGACGACGTAAGCGCAGGCAGCGTTTATCTTAGTGGCGGCCGCGCCAAAAGGGCTGCAGCAGTAGGGAAATGCCTGTTGTCAATGCCCGCGCGCTGATTGGCTGACCCAACGCTGCTGCCTGCCCACCAGCCGGAGCCCCGAAGGTCCATTTTGACACTAGCGCTGCCATAAACAGCGCGTGTTTTGGTTGGCCGCCTGCGATTCGCCCGGAAAATGGCTCTGTGCTGGTCAGCCGAATTGGGCAGCCTCTCATTGGCCTAGCCGATGATACCGTTGGTAACGGTCTGTATTGGACCCGCTCCTTCCGTATTATCTTCCTTCCTCTTCTGCAGACACTGTGAACACTTCTAACACATCATATTATCATTATCTATCTATACCTAATGTCCACTGCTTCCTGAGCTCTTAACAAACGATGGCGACGGCGATGAGGACTTCTTCTGCGGAGCTCTTCTCATTCGCAGTCGATTTACATCTCCCTGGCTAGCCAGACTAACCTTGAGCCAGTCATTGCGTGTTGACAGCTCTACGGCCGAACTGCGCATCCGCATTACATACTCGCGGTAGAGACAATTCTGGTCGAACCGCCAACTGCACAGCAGAGCACGCGCCATGCCTCCTTCTCGACCACACACAAGAGCCACAACAGGAGGCCGCTCCGTCGCGATCAACGATACTGTGCAGTCGCCTGTGTCGATAATAGTAAACAAGCGATGACCGGGTGGCACCTGCCGATAGATCTCCTCCCAGTCTTTATCTTCAGGTTCCCTGGCTGTGCGGGTGTGCCTATCTCGTAACGCTTCCGAGAAAAGTGTCGACGAAGGTGCATAGCGAAGACGGTTGTTGAAGTTGCCGTACATGACAATCTCAATTTCGCGCAACGTCATCGTCCCTTCAAATCCGATCAAGTGATTCGAATTCCCGCCTCCGTCGCCATTGCATAGCTGTCGCACCGCCAGCGGGCCGAAGAAAGAGGTGACATAAGCAAGAGCAAAGAGAATGGCCGCACCGGCCAGATAGTATTCCATAAAACTATTGGTTCTGTCTCCGTTTCCGTTTCCGTTGCCAGTGCCAGTGCTAGTGCTATTCCCAGTACCAGTGATAGTGCTATTGCCAGTGGAATCGTCAGAATCCCACCCGAACGAAAAGCCAAACGAGACTGGAATGCCCTGCCACAAGCTCCAGCAGCCGAGGTTCAACATCAAACAGCCATAGTAGACAACATTTGAGGCCGCCGTGTTGCGGAAGCCCCTGAAGTTTTTACTGTAGCGGAGGGTAGGGAAGCTTTTCCACCGGATAGGAATGGCATGGCAGCGGTCAAGGATAACACTGGGCGTGTCTTCGTCCTCGCCGACGCCAACAACCTGGCAGATCGGATCGATATCCCACAGATGGGTGCCGTATTGGTCGCGCTTAGCAATGTTTCCCAGGATTTTGTTAGTACCTGCAGCGGCGGTGGGTAACTCGGCTCCGTAGTTTTCTTCAACGGGGCGAGGCCATGTGCAGACTAGTCGCTCGAGCAGGTGGTCAGTATCATTGACCAAGGACAAGCGCGCAATGGCCTGGAAATTATTCTCGGGTTCGCCTGATTTGATTGGATTGATGCGATATGACAGCAATCCCATTGCTGTATAAGCCAGATATGAGTTCGTATAACCTTGCACGTCGACAGCTGAGCCTGGCCCATCACGGCTAGTGATACTATCGGCCAGAGCCTGTACAGCATACGAGAAGAGTTGGATATCACTCAGTTTCACCGTGTTACTGTAGTGCTTGATCAGCATACTCATGGGCTCGTCCTGCTTTATTCCAGCCCATTCGATAACGTCATCGTCGTCATTATTGTCTTCCGGTACGCCCCTGAGCTGCAGATGTTGTTGCTTTTGTGGCTGTGGTTGATGCGAGTACCAAAAGCTGCCATACATATCGGTCAGGCTCATGTCTTGCACGTCGAAATCGCCCTCTGATGAGGTCGATGGGACACAGAACCGCGTCTTTCCAGCTCCCAGAAGCGCTTCTGGCAACGTCCACACCCGTTGTCCAAATATTCTCTTCTCGCCAGCCGTTCCATTTTGCAAGACGATATAGACTCGACGAGCGCCGCGAACAGCGTCACTGATACTATACACATCCTTATCCTTTTCTTCCCTGCTCTGATCAGAAATACAGTCTGCGTCCAGCCAAAAAGCTCCAACTTTTGGCTCGCCGTCGCGCAGTTGGCTATTCTCCTCTTCAATCATTTTCTTGGCGACATGGTGAAGATACTTGTGTATATACTCCCGCCGCTGTGTGTCGGTCAAATGCGCTAGATGCTCCAAATTCATGAAACTGGCGGACGTGTAGCTGAGAAAGATATACGGGGTGAGCTGTCCTGTCAAAGGATGCCGAACATCTTTGGTTTCTCTTGTGACCCATTTATCTGGATCCTTGTCGTCCTGCACAACCAGTTTTCGTGGTAGATTCAAATAGGCCTCACTTGACTGCACAGTGTGATTATCAGGGGACTGGTCCAGGGGATTCAGGGCATGCTTTGGCCAATGCCAATCCACGTTTCCATAACCATCGTATGTCTCGGTATCATTGGCGTTAGTCCATGGTGCAGCTATTACCTGCAGTGCCATCATGACCAAAATGATCCAGGCGAAGCAGATAGTGAAAAGGATCGATAGTGTCCAGTGCAATATGGCCTTCCATATCGGTACCGCTTTTTTGGCGGCAGTTTTAATCGACCGTTTCTCTCGGTAGTGGTCATATTTTTCTTCATTTTCTATGCCATCATAATGCTTATCTCCTAGCGGATTCAGGCACAGCTCGGCAAGTTTGATAATGAAGGGAACTTTCGCACGTATCTGACGACGGCCCCAGTTGCGACCAACATCCTCGGCGGGATGGTGTTTGTCTTGCTTGATCACATCTCGCGTGGCTTGAACGATGAGTCGTCGTGGCTTCCCTTTTGTGTCGCTATAGTATGTGTCCAAGTCGGCGTACTTTTTCACGTTTTCAAAGTCGGGGTTGAGAAATGTCAGCTTGCCGTCCTCTTCATTAGCCTGTTTAATATAATGCAAGCCTAAAGCTCGGCGGTCGTCATTTTCTTTGGCGAAAGGACGTCGATAAAGCCGTTGGTCGGACCAGCCGTAACGGCCGTTGTACTGTTTCTCGAGATGGTGAAGGGCTTTTTCGTGGTCATGCTCGCGCCGCTGTTGCGGGAAGCGAAAGAAGTCCATGGTGTCGACTGCTGTCTGGCACTAAATGACAGTAAATGTCCTTGCTGCTCGCAAGAAAAGACGCGTGGTGGACAAAGACATAAATAGCAACAGGGGCAGCACGTATGCCTATGTAGGACGGTGGGACTGAAAATTCGCGCTGCATCAGAACCACTGTAGCCTTAAACTAAAAGAAAAACAAACCATGTGTTTGATTAGAAATAAATACATGTTGACAGGGGGGTCTGCGTATCGGCTGAACGAATGACAGCCTTGTTCAGCCTCATCATACCCTCGATGATTACTGATTACTGATTAGAGTGATTAGTGACCATCAGTACTAAGCCGTGTTTGGGGTTTCATTCGTCTTGGCTCAAGGCTTAGCCCAAGCACACGCACTAGTCGCAACTTTAATGCACCCTGTGTCTGGAGCTGAACGTGAAGTTTGTTCTATCTCCGGACCAAATACTGCAAGGAGAACGGCAAATGCACGGCTTAAGGCAAGCTTGGGGGCGGGTTTTCTTTTTTGACAGGCCCTGAGTCCTCTGCCAAGCCAGATGACGAAGCCTACGCGAATCTTTTGACCTCGACAGCAATGGCCCCCTCAAAAAAAGCATAGAAAAAAGAAAGGACAAAGCGAAGAAACTCAGGAGTTTGCGTCAAAGCGCAGTATTTCATTTCCACCGAGGAGTCACACAGTGTCACAGACGCTTTATGCTTCGTCCAAATAGCCTAGTGGAGCCCACCCACCCGTGCCGGCCCCACACACACCGTCTGGAACGGGCAGCGCGGGAAGAGCCTTGAGGCTATTTTTATTTTGATAACATCTTTTTTGTCAGCAGTCAAACAAACAGCATCCAAACACGCCATGAACCCGTTGCACGACCATGAGAGAAGTCGCATAGGAAGGCGATGCTAATGGCTGTAAACTAGCCAGCCAATCACCGCCGCCGTCGTCGTCATCGTCATCGTACGCGACGTTTCCTGCCTCCATACGAAGTAGATAATAGCCTCAGGTACACCTCAGGTACATAACTACCTCAACACTAAATCAACCAAATAAACAGACGCAAGTCAGCCGGATGATACCCCTCTTCAAAAAGCAGCGAATAGGTTCAGTGGAGGAGTACGGCGCCGAAAATTCGGCGAAAGATATGCTTGCAATGCACAAACGCGATGGCAGTTACTCTCCTAGTCTCAGTCAGCAGGTGGTGTCCTTTCGAAGCTTGGAAACGAGTGCTACCATAATTGAGGTTTTTTTTTTTTTATCCATGAGATTCATGCTAGAGATATGGCAGACTAACAGCATACTTTCATAGAGGTCGGGTTGGAGGATAGGGAAGCCAATACGATGGAAAACCAGCCCGAATGTCGAGGTTGCGGAAGAAGTTATCAGGACGCCGCTTGTGGTTGGTCGATATCCTTTCTTTTTGTCACATAAAGCCAAGGGACTAAGATTTATACAGACAGACAAGCGGCTGAACATGGACAAGAATCGCTTAAAACTCATGTTTGTCCAATCTCGCGACGTTGACAGACTCTCCCAAATGACAAGTATTGTCGACACTGCAAAAGAATACGGCTGGATCAATGAAGAGTTTCGTTACTTTATCCACGAAGGTGCTGCGGGATCAGTAATCATGGAATCGAGAGAAAGAATCAGTAAGCTATACTTGGTCTTCAGCTCTCTCTGGATATACCTCAGTAAAGTTATGACTAACGCAATCTAGATCTAATGGCGCAGACTCCACGAGACGACATGCCATTTTTTAGTTTCGCTTTCACCCAATTATCTACATCCCTAGGCAGCATCACTGCCAGCCCTGCCAGTGGCGTCAGCAGCACCAGCAACAGCGGTAGTGCAAGGTCATCTGACTGGCTATGTCTCTTTTTCGCCAGTGCCGATTTCGATTTCGAATCCATCTTCACTCGCGACGTATTCCCGTCTGACTACTACAAACCGCCTCGATCCCCCGATTTCATGGCCTTGCCCACATGGGTCCTGAGATGGCAGGTAGAGCACCTACGAAGAAGCCTCACCGAACTCCGAAGCGCAATGGTCGCTGACGACGAGGTGAATATGAAAAACACGTCCCGCGAGCAGCTGGTTCTAGCCCGCGACAAAATCTTCCAGAGAGAGAAAACGCATTTGATGCTCCATCGGCGATGGCTGTTTGCCAAGGAGTTGGCTGATACGTTGATTCGGGCGTTTGATATTATAGCAACTCGCGCAAGCACAAGTAGTCGCCGGCCCGAAGTGCATTCGGAGACGCTGAAGCAGAATGTTGTGATACAGCAGAGTATGTTGCAGACAATACAGCATGATCTGGATATGACTCCTTGGAGCATCAAAGCTCAGTGTGAGATGGTATGTACTAGACCTTTCTTGGTTTCTATTCATTTATTTAGCTAACCCGAGAAATTTTATTGCCATAACTAGATCGATAGCCAAATCAATATCTTGGTGAGCGGTCTCCTTTGCGTTCTGATAGTTCTCCATCTAGACTTTTTACCTAAATCTAACTGAAATTCTATTAGATTGCAGAAAGCTCTGCGAGGTCAGCAGAATCCGCTCGCGAAGATGGCTCGTTTATGAAAACGATTGCGCTTCTCACGATGATATTTCTCCCAGGCAACTTCGTCGCAGTGAGTACAAAAATGTCCTTTTCTTTCAGTTTGAGTACTAACCTGAAGCCAACTTGAAAGACTATATTTAGCATGACGGTTTTCGATTGGACTGCCACCGGTGTGGTGGTCTCTCGTGATATATGGATTTACTTTGCTATTACCGTTCCGTTGACGGTGGTGGTTCTGGCAGCGTGGGTGTTGTGGTTAAGTTGGTCTGAGAGGAAGTATATTCGGGCACACAAGGTTAGGTGATGGTAAAAGATACTGGAAAAGGATGAGCTACGATAAAGAAAAGTAGTAATTAATTATAACGAATGATGAGGTCATATATATAGTTATATTCCACCCATGTCTAAGTCCATACTTTTCTTGTCGGTAGTGCCTTCTCTTCCAAGTCTATAGATTGTATAACCAGGAGGGAGAATCCCGGGATAACAGGCAACCATCACCCGATCCAGATCTCGTGCATATTCTGATAGTTCACTCCATGGCACCAAAAACGGAGTTTGACGCTCTTCGGGCTTCCTTGCACCACGCCGCCACTGGTTCTGCATACGCTCTGCATTCCATCGATCGTGCTCAGCTACAGCCAGCCGCTCAACTTCATCATCGTCAAACTCTTCGACCGCAGCAGCGCGGTAATGTGGCCGAGTCTTGGAGAGAAAACAGGAGACGAGCTGCAGCTTGCGGGGTATAGCATCTGCGTGTATTCTTGTGGATTCTCTACGTTCTTCGTCCAGGTAATTCCATTCCATTTCGCGGATTTCTTCGAAATCGGCCTCGGTCACGGCCGTCTTGACGCGCTGCTGCAAGTAGACATTGTGCAGCTTTTCGGCAAGAAATTCACGAATGTCATCGGGCAAAATCAGGCCGTTCATGCACCTCTCAAATTCGTTGTATTCAACATGTAGGTCTAGCTGGGTTTCTGATGGAAGGTGAGAGCGTCGGAAGTAGCTAGTATCTTCTAGGCTGCTCATTTCAATGATGGCACTGAGAGATCGAATTCCTTGTCGGAAGCGAGGAGTTACCAGGAGCCCGTCAAGGGCACTGGTATCAATGTGCAGTTCCTCCTCTGCTGTGATGAGATTCGGAGCCTTCTCTTCGAGCAACTTTCGAAGGATAACTGCCCTGCGTACTGGATATAGCTCGTCAATATCATCCGCGCAATCCGGGCCAAGAATGTTAATAAAGCCATGGAAATGCGATAGAAATTCTTCTGCTTCCGGAAACCCATCGCCGGTAGCATCTGTAAAGTGATACCGAAAGTCATCCAAGTTTTTAAACCTTGTTGCTTCAAACAAAAAGATAGCCCGACCAATTTGCAGCTCTAGACCTTGATCCCAGAACCTTCCTTGAAGAATAGAGCCCAAAAGACGCGGAATCCACTCTCCTGATGCCGCTGCTGATGGTGTTGGCTTAGTATCGAATCCACGCAAAGTCACCACGGGTAACAGTTTCTTTCCTAGACCGTATTGCCGCACTAGACTCAGGATACCCACTGCATCGTCATACCTGGAAAATTGAGAAAAGTCCAATTGAAATTTTCGAATTGCGATATTTTGTATCTGGGCCAGTTTGTTTAGTGAATCGGATATTTGATTGATCGCAAAGGACTTTCCAGAACCTCGAGGTCCGAACACCGCAACGTTATAAGGCTTTGATATGTGCGGCTTCAAGATATAATTTCGTAATAATCTGGAAACGGCCCGAAACGGTTCAATTTCGCGACGATCCACGATGACTAGATCGTTGACGCGAGCAAATGGTACGTGGGAAGTCGTCGAGTTGATGCCCTTTCTGACAATCTGTCGAGCTACCTCAACCGGATTGCCAGTAATATAGTCCAGAATCGACCAGTTTGGATTGGAGCCACTGCTAATGTCATTTGAAGGGATTGAAAATCTGGAAATTGATTCAAGTCTCAATGCATCGTCTGGGTCTCGCCATTTGGACTGAGAAGTCAGCAAGTGTCGGCTCATACTAAAGCCAGACTTGATTCCCTCTTCTATAGCAGCAGATATATCGCTAACATCGCTGGAGACGCTCTCTGCTAATTTCACAGAGAGCCCGAGAAGGAAGAAATGCGTAGATAGCAGTCCAGTTCCTGGATTCCGTTGAGAAAATTCGCCCTCTGTGCCTTTCGCATCAAAAAATAATACCGGTTGATCCGCGCGGGATCCACGATGATAGATGGCCCCGTCGCAATCGTAAAGAACAATGAGATGAGCGCAAGTTATCAGGCTCGCCAGCGATCCGACGGACCCAAGCTTCCCTACGAATTCCTCACAGGTCTTCTCCCAAGACAGACCGTGAGAAAGTTCGATGCCTCGCGCTCGAAGGTCTTTGGCTGTGACGACAACGACGAGATTGTCGGGATCTCGGACTTCATCTTTAACGAAGGGTCCTTTGCGCGCCAAATCCCATGTGGCGTCACCTTTAGCCCGGATCGTCATGTAGTACAGTAGCACGCGCGCTTTGGAGTTTTGTATAAGGGCCGCGACCTCAGAAAGACCCCTGGAGGAACCATAGGTATCCTCTAAAAAGAGGACATCTGCTGATCTCCGGGCCTGAGGAATCGTCCGTGTGGTACAACACCAGAGAGGCTGCTGCACAGAGCAAAATCGGCGCTGAGCTTTTCCAAGTCCAGTTTTTTGCCTTCTGATGATTCATGATTGTCTGTATTCAGGTCTCCGGCTATAATGATTTTGGAGTAAGACATGGCTTGTCAAGATAGGTTGTCAGGCCCGATGGTCCAGAAATTCGTATACTTTGTAATGTTGACAATTCAGCTGGATAAAAATTGCAAACGGGCCTCTCGTACAGTATATAAATAATTCGGGGTCTTCTCCCTAATCCCGTGGGCAGCTCTAATCAACCTTGGGAAAATGCAGCCACAAACCCCGCCTTGGCTGACTTGTGAATTGGACGAGAACAAAGAAACTCGGGCTGTGCTGCTGCAGGATGATCGTGTGGCGTGGCGGCACGGCCAAACGCTAATTTCTACGGCTGCTTAGGGCTCCATACTATGTATACCTACAGTTCGTGCGCAAAAGTGTCAAGACCCCCTCTTGCAGGAGCAAATACAACTGTTCCAAATGTTTTTTGACGCCGGGAGTGCTTCTTCTTTCTAGGCTGCGTCTTCATATCTACGATCCTTCCCCAATTCCATCTTTACATATGCGCTTCACAGTCTTAACTTCAGGAATATCCAACCAGTCAATATAGAAATGTCGATTCAAAGCTGAAGTAACTAATAATCATGGTATGTAGGTTAAAATAGATAAGGAAGCCAAAACGAAACAGTTTCTCGATGCCCGTTTTGACAACAACGATGGCGACAAACATAACGAGTCGACTGACTTACAGCCGACTGGCTTCCAGCCTGGGTTTGTTGATATTGAGGGGACTTGCATGCACATAGAGAACTACCTTGGGGATGAATGGAAGAACGAATACATTGTGAGTGACATTATTTCCCACGGTGAAGCTACATGCTAATATTAATTGTTAGATGCCACTGGAAAATGTCTCGGTGGGTGAGCTGCCCAACAGCTTGGACGTGGTTCCCCATGAATGGCAGTCAAAAGGCGCGTTCCAAATGCACCACTTGTGCAAATCCCCGTTCAAAGGGGGGCGGAGACGAGATGGGAATGGGCAAAACTCTCCTTGCCCTCATGACCATGATGCTGGCAGAGAACGAGCCGGGAACGGCATCGTTTTCTGTCGTCGTCTGCCCCTCGTCATGCAAGTCACAGTGGGAGCGGGAAATACAGGCGTCATACAAAAATGTACGATGAGTTTATGCGAATCAAATTCATTGAGAATTATAGTTATGCTAATACGATCTTCTATTAGGAATGTCAGCCCAAGGTACTCGTGCTCGAAGATTCACAAATGACAGCGCATACAATCCATGCTGAGAAATGGGACATCATAATTGTGTCTTACAATTTTCTAGTTGCACGATATCGAGCTCTCCGTGATTACTACAAGAAACTGCAAAGGCACAGGGAAGCAAACGCTCCACATCCCGGTAGATTACCTATAGCAGGGTTGATCTCCGACTTTTGGAAACTGTTTGAACTTCCAGCAAAGCGACTTATCCTTGACGAAAGCCATCTGATCAAAAAGCCCAAGGGGATGTCCTACCGCGCAGTGAGCATGATACATCACAAAGGAGTCGTCATGCTCACGGGCACTCCATTTAAAAATAAGTGGCCAGATATCTTCAATCTTGTCAGAATGCTGCAGGCGCATCCATTTAACACAAGAGAGAAGTTCATGCGCGTATTCTCGATACCACAGTCCAAAAACGAGCCGAAAAAAACCATTTACAACGCTGAACCAGATGTAACATCAATAGAGAGGTTCATGCTAGCATTCTTCCGGGGCAGACCTTCGGACTCTCTTGCACTACCTGGAGTTATCAAGACAGATTTTCAATTCGAATTGAACGATGTTGATTCCATCGAGGTAGCGGACGCAGCTAGAAATTATCAAATGGCCGCTGGGGCATTCATCAAGAACGAGCAAACTTCAGAGTCTGCAACGGGTCTTGGGTTAGCTGTGAAAGCGCAGCTTTGGGCTGCACACAGCATCCTAGGCTTACGTACAGTCTCGAGCGATGGTGTTGCTACTGGAATGATTACGTTCAGGCCCTTAAAGCTCAAATCAAAGAGCATAAGCAGAGGATTCAGGCTACCATGGAGTCGATGAAAGTCAAACAGGGAACCAACGTAATGCCCCCTGAGGCTGTCTTCCAAAAATTACCACACAGTGTTGACTTGGATCAGTACCGAGCTTTGCATGATCAGTCCGTATCATACTGGTGCCACGAGTATTCACGAGGCTACCGCGCCACTTTGGGAATGCTGCAGGATCTTCTCAACGACTTGGACGACCTTTCGCTCAACAAATCACAGGAATCAACCCAAGCATAAGAAGCTCACTTCGCACCAGCAAAGTACTATCGGATCAATAGCATATCTCGTCATGTTGCGCTGGCTCCTTCTTACCCTCGCCGTCGGCGTCCCTGCAGACTCCGACGGTTCATCCTGATGATGGTTTTCTTCTGTTCTCCACTCTTTTCTTTTCTTTTCTTCTTTTACTCTCTTTTTCAATTTCTTTGGGCAGTCTACTTATTACTTCCTTCTTTCCTTCTTTCTAACTGAGATGTCTTAATGAAAGCGAAATCTTTTTCCTACTTTAACTACGGCATTATGTCCAACAATGCACCTAAGAACCCGTAGCCCCAAATGCAGAACTGTGTGCTTCAATCCATTGCCTTGGTCAATTTATAGATTGTGAATAGTATGATACGGAGCTCACTAGTGGAGCAGGGCTTCTTCTGATGGGCGCCTAATCCACTTGGTTGCCTAGCCTCGCCTCTTCTTGAAGGAGAACATCCGGTTGACTGGGATTTATTTGGTTTCACATTCATAACTATCTAATCGATCATATATAACTAGAAATATAGTATAGCATCAGACAGCGGTGCCTCGGAGATATGCTCCGAGGTCATATCGGAGAGCCCGTTTGTAAAGCCTCCGGCCGCTTCATACGATAAACTGTACCTTCAGAAATACATTTATATGAATATGCCCTAATACCTAGGTAGGCTTCGACAACAGTTTCAACTGGAATTATACTGCATGCGTAATACTCTGGCAGTCAACCATACCAGTGCATGTAATGAATGTTTGATATACCTACTGCTTCGGTTTCTGGTACAGCTCCTGTTATAACAATCCCCGGTAGGCAGCAATAACTCAAACACTATATACTGCTATCATCATGACAGCGAGACTGAAGGCTGCTACCTATCGTTTATAGTAGAGGGCATAACCTTTCTTTCCGGTCGTCGCGCACTTTCCCAAAATATGAAAAGCACCTTCCTCAAATACATCCAAGAGGAGTTTTCCGCGATGGCTACACCAAGCAGCACTCATTCCTTCACGAACATATTTGAAATCTTGAAAAAGGGATTCAAAATGCTTTTGGGGCCTTGCTCAGTACGAGGGTCCAAGTACACCTGTCAGTGTACAGAAGGGACTTATATCTCAGAACCAGGCGATGAGACAGACAGGATAGTCTGTGCCGAATGTCTCCATGATCTTTCTAAGCATGCGGGTTTTGGTAACAACATGCTACTATTGCTGCTTGATAAGTCGTGACTACTGACAATATAATTGGCTTAGATCCAACGGCGATACCCAAAGTCCAGTACTCTTTGCACAACCTACGACCCCGGGATAATCCTCTAACCTGCCTACGAGAGTCAACCGTCAAAACTCTGGCCGATACGGTGATGGAACTGGGAGTCGTCCATGTTCGCGGAACTCCGGCGTCAGGAAAAACAACTCTATCAAAGTTACTTGAAGACTATATGGCACGAACACATCAAGTTATTGCTATCAGCGGCTGGCAAATCAAGTACGAAGATTCGGAAACAACATTAGCACAGTACTGCCGGGACAAAGGTTATCTGACAACAACAAGAGGTGACATTCACAAGTTCGTTTTCATCATTGATGAAGCCCAAGAAACGTATAGTGACGATGATCTATGGAATCGACATAGCGAAGTAGTCATTACCATTTTGGAAGAGGATTATTGTTTTGTTATTTCCTAATCTATACCATAACGTGAGTCATATGTGGAACGGATTCTGGGTATCAGGCTTCCTAGGCAGCAGCGTAGTCAGCCGGAGCCCTAGTGTTAGGGCTTTTGCCTAGGGTTAGATAGCTTTTCCAGGGCACAATATCATTCTCTCTCTTGAGATAGGTCGCTCGTCATGTCATAACGTGAGTTATATCTGGAAACCTGCGGAGTTCGCGGTTATCATTTAATTCAGCTGTATTGGTAGTGATTTTAGTAAGACTCTTTTTACAGGGATTAGATGCCAATAGATTATGTCCGTTTTTTCTTGATTACTAAGGATATTTTGTTGCATCTATTACAGCCTGACATCTAGATCGCATAGAATCAATCAAATTCCTCGATATAGACTTCTCGCTGAGCTCTAGTGTTTGATAAGACAAAAACCCTGGCAAGAGCACTGTATTCGGTTGCATCGAGGTTGATCGTTACGTGGGATGAAGATTCTTCGAAGGGCCCAGTATTCCTTAGCCGGTTCAAGGCTGGTGTCGAGGTAACCACCGGCGAAGCCTTGTCGGTATAAAGCGCGAATAAACTCTTCGAACCGATCATGGAATGTTTGAGTTGTGACGCGGCGCTGATCAGATACGATGCTAACCTGCTCATTGAGGATCCAGATTGTCGGTTTATAATCTATAGGGTGGTTAGATATATACCTATATATTGATAGATAGAGAGATAGGAGCTTACTGATGATAGTCGCGATCGCCGGAAGAGCTCCGTACAACTTGCGGAATACCAGAGGGTCGTGACATTGATCCAGGCCGCTGTAGAGTTCGGAATCTCTTAAAATTGCCGCTGTGAACGGTATGGTTCCCGAGCTGGATGAAGTTTCGGTCCGTCTCGTGAAGGTTTTCTGTGCAGAGGGATTTAACGCAGAGGTTCATGACTGGGATCAGGCAGCAAACAGGGATGCTGTTTGGAAAGGATGATTGGCGGTATGAGGACGTGTTGCAACTACCTTTGGTTCAGGGCCGTACGGTGCAGGACATACATGGGATATTTGGGCAGAAGGATGGGCAATAGAACTCAGCATGCAATTGGCAGTACAGACAACTTCCAGCTGAGAATGATTTGGTCTCTTCCTGACAAAGAGAGCTCTACCGACTATTTTTATAGCAGGGATGTCAACACAGAATCCAGGTTGATATTCATATGCAAGTCCATAACATATCCAATAGCCCGGTAGTATCCTATAATATGTAGCAAAAAAGGAACGAAAAACAAATAATGATAGAATGATTAACCTAATTTGCACTGTTCAATTTCTTCTCGATATCAAGCACATCCCCTTCGGTCTCTACTTCAATCACACGCTGGGCCTCGGCGGTATTGCGGAAGAGTTCCACGGCACCAGCATACATCATCCGAGAAGAAGGGTTGCAATTCTCGGGGAGGTAGTAAAGGAAGACATATGGCACTGCTAAACGTCCAGATGGCTGTGGAATTTCGTTAGCAGAGTTGTTTGGCTTGTGCCATCGAGAGAATACTGACCAATGTATGTGGATAGCTCAACAGCACAAACCGCGGCGATGAATCAGGCAGTTCATCGGCAATATCTTCTAGATTGGAGTAGACTTCGTTTTTGGCTTGTCGAATCTCCTTTGATTTGGGGTCGATGACGTCTTTTTTATCGTGTATCAGCATATACATGTCGCGTACTGATATGATATCGACGGGCAAGGGGAAGACAAAGCTAAATAGAGACTGCACAAAAAGAATCAAACAGACATACAAATTCTGGCTTGAGGATCTTTGGCTCGCGAAGTACTCAGACGAAATTTCCTCAGTTCGTCTTTTGTTTCTTGCGAGAAGGTGTATAACCGTGTGTCAGTCTGCTGTGATGTTAGTGACCCCCCTCGGGCATATTCCTATATATTTCTGTATAGATGACTTTGGACCAACCATCGTGAATCCTCGGTAAATTCCGATATAATAAAATCAATAAAATGTGTTATCTGTAACAAAAAGCAGTGATGTTGGTGACTGAGGAGGCAGCAGAAACTTTGCCCCGCAATCGGGTTCTTCCTGAGGAATCCATCCTTCCATGACCCCCACACCAAACCCCCGACTTTCAACCTCCTCTCTTTCAACCTCCAGCTTTCTCTGTAAGCGATACACACTTGCCTCAATACTATTCTTCATGTTCGGTCGCTTTAATCAATTGGCTCGACATATCTCTCGTCCTGTTCCTAATTTTGCTCATTCATCGGCGGCCGCTTTTGCATCTTCTCCTTCCAGCATGACATCATCCGCAACATTTTTCGAAAACAAGTCCAAGACGATACACACCGCAGCATGTCTGATTATCGGTGATGAGGTTCTGGGTGGAAAGGTCTGACCTAGATTTTCTTTCTTTCTAATGGTTGTAAAATAGGACACCTGTATTGATAGCGATCACAGACCGTCGATACCAACTCCGCATTCTTTGCACGGTGGTGTTTCTCCCTCGGCATCCAACTCAAGCGCATCGAAGTAATCGCCGATGACGAGGACGAAATCATCGAAGGCGTGCGCCGCATGAGCGCCAAATACGACTTTGTAGTCACCAGCGGAGGCATCGGTCCTACACACGACGACATCACCTACGAATCGATCGCCAAGGCCTTCGGCTTGAAATTGAAACTGTACGAACCGGCCTTTACGCGCATGAAAGCTCTGGCCAAAACGAATTCAAGCCAGCCGGATTTCGACTGGGATACGCCTTCGGCGCAACTGACGGCGAAACTGCGCATGATCGAGATTCCGTACGACGAGACTATTGAGGAGGACAAACAGAGCGTCTTTGTAGCCGATGATTCCTGGGTGCCCATTGCTACCGTCAATGGGAACGTGCACATTCTGCCGGGCGTCCCGCGGCTATTCGAGAAACTGCTGGACGGATTAAAGGATGTCGTTACTCCGCGACTCGCTGATCCAGAGGGTTCTGGCTCCTACAGGGTGCTTATCGCTACACCTCTCCCGGAAAGCACGGTTGCTGGTTACCTTACCGACCTCGCGCTGCGCGTGGCGCCGCATGGCGTCAAGGTTGGAAGTTATCCACGATGGGGGAAGAAGCTCAACACGGTGACTTTGGTCGGCAATAACAAGGAATATATCGATTCGTTGGTCGCGGACGCTGAGAAGAATGTAGAGGGTAAACGAGTGTCGAGAGAAGACGAGCTTGATCCTCCATCTGACACCGAAGCTCAGAAATAGAACATGCAACCAGTTCCATCGACCGATCCGGATTTATTCCACATACAGACGGTTCCACGACCACGACGTGTACTAAACTTATACATAGCTACCTACATAGAATGAACACTGAATAGATGCCTCGTCTATCCTCTTTCCTACTTATCTGTAAGAGATAGCAAGTAGAGATACGCTGCTCAAATCCCAAACATCTTGCTTTTAATTCGACTGACTAATGGATGAGACAAGTTAAAAATGTCATTCATAAATCAAAACTCAAGGATAATTGCTCGAAGATTCTAAAGTATACCCAATATATGTATCCAACCAAGCGCACCATTCACACACGCACACACAAAAGAAAAAATAAAAGAAAAAGAAAAAGAAAAAAAAGTGGAAAAGGCAGCTGACAGTATGGCATGGAGAGACCGCCTCAATACCGTGACTTCCCAAAAGATACCAACAGATAAGAAAATAGAAAGCGTCTAAAGGAGAAAATAGAATCACATGCTCTCATCTGTCTCTTTTCGTGTCACTGTTGCCTCGTTGCATATGGTGAAACATATCACATGCATTGCCGAATGGTATATTTCCCACCCGGCATCTCATAGGAACAGGTAGAAAAGGTAGTATCAACCATGCCTGGAATAACCTCATCGAGTCCAAAAAAGCGAGGGATGGATATCGAAATAGATAAAACTAAGTGACAGTCGAGAAAACAATAGTTGAAACATTTGTGCAAGGTAATAAACCGGTAAGAGCGCTCACCCTGTGAGTAGAATGTAGGGCGTGGGTAGTTAGGTAGGCAAACGAATAGTGGAAATAGGAGGGTGAAAATGCAAGAAATCAACCATAAACAGAACATTTTGTCTGTTGTTCGAGATAGCCAAAAATTCATAGCGATAAAGGGGAGGGAAAAAGGGTATGATGGCATGGGATTTCCAGCTATTTTAGAACGGATCGAGTCGAGGAAAGAGAGTCCTGTAGAAGTCGTGGTGGATGTTGAAGGATATGATTAGATTAATAAGAGTGTAACCAGAGGCAATTACGCCCGGGGTTTTCGAGGATGACTTCCATCGTGTGTCTGAGCCATGTTTTGTTCAAAGGGACTGAGCTAGTGCAGATTGGTGAGTGCTGCTGCATATTCTGCCTTCAAGTCGCCCTTGTTTCTTTACATGATGACACACTTCGCACAGCATCCGGCGTCTTCACCTGGCTCGGAAACGTCCATCTTGCCGTGAGGAGCACCGCCAGAAAAGGCGCCGCCGCCGGATGGATAGGATGACATCTCCTTGTTGTAACGGCGAATTTCTCGGACGAGATCGTAGAAAGCATTCTCAACGTTAATACGAGACTTGGCGGATGTCTCGATAAATTTGCAGCCAAACTGACGCGCCAGAGCTTCGCCCTCTGTATAACATCAAAAAGCCATTAGTCTCAGTGTCCTGAAGCTCGCGAGCTCGAAGTGTGAACAAACATACCCTGCTGAGTGACGGCGCGGTCCTTCTCCAAATCGCACTTGTTTCCGACCACTATGATGGGGAAATAGTCCTTGTCTTTCACGCGCAAAATCTGTTGTTGGTATGTCATGATTTCCTCGAACGATTGGCGAGAGGTGATGGAATAGACAAGTAGAAAGCCTTCGCCTGTGCGCATGTACTGTTCCCGCATTGCTGAGTATTCCTCCTGACCCGCTGTGTCCAGCACATCCAACAAGGCAACCTCATCGTCGATAACGCATTGCTTGCGGTATGAGTCTATGGAACGAAGTATGAGCGACCGGTCTCATCGATTCTTGTGTCGTGGCCGAGAGGAAAGCTTACCTTCAATTGTCGGATCGTATTCGTCGACGAAGTGGCTTTGAATTAATTGAATAGTCAAACATGACTTTCCCACACCACCTCCGCCGACAACCACCAACTTATACTCTCGGAGAAACTATAATGACAAGCAAATACTGTCAGCATGTTTCTTTGCCTCCTTAATTCGTCTTCTTGATTTTTTATTTGCCCCCGGGTTCCCTTCCCATGCTCGTCCTTGTCCTCTCTCTCGAAAATTATTCTTTTTCTCAGTTCGTCGGCCGATGATTATAATATCTGGTGTTTTTCGACGAGCAAGGGATAGGGGCAGAGAACTCGAGCGAGGCGGTCAGCGGGTGGTGTTATACCTTGGAAGCCATTGAGGCCGGAAAAGAACAGCCTTGTGCAATTTATACAAGTGAAAGAGCAGGAGTATTCCAGCAATCGCCAGGATGCGGTGGTCGAATGGGCTGAATCGGACTCGAGGAGAGCTGCAGGTGTCTGAAGAGGTTCAGTAAATGAGGTTTACCGTTCAGGGTCGGCACGGGTTAACTAGGGGGGAATGGAGTAACTGCGACGTACCCAAGAAGGGTAAGGGGTGGGAGGAACCGAGAAACACGCCTTGCCGATTTAGTCTGTGCACTGTGTGGAATCAAATGCAAAGGAACGCCGCGCACTGCAGAGTGCCAAATAACACAAAAGAAAAGCTCCGTTAGCTCGTTCCACAGTAGGCCCGCTTTTTGCTTTCGACGTCAACAAGCAAGCACCTGCAAAGGAAGAAACCTCGCGAATTAGGCCGCCGGGCGTCGTATTTCTTCAGAGACGATCAAGCACGTTAGCCCAAATCACACACTCACATGTTGTTTCAGAAGAGGGGAGAGGGGTGTGATAGTCAGTGAGCGAGGCCGTGGGAAAAAACGGGGAAGCAGGGCCAGCAGCCAGTCAGGAGTCAGTAGAACTCTGGAGACGCCGAGGAAGCTCGCCGCGAGTCAAAAAGTGGGCGGCGTCAGCGAGGTGTTCCACCGAAGTGACCCAGGCTAAGCCAGACCAGCACAGTAAAATGTGAAATCAGATTCGATAAGCACATTCCGTGAAATAAGATGAACAATGGACACCCATACATACTGGCAGCAGACCGGATTGGAATCGGGACACTCGTGGCCGCCTGAGCGGTTGATGCTGCGACGATCTATTGAATATGTCTCTCAGCACTCTGTTCCAGATGCAACGCTTCCCAGGCCAATTCCAACAGAGCCGTGGCGTGTCTTAGTGAGGATGGCAGGTGGGTTCAGGTTGTGTTACTAGCTGGAAAGATCCGATCGAGATACAGCAGCAGCTCCTTGAAGGGGCAAAGTCTGGTGGATGCTTTTTGCCCGGAAGGTTAACGGGCAAGAGCTATAATAACAGTATTAATAAATAATAAGTATTAAGGAGTCAAGACAATAATAAAGAGTCGATTATTCGATCGATCAAAGCAGAACGTCAAAGCAGAAGACAAAGAAAAGGAAGAAGCAACGGGAGCATTTACCGTACCGTACTGTACTGGTACAGTAAACGGTGCATCACCGGCCGGCATTTACTCCCGCCATGAGGAGAATGGGCGTAATTACGCGTATGGAAGAGCACAACAAAAGATTGTCCTGTGATTAACAACATTCTTTACCGGTGCCTGAGGCTCTAGGTGCTCCAACTTGGGCTGATAAAAAGCAAAAAAAACGTCAATAATCCAGACACGCTGCAGCGACGATCTCTAGCTGCGTAGGCTGTATTGGGCGAGGTCGTTGCAACTATGGACATTGGTTGATTTTATCTCGATTATGTGTCTTGCAAGTCATGGAATATCACATACATTCCGCTACCGAACTATCAAAGTATGCAGTGCGCACACCGCATGATTGCTCTTCCTATGCCTATCTTCGACCAGCATTGTTTTGTCGTTGTTCTGGTAGAAAGACTCCCATCCTGGTGGGAATGGCTATAGCTACTGCACAGATAAGAAAAAGGCAAGGATTAAGTTATGATAGGTAGATATTTAGGTGCCTAGGCAGTGATTTGCATTGTCAACAGCCCTCGAGACTTTGCAGTAACTCAGGCCACCATCTAGTAATAGCAGAATAATGGCATGATTACTCTCAGATATGACGTGCACGAATAACTTCAGAGATGTTAAGAAATGTAGTCAAATCATACAAGTTTGCCTGGTGGAACTGCGGATTATTATCCATGCATGGCAAGTCGGAGGTTGTCGCAGAGAAAGCCGCCCCGCAGGGGACCAGGCCCATAGCCGAACGAGTCACTGTCTAATCGCCAGTCTTCCATCTCACCGAATAGTCGAGCAATATAAACTCAACTATCTACAGTCGTTGAAACTCGCTTCTCTATATGCTCAACTTCCTTTCCGCCGGTAGATCGTTCGCCCATTCCTCGCGCGCTGCCATCGCCCTCGGAGCTTTCCCCGCAGCTCTCCGTCCTGTACACCCCCGCATCCTCCAATCGCAGATTTTCAGTCACATTCGCAGGCGCACAATGGCTTCCGCTGTGGCTAAGCGCCTAGAAGGCAAAACCATCGTTATTACTGGTGCCTCGTCGGGCATTGGCTATAGCACTGCCAAGGAGTTTGCACGTACTTCGCCGAAGAACCTCAAGATCATCGCTACAGCCCGGCGAGTCGATAGACTCGAGCAGCTGGCCAAGGAAATCAAAGAAGAAGTCGGCGATGGCGTCAAGGTGCTTCCCGTTGCTTTGGATGTCTCGAATCCGCAGGAAGTGAAGAACTTTGTGTCTTCGCTGCCCGCCGAGTTTCAAGACATCGACGTGCTCGTGAACAACGCGTAGGTTTACCCCCTTGTCGAAATTTGGTACGCTCGAGGGTCTGAATGAATACAGCGGCCTTGTCAAGGGCGTTGCACAAGCCCCCAACATCGAGTCGGAAGACATCAATGTCATGTTGTCCACCAATGTCACTGGCTTGATCAACATGACACAGGCTGTTTTGTCTGTCTATAAGAAGAGGGACGAGGGCGGTCGAGGAGACATTATCAACATCGGAAGCATTGCCGGTCGCGAACCATACGCTGGTGGAAGTATCTACTGTGCAACAAAGGCTGCTGTGCGCAGTTTCACGTCATCCCTGAGAAAGGAGCTCATCTCCAGTCGCATCCGAATCATCGAGATTGATCCCGGCCAAGTTGAGACGGTATGGAAATACAGTTGCTGCAAATATTATGCGATTGTCTGACGGCTTATACTTTTTTGAATAGGAATTCTCAGTCGTGCGATTCTATGGGGACAAATCCAAGGCAGATGCGGTCTATGCGTATGGTTCCTTTCCCACGTCCTTTGTGAATATGTTGTGAACTAACTCGTGCATTATCTAGTGGCTGCGAGCCCCTTACTCCGGATGACATCGCAGAGGTTATCGTCTTCGCAGCAGGACGCAGGGAGAACGTTGTCATTGCAGACACTCTTATCTACCCCAGTCACCAGGTAGGAATCCCAACAACTATATCGCGGACAAGTTTTGCTAACTGCTACAGGGTGGTGCCGGGGCTATTCATAAGAAGTCCTAAATATCCCAATTGCGAAATTCTCTGTAAGAAAGCATTGATTGACATAGAAATATATCCGTTGCGACCAGCCGAGCTTGTCTATAGCTCTCTCGCTGTTGTTGTATCTTGTCCATGGCTGCAAATAACAACCAGTTTCGTTGCTCCCATATATCAGAGTACAGAGATTGAGCTTGATGCTTATTCTCTTAAGCTTCCAACTTGCTCTCATCAAATGCCTGTAGAATGAACCGTAAGCACAGCAAATTATACCCAACGGCAACAATAATTAACGGCCTGTGATTGGCTCTGAGCAGCCGTAGAGTGGGTCTTCTCAGCCAATCAGCAGCCACACCAAATGACCGGCTGCGTAAGTGTTAAGATTGCCAAGCCACAGCCTCCTGAGGAAGGAAGCTCCAGCTCGAGTCGGATGCGGCCAACTTTCGACCACCTTCATCATCATCAACAAACAGTTCTTCATTCATCTTCCTATATATACACACCACACCCGGATTCCTCTCTCCCATCCGAATTTGTTTGCGCATATAACTAGGCGCTCGTCCCTCGTCTCCGAACCTGCAGATCGAATCATCCGTCTACAGCGCACGTCCCACTAGGCTGCGACGTTCTCTTTATCGCGACAGCCACCGTTTCTCCGCCTGCCCTATATAGAGAGCGATAGCAAGAGACAAAGAGAGCGATCTTGTGCGACGACGAAAGTCTTAATCTACTCGGGAATCTTTTTTGTCAAATCTATCAATTGAACCGTCAAGATGGATCTCACCAATATCTTGTACGTTTCTTCCTTGAAATTATTGTTCCAACAAAGACATGAGCGCCCCACGATGAGAACAGTACATTTGGGCTTTGTATGCTTCAGCGACTAACTCTGGGATGTTTTTCTCTTTTAGCCGTCTCGTGAACATCGCCGTGGGCGTGATTATGGTTTTGGGCGGTATCAGTCAATTCTTTCCCCTCCACTTTGGCTCGACAATTGTCGGAATCTATGTTATTATCTTTGGTTTGAGTATGTGGAAAAACTGATTTACTTGTTGATTTTGATGGTTCCTGGATGCTAATTTTGTTCTTCTAGTTGTGGGCGGTCTCGAATTCCTTCCGCAAATCCCTGATTATGTCTACCGTTACGCCTCGTTCCTCTTCTCTTTCCTTGGACGTGGTGTTTGTAAGTTGACCTGAAAAGCAGTGTCGTTGTCTCGCGACGCTGTTTTATTTGCGACGCTCGACGAGTGCTAACAGTTGATTGACAGTCTACATCTTCGTGGGATCCATCATGCTGCACGACCATACTCTCCGTATCATTGCCGGATCTATTGTCGGTATCATTGGTGTCGGTTATGCTGCGCTAGAATTCGTCCCTTCAATCGAGCCTCCAACGAACATGCGCGAAGCCGATCCCAGCTGGGGTGCCGAGGAGGTCTAAGGACTTCCCTAATACGTCCATATCTGCATTCCAGAGGGATGCACATACATTGGGGACACTTTCGCAGTTTTTCATCGGACTTAACAACATTCATCTTGGGCTCTTTTTCATCAGCCGATAGGAGTTGAGATGAGCCGAGGATTTTGATGATGACCATGATGACAACCGGGGAAGCGGTGGCATAGAATGATTTATTATTGTGTGGGTTGTACAAGTGAGCAAGCAGCCTTGTCGATCTCGATGTCGAACATGGCGCAGTGGCTGGATGAGGATGATACCTTGAGATATAAATATGTTTCTTTTCTTTTTCTTTTCTTTGATGACATCTATCCATTTTGAATTCCAGTGTCTTCTTGACCAAACATGAACGGAAAGAAGAATGCGACGATTTGATGTATAGATACTATGTAGCAATAAAAACCTTTGAATTTTATACAAGCCGGCTGTATTGCAGGCGAATGGATCACGTGTCTGCTCTTTCCACCTGGGACGCAGTGCTGAGGGATGCCTTAACCTCCCTAAAACACACTATATTCAATAAGATGAGAAAAACAAACCATGTATTGCTAATCAAATCTGATAGGGGTATAAACTTTTAATCTGCAACTCCAAAATAATAATAGCAGAAAAAAGACCATTAATTTATGGGCAATTTATATATCTTATAATCATGAATTGGATTTTAGCCTAATTTGTGTATTTCTCCCCTGTACTTCTCCTTTGAGGTTTCTATTACCAGTTATTAGTGTTATTGGAATTCGGAAGATCTATTATTGCGCCCTTGATTCATTGTCGAGTCATGTTCCTTTTGAAGACAACGGCGGCGACGACGAATAAACCACCAGCTGCCTGACGCAACGAGTGCTATACCAACAAGCGCACATACAACCCCGATTCCGGCCTGGGCACCCGTGGATAGGCCACTGCTTCCTCCTGTCCCTACAGCTGTGGGGGATGGAGTTCTAGTGCCATTGCTGCTGCTGTTGTCAGTACTAGAGCCTTTGGGATCAGGAAGAGGCGTCCAGAAGCCACTCCAGGTATCTTCCCAGCTACTCGAAGAGCCGATGATGTTAGTATCCGTCTCACCAATGCTGGTCGTGCTCGGAGTGCGCGAGTAGCCTGGTCCAGGTGCCTGAGCCAAAAACCAATTACCAGTTCCTGTGGCCCAGTTGACCCCGACAAAGGCGGCTTGAAGGAATGCTCTACCCAACACGTAGGTGCCATTGGTGCCCATACAGGGAAAGTATGAAGTCGACTTTTCGACCAGAGGCGCTTCAAGTGTGAGATTCAATAGGGCAAACGGCACATTAATGGTGATGTTGGCGTTATTGGCTCCGTTTTCACTGAACGTGAAGGCAAGGTAGCTGGGGGAGGTTACAATATTCAACCACTGCGCATCGGAGGTGTTCCAGAGATAGAGACCTAAACCTGAATCATAAGTCACAGGCAACTCTGCGGCGATGGCATCACATGAACTTTGCGGCAGATAGATGTACGGATCGGCACCAGTGACTTTGAATGTTGCGCCGTGCTGCAGGGAAGAATTTCCGGAAGCCAAAAGGCCGTTTATGTTGGCAGAACTCCATGGTGAACCCCCAGAAGCGACGCCAATACTAATATCCAACATCTCAATGGGGAACCTTCCACCATCAAACGATTGTGCTGACACGTTGCCCAGGACACGCGACTTTTCATATCCGCCTAGAAACAGAGAACCGAGAATGTTCAGGGCTGCGGAACCGATATGCATGCCATATGAATAGGACGGGATCTTGCCTGAACTATTCAGCCAGCTCGTGATGAAGGTGGCTTCGGTTGAGCCAAAAGTCTGATTGACATCACCGGCACCAAGTGAAAGCACTCCCACCTCGAGCGGGTAATTGTTCCCATTCGGATATATCTGGTAACCTTGCGAGATGGCGATCAAATCTACGTTCGGAACGGTAATGTCGTCAAGCCAGATCGTGTCCATCGCGCGACGTGCCGAGACATATATCGGTATTTCTGTCGCATAACCCAGGAAAGTAAAGTCCCAAGTCCCATCTGGTGCTGCGTTGATGGATTTGTTGTCCCAGGTTGACGAGTGATCTGGGGAATAGACTCCGGCGGCTTCAGCATAACAGATCGACGAGATGGTGTGATTGTCGCACATGTACGGTAGAAGGATTGTGCTCTCCCAGCTGCCTCCAGGGTAAAGTGAAATTGACTGCCCTCCACTACCCATGGTCACGGTCACGGCTTGCCAGGGACCGTCTGGTCCATAGCTGACGTCCGACCAGCTCATTTCATACGGCGTCGTGCCGGCGGCAGGAGATATCCATAAGCTGGCAACAGAGATGAGGTAGATGAGCGCAGTCATCTGATGAGTACTTCCCGTCCGCCAGGGAAATCTCACAATAGACCCAGCTGAAAGAGAAGGCATGCGTGTTGATTGAGGGTTGAATGGTTTAACGGAGCAGTCAATAATTAGGTTCGATATGCCATCCATCTGCTGTCTCGGTTGATTTACACCAAAGGCAGAGAAGATCCATAAAGGGGGCATTCATTAATTGTTTCACGAGGCAGTCTTAAAGAGCCTAATTTTCTTACGCGACGTAGTACATCGTAGTACAGAAGAAGAACATACAGTCGGACGAGAAAGGTATTAACCTCGTCCACTATACATTATGTTGTGTCTATCAACAATTATTATAAATATTTGGAGCCCCTCTTGTCGAACTATTACATATAACACTAACTTCTTTATATAGATCCTAGGAGGTCTTTAAATTATCTTGTTATTCTACTCCAGATACTATATTTACTTCTGGAGGCCTTCTGCAGGGATGTTAACACGTTTGTCCGGGAACTGGAATGGTCCAATCGCTATATCTGTTTATTCGATAGGTAAGTTATGTTTTAGTATAATTTCTCATGATCTGAATATAGCTTCACTGGAATAAACTTGATCGCTAGGTAACAATGATTACCTATGACAACATTCATGAGTATTTTGATGATTATGAAACGCTGTTTAACTTCCATACTTTACCTCTACTATATATCTATATGTTGTCTAAAAGTTACTTCATGTGTTGTAACATGGAAGTATAAAGCTCAATCTGAATGTATTAAGAATGGCTGGCTGCACTATAAGGAAAACAACTTTTATAACTATAATTATATTTTTCTAAATTCACTACATACTAGGTAAGATATATTTAAGTTTTTGATTAGCATAAGGTCTAATAAATCTAGAATAGTAGATACATTAAGTATTGCTTTGCTATAAAATAACACTAGCCTTTCCCATTTAATAAATATCCTAATATTAAGGGTCTCTGCCTTATAGCTTTGAAAGAATTCTCAAAGCTGGCCTTACAGCGCGCTCAGCCCCAGTAGTATAACGCGACCTCCGGAGGCAAGCTACCAAGACGAGTTTCACAGGTGCTGCTGGAATTTAATCGGACTGGGTGAGTCGAGCGAGTACTCTGCAGATAAAAATGGTCGTGTCGATTTCTTAGTTTGCCCACCTACAGTATTGTTTCATATGTGTTAACACCTTCCCCTATACTATTTCATGTTTATCAACAATTATTATAAAATTTAGAGCCTTTCTTGTAGAAACATTACATTTTTATGATAATAATTGTAGGAGGGCTTATTATTCTTGGATCTAGAAAGGAGTGATGAAGGATTAGATAATCCTAGATTGTCGGCATACATTTACTCAGTTGAATGGTAATGCATCATTATATATTGCCACTATTTTATGATGTATGTCTAATTTACAACGCAGATGTACGCGATCCACATCTATGGAGTGCTTTTGTCTTTGAAAATGACTATTCCTCAGCCATTATACAAGACAGCAGTAGTGGAGCCACGCTGGCCCAATTTGGCTTGAAGAATGGTTGAGTAGGACCTGAGGGTTATGAGTGGTGTTGTGCGTTCCAAAGCCTACCCAAATATGGTTTACTCTTTGACTATCTCTATTATGCTCGTTTCTTACGCAAGATTATACATAAATTTGCTGGTCCTGGATAGCCTGAGCAAACAATATTCCGCCATCACTCTTGACATAACGAGGAGCCGAAAAGAACTTACCTAGGTAAATATATATGCTGTTAATGGCCCTGATTCATCTACCATCTGTTTTAACGGTTATTTCCGCTAAAACTGATTGTTGCCTATTATTTTCTTAGTGATTTGTATGACGACCGACTTCGCCTGGCAAGGCAAACCTTGGTTCGAAGATCTTGACTAGAGAAAAGTAAAAATAATTTCATGTCCATATTTGTTATATTTGTTAGAAATAGATGCAACTATTTTCACATCTCTAAAGTTGTAATGATTAGGGCTAGGGTCAATTAAACCCTATACCGGAAAAGACTGCCTCCTTTCTGTATGAGAGTCAGAGGAAATGGAAATTTCCATCTCGAGACTGAATGCTACCTCATAAAAGACAACAAGTACCTTTCTTTTACTGCCACTGCCTTTCCCGTATCGGGGGTGTGCCTTCCTTGGATGTCGGAGCCTGCCAGGCTGACGTACCAACTCTATTCTGCCTCCGACTCCTATTCTTTTCCCATACGTATCTCTCTCATCATATTTATGGTCCTCTTTTAAATTCTCTTCTCATTATCACTAGGGTTCCTTCGCATGCCATTAAATCCGTTTGAAAGCTTATTGATATCACCGTACCGCGGTATTGGCTATATTGGTATTTCTCTCCTATTTGGTGTTTGGTCAATATGTCCAAATATTTGCGAAAACCGAACAAGCATTTGATTGCCATCGAAAGTGAAAGCAAAGAGGTCAAACCCCCTTCAGATGCCCGATTGCTTTTCGAGGTTCTTTGCCGTCAGACGCTCGTTTCAAGTGCAGCTGCTCTCGATTGCCCGGAAACCAGCTTCCAAGTCGAGTTATCAAAGAACTTTTTCGAAGTACATGGAACTGGTTTATCTGCAGGGTCAGATTATTGATCATCCGGGCTATCGTTACTTCTTACGAAAGATTGTGCCTGTCATTGTCTAACCCCCAGCTTTCTGGAATGCGTTCGTGGAGTCATTTAGAAGACGCGAACTGTCGGAGGCTTCCCAGAAAGATTTCGCGTGGCTTCTACACAACTTGTTAGTATCATCAAATATAAAAGACGGGTTTATCGAAGTTGCGCAGAAAGCCGTGCAGAGCAGGCTACTCTTAGAGTCCCCTTCGCATGAAGTCCAGAAGATCGGCCAGAAAATCGAGAAGGTCCTTCAAATGAAACCCTCTGTCAATGAAAATCAACCCTTAAAAAAGACACGATAACAATTTCAAGAACTTTCGTCAAATATCCATTCTTCCAACTCCTGATGAGATTGCTTTTACAGGCACTCCCTTTTGCTGTCGAGCAAATGAAATATACGAGATCGACCAAGAACAGCGTGCAACAGCACACTATGAAAACCAGTTTCGTCTCCTGAGGGAGGACTTGGTCTCAGAAATTCGCCGAGAAATTCAGATGGCCTTTGGACAGACGAACTCTGGTCGGGAGTATCAGATCGATGGGCTAGTTTTGCGTTACATGCATATTACTGGGCGGTCTAAGAATCCACACTGTGTATCATTTACGTGTACTGAAGGTATACCTCGACTATCACAATTGTCGAAAACTGATGGTCGGAAAGCATTGGAAAAGCATCCGTATCTCAAACATCATGCTTTTGGGTGCCTGTTACATAAGAATGATGTGCTCGCTTTTGGCATCATCAACAGCGAAACCTCCGGTTTGATTGAAAACGACCCTACATTGGATATAGAGGTAATTGGACACAATGCTTTGAATAAGCTATTTGCTCGTTCCGCACTTGGCTCAGTGAAGTTGACATTTGTTTGTCTCAACAGCCAGCTATTGGCTTATGAACTAATACTGTCTAGTCTGCAGCAGAAACTAGACTCGCCCTTGAGTGAAACTTTGTTGTCTTCAACGCCGCATCCAAAAAACTGCACCTTACACGAAGGAGTTTCACGAGCCTTGAATCAGGTCAAGACTAAATCAGAAATAGAGATTGCTCGTGAATCAGGCAAGCTTATGACGGTAAAATTGGACCAGTCTCAAATGGAAGCTTTAACAACCGGACTACAGCAGTCTGTAAGCATAATACAAGCACCCCCTGGTAAGTAAGTAAACGATCCCTAGAGCGAATGAGAATTGTTTTGCTTAAATTCCAACGAAAGGTACGAGTGAGTTCTTCATTTGTACTCTTCTTGCAAAAGTCCTACACGATGAGACGCCAGAAACAATCCTCGTTTTATGGCCTACAGATCATGCCTTGAACCAATTCCTGGAACAACTCATGAATAACGGTGTTCCGCATGCTTCGATGGTCCGGCCAAGTGCTAAGCCCACGGCGCGTACAAAAAAACTTGGCCTGAATATGCAGTCCGTCAAAGGAGATGACTACACCTATCAGATGGAGGAGATATCGATAAATCTGTCAGAAGAAGTAAGAGAAATTTTCGAAATGGAAGACCCTTTCGAGGACCTTCAGCGGCATAAAGGTTGTGTGACCTCTTTGAACGTCTTGAACGCACTAGCCCTTGGGATCCAGACTATGAATACTCTGCTCCTTTTGCTGCTGCCTTTTCTGTTCCCTTGAACGACGATGGAACGAAAGTCGTCGACAAAAAGAGCAATCCTATCGAAAAGACCTATCTTTTTGGACGGTGGGCTCGAGCTTTGGATGCAGGGATCTTCCAAGGTCGTATAAATCCAGCACATGCTGGTATTTGGCAAATGGCACCTCGTAAGCGACAAGAGCTCATGGACAAATGGAGACAGGAGTCTGGGGGCTACTTATTTGAAGATATAATTTCTGAGAGAAACGTATCATTGCATGCACAACAACAGCGGCAGCAGAGTATGCCCGAGCAATACACGCCGCAAATCCTGCTGTTGTTCTAGTGGGAGAAGCAGGTCGAATTTTGGAGAGTCAATTACTTACCGTGATGGGTGAGCACACCAAGCAACTGATCATGATAGGAGATCATAAACAGCTGCGTCTGGGAATAAACAACTTCGATTTGACCACAGCAAAAGGCGACGGCTTCGATTTAGACATGTCATTGTTTGAGCGACTCGTTAAACGAGGATTTCCTTATACGACTTTATCGAAGCAGGACCGTATGCGGCCTGAGATTGCCGATCTACTCCGTGATCTTACATATTCGTCTCTCACGGATGCACCGAGAACGGTAAATCGACCTAGACTCCGGGGTTTCCAAGATCAAGTCATGTTTATCAATCACCATGAGGCTGAGACCAATCTCCCTGACGTCTACGAGAAACGGCGTCCGTCAGCCACTGGCTCTAAGCAGAACCTATTTGAGGTTAAATTGACGCTTCAAATCGTGCGCTATCTAGGCGAGCAGGGATACAGTTCGAACAAAATGGTTATTTTGACGCCTTATTTGGGACAACTATCACTCTTACGGGACGAGATAAGCCGTGAGAATCTTGCGGTATTAAGCGATCTTGACTCGAACGATCTAATCCAAGCTGGTCTGATGAGGGTCAGCCCGAGTGCTACGAAGTCGAGCGAAAAGAAGATCCGCATTTCAACAATTGGTACGTAATGATTTGACTCAATGGGTAAAATAGAGAATTGAACTGACCTAAACATCTACTCAGATAACTATCAAAGTACAGAAACCGATATTGCCGTGGTCACACTGGCCGCGACGGAGGATATTGACTTGATGGTTTCTCCAGAGCGAATCAATGTCATGCTCTCCCGAGCCCGCAACGGCCTCATCATCATTGGAAACAGTGATAAATGCTTTAAGAGCCCTACATGGGTGCAACCATATGTCTTTTTGTTGCGTCATGGGTATTTTGGAGTACCCCTTATGTGCGAAGCACACCCTGACAGTAAGGGGAGGATTTGTGGCCCTGAGAGGTTTCTGACTGAATATACAAGCGGCACCTGCCCGGTTTGTGAGAAACAAACTGAAGCAGCTACCACCGCAAAGAATTCAGTGGATAAAAAAGAAGAACAGGCTTCGTCTGATTACCTATTCGACGCCGGATTTGATTACATATTCAACGGCTCTGAAAAAAAGACGAGTCCTGATGAGCCCGGCAACAACTTGACAGGAGAAAGAATTGCTCATGCAGGTTTTATGGGGACGACAGAAAATAATCCAACCCTTGTGGTACGTCACAAGCTGAAGCTCCGTTCTCGTATGGTATATGCTTCCGAAGATACTGTGCGCTCTTTGTCCGAGAGGACATTGCCCAGGTCTCCTCAAAGGAACCCCTAACTAGGTAATATTACACCTGCCTTGACCGGTGAGGAACGCAAACTATACCGTTGTAGCGAACACAATGACTATTAGGTACTATATACAGTGTGGTTTTATATGTTAACATCCTCTCTTACCTACTCCATTTTATATTTATTAATAAACATTATAAACATCTGGAACCCTTCCTGTAGAAATATTATATTTTTATGATATAAATTGCCAGAGGGCTACAAAATATCTTGTTATTCTGATCTAGATGTTGTATTTACTTGTGAAGGCTTTCTGAGGAGTGTTAACACATATGAAACCCGGTAAAATCTCAACTGTTGCGTCAAGCATTCATGGATGCATTTACTCTCCCTTGGCTGAGGGAGAAGTCAAGGGAAATAGTTCTATAGCCCTGATTGTTGAGTTTCTGGCAATTGCGCAACTTCCCGCACAAAGGATTTGGCATGTATGAATACGTGGCATTGGAAAAAGGGCATTGATAGGCACGGAATGTACTGCAAGAAGGATTTCCTAGATAAATAGCAGGCAAATATTTCACTGTTACATGTATCTAGCCAGGCAGGCCTAGTTCTCAATGCATCTGGAATTCTTACCCTTGTATACCTATAAAATGATATTCCAAAGGCTGGATCATTAGGGCAAGAGTCACTACCTGGCTATGCCTGAAAAGGGCGGACCTTCCTTGGTTCTGGAATTGCTGCCTTTCATGGGCGTTGACGGTTGCCAGGCTGACACGGCATAAAACCATGGGATGATATCAAACACAATACTATCCTGGCTCCGCCTCTTGCCCCGAAGATTTTTATTTCTTCCATCTATCTCTCTCTCTCAATTCTATCTTTCTTTCTATCGCGAGTGTATCTTGCATACCACCGCTTATCCAGGCCGAAAACATCATAACAAAGCCTGTACACTTTGCTGTCATATTGAATTCCGTTTCGATACCCTCTTCGTTATATTTTTGTTTCTGCTCTTGGTGTTTGACTTGTGTTTGGCTTGTGTTTGCTCAATATGTCTATCCATTTCGATGTGCAGATGGAGATCGACCAGGGCCAGGCGGCATTGAACCACATAATAGAAAGTCCATTTGGCAATAATAGTCCAACGCCTGCGGCACCTTACTCTGCAGCCTGGCATGAATGGATGCGCCAAAAGTATCTCGAAGGGCAGAGTAATAGCGCAATGGACAAAGTCATGCATATGATTGGGCTGGAAGAAGTGAAAGAGCATTTTTTATCTGTCAAGGCAAAAGTCGACGCCATCAAGAGGCAGTGGAGTTCTCTGGACGATGAGTGTTTCAATGTAGCTCTCGTCGGGAATCCTGGTACAGGTGAGTTTGAAATGAACTGCAATGATACCATGAAGAGCAAAAAAGCTAATGCTTGAACTAGGGAAAACTACGGTTGCTAGACACTACGGCAAATTCCTTCACTTGGTTGGCGCAATTCCTGATGATGCCTTCGTTGAAGTGTCCGGGTCCGAGCTTGCGAGCATGGAGGTCAAAGGCTGTGAAGCGTTGTTCAACAAGAATCTTTCTAAAGGGGGCACTTTCTTCATAGATGATGCATACCAGTTGACAAGTGGAAACAATGCCGGTGGCCGTGCGGTACTTGACTACTTGCTACCCAAGATTGAGGAATTTGCCGGTAAGATTGTTTTCATCGTTGCTGGATACAAGAAAGAAATGGAAACATTTTTCGCGCACAATTCCGGACTACCTAGCCGGTTTCCCACCGAGATTCGCTTCAAAGACTACGAGGACGTGGAGCTCCAGGAAATTTTCAAGAAGAAAATAGCTGACAAGTACAAGGGGCGAATGAAAATCGAGGGTGGACTAGACGGGCCGTATGTACGCATAGTTGCTCGGCGTATCGGTAGGGGCCGTGGCCATGAAGGATTTGGAAACGCGCGCGCTGTATATAATACCTTTGCGAAGATTACGAACCGGCAGGCACGACGACTGCAGGGAGGACGACGTGCAGGCTGTATACAGGATGACCTGCTTCTCATCAAACCAGATCTTCTTGGTCCTGTGCCTGGAGCAGTGCTGGAAAACAACGCCGCCTGGAAAAAATTGCAGGCCTTGACGGGGTTGGACAGCGTTAAGCAATCCGTAAAAGACTTGTTCCATACCATCGCGGTCAATTACGAGCGAGAAGTAGCGGAGAAACCGATTATCGAGTATAGTCTCAACAAGGTCTTTCTGGGAAATCCAGGCACAGGGAAAACGACTGTGGCGAAGTTGTATGGGCAGATTCTTGCGGATCTTGGCTTCTTGTCAAATGGTGATGGTAAGTTTTAATCCCATCCTCGTCGAAGATCAAACTGCTAACACGGAAATAGTTATTGTGAAAAATGCCTCGGATTTTGTGAATAGCGTCGTCGGCGGATCAGAGGAATTCACAAAAGGCATTCTGGCTTCGACAGTTGGCAAGGTGCTTGTAATCGACGAAGCCTACATGCTGGGAGGTAATATCTCTGGCGATGCCAACGCAGGAGGCTCGAGTGCGGATCAATTCAAGGCAGCCGTGGTTGATACTATCGTCGCTCAAGTACACAACGTACCAGGAGATGATAGGTGTATCCTACTTTTAGGGTATAAAGAACCAATGGAGAAAATGTTCCGAAACATGAACCCTGGTTTTGCACGACGTTTCCCGATAGAGTCGGCATTCCAATTCGACGACTATACCGACGACGAGCTTCAAAAGATCCTTGAGCTAAAGCTCACGCAATCTGGATTGGAAGCAACCCCAAAGGCAAAGGACGTGGTTCGTGAATGCCTTGGCCGAGCACGTAATCGAGCAAACTTTGGCAATGCCGGTGAAATCGACAATATTCTTACCCAAGCAAAGCTTAATCTGCAGAAGAGGCGTCGAGAAGGAAAGACTCGAAGCATGGACGTATTAGAGCCAGTTGATATCGACCCATATTTTGACCGTGATCAGCATGCATCTGCAAACTGCCGCAAGCTCTTTGAGGGCTTTGTTGGCTGCGAAGACCTCATTGATCAGCTGGAAAAGTACCAGAATATCGCGAAGAGTATGAAGAAGCTGAAGAAAGACCCTCGGGGTATGATACCATTCAGCTTCCTGTTTCGCGGGCCTGCCGGTAAGTTTTTCCTCTCCTCATAAGCGAAAGACAAGTTTCTAATGTTATATAGGTACGGGTAAAACATCCACTGCTAGACGCATGGGTCAAGTCTATTACGACATGGGCTTCCTATCTGTTCCAGAAGTTGTTGAAACCTCGACAACAGACCTTGTTGGACAGTATGTCGGGCACACCGGGCCCAAGACCGAGAAAGCTTTTGAGAGGGCCTTGGGGAAGGTGTTATTCATCGACGAGGCTTATCGCTTACTCAACGGTCAATTCGGAAAGGAGGCTCTGGATCAAGTTGTGGACTCCATGACGAAACCAAAATACTACAAGAAACTCGTCGTAATCATATCCGGATACGAAGCTGACATGGATCAGCTCATGTCACAGAACCCAGGACTCAGCAGTCGGTTCTCCAAGACTATTTCTTTCAAGTCCTTTGGCAAGAATCAATGTTTGGATTTGTTGCAAAAACGAATTGCAGAGAATGACGATATCGTCAGTGATGTAGTCCAAGAACCGCGGCCTTGGTTCCGTGCTGCGGTTGTTGACCTTTTCAATGACCTAATCGCCCAGCCTGGCTGGGGCAATGCTCGAGATGTGGAAACTACTGCCAGCAAGATTGCCGGTGCAGTGTTTGCAGGGAATAATAGCGCCGAGTTTGCAGTCACCGAGCAGATTGTGTTGTCTGAGCTCCGTTCGCTACTGAATGAACGTAGGGGTCAGGCACCATCACTGAGAAACACGGTAGAGACAAACCCCGGTCTTCCGACGGCATTTTCACAGCAGGACGTGCCACCGATGTTCGAGACTAAAGTGAAAACTTCCACTAAACAGGCAGCAGCTGACCCGGAAGAAAAGAAAAAGGAAAAGCTCGAGTGCCGACATTCGCGGGGATCTTCAGATATGGATGAGGAGGGCGATGTGCCTCGTGATGCCAATGTGTCGGACAAAGTGTGGGAGCAATTAAAACTGGACAAGGCAGCCAGCATTTGGCAAAAGCAAAAGCTCGCCGACATTGACCAGCAAATACAACAAGCTAGGAGCGCGCTGGTAAGCATCATCTCGGGTTCGGGCAACCTCAAGGAGAAGGGGAAATACGCGCTGAAACTTCAACAGCTTAATCGCAAGAAACAAGCTTTGGAAGAGCAAGAGGGCCACGAACAAGTCATCCAAGAGAAGCTGCGAATGATGGGCGTTTGTATCGCAGGGTTTCAGTGGATCAAGCAGTCTGGCGGCTATCGATGTGCTGGTGGTTATCACTTTGTGTCTAACAAGGAGCTGTCTTGAGGTATCTTTTCTTTCTTAGTATTCATATGGTTATTTGGTTGTCATGTTCAAAATGTTGTGTTAGATGGTAGATCATAGATGGTAGACTTGGATTTTGTTAGAATAGAAAATACATGTCTGTTTGTTTCGGTCTGAAAGTTCATTAACTACGGAGAGTTCAACAGAACTGGATAGTTGGCCGTCCGTTAACTTAATATGATTGTTAATCAATAGAGAATTCTTGGCCCAGTCAGGCAAACTTAAAGCGTGTCGATCTGTAGCACTGACCTTACTCCTGAGTGAGTCTCCATAGCATATTGAATACGGCCAGCCAAGTCATTGAAGTTCTTAGTCGACTCTCGGGATCCGACAAAAGGCGACGCGCGGGAGAGATCGCACAAGCCTGAGCAGGGACCACCTGTTCTGCGGTCTGTGACACTTACTGTTGCATATGGGCCAACATGACTGGCCAGTTGCAAGTTCCAGTTGGGCGTGCTCCGTAATTCGACGGACCAGGCTGTGGGGAAGATTCTGCAGGAAGACGGCTCGCTGGGCTGCCGAGAGTCGTCACCTAACCAGTAGAGCAGTGAGTAACCACTGACCAGTAGGGGTGCTAAGGTAGCGACAAGGGTAGCACCAAACACCGCCTCTTGTTCTGCCGGAGCAAGCGGTGCGGGCGGTGCGGTTAGGTGGTTATCTGTCATATGTCGTTGGTCTGGCTGGACTGGGCTGGACTAGAGCTCTCATAAATTAACTGTAAGCACGTCCTCATAGTAGGCTCGTACAGTACACCTCGGAAAAAATTCCCCTGAGCCGTAAGCGCGGGTAGTCGCGATTCATTCAATTCGTGCCGATGCAAATCATGACAAAAGAACCCTTGCGATCTTCAGTGATATTGCACATGATGCATGACTCGATGCATATTCACTCGATGCAGAGTACGTACTGTGAGTGCAGTCACAGAGCAGGCAGTGTACGAGTGCAGTACAGAGAGTGGAGAGAGTAACGAGTATGGCACGGAAAGCGGTCCGTTCCTCATTAAGGTTGGCCCACCCTCATTACGTAGAAGGTCATTCCGCGTCCTCGGTACTGTACCGGCTACCAAGTGGGAGGTACTGGTAGGCTTAGCAGACAGGGGTGTCTGATCAGGCAAGCAACTCGTCTACCAACAGTCTAACACTAAGAGAGAGACTGGCTCAACTATTGAAGATGCAACGTTGACGGCCAAACCTAAAGCACGGAGACTATTCCTGAACAGGCAGTGGCCTTCGACTGGCGTGAATCTTGTAGATAATCTCAGCCAATAGGAAGCAGAGCTCGAGCCTGCCGCTAGCCCGAAGAGGAATCTGGTCTTATTACTTCTGCTTACATAACGCCCTCTGCACGGATTAATATGGACGTCCGGATCAATGCATTTCGTCCGTACGTATCTATGGATATGAAGGCGCGATATGATGGGTGATAGATCGCGATGATGGCGGTCATAGCCAAATACACTTTGTGGCAGAGTGTAAAACCGTTTTGGCGGTTGGCTTTAAGGTTAGTGCTCGGCGCGCAAACGGCGTTTGCACGTTGGGCTCCGTGCAGTAATTTGTATAGTGTATACGTAGCATGTAATTTGGATAGCATGACACTCACTGGCTGATCAGTGATAGATGAAGGGATATTAACCAATAATCCGTTCTAAATATAGTGGTACGACGCTCTGTTCTGTCAGTTGTACTATGTACATACTACTACTCCGTACTACGGGTTCATCACTACGGATCTACGGGAGAGCGACGGATCCAGGCCATCTTGTCAAGAGTCAAGTGCCTCGACTCGTGCGTGTCAGAAGTGACAGCGACTGAGTCTACTAGATAGTAGACTGAACTCAGTATGATTTCCCCAAGGGAACCAACGCATCCTTCGGGCGTGTGGCCCAACTGGGGGCTCAGGCCCGCAACCAAGTGGGACAGCCTGCGAAAGCATGGAAGTGGCTATAACCCGCTCTCTATAACCACGCGGTGTTAGTAGGCATGATTAAGTTCAATAACCAGCTTAGCATTCAACACAGTATTACTACTCACACGTTACAACTTTGACATGGCATGATTATTGATAATTGATTATTGATAGGATACGATATACATAGCATAGCGACATGATAGTAGATACTACCGGATGAGCATTGAACCGTCGGCTAGCAGTTAATAATGCTAGTGCTAAGCTATAGCACATGTTCATAATAATACGTAGGATATGCAGCTCCCAGTGGCCGGGCCCTCTAGAATTGCGATCCTCTGCGTCGGGCCTGTAATACCGATACCATCACCGCCAGTATGGTGCCACTACTAAGTACTGGCGGGTCTGCTAGCAGTATTACAGAAACGTGCCTGTCGGTGTCTATCCAGGTGGCATGGACATGGACATGGACACTAATACAAGTAAATACCGTTATTACACTCTCCACCCACTAAGTCCATCAGAACAAGCGCGAAACTATCCATAATATACTAGCGGCAAAACCCCCGACCTGCTGTGCCGGGCCTGCCTGTGCTGGCGCTGGCACTGGCACTGGCACTGGCACTTTCCAGCCAGGCGATTCAATTTCAATATTACTCTTTCCGTCTGCTCTTTCCTTCTTCTTTCTTTCTTCACGCCACGCCTGACGACGCCTTGGAGTGTCTCCTGTCGCTGTCGCCAACAACTCCTACTAGTATATCCTGCAGAATATATCGACAGAATAAAGCAGACGACTCTATTATTTGTTCCGGCCGTCTTTCTTTCGCCGGGCAATAGACAAAGCACGAGGTCATCGTGGGAGGAATCAAAGAGACCGCCGGTTTGACCCGCCAACCCGCACCCATAAAGAAGTCGATTTACTGCATTTATTTCGGCATATATCTATTTCTGATTTTTTACGTCTCTGGATATTTATATTTATTTATTTATATCCCTGATCGCGCCGTTGATATTGTCACCGAACGTCAGATCAACTCATTAGCGACATACAAGCGAATACACCGATGAGAGGAAGCAAGCGACAACAACAAGTCAAGCCGTCGCTACAGGATTGATGTCGCCATTTTACTAAAGACACGCTATCGATTGAAGACGGGGGAGAAAGAGAAAAGTGTCAATCATGGAGCGTGATCAACCCAAAAAAGACGATAAGAAAGACGACATCGGTTCTCGCCTGCTGAATCGTGTTGGGTCCGTTTTTCGGCGAGGCTCACGACGAACGAAATCAACCGTTTCGACTATCGCTGTCGAAGCACAACCTACAATACCCGAAGCGTAAGTTTGCGTCATCAGAAGTTCTTTGTTCTTTGTCGTACTGACCGCGATAGATCTGCATCTGCATCTGCACCTGCACCTGCTGCCGCCGCCGCTGCTCCTCAGACTCAGACTCAGACTCAGACTCAGACTCGGACTCAACCTCAGGCTCAGGCTCAGGCTCAGACAACGGCAACTACCGCCACACCGCGGGACCCAACTGTTATACAATGGAGCGAGATCCAGCAAGAAAGAGCCCGCGCTTTGTTCGCCAAGTACGGGCTTACGTTGGAGCCCAATGAATGGATGACCCCACGCAACTTGGAAGTCCAGCGGGTCGACAAACCCATTCGCATGAGAGTGCGCCGCACCTGCCATCGCTGTCAGACTACATTTGGGCCCGACAAGATCTGCGCCAACTGTCAACATGTCCGTTGCAAGCAGTGCCCTCGCTATCCCCCAGCCCGCACCAAGGAAGAAAAGGAAGCCCGCGCTCTAGCAAAGGCCCAGTCCCCGGCTAAACCAGACATGTCTGAACCTATCGCTGTCGACGACTCGAAGAAGTCCAAGCATGCACCGCTTACAATGCCGTCTCGCACTGGAGGACAAGACTTGATATACAAGCATGTCAAGCAACGCATTCGTCGGACGTGCCATCGCTGTCAGACTCTGTTCCCAGGAAGTGCAACACTGTGTGAGAATTGCGGCCACACCCGCTGCAAGATTTGTCCTCGCGATCCGTACGTCTCCCTTTCAATTTCTTTCAATTTCATTAACTAATATCGTCATAGAGCGAAGCTGGACAAATACCCTGACGGGTACCCCGGAGATGAAGACCCGCCTATCGACCGGCCAATACGTGTGTGGAAAAAGCCACGGATGAGAGTTCGTTACTTTTGCCATCAATGTGATACCATCTTCACGCCCGGCGAACGTATATGTGCCAATTGCGGACAGGAGAAGGGACCAGAGACACGACGAGATCCGTATGTATCACCCACATATTCACCGAAATATTGAAGGGAGTAGACTAACAGAACCAGACCGAAAAAGATAAAACCTCCAATAGACCCCGACGTGCTGAGACAGGTGCAAGAGCGACTGGGAGGGATCCAACTGGAAGTAATCCCAGTCAACGAGGCCGATGACACATGATTCAACAAAAACAAAACCCCAAAAATGCATTATTTAGCGACTTTTTTCATGCATCTATTTATCATTATACCAGAATTTATTTTTACTGGATGTGTCGATATTCTTCCGATGATGTATTTGCATCATCATGTTTCTCTCTTCTAGTTGAGAATGATTTCCATCAATTTCTCGCACCATTCCGTATATCCATGCGTAGCCTTTAACCACGTGTTATTCAGTCGCCTCTCTTATCTCACAGCTCTTCACGAATTCATCCCTAGCATTTTCGGCCGTCAATCTATCCATCCACCGCCGGCGTTCGACATCCCGGGCTATCCGCAGATCTGACAGAACAAATGTGACTCTGCCTGCGCATGCAATATAATATGCACTCCGTTCGTAATCGGATACGGGAAATAAATGCCCATTTTCACCACCCGCCGGCCTTTGAATGCAGATCTCCCCTCTAACCACGACCTCCCCGGGTTTTGAATAAGGCTGACTGAAGAGCACAATGCCGACCTAATAACCAGTCGGAATAATCATGAATTGATGTTGTGTTGGACAGGAAATACTTATAATGCCAATGACTCGGCTCACGTGAGAATTGTGACATATCCAATGCACATCATATGCAACCAACCAACACAACCAACTTTACCCCTCATTTTGGTGGCACAAGTGTGGCGGTCGACATAAACAAAGAAATAGAGACATTAAAAACCATACAAAATGGCCAGTGCTCTGCCACTCAATGTTCTGATCATCGGCGCTGGCATTGCGGGCTTATCGGCTGCAATTGCATTGGGGAAGCAGGGGCATCATGTCGTGGTCTGTATCCCCTCCTCTCCAAAATATCTGACTGACTGAGGACTGACACATGGAATGGGTAGATATTGGAAAAGTCGCGTTTCGCAAAAGAATCCGGCGCTGCCATCCATCTACCCCCAAACTGCACAGTGCTGCTGTCGTGGATGGGCGTTGACCCGACAGATTTCGGGGGGACATTGACTCAGCAGGTTGGTCTAGCAGCCTACCTAATTCGCTCTAGACTTTTACTGATTGCCCGACATACAGGCTCAAAGATACGACCATGAAGGAAACCTCACATTCAAAAATGACTTTACCCAAATTCGCAAACTTTGGCAGAGCGTATTTCCCCCAATATCTTTTGGAAGGAATACGGATATTGACGTCTACAGGCATGGTATCTAGTCCAGCGGGTAGAAATGCACAATCACCTAAAAGAGCAAGCCCTAAAAACGGCCACATTGCATACAGCATGCAAAATTGTCAGTATAGACATTGACAATGCGCGAGTCGTTCTTGATGATGGGCGTGAGTTTAGCGGGGATCTTTTACTGGGGGCAGACGGGGTTCATGTGAGTATTCTCCTCATGCAAAGATAAAATACATCTAATAGAAGGGGATAAGTCCATGCTACGCCCGGAAATTGCCCCAGGCGCCGCCCCTCCCTATCCTGTTGGCAAGGCATGTTTCCGCTGGCTCATCCCTATTGACCGACTACGACAAATCGATAGCACTAAGGAGATTGTTCGGGACCCGGGCGTGTTTGCTGAATGGTCCGCTTCAGACCGTAGACTTGTTGCGTATCCATGCTCGAATGATACGATTTTTAATCTGTGCGCGTTTGTGCCGAGTGCTGAAGTTGGTGGTGATGCTGTTGAAGGTTGGTTTATCTTTTATTAGTTGTTTTTGAGTGTATAGGTCTGGACTAATCAATGTGCAGGCTGGCAAGCTGTTGGCAGCAAAGACGTCCTCGTCAAGGCACTTTCAAAGTTCTCGAGCGGCGTTCGAGAGATCGCCAACCAGGCTGATGAGAACTTGAAGGTTTGGGAAATGCACGACATGGAATCCCTGCCAACCTGGACCAGAGGCCGGGCAGCGTTGCTTGGGGATGCGGCACATCCATTTCAGCCCTGTGAGTTTACTTTATATGCATGTTCCCTTGAAATCTGTTGGCTAACAGTTTATAGACATGGGCCAAGGCGGAGCCATGGCCATCGAAGACGCCGTGAGTATCGCCACGCTGCTCCCTCTAGGCACAAAAGTGGAAGAAATCACATCACGACTTGAGCTGTACGAAACAGCGCGACGCGAACGAGTCGAAATGGTTCTATATTACACACGACTGAATGGGCGAGATGAGAATCCTGAAGCAGCACGGACTCCGCGTAAGAAATTCTTTTCTATCATTGTTTATATACTTGAGGGATATTGTTGCTGACTATTCTGTCCATAGCGGAAGAGATTGTTCGCTTTATGAATATATGTTTCTCGCACAACGAGGTTAAACATAGCAGCGAGCTGCTTGCACAGGAACAAAAACGTTAAACAGTTAGGGTGGTCAATCTTTGCAAATTCGTGGATACACTATATGAATATTAGGTTCAAGGTTGTATAGTAAGAATAAACAAGGCGTCTGTCTCGGCTAGTATCTTTGAGTCCATACGCAGTATCTTACATAAATACACACAACGTTCGTAGAATTCAATATGCATTCACTCATGACTCATGACCTGGTTGTTTAACTTCTCGCACGAGTTCGGACTTGACGACAGCCCGAGACGCAGACTGACGTGGCCAGAAGGAAGGCCCGGAAGCGGATGAACCGTATCCTATTCGTTGCCAAAACACCGGTATCAAATAGAAAATGTCAACTGGATTCCTGTTGGGGGCTTGTCATTCTCTGGACTGTTAGCTACAGTGGACTGCATACGTTGCGAGAAAATTTGTTGTTCCTTCTGCAATGTGCGTGCGTATGTATCGGCGAAATACAGTCAGTAACAAATCCTTCCCGCGATGTGATCCTGATCCTGCGTTTCAAACCGCCGAACAAGCAGTAAAAAATAGAACGAAAGCCGGAAGTTAGTCTCCATTCGGTTTACCGCAGCCAAACTAGTTATTCATGATCTGCCTGCCAACGATCCTGTTCTTGTCAGAGCTAGCCTGGAAGTGTGTTGCTAGTTAGGGCTTCGGAACGGAAGCGGAATGCGTACGTGGTAACGCTACCATCATGATCCTATGCTCCATATTAACTGCAGGGATGGATGCTCTTATGATTACCATGAATTAATTTACCAACAGAGGATCCTGCAAAAGGTAAATTTTCCGGTCTATTTCGAAATGTCTCACCGGAATCAGCAGACTGTCTACCCAAAGTCTAGAATATTATGCATATATGACAAGTTCCACCCCGTCGGGTGCTTTGATGCTGTTATTTCAATACCAACTGGGCATACCTACACGTAACCTACCGGAGTCGCAACGCAGCCCAATAGACAGAACAGTCTTAGCCGGCTTCATGTAGCATTCCCTTTCCGACTCAATAGGCACGTCGCAGTTATGCAGTGGATAACTAAGGTCATGCAAGTTTCCGAGGTAGTGGCTACAACATGTACCCTACTTCCTCATACGTAGGTGGTGTCAGGGATTAATATGGGCAAAAAAACGTTATTGGCGCGCCAGTCTCTGGGAAGGTATGCCGTGGTGTGATGGTTAATTTAGTTGGAGTTGCCACTGGAAATGACAATAGCCGGTACAATACTCCGTAAGTATTGAAATATTGTTTAGTCATTAATACTAGTAGTATTTCCCTTCCCTTGGGATTTGGCTCGATACTGTAACTTACATCGTTGCATACATGGAAGTGATTCCGAGTTTCGAGCGGCCATGGTGGATTCTATTTTACCAGCTGGCAATTAATGCGGAGTACCAACGGCACGTTCAAAGTTCTAACTTCTTCGTGCATACGAATATAAAATTGCTGTGGAGAGCATGGAGAAACGTTGGGTTTAACCACGTTTGACGACAAAGTGGAAACCGACCCGGAACGGACCGCCCACGCGTTCCAAGGTTGGAGTGGACGGGCCGATCCGCTGCTTTTTTTATACCTCGTATGGAACATGCCAACACTTCCAAGTAATGCTCCGAATATTCAGACCTGTGGATCTCTGTTAAAGTTTCTCCTGACAAAGAATGGTGAACTGGGATTGCGGTGAAGTATGGAGTAAGCTTGGGCGGCCCAGAAAATTACTCCTTTGTTACAGTATATCTCGGATAATCCGACCCCCACGTACATTCGGCTAGCAGCTGCAATTTGGACACTATGTGCAAAACAAATGACTGTGGGTTCCAAAAAGTGTGTTGATGAGATATTGAACAACCGTTTCCATACACAAAGAGTGATAGCGATGGCTTTCTACGCAGTCTCCTTCCGAGTTTGAGAATACTTGCTAGAGGATACGGAGTGTACATCGCTGGCTACAATGAACCACTAACTGTCCGTGAATATGTACTTGAAGGACTGATTTTGTATGAAGACTTGAAACTGGTGTTATACGGTGTCCCCTTGCTAAGGGTGGCGCGAGAGTTGCTTGCACGCCGGAAATGCTCGAGGGATTTTCCCAGAAGTACAGTATGCATTTGTTGATCATAGTGCTACACGGCCTTGCTCCATCAAACCATGATCCGGTCTCCGCGGATACTTGGTTATACATATAGTAAAAACTCATCAGTTTTGTTCATAAAGATGATCAGAAATTCCATTCTTCTCAGTCAGCTAAAGTATATTGTAGATAACTCAAGTTGGCGAACGGACTCCTATTTATTCCATTATGAAATGATTGGTCTTTGGATGCGCCAATGGTGGTTGACCATCAGGCTGTGCAGGCTCAGCCTTGTGTGAATGAACCACAAAGCTGGCCGTCTGCCTTTTTTTCAGATATGTGCTTAACACTTTCAAGACAAGTTCGTTGTTCGATGGTTTTATCCTTCTACGGAAGAGAGTCATTTTGAACCATGGCTCAGTTAGCAAACTTTGCAAACGTTACTTCGATAGTTGGCGCAGCGGACATAGTGATCCGTTCGGCAAAAGAGCTTTACAATTTCGTGGAGCAAGTCGCAGCCGCACCAGAAGACCGTCTTCAACTGAAATCAACCTTGGAAAAAGTCACTGAGACGGTGTCGACAGCTCGGCAGTACGCGGGACAATATCGAGGGTCGTTATACGTCGTGGAAGATGGTCTCAAACCATTACAAGAGCTCGAAAACCTCCTCAAAGATTGCGACTCCGAAATTAATCGGCTCCATGACGTTATCAAAGCCTTTACGCTCGTTCCGAGAACCGTGTTTCAAGATCTTAGACTTCGGTTGGGATATGTCTCGAGAGAAAAGGCAATCAAGACGGCTTGTGACCGACTACAGTGGCAGATGGTGCAGATCATGCTGAATCTACAAGTTGCTAGTGGGTAAGAGCATGTGCATATTCTTAATAAAGGAAATTTGTGTGGCTAACAATCCTACCTGCAGAAAACACGATATCATCCTGCGAGAAAAAGTCGGATCGGTGGATCGGAGTATCGTAAATGTGCTGTCTCATCAAGATAAATGGTTTCAAGACAGCCAACAGGCCCAGATATCATCGACCCGTTTCACGCAGAAAATGATATCGGATCTGGACCACCGTGTTGCCTCCAATCATGAGGTGGTTAACTTTATTGCTGCAAAGATCGACGAGGTATCTCGCCATGTCATGTCGGCACCGAGTACTTTGACGAAAACCCCTGATATCTCGTTCAAAGGCAGAGGTCTGGAATATCTCATCGCGCCGTTGAGCCAAATCTCATTCTATCTTCAGAATATCATTCAACCTCTGGTCCTAGAGAGACGAATGCTGTCGACCCTCGATCGAGATTGGATAGGTACGGAGCTGGCTCATCTGCTCGCATCTGCTCATGAGGCAGCAGCGCGCTCTTTACGGAGGCTTAAGATGCCGAATGTTTTTGAGCATCAGTTTCTATCCTTGATGCCTATGAATTGCGAGACAGATGATATTGGGACTCAAAATATCACGTCAAGTTTCGATGAGCATTTGCCGAAAGCCAGGACAATCGGAACATCTCGATTTCATGCCATAGTTAAAACTGCAGGCGGGTTGCTCACTGTGGAATGCAACAAAAAATATCAAGGTCAGCAAGGATGGAACGAGAGCTATCAATACCTTGAACTACGCTTCCTTTTCTCACCCGCAGCAATCAATGCTACTAAAGGAGAAACAACAGGAGTATTCTTGCTGCTATCTCGGGAGTGGGTACCCATGAATTCGTTGCCGAAATTAACACGTTTTATTCGTGAAGTGAATGTGGTTCCTCTAAAATCGAAAGCCTTTCGATGTGTGCTACGAAATGATGTCGCAGGCTTACGGCGACTCTTTGCAGCCAGGGAGGCCTCGCCATTTGACTATGATGAAGCTGGGCGCTCACTTCTTTGCGTATGTCACCCATGTCAGATCCTCCTAAACTTTTTTTTATTTCTGGTTTTCAACTAACTTGGTGCAGTGGGCTGCTTTATCTCTTCAACTTGAATGTGTTGAGCTGCTCCTGGAACAAGGTGCAAATTCCGACAATTGTCACCTTGGAGTATCGTACGTATAAAAATTCTAGTCATTTGCTTTGATATTTTCTTTTGCTTATAAACTTTCAATTCTAGCGCATTCACAGATCTGTCGTGTACGATCCGGCAGTGCCTAGTAACCAATTACTTAACTCTCAAAATGTTTTATCCTACTATTCGAGAGCGTCTACCCTTGACTGAAAAGACAATTGCACAAGCCATTGGTGCCGACTGGAGGAGTAAATTGGACAATGTATGCGAGAAACTACAGCAAGCGTCTGAGCATCGAGACTATCTATTAAGACTGGCGAGGATACTCCACCGAAAAGGTCAAAACGAGACAGTTGATTTAGACATTATGGACGACATTGAGCTCGAAGAATTACGCAAGTGGCAGAATAATTTTCCTACGACGGAGGATGTCCGCATAGGGATTCGGCTTTTGAATTTGGAAACTGGATTGTCCCACCGGAGAACGGCGTGATATGAAAGTTCCGAGGCCATCGGCTTTTGGGAAAGATGAATGATATAAACTAGTTCGAAATGCTTCACAGATGCTCTAACGTGAAGCCAAATAGACAATTATGATATAATTTGGCTTCAAGTACCGAAAGAATCAGGGCTGTTCAATCCAGCCTGGTTTATATAAGCTGATGGGAATAGAAGGCAAGGGCGGTTTCCTAATCGGGCACCACCATGTGACCTTCCTTATAAGACTTCCCACAATGCAGATTTATCTTCCCTCTTACACACTCGTGAGAGCTTCCATACGATCTTGTGTCATCACAGAAACCCATGACTACGAGGTGCACTTGCTATGAAGTGGCTGGGAATCCGCTTCGTGAGAAATGCTGATATGGTATTGATTTATACCCATAACTTCTTGGAGGCCAAACTAACGCTCTTGTCTATTTCCTAGCAACGGCGAAATACATATTTTCGATGTTCCCTAAGCAGGTCATAGTTACGTGTGTTGGAGCCTACGGGCGTCGGGCGTCTGCCTGATGCCTCTTCCCATGAAGAGCCTTCCTCTTTCTTACAAAATACTTTAACAAACAAAGGCCAACCGACAGTTCTTCAGTCGTTACACATTCACAATGCCAGTTTCTTTGTTGTGACGGATACGCAATTCTCTGAACTCGCTGATCCAGATCGACCCCGGCTTATCAAGGAAGTCTGGTCATTGGTTCATAAAGACAATGGAATAACCACTATTCCACCTGCGTCGAACCACTTCTTATGGATGTGTGACATCAAATGTCTCCAACGAATCATCGATGATTTGAAGGTACAACCGACAGACAACGAAGACCGACAACGGCGTGCCTGGTGGCTCTGTGCTCTCTTAGACATTCCAGATCGGCTTAGCGATGAAGTTATCAAACCTTGTAAGTGATAATTGACATTCAAATTATACTCACTGTACTCATGACTCAATAGGGCTCATAGGAACGTCTACTAAATCCGTCCAAAGCAGCAACAATGAGGCAGCTGACGAGGTATGTTATATTTCATATCACCATCATACTTTTACTGGCCAGGTGCTAATACTTTCATAGGCCTACATACGTGACATGCTTTGCGTCATCAAAAAAGGTCCGTCGTGCAGACCTATTCTAGAAGCTGCTCACATCTACCCTTGCAGCATGAACAACGCCCTGTCCACGGAGAGATCACTGTTTTGGGAATACCTCGAAGTTTTCTGGCCGAAAGAACAAGTGCATGCTTGGAAGGCTCTACTTAGCACCCACCATCAAAGTGAATTCATTCAGAATATGGTCACCATGAACTCTGAGGTACACGATGCTTAGAATGCTTGCTACTTTGCCTTAAAACCTGAGAGACTTAGTCCCGATAGAACCCAGATGGACGTGCAATTCTTTTGGCTTCGACAGGGTCTAGAAGGAGATAGGCCTATGATGGAAGAGCAATGCAGTACTAAGCCCGACTTTCCATCTAACTTGCCTTATGGTCCTCATGGGCTCAATTTTTATCGCAATAATGGCAAAGTCATCAAGTCGGGGGATGTAATTACGTTGTATACTTGTGATCCTGTTCACTCACCTCTGCCGAGTTTCGAATTGCTCGAGATGCGATACCATCTCACACGGATTGGAGCACTAATGGGTGGCGCTGAATATTTGGAAGGAATCCTTGGCGAGGGCGAGAACGAGGACGAGGACGAGGACAGTGACGAGGAGCGTGGCTTTGGTTTGATCGATTAGTTACTGACCGCTACTTTGTCGGCCATCGATAGCATATTGCTTGTATACCAACTACTGTGTTTTCTCATTGAGGGATCCATCGCAACCGGATCAATGATGCAACTTTTGAGGAAATTGCAACCGATCAAGATCCTGAAAATACTGCCATGATCTCACATGCGATTTGAGGGCCTATGTTGAGAGTGTGAAGAAGTCCAAAATATGAAAAGTCCGTTGCAGCCATCGCGCAAAACAGCCAAACATCAGAATCTGTCACGGATCTTGGACTAGCTGTTAAACCGCAGCTTTGGGCTGCACACAGCATCCTAGGCTCAAGTCCAGCCTCGACTGATGGTGTTGCTACTGGATATCTAGAAATTGGAGATGCACCACAAGATTTTGTGGTCCGACTAGTAGCTATTTGAAGCTACCCAATTCCGCAAGGATTGGCTATAGGAACTCTGTACTATCGACAAAGCGGTGGGATAACAATTAACTTGCGCGTCCAATCTATTAGCGATTAAGGGACGCTCGGAGTACAGTGGACTGAGAAAAGTGTCAATACTCTCCCCTGTACACCATGCTGTCTTCGGATGTAGTTGGTGAGCTCCCGAAAGGGTGTCGAGACATTTGTCCAGGAACTGTACTTACCTTGGTCACTGTAGCTTATGAATGGAGTCTTGATCGGCAGGCTTAGGTAGTCCATATTAAGCAATTATTTCTTCCAATTCTAGCAGTCCATGATGTTCTGAATCTCCAAAAGCCCAATTGAAGCTACTTTGTATAGTAAAGGTTCAGGAAGGACATATATACGCAGCCGAGGTTTTGGTTCTACACCTACATTATGTGACTATTTATCTCCTGAACAGGGAGGGATAATTGACTCTCTCGTTCGAGTTATTTTGTTGTTATCAGGAACATAGCTCTGTGAAATGTGAATTTGGGTAGTAGGAATCGTTACCGAAACCCTAACTCATCATACCAATGCTAATTCTACCTATACGACAGTACTACTCTCATCTTTTCTATCATTTTGGAACGAAGGTTGGTCACAACGGACTCCATTTAACAAATACATTTCCCTAGCTAGACACTGGCTGACTTAAACAATCTAGATACACTAGTTTTCCAAAGTAAATAGGTACAATGTTTCAAAAACCATCATCCCGTAGCCGCCACAAAAATAATCGTCCTGAATCGTTCCTGGTCGCTCCTAAGAATAGACCAAAAAGGCCAATAGAAATCATACACCAAGTTCGACACAAAGGAGCCGAAAGATAACCAAGGGAGGCTCAATAGAAATAACGTTTTCTTTTTTTGGAAACGCGGCTGTTATGGTCATTTGCTTTCATGGACCCCGCTTGATTGCAACCTTGACATAGGATGTATCGAATGTGGTTTGGGCGTTCATACCCTAGCTTCTGAAAATCGGGAATTTGCTCCATAGGTTTGATTTCTTTTAGATCGATACAGTCAATGCAATAAGACCTCGGGCACTTGGCGCAAGTGAATAGAAGACCACCGGCATTACTTGCTGTTTTGTTGCATATGGCACAATGATGTTTCGGGCATACGGTGCTCGACAATAGACTGGTGCCTTGTTTCTGAGAATCCCTCGGCCGGTCGACACATTTCTCATGAAAAACGTTTGGACAGTGAAGACACTTTGCCAAATTGCGTGTCTTTCCGCACACCATGCATGCCTATTTGGGTTGTTAGTAATGGGTTTTATCGCCAGATAAATCAAATCAAAGCGTAGACATGGATTTGCTTGTTCAAAAAAATATTGAGCATGATGGCTGGTTGGGTAACTGACCTTCAGATGTTTCATTTCAATTTTTGGCGGTCTCTCGGCGACCGTGGGGGAGGTCAATGTTGGCACTGCCTCCCATGGTTTGCACAACGTTGAGTCCTTGCTGACGAAATATCCAATTTCGTCATCGTAAACCACGCGGCGTTTGTTTATGCGTCTTTCTGCACGGCTCAAGTCTACAGGGATGTCGTTTGTTGGAAGGGGGCGCCGAAAGATTTTGCCATCAAATAGACGAGTCTCGATTCTTCCACTTCGAGATAGCCATTGTTTTTCATCTTCCTCGAGATGGGCACGTCCTGGGGTCGACGGCGACGGTGGAGGAGATGGGAGGTCTCCGACATCCTCAGAATGAATTCCTGTGCACAACTCTAAAAGAGATTCCCATTTCATTTTTAGGAGCTGTTCTGGGTAAGCAGTTTCCACAGAAACAGCCATACGGCTGCGATGGATGAGATTCATGATGAGAGTGGCATCTGACGCTACGATTTCGGAACCCGCAGCGTTTGACATATTATCCATGACTTTCGAAGCCAAGTAGATCTTCTTGTCCATTCGGTGTATCATCTGGTATTCAACCGATTCACGTGTGCAGAGCTTGTAGACGGTCACCGCCTTCTCCTGACCAATCCTGTGTGCTCTAGCCTCAGCTTGGGCTGTGACCTGAGGATTGAAATCAAGGTCAAGAAAAACGATGACTTCCGCGGCGGTAAGCGTGATACCTTCCCCTCCCGCCCGTGTTGCCATTATAAATACCTGATACTCGGCGAGTTCCATAAATCGATGAATATTCCACTTTCTGAGGGCGAAGCAAGTCCGACCGTCAAGCCGGACGGATTTAATACCCATTTGTTCTAGAACAGTCTCGCAGCAATTGAGCGCATAGTCAAATCCGGAGAATATGAGCATCTTTTTCTTGTTTTTATTTACCTCTTGTTCGAGAAGTCTTCTGAGAAAAATAAACTTTGAGGAGCCGCTGATCAATGTTGCCATGCTGATGGAGTCTTCCTCGGGTATCTGGTCCTGCACGAGTAACGGGTGTACGCATATCTGCCTGGATGTCAATATTGGATTGAGATAGGATCTAGAACTAATATTGATTGACTCACCTTCCGAAGCTCCATGAGAATATTCAAAATTGAGCGGCTTGCCTTACTACTGGGCGCAGCTTGACTTTCGAAATATGGAAAATTCTCACTCCCAGGACTAGCAGGAGGAGTTTCAAGAATATGGCGACCGGCCGTGCCCTCCATACCATCAGTCACGCCGGTGAGTACTTCCAAATACAGGCGCTTTTGGCATTCAGTTAATGGCAAATGAACAATTACCTCCTTCTTCGGAGGTATTTCGAGACCTGCTGCAGTCGATTCCTTTAGTCGGCGGAGCATGATCACTTTGAGGAAATTCTTCAGGTCTTCGACGAAGACACCATCAACCTTTCCCTCTCCAAGGAGAAAGGCCTCTTTGAAAGATGGCAGAGTCTCTCTGACGAAGACATTGGGGTATAACCAATTTAGTATAGCCCATGTTTCACCGAGGTCGTTTTGGATGGGAGTGCTGTGGACAGGCTGATGTTAGATTTGAATATACAGATGTGTGAACAAGTTTCACGCGATACTTACCCGGTGAGAATAATGCGCTGTTCTGTTTTAAGTTTTTGAACTGACGCTGCAATCTTTGTTGTCGAGTTCTTAATGCGGTGTCCTTCATCCAGAACAGCAGATCTCCAACAGGCCATTCGTACCAGGCGGTAGGTATCATTGACTAAAGTTTCATATGTCGTGAGGACGATGTCGGCTTCTAGAGATGCACATCAGTTTCGCGAAACAAGTGACTTCGAGGGGAGGAGAAATATCAAAGATACCTTTATTTCTGACTTGTTTGCTGATGATTTGACGCTGTTTATCATCTCCATTGTATTGAACGGCTTTCATGTCGGTCCATTTCGCAATCTCTGATCCCCAACTGCCAATGACACTCAGGGGGCAGATCACTAAAAAGGGCCTTTGATCGTCGGTCTCGGTGTCCATGACTAGTTGGGAAAAAGAGAGAACTTGAAGTGTTTTGCCCAGACCCATTTCGTCGGCCAGAATGCCATGGCCATCATTTTTTCTTAGGTGCTGCAGAAACGCGACCCCCTCAAGCTGATGGGGTTTCAGCTTTGCTTTGATACTGTTATCAAGGACAATCAGTAACCTGAAAATTTCTTGCGGGGTTGAATGACTGAAACAAACCTTGTAGGTTGTTCTCTAAGGACGTTGTATTTGGTCGTCCCGATATTTTCTACCTCATCGTCCTTCAATTTCTGAGCGACCTTGCTATCGCCAAGCAGAGGAAGAATCAAAGATCTATGGGTCAATATCCAACGACTGAAGTGCGTCGTGGATTTCGGATTTCCACTGCGAAACATCGGTTCTGTAGACTAGTCAGCGAGGCCTGTAAGACATAATTCGCGGAATTAGTGATATACCTGCGCCAGCACTCGTTAAGCTTGTCATCTTTGGAAACATGCTTTACTCGAGATGATTGGATTGACCAGGAGAAAGCTCTTCTCCGCGATTGGTCTCTCAGCCAAGGTGAATGAGGAGGAAAACCAATCAGCCGTGAAGCTCCAAGAGAGACGAAGATGGAGGAGACGAAGGGATCTGTAGTCTTGAATTGGGGAGGAAGATCCATCATCTAGACGAAATCCTGTCTCATGTCAAGCAAACGCCCCACCGGCATCTCTCGAGGTCCGGAGCTCCGTCTTTGTCAACACTGGATGGGTCCATATCACTCAAAGTCATGTGAGTGAGGTGGGCAAAGTGTCTCGTAGATAGACGAGATCTTGGGTACCCGACTTGGTTTCAGATTGACGACGTTGGGCACGATGTATCATTGCGAGTGAGTAGATTCGGTAATCTAGATTGAACCATGAAGAGATATGGAACGTCCCCGGGCATCGTTACTTCAGCTTCGTGTGAGTTCGTAGTAAAGTCAAGCTTCTGATAGAGATATTGAGCTATATTCAATTTGTATGTAAGATAGAGCTAAAGTCAAGCTCATAGAGCAACGGATTGTCAAAGCATTCCCATAGCGGTATTCTGACGGACATGCAAGCCACCTCTTATCGAGTCAATACTCGAAAATATGCACGTATATTAGGATCCGGTCAACCGCCTCACTAAGCGAGGGTCAAGTAGATCTAGCCCGATCACATGTTTCAAAAGAAGACTGGAAGCAGATAAGGGTTAGCGAAGATTTGGCAGAGAGCCACATGGAAACAAAGGCATAGTGAGGTCATGGGGAAATGGGGAGGCTGGGAGCAAACGAACCTGTCTCAGATATTGTGGGGACCCCGCAATTTCCAGGATAAGATGAAGCTGATAGAGAGGAAGATGAGATTAGGACAAAGAGATGAGCTGGTGGTGAGCTTGGCAAGCACGTGAAACTTGACTGACGGATTGCCAAATCGGGAAGTCGAGGAGCTTCATGCAAGGCGTCATGTGATTGGTTTGTTTCATGTTGAAACATGAGCAAACAAAGAAAGAGGGATGACTTGCGCTATCCGGTGGTTGTAGGTTTTACGAAGCATTGATTCTTGGAAGCTTGTTGAGACCAGGATGTCCGGATTGCCAAGTCGAGAATGCCCACGAGGAACCCAGTTTGTGAAACAGAAAAATTGTCTTCGCGAGTAAAACTAGGTGATGTCTATCAGAGATAGTCGAGGTTCCTCCATTTGAACTTCTTATTCGCACGGTCAACGGGCCTATTCTCGAATTGACTACCATGTATCTCAAACACAAAATCTTTAGCTTGTCCTTCTTCAATTTTGCCGTCTTTGGCATCATCTCTGGGTTGCTTTGGAGTCGAAGGAATGGTAAATCGAAAGACCGTCTGTTCTTTGGGTATGGCTAGAGGAAACAGTATGCAATTAGAAGCATAGTACTTGCAAGTAAGATAAGAGGATAACATACTCTTGACAACATCCTTGTCCGTAACAATGACAAAAGTAAACTTGGTGTCCTTGACCACAATCCCTTTGGAGCCTACCCTGCCTGCAGATCGGCTTCGCACAACCTCAATCTCGGCACCATGGTAATCAGCGCTGACTAGTTTACTACCTTGGCTCAGGGCAGTTATCGGAGGCGTAGGTTTGTTTGTGTTTGGTAGTTCTTCTATTCCCAAGAGCTCCTGCATATATTCCACCCACATGTCATGCAGACCTTTGAACACTTCGTACTTGCATTCTTCGTTGGGGATGTCGTAGATACCGGAGATGCGCTTTTGACGCGCGGAGAGCGGTTGGGGTTTTTGCTTGCGGTAGAAATATTCCTTTTTGCGAAGGCGATGGAGGCGTCGTCGCGATCGATTGTCTGCTGGTGTGGGAGATGTCGGGCGGAGAAAGAGTGGTTTTTGTTTGATGCGCTCTGTAAAAAGTTGGTCTGTTGTGTCGGGTGAATGCGCGCGCGAGAGCAGCTCGTGGGCTATGTGAGGTTTTGGAGCAGCCATTTTGCAGTATCGCCTGTAGAATCAAGTCGTCAAAAAGCAAAATATTTGATGCGATATCGAAGTTGCTTCGGCATGAAGCTAAGATAAACGGAAAGAGGTGGGGCCATATAACCCTAACCCTAGACCGCTCCTTCCCTTGGTTTTCCATCGTCCGACATCAGATACTCTTCTCTGTCCATTTTAGACCTGTCCTTCCACTTGAAAATTGGTATTCCAAGTGGATAGAACGAATAAGGACGAGTCCAGATACCAAGAAACGACTATAAAGAAACTCCTAGAAAGAAACGCCGTGCACGCTGTAACTGGCTAGGTAAGGACGAAGCTTGAAGCTTCCTCCTCTCGCCTGCCGCAGCACACGGTAATAAGGCTCATGAACCACTGGAGAAATCTACCACTTAAAGATCAAAGTCTTAATTCGAAATCGTTCAGGGCAAAAAGCGCATTGGCAGATGCCACGTAAATCAGCCGATCTAATGCCTCGGATGAACGAACCCCGCATGGAGCTTCTGACAATGAGGATCATCTCTTTGAAACCGACACTTCGAGATTTCTAGTGAACAAGTTATTCCCAGACCATCCAAAAACTTGGCATTTTGAACTACAGCACAGTCAAAATGGCTGATGACGGTTTCCCATTGCTACCCCCATTCCCTGATGACATACCAACTGTGCCGCTGGATCGTCTATCTCTTGCCAAACTGCTGAAACACGACAGTGAAGAATACCATAAATTCTGTCGAGCTTGCGAGGATATTGGATTTTTCTACTTGGACCTCCGTGACGAAGAACAGGGAGAAGAACTGCTTTTGGATGCCAATGAGCTGTTCAGCATCAGCGAGAAATTGTTTGCGCTCGACGTCCGGGAGAAGTCAAAGTATGATCGCAGTACGAAGAAGTCGTATTACGGCTACAAGCCTGACGGGGCTACGACGGTTGATGAGAAAGGAAATCTTGACAGAGTTGAGTTTTACAATGTGAGTTTCTGTCACCGCCATATCTCATGAGGCATTGTCATGATCTAACAATTATATCCCCATCGCATACAGATTGCCAAAGATGATGTGCTAGGACACATGGAACCCCTTTCCCAGCCGGATGTTATCGAAAACAATAGATTAAAACTCAAGTCCTTTGCCACTCAGGCACATGGCATCGTGAGACTGGTCCTCGACCTCCTGAACGAGCATTTGCAGCTCCCTGCATCCACCCTTGCAAATATGCATCGCATCGACCACCAGAGCGGCGATCAGATCCGTATGACTAGGTCTCCGCCACAGCCGAAGACAGATGACCAAATTCCGCGACTACATGGGCATACCGATTACGGCAGTGTCACTGTGCTTTTCAATCGACTGGGTGGCCTTCAGGTCCTGCCGCCGGGTAAAGACGCAGAGTGGAAATGGGTCAAACCTCTCGCCGGTCATGCCATTATAAACCTAGGCGATGCTTTGGTCAAATTCACTAATGGACTACTGCGCTCGAACATACATAGGGTGACGTCTCCTCCAGGTGCACAGGCAGATATCACGAGGTATAGTTTGGTCTACTTTGCTCGACCGGAGGATAATGTTCTCTTGAAGAGACTTTCGGGGTCAGCTGTAATTCCGCCTTTGCCTACTGGTGCGGTCGAGGAGGATGTCAATAGCAAGGACTGGATTATACGTCGTGCGTTGGGTTTGCGTACGAATCTTCACGAAAAGGTGGATTTTGAGAGTAGTTTGGGAACAGAGCAGATCAGTCAACGTATCAAGGTATGACTAGTTTGTCTTAAATTGCTTTATGAATGAACTCGAATCTGAAATATTTGATCTTTCCATTAACTAAAGGCACAGTGCCCGTCAAGACGTGGCAGATAATCTATAGCTGTACAGATTACACTTAATACCTATATTTTCATAACAGTATCAAATCGCTCAAGGCATACGCCGAGCTGAAACCCCATCAATGGTTGGGATGATATTGGGGTGTGAGGTATGATAATACAACCTCCATTGGACGTCGAACTCCCGTTGACGACAAAAAAATACTACTTGTTTGGGTGGATGGCCATAATACTTTCACATACCCGCCCATTCGATGCTAAATGTACGAACCTCGGAAGAGGGTTTTTCTGGTTCAGTAGCGTAACCAAGGAGGTATCCCTTCTTGACTCCAGTTCCAAGTCGACCACCAGATACAATTTCCATTAGGTCAATCTCCTCGTCCTTTTCGTACCCATATACTAAAAAGTGTGAGTGAAAACGTAGTGGATCACCTGGGTAGGCCACGTATTGACATCCGAATCTCAACCCGGGAGACAGGAAGTATCCATGCGAATGAAGGTGAGCAAAGACTGGATAGGAGGCAGGTACTTCTGGTACAGGCATGGTGTATTCTGCAGGGGGCTGAGAAGGCAATAGAGGAAATGTAGTCGCAGGTGTTATGCTTATCGATGATGAGTGTACGTTAGAGCTTGAGGTTGACATGGAACTGCCTGGCCGTGTAGACGATTCGAAAAGAAAGTCGTCCTCGGCATTTTCTGCATCTACTGTCTGGGATGGAGACGATTTCGCATTTCTCTTCTGCGCCAGTTTCCTCAAAGTCTGTTCACGCTGTTGCTCTTTCTTTCCAGAGATGGCCAGGGATACATTATGAGCTTCTCTATCCAGGTCCCGGAGATACTTGCGCTTGTCTTCTTCTAGTAATGACCGCATGGCATCGTTGTGGTATTTCTTGTCATCGATAACTCGTGCCACTCCTTTGTCAACCAGGAGTCTTGCTTCCTCGGGCATGAGCTGCAAGGGTACGCCAAGGAAAACATTTTGCTGTGGTGCTTGAGGCAAGGTTCCCATCAACACACCGCATATGTTATGTTCCCTTCTCAAATATGTGACAGCATCGGACGAGAAGATGAGATAGCGGCCGGCCACGAGGGAGATGGGAATAGGAAGTGGCACTTCTGCAGCCATTGTGGGCGATCAGGCGCTACCTTCAAACATTGTTAGCAAATGCGTGAAAGCGATGCGTAATATATAATAAAAAAAGATATAATATAGTGAGGTTGTCGGTATCATTAAAAAATACGTTTCTCAGTCACGTAGTGCTCTTTGATGAGATTATAACGAGCTTCAGGGGATTGACAGATTTTGTATGGAAATAATCATATTGACAAACAGGAGTGTATGAGTGGAAAAAGGATAATAAACTTACGTTTTATCATGAGAGGAGTCCCCAGCAAGCCAGGGAGAGTGCATTGTTGAGGTTGATGAGTATTTGGAGAAGAAGAAAAAAAAAGTGGTGGGAGCGGAGAACCGAGAACTTGAGAAGAAATAAGAGTGGCACTAAGCCTATTTAGGACGCGCAGCTCGAGGCATCTTCCGCGCCGACTGCAAAACATTCGCTTCTTATTCTACTTATTTCTTTCATGACACAGAGCTCAAACTATTCTTGATTGGCCTCTCTAGCACTTATTTCATAAATCATGGATTTCTGGGTAGTGATGATATTATTCGTCATCTTTCCCCTGTTACTGATAATAGGTTAGTTTGCGTGCTTCATCCCTTCGAATTGTCACATTCTTACATTCAAGCAGTCTGGTTTGCTCTCTCATCCTGTCTAGGCGACGGACTCAGAAACCGCATTCGAGGGACGTCTCGCGATGGTTCGGACCCATACGGCAGAGCGTACCTGCGCACAATGACCTTCACCGGCCCTGCCATGTCGGAGCAGATCGAATTGGATGACATGTATCGAGAAGAACAGTACGAAGACGAAGACGAGCGTGACCGCTAAGCACCCAATTAATTATCGGCATACAATCAAAACTCAAGATCGGCCTTTTTGGGCATTTTATTGTCGCTAGCGGCCTGCTGCTGTGCCTCGTTGTCTCCTTCAGCCGGAGGCAGACTAAATGGCTTGATCTCGAACTTTCGTCGACTCAACGTGAAGGCCCAGTCTTCTCCGATTTTTTGGTCGCTACCGCCCCCACGCTCGTGCAATACAGGGAGCTTGTGTGTCTTGAGCATTCCCTGGGGTGGCTCTTCATGCGCTGTTGCTGCGCCTGAGGTGGCTATGGCGTCGGATGAATGAGGAAACGGGCACAATTCGACCACTCCGTCGCATAAAATTTCTACCCACCGGATAAGCCCGGAGGATCTTGGATAAAGTGATAGCGGAATTGTGATCATGGCGGTTATATTTTGAGAAGTCTGTGACAGGAGCGCTCGGAGGGAGTGTATAAATTGAAGTAGATATTCAGGTTGGCCGGCGTCCGGAGGGTACACGGCAGGATTGAGGAGGGACGGGATCACAATTCGGTGTACCGTGTTTGGGGGACTATTAGCAATTGCGAGCTGTAGGCTTTGCGTGATCGACAACAATGGCGATCCCCTTCGAGGTGCAAGAGGTATATAGTTCACGGTAGCCAACGATGGATGGGTGAGTCTTTTGGTCAAATCAAAAGCATGGCAGAACGCTTCTTGCTTCGTACTACCACTGCTCGCTGTGGAAGCCGTAGTATTATTCGTCGTATTGGCAGGTGCTGCTAGGAGGAAGGAGTCAGCATATTGCAACATTCTAGCTTCAGGGCATATTCACCTCGTGCGCCTGCAACTCCTGTCCCAAATTCTCCGAGCCGCTCATATCTCCAAGCAATTTTCATCTTCTCCTCTCTCCGCCTGTCAATTTTGTCATCCGCAGAGTCCGCAGCTCCTATGACTGCCGGAAGTGTCCTGCCCCATTGTTCTCCCAGACCGACGACATGCACTTTGTGCTCTTGAACCACACCTTCTGCAGCATAATAACGTAGCAATGCACCTGCAAAATCCGTGGTCCCGTTCTCTTCTATAAGCAGAATTTTTCCGAGTGGTAATCCAGCATGACCAGCCAGTAAATTGTCTAGAGAACGAGACCCAGTTGACGTTGTTGCACGCCCATCATCTGGAGATGGCCGCACTCCAGGAAGAGTCGCGGTTACCGGCGTAGCAACAGTCTGCGAGGCAGAAGGGGTCTGTGCCGTAACCTGGTTAGGCCCAGTTGAAATGCCAATATTCCGCTTGCGAAAGGACATTGTGCCGATGTCTATTCAATCGTGAAATAATTTTTTGCAACGAAGCTTGAGAATTTTATAGAGCGGTCTTCCGAATTGCAGCCAATGACAATGCGGGGCAGCTCCGTTGACGCTAAGACCGAGGCGGGAAGAAGAAAAAAAAATAGCTTCGTCGTTCAACTTCACGGGTCGTTGAACAACGTCAACCAACTTGAACGAAGCCGCATTCTTTCACCGCGCCAATTCAATTTGCCTGCGCTTGCGACCTTGAAGATTTTTTTAATACACCTACCAGCCCTACACATATACCACCAAATAAGCCGTCGCATTTCTGCTCGTTCGCTCTCGACATCGTCACCATGTCGGACTCGCAATTATTCGAAGACACATTCACCATCAAATCAATAAACTCTCAGAAATACGATCGCGTATCTCGCATCAGCTGCACCTCTCACGACAATCTTACGACATTTACGCTAGATGTGAACACAGAGCTGTACCCTTGCATGGTGGGCGAAACGCTTTCATTGGCCATGGCGTCGACCCTCTCTTTGGATGGAAAAAACGAGGATGCTTCTGGAGCAGGTCGCGGTGGCTGGAGAGATGTAGGCATGGGCGAGCACACACTCGCCAACGAGTATGACTATGTCTGCCATGGCAAGGTTTATCGTTTCGAGGACGGCTCTATTGAAGGAAACATGTACGTTTGTCCGAAGCTTCTTCATCCTTCACCATCTCCTTCGTATCCAGGCTAACAATTTTCTTTTTCTAGGTCTTGTTTTGCGTCTTTTGGCGGACTCTTACTCTACATGGATGGCCCATACAACAAGCTTATGCCCCTAAGAGTCGACTACCTTTACCTTCTCCTCAAGAAATAAATTTATTGAATCTCTGCGGGGAGGTATTTTTTCGTCGGTCAAGGAGATATCCGGGAAAATAAGGTCTTCCAGACAAGAGAATCTGCATCAGCGTCGGCGTTTTTAATGGTGATTTGGGAATATTACTGCGAGAAAGAATAAAGCCTCAAGGTGGAAATGGACCGCAGGAAATAATACACACACAACATAGCCATCATAGATTCTAGGATATCAAAGTCTATTTGAAAACAAATCTTGCTTTTGGAAATGGTAAGCGCCGATGCATTCTGGCCTCGATCTCCAAATAATCAGGTTCGTTCTCCGGAGTTAGTATGCCATGGCGCATCAAGAAATCGATGATTACTACGGCGCAATTGGGCTTCCATTCGCCCTGCTTCAGCGATTCCCTGACTTCATCCACTGTCCAAAGACGGAAATCTTCAACTTCACTGTCGCACGGCTTCACCTCGTGGCTTGCATCCAGTTTGATGTCGTAGACATATTCTATTTCAGGTTGTAGCAATCCAGTCTCACCGCCGGCGCGAGCATCTCGAACATAGAAATAGGTCATTACTCCGACTGGTCGTGCGCATTGCTCAAAGACAGCCGCCGGTATCGAGGCCTCTTCAGCAGCTTCACGAATAGCACATGCGTATGGGTGTTCGCCAGTACTCATTCCTCCAGCTGCAGTGTTGTCCAGCATATTGGGGAAAGTTTGCTTCGTCTTGGAACGTCGAGCTACCCATAGCTTCAGGCCCTCCTCGTCTTCAATGTAGCCTGTCATGTGGACGCCATAGCTAATAATGCCAAAGAGCGGACTGGCACATCGCTCCATTTCCAGTAGGAAATGCCCACCCGGTGCGTAAATGGGGTACATCTCATGGCGCCATCCCTTCAGAACTTCAAAAGTTTCTCGACGCACAGCCTCGGCTAGCAAGCGAGACATAATTTCACTGCGAACCTCGGGTTTTGCATCTGGCTCCGCCGTCAACGTGACGGTGCGAGACGTGGAATCAACATTCCAATCATTCTCCAGCCAGTGAAACTTTTCTACAATATTGTTCGGGATATATCCCAGAACGGCATCGCATCCATTGACTTTGAAGGCATGGTAGTTGCGGATGTGACTCTTATAAAACTCGGGGTCATCGTCATAATAAGGGAAGCTTTATGAGAGAAAAAGGCCATAGCAACTTCATATTAGCCACGGTATGTCAAGGATAGGGTTGAGTATCGAGGACAACACACTTATCGCATTCCTGGATCAACTGAAGATTCGATTTGGCGGGCATGTCTGTTCTCGGGTATGTAGTAATGTGCTGGGTCTGAATAGTGCTGGAAAGTGCTATATTTTGTCCATGAAAGAGAGAAGATATGTGCAATGAATTTATATCAACAAAACAATAAAATGTCAAATGCGCCTTCCTGGGCTGAGTTTCTATGCCTTGTCGGCCGCAGCCTGCAAGTTATTGCCGCTAGTGGAGTGGCTTGCCTAAGGCTCGCACCTTCTATCTAATCGATAAGGGAGAGGCCCGGCCGCAGCTGCCCCTCCGAATGTTCTACGCCGTTCTTAGCGGTGCTGTCGTCACAGGGCAAAAAAGTATTCGTTCAGTCTAGTCATGCGCAGCTTCAATTCTTCTTTGCACAGCATGGAATAATGGGACACATCAAGTACAAGTTCCGCCTTTGACTCAGTTACAGACTATGAAAGCTCTTGTCGGCTGCGCATTGCATCATTCATTTGTTCTTTAATTTGGAGTCCCGCATCAAGCCTGAATCCGCAGCACTGAAACAATTTAGCCGCGTGCCAATTGCTCCTCCGAGGCAAATCTTTGAGGGGAACAAGCGAAATAAAAAAGGGAGAAATATTGGGCACGCGACCTCGGGGCGCAGCGCAAGGAGATGTTCTCAGTCGTCATACCAGGCAGACCGTGTGTCACAGACATCACTGCCGTAGACGCTCAACCTGGCATTCAGCCTACAAAATTCGCATTCACATTCCCCGCGGCACCTAAATTCAATCATCTCGTCGTCTTCTTCCTCCCCGGAACGGTACTGCCTCCTGACACAGCCGCAGCAATCTATCTCCAAACCCCGAACTCGAAAATCACGCCCAATGGACCCGAATTCCAATTTCTCGGCGCAATTGGCAACGAAAAGCCGTCTGCAATATTCAAAGTTGGATCAGGAACGCAGTCGGCAAATACAGGGGTGGCACAGGATGATGAAATGCTAGACGAGGGCGTCAATGCAGCCACTGGCCAAGTCACGCTGGGTATCTCAATAGAACCCGTGCAGAATGTTGCGGCACAAATGGCGGCATTGGATGCTTCGCGCGGACAGGGCTCGTCAGCTCTTGTGCGACTCCCACCCCCACAGAAACAAATAACGACAAAGGTGCTTGCCCAAAGGGTTATCGGGAATGCGTTCAATTTTCTGGCTAGTTTTGCGGAATCAGACCCAAATAAGAGAGGCGAACAAGTCGTTCCTCTGAAAAGCTTTAGAGATTGGTGGACCAAGTTTGAACGGCGAATCGACATGGATCCGACCTTCCTAGAACGAGAAGATCCCAGTCAGTCATAGGCCATAGATACGCCCAACTCCAGCGCCAATTAACGTTGGCACATTCATGAGGGTTACGGTTAGTGTTAAACAGACGTTTCCATGTCCATTCGTTTCTGATTGTGGTACCTGGCTTCGGTCTCGGACGTCTGTTTTAGCAACTCCGGCAACCTCTTTCGGACCTCTTCGGTCCTCGGTGCCCACCGAGTGGCTTCCTTACGACCCTTGCGAGCTGCTTGAGTCTCTTCCTCGATGTCAGGTGTCGGTATCAACTCGATATCTCCATGAGTGACAGAAAAAAGGCGCTCAGTACCGTTCAGATGGTCGTCAGCCTAGCCTCAGCTGATGTTCTGTTCAAAATCGTCATTGTATAATATCTAGTCTAGTCTATATATATATGGGTGCCCAGACAATTCAAAATGTAAAAAATATATTCCACGAAGGCTCTTCTGCTGTAATCCTTAGTCCTCAAGCAGAAATTTCAAGAAGGCAGCCCCAATGCCAACGCCGTCATGTTCGTTTCCTGCCCTTGAAATCGCGTCCTTAGATTCTTCGGCCGAGAAGACCCCGGACTGAGTACGAAAAGTGACGACTGCCGAGACAATCTCGCCGTTGAACTCGGGGTGTCCTTGGACAGAAATCAACTTTCGCGCGGCATACATGCCTTGAACGGCACAGCGAGGGGAGGAACCGAGTGAGATGACCTCTTTGGGGTATGCTGCCACAATGTCCTTGTGCATTTGGTGTATCCTCTGCAAATTGATTAATACGACATGGCCAATCAATCAATAAAAAGAAATTACTTACAAGTTTATCTTTTCCGAATATCTCTTTGCCCTTCTCAGTCAAATCCACATCACACACCGCGACTTCCCATCCTATATCACTTCGCCCGACAGGTACGCCAAGGGCTCTGCCGATGATCTGATGGCCAAAGCACACACCAATAAGACGCACCCGATCATGAGCATACACTTTCTTTGTAAACTCGACTAGCGTGTTAGTCCATGGCATATCTGCGAAGGAGTCATGTTCTAGATACCGCTACAAGTCAGCCAAAGAAAGAACCCCGCAATTGATTGATCATTCAAAGGTTAGAATTGAACATACTCGATCCAGATAGGAGGACGGCGTCGATATCTTCGAGGTTTGGATACTTTGTGTCATTCACAACGTCCCATGCCGTAATTATCAAGTCGGTCTCAGGGTTGAGAGTTCCCAGGGCTGCTGCACCGCTTTTCAAGAGCGTCTTGAAGATATCGCCATATAGTCCGAACTTCGCTACTACTGGGTCAATGGGGGTGTCGCATTCCAAAACAGCGATGCGCAATGGAGGGCGCATTTTTCCTGTGCAACTTGGTGGTAAGCAAAAATGCACCGAATGAGTCAGTGCGAGTGCATATACACCGGCAAAAAGGCCGATGGATTTGGAGACTCCAAAGATGAGTAACCACAAGCTGACTAAGGAAGTGCGGATCTTGGCCCGCCGCCTTGAACGGTTGAACCTTCCCTGGTACCTGTTCCCTTCGTACAAAACACCCCCTGTCGACAAATTACGGTATGAAAGACTGCAGGTGTACGATTGCAAATGCAGGCTTGGGCACATGAGCACTGCTCTGTATAGAGACGGTCAACTAAGTGGCAATGCCGGCCCTATGTATGCACTGCACGGATCGTGGATGAGGGGAAATTGACCCGCTACGGACTGGGTCTGCCTAGTGCAAAAAAATCGCAAATGACTCAAACAGGGTGCCATTGCTCGTGATGTCTTCTCGAGGAAGAAACGCCAATAAACACCTGTTTTACGCGCCCTTTCTGGTCCAGCACAGTCTCGTTGCATGTGGACGTGGACGTGGCTGACTTTCTGGGGTTGTTAAGTTCTGGCAGACGAAAAAGCCTGTCAACCGGAAAGTACACCGACCATGGGTGTTCCTGACGAGAATACGCCTTTGATTGCTGGCGAGAGCCGCACTGCCCATCAATCGGCATATGAGCCCGTGCAAGGCAGGTATCCTGGCGATGTCGAATCACTCTACGCCTCTCATGAAGACGAGCTGTCTGCTCAACTTGATCTAGTCAAGGTGCCATCAATTTCCTCTGGGATTGATATCGGTACTGCGCTCGAGAGAGTATCGTCTGCCGCCCATGCGCCTGTTCATTCAGTGTTGGACGAAAATGTCGAGTCCCCAGATGCCCAGATCTCGAACCATATGTTCGCCCACCATTTTATTAATGTCACACCAAGCCAATTTTGGTGGATTTTTGGTGGTATCCAAATCGGTTACCTGATAGGGTTCTTTGACTCGACGTTCATGGCCTCCAGTCATCCTGTCATTACATCTGATTTCCATGCATCTAACTCGGCGTCTTGGCTTTCAACGGCATTTCTACTCACGTCAACAGCTCTTCTACCTCTGTTTGGTCGTGTCTCAGATACGATCGGCAGAAGGCCAGTGTACCTGTTTTCAATTACCGTCTTCTTCATTACGACTGCCTGGTGTGCACTAGCTCAAAGCATAGGAAGTTTCATCATCGCGCGAGCATTTTGTGGACTCGGTGCTGGGGGCGTCTTTTCTATGGGCATGATCATTTGCAGTGACATCGTGCGTTTGGAATACCGTGGTCTCTATCAATCCGGTATTAACACGACCCTCGGCATTGGAGGTGCTCTTGGTTATGCGGGAGGAGGCGCTCTTTGCGATCGTCTTGGTTGGCGTGGCGCCTTTGGTATCCAGCTTCCCTTCATTTTCATCTATTTGCTCATTGCTATATGGACGACACCTAAGGACCTAGGTCGCCTTGATCCAAAAGCAGAGTACCCAACCATCCGTCAATTGCTGAAGAGCATCGACCTCACAGGCTCCTTCCTGCTCACTATTGGCACAACGGCTCTCATTGTTGGAATTAACCTGGGTGGTAACGTGCTCTCATGGTCTCATCCGATTGTGATATCATCTCTTGTGCTTGCGGCAGTCATCGTAATTGTTCTTCCATGGTACGAGAGCCGAGTAGAACGTCCTGTGATGCCACTCAGACTATTCACCAAAGCGCCTCATTCCTATATCATCTTTAGTAATTTCTTTGGCGCATTGGCAATTAACAGCATCATGTTCAACGTTCCATTATTCTTCCAGGCCGTTCAACTGGAGTCGGCGACTAATTCTGGACTGCATCTTCTCCCAGTAACCCTGTGCATTACTACCACCAGTGTATCATCGGGCTTTCTCATCACTTGGACGAGAAGGCTTAAACTCTTCGCGGTAATTGGTGCTGTTATGATGTTCCTTGGTGGCCTGAGCACTGCTACCCTGACCGTCGTTGACTTACCATATGCCCTAACTTTAGCATTTCTGGCAATGGGGAGCTCAGGACAGGGCTTCGCCTTTCCAACATATACAGTCGCTATACTTGCAGTCAACAAACAGGAGGATCAGGCAGCATGTGTCACGACAATGAGCTTGTGGAGGAATCTTGGCTACGTTTTAGGTGTTGCCGTCAGTAGCTTAGTGCTTCAGAACTCGCTCCGAATTCGCCTTGAACAGCTAGTTACTGGGCCCGATAAGGAGAGAATCATTGAACTGGCTCGTAAATCAGTTGAGTCGATTATCACGCTTGATCCGGAGCATCGGGAACAAGGTAAGCCGAGCAAAGCCAAACTATACATTAAACTACGCGAAATGTTCTTACTGACTAATTGTTTCTGTAGTTATACGAGCATACACCCTCTCTCTTCGTTGGACGTTTTTGTCAGCTGCATTTTGGGGGTCGATCATGTTGATCCTCACAGCTATGGTGAAGCTTCCAAGATTGAAGCGAGGCGGGAAAAAGCTAGACGATGAAGATGAAGAGTGATGGGATTATCCAAATTCATCACATACGAATATAACGTGGTAAGGGAAATGCATAATAAATTGATCAGCGTAAGCATTCGCATCTCTACTGCGTTCCGGTAAATTGCTCTCGGCCTTTTTTTCTTCTTCTCTTTTTCTTTCTTTTTTTGATGTCTTTGCATCTTATTTTTCTCTTTTCGCTGCACCATCGTCGAAAGTGACGGGATTAATTTGTAGATACAAGCTCTTATAGAAGCCTAGAATATAATCGCAATAGTTGTCATTAGAGGAGTCACTGTCTTGCAGCGTAGTAACAACGGACATGCCTTGATGCCTGAGCCCTGAGGCCAGACCTGTCAGACGGCCCCACCGCGCATGCTTAAAGATCCCGCTTTGCTCGCCTCGACTTTCCCTTTCTTCTTATCAGATCGGGACGAATCACGCTGCTCGTTTGCTCCTCAAACTCCAAGACACTTCATTTTTTCGCGCGCGAAGAGCTTCGTGGAGTACACGCATGGGATTCTGAAGTTGTCGCGACTGCCAATGTCCGTTCAATTGCTCCCGCTACGACCGCTGACAATCCGAGTGCCGCTGAGAAGAAACTTGCTAGCACAAACCTCCCGCGCAGAGTAGCATTCGTTGGACAGGAGAGCTCTGAAGGTATGGTCACAGATATGAAGCTGCCCCGGACTTCCAATGTTGAATATATTGCTAACTTTGATATGCAATTGGCTGTAGGCCTGTTAAGCAAACGAATACCTTAACCGCCGCCGCCTTGCAACGCAGCCCCGTACTGATCGTTGCCCAGTGCACATACAGACAAATATTTGAATCGCGAGATCCGGTTATCAGTTATGCCGATGCTTTTTGGCTGATCGTTTATCGTTCGTGTCGTGACTGTTGGGGGGCTTTGCAGAGGGTTTCAATTTCTGCCTTCTTCGTCGTCGGCTTTCCGAGCTTGTATAGGGAATTGAAGGCCATGGGCTGTCTTCCGAAAAGAATATATTGCTCGCCATAAATCCTCTTTGAAAAGATCGCCATATCGGAGCTAATATTCAAGTTTGAAACTACACGAATGCGAAATCCGTCCCTGCCTGCGGGACACAGTCCACAAACCCTTATGAACCCTATGCAATCGGTCGTTGATTCACGCCAACAATCATCCCAAGGCTTGAAGACGCAACTACAAAAACCGGGACAAGGGTCTCAGGGTACAAAATCTAGAAGAGTTCGCACAGGCTGCCTCACCTGTCGCGAGCGGCATTTGAAATGCGACGAAGCTTCACCAAGATGTCAGAACTGTTCCAAGTCAGGGCGAGTATGCAAGCGAGGTATTCGCCTCAACTTTATCGATACACAAACGGCGACTCCTCCCCATTATATAGTGCCTCCGCTTGGTGCTCAAGTGTTGTTTCAAGATGAGTCAAGGGAGATTGCGTCGGAGTACGTGGGTGGCTCCGAGAGATACCCACCGTTAAGACAATCTATCAGCTTAGTGGCCAACGAGGTCTCGGCGCAATTCGATTTCAATGCTCTTAATAACCATTTCATATCTCGGCCATCATTACCCATTTCTCCTTCTCTTCTACCGCCATTTCCCGGAACTTCGCATTCGGAGATACCAGAATCTATGCTCAATGAGCCGCAATATACCACATCTCACCACCCTCTGCATGGGCAAAATGTGTTTTCGCCAAAGTTATCGATGACCCCAACAAACCATCGATCCTGCATTACCAACCCGGAGGAAGTCCTTCTGTTGCAGGTCTTCGTAGAAGAAGTCGCATTATGGATGGATTCCATGGATGCTGATCACCATGTGAGTTTTATTCATTCATACCAATTCGCCTAGTAACTAGCGAAAGCTTTACTAACCATACGCAATGCAGTTTACGCAAACCATACCAATACATGCTCTTAACGAGCCCCTACTCCTCAATGCTGCCATGGCATGCGGTGCTCGACATCTTCACCTTGTGAATTCGTCATTCAATGAAGACAGGGCGGTCCACTATTATAATGCCGCGTCGCGAGACCTTCTTGTTCATTTGGAGAACCCCCATCGCGATCGTGCTCTTTGTGCGACTGCTGCAGTCATTCTGAACGTCTACGAGGTGATGTGTGAGAGTGCGATGCAGCGGATGAATCATATAGCAGGGGCTAGAGCTCTAATCAAGGAGTGTCGGTGGAATGGCAAGTCACCTGGTATTGGCGGGGCGTGTTTCTGGATCAACGTCGGAATGGAGCTATTGAGCTGTCTCCACTTCAATTGGCGCATGTCATGGGATCCTGATACTTGGGACATGGCTATAGAGACAGAACTGATGCCATCCGACAGCCTTTTCGGTAATGAGGAGACGTGGACACACCGAATGGTTTACATTTGCGCCAAAATCGCCAACTTCCGGGCAGCCAGTTTCCAATTCCAAGATTTAGATCGACAAGCACATCAATTGCGCTTGCAGCAACGATGTCATGAATGGGACACTTACAAAAGATGGTGCGATGAATGGGCGAAATGCGTTCCACGATCGATGGCGCCCGTATGCTACCTCCAGCCATGGCAGACAACATCAAAATCGGCCTTTCCTGAAGTTTGGTGAGTCAAAAGTGCATTGCATAGTCTTATTCCGGCTTATATTTGTCTTGATTTACAAATTCTAACTCTACTCTAGGCTCATTAAGCGATCTGCAGTTGTTGGTCGTCTATTTTACCATACTGCTTGCATCCTCTTGGCCAAAACACATCCTCTTGAGCCAGAGTTTGGACCAAATATGCGAGATATGCGACAGAAACACGCTTATGATATATGTGGCATCGTTGCTCACGTCAAGGATCGGTACGGTAGTCCTCTTTCTATCTCTAACTAGCTCTTTGATCTAACACGCTAGTAGTGGCGCTGCGACAACCTCAATTCGCTGCCTTGCGATTGCAGCAGAGTGCTTAGTCGCTCGCGATGCTCAAGAGGAAGTTCTTCAAATAATCGACAAAATAATAAAAGAAACAGGCTGGCGCATAGGATTCCTCAAGAACGAGCTTCGAACGAAATGGGGATGGAGCGCAGATAGTCGCCAGCACTCGGAATCCAGGGCCTCTGTTCCTAATACTACCGCTGGTAGTACCATTACTCCGAATCCCTCGACCTCCATTGATACTATGTCACTGCTGAACTCCGGCACCACGCCGCCGCCATCTCTCACTCCCCGGTCCAGACTTATGTCGGGAATCACCAACCCACTAATGGCCACCGCTGACTTTTCGATGGCTAATCATCCGTATCAGGATCACTATGTTGCGCCGCAAGATGATCTCGATGGTTATCAATACCCACAGTATTGAATGATATTTCTTCCTATTCTCATTGTGTAATATACATCTTTTTGCAGAGCTCTGAAACGTTTACTTTTGGCAAGCGGCGTGGATATTATTAAAATACATATAGATATATTACAGTTAAATGAGAAATAGTCGTATTATACTTTTATTTTTGTTTATTCATTTTTAAATAAGATGGAAAATGAAACAATTGGACAAGATGAAATATCTCCACATTGGTATGTGTTCGACGGTAAGGCAACAAGGCACCACAAAAGGTAAACCCTTCACCCAATAAAACTTCACCGACCTGAACATCAACACAACTCTGCAAACCCACAAACTCCCAACCTATAAAGAAACGGAGGCAGGACAAAGACGGAGAAAAGAATGCTCTCTAATATCCCATCATGACAACTACGGTACAACAACAGCAAAATCTCCCTCCTGCTACCCCGCGCTACGTCCTTCGCGGCCATGCATCTGCAATCCAAGCTCTGTATTTCTTCGCTAGCAACTCACGCCTGATTTCGGCGGATGCAGATGGATGGGTCGTTATATGGGACGTAGTCACGAAACGGGCACGAGCGGTGTGGAAAGCTCATGATGGCTCTGTTCTGGAGGTTAGGGGATATGAGGTGTTGACGACCGCTACTACTCGGGGCATGATAATATATACGTATGTTGAACGCCCATTCATACATTTTTTCTGGATTTCAAGAGATACACGGAGACGTATTTGCTAACCGAGTTTGCACAGCCATGGACGTGATCATAAGCTGAGGGTGTGGAGGATCAAATCCCCCGATGAGGAGGGGCTGTTAAGCCGTGTTCTGCCCGTTGAAAGAAGCAAGGAAGACTCTTCGTCGCAACCACAATCAGCTCCCGAGCCATGGCTGCTGCATTCTCTGCCCGTGAATGCGCTTAATTTCTGCGCCTTTACGCTCTGTTTCCTCCCCCCTTCTCCTTCATCCGAGAAGACGTCTGTGGGTGATGATGAAGCCACAAATGATACAGAACTGGTCAATGATGGAGAAAGCCCTGCCTATTTTGCTGTTCCTAATGCCCTAAACTCCGGTGCCATTGACATTTTTCATCTTCCGTCGGAAAAACGTGTGTCAACCATTCCTGCGGATACTTCGGTGCAGACAGGCATGGTTATGGCTGTCAAGATGTTCATGAACAACAACCCCCAAGGCAATCTTTTATATATGCTATCTGGCTATGAAGATGGACGTACCATGGTACATGTCTGCCGTCCCAGCTCTGAGCCATCTAAACTCTGGAAATGGCTCAAAATCTACGCATCGCGGCCTCACAGCCAGCCTGTTCTATCACTTGACAGCGTGCAAACGGAAGAAACGAAAAATCAAGTTCCTCAATTTTTCTATACTTCATCTGCTGATGCGCTTATTGTGAAACATCCTATTCCATCAACATCGTCATATTCTCTACAGACCAACACAGCAAGCGTCGAGGATACTCCGCTCAAGGTACTCAATACAAAACACGCCGGACAGCAGGGCCTCCGCGTGCGAGGAGATAAAATATTTGCGACAGCTGGCTGGGATGCGCGAATGCGCGTCTACTCTTGCAAGACGATGAAAGAGCTTGCAGTCTTAAAATGGCATAGCGAGGGATGTTATGCCGTTGCTTTCGCTGATATTTTTGCCGCATCGAGCAGTGACAACAGCCAGGAGGGTGTCGTTTCTGTAGGACAGGCTTATGATTCACCTCTCCAGGTAGTCCGGCAACGGAGAAATCAAAAAGCGCAGCAAACGCATTGGCTAGCAGCGGGGTCAAAAGATGGTAAAATATCATTATGGGATATCTATTGAGGATGTGCATCAAAATACTACATACACGAAGATGCAAAGGATATATACACATATATGCAATGCAATGCAATGACAAGAAGAAAGAGAAAAAAAGCAAACTTTTACGCCAAATTAAACTCGCTCGCGCCGCCAGCCAATTCTCGCATTTTGGCGCGCATTCTACGAGCTGCATCATCATGATTAACCACACGCGGGGTATCGTCATCATCATTATCGTCATCTCCTGTTGTCTTCCGCTTCTTGATCTCGGTGCCATTGCTACCTGTAGGTTTTCCAGAGGCTCGCCTGCCGGCCTTGAATTCCTTCTTGGTTTCATCCTTCGTCTGCCGCAGACCCGGAACGTTGATTTTCGATGGTCGATCTCGAAGGGCAAACGCTTTGGCCAAATGACCCAAATGAAGCTCCTTGATGTTGAACATGGTTCTTTCAGCGGCAACGTGAGTTGCATATGCACGTATATGAGACTGGAATGCGCGGCGAGCAAGTTCCAAAGATTTCGGGTCCTCAAGCGCCCATCGTTCAACATCGAGCTGCCAATCGGTAGCCTTTTCCTCCCAGCCTTGGCTCGTGGCATCGGTGTTGCCACCAAACCCGCGTTTCAGAAGATCGTTCGCGTTCGTGCGACTGAGCGCTTTGCCTCCGTCCCGGTAACTTCGTTTCAGTATATCGACGTAGTTTTCTTCGCTGCCCGGGAGAAGGAACACAATAGCTCGACCATCACGGCCTAGACGTGCAGTACGACCAATTCGATGTAGATGCTCGTCTGAGCTGAAAGCGGGGTCGTATTCTATGACAAGATCGACATTGGGCAAATCGAGACCTCTAGACGCAACATCAGTGCAGACGAGGACTGCTGCATCTTTGCTCTTGGCGAAGGCGCCGAGCGTCGCTGTACGAACATGTTGTGGTAATGAACCGTGGAGTTTGTATATAGTAACCGGGTTGGAGGAGGTCGAGAATGCAGTAGCTTGGCCGATGGTTCCATGTTGTTCGATTGCTTTGGCTTTGCTTTTCTCTTTATCTTTATCTTTGGTGTCGGCCTCCTCTTCACTCTCGCCGGACGACTCGGCCGGCTGTGTCTCTGTAGTTGTATTCAAGTCTTTCCGTGTAAATACCTCGAAATGAAATTCCACTGAATCAGCACAGGAAACGAATATGATTGTCTTCATAACTGATCCCTTACGTGCAAACGTGCGTTTCATTAGAGCAGTAAGCGTAACAAGCCGCAGTTTTGAAGCTGCCACAATATATGATTGTTGAAGCTGCGCGGGTACTGTAAAGGCATTCTTCCCTTCTTCATCTTCCTCCTTTCCATCATCATCGGCTGGATCCGCCTTGATATGCACAGCATCCTTCAAGCTAATTTCTCCCAGCCGCTGCACGTTCATCTTCAAAGTGGCGGAACAGAGAACTGTGGTTCTTTTAGCTGGCAAACCAACAATCGAACTGGGTCGTTGTCTGGCATCCAACTTCTTCACAATTCCCCCTATCTCCTCTTCAAACCCTAAATCCATCAGGCGATCACCTTCATCCAAAATCAGCCATCGAACGTTGCTCACGTCCAGAACCTGAGTGTTGTCGAGATGATCCGCAAGTCGTCCAGGTGTAGCAACAAGAATGTTTAAACCCTTTCTAAGCCTAGCCTTTTCCGATTTCTTTTTCTCGCCACCAATAACTGTTCCCGGAACAATCCAATGAGCACATCGTAACAGACTTTCAAGGACGACCGAGATCTGTTTACACAATTCACGTGTCGGCGCCAGCACAATAGCAAATAAACCAGCATCACGTTGGATCGAGTCAATGTTGTTTTTCCCACTAGCGTCTTTCAGGCTCATAATCCTCTGAACAAGCGGTAAAAGGTATGCCAATGTCTTTCCGGAACCGGTCTGCGCCTGGATAAAAGCGTCACTATCCTCCTTGGTCAATTGCGGTATCGATGCCTTTTGAATTGCGGTGGGCGCCTTCAATTCCATCTTCGTCAATAAATGGGCGGCCAGCGTTGGGGCTAGACCGAGGGCTGTGAAATCTTCAATTCCGTCGATGAGCGGTGCATTAGATGGTTTGACCTCGGGATCATCTGTAGCGTTTTCATCTTTGTTGTCGGCATCCTCCCCAGTCTCTTTGGATGCTGGATTGTATGAGAACAGCGACGAAATTATTTGTTTCGGTTTCGGCCCTCGACCTCCTGTGCCTCCGCGGGGTTGACCATTGGCTGATGTCGAGGGACGAAAATCTGCACCATCGATTCTTGGTCTTTTATTCGGATGGGCTGAAGCATTTCCTCCACTGCCTCCTGCTCCTCCTCCACCAGTTCTGCGCTCACCGATACGAACATTATTCGGGTTTGCATCGCCATTTATATTATTCGCATTCAGGGTTCTTGAACGAGGAGCACGTTTGCCCTGGGCACGTTTCCGATCCTTCCATGCGCCGCCTTTGAATTTCGTTTCCGGTTTGATGATCGTATCACCTATCGAAAAGTTGAGGAGCATGCCATCGTCAGCCATGATTCCTCCTAGCCCTGATAATATGGGCAGTGAATGGTTGGAGAGGGAAACGGCGTGGGCGATGATGGTTGATCTTTTCGGGCGGTGAGGAAATTATTTTTTATTTTGCCAAAAAATAAATACATTACATAATCCGATTCCCTTCACCGCCCGGCCCGCTACATATCAAGTCTTGGCGGGCACTCAATCTGCTCTTAACCCCAAACTTATACTACCAACGCCATTTTATTTATACAAATTTTATTTCTATATACGGATATGGAAGATCAGAAGCTCTATGGCGACGAGAGGCTAGCGTCGTCTTGACAAATCAGTAGGTATATACAAAGTCAGGATGCAAATCCCCCAAGGCGGCCATCTGCTGGGCCGGAGTCAGATGCTCTACAGTCCCCAACAACTTCTGTCTGTATTCCGGATTTCTTTTCTTCTCATTACAACGTTTGAGTTGGAATCGAGTCGCCATCGTGGAAGCAATGCCTACCACTACGGCGCCAAGAATCATTTTTGAAGCCAAGGGATAATTCGGAGCCTGTGAATCGGGGAATATCCAAGTGCTCACGATGCCGCCTGCATTGATGCAAATAAAGGCCGCTGCGATGGAAGTTGCGCGTCGAATATGTGCAGCGGAATTGTTAGGGACCCAGGCTATCAAGCATGGTGCAACAGCATAGAGCCCCGAAACGAGAAAGAAGAGGGATAGGTAGCGGAGGGCGACAGTGTGTGTTTTGTAGAAGAGAATGATGCCAATCAGTGCAACCATCCACATTGATAATGCTGCTATTCCACGCTGACGATAGCGGTCCGCAAGGTACGAACTTATCATGGTGAAAAGGAAAGCCGAGATAAAAGGCGGAACAGTCATCAATTGTGTCTTGGTCGTGCTGAACCCGAAAGTGTCAACAATAGAGGGACTGAAATATGCCATTCCATAGAGACCCATTCCACTGCAGAAGAGAGTGAGCAACTGAAGCCAGAGGTGGTGATTCGTAAAGACCGAGAGAATCGTCTTGGGACCGACTTCCTCCGCCTCGGGGAATTCAACGTCGTTCTTTAGCCGTTCCACGCAACGCTTGGCTTGCTCTGGTGTAAAGGTGCGGACCTGGTGTGGGCTATTGGGAAGGCAAAAGAAGGAAATCAGGCCAAAGAGAAAAGTGGCCAAGCCCTCGAGACAAAATATCCATTGCCAGCCACTGAGGCCTCCAATTCCATCCATGTTTTCGATAGCGGCAGCGAGCAGCCCGGAGAAGGCTCCGCTGAGTGATGCTGCCGAGTAGAACAGACCGACTCGGACCTGCAATTCGTGCCGGCGGTAGAAACTGGAGAGGTAAAGGACGATTCCTGGAAAGAGGCCTCCTTCCATGAGACCAATGAAAAACCGACAGGCCAACAGACCGGGATAGTTTTTGACTTGGCTTTGAAGGGTGGTGACTATCCCCCATGATGTGCATAGAAATGGAAGAACGATCCTGGCCCCCAAGCGTTGGAGCAACAGGTTTGAAGGAAGTTCAGCGGCGATATATGGAACGTAAGTAATTGTGATGGCTGTAATTTCAGTTAGTGAGGAAGGGATGGCATGAACCCAAAGTTACATGCCTGTCTCGTATTGAAGGTCAGTCAACCCGAGTTCTGTTTGGAGACCAGCCTTGCTTGTTGTCAGTCACACATCCAGTTCCAAAATCCATATAGGCTCCAGCTTCTTAACACGCGTGCATTGCCAATATTTCCACGGTCCAGGAAACCCATAAGAAAGAGCAATGCCATCATTGGAACAAGGATAAGATCTAATTTCAGCAAAATCTTTTTATCAGCCGACTCCAGCTCTGATTCCGACACCATGGCGAAATCAGAGGGACCTGGCTCGCAATCAGGAGTTTCTCCCCCCTTGGACTCTAAATGATGAGATTCCATCTTCTCCGCAGGCCGAATTGATTCCATGGTGAACAGGTTGTGCTTGAAGCATTACTTCAGGCAATAAAGGCGGCAGATTTGTGCGAAACGAGCTTTTATCTTACATAGAAAAAAAAAAAAGAATTAAAGAAAAAGCTAAGACCCCAGGTGGCTATGTACTTCCCCGTGGGGGTATGTCGATAGACTTCCCGATTGGGAGTATCCGCTAGTGGAGTTGGCCCCAGTCCGCGTTTTCGCTGTTCACCCCGGTTGTTCAGCGGACTTTTTCCGGGGAGAAGACTCCAAAAAAATTACTACCAGAGCCTTGAAGAGAGGCTACTTCCATTTCGGGCGTGGGTCCGCGTAGGCACGGGTATTTCACTTCGTACCGAGGTTTTGGTGGATGCTTTCTCTTGAAATCGGCCATCTCGAAGATATTTCTAGTAGACCCGAGGCCTGCACCGCGATTTCAAAGCTCGGACAACCTAGGTAGTAAATATGAAGGTTCTAGTCACAGGTGCTGGCGGCTTCATAGGCCAATTCCTGGCTCGCCAGCTGCTCCAAGATCCATCAAATCGAGTCGTCCTGACAGACGTAGTGGACTTTTCTGTTCCTGATGGCTCACTTCACCCCGAAAATGCCACCATCCGAAAAGCCGATCTAGTCTCGGAGGCATCTCAAGTTGTTGACTCAGATATCCAAGTCGTCTTTTGCCTGCATGGAATTATGTCGTCCGGCGCAGAAATCAACTTTGACTTGGGATTTCGAATCAATGTCGACGCGACGAGAAATCTCTTGGATTGCATCCGAGCAAAAGCACCGGGTGCGAGGGTCATCTATGCATCAAGCATCGCCGTATTTGGTCGCCCATTCCCAAAGATGGTCATAGAAGATGTCTATCCTTGCCCGGAAGGATCATATGGTGCCGAGAAGGTTATTTGTGAGACTATTATCAACGACTATACTAGACGAGGCTTTATATCTGGATTCTCTGTTCGGATTCCCGGAATCACCATACGACCTGGGCTTCCTGCACAGGCCGCAAGCAGCTTTTTGGGTGGCATCATCCGAGAGCCATTGCAAAGGAAAACATGCATTGTGCCAACAAAGGATCGATCCAAGTTATTTTGGGTCTGCTCGCCGAAAGCATTGGTCACGAATCTGATTCGCATCATGAACCTCCCTACTACAGCGTTGCCACCGAATGAACGCGTGCTGAATCTTCCCGGGTCGCTGGTTTCTATTCAAGAGATGAGGGATGCATTGGCAAAGTATGGCGGGGATGACAAGCTAAAATATATAGAAGAATCCGATAACACAGATTTTGAAGAGTTGGTAAAATCGTGGCCGTGTCATTTTGACGTGTCATTGGCCTACTCACTGGGACTATCACAGGCAGAAAGCTTTGAAAAAACGGTTCAAGACTACTTGCAAAATGTGAATCTGAATCCAGCGCAATGAAATTGCAAACACAACTACAGGGGGCAAAAGGGTTAAGACCCTCGGAGTCCCTCCCCTACATCATGTTGTGTCTATCAGCAATCATTATAAATATTTAGAGCCCCCCTCATAGAAATATTGCATATTAATACTGTCTTTCTGATTTAATCACAGGAGGTTTTCAAACTGATACAAGTTAGGGGTTCATGTCATTTCATCGGATATGTCAAATATCTTCTCAAGCAGCCCTTACAAACGTGATGTTTATGAAACCGGCGACGAGACTGTCGATGATGGAGATGTCCTTGATGGCGGAAACAAAGTTGCAAGTCTTGTTGCTGAGTAAGTCGAGCAAGAAGACATAGCTCCTTAGTACACTGCATGATGCAGCTACTCGGTAGCTATATCTTCTTGCTCAACTGTGTGTGTGGTGGCATCAAAGGCGATCTTCTTTCTGAAATGGCCGATTAACTAGTATCTACATGTACGCAAGTACCTATGCGCTCGATCGTCTAACTAAGTTGTGCAGATTGTTTGCATCTCACAAAATGACAACATCAAGGATTGGGATTAGGGTTATCCAGTATAGCCGAAATCGAGGGTAAATCGGCGACGCCAAACCTACCCATAATTTGATCTGTCAGCAAAACAAAGGCCAAGTTCATTAGTGCTGGGATTTCCTGCGGGGTAACAAGCTAGAAATGCAAGTGTCAGTCGACTAGCACGCAAGGGGATAAAATGAAGGGAAATCCTGGATGATTCTCGGAGTTGACGCCGAGCGTTGGTTGAGCCAACATCTCTATTGGGATATGTTCTCAAAAGTCACCAGAGCTTGCCGGCACGCCTTACAGCAAATCCAATGATATGAGGGTCAATTTACCCGTGAGATTCCACTTCAAAGATCCGGCAGGATTGACAAAAGCTATCCGACACTTTCCGGCAATTTCCTAGCCCCAATCACTCGTAAAAGAATAAAGAGCCAGCTGCAAGAGCCAATAGTAATGGAGGTAATGTCAGAATCCAGATTAGACTTTCAAGCATGTGCTTTAGCTCTGATATTTTGCCGGGGTACAAGAGGGATGACGGAAGAGTGTCGGATAGGATCATGTTTTGGGATTGCCGATGGACATCAATGTGAAGCTATGTCTAGTACGTACTACGTAGTTACTAGCCTTGGCCACATGATTAAATGTCTTTCAATCTGACCGTCTATCTAAACTTTGGCAACAAAGCACTTCCTTCTTTGTTCATCTTTGTAACGAATCTGTAGACACATGGTATCCGCTACTACGAGTGTAAATTGTCATGGCTGCAGCGGTGACTGCGGCAAAGGAGAATTAGATGCACCGCTCGACATCGAAAATGCTTCATGCGCGCTGAACAAGGAAGGGAACTCGAAACAACTGAGATCCGCAAGTTGGTTTGGCGATACAACAGACCCCGGGAGCACTGCTCTTTACGTGGATCGCTATCTCAACTATGGCCTGACCCCCGAGGAACTGATGACACACAAGCCAGTAATAGGCATTGCACAATCCGGTTCAGACCTTTCACCCTGTAACCGGCATCATATAGAAACCGCGAAAAGAGTCCGCGATGGAATTAGAGCAGCAGGAGGAATTCCCCTGGAGTTCCCTACACATCCGATCCAAGAAAGCTCGAGAAGGCCAACGGCCACGCTGGACAGGAACCTCGCCTATCTTACCCTTGTCGAGGTTCTGCACTCCTATCCTCTTGATGGTGTTGTCCTGTTGACTGGTTGTGATAAAACTACACCAGCTTGTTTGATGGCTGCTGCAACTGTTGTGAGTATATTGGACTATCTAATTTCCGGAAGAACATTTTTAATATTGACTTTCCGGCCTTCTAAATTAGAATATCCCCGCCATATGCCTCAATGTTGGTCCAATGTTGAACGGCCGAAAAAAGGACGAGCTGATCGGAACAGGCACAATTGCCTGGCGTGCCAGGGAGCTCCGAGCTGAAGGCATCATAGACGATGATGCATTCCTTGATTTGATTACCGCTGGGTAGGCATATTTAACCCTGATATCAATGACCAGCAGGTTTGAGGACTCACAAAAGTTCACCACAGGAGCCCTTCGGTAGGACATTGTAACACGATGGGTACGGCTTCCTCAATGAACGCGATAGCTGAGGCTCTTGGTATGGCACTCCCAGGCTCAGCGGGCATCCCTGCTGCGTATCGCCAGAGGCTTCAGTGCGCGTACCGCACCGGCAAACAGATTGTAGAGATGGTGCATCAGGACCGAAAGCCCAGTGATATCATGACTCGCGAGGCCTTTGAAAACGCTATTGTTACCACTAGTGCCATCGGCGGAAGTTCAAATTGTCCTGTACATGTCATTGCCATTGCGCGTCATATGGGGATTCCTCTCGACTTGGACGATTGGGACCGCATTGGCTACTCTGTGCCTCTTCTAGTCAATGTTCAGCCAGCTGGAGAGCTGCTTTGTGAAGATTATTTTCATGCAGGCGGTCTTCCAGCTGTTATGGCCGAACTCTTAGATGCAAAAAAGCTCCATCCTCACACATTGACTTGCACCGGTCAGACGACCGAGGCCTGTGTTAAAGATAAGCATTCCTGGGACCGAAAAGTAATTCGGGCCTATGATGAACCGCTGAAGACCAACGCGGGCTTCCTTCATTTGAAAGGCACACTCTGCGACTCTGCCATTATGAAAACATCTGTGCTCACCGAAGAGTTCCAAAAAGATTTTCTTTTGGATCCGATACATCCCGGTGTTTTTGAATGCGAGGCCAAAGTGTTCGATGGACCAGAGGACTACCACCAGCGTGTGGACGATGAAAAAGCTTCGGAAAACATCAACAAGGATGTTGTCCTGGTTATGCGTGGTGCTGGCCCCATAGGCTACCCTGGTGCCCCAGAAGTCGTAAACATGCAAGCTCCAACACGTTTCCTCAAGGCTGGGATTCGCTTATTACCATGCATTGGCGATGGTAGACAGTCTGGAACTTCCGGGTCTCCATCCATTCTCCATGTATCGCCAGAGGCAGCAGCAGGTGGAAATATTGCTATTCTGAGTGATGGTGACAGAATAAAGTTTGATCTTGGGGCTCGTCAACTTGACATATTGATATCCGATGAGGAAATTCGTGTCAAAAGGGAGTCCATACAGGAGGAGATGGCAAAACTAACGGTGCAGAGCCAGACACCGTGGCAGGAAATATTCCGAAGAGAAACCAGCCAGCTCAGCACTGGCATGGTGCTTGAGTCTGCTGTCAAGTATCAAAGAGTGGCTGATTCCTGGCCTGTCCCTAGACGCAGCCACTAGATACCAACCGACTTGGCTAAGCTGTAATCCATAGATCCATAGTAAATCTTATGCTTATGAAGGCTTCAAAGTCACTGAGAGAGGTAGAACAGATTGATGAAGTTTAGCTTCCACAATTCATTGCTCACCATATGTATACTAATAATTTACTTCTGACAAGATGTTAAGAAAGTGTGTGCAGCATGGCCACAATGTCGCGTCACGATCCAACAGCAGTAGGGACAAGTGATAATCGCTTGAAGCACGGACATTCTGACTTGAGGGAGAACAGTTCAACAGTACTTGAGATGCTCTGAAGATCCACTGCGGGGTTAGAAATGTGTGAAAGCATTTAGGGCTATTGTATGCGCGCAGCAGGCGTTCGGCTGCTATCTGTTGAGTTGTATTATCATGGTTTGCGTCTGTTGCAATGATAAACTCTATCTCTCGTAGGGTTGAAATGAGATTTGGTTGAGGTGGGTCCGTGGATAAAATTAAGGACGAGATGGATTGAAGTTCTGTATAAGACGATGCATTAAAAAGAGTATCTCCATCGACTAAGCTCTGTCGTTGAGTGTACGCAAGTGAAAGTAGTCGCCAGAAGAGCTCCGGTATATCATGGCTTTGATTGTTCTGGGTAATTTGCTGTATCACAATGTAAGCTTGCATTCTATGTGTCTAGAAAAGAAATCGTCAAGGATCTCACAGATGGCTGCAGGAATGATGGTCTGTCGAAAGTGAGGCTAATCTGTTGCTCGATGCATAGAATTGAGAGAAATAAACGCCGCAAAGATCTATCCTGACTTTTCCAGATGTTGAGGTCAACACATAACCTCGCTGCAACACCGACCAACTGATTCATATTTCCTTGATCAGGAGCAAAGAGCGCGTGAAGCGCCAGTAGAGCCATATTTCTCAAACAACCTACGCTCACGTGGCCGGTAGCCTCGTCGGCGTATTTCAAGCCGCTCTGATATGAGTTGTTTGCAAACGAGACATATGGAGAGGCCCGTCGGCTAATGTTCGGGATAGAGCGGCATGAGATGGCGTAAATCATGTGCACCAAAAATGCTCTGCTCGGAGATTGGGTTTTGTCCACTGTAAAATCAGCATGATCAAATATAGGGTCCTCATCGTCCAATATTGGATATAGCTGGTGGACTGCTGATTGGTAATGTTGAACCAGGTAACGGTGAAGTTGTGCAGAGTGATTCTGGCAGTCCAACAGTTGCGCTACCGTGTCTAGGTCAAAAGTCGTCTCTGGAGGATGCGCTATAACAGGCATCTGTAGAGAATCTAGTAGACAAGAACGAGGGCCGAAGAAAGTGTCCGAATGCTTCATCAGACCAGACACGTCGTATGCGCTCTGCTCAACAACCTCTTGCTGCTGAGCGCGAAGTTCAGAAATGCGATTGACTAACGTCATGACATGGCTAAAGAGTGGTTAGATACTTGGAAGGCAACTCTAGGTTTCAAAAAGAGGATCTTACCTTCGTGAAACTTGTTTAGCCGTGATGTGATCATAATATAGACATTCCTCGACTCCTGCCTTGGAGCAGTTCCGACACCTGGGAAGGGAACCATCGCAGCGGCGGTGATTCTTTCGGCAACGAATGCAGGCGGGAATGTCTTGCAGTAGATCTTGAACGCTCATCTCCCATGGCTGATGATGACATGAATGAGTTGGCAAACGCTGGGGATATATTGGATTATTGACCTGGCAGATTCATGGGGGTGCGATAAGGGCAGGTGGAGGTTCGCATCGACGGCATATGATTGGCCTCGGCATGCGATGCACCTAGGCCTGTTTGGGCGTAGCACCTCCCCGGACCGCGGATATATCACGGACCATCCCCGACTTTCCTTCGCAACTGTTAACACTCGCAACATATCTAGGTAGCGGCGATGATCAGGAATCCGGATCGGAATGCCTCGCCATTCATCTAGAAAGCGGAGGACAACATCTTGTGCTCTTTGTCGCAAACGTAAAGTCAAAGTAAGTCACGCGAGTCTTGAATGATATATCCGTGCTCACTCTTGAATAGTGCGACGCGAGGTCATGGCCATGCGGCCCTTGCAAGAAAGCCGGGGTGTCGTGTGTTGGGGGAAATCTTGTTGATGACGATAGCCATGAAACACCTAGAAGCCTGGTGTTATGGCTCGAGGGCGAGATTGCTCGACTAGAAGGTCAAATTGCCGTGCAGCCGCAGCCACAGACTGGGCAACCAACCCGTCCGGAGACTCCGCATACGACACCTTCACACCAGACTTCTGGCACGTTACGGGATGCTGTCACGAAAGATATGAAATTTCCGTGGCTTGGGCTGTCGGAGCAACTGCCGCTGCCAAATTTTGTCCTCTTTTCTGACGCCCGCCTGCCATCAAGCGAAGAAGGGCCAGAACATATAGGCTCTTTTCATGAGCCTCACAAAGTCGCCACGCCCTGCTCCAATGATTTTGATCCTCTGAAGAGCATTCCTAAGGCCGTGGCCGATTTCTTATTGGAAGTCTACATCTCGCGCGTGATGCCATTGTACCCAATCTTCTACGAAGAGTGGCTCCGAAAGTGCCACGCAACGGTTATTCACGCGTCGCCGAACGCTGGCGCACAACAAACGAAGCCGTATGATGTCTTCACGATAAGCATCATCATGGCGGTTTCACTGTCAACTGCAGCACAAGCAAAACAAGCGCGAGCGAATGAAATGGCTTTTAAGCTATTCCAACATGCTGTCTCACGCGCGGAGGGAGTTTTCACAAATGATTACGCGGGACTACAAGCAGTTGTTCTCGTTCTCACGTATGCTACGATGAACCCTGCAGCTGCCAATATCAACGTCTTGGCTGGCTACATGATGCAAACAGCTATAGACCTTGGTTTACATCGGGAGGACCTGCCCGAGGAGAATTTACTGGAGCGTGATCTTAAAAGGCGATTGTTCTGGACGGCATGGGGTCTGGATGTATCCTACAGCGGCATATTCACTAGACCCGTGATGTTGACTCCAAAATTGATAACCACCGGGTACCCATCTGACTTGGAAGATGCTGCTATTCACCCTACTCATATTGATTTTAATGGTAGACCGTCCAAGTTTGTTTGCGGACGCGTTCGCAGTTTTCGTCAGATTTTGGTGGAGGTCATCACTACTCTTTTTCATGGAGCTAACTTTGCCCCGGAATTTGAGACCCTCGAGTCCTGGATGGATGATGTCGAAAGGCGCATTCATGCATGGAGGCAGGCAATTCATAACGATGCCTTCTTCAATGAAGATCATACATTGGCCGCGCAATGGGAAGAGATGGTAGTGTTCGCAGATATTGCAGATCCATTAGTGATTGTCACCCTCTACCGTCCATGCCCGCGGATAAAGAATCCCCTAGCAGAAAATCTGCTAAAAGCCTTCAATGCAAGCATTAGTGTTGCTCAAGGCTACACGAAGCAGGCCACTTTGGGATTTGGGAATTTGAAGTATATCTTCCAGCCATGCCATCATGTCTTTTCTGCCGCCATGGTATTTCTACATGTGATCAGAGAATGTTCGACGGAGCTGGCCACCATTTACAGCTTGGAACAGATGGAAAATTTCATGGCTGCGTTCCCAGAGTACTTCTGCTTAACATCGGAGAGATGGCCAGCCCTGGCGAGATGTAAGGATGAATATCAACGTCTTCTGGAACCTGCTAGGGAGCACTACATGAGATCTCTGCAACTCCACACGCCGGAACAAGGGCCTGATATGCACGATCTAGATGATTATTTACATCAATCTGACCCATGGCTCCTTCCAGGTGACTCCATTACTGATTATGCTGGAGTGCCCAACGAATTCAATGGACCGGGATTCGATGACTTGCTCGATGTGAATCCGAGCCCGACCTACTGGGATCAGTACTTCGACCTTGAAGTTACATACCCTCACGATACAATATAAAATAATATTCCTTGTGCACAAGAATACCAACAATGACATCTAGTCCTTCCCCTTCCCACACCGGTACACCATAGCTTCCAGGCTGGCAACTGCAATTTTTTCGAGGTGTCAATCTCATCCTTACAGGAGCCCTCTCCACTTTCTACCTCCGATTCTACTCCTATTTCAACTTTGTTCTCCTGCTTGACATGTTTAGGAACTGTTGACTTCTTCTTCCTGGAAGTATTGCGTGTTTTCAATCTTGAAAATAGCCAAATAAAGAAAGACTAAACATCCAGCAGTATAAAAAAAACATGATGATGGATGACTGAATGAGGTAGGAGAACCACCCCGACTATCGACACCGAATCCAACGGCCTCACCAATAGAGCAGAAACAGCGAAACGCGCCTGCGATTTTGGCTGCATTTCAGGGATTATTGGTAAAACAGCCGAGGAAGTAGATGATATACTGCCACAAGGCGAAGAACGTCCACGTCATCACGAAACGGATAATTTTCCTTGCTCCTTCTCTTCGGAATAAGACATGGAGACATACCCCTGAGTACCGTAGATAAAGCCCGCAGAAGTCTTGGTATTCTCGTCAGGCAACTTACACCGATACACACAGCAGCGAACAGGGGAAACGCTGCTCTGCCATACTGGTTATAGTACCACAAGCTTTTGATGTACAGGATATAATCATTAAAGCCGAACTAAACCAAAACCTCATGTCAGTATAGTTCAGTCCAAACATAAAGAATAAGTCACAGTATATACTCACAAAGGCTGTCAAGGCAGGACCGAGCTTGTTGAGAATCGATACGGCACAAAGGACAACAACAGCATACACAGCGCATAGAATCGCATTGCCGGTGTTGATAGTCGAAGCTGAGTTGGGTTTGCCGCCACCAACACCCAGCAGATTCAATGCAGCGTAGAGACCTCCCGTTAGGCAGATGATGATGCTGACAATGAAGTTTTGCCTGTATGGTCGGCTACCACATTACCCCTGCTGGCGAGAGCAGAAAGATAACAACATACCAATATGGATTGCGTAGTACGCGTCCAGCGCGCTCAGAGAGCCTTGGCCGGAGGGAGCTTCATGATGGATGGAGAACTGTATAATGCAGTATGAAGATTGTTGTTGACATCAAAATGAATGAGTGAACGACAAGGACGAGCATTTTAACATGGCTCTCTCCGTTCCTGCTTCCTCCAGACTGATACACTCAGGAGATAAGAATGTCAAACAACTACCGCATGGACTGATCATGGAGCTTGTTGAACCTCCCCGTGGCATCCCTATCTGTGGGGAAAGCTGATAGCCTCAAAGTTTCATGCACATTTCTGGTGTATTATGCTGTTTGTTCTTGGCGTGCGCACATCTCCGGAGGTCTATATCTTCTTCCACACAAATATGTGCGCGTTGCGCCGTGACACCCCCATCCAACGGATGATCACGGTTTTGTGGGATAATTGACATAGCACAACAATGATAAGTGAATACAGCTACAGTCTAAACTACCAAAACCACCCTCTATTCTTATATATACTTTCTCACAAATAATCAATCAATTTACTATTCACTACAGTGCCCAACTACACACCTAAAACCAACAGATTCCAACATAATCCGACAACATGGCACTTATCATAGATGCCAACCATAACCTCGAGGGTCTGTGATAAGATTAATGAGTCGGCGTAACTAACTCATGCTTGCTGATGCCTCAGAGGCACCGGCTGTTGTAGACATTGAAGATGTAGCGTTCACTCCGATACACACAGCTCGGCGAGCGCCTTCGGTGAGATTCGCATAGAGCCCCGTGTCACAGTCACTACCTATCCAGGGGTTCCATTTGGTGAGCTGCGACAAAGTTATGTTATTATCTTCTACCAACCAATCACAAGTGTAATCTGTCCGAGGAGGTCAATAATCAAGGCCCATCAAACGAATCATTGGTGGGCCCTACCGTAGCTGTCCCATCCATTAACCCAGGTAAAGCAATTGCAATTAGACACGGTTGTAGGCTCTGTGGCATTTATAGGTCGGCAGTAAGTGCCATCGTCCTCCGCACGTGAGATGGTTGCTATTATATCAGTATTTTAATTATACGTATTGGTAGATTGACGGTGCACTTACAACTGCCGTTACCAACACAATAGCTAAACCCAGGTTGAAATACACACTCACTCTCATTAGATGAAAGACTTGGGTTCCAGGACACGAGATCACTCAATCTTACCCAGTAGAGAGACGCAACGCTCTCACATTTGTTGGAATCGGTATCTTTATTATTGTAATCTTGGTAGTACTCGCAACTTGGGTTGGTACCTGATGCAGTTGGTAGGTAGGTTGGAATGTATATGTAGCCTGGATCACTAGTTTTGGTTGCAATCGTCGTATTTACCGACGGGAAGGTGGCAGAAGGTATTGTAATGCTCGCCCATACACCGGTTGCCGTATAACCAGGGTATGTTGTAATGGACCCAACAGGAGCAACACAGTAATCTTCATCGAGCATTAGGTTGGTGCAGTCTGATTTAATTTCGGGATTCAAAAAATAAAAGTCGGCAAGAGAAATATTGTTTGCCGTAGACACAATTTCGCAATTATCTCCTTTCATAACCTGAACGTTTCTTAGTGAAGTTTGTATAGCTTTAGGTACTGAGTAGCTTACCGTATACCAACGTCCACACCTGGTATTGGATCCAGTGACCGCGTTGGTTGGGACTGGGGCCGGAGTCGTAAAAGGAGTGATCGTTGTGGTACCATTATCATTTGAGGTTTCGTTGAGATAACCCCCTGGAGGGCTAGGAGAACCTATATGTTAAATCAAGTACTAGAAAGTAAAATCAGGTAAAGAGGGCACATCTTTCGATAGTGTTTGAAGGACCCGTGTCATAATCTTGTCTAGTGCTAGTACAAAAATGGGGGACATATGTTCGGAGGCTGTAGCATACCTAATGCACACTTCATATCCAACAAAGTTGATGTCGTTTAGGCAAAGTGAGTTGAAATTCGGATTCCATGCGAGGAACTGGGTCAGCGTTACCCCTTCCAAGCCTGCCACGATATCATCGCAGGTGTCTAGTGCCTGCCAGGTATGGGTGGTGCAATTTGGTGGGATGCATAGATTACTACCAACCACCGCAGCAAAGTTGGCGCAATACAGATCAATATCATTGACAGAGAGTAGATTATAGGTTGACACATTCAGGTATCTTGCGACAGAGTTGCAATCGTCAGTGGATTGTACTGTGTATGACCCGGTGCAGGATGGTACAGGTGGTGCTGTAACTGTTGTGGGAATAGTTGTCTCAGTTGCGTTGAGTGCATACGCTGCTGGAGAGGTAAAGCTATACCCAGTAGCATTACAACTCGAGGTAAGTGAAGTGAAGCTACTCTCAGTATCTGCATCGTATCCCAATGGACTGTTAAGCTTCAGAGCTAGGCCCCCAAGCCAGCAATCGGAGCACAGCTGAGTTGAGTTGAGGCCCCCCTGGCTTATCGAGTCTTTCAGTTCGGGATCGCAGAATACCCCGGTAACGCTACAGACCATCAGGATTATAGAAACGCAGCAAGAGAGAGGATGGAACTTACTTATTTTTCCTACAGGATAGTTGATAGGTAAGCATGTAGTTGTCAACAATGAATGTGGCTGTAGGAATTTTTAGCTGATATTCCACACTGATCCATCAACTGGTTAATACCTACCCGGATAGGCGATGCCTTCATAAACAATTATATCTTTATCAGTGCATGCGACTTGAATAGACTGCCTGGCACCCTGTAGGGACGCGTAACAACCATCCACACACAGTTCAGAGACCCCATCGTTATCTAGAATAGAATCCCTGATTCGACTGTTAGTCCATGGGAAAATTGCCAAAGCAAGTATCGCGCTTACCTCTGACTGATAGTGGCCAGGAATGGCGAACAAGACACGTTAGTGGCCAGGCTTTGCTTGCACGAGTCGCTGAGACCTGGATAGTCCACATAAACTTGCACTCCTGAGGGCTGCTGTGCATTTGCACATTGTAATATGCCCAAAGTAATTGAGATTATCCACATTACATCCATATCTGCGAGAAATATGGGACTGGAATAGAGTGAGGCCTTGGAGAGTGAATGAGGACGGGGTGGGCTTTAAGATATCTTAGCTAAATGGTGCACACCTCAAACTCTTAGGACATAAAACTTTTATAATAATGAGGGAAAATAGACACATCCAAGTTTGCTTACGACAAACAAAATTGGTAGACACCAGGTAGCACAGAATACAGAGTGAGGTCACTCAGAAGTACTTACATGCCATAGTTCCGCCGCCATGTATTCTGCCTGGCGACACATGTACATTATTTGACTTTGTGCAATGTATTTTCAATCTAGTTAAAATCTTGGTGTGGGAAGAAAAGTGAGACAATAGGAAAAGAGGACGTAGTACCAAAACGGGGGTTTAATGCTAAAATAAACCTGGAAACCGGCTGAGAACGCAACACGACTGCCTTTACAGACTTTACTTCTGTTACCTGGTAAATATATTTTGATAGAGCACATTCAAGTGATAATCAAAACTGTTTACAAGACAAGCGATGGAATTGAGCCACCAAAATTATACCTATTACCTTCTGTTGCATCATCTGCCTTCGGCGAAATGCCTCTTAATCTTAATCCTATATACCTTTTCAGAACTTGGGGGATGGCTTGAAAGTTCCACAGGTGCCTTCGTTCCTAACCACTTGGGTAAAGTAGGTGTCATTTATTGGCGTGTGAGAAACCTGAACCTTCAGATGTAGTGTACCAGGCAGTTGATCTGTGTCAAATACAATTTTCTTCAGTTTGATAAATGATAAAGGCTTTGCATGTACGTCATGTAATAGGACAACATGGAACAAATTGTATCACAGCCACGGCTACGTAGGAAGTACTATGTAGTTACATCCAAGAAGCAAGCTATCAGTTATCAATTAAAGCATATATTTATTGCGTTCAAAAGATTAGTTCATGTTCGGAAAGGTGACTGTGATGACAAGACATGCAGGTACTCTTTTGCAGATTCTCGTACTTGACTTGTGGGCCAACATCTCCGTGCCTAGCTAATTAACAAGAAGAGCAATTTAGAGCATGGCTCATTAAATTCATTGTTGGAGTCATCAGTAATTGCGTGACACGAATTAATCTGTGTGGTATACTTGTGGCCATGGTATGTTGTAAAGAATTTAGTCATGTGCCTCAAACTGTGATTGAGTAACTAAATCCGCTCTGTGATCCCTTCAACTATCTAGATACACAGGACGAAAAGTATCAAGTCACTGGTATGTAGCACTTGAATATCATATTGACGGTCTCCACAGACTACTCTCCTTTCCACTTCGTGATAATGTGAAACCTCAAGGGTAGCACACCATTCAATAAAAGAAAGATATTCCACGTCACGTTCAACGAAGAGAAACCGATGATACATATGTAGGCCCAGGCCTTTCAACCTAAAAGACTATCAAGAGCTACTTTTATGTACTCTGTATCACTTCAAGTCAAATAACTAGGTATTGGGTGTCTTGATTCATTATCTTACTTCTCATCCTTTCACATAAGAGGATTATATATTAAGTCCAAATATCTTTCGACAATCAAACTGTTGCCTTGAGTTTACTTATATCACTACATTCATAAAGAAAACACCTGCTATAAAGCACAGATAAGTTCCGAACTATGGCTGGTCTACTCTCTTGGAGGAAAGCAATTCAATGCTCGTTGTGTATTATCATCTCTGGTATACTGCTGGGCTGTGGACATGTCCTTCTGTGGCCTCACAGCAACCATGTACCATTTGCAAGACGTGATATATATGAAGACTTCGAGGCATTTATTTCGGGTCCAAATATTACTTTCTTTGAGGATGGTTCCTCTACCTGCGGCCTTGGAAAACCCTGTAGTAATGGAGCGTGCTGTGGAAGCAGTGGCTGGTGTGGCTACGGTCCCAACTACTGTGGCCAGGGGTGTTCATCCAATTGCAATGCTACTGCAGACTGCGGTCAGTATGCAAAGATCGCAGGTCAAACATGTCCATTGAATACTTGCTGTAGTCAGTGGGGATTTGTAAGTCAAGGTCATCTACTCGTTGACACCTAGACTTCTCATGTGCACAAAATTGACCCAGCTTTGCTAGTGTGGCACCACCGAAGACTTCTGCGGTACAGGATGTCAGAGCAACTGTGTCCTTAATCCTACACCTCCAGATGGCGGTTCCTCATTAGGAATTATCCAGAATAAGGTCATTGGGTACTATGAGTCTTGGAGTGCTCCAAAAGCCTGCCATGGAGTCACTCCAGTCGACCTACCCTTGGATGCACTTACTCAGTATGTGTAACTTCTCCAATGCTCATTGTGGCTTTTTTGCGCAACGACCTAATATACATATTACTCCAGTGTCAATTTCGCTTTCGGATCTATTGATCCTTCCACATACCAAATTGTGGCGATGGATTCATCTACACCATACAGCTTGTTCAAGGATGCCGCCAACCTCAAGTCCATTAAAAAGGATCTGTCTGTCTTTGTCAGTATTGGTGGGTGGTACGTAATCAAGGAATAAGTTCAGTTTAAATATGTATTTTTTTTAATGCTACGGCAGGGCCTTCTCGGACAATGGCACTTCGACCCAACCACTTTTTGGCAAGATTGCTGCTGACCCTTCCCTACGACAAACATTCGCAAACAACGCTGTTCGCTTTATGAAGCAATATGGTAAGTTTCAAAAGCTCACTCATATTCTAAATGCACGTGGCTTTCCACTAGGCTTGTAGTTAATATTTTCAATATAGGGTTTGACGGGCTCGATATCGACTGGGAATATCCTGGAGCCCCTGATCGTGGTGGAAATACAGAAGATACCGCAAATTATGTACTATTGCTCAAAACTCTTTGAGAGACATTTGACGTGAGTGGTGCTAAATTTGGACTTAAATTCACCTCTCCAACCTCGTACTGGTACCTCCGCTGGTTTGATTTGCCTAAGATGGCCGAATATGTAGATTGGATTAATGTGATGACCTATGACCTGCACGGGTCCTGGGACGCTCATAATGCAATTGGCAATATTGTTCAGGCCCACACGAACCTCACTGAGATCAAGTTGGCCATGGAATTATACTGGCGAGTGAACATCTCCCCTTCCAAGCTCGTTCTCGGCTTCGGCTTCTATGGCAGAACATTTAAACTGGCAGACTCCAGGTGTCAATCTCCAGGTTGTGCTTTCAGTGGTGCCGCAGACCCAGGGCCTTGTTCAGTGACAGCTGGAATTCTTGGCTATTATGAAATCCAGGAAGTATTGAATCAATATAATGACCAGAATAAGAGGGCAGCTATCAGCCCCATCCATGATGAAGCTGCTGCGGTCAAATATTTCACGTTCGGCAAAGACCAGTGGGTCTCCTATGATGATGAGGATACCTTCAAGCAGAAGGTTGATTGGGCGAATCATGTTGGTATGGGAGGAGCAATGATATGGGCATCGGACCTTGGTGAGAACTGTTCTTGCACTGATACCGCCTGGTCATGAAATCTTTGAACGCCTTTTATAGTATCCTCAACAGTTCTCTATAGCTATGATGAGCAGTTCACCTTCAGATCTATTAATTGGTGTGCAGAGCATGATGTCCAATTGATCCGGAGATGTCCTGTTGATCATGGTGAGAAGCCAGTATTGATGCAAACTGGTATTCGAGAGGCTTTCTAAACTTCAATGGCCGGGAGGTGAAACTCCATCTCAATGAACTATTCGCTAACTACAGTTTTCTTCAAGACAATGATAAATACTCTGCCCATAGTGGACTCGTTCAACGAAGTATCATCTCAAACCCTCAGGTGCAATCCATCAACAAGACTCTGTCCAGTCCTCAGTCAGTCGTCGATAATATGGCATCTTTCAATGGACAGAAATGTTTTGCATACACTGATAAATGTATTAATTTAAATGACAACATTGCCATGAGTCAAGCGTGTGGTTCAGGATACACGGTAGTGGGTTGGGACGATGCTGGGTGTGGTAAGAAGAGCTGCGTAAGTACTTTCTTTCTTGCAACGTCGTATATACAGCAACTGACTTTATTCTGCGTGATCATTGAAACTGGAGCTCCTATCAAAAAGGTTATATATATTATATCAACACCTCTTTGTTGATATCACTACCAGGAGACATGAAGAACGTTCAAACGTCTTAGTTTAAACATTCCTATGGCTCTGATAGTTACATGGTAGTTATGTCACAAAGGGGTGTTGATATGATAGAATCTTATGAGAAGGGCTCCAGATTTCAATGACATCCCGATATGGTATATTCATATAGCATTGCGGAAAACGAATATGTTGCCCTTCCAATAGTGCACCCAAGGACTGTAAGTGACGTGGTGACAATACTAGCCTGGCCAGTGGTGCTTCTTCCGACTGCAGCGCCCAATGTGAACCTGGCGAGATAAATATCAACCATATCACATCCAAATTGGGGAGGCGGGTTCACTAATGACGGAAACACGAATAAATGTGGCCGAGGGAAAAAGGCGTTCTGCTGTACAGACTCAGAGTACGCTTCGATTGACAAGGGATGTTCTTACGCAAAATGGTAAAGCTAATCCGGAAATAGATACTGATATGATGCTAATTGAATAACAGTGGCGATGACTGCCCAGCCGGATTCACTTCTGTTCTCACCAAATACGACCAATGTTGGAAAGGTGGACAGAAGTACTGCTGCCCAAACCCTGTTGAATTAACAGATTGCCATTGGGTTAGTGGAAGCACTGGTAACGACTGTGCCAATGCCATATGTAACGCAACAGAGGTTGAGGTGGATAAGTCGATATTCGGAGATCGTTCATCTGCTTGTGACTGTAATATCAGATATTCAATCTTTCAATCTTTCAATTTTCATTGTCATTTATTTCGAACTAACTGTTTTTCATGACTAGGGGGGAGATCTCGAGCCGGCTGTTGTTCCATCACAAATGCCCTCCCCAAAAGATCACAACCAGGAGCTATATGTAGCGCTGACCCTTGTAAAATCATACAAGATGTATGCAAAGACGATGACGATTCCGATGGAAGCCTTAATGCACCTATTTTAGTTAACGTTACTAATCTAGGAACAGAAGGCCGCGATGGGAGTCTGCAGTTGTTCGACAAGCGAAGCAAGGGAATACCCTTTCTGGCAGGAGGGGTACTGATCAATGTCATATACGCCACATATCCCGCCATTGGACAATTATTCAGAATTAGGAATGCAGGATTAGTTCTTCGAGAAGCCGTCAGATTGATACAAGGTCCCTGTACCGACCGAAGTATTGAGAGAGACCCTATTGGCACAGGAAAGTACCCAAGCGGATTAACAGGCCTCAACACGGAACACCCTCTGGATGTAAGATGCTACGCTATCAATGAAACTCAAGGACCATTGAAGTCGCTAATGCTTTTGTATAGAGAAACGTCATGCTAAGGTTCGTTCAGGACGCTGCCAATGGGTTTCTTGCCTCCGGTCATGAAGCACGCCTTCCTCCACTTAGCACTGCTCTCTGGCGAAACTGGAATACGTTTAACAACCGTCTGGCTGCCCGCCCCAGAATTGGATCTAATGGAGTTGCGCCTGCCACACCCAACGATCGTATAGCGGAGGCATTTGGCTCCACGAACAACCCTTACCCTCTCATAGCCGCCCAGGGCACTCTCAATAGGGCTAAGAGGCATGTGATGCAATTTGAGGCGCCAGCTCGTATAGATACAATCAGGGAACTGGCCAACCAGGCTGTGCGGCTTGATACTCCGCAGGCGCTCGATAATTTGCTCACAGCACTGCGCCTTGGGTTCGCTGTCTTCGACTATGCTCGGCTGGACATCTTCCGAGACCGCTTCAGGACCGTCAATAACGATATTGCCACTCAGATGGCTTATATTAAAAGCGACCTGAATGTTGATAATCTTCAAGACTGGTGGGCAACGTGGAGCCGAGACTATTATCAGACTGTTGAAAGTCGAGCCCAACGCTGGGCTCGTAATGCGATTTACGAGGCAATGCAGCCATTCCTCCAGGCACACAATGATGGAAGAAACTTGCGAATCTATGACCAGGCATTCCGAGCCCTGGGGGAGTTTAACGATCTTATTTCGCGAATGCTCTTGCCACCAGAGCAGTCAGTTCAATCGCCTCCTCCATGGTGAAGATACAAACAGTGGAAGGATGTCTGTGTTTGGATAACTAGGACACGCTAAATCTGCAGAAAGCTTTAATATTCTATCTTTAATTTGTGAAATCATTGATAGGACGCCTTTCTAGCACTGCGTAGTAGAAAATTAGAATGTTAACACCATGTAAAATTCCCGGTCTCTTCATTGGTAGGGGAGTCATAATTACGAAAGGGTGAGCGTGTTAGGTCTCCAGCCCTAAGATCCATGGTACCTTACATATCATTGGGAAAGTCCCAGGCAACAACCACCTCTGCCAAAATACCCAGGTAAACCTCTTCACACTTCGACCAAGCAAAATGTCATCAATGCATTTACCAAGGATTCTATGTACTAACGGCTTTTTTAAGCCATCTTTATCTTCCTCCCTCCTCTTGAATGCGTCATTTCAACGGCACAACTCCACGAGACGTATCCCTCTAAGGGCGTGGATTCCTCCAAAGGTTCATTTGCCGACATCTCAGATGCCGATGGAAGGCCCGCCCTTAATTAAATGGATACTGAAGACACAAGGTCATCGAACATGGGGCTTGGTCATTTACCGCTGCACGTATAAAAGCGATCCTGACTGGGCCGAGTTTATGAGGCGTTACAAGTCTCGCGTGATAGATTACTTGCAGGAATATGACTCATTGGATATGCTAGACAGTTTTGAAATGACAGTCTTTCAAGACAAGTCTTTTGACGGAGCAACCACGACGCTTGTTCGAGATCATTTCAATGATTGGGCAATGGATGCACCTCAACAAGAACAAAACACCGAACCATCAAGAGCTGTACGATATAGATTCTGTATCCACGTCAATGATGAAGCATTGGAATCCATCGTTCGCAACCCTGATCCAGTCTGGTCGGAGAATTACTGGAAGGATAATAAAGCCTGGGGCTTTGTCAATGTTATAGAGGCAGAGTGGGAACCATACAGTCGTTTTGATGGGGAAGATGAGATTGAAGAAGAAGAAGAACCGATAGAAGGCTGCACAAACCACAATGTGGGCTGGATGCGAGTGCGGTCTGACCATGTATTAGATCTTGTTTATATAATGTTTCAAGACGATTTGCCCGACTCTGAGTATGTCCGCCCCCCGAAAGTTAGTCTTGGATTTATTCTCCCATAATTCCAGCTACTAACTAGCATATCTTCTTAAATTTGGGGGGCTATCTCCTCTCACTGAAGGTCGTATGCTCAAAGGGCTTATTCAAGTTGCTTTATGCAACCTCAAGAATTTAATCAATAGAATACGGCGGATGAAAAATTTCTTGGAAAACCAATCACTGCGACTACAAGTAGATGGTGCTCTATACTTCTATTAACTATCTCATATATCAATTCCGCCTTCGATTGTGGCTCCTTGAATCTCTTGCTCCTTGAATTGCCTCGCCATCTCCTCAAATGTAACCCATTCAACCCCCTCGTGTGAATTGATGTGCTCAATCAGCTTTTCGTGCAGTAATTGAACCTGGGGTCTGCCAGAGACTTGCGGGTGGACGCTGATGGGAAAGATGAAAGTGTCGTATTCGCGGTAGTAAAAATCAAACTGAGACTTCCAGTTCGAGAGGACTACGTGGGGGTCCACGAATCCAGTCCCAGGCCGTCCAGAGTTCAACGGTGGCCAGTCGTCCAAGTGCCAATTGGCAGGGATTTCGACCAGACGAGATGGTTGTAGCTTCGACATGGGCGTCATCCACGCGTCTGCGGGCTTGTTAACATCCGTCTCGACGTTCGTTGGGACATGGGGCAGATAGTAGGGCTGGCAGTCGTGATGCATGAAAGAATGGTCATAAACAATGTCATGCTCCTCTAGGATGCGGACGGTGTTTGCAGACGTTGTCCATGCAGGTGCAGTCCACCCGCGAGGTCGTTGACCGCTCATCTTGGTGATAACTTCAATACTCTTGACAAGCACAGCTCGTTCTTGTTCTTCGGAAAGCTCCGACACGAATTCGTGCGTGTACCCATGTAGGCCGCTGCGCAATCGTAAGTATAAGGTACGAGCCTAAGAGATATACTATCATCACTCACATCTCGTGGCTGTTGTCGCAAATCTTAGCGAAGCTCTCTGGGAAGGACTCGGCGGTGTGCGCTGGGACGAAAAACGTCGCCTTGATCTCGTATTTATTGAACAACTTGAGTAATCGGTCAAGGCCAGCATTGGCTCCAAACATGCCACGAGAGATGTCAGATTCGTTCGGGCGAGGCCTTGAACCGCCCGTGTTAATCCTGTCCAAATAAGGCATTCGATTAGCTGTCTATCACAGGTTGCTTCGCATCTAGATCATCAATATAAATTATGAGATACCGAGGTAATACTTACCATCCACTGACAGCGTCAAAGTCGACGCCATAACCGCACAGAACTTTCTTCGGCATTTTGTTCAATTTTCTAGGTTTCCCAAACTGCTTGACTGTACTTGCTCAAAAAATGAATCAAAGATCAGAAAAAAAGACGTGCATCACGTTAATGTGGATAGACTGATTGCTTCCCCACCTCGATAACGGCGCCTCGGAGATGAGCGCAAATTCATGCTCGGCCCTCAATCCGATAAAGCATGCTCAATAATGTTTGACCGGATTTCAAATTCGACCTTGGTATGCTTCCAAGCTACTCAAGGCTAGAAAATCAACACCATGGAGAGATACAATCCGGACACCGACGACTACCGCTCGAAGACAGTTCAGAGTCTGATCAATCTTGAAGGAAAGATTGTCGCCGTGACAGGTACAGACACAATTAATTGCTCTTCCTAGAAAAACAGCTAACACCTCGCCAGGAGGTACTCGGGGTCTGGGTCTTGCTATCGGCGTAGGATGTGCTGAGCTGGGAGCCACCGTCGCTTTGTTGGATATTCTAGATGAGCCATCCGAGGAGCTTGCGCTACTAGAACAGGACAACAAAATCAAATTGCATTACTACCAGTGAGCTTGTCTTCTAATTCGACTTTTGCATGGCTAGGCTTATGGTGACTCTCATCAAGCGCCGATGTAGCCAGCTACGACTCCCTGAGTGCAGCGTTCGAAAAGATTGAGCAATCCCTGGGACCAGTAGACGCTTTAGTGAACAATGCCGGAGTTGGGGCACAGTGTCCGTTTCTTAACTACGAAAAGCAGACGATTGATCGAGTCCTGTCTATCAATGTAAGCAAGTCATGTGTTGATGAGATGGAGATGATGTGGAAGTTACTGATCGAGCCGCAGGTAGCTGGAACGATTTATGCCTCACAGATCGCAGCGCGGCAGATGGATAAGCATGGAAAAGGAGGTTCTATCGTCAACATAGCCTCTATCGGAGGCCACGCAGCGGTTCCTAATCAACCAAATTCGGTATACTGTGCTAGCAAAGGTGCCATACTGGGATTCACAAAGTCGTTAGCCGTGGAGTTTGCGCGTAGTGGCATCCGTGTGAACAGCGTCAGCCCGGGTTTCTTCTTGACCACGATGACACCCGGCTACCTGCAACAAGATGTGTCGCGCCTTGAAGGCTTTGAGCGAGTTGTACCCATGGGTCGCTTTGCAGACCGGCACGAGCTGAAAAGCACGGTGGCTTTTCTATTGACGCCGGCAGCATCATACATTACTGGACAAGATATTGCCGTTGATGGCGGCGTGTTGGCAGCGTAGGGAATAGCTTGAAGTTGAAGCATTGAATAAGATGGAAAACGTCGTTTCTTGACTATAAACGTGCCATTAGGTAGCTCCTATGAGAAGATCATCCTAGGTACTCAAAGGTTATGAAGAAATATGAAGTTAGTGGATAGTTTATCATGAATTAAGAGTTCCCATAAAGCCGACCTTTTCCCAACCCACGTTAAAGGGACATGCATCAGCGGTCACATCCAAGAGCAGCCATGGTTAGAGATAAACCATCTCGGATATTTTTCGTCTTCGCACGCTGTTGCATGGGCATTTCTAAACGCTTCAATCAGAAAGCGACGGCCGTAGCATAAGCCGTCCTACAATCACTACTCCGTGCGTGCTCGGAGAAGCGCGCAAGCAGCTGACACCCACGATAGTATCAAGTGGGGATAGTAGATAGAACATACCTACCTAAGTAAACTTTTATAAATTTTATCCCACGCCATTTTACTGCCGTTCATCCGAATAATCACTGATCACGCCGAAAACAATGACCGGTGCACGCATTCTCGTTGTCGGAGGTGGGCTGGGTATTGGTGCGCTTGTCACCGAATATCTCGTTAACAAACATGGTGCCAAGGTCGTTGTTCTCGGGCTGGACGTTTCGAAGAGCATTGCACTACTAGAGGCTGAGGGTAATATCCGTATTGTTCGGGGAGATGCCACGAATGTGAATGTCCAGCAACAGACGATGAAGGTCGTTACAGAATATCTCGGCGGCTTGGACTCGCTTATTATTACGCTTGGTATCATTACGCCCATTGAGATAGTTGCTCGTTTAGATATGAGTGAGATGCGCAAGACATTCGAAGTCAACCTGTTTGCTCCTGTGGCTCTAGTTCGTCTCCCTCCCTATATCTCTCGGCTCCACTATGAAATTAGGATGCTGATAACATGTAGACTCAGCAATATCTTCCCATACTTAGAAAGAGCAAGGGTCACTTAATCATTCTATCTTCTGCCGTTGACAGAGACGTTACCTGGTCTGCTTGGTCACCGTACAGCTCAAGCAAAGCCGCACTGACACGCTTTATTGAGATATTGGGTCGCGAGGAAGATGAAGTCAAGGTATATGGCGTCTATCCAGGCCTTACCAAAACGAATATGGTAACGGACTTGATTGCCGGCAAATTTGCGGGCAAGATGAAAGATCATGAGGTCGAGTTCTTTATCCAGCAAGAGAAGGAAGGCAAAGTAGAGCCTCCGGAATGGACAGCAAATGCAACCGCAAAGCTGGCTGTTGGCGCCATTGAGGGCAATTGGCATGGTAAATGTGTGAGATACAGCGAGCTGGGCCCTAATTATAAGGATTATGACTCCTAAACTTAGTACTAATCATGCATTACAAACTTCGAAGTTTTCTATAAATGCCGGGCATAGTGATTAACCCTAAATAGGTAACCCCATTCAACATATTCATTGCTCGATTACTGAACTAAATCGGTGTCGTACGTCTCAGTAGTCTGTACATATTTGTTTACAAATTTAAAGATTCCATAAAACCTTGGAACTTTCATATCGATAGTAAACATACTCAAATTGCAGTTGCTATTCTTTAATCGAAATGGATTTTCTAGTAGGATATCACCATGTGATCAGTCGGATTGGTAGGTCGACCGAATGAAACTTCTGCTCTCTTCACTGCCAAGTCCATGACAATGGTGAAGACCGTTTCACTCTTTGACTCTCCTTTTTGGTGACGATTGATTGCCGTTGGATATCCAACTTCGTCCTTGAATAGAGGCGTGAACGACTCAATGTCGAGAGGCTGATCGCTAGAAAGACTCTCCTTGGCCAGTGATTGCATCCGGTCCGTGCGTTTTGGAGAGTCTTGCAGCCACGGGGGCTCATCGACACCAGTATGCTCGAGTAGCAGATGGTTCGCATGCACAATCACGCCATCCTGATCCATATCCAATCTTTTGGTCCCGATACTGGTACATTCCAGCCCTGTTGATCCATTCACATCGCCGACCAAGATATGCGCGCTCCCAGCCACCCCGGAAGCTTCGATAGACTTGACAGCTGCGTCCCTAGAGCGCGATTCCAATGCTACCCTTAAGGCAAGATGGATGGGCAGTCTCGATGGATCAACTCCACGAGCACGGATAGCATTCAAACAGATGCCAACGCCACTAGCATTGAGACCAATCTTGCCAATGACACCGCCTTCAGTGATCATGGTGAAGTCAGGAATCCCTGTACCAGGTTGGGAAACATGGCAAACAAAGATATTTGGTGCTTGCTCAACCGCCCAATCCCAATTTTGGCCGAGGAATGACTGGTCCGGTCTTGCTTTATATGCAATACTTGTGCACCCATCTAGTGGTACATCGACTTTGGGCTGCTCCGTGAAGAGGCCAAATGTGATTTCTGTGCGCACATTGAGGGCCAAGATATCAAGGAACTCGACGCCTGCCCCTTTAGCAATTCCGCGAATTTCTTCCAGGTATCTCGAGTGATTCTGCTCAAGTGTAGGAACAAATTTGATGGTTTCTCTAAGTACGTCTTCCCAAGTGAAGGCGCACGTCCGCTGAAAAAGGGCTTTGTAGAAATCGAGTGATCCATGGACTTTTTGTTTTGCCTCTAAGCCATGTTGATGCCCCACCTATATCTCGTTAATAACCTTCTGTAGCTTGCTATTTCATGTCCTTACCTCGAAAGGAGTGCCGCGACACCGAACCTCAAGCATGGCGGCAGAAAATTATCAAAGACTTATCAACTGTTTACGATGTTGTTCTCATAGGTTGTAAGTATTTATTCTTTATGTCAAATTAACATTCGTTATGGCCTTATTGTCAAGCGTTGCGCCTAAGTCCATGTCTCGGAGTTGCGCGCACAAGAGGTATTGGCACATACATAGTGGGGTGTAGATCCCACCAATTAGTGGTAGCCCAGATAGTATCAGACAGATATTGGTACCGTTAGTCAATATTATGCTAGTCAATCTGGACCGATGACACGGAAGTTTTGGTCGCCCGTGACATGCTCTGCATCGGCGATATCTCCGGGCTTGTCGAAAGGGCATCTCGGAAACGTTTCCGAGCGCCGCTCTGGCACCACTGCTGGTAAGACAAATAAATACCAAGTTACTGTACGGAAGAGACTGGCCGATTTAGGTTTTTGCCACTCAATAAACGAAGAGAAAGCAAAATTCGGATGAGGTCACGCCAAAAATATATGTGAATTTTGTCATAATACTTTGGCTTCTTGAAAAGTACTTACAGTGCCATGGTTTCTCCCAAGTTCTGCGTCTGCAGTGGTGGGCATCGGTAAAGAGTGTCGTGTAAAAAATTATTAGCCAAATCAAATTCTTCATATTCCAATGTTTCGCTTGTTGGTGCTAATATAGTCATCAGGATAAGCTTCTCCGGAATCGTTAAAGGGGCGAAGGGGCGAGGGGGAGAGGGGAAGTTAAAAGGAAAGGGGATATACATACAATAAAGACTGATTTAAGTACCGCATTGCGCCCCTGAGAATGTTTTAATTTGGTAGGCATCTCCAAGAAACAGCGACAGTGACGCGAAGAAGATACCAAGTGCTAGCAGGAACCATGTTCTTGAACGACTCTGTTGTCAAGATTCCCATTTCTCTTCCACAATGTCCACAGCCTCGTCATCAGAGCTACGTAGCTCTGAAAGCAAGTCCTGATGATAAACTCTATAGTATGTTTTATTACGGCCCCAAGCCATTGCTAAACTGAGGATATCCCCAGCTGGGGATACATCATACATTTATGGTGAGATCCAATGAGAAAGCAGAGCTGCAGTAAGGTGGGGCCATGTCGGGCTGTCCCGTAAGACCCACTATTCCCAGATCGCCCTAACTGCATAAGTACCTAGCTTATGCAGCTAACTCTGACTAGTGGACTGTGATGGTGGGTTTGAAGATAAATCCGGTATGCAGTCTTTTATAGAACGCTGAAACACATACAGAGCAGTCTTGATAGCTGGAGGCGCCAATACGGGAACAGCAGTCCTGAAAGTATAGTTCTTTCTCTTCTTTTTATATTGCTATTCTTTTTGGATATCAGTACTAAGAGTAAATAATTCGTTGCAGGAATCCCTCCCTTCTGCGAGTATAAATACCATCTCATGCGCTCTTACTCTCCAGTTCTACGATGCAACTCGAAAGAATGTCCCAGACAATCTTCAAACCATTTTAGTTACTAAGCTCGAGGTTGTATTTAGCTCTAGAGGCCTTCTGCAATGGTGTTAATTTGGTGTGATCATTGATACGTTTCATATGCTGGATTGGCTATGCAAAAAAGACAGAAAAATAAAAAGAAAGAGAAAAAAGCCCACGATCATTACAGTCACGCCCCAAAAGCAAAAATCCTCCCACAATGAAGACCCTTATTTTCCAGAAATGAAGGTCCAAGAAACCCAACAGAGGTCGATCCAAACAACAAAATCAATATGATCTGCTGTCATAAAGTGAGGAAGAATACCTTGACGTTGACCAGTTGTCGACAGATTCATTGCCCGCGGGCGCATGTAGAGACGAGACAAAACCCCAACTCATCTCCTTCCTTCAGACGAAAAGAAAAGACGAGAAAATACTGTCTGTGTGTTGAGCCTTTATTCCCCCTGCTCAAAATGGGATCTCCAATTCTGCATGAGTTCAGCCGTTGTATTCATCGCCGCAAGGACATCCTGCCACTGACTCTCTGCCTCTTCGATCGTAGCAAGCAAACGGTCCCATTTCTTTTGGGTTTTCTCAACTTGCTGTTCATAGGTCTTGCCCATTTGTTGATGCCATATCATGTTAATGGAGCCATTGAAATTGTTATTGAAAGGCGGAAGGGGCTGACTTTGTTGGACATCAGGCTCATCGGACGAAGAGGGGGTACCAGGAATGACGACCGCGGCCGATTCCGGCTGTTTGCCTTTTTTGCGCTGCCGTGTGCCAGACTCAGAGGCCACTGATGTGGCGGCTTTTTTAGAACGCTTTGAGGCATTCGAGGGAGCCTTTTCGGTAAAGGCCTCTGGCAATTTTCTCTTGCCTGCTCCCGACCGACGAGGGCGTTCGGCAGCTGCCTGCGAGGACTCAGCCTGGTTTCCTCCGTTCTGGCTTGGACCAGCCGCGGTGAGGTCTATAGTATTAACGTTGGAGGAATCGCCCTGGGCTGCCGTCTGGCTAGGAGCAGGTGTCCTTGGGTTCCGCTTTCTTTTCCCCGAAGAGCCAGCGCTGGCGCCAGCGCCAGCATCGTCGCCTTCGCCTTCGCCAAGGACACGGCGGTGGGTACAACGCAGTTTCTTCTGTCTGCATGTATCACAGGCGCGCGAGAGACGAGGTTTCTTTTCGGTTGCGGTGGAGTTGTTCGTTTCAGGCTTTCAAGCAGCAGATTAGCATGGGTTTCTTGATAAATAAGGAAGTGGCAGCACTATTTACCTCTGTGCTCTCAGGAGGAGGCATGCTCGAACCGACATTAGGAACGGTCTGGGGGGTTGGTAGACGAGTCTCTTCGGCGGTAGACATTGTGTGTATGTAAGTTTGAGTAATGGTAGTAAAATATGCTCGTTGGCTATATTTGGGAATGAGGATACTCAGTCAGTTATGAACTTTATAAGCTGGCCTGCCAGGCGTGGAATAATCACAAAAGATGAGGTAAAAGAGATGAAGCGTGAGAAGATGGGATGCTGAGGACGACGACGCGTCGTGTGTGACTCCATTCACGTCAAGCCTGGCCAGGAGAAAGAAGGCAGACTTACTTTTATCTGTCGATACTGGAGAGTACCCAACAGATAGAGAGTAATTTTGTCGATAGAGTCAACGATAGCAATGGAAGGCAGTGTGTGGGATAGCTGAGGCGAAGCGAAGATGTGTTGGAGAGAGAGAAATAGAAATGGTTGATAAGAGAAGACTAGGATTTAGACGAGGTGCCCAAGATTAGAGGGAGGCTGGGTTGAGACGAGACAGACAATGGAGACGTAAGAGTCTCTTTGGAGCAGACAGCCAATGCCTGACAATACTTATTCAAAGACTTATTCAGTCAATGATGAAGGGCGTTTGTAACAACAAAGAGAAGAAAATAGCACTCTATCTGCAGTGAAGTCGTGTGAATGAGGAAGGATAAATAATTATTGTGAACGCTCCCAACAAAAAACCAAGCTCATTGTCAACGGCAAGAAAGGTGCTGACAAAACCTATTATTTGCAGGAAAAAGCCGTCACATTGATTTATTCAATAATGGGTGAATTACGGCCACAGCTCCACCTCCTTCCATTGTCTATTGTGCAATGTTGTTCTCCAGCGCATCCCTCTTTCAGCATCAGTCAGATCCAATCTATCAACTTCTTCAACACGAATGACGACCACTCGGAAATTCTTTCTGGCGGTGGGATCGTGGAGATCCTTGACGCGCTGGCCCAAGCCAAGATTTGGGTCCTCTGGTTTCTCACTCAGTGGCCGTCCTGGATGAGGGCCCTTGAATGAGCCTGGCAGAGTCGTCAACAATGATATTCTAATCTATTTCAAACTATAATGAGGGGTTGGTTACCTCTCATAAGTGGGCTGTGGTTGGCAAAATATGCCGTCACTTCCTTATCCCACTGCCACTCTCCAGAGTCAGCAGCATCGTTCGACTTTGCTCTCAACCCTTTTGAAATTTCTGCTCTAGCATTCTTTTCGCCTAGTTTGCTCTCGTCGTCTCCGATTACAAGCGCCTTCCCCCTCAACCTCCACTGAGCCATTAGGTCCTTCACCCAAAAGAGAACCTCAATCGCGCCTTCAAACTCCTTGAGCTCATCAACCTTTGCCATACGCACATCGGTGGTAAAGGTCAACATATCAGACTCATACACGGATGGGTTGAGCTCCCCGTCATCTCGCAGCTGTTGCTCCGCAGATGGATGAAGTTGGAGTTCGCCGAAGAAGCCTCGAAACCCGCATGTGCGCACCCGAGGAACTGGCGATTGAGTCTGTGCATCATAGCCAATGGTCGATACAGACATGTACGGGTCATCCAGTTTGGCGACGTGCTCCAAAAACAAGCGCTTCCATGGGGCGGGTGGGATGCTGGTGGTGGCTGTCATTATTCCGACTTCTCGGTATGTGTTGTATGAAAGGTGGCCGATGTGGTGTCGTAATCGGCGACTGCAAGCCTTTCCTGTCGCTACAAGTGCCACCTTGAAATACTTTGCGCGTTTTGTCTTCTCTTCTTGATGATGACCTTGAGTACTTCACGAGTCAGTGTGCCGCCGGTTACATGCCCGCCGTCGCCACTCAATTGCGCAACGAGAGCAATTCGGAATCCAGGCCGGCTCTATCTCAGCAATTACAAGAAACAAGCACTAAATCGAGAGCGAATGGACGGATACAGAGGATGAGACAGGAGATGATGGGAAGAAGCATCGGGATGAGGTTCCGGCAGGTGGAGCTCTTACTGTACGGTAACGCGCGGCAAATGGCGGGGAAGCGATGAGATACTTCTTTCCGTATGTTATATCAACCGTGCAAATTATAGGAGAATCTAGGTTTTGAACATTTATGTGCAATTACAAAAACACCTATATAATTTGACAATTGTCGTTTTGGTGCGCCTGACAGCAGTGGCACTTGATCCACCAAAAGGCCGATCGCTATCCACCGAACAAAATCGACTCTATTCTTTCCATCCATTCTCGGCCATAGAGGATGCGTCCAAGCTCTTGGGGTTCGCTGAGCCGTATCGTGAGGAAGACTTCGTTTGAACTACTGGGGAATCATGGGCTTCCACTATAGTTGGATAGGCTTCTTCTCTTAGGGCATGCACGTAGCGCAGATATATATCACACCGTGCACTTACGGCTGTCACACATTACTGATAAATTTTCACCACCACTGATCATAGTCTACTCCCGGGTTTTGACCTTGCTATATAACTCCGTTATGGAATTATTCTACAGCTGCAGATTACTATACTCCGAATAACTTCGCTGAGAATTGATAAAGTACTCCGCACTCCGAGAAAAAACAGCAAATGATGTCACCGACGGGGCATGAATATGGAGACATGAAGAACCCGGATTTGGACGATGGTAGAATCCAAGGAAATATCGAAATGAGGAGATGGAAGGCTTATCGTGAAGCTAATTCCAAGAAATGAGGTGATTTGCTTACGCTATGATGCAGCACAGCAAATGCCGAGCTGTTCTGCACGTTACAAGGCCGTTCACGCGTTCAGAAAGTAGCTGCATATGCACTAGCGGGACAAGCTACAACATTCAAAGATAACGATGGGAAATAGGAGCGAGGTCGATAAGCCTAGTGATTACAGCCGAAACATGACCCTGCTGACTTCCTGGGTTTCTTTCCCTCAAAATAATCCCGGGATGAAATCAATTAAACATGTAACACTGAGAAGTAAATCATAATTATAGCAAACGTCATTCAATGAAACATGTCGATCTTGGTTGCATTGCATACAGAGCTTGCGCTAAGGCACCAATCTGGATTCCTGAGGCCGAGAGTCATACGTATGCTGCGGCCCACCGCCCGCCAATCAGAGCGCGGCGTGGCGGGCCACAGGCTTCCAGCTAATCAGCGCGCGCGCAATTTCGGTCTCGCCCCTTCCGGCTGTCTCACATGGCTCTTTCCGTCGCTGTCACGACTCCTGCGGATCTTCAACTTCTCCTCCTCTCCTCCTCTTCATTTCATTCACCCTAATTAAATACTAATTTATGCTGTCCTACCCTCGCTAATCTCGTCGACGTTGAAACAATCAACCACTCTGTGTCCGTTACGCCAACTACACTACCGCCATTCGCTTGCAGAACCTCACGCGCCAAACGCCTCACTCGCTCAGTCAGTCCGATTATCGCGTGCCATTTGCCCAGCTGGTCCTGGCCGTGGCAGTCCGGTATTGGCATTAGAAGATTGAAATACTCGCTCAGCTGTCATTTGCCTTCTACGCCAATTTACTGTGATTTCTTTCCGCCTTTACTATATGATGCTGTTCAGGTGAACAGCCTCGTCTAATATATTGATCGATATAACAAATGGGAAAATGTGCGATTGGCTGCCATTCGTACCTTGATATCATTGAAATTTACTGACATCTGTCTCAGGGCGATATGGAGTGATCCTAGACGCTGGCTCGTCTGTACGTTGAATCCTATTGCACGCGACGGTATCGCATTTGCATGCTTTATCTAACATGCTCTTTTCCAGGGGACTCGTGTGCACATCTATCGATGGCTTAATAATTCCAAGGCTCGCCAAAGCAGCTCGCCGCAGAAGCTGACATCGTTACCCGAGATCACAACCAAGGAGGACTGGACAAAGAAAATCAATCCTGGTACGGAGAAGCAGACTCCCTTTGCGACGCATGCTCCACTCCCTGATTTCGTTGCTAATCGTATTCTTCAGGTATATCAACATTTGCGGATAAACCAGAACGGGTTGGACCTGACCACTTGGACGAATTATTACAACATGCTCTCGATATTGTGCCCGAAACCGCCGTCAAGGATACACCGGTCTTTCTATTGGCCACCGCTGGCATGCGTCTTTTGGGTGATTTCGAACGTCGGCAGATTCTAGATCAAGTGTGTTCGTTCTTCCGATCGAACTCTAACTTTCTACTCCCCGAATGCGATATACACATACAGGTTATCCCAGGTGAAACCGAAGGCCTTTATGGATGGATTGCTGCGAACTACTTGCTTGGAAGCTTCGATGCTCCGGACGATCATGTTCACGGCGGGGGTCACCATACATATGGTTTCCTAGATATGGGAGGCGCATCTGCCCAAATCGCATTCGTCCCCAATGCGACAGAGACAACGAAACATGCCAATGATTTGAAACTGTTGAGACTTCGGAATGTTGACGGTTCGACCGAGGAGTTTCAGATCTTTGTCACCTCGTGGTTGGAATTTGGCGTACGTGAAGCGCGACGCCGCTTTGTTGAAGCCCTTCAGGAATCGATCGACGTGCCCGGAATTACCGACTACCCAGATCCTTGTCTGCTTGAAGGTCTCCGCACGACACTCGACGGGCAATTGGCCTCTGATTTGACTGTTGGGCCTTATCTGCTGGGCACCGGGCGATTTGACGAGTGCATTCGACAAACCTATCCACTCCTAGACAAAGACGCACCGTGCGCAGATGAGCCTTGCCTACTACACGGAACTCATGTCCCTGCCATTGACTTTGATATCAATCATTTTGTCGGCATTAGCGAATACTGGCACACGACGCACGAGATTTTCGAAATGGGATACAAGGATAAAGCCTATGATTTCAACACCTATCAGCAGCGGGTCAGCGCCTTCTGTTCTCAAGACTGGGAAGCTGTTGAGCAAGGAATAGCCGAGTCCCGCTGGGGTTCTAAAGTCGACCTTCTAAAGGCGCAAGAAGTCTGTTTTAAAGCGTCGTGGATTATCAACATGCTTCATAGTGGTATTGGTGTTCCACGGGTCGGTATTGAAGACACCAAACTCTCTGGACACAACGGCACCAAAGAAGTTTTGCAACACGGCAAGGAGAAAGGATACCTCGATCCATTCCAAGCTGTCAACAAAATCGATTCCACAGAAGTTAGCTGGACGCTGGGTAAAGTGGTGCTCTATGCATCATCTCAAGTACAAGCCGTGGAGCCTGATGCTCTGCCTGTCGGCTTTGGAAGCAACCAACCAGGCATTCCTAGTGACTTTCAATATCCTAGCGTCGAGCTCGTCCCAGGTCCTGGACCTGTATCAGAAGAGCCCGAAAGCTGGCACGATGCTTTATTTGGTGGAGAATCTCCTCGTCGCATTCCGGGTGTACTACTCTTTGTACTTATCGTCGTGATTATGCTCTTCTTCCTTTGTGGCCGTGCCCGTCGGTCTCGAATCTTCCTCAAACTGAAGAGTCTGTGCAAACGTGGTGGAGGGCGAGGACGACGAAGGAATCCTGGAAAGCTAGGATTCCTGGGGCGCAACACTCAGGCTTACGAACGGGTTATTGAGGAAGGTGGACCCGAGTTCGAGCTTGCTGGGGCTGACACTGACAGCGATGAGGATGATTTCGACTCGGATGGTGTTGGCTCTAAACGCCATTCTTATAAAGGATCAGCTACGGGGTCACAGACACCTGGCTTGAAGTTTGAGTTCGACAACATCTCTTCTACAAGCATTGGTCTGGGAATTGCGACGTCAAATGTCCTAGATCGACAAGGCTTGGTTGTCAGAACCGAGTCTCGGGAACACTTGGTGCCAACAGCGCATGGCAGTCGGTCTCGCACAGTGAGTCCGACGAGAGGCCGAAAGTCTCCAATGATGAAGCCAATCGATGATGAGCGATAAGGGCTGTGACATCGGATGATGTCTACGGTATAATGAGGGTTATGATGGAGTGAGCTTTCATATTTTGTGTCTGGCGTTATCCAGGTTGATCTCTGGCTGGGGACTTTAACACATTCGATTCTCGAACCGCATATCTCTGCGAGGTTGTGCTTCAACCGAAGTTCATTTATAGCAATAGATACACTTTATAAACTTGAATTACCTTGTCAGATAGAATCATATAATAATATATTTAATTCTTCATGTGAGAAATTCTTCAAAAATTATTTTTACCTGTATCACGTGATATATTTGATAATCGAAGCACGTGACCTTCTGCGGAGAGCTTTCCCATAATTGAAAAAGCTTCCATCGCAGACGCTGGATCACAATCTTTACTCGCCTGATTCTGCAACATTCACCACCACACGAACCGCTACGAACCAACTTCAATTCTCTTCTCGATAACTGACTACATCGTCTCGTCTCGTCTCAGACTGAATCGCCACCATGCGGTTAACAGTCGAGCTTATTCATAATTCACTATCATATATCAATCCGCTAAAAGAGCGAGAGCTAGATCTTCGAGGTGGGTTTTTACTGCTGCCACACAATGCCTGAAAAGAACAGATACTGCACTTGCTTTTTTCTCGCTTTTTCTTCTTCTTCTTCGTTCTATTTGCTTTAAAACCAAGACAAATATGTGAGAGAACACCATTGATATATCTTTATCGCTCTTTTTTGAGACGCTATATAGGTCACAAAATCCCTTCTATTGAGAATTTGGGTATTGCAAAAGTACGTCTAGACCTGACCCCTTCAATTAATTGCAGCCGAGTTTTGGTTAACACTCTGCTAGGACCAAGATGCAATCGATTTCACCGATAACGATATTTCCTCCCTCTCGAACTTCCCCTTCTTCCCCCGCCTACGGACCTTATTGCTTGCGCGCAACCGAGTGAATCACATCCAGCCGGCGCTGGCTTCGTCAATACCGAATTTGGAGAACCTGGTGCTCACGGCGAACAATATGGCTGAATTGGCGGATCTCGACCCACTGCGCAATTTCGCTAGACTTACGCATGTGATTCTGCTGGAGAATCCGGTGACAAGAAAAGAGGTGTGTTCATATTCCAGAATGTAGAAGAATCGGGGGTGGCAGGCTGACAAGTTATTAACAGCATTATCGATACTGGGTTATCTGGAGAAATCCTCACATCCGCTTCCTCGATTACCAAAAAGTAAAAGACGCGGAGCGCGCCAAGGCTACAGAGCTATTCGGCACATTCGAGCAGCCTTCGGCGCTCGCTTCGAAAATCATAGGCATCAAATCACGGACATTCGACGTGCCATCGGCAGGCGCTGGTGCTGGTGCAGCCGGTCTAGCCGCAGCCGGTGGTGGCGACCGGGCTGTCCGCGTGAAGCTCACAGAAACCGAGCGCAAGCGCGTGGAAAAGATGATCCGGGAGGCCAAGAGTTTGCAAGAAATTGCGCGCCTGGAAAAGGAATTGAATGAAGGACGGATTCCGGCCGGAGCGCTGGACGGACTTGGCAATGAAGACGAAGAAATGCAGATGTGAACTAAGATGATGTCTACTACATACTAATCGGCTTCTTGTGTGTACTTTATCGGGCGGTCTATATAAAGAGGTCGGTCGGCTTCATAATCAGATGGAGATGGCGTTAGGGAGTTTACGCAGAAAGAACAAAAGTCTTATCTTATTTCTGAACCCTGTCTCTGTTGATCAGCGGAAATGAATTCCGAATGATATCAATATCTCTACCTAGGCGTATCAGCTAATTATACCACCCGCAATCCCTTGAAAATATCCTTCTCGTGCACCTTGACGCGAGCGCCATCTCGTTCCTCGACCTTCGCAGGTATATCAATTAGGTATGAGCGCAGCAAAGATAAATACATGGGAGGGGAAACGACCTACCAAGTAACATCCATTATCACTGCCATTTCGCATCACTTGGATGACGAGGCCGTGATGAGTTACCGTAGGATCTAGAGAAATAGATAGATAGGGTGGTTAGAAGGTAGGCTGTAAAAATGTTAGGAAATATTTTATATACCATGGTTATAACTGAATTGGATGACGTCGCCTAGTTCGTACATTTCTAATAAACAGATGAAAATGCCTTGATCGGGTTTGAAGACATCTAGGTATTATTTGAATGTGAGTTCTTTAAATAATTTATAATAGTAGAGCGGAGATAGGTCCGGAGTTGAATACCGAGATGAAGCAATTTGCATGTCAGTCAATGGATATTTCAAATTTCTATTTATCGTATTTGTCTATGTACGCAACTGTAGCAACTAGTAGTTAATTCATGTACAAGACAGCCAAAAAAGGTACTTGTACTTTATGAGATAGTATGCAAAATGTCTTGCTCGTGCACTTCGATGCGTCCCCAATCGCGGTCCTCGACCTAGATAGATAGACCCGGATTAGTAAATAATTATCCTGCCTATATGCCTAGGCAGTTATTTTGAATAGAAATCTTCTTATTGAAGGAAGGGTGAAGAGTAAGTGACTTACCATATAACTCCCAGAAGGCTTCCCTTTATCATCAGCCATGACCTCGACGATTTCTCCTCTGTGATCGATGCTGGGGTCTGCTCAACGTTAATCAAACATACATTCACTCGGTGCTGATATGGAGCGAACTGACCGTGCTTAGGATTGAATTTGATAAACTCTCCGACCCGGTATTTAGCCATTGTTGTTCGTTTACTAAGAGCTGTAAACATGCGTTCGGATTATGGGATTGAAAAGAAATGTTTTCTTTTATCAAAGGGGCAGTTCAAATGGATGAATCATTCACACGCCTCCGTCTTTTTCCAGAGTTCCACCAATGTGATGAAATGAATATCTCACTCGGGAGTGTGAGTCTGATTCGTGGGTTTGATTTCCGAAAATCTGCTCCTAGTGTCCTCTTAGTCGTGGGGTGTATGTCAATCATGTTTTTCTTCTCGGACTTTGATTTATTTTTCTATCGGACAAGATATCTAAATATCTATCTTGCAAATGCATCTGAAAAGGCAGTAGTGTGTACGTAGAACTTCACGCATGAAAACAAGCCGGAATATACATACGAGTAGCAGTGCCACGAGCGACACTCGATCATTGAAAGGCAAAAGTCATAAAAGTTGTCTATAAATTTTAATATATACAGGTATATTTACATATTTTGTCGATAACAAAATCTTTGAATGCCAAAGATCATTGCATGAACGGCTCGAGCGACATGACAATATCCTCCTCGCGGACAAGATGCTCCATGCGGCGAGGATGACGACTTCGATTCTGAACCTATTTAGGTGTTAACATATGCGCCAAACACTGTGCGAGTATAGAAAATTGATCAACAAGTAGAGATGAACGAAAGACAAGGGCATACCAAATATGCTCCCGTAAACGTATTCGTCGTGTCGATGATGGGATCTACAATGCGCCCTTGATTCTGTGGTATCGTCGGGTTTGCCGCACCATGGTAAGGCGTGTATTGGATTATTTGTCCTTTGCTGAATTTGACCATAGTTAAGGTTTTCTTGGAAGGTTGGTTGGAAATGTTCTTGAAGTCAAATTAGAGTTTTGTAAAAGAAGAAAGCGGTTGAGGCTATACGCTGCGAATCTTTCCTGATATCAAATTCGAATGTTGTAATTATATCAAGCTGTAAGAGGAATACATTTAATATTTATATGTCTAGGTAATGATTCAAATATACATAGGTGTGTGTTGAGCCTTGCGTCATATACCCAGGTGGCCGAGGTGCTCAAAGACAAATGGCCATGCAAAAGAGCCACCACAACCACCACCGTCATCATCGAGAATTGTAGATTTCTCTTCCTATAACAGCAGTCTCAATCTTTTTGCTCTATTCCTAAGAATATCGCACACTATTCTATCCGGTTAATGGCTAACAGTATCATTTCGGGTTGCTTCGCCCTCCTCCAGGAGACGCAGCGCCCAACTTTCAGTCTATGGATTTCTCCAAGTTCATATTAAAAGAGCTTTATAATACAGTTTAGTATCTTCAGCATATAATTAATCCATTAGATGTAGAATGTGGAAAACACCAAGCCAGATTCTCGTCAGGTCTGACCTGGGTCACATGACGCTTCGCTAGCCCTAACTGCGACCAGCGGCTCAACATCCAGGCTAGAACAGACGATCAATCTACCATAATTCGATCTGACATTCTGTTCCGAACAATTAAACACCTTAATATGCATAGAAAGATTTAAGACGCGTTAGTAGCTGTTACCCAGGTAACTATTTATTGCTCGCGGAGTGCTCGGCCGGCTTGCAACTTGGTGTGCGGGCGATCCTTTATGTAGTAGAACTAGAACGGGCTCAAACGTCGAACCGAGCCGCAATTAATCAATCGCCTCCGAGGCGAGCAAGATCGGTTTATTCCAGGTTGAAAATGTAACGCTCTGCAATGGGCCATGATGGGTGCGAGATCGGCCGAAGAGCTCGCTTGCATAAATGGGTCCGGCCTGGAAGAGCCCGAGTGAGCCGATGAAACTGACTACCTACATTGGGGCGTAGTTTGCGATTTTAAAAAAAAAATTGGATAGAGAGACAATCAGATAAGATGGATAGGCGAAATGTATAAATGGCCGGCCTGGGCATTTTCTTTTCTATCAAGCGTGAATGTAGTTTGTAACCGGCATTATAGGATACTTGTACTGTCGGTTAGGGCAACTAGGCAAGAGAAGACGGCTGATCTAGTATTACAGGTGCTCCCAGTACCTGATCTTTTTTTTTTTTTTTTTTTTTTTTTAAAAAAAAAAAATAGCTTACTATTCTTTTGATTTTGGGCCTTTTTAACGGTGGCAATCAAGGTGGTTTCCTACTTTGATACGATATAGTTGCCAGATATGCTTTCGTAGATGCGAATTCTATTTATTATAATCTTGGAACCCAGCCATATTCCCTCAGATTCAGACTCCAAACCTAGACAACCTGGTAGTTTTCATCTATAAGTTTAGCGATTTAGCGATTACGCGACAGTCGACTTTCGCCTTTTTCAGGGAGACAAGTCCGATTGCGGGGGGGAATTCGCGGGGAAAGATTCGGCCGACGCAACCCGTTGCCGGTGGGGGGTACTTATTGCGCGTACCTTTAAATATTGCCCTCCAAACAAAAATGTTTTTGTTTTCTAGCATTAAGTACGCAGGAATACTCTTGATCGCGTGGATTTTGCTTCAGTGGACATTCAATTTCAATTCAATACAACCAGCAGATATGTCGCCTCTACCAAACATCGTCGTCGTTGGCGGCAGCTACGTCGGTATGCTTTTTTTTTCTTCTCCTCTCTTTGCGATACAAACTGACTGGAAATTATTGCAGGTGGAAATGTTGCCAAACAGCTCGCTGCTGCCTTTTCCGGCCGATTCCGTGTTGTGATGATTGAGAAAAACTCGCACTTTCAGCATCTCTTCGCCTTTCCGCGATTCGCTGTGGCCAGTGGAGTCGAGACACAAAAGGCCTTTATTCCTTATGTGCCTGGCACATTTGCCGATGCTCCCCCGGATTCCGGCGTCGTTGTGCAGGCCCGCGTGACTGCTATCGGCAGTGATGCGGTGCAACTAGACCAACAAGTTTCGCTGGATGGCGCGACTGTTGATTCTATTCCTTACTCGTTCCTCGTATGGCCATCCTCCGCTCTCTATTATTCTTCGGTCACTAACTTCCTACCAAATAGGTCCTCGCGACAGGCACACAACTAACTCCACCATCCACCATGCCTGGAACCGAGAAACTGGACGGCGTAAACTACCTCCAAAAACACGCCCAGAAAGTCGTGCGCAGCAACAAGATAGCCATCATCGGCGGTGGTGCAGTTGGCGTACAGATGGCAACTGATATCAAAGAGCTCTACCCCGAGAAGTCGGTCACTCTGATTCACTCCCGAAACCATATCATGAATAGATTCCACCCACAACTGCACAAAATCATTTCGGACAGGTTTGCCGAGCTCGGCATCGAGTCCAAGTTGGGCTCCAGAGTGAAGGTGCCTGCTGGAGGTGACTATCCTTCCGATGGAAGTCTTTTCAATGTTGAGTTGGAGGATGGGTCGAGTGTTGCTTCGGATTTTGCGGTTCGTCTATCCACACTCCTCTGTCTCTCTTCCTGCATCAATGCTAATAGTAGGACGCTAGATTGTATGCACCGGACAAACACCACAGTCAGACATTTTGAAGCAACTCTCTCCACAATCTATTAAAGAGGATGGCTTTATCCGCGTCTTGGACACGCTGCAGATCAGCGATGAAAAATACGGAAATATCTTTGCCATTGGAGATGTTGCCGACACCGGTGCCCACAAGGCTGCCAAACCGTGAGCTCTATCCTCTTTCTCTTTTATTCGAAGCTAACAAATATATCTAGAGCTGGAAAACAAGCCGAGATCGTCGTGCAGAATATCGGACATATTGTCAACAAAGAACCTCTTGACAAATACAAGTTCGAAGGCCAACCGGCCATTCATTTGACTCTTGGAATTGTACGTGCATATCCTCGTCTCCCTATTAATAAAGCATATACTAATCAGAAATCAAACTACAGGAAAAGAGCGTTGTATTCGGAAACCCACCTCCCGGCACCGAAGATTGGTTCACTAAGAATAAGACTGATGGGTAAGACACGCCTTCTACAAAACTTGTTGAGAGTCTTCACATGCTAACGCGACTGGTAAATTAGGAGCTTCGATATGAATATCGACGGAGTGTGGAAGCGCAGAGGTGGTGGAGCCAACCCATCGTTGTAAATACGTATATACCCAGCTTACTTAGATTTCTCTCGTTTTATTCGCTGCATAAGATAAATACGAAATAAGAAAGTGTCATGTTTATTACCTTGTTTGCTCGTAGAATGGGTCTAGATTGATTCTGGGAGTTACCCTATAATCTATAGCTTACAACAAATGGATTATACATCTATAATACAAGGTATGAAGTATAGAAAAACGATATGAGAAGGATGCGATTGTTAATACCTGGCGCGAGTTTCAATGCAAAAGTCGTGATGGATGGCATCTTATATATTAAAACAAATCCAAGGCAGATATTTAAATCATTTAAATGGCTTACCTACAAAGAGATGTCTAGACGAGATGTTTCCCATCAAACCCAATATCATTTCTATATAGTCTAACACTTTTAACACCGCCCAAATGACTCTAATGCGAATTGGTCCTAATAGAGAGAGAAAAATTAAGTACTACACATTTTTTTTAACATGGCATGGCCAGTGGCTGTCCTATCGCCATTAAGTTTTCACATTTAGCTTGAGGCCAACCAATGACGTCCTTGTGGCAAACAACAGAAGGGCACTGATAGTCAACGAAAGACCAGTGAAGATCTGCAAGCCCCAGAACTTGCCATCACACGCGGTAATCAACGCACCACTGATTGGGGTACCAATAAGCGTCGCGATACTGATGATGGCGAACGAAGTACCGTTTCTCACACCGAGTTTTGTCATATCTGTTGTAATCTCGGCGACCAGCGTGGGCATAATCGAGATGAATGCACCACAGCCAAAGCCGTACATGGCGGCGAAGAAGATGACAATAGCATTCGAATGAGCGGGGATCCAAATGGCAAAAATGCATATGGCTGAGAAGATGGACATGACAAACATGACGTTGAAGCGGCCGAATTTGTCGGCAAAGTAGCCTGGCATTGTTCGTCCAAAGAAACTGGCGCCGTTGAGGATGGGGACAAGGTATCCCTGAAGGTTGGTAGACATGCCGACGCTAGCACCCTGCACAACGATATAGCTGATGGGCACAAAGAGACCGAGGTATCCAACGAAGGCAGTGGCGGCGAGGAGTGCGTATGGTTTCTCCTTGAGCGGAGCGGCGAATTCGTAGAGGGAAAAGGGCTTTTTCATAGGCTTCAATCGAGAGGTAACGCAGAGGTTTCCGACGATCATCAGACCGAGAATCAGGAAAGCGCAGACTCGCATGGTCCAGGCGAAGCCGATATTGTTGACCAGACGGCCAACAAGAATCTATATTCTTGTTAGTATCACTAGGGGTGGGGATAGAATCACTCAGACATACTGGGAAGATAACACCACCAAGCGAGGCGCCACCAGCGATGACACCAAAAGCAAAGGCACGTTTCTTTAGGAACCAGCTGATACAGCTGTTCATGGCTATATTATATCGGTTAGACTTTGATCGTTCCATGGGGCTGGTTGGATGGTGTTTACCTGGGAAGAAGAGCATGCTGCAACCAAGTGGAGAGCAGACACCTTGAGACAAGAGGAACTGGTAGTATTCACTGGAAAGAGATGCCATCATCAAGCCGAAGACATGGAGGACCGTTCCAGTGAGGAGAAGGTAGCGAGGTCCAAAGTTATCGTACAGTTTCCCGACAACAGGGGCCTAACACGCGAGTTAGTGGATGCCAATAGAAGAGACTAATAGACTTGACTTGCATTAAAAAACATTAAGAAAAGTTCGAGAGATATGATCCATGAAACAGTGCTGTCTGAGTAGCCCTTCAATTGATGGGTCTCGTAGAATTGTTGAAAAACGCCAATGCCTGCATGGGTTCAGTCTGGTTAGTATGTATAGATTTGGAAGTGACGGGAAGGTAAGTCTCACAATTAATCCATCCAAAACTATACATTGCCGGAATATTTTGTTAACAAACTGTTCCTATTGTAGAGTAGCAGAATATCACCAACGTACCTCGAAAACTATAAACAGGGTTAGTTAGCCAAGTCCTCAATAACACAGAACCAGAAGAATTGATGCCATACCATAACGCAAAAAGATCCCAATAATGTCATCATCGCCCTCCTGTCGTATCGATCGCCTGAAAATTGGCTTGGATGCATAGGATGGTTTGGAGGCAAGCCACCACGACCCTTTCCGTGTCCTCCGGGTGGTCCTCCTCCCTGCCCGTGCCCCGGAGGGCCAGACGGTGGCTTTGAAGCCTCCTCTTTTCCTTGAGACTCATTGACAACATCCTCAGACTGCTTCACCGACCCTAACGAGCGCACGGAGTCATCGGCATTCTTCTCGAGGTCATCGACGGCGGACTCCTTGACTGGGAGTGATGTGGACGACATAACGATGCCTTTGTTGAATTCGAGATTGATTCAGTAAGCAGACGTAAGTCTGAGGAACTAGCAGGCAGGCTAGGAGCGAGTTATAATATAGCGAGCTCTCGGTCGGCCTGGGAGTAAACACATCGAAGCGATCCACGCGAGCCCGGGCCGGCATAACCGCTGTACCAGGGCCAACGTGCACAATTCACCACCCCGGACTCTTGAGTGGCTGCGACTGGCTGGTCTAACCTGGAGACGTAAGTGCCAAGTGCTCAGTATGGAGTTTGTTCGTCTGCTTGAGTGCCTCTTGAGCCTTCCTCCTTAGTAGATCCTCGGCCGACGGGTGCCCGCGCTGCCCGAACCCGGGCGGCCGTCGGCCGAGGACGCCAACCACGCTGAAACAACCAATCATAATCCAGCTAATCCACGCAAAGATCTCTCGTTCATCTGCTAGACAGTGCTAGTTGGTCGCAATTTCCGATCTTATAGAGTGTCCGAGTCTATAGTAGCAGCAGGGAGGTATATAAGGGCATGCCATGTGCAGCCGCACGGTGTCGCTCGCGGAATTGCGAATACGAACCGACGCTGATCGACCTGTGCGTAGCATGTTTGTCGAAGTACTGTAATCTTTTTTCTCTTGTGAACTTGGCGCGGGATTTGAGAGGCAAGGAAGGATTCTCTTCTAGAATTGGGAGGCAGAAAAGAAATTGTAGGATTATGAGCTAGTCAGCGCCTCTTTGACCCCTCAAATCCACGGTACTGTCTTGTCTATGATCATCTACGAGGCAAGAAACCGTGTAGATTGGCATAGTGAAAGCCTGGGATCGATGTCGATATCGATTGACCAGGCAGCAGAGGTAGAAGAATGCTTAAAGAAGAGGAGGCGGTTGTCGGCGGTGGTCCGGATAGGGCTAAGACCCACGGGGAATCCTCAACTCCGGACTCAACCCGGATTCCCCCCATCCTGAATACTGCAAAAATATTATTGCATCTAAAAGTACACCAGCCGATGGCCACACCTGCTCCCGCGTCCGACGAGGACAAGAAACCCTTCGCGTGCATTCAGTGTGTACAGCGCAAGGTAAAATGCGACAAGCACCTGCCCTGCCTTTCGTGCAAGAAATCGCGCCTCCAGTGCAACTACCGCTCGACACCACCCCCACAACGCCGCAAGAGAAGGATCGAATTCACTTCAAACCAAGCCTTGCTCGATAGACTGCGTTCTCACGAGACAACTCTGCGCAGTGCAGGACTCCCCTTCGACCCTTTTGACCATTTAGATGACGCCGCGGACAATGACCATCGCGATGACAGTGAGAGCGCCGCGGTCGCCGCCGGAGGAGGTGGAGGTGGAGGTGGAGGTGGAAGAATAATGGGAGGAGACGAGGGCATAGAACATCACCAGCGGTTGTCGACATCTGCTGAACCGAGAGATAGCAAGGCCATGGTACAGGCACAGACACGTCCTCCAGGTCTCTTGGTCTCCGAACACGGGGGTTTGAGATACTATGAACATGCAATGATGGGGATACTAGGCCAAGAAGTATGCATCCTTAGATGAGGTTTGATACATTATACTAACCTGACACCAGTATCGACAACATCCGATCGATCCACTTAGCCATGGCCTACCCGAAGTAACACTCGCGAGTCCCCATGGATCCCAAGAAGAGACTACCGATGCATTTGCCTTGAGTGCTCTCATCAGTCTATCCTCAACACAGCCTGCTATGCCACAACACCAGCCCCAGCACCCTCCCGCCACCGCTGTCGTGAAGTACTGGTCGATCTTTGCTGACAACGTTCACCCTCTCACCAAAATTGTTCATGGCCCTACCATGCGCCAAATCATGACCGATAACCCTCCTCCCACTCCTACATCCAGACAAAACAATGCTCTGAAATTCGCAATATACGCCTGTGCAGTCGCGACTTTGACAGAAAATGAATGTCAGAACACCTTTGGTCAAAGTCAAGCAGTTTTACTCCACAATTTTCAGTCTGCGACAAGAAATGCGCTATTGGACTCGTCTTTTCTCAGAGTGCCAAACATCGATCTATTACGCGCACATGCGCTATTCCTTGTAAGTTGTTTCCAATAACTGCGATGCGCCTAATATACTAATGCGGGAAAGACGTCCATGTTGAATTCTGCAGATGCCTCCACACTCTGGGGGCAGATGGGATGTACAATGCGTCTAGCTCAGTCACAGGGCCTCCATCGGGACGGTGCGAATATAGGGCTTCCGCCATTCGAAACCGAGATGCGTCGTCGACTGTGGTGGTATCTCGTTACGCTTGATCGACGACTTTCCGAGTTAATGGGCCTGGAATGCTCTTTACCAAAATCTACAGACTGCCGACTACCTTCTAATCTCAACGATAGTGACCTTAACCCAAACATGACCGCGATTCCTCGCGCGGGTTCGGGGGCCACCGAGATGACGTTCTGCCTCCTCAAGTACGAAGCTTCCCAGTTCCTGCAGGAGGGCGACTGCCCGCCTGAAGGGCGGCCGCCACAGAGACCAGTCAAAGTTGAGCAACGCAGTGCCTCGGACCTTGAAGCAATATTTCAAGAGAAATTCCTTCGTTTCTGTGATCCAGTTATCCCTGTACAATTCCTTACCATCACTACATCCCGATCTATCCTCGGAAAATTAAGGCAAAAAGAGCATCGCGGAAGATGGCGGCGAAGAAATTCTTCTGGAGAACAGACAACAAGCACAGACCAAAGCAGCGAAGTCTTGTCGATAGCCACGCGGAATATTGAGTATGACAATCTGATCCACTCTAGCAGATCCCTGCGTGGATTTTTCTGGCACGTAAACTTCGACTTTGCATGGGGCGCTTCTACGTTTGTTCTCAAAATCCTTGCCAATTCTCCTGAATGGAACGAACGATCGCATGCAGCATGGTCGCAGATTGAGGAGCTATACGAGAACCACCCAGAATTCATCCACACTAACAAAGTCTTACATCTCGTTTTAGGTGGACTAACCCTCAAAGCATGGAATGCTAGACAGACCGCATTGGCAGCGGCAGCAGAGGGAGGGATGAGTAATATCAATAGTAGTAGGCCTCCTCCTCCACTAATTGCAGCCCTTCAGCAACAACAAGCTGCATATTCCTCACGGAATGCCAACTTTGGCACAGAGGCGGCGAACATGGCGCCGCATGAGGAAATCAACTTTGCTGATGCGGCTTGTTTTGATGCCCTCACGAATGGCAACTTTGAGCTTATGGCAGACCAGACGCTTGGGAAGTTGGACTGGTTTAATTGGGATGGTCTTTAGTCTATTTATACATATATATATATATACCCACTGAGCAAATGTATCTCTATACTCGGAATACTATCATGTTATAATACTCCTTGAACTAAATCACAAAAAAATGATTTCCATTCAAGAGCCAAGCAACAACTAGAATATTGCCGAAAACGGCTGTTAGGGCTTTTGTCTAGTAATAATTTAGGATAGGTTCGATTCCTATTGGCGCTGATGGCCCTGTTGTATTTTTCTGGCAGCACCAATACCCCTTTATAGTTAGGTCCCACGTTCGATCCACGGCCATATAAGTTATCCCGCAGTAGGCAAATCGTGTCACTGGAAGTTGTTACACTTATCTCATGGAATCAGACTCGCCCCTGTGAGGAACTGGCTGACAAGGCTGCAGAGCCCAAAGTTAGACCAAGTGGAAGATGACTAAGATTTATTTTCACCGCCCGCTAAATACAGCGTTACTGCTTCCTCGCAGAGAAGTCTAAAATCTTTATTGCAATTTTATTGTAAGTCTCTAGTTGAATAGTTCTATAAGGCAAGATACTTAAAGTTAATAGCAACTATTTTTCTATACAATTTTCTATGATTGGATACTTCTTTTTAAGTACCTTCCCTTAGTATTAAGTATGGAAACTAGGTATTAAGTTACCCACTCTGAAACATGTCCTCGGAAATATAGCTAGAACTTTTAAACTAATAGTGTTACTTAAGTTTATATACCCAGATAGTTTTATAATTGATTCTCATCTGTGATTATTAGATTAGGTTTCATAATATATATACTTGGAAATAGCTCTCTTTTTTCTCTACATACGTTTTTCTCTACATACGTTTTTCTCTACATACGTTTTTCTCTACATACGTATGGGCGCTGATTTTTAGTAATAAGCCTTGTAAGAATGCGCCGTGATATCTGAATTAAAAATACTTATTTTATCATTTATTGTTAATAAATTTGTAAAAAAGCTGTCAGATGCTTCGGCTATAAGCCTATACCTCAGCTAATTTCCTTACTTGGTTAGGAAGGCTTGGCGGCAGAATGCCTACCGTGCTGAAGCGTCTGATTCAATGAGATAATTGTTACACATACACGCAGTTAGTCCCGGCTTTGGTCCGTGTCGTCTGGGTCGCCTCCTATTAGATACGGTCATTGTTCAGTAATATTTCAGGACAGGTTCGATTCCTATTGGCGCTGATGGCTCTGTTGTATTTTTCTGGCTTGGTTGTTACGCCACAGTGATGTCAGGCCACAAGGCATTCAAATCTCAGGTATATGACTATCAGCATGGGCAAATAATAAAAACTCAGCATGCAATATTTCAATTACCATATCTTCGTGCAAGAAAAACAACATGGCAACTTCCCAAGCCGCCAATCTGGCAGAGCAGCTCATGCCTCATGAGCAGAAGCCCATTACTGCTAATGTGTCCAACTACGACAGCAACAACCATGGAGACTCAAGCCAAACAATGAAAGCAGTAACCTGGCAAGGAAAGAAGGATGTCAAAGTGGGTGAGTATAAAGTCATCTGTTACGATTGAATACCTAGGTTATTAATATATATATATCAACAAGTCGACACGGCAAAGCCGAAAATCATCGATAGGTCAGATGTGATTATCAAAGTCACTGGGAGCACAATCTGTGGTAGTGACCTACATCTTTATCACGGTAGGTTAAGCATCCTATTATAAAACTATCCAACCCCCTCTCATCGTTGGTTTTTGCTAGGTGTCATTCCCGAAATGCAAAAAGGCGATATCCTGGGCCATGAATTCTGTGGCGTGGTTGAAAGTGTAGGCCCCGATGTGAACAAGTACAAACCGGGAGACAGAGTGGTGGCCTCTTTTCAGATTGCCTGCGGTTCTTGCTTTTACTGCCAGCAAAAATTGTCCTCTGTCTGCGAGCAGACGAACACGAGTGAACTGGAAAAGAAGCTGTATGGCCGTCGAACTGCCGGTAAGATTGAACATCCAACCTATTCATCCTGTCTATATATGTAATAACATGTCGCAAAAGGAATATTTGGATATTCCCATTTGACTGGTGGCTTTGCCGGTGGTCAAGCCGAATGGGTGCGCGTGCCATATGGCGATGTGAATCTGCTTAAACTGCCTGCCGACGTCCCAGACGAGAAGGGTCTCTATCTCTCCGACGTCTTGCCAACTGCATGGAATGCAGTAGTAGACACGGGCGTCGCCCAAGGCGATATAGTCGCCATCTGGGGAGCAGGTCCAATCGGCCAGATGGCAGCGGAATTCAGTTTTCTGCATGGCGCAAGTCGTGTCATTTTGATTGACGGAGGGTCCGGGGCATGGCGACTTGATTTTGTGAAGGGACTTCTTCAGCAGCAGCAGCTCAAATTGGAGACAATCGATTTCAGCAAGTTGCCAAAGGGCGAGAGTGTGACAAGCCAGTTGAAGAGAATGTGTAGCAACAGAGGTCCCGATGTGGCTATTGAGTGTGCCGCTGGAGAGTATGCGAAGAGTTGGCAGCATTATTTTGAGACATTGTTGGGTATGGAAACTGATACTTCGGAGTTGCTCAATGAGATGATCACGTCGGTTCGAGCTTTTGGTCGTTGTGGAATCACTGGCGTTTACGCTGGATATGTGAGTGTTGTCGTCGAGTATATTATGTCACTGGCTAATGGACATTAACTCAGGTCAACCATCTGAACATCGGCTCCCTTATGCAGACAGGCGTTCGGCTGATTGGAAATGGCCAAGCACCTGTCCACAAGTATTGGGAAAACCTGCTGCAGCTTGTTCGGGAGAAGAAGATTGAGCCTCTCCACATGGTCACACATCGCTTTGATATAAGCGATATGGAGAAGGTGTATGATCTGTTTGACAAACGAGAGCCTGGTATGCAGAAGATATTCGTCCAGACCAGGCACTCGGCTCCTGCAGCGGAGGGAACCCCTGCTCTGAATTAGGTATCTATTTATCCTGAAGTGAAGAAAAGAAGCATTGAGGACGCATAAGTCTGCGCATAAGAGCCAATTTGTTTCTGTATGTCACCAGATGAGGCGCTTGGATGGCTCAAGATAAAAGATTCAGTCGCTACCGCCATACCTACAGTTCCCGGGCAAAAGTTCTAGCACCACTCCGGAAGGCCTCCGGAACTAAATACTCAGGGTTATGGGAATAACTAAAATAATTTGAAACTCTTATCTATATAAAAGAGATAGTATTAATATATAATATTTATATGAGAAGGGCTTCAAATGTTTATACCTAGGTAAGTGACTGCTGATAGACTATATGATTTTTAGGAGAGGGTGTTAGATATATTTGCACCCCCACTGTAGGTACATAATGAAACATGTTTATATGAATATAGATATCTATTCTATTCTACTCAAGCCAGAAAAAAACATATCACACCCTCTTCGTCTCTACAGACTCCTCCCTCGGTGAAGGCACCGCCAACTCCGTATTACTGCTCGTCACGCCAGGATACGTATCAAACATACTCCAATCGCCAATCTGCTCATCGACAAACTGCGCCTTATCCAACCCAACCATCTCAGCCTCTTCCTCCACACGCAAGTTCATACCCGGGATCATTTTCAGAATATACAACAGCACGCATGAGACGATGAACGAATACCCTGAAATAGCCGCTATCTCGGCAAGCTGCAAGTACACCTGTTTCCCATTGCCGTCTATAGCACCGGGGTTAAGTGAGCTGCCGTCAAGTGCCGAAATAGACGAAGTCGCGAAGAGACCCGTCATAAAGGCACCGCAGATTCCGCCTATGCCGTGTAGCTTGAACACCTCCATTCCGTCGTCGATGCGGAGCCATTCGTTGACGTTTTGAAGTGAAGCACATACTACGGCAGTGATGAACCCGATTACTGCTGCGAGCCAGACGGAGACGTACCCCGCTGCAGGCGTGATGCCGACAAGACCGGCAATGGCGCCTTCACAGGCACCGACTACTGAGAACTTGCCCTTGTGGCGGATGTAGTCTACTAGAACCCAGCCGATGACGCCGGTGCAGGCTGCGGTGTTGGTGTTGAAGGCCGCAACCATTGCTCTGACCGAGGCGTTGAGAGCAGAGCCTCCCTAGATTATTAACTTAGCAAAAGATTCATTCGTCCATGGGAGAAGGGGGGCAATACATTAAACCCAAACCACCCGAACCAAATCAACACCGTGCCCAAAAAGACCAGTGTCGTGTTATGCGGTTTTCCATGCGTATGCTCGCCATGGTGCTTGCGCTTACCCAGCACCAAAGCATAAGCCAGCGCCGCCAAACCCGAGGAGATGTGCACCGGGCCTCCACCAGCAAAATCCAGCGCGGGCAGATTGTACAGCCAGCCGTTGCTGTTCCAGGTCCAACAAGCAATGGGGCAGTAGACGATGGTGGCCCAAAAGAAGCTGAAAATCAGCGAGGGGACTATGTTTCCGCGCTCAAAGGCGCCGCCGACGACGATCATGACCTGTCTGTGTCAGCATGATAGTTATTTCTTTCAACCATTGGGAATTACACACTGTACACGCGCAGAAGAGCAGCTGGTAAAGACAATACACAATCTCGGGGAGCACATCAGAGCTCGGCGACGGCGCAGCGAGCACATTTTTCATGCCAAAAGCGTCGAGACTGCCAATGAACGGACCGGCATTTCTGCTAAAGGCGAGCGAATAACCCCAAAACATCCATTGAAAGGTCGTTCTGCATTTATTTTCGATCAGCGGTTAGAACATAAAACAGAAGGCAAGAGAAAGGAGATAAACATACACAGCAACGACCATCAAAGACTGAAACAGAAGCGCCAATGCCGACTTTCTGCGCGCAAGCCCGCCATACAACAGCCCGATGCCGGGGATGATGAGCCAGACAATAAACCCGCAGAACACGATGTAGGTGTAGTTGTATTCGAAGCCATCATATTGCGCGTTGACGTCGACTTCTAATGGGTTTCCGCCAGCGGGTGCGGAGGCGTTGTATTGGGGCTGTTGTGTTAGTATAGAATCTAGGTGAATGGAAATTGGATAGACATACAGCGTCAGCCATGGTTTGCTACCTCTTGTAACGTGTAGGCATGTCAAAGAAAGATTTCGAGAGGTGCTTGTCAGAGGTAACAGACATCCTTATATCATCAGTCTCCAGAGCGTCTAAGACCCTTGGCAAACAGGCCCAAGACATCCCCAATCTCCACCAGCATCAACCTCATTAGTCGTGTCTATCTAGCCAGGATCCTTGGCCTGATAAGCAGCTGTCGCAAGTCTTGGTACTTGAGTTGGAGTTATGTGGAGAAAGTTGGAGATGCTTTGCTTATCGACAGGCATATCTCCTGGGCGGGAAATAATTTCCTGTTTGGGAGTAGCCAGCATCTTATCGGGGGCCTGTCACTGGACCATGCATTGAATAAATTATATATCGCTAGGGTATAATTATACATAATCGCCAATACAATACAAAAAAACAAAGAACAACGTGCAAACACGTTGTGTGTCTATAAATGTGACTTTGCTGAAAGGGCGGTCCTTCGTGGTTGGCGCGTTGATACATTGACGTCTGACGCATCAGAGCGAGCCGCGCTTTGAAATAGCTGTCGTCCAACTGTGTCGGTCATGGCGAGCACACGCGAGGACACGGTTGCTCCGTCTCGGCGGTTTTTCCTAAAGCGAGTCAGAATCAGCTTGGCAGCGAATATGAAAAGAAAAAACAAGACAGCTTACCCCTCGCGTCTAGACCGAGCAATCCTCTCCGTGAAATCCCACAGTCGTCCACTATCCAGAAGCTCCCCCGTCGTAGGATCGCGCTGCGGTGCCCACTCGGTTGCAAGCTTGATCGTGGCAGGGTTCGTGCGCTGCTCTTTGCTTCGTGCAATAAGAATAATCCCTTCTTCTGCGAACCGTTGATAGGCATTCTTCAACGACTCCTTGTTGACGGCTTCGAAATAGGATAGATCTCCTTGGTGGTAGAGGGTTTTGCCAAGCTGGATATATAATTAGAACATGATATAAGATAGTCTCAGCCAGGCGGAGAGAGAGAAGCCTACCAGTTGAGCGCTATCCTGCGCTTTGTTCAAATCTACCCAGACATCCGACGGGCCATCTAAAGGCGGCGTAAGCCCCATCAATGAGACAGCGCCCAGCCAGGTAGCCTCGATGAACGGCCAGATGAGAAAGCAGTAGAAATCAAAGTTTTCTCTTCCGCATTGTCGCTCTGCATCGCTGAGTCCAACCGCAGTAGGGGTACCGGCTGCGTTTCTGGTTACCTTGATGACGCCGTCTTTTTCAAGTCCGTTGAGTGACTTTTCCAGGTTTGCTATGAGGCCTTCTGGGGGGAAGATGAATTCACCACGGAAGATCTGTTTTGAGTCAGACAAATGTATCTTCTTACTCTCTCTTCGGGAAGGTGTGGCTTACTTGTGACAGAAAAGTAACTTGGTCCAACAGAGCCTCATATGTAATGTCCTGAGTCGCAGGCCCACCTCCCTGCTTCACCGTTGTGTACATGGCGGCCGAAACAAGCGCCTCCGGGATGAATAAATGGATGGTCATGTTCCGGTAAAAGGAGAGTTGGAATCGGTCAACCGCATAGTACGTCGGTTCCGCTAGGCCGGCGACCACGCCAACCAGCTTCGGACCCAGAACATCCAAGGCACGATCAACAACTTGCGAAGTAGGTGCACGATAAAAGTGGGCCACACGGCCGCCCTTTGCTTGAACTCGTTCACGAAGCCATTCGACGCGACGAACCATTTCTGCCTTGCCAACGCCTCGACCGCGAAGCGTCAGTAGAACTGTGCCAACCAAGGCGGTAGGCATCATCACCGAAACGTCGTTTATGTCTGATAGGACTCTGTATCCCAGAGCACGGAGGACACGGCCCCGGTCTTCGTAGCTCAATGTTATTCTTGAGCCTAGTGTCTGAGCCACTTGAATGCGTAGTAACTGCTGCGAGAGAAATTCCTTGAGACTCCATGGTTCGTGGAACCGCACGTCAACACGACCCAGCTTTAGTGACAAGACAGACGATTGTGAAAGGAAGTTTGAAAGATTCTCCTTCGCCTTAGGTTGACCCAACAGCTCGCTGATATAAGACCTACAAGAGTATAAGCAGATGTGTTGGTAAAGAGGGGGGACACACATACTCTGTTTCAAGCACCTTATCGTACTGCGTGCTTACAGGACAGATGATAGTATCTTTGACTCGACCCGACAACAGACTGTCAACAATGAAGCTGAGGATACCGAACTTGGGAGAGAGCAATTTCCCCGTACGTGACCGGCCACCTTCAATGAAGCACTCGAAATTGTAGCCTTGCTGCAACAGAACATCGATATAAGTCTGCACCAAGGTCGAATATAATTGGTCGTCACCAAAGCTACGGCGAATCCACATAGCACCTATCAAATTTGTCAATGGCACTGTCTAATCCCACATCTAGATATATGGAATTCTCACCTGCATGTTGAAGAAAAGAACCAACGCCCGGAAAGTTAAGATTGTCTCCGGCAACTATAGTAGGCAAGGCTATTCCAAGTCTGTAGCAGATTATTTGCAGGGAGACATAATCGACGTGAGATTTGTGGTTAGGGAGGAAAATGATGGAATGTTTGTTATCTGCTGCCGCCTGGGCTACAGACCTCAATCGAAGGACCTCCTCACTAGAGACGTGGATGCCTTGGATAACGCATCATCAGCATGTAAACAGAAAATTCCTCGGGGTCATGCGGTAATTACCCTGGTGGTACGCTCGGGTCAACAGCTGCGTGGCAATATAGTATGCGCCGCGGATGAAGGCATTGCTATCCATTTTGCAAATCATATTATCCATCATTGTCTCCACCACATCCCTTAAGCTCATCTCAATCTCGCTTTTCCGACGTGACATTGCCTTTTTGACCGCATCTGGTGTACCACCAGAAGGAAACAGTCCTTCCGATTGCTCAACCTTCAGCCGTGCCTCGGCTAGTTCCCGTACCTTGCTCTGGAGCAAAGGACTACCCACGATCAAACGCTTGATGTTGTCTGAATATCCGGGAAAGTACACAGGCTGGCCGATCACCGAGTCGTACGCACGCCATCCTGTTCCCGAGACGAAGAGACTGACTTCGCGCAGGAAATCAAAGGGGTTCTCGCGGAAGCGCGCCATGTGTTGCACGAGGTTCCTTTCCGTAATGGTATCATCCTGGCTGTCGGAACCACCCGTGAAACCAGTCGGATGAAGTGTCACTTGGTTCCCAACGATTTCCAGGTCAGGCGCCGCTTGCCCAGCATCGACGGATTCTCTCTTCGGAGGCATGATCGGTCGGTCGATGGAGTCCGGCGGGGGCGAATTGAGTACGTACTAGTCGGTGAGAGATGGAAAACAAAGAGCCATGTAGAGTCGCTGCAGCAGGAGATCAGGGGGTGGGAGGAAACATGTCACATTGAGAAATGCAGCAAACGGGCGGCTGCCATCAGAGAGCTGGGCTGCCTCTTTCTTTTAACTGGCTCGCTGGCTTGCTAAGGTGATCAACGGCAACCCCAGACCGACGCTATGCGGAGTACCTCGGCGCAAACAGCGTCACGTGATGGCACACGAGTCCCGTGATTGGCCGGAGCTTCATTAAGCTCTGCGTCGGCCGCCGTTTCTTTTTCTCGATTTATCCAACGGTCTACATTCGACAGCCTCATTCCACCCAGAGCACTAGCAGCTGTCTCGGTCATTATAAATTAGGCCATGGCATGATGCCGACAGGCGTGTTTGTCCTTGATCGAGTCCGTCCTTTCTCATTGCGTGTACACTATCGTATTATTTGAGCCGAGCACATCGTTGTTTGGCTGCCCCGCAGAGCTGTCTACGAGCCTTTCTCGCTCACATTAGGCAACCATGTTTGGCCAGAAGCAGGCATTGAGAAGTGAATAAGACCAGTCGAGATATCTATGTGCTTTGTGAATTACTAACACTTCTAGAAGCTGTCAAGATGGTCCTCGGCGCAAAACGGCTACACACATCGTCATCATCGTCCTTCGAGGTATTCCGAGATGTCCCCTCACTGCGCGATCGCCGGCGTCAGCTTCAGATGTCATTGCGTACCGTTGGTCTAGTCCCTACAATGGGTGCCTTGCATGAAGGCCATATATCGCTTATCCGACAGGCAGCAGCAGAAAATTCAGATGTGTTTGTGAGCATATACGTCAATCCCACGCAGTTTGGCGTGAACGAGGACCTGGCTAGTTATCCGCGTACATGGGAAGCGGACATTGAGAAACTGGAGAAACTCAATGCCGAACTCAAAAAGGAAGTTTCAGGAGGCAGCGACAACGCTTCAGAAACAGGCAGCATCACTGCAATTTTTGCACCTACGGGAAAAGTGATGTACCCTACTCTACCACCGACGTCGGAGATTGACGGGTCTGGGTCTTTTGTCACAGTCACGCCGCTTGCTACCAAGTTAGAAGGGGCATCACGGCCTGTTTTCTTCCGGGGCGTTGCGACGGTGTGCACCAAGCTGTTCAACATTGTCAAACCGGACCGGGTGTATTTCGGCCAAAAGGACGTCCAACAATGCGTGATTATCAAACGGATGGTCAAGGACTTTCATATCGACACGGAGGTGCGCATCGGAAGCACTATTCGCGAACCAGATGGGCTGGCGATGAGTTCGCGGAACGTATATCTGGGCAGCCGTAGGAGATCAGTTGGTCTCGTCCTTTCGGAAGCATTGCGGGCGGCGGAGGCAGCTTTCAAGGACGGCAAATATGCGAGACAAGACATTTTGGGAGCAGCCAACACGGTTGCTGAAAGCAGACTTGTAGAGCAACAGGGTCTTGCCCCGTCGCAGCGAGCCCTATTCGAAGTGGATTACATCTCGCTTGCCGATCCAGACACGTTGGAGGAGGTGGACACTGTAGAGCCTAGCCGAGGGGCGATCCTCAGTGGCGCAGTGAAGATGCTGCCGGTTGAAGAAGCGCAATCAGATGAAACGTTGGGCGTGGGGGACGACAAGATCGCGGTGCGGCTGATTGACAACATCATACTTGCACCGGAGGATAAATAATCTACGATATTGTTGTATGTATACAACTGCACGAAATACATATCATAGAGCCATGGCCATAAAATGAAATGATGTACTCGGTCTGAGCGTCTGCAACGTAACGTGGCAGGTAGATTAAGAAGGATTTCGGCTTGGCGGGAAGAGCCGAACCGCAGGATTCGCTTTACGCCTTCACCGCTCCCAGTAACTATACCTGGTATAGGCATAATGCTTTAGGCTGCATGGTGCACACTGCAGCCATCGCGATCCAGGCCGAATGACAATATAAACAGGTTCCGTGCATGCAGTGTTGTTCCGGGCATTCCTTCGAGTCGGGCGTGGTACAAATACATGGAATACAACGTCCAAATAACCCGTCGGAAATAACGACAAAGGAGGGCGACCAGGGCAGGGATTAAGCCAACAACAGCGGTTAAAAGCGCCGGCGACCAACGCACTTTCGAGTTTCGAGTCTTTTGTCTGGATAACAGTTAATATAATAGATAATATAATGATGATGATAATGATAATTAATACAGGATGAGTATATGCCATGCAGGCGGTCATAGCTGAACGGCCTGAAGTAGTAACCTGCCTTTCGAGTATAGTCGCTGCAGAGCGATGAAATAATATGGGCGTTTTCTCCGCAGTCTAGTGTCTGTCAGTGTCCTGTCCTTGCTTCGGGCTCCACTGGGATGCCTCCCTAATAATAACAGCGAGCGTTATAGACTTAGCTGCATTTACGCTGTCTCTCGCTCTCTGTCTCCAGTTCCGGCCCCATCTGCCTGTCAGTGTCTGCTGTTTCCTCCCGATCGATCGTCCGTTACTGTATTTCTTTGTCCCTCCCCCCATCCACTCACACTGCCAGCCGGGGTTTGGTATATATTTTCTCGCTGCTTTTATCCTGATCCGTCCATTATATTTTTTATTCTTTATATCTTGCATCGTTATACCTTATATCTTATATGCCTATTTATACACGCCAGTCCAGCACTTAGTTGTGTTTTGGACCACCGGCACTCGACTTCGAGACACTCCGACACGCAATCAAAGATTTATTCAAAAAACCATGGCTGCCCCCCCCGTGGACGCTCTGCAATGCTTCTCTGTTCTCAGCGACAGTATCCCCTGCTGGATCACCCGGGTCACCGAGCTAGCTGCCCACACGTCGAGGAAGCATGCTGAATTCTCCGAGGAATTCAAGAGACTCGCCCAGACCAACCAACAACAACAAAATCAACCGCAACAAAATGAACAACACAGTGAACAACAACGCCGACGAAAAAACAGTTCGGTGCACTCGATTCGACCGGCATCCTTTTTAAAGGTCGCGAGAACCACAGATGGAGCCGTGTCAGCGGGCGGAGGAACCGAAGCGGCCCGTCCCCTCCGCCCACTTGTCATCTACTACGACAACCACACACAGACCGAGCTGGAGCAGACTGTGCGAGACATTGGCGCAGCCCGCAACAGCCTCCGCAAGAGCAAGATGTCGCAGATGATGCGCAAAACCACTCTCGCTCTGGACATGTTCACCAGCCAATCCCGAGATTCACGCCGCCCGGGCGCCATGCAGCTCCCCATGGAAAGTTTCCGGCGAACACGACCTGCTGCTGCTGCCATCGTTGCAGAGACGACAGCGGATCAGATGAAAGAAGCTACGGCATTCGACTTTGCCGACAAACAATTGGAGCTCGCGCAGAATCTGGCTGAATCCGCCGCCCACCAGTTCCTACGATATGGCGACTGTAAGAAGATGCTGGACGATATGATAGCCAAGTTTAACATTGTGCTTGAAACGGCCAAGCACGAAGCTAGCCGATTGCAAGCAGAACAGAAACGTGAGCAGGAAAATGAAGATGGGCAGCAGCAGCAACAAGAACAACACCAACAAAAACGACAACGCCGGGCTGATGGAAGCATGTTATTACTGAGGGAGCAAATGTCCTCCTCTTTGAAACCGGCCGACTCGTTAGAGGATGACAAGTCGCCCGAGCCCGGTATTGAAGCTATTGAAGTCGACGATGCGGCTTCAGAGTCTTCGATTTCCATTGACATTACGGCGTTCCGCTCTACTCGATATCGGGCATAGTCCGAGTCTATACGATCAACAACATTCATTTTTTCATCTACTAATATCTGACAAAGTTCAGATTCTCATTGCATCCAGCCATTCATTTGATTGAGCGATATTCATTTACGTCATTGAGCATGCGTTATCTTGCACACATCATCATCATCCTATGCACATACATTCATACATACATACGCCCTGTGAGGGGTGTGGGCGTTACGGGTCATGTCATTTTTGAAACAAGCACTAGCCAGTTATTCTCCTATTATCTATGGCATTATCTTTTGCATTATCTTTTGCATTATTCATCTAGTATGAGGCTGGTAGCTGTCAATTGTCCGCCCTCGTAGAACTTAAAAGACTGAGTCACTGCAAAGTCTGAACGAGGGGAAACGCTCAAAAATGAGACCAAAGCTAGCCAAAGTAAACTCGAGCTGGGCATGCATTGTGCAGTTGAGCCGTCAGACTTAAAGGTCCACTTTCGGCGTCGCCATTCCATCAGTGATACTAAGTATACTTCTTGTACGTACTGTCGGCGTTGGCTTGAATGTAGTACAAGTACATTCACCTACCCAACTAGGCAAACAGTCAATTCCACGTAAACTACTAAACTGCAGCATATATTTGTGTCCTTATGGCCAGCCACTCGACAAAATCATGCAAAGGCGATCAAGTCAAGCCTCGCTTCCAACAAAGGTGACAGGTCAACCGACTCGCTTAATGGTGGAGAGCACGTACGTAAGGCCGTGCATGGCACTGCATGCTGAAACATGTACTACAGCATCTTTAGTTTGGCTATGCGGGATGCAGACAAATTACCTGCATAATACTCCTCTCCATGAATGTACTAGACGTGATTCCTTGTTTGCTAGTCTCCAGTGTCCAAGAGTCCAGTCTCCCTACCGATACCGGTGTATGAAGTCATGTCAATCAAGGTAGCAAGTAAGTATAAAAATATACTATAATATATAGTATAGTATTCCTAGCCCTCTCGTATCGACGCAACTAGGAGGACAAGATCTGTACGAAGACGGGGACTGTGTGACGTGGCAGCCCTACCTAAACCCCTCCTTCCTGGGCTTACGATGTAAGTCATGTCATTTGACGTTGAAAATTTGACCGTTGAGAAAAAACTACTGCTGCTGCCCTGATTTGGTTTTGCAGGAGAGATCGGCTTTTCCTCGCTCTTTTTCGTATTCGCTGGAAGTATGAAAATCAAGAAGAAAAGGAAGAAAGTGGCTGGCTAGTCTGCTGCGGTGATTGCATAATGCCGGTTTCCCCGACCGAGGTGCCTGTCTGTGTGTCTGCACGTTCGAGAATCCTGCAGGTTGGTCAGTACGTACAATGAATGAAGGAGGGATAATACAGGCCAACAATGGCCAGCCCATTTCCTTCGTACACCGAAAGTCGCTTATTTCTTTCGAGAAGACATCCTTGGAACCAACCTCTTTGTTTGCATTTCCGATTGCGAAGCCCTAACTCGACTTCCATCTCCAAGGTAGTCGGGATCGCAGTGTAGACAAAGAGAAAAAAGGTAGCAATAAAACTACATATATCATAAAGTCATAACTGAATGCAGCATTGTCGATTTAATAAAAGCGAGAAATCTCCGATTTTCTTTGTCTCGCCTTGCTTCAGTGTCCACCAGACAAAGAAACAAACCAGATAGCGTCAACATCTCACACGGGCCGTGCTAAGCGAGCCCTGTTTATTGATTCGATTACTCATGACGAGTCCTTGAACAAACAAAGTAATAAATCGGTTGGTTGCAGGCTGCAAATGCGGATGCAATGCATCCGATGCGGTACAACCACCCGCATGCAATGCAGCCCGGGATCAGAGAGACTATATACTAGTAGATTTGTTTGTCTGCTATCCAATGAGCGGTTTTCCAGGCTCCGGAGAGACTATAATAGAATGTTCTATACGAGATTTATTAATAAATGATTCTTTTCTTTTTCTTTTTATCATCTTGCTGACTGGCGAATTCTAGACTTTCCGGATTGAGTAAGTGTTGCTTGGATGGTTAACCGAGACTCCTGTTACCTAGTTGGATCATGACGCGCTTCTCTTTTGGAATGAATGGTGTGATACATGCAGCAGTTGTCCAGGGATAAAGTGGCGGTGCACTGATCTGTGTAAGTTGTGGCGCTGGACGTCGAGTACATTTCTCTCTTTGCGTATGAAAGGTAGCGAATGTATTTCATGTTAATTCATGAAAGCAGCAAAAGATGTGTCTAGCCTAATGTCTAGTATGACCCCTCTGTAGGAAAGAGATTGTGTTAATTACAGATGGATGAAATAATACCCTTGTGTGCTGGTAGCACGTTTATTACCTATCTAGGCAATGTCGAGCCCTAACTTTGACATCCTAGCCCATTTTATACGTAGATAGCTGTGAATACTTGAAGGCTCTCTGCTAGCTTTTGTTAGGTTTGAGATTGTTTCCTGCCAGTTTGATATCTTGTAGTTCTGAAAGATTTTCTTTTGTCTTTTAATAACTACCATCTAGGCGCAACCAAATATCATGTTTCTGATTGTACAGTGAGAGACAAAAGCGTTAGCACCCTGTTCTATACATATGTGCCTATTAACAATAGTTGTAAATATCTGGAGCATCCTCGTAGAATTATTTATGTAGATACTGTCTATCATTTTATATAGATCTCAGGAGATCTTCAAATTATCTTGTTATTATAGTCTGGACCTTGGGATGTTGTATTTAGTTCTGGAGGCCATCTACAGAGGTATCGACACTTGTTACTTGGAGTATCGACACTTGTTACTTGGAGTATCGACACTTGTTACTTGGAGTATCGACACTTGTTACTTGGAGTATCGACACTTGTTACTTGGACTTCTTAGACTTCTTGAGTCCATGAAGATGTCAAGACGCGCTATTCTTCTTAGCTATAATTTATATGAATTTATTGACAAGTCTGGTCATGTCTTGTGAACCCTCAGATTGCTTCTACTCGTGAAAGTTGAGAGATGAAGACGAAGATACCTGAAACATTCCCTTTGAGAATTGAGGTGGCATGTGTAATCAGATACCTAGCACAACTAGCAGGGACAATGGTATAAAATCTACTGTGTAGATATGGATGATTCTCCAGTTCCTGGACAAATGTGTTAATACCCAAGCAGAGGGCTCACAAGACAAGTTGACAAGACTTGTCAATCAATTCATCTGAATTGTAGCTGAGACGAATAGCTCGTCTTGACATCTTCAACAAAGAAGTCCAAGTAACCGAGTGTGTCGAGGGTGCAACGCAAGAGCAGCCTGAGGCAAAGACGGAGGTCACATGCCCAGGCAGACGAGGAAAGAGCAGACCGTCCCTTCTCATTTCTGCGACTTCAACTTCAACCCTCCAACTTCGAAGCCATAATCAAATCAGAAAACTCAACAATGACTTCGTTGACAACCTAGTTATGCTGTGATTTTGCCTGAACCCAATCCATAAAGCAGAAACTGTTCAACACGACACACCTAATCTCTGCATCCCACTGCGTGCTTTATATCGTCACTATTAGTTTCTTTCTCCGCCTGCCTGCCTGCCTGAAAATTCTGCTTTCTTTGTCTCCTGGGCTCTAGTGTCGTGCACTGCTTTTACAAAGTAAGTTCTGCAATTGGGCCTTCATGAGATTGTCTGGCAGCCTCCAGTTCCTCTTCACACAAAGGCCATTCATGTCTGGCAGCCTCCAGGTCCCCTCATTCACTCACTCTCTTACATAACACTGATTCAGTCATGTCTTCTCCAGTTGTCGACCACAGGGCTGAAGCCATGGTTATGAGCCGGGAAATACGCAGAGTACGTACTCCATTCTAACCTCGAGCCTCCTGCTCGATACGTCGATACGTCGAAGGAACCGCACTGACTAGGCTGCCACAGGTCTTGGGTCTGCCAATCGCGTCAACCTCACGTTTCGGCGCCATTGACTGGGAGCTCTGCAGCGACATCGAGACTTGTGTGAGTTGTGCTTCCAGTTCGTACCGTCCTTGCTTGCTGATGTATATCTCTCTCTAGGCCAAGAAAGCAAAAGCGGCCAAAAAAGAAAGGGGCGATCAGAACGACAGTCGCACCCTCAAACGAGGACGCCTTCTAACATCTGACTCGGACGATGAGGACGAAGGCAACAACGTTAATACTCGTCAGACACGCAAGAAACAGAAGACTGCTGCACTGGAGGAGAGCGACATAATGACAATGATCGCTTCTCCAACATCAAGTTCTTTGTCTTATATCGCACAGGAGGACTTCTCGCCTATGGAAATGCCGTTCATCTTCACAGCGCTTGACGGTTTCGCATCGTTGTCCATCGAACCTTTTGAGGACTTTCCGACTGGAGGAGCCGGATTGTCACGTACTCAGCGTCAAGACAAAGAGCACCAGAATTTCACGATCTGGGAGGATCCCGACGAGCAGGAAATTTACCACAGCCTTCCACTGACAACATCGCTCCCTGCCTACCCAGATGAAGATAAAGAGAATGAGCCTCCAGAGTATGACATGACGGCGGATGACGAGTTTGCTGGCTCCGAGTATGACGAATACTACTATTCTGTTGAACAGGCGCAGCAGCAGTATCGCGAGGCACTCAGCGAGATCCCGAATTGATGTTGGAGGACTTCAGCGATACAAAAGGTAAGATCCACAATTGATGTTTGAGGGACTTCAGCGATGCAAAAGACAAGATCCAGAACTGATGTTTGGAGGACTTCAGCGGTACGAAAGGCGAGAGGATTCAATTGTCATCATCATGTTAGTATCTGACCATTTTATTGTTGCTGTCGGCATTTCTTGTCATGTCATTTCATTCTTCTTGGCCATTATCATGCTACTGCCGAATTTTCTCTATCTGTATGTCGACGATATCAATGAGCATCCCTGTCACCTGCCAATTGCATAACATACGCTATCACACATCCAGAATGCAGAGGCGGTATTGCAAATACACAAACGCCGAAATTTGCAAACCCACAAAAACCGATACCAAACCGTATGTATTATTACCATCCCGTATAATACATTTCCAATAAAAACCTTATACGATACGTCCGTAACATCCACGAGGGCGGAGACTAGAGCGTTTTAGGCTATTTACCGTAAAGGGAAGTAAGGATTTCCAACATCCATACTCGGCGGTCGGTACTCGGCAGAGCGTGCTCTCTCTTCTACCGGTTTTTCTATAAAAGCATTTCTACTATAACTAGCTACCACATCTACGTAGTTAATACAGTATGCTGGCCCCTGGGTGCCAACTGCTGTAGAATGATGACGTTATCAGGTCTCAACTGATGTGAAACATCGACGACCTTGAAAGGGCGCACTACGTATGTATGTAGATATACGAGAAAGTGTTAAAAATAAAAGGATCGTGTCAAGGGGTGGAAAAATAGTTTTCCGCTTCTCCCTTGTAAATCCGTCATGTACGTAATGTTGGAAACTGTCCGATCCTTTTTTTCTTCTTCTTTTCTTTTTCTGTTCAGTGATCAAGCCTCGTAACTCCGGTAAAAAAAAAGAAAAAGTTTAATTGGTCGGTTTGATAAAGTTGAGCCCTTTGGATATGCCTTGCCCTAATTGGGTAATTAATTCCGTTTTGTATCGTAGGGCTTAAGCTCTCTGCTCTATTTTTGGGCTTCCTTTTTTTGAGATAGAGGTGTACGTAAGTTACTTTGTGTTTTGTATATTTTGTATTGGGTACATATTACGACTTCATGTGACATGTTTTCTTTTTTTGAGGTGGTGTGAAGAAGGGTGAAGAAAGTACTTGGTTTGCATTTATGTGTATGTATATGTAGTGCTACGTCGTACAAAGCCCTGGAACGGGGAGTATCTACGTTTTACCTGCCCTGGGTAGGTAGGTAACTAGGCAGAGCAATTGTCTATCTTCGTATATGACGATGCATGTCTCGACTTGCCTACGTAGGTATGTGCGTGCCCTCGGGCGAACGGCATGAATAGGGTTCTTGAATCTTCGGGCTTTGAGCGTGAAAGGGAGACTGGAGCTTCAATTCCCTAATCCGGCCATCAAATAACAGATTCCCTACCCAGCTAGGCAATAGGACTGAATACCTCGTACGGACCGGACTTTCTACAAGTCTAGGTACGTACGTGACCTGGTGCAGGCAGTTGTTGATCAATGCTGTCCTACACATCTACATACGAAACAAGTGTTTCCTAGGTAGATGTACATGCGTCGACGTCCAAGTTCAAGGTCAGCTGCGCAGTAAGTAAAAATTTCTTGTATTGTATTCCACTGAAATCATCAACCAGTCCATTGACTTGGGATAATAGCACAATCCGACAAGTACCAGCAAAAGCAAAAAAATAAACCGTCAAAAAGATATGTTGTTGAAGCTGCGATAATCTTTGTATCGCTGTTTCAAGGTGGATAAATGACTGAATAAGAATTGAAAGAAGGAAAACAGAAAAGAAAAAGTCACCTTTTGATAGGAGACTAGACTCGCACCAAGCCAGTCCGCTATAGCTATAGTATATCTCCAAAGAAGATAACCTGAACCGTCACATCATCTCTCATAGTCTTGCTAGTCGGCGTATCAACAGTCAAGACACCGGTAAAAAGCTGGCGTTGCCGTCCTCCAAATGCATTCTTCACCAAATGTGTGGCAGCATTGTCGTCCTCATAAACGAACCATTTGGACTGCGTCTTCCAATACTCCCAGAAGGAAATGCCCTCTGCACGATCCTCAACTGCCGGACCGCCACCGACTGAAACCGGAGTGTTGGTAGTGTCGTCGCCGACTGCCGCCAGAGTTTTGTTCTTCACTGCATCAATCCATTTACCCACGCCATGCACAGCATCTTCACTAGACATATGATTCCACAGTCCATCCGAGGCCAAGATCATAAACTCGCCGTCTCCTTTCAATTTGAAGCTTGTAACGCTTGGTGTTGCCTCCAGATAAGGCGGGTTTATCATGTCGCCCGCTGCTGGTTTTCCGGAATATCCGTCTTCGCATTTTTTTAGGGCTTCCTTTGACCACTTCCAGCGCGCATCGCCAAAGGCGCGGGTTACTGCAATGCCGACATATCGTGGGCAGTCTCCGTCCCTTTTGGTAATCAAATTTGGCTCGTCGGGATGCAGGGCTGTGACACGCTCGATTTCTGCGGTGTTGATTGCGTTTTGGTCTGTTGATAGTGGCACGCATTCGAATGCTTCTTTTTCTCCTTCTCCTTCTCCTTCTTGTGTAGAGGAAGAAGCTCTGCCTAGTACTGCCCGTGAATCGCCCGTGTTGGCAACATACAGTTGCGACTGGACGGGGTCGTACAAAGCAAGAAGGGCACAGGAGCCGGCATAGCAAGGAGCCAAACGCGCTTGTACCTCGGCGTGGCTTTTGGCATTTTCCAGTGCAGCAAGTCCGTCAGCCAATATCTCGTTATCTAGCGATTGGAATGCAGAGACGATTGCGCTCTCGATGCTGCTGTCGCCAGGGGCTTGGAAATGAGCTTGGAGAGAGCGTTCGACGTATGGAATCAATGCATGCGCCAGGACTTGTGCTGTCTGCGGGCCACTATATCTCTTTAGCTTTATGCCTACTAATATTGAAGTCCAGAGGTTTCTAGTCACATACCCGTGCCCGTCATAAATCGCCCAGGCATGCCAGATCTCCCCATTCCCAATGTCAACCTTGGACGACACCATCACATCTTCAATAGGCTCATTGCTTGCCACCTGCACTGTGTCAAGGCGGGAAACGAGTCCGATCTTCTCTTTATCGCCAAAAGTGTAACTGGCTTCGCCTTTCTTGATCTTCTCTGTCGCCGCCTTGACGTCCAGCACAGGCATGGAATGGAACTTCCAGTCCAGACTGGGGCTGCTTGAGCCTGTGTTGAATGCCATAGTAGGTACCTAATGACTAATGAATTGAAAGAAAACTTGCATGATACCAGGACAGTTAGATGAGGTCTTAGTCGACTTAACTGTGCTGCTTGCTAGTTAGTCGGTTGACCACCATATTCCAGTATATTGACGCTATCTTGTGTCATATGGTAGTAGCATAAGATTATAGTCTACACAGCCTCGATAGTGGGTAATTGACTGCATGGTTGCTATCATAGAGTATCACTGACTAGGACGCAATATGCCGAATGATCTCGAGATGCTACCAATGGCACCACAAAATATATTGTAAAGCCGGAAAAGCGACCCGGGGACGATTGATGAGGCAAATACTCAAAGACATGCTTATCTTTTAAATGTTTAATGTCCAATGATTGTCTGGGTGAAGTGAAGAGCGAGTGACGACCATACCAGATCAGACGTAGGTGACAAAGTCCCCCGCCCACTAACCTTTTTTTGAAGTTTGGAATCAAGTAGGGCAACTGGTCACGCGACCCAACGTCTTTTTCTCTCTCGCAAATTTTAACATCATCCATCAGTAAAATGCTAAGTATATTAGCTGCTGATTTCCTTGGAAGAGGTTCGTATATATCAATAATATTCAATTCCTCCTGAGATATAGCTCAGATATTGTAGTTATAATAATTTTCATGGGTATCAACTCTCAGGTCAGACTACATTCCGACACTCTGCACTCATCAACACCGACAATCACAGCAACCAATCACATCAAATAATTAAAAGAAAGTAATAGAAGAAAGTAAATAGTAGAAAGGAAGTAGAAGAGCATAAATTAGTAGTAGATCTTCTCTTCATAGATCGGGGGCTGACCGCGGTCCACGTCCCACTGTACCTTGCCCTTGTCATCAATCCAGGCGCCCTCATCCGAAATCGGAATCACACGAGCGGTATGCTCGATCTCTTGCTTGCTCACTCCAATCTCGTCGCGAGGAATCCAGAGCAGCGGCACGGTCGAGGTGATCGAAGGATGGAAGTACGCATCACGCTCAGTCTCCGGCGAGTATTCGGGAATTGCAATATGCTCAGGCACGAGGCGTCGCATTGTCGCGTAGTCGGCATATTTGTCGGGACGGAGGAATTTGACCAAGAAATTGGGCTTCTTGTGTGGAGCAGGCAGCGCAGTAGGACCAGCATTGCCCTTTTCGGCAGTGTCGACACCGTCATGGAAGCCATTCTTCGCGGATGTGCCTTCAACCTCTTCGGAAGCTTCCGTAGCGGCAGGCCCAAGCTTGTTGCGGCCCTCAGCCAATAGTGCTTCCTCTTCAGCTTCCAAGTTCTTAGGAAGGTAGTTGAGGAGTGGTTCCATCGCACTGTTGAGCGACACATGATACAAGATAGCGAAGATCAAGAAGATAATCATCAAGACCAATGGACCGGTACCAATAGGCTGATCAGCGGCTGCAATTGCAAACAGTCCAACCAGGCAGACCATCCCGATATAGCATCCCACAAGCAGGTGTTGAAGGGCACGAGGATAGATCCTACCCTGAGTATCGATACTTGCGTTCGATACGTAGAGCAAATCGTAACGGAAAGCAAAGTAGAAAAGGTAGAGACCAACAGTGGCAAATCCCATGACCAGAGGAGCAATAATTGAGTAGGTAATGGCTATAAATTCATTAGCCTGTTGAAATGTCACGAGGAGGGGGAAGAGGGAGAATCTTACCAATAACACCCAAAAGAGACATTGGCGGTAGAACTGTGCCCCAGCTCAAGCCAGCCAAACTCATCCAACGCTTGTACATCTTACGAGGAGTCGAATCAAGCAATGTGCCCAAAAGTTTGCCAACAATAAGACCTGAGATACCAAGCAGACCGCCCGCTGTAAATGTCAAGCCTTGAAGAACGATATAAGAAACGTAGAAGTTTGCAGCTGACGGTAGATTGGAAGCCAACAAGCTCGCTGCTTCCGTAGGCTTGCTGATAATATCTTCAACGACAGAGGCAGCAGCAGAGGAAATTGTCGTGACCAAAAACACTTGAACGACCTGGAAGCCAAAATAGGCATTTTGAGTCCACAGCTCCACCGCTGCAGCAGTTGGGCAACCACCGAGCTTGGCACACACTAGAGGATGTTAGTTTGAACGAGGAGACAAGAGAACGGAAACACGTACAGCGAATGATAATGGGCAGCAAAGCCATAAGAACGGACAGCAGTATCGATGGTAGCAAGCCGGTGATGACACCACGAATGAAGGTCGGGATGCTGAGAATGAATTTCAACCATGGAAGCTTTTGGATAAGACTGTCTATGTTGGAGATGGATCCAACAAAGGCAACAGGAATAGCCCAGAAAATGATCAGCACACAGATGAAAGCAATGGTAGCGAAGTTTCGAACAACACGTTCCCACCACATAATGCGGAGATTCGACCAGATGACCTGAGTTGGGTCGACACCAATGTACCGAGGAGCCATATGGAGGGGCGCGTTGTGGGCAACTGATTGGTAGGCATCCTGTGCATCATTCTGATTGTAGAATTCCACAAAGGCAGCCGAGATCTTTTTGGCGTCACCGGCACGATGCTTGGCTTGCTCTTCCTCGATCTCCGGGTTGAGACGCTCAATTTCCGAGCGGGTCCAATTGATGGTGTCGACCTTCTTTCCGATCAAAAACTTCAAGCGGTGAGTTGGGCGGTCCTTAGCACCCAACCACTTCGCTGCCACAGAGCCAGATTCGGTATCAGCGGTAGTGTCGGCGGCAGTTTCCAATTGCTCAGCAGCGTCGGCGCCACCCTTCTTCAAGGCCTTGAGACGCGCCTTATTGGCCATTTTGATCAATTTGGTCTCGGCACCTTCCAATTTCATGGCAGCTCCGTCTCGGTCCTTGACCTTTTGGTCGAGGTCGCTGGTATCAGTTGGAAGCCAAACATTCTTCACGCGTTCGATGCCAAACATGCGACGAAGCTTCTTCTCATCTAGATAGTCTTGGGGAACGGACGTAAACATGACAGTTCGTGATGTCATGCGACCGGCATAGGCTGGGGAGAAAGCATAGGCTTGGCGCAGATTGATGTAGAAGATATACTCGCGTGTAACAAGGTAGAAAATAAAGCCAAAGAAGATCCACGCAACGATGGCGTGAGCAAAGTATCTCGCTTTGTTCTGCACGTTGGCCATTGCGAGCATGTCAAATTGCTGCTTGCCTACACCGCCGGTGGCGTTGATGGGGAACAAAATGGGCCAAGTGATGCAGCAACCCACAAAGCACATTACTACCATCAGTTTCATGTAACGGAGCAACAGATATGCGTCTAGAGAGTGGTGCTGGAGGACGTAGGTATCGGGCAATTGGTACATGGAGGAAATCCAGGTGGTAAGACCCATGGCCGAAGATGGGGTTCGCTCATAGTCGCGCAGAGTTGGCATATATGTACGAGGCACATAGTTGCGGAGGTATCTGCGACGGAGAATGATGAAGCCGAGAATCATGGCACCAGCAACGATGAGGGCCGGAATGAGAGTTGAGAGGAAACCCGACAAACTCGTTGGGGCGCCATCAGTATCCTGTTGCACTCATGTCAGTTTTGGTTGCGTGTAATTGATGAGACAATGCGTTGACAGTAGACTCACTGATGATCTCTTGACGACAGTGTTAAGGCCTGTCAGGCCATCCTTGAGCCACGCCATAGTCGGTTGGCGGTCTAGGAAAGGGCGCTCAGGATAAAGGGTTTCAATTGCAGCAACTATTTAAAAAAGGAAGATATAATGAACGTGTCGATATAGAAATATATATAGTGTGGTGTTGGGTTGGGGGGAAGAGAAGAACACGCGAGGATGAAAAATTGGGAAGGAGGGCGAGATCTGGAATGGCTCGAGCTAGCTCGCTACGTATTTAGGAAGCTACGACCTAAGCGTGATAGCCGGAAGCTTAACGCGCGCAGGGAAGGAAAGAGGGGCGATGCCACTAAAACTCTGGGAAAAGACTAGGAAGGAGCTACTCCAAGCTAGAGGCAAGTGGCAACCACTAGCAAAGTGTGTGACTCCTTAATTAATTAATGAGGCTTACGGTTGTCCCTTGGGCTTTCCATGTTTAACGTGTCATTATAGTATGCTTCTTTTTGGTTGATTGCCTGGTTGTGTCGCAAGCGGCGAGGGCCAGCATCATCGACGGGCATTGTTGTTGTGTTTTTTCCCCTCTCAGGACTCGAGGGCAATTGTAATGTTGGCCGGGTCTGTTGACCGATCTGCGACCCACTCGCAAATTCCTGCTTGATGCCCAATCAGCGCCCGCCAATCACCCAATAAGCTTGCCGCCAAGCCGTGGTGGCCTCGAGTGGCCCCCCTTCTGGCAGCTGGTGATTGGTCAATCTCGCCACGGATCCGACTATTTGGGAGCTAAATGCCAGCGTCATCGTCTGGTGCTGCACGCGCTTTGATTGGCTGCAGTGAGTCGATCGCTCAGATCTTGATATCATTGATTTCCCTCTTGTGCTTGGCGCTAGCTACTTGCAGCGTAACTCGTCGGCAACACTGGTAGGTTAAGCCACACTTCTCCACTGCCACAGATCACAATCTCTGCAACCGACGATTTGGCTTCGTATTTTTGCTGGCGAATTTTTTCTCCTCGGCCACTCCGAAGAGCGACGCCACAAACAGCCCACCAGCCACATGCCGCATTGGCCAATCAGCATGCCGCGTAATCTGGAAAACTGCCCGCCCACCACGTAGGGCAGACCAGAATTTCTTTTTTTTATAAACCATCGTTCTTTGAAAAAAAACTCGGATCCTTGTTTGTTAGCGCGAACTCTCCTCTTTTCTTTTCTTTTGTCTTAGGGCCAACCGAGGCATTTTTGCTTTTCTTGCTGTGTGCTTTGGCTCCGTATATGCATGCTGGAATGTTACGAATTTCCCAAGTTAAGTTAGTCAGTACCACAGCCTACGTAAGCTTAGGCTGTGGCTTGCTTTTCTTTTTTTTTTTTCACATTGCCTGTGCAATATTCATGCTTTCTGCATCGGAGTCCATCGATCGCCGCAAATCACTAGTCGCGTAGTTTTCCCAATAGTTAGCAAAGCCTAACCGCTCTGGGCACGCGTGCTGATTACAGATCGGCATCTGGACTGGGTGTCCCTCTTTTGTCAAGGGGAGGAGAATACTTGCAGCCAGTGACGGCCAGTGACGGCTTTACATGTTGGTACGACTGTGCAGCATGCGCTGTGATACTTGTGGTACTGGTTGGGACTCGGGAGTCGAATGTAGATCTATTGTCTAGATTTACAAGGCTCCCATGCTTAACCTCGCTAAAACAGGGTAATGGAAATCATAAATATACATTGGACAAGACAGCTGTTTCTAAGCTGACTCCAGAGTGGCAGAGCTTAAATCAAGAAAAAGAGTGCCACTGCATCGGTCCCCAATAGACCGAACCAGCTAACAATTTGCTGCACGCTGTGCTTGTTGTGGACCAGGGCACATATGAAAACAAAATCAAGCCTTGTCGCTTGGGACAAGTCACACAAAACACAGCGCTGGTGCCCCTACGAAGCACAACAGTGACCATGACTTGAAAACGTAGAAATGCCAACTCAGTCCGCCCACAGGTGGCGGCAACTATCTCGGTAGTTAATATGGCAATCAGTAATCACCTGCTGCAATGTCAATGCACCCTCAATTGTCGCGACCCTTATGTCCTGTACACATGCCACCATGGATAGAACTCCAGGACACATGTGTTACTCAGCAAGCTAGTTCCGAATGCTTTGCCCCAACCCAGCTGTCGCCTGTACCAAACATGCAATTCCCTCTGAACCAGTCGACATGCTATTTGATATAGTCTAGTTCGCTTTGATTTTCGTAGTCCATGGCATAATATAGGCAAAACATTGACTGCTGGAAACAGTACATTGTCTGGTTGGCGTAGGAAAAGGACCTCGAGATAGCGAACGACCTGATATTGAAGCTCTCATATGCATCAACCTCTCTTGGCGAATTTCTCACTGCACAATCGCATGGAGATCCCTCTCAAAAACTTCCACTGTTGTAATTGGAGGATTCAGCATCAAATAGCCTAGAAGCATTTCATTGAAGCGAAATTGCAACTCGAATGGGAGCCTCTTGTGAATGTCGAGAATTTCGTTGGTACGCCAAGATCGGTCAGGTTCCCTCAAAGCCGCACTACACGTCTCTTCCAGAAGAAAGTACATGAGTGACTCGCATGCAGGGTTGCGATCCAAACCGTAGTCTAGGACAAGACCTTGCAAATACTCCAGAAAACGAACTACTTTGCTCCTATCTCCGCAGAAGTCGCACAGAGCCAGCATAATGTAGACGAGTGCAACTGTACGAGCCCACTCCGTCGTTGGGACGTTTTTATTGACCACGAAGAAACGGCAATCAGGAGGTACCTGGCTGGGTCGAGGTCCACTGGATAAAAGTTGGAATAGCGGACCATCGAACTGAAACGTGGCTGACCGCTGTGGAACCTCCATCAGATAATGATTATCGGCGTCTTTTTCCATTGACTGGCGTGCTGTGCGCAGGAAATCCACCAATTTAGTTGCTTCATCCCGGCCGACAATCAAAGCTGGAGGTTCCATGACAGCGAGAAGATAGAGAAGAAGCGGCCGAACGACCGGCTCTGTAGGTCGTGATTTTTGGTGGACATGTAAGTCTTTGGCTTGTCGAGCATACTCTCGTGCCTTATCCTTGTCTCCAAATCTTTCTTCTTGGAGCGCCAAACCTGTCAACGCCAAGGAAATGGTATCATCATCTAGAGGCGCACCGCCATAGTCAGTCTTATTTATTATGGCTTGTCGAACCCGAGACTCGTAATGTCGAAACATAGAGTCGTCCGGGCGGTGACTTAGATGGAATGCCCATCGAGCACAATAGCCCAGGATTATTGCCTCAAAGGTAATGCGGTGACCTGTCGCCGCTTGAAATATCTTTTGCTTCAAGTGTTCATTCTGTCCAGACCAGTAAGTCAAACGAGAGGTCCACATGTCAATCAACTGCTCTTCCGCCCATGGAACGCTTGAGTCATATGCTGGTGTTTCTGGGGAGTCTTTGCGGAAACTCGTGGTTGTTGTCTTAGCATCGGGAGGTTGATCGTTTTCACGACTGCGATTGTCCGATTCGAGAGGGTATGTTGGAGATGTTGGAGATGTTGTCTGCTATACAAAAAAAAACCATTAGTTAGTTACTTGGACTTTATCCCATTCAACAGTCATTAGGTCTTCCTTACCGTTGAGACTGCACTGCGGATGGGCCTTGCGTTAGGGCCATCCTCATTGCCTCGAGATTTCTTCATCCACGGAAACACTCTAGGCTCACGGCGAGGTTGCCTATCTGTCTGGGTGGCCAGAATGTTTTGTTTCCTCTTCGCCTGGATGTGATGACGCATCACATGAGCACGTTTCTCTCGGGTTGAGGAGGCAGGATCAACAAAGAAGAACGCCTGGGTTGGTCCATTCTGGCTCGATACCGTCGAATGAATGGTAGTCGTCGAACGTTTCCTTGGTCTGGCAGGGTTTACTGCCACTGTTCCATCGCTAAGCATGTCTATCCCGTGTTGGCAAACCGTTAGTAAGGACCCGAGTCGCATACTTGCGATGCACATTTCCAATCTCACCTTGGGATGACATGGTAAGCAGCGAAGAAACCTCGCTACCTTTCACTTCTTTCCTATATATCACAGAACAAGGGCCTCGAGCACCGCGCAGTCAACCTTTGACACAGCTGATCAATGCGGGAAAAAAAGTAACGCAATTGCAAACAGATTATGCTCAATCAAGCATACTATAAAGCTGCAAGTTGAATATGTGAGTGGCGTCCGTTCATCGAGGGTGGTTTCTTTGTATACGAGGCTGCCAGGTGTCACAAGTCAGGACCCTGTCACCATGTGCATGATGTTCCAGCGACAGAGCATTAATATCAACTTCTAAGAGCCAGACGCCATGAAGCCAGCCAAGCGCAGGGTGGCGGAGCGATGCAGACCATTGGGTCACAGGTCGGATTGAGGCCAGCCATAGGATGCCATGGGATTTGGTAGTGGAGTTGACGACGTCCCGACTGCCAGAAGTAGTTGGGTTTCCGGACTACTCGAGTGGGCAAGGCACCGCGTGGAAGTGGCAGTTGGTGTTGGTTTCAATCGGCATTGCGGCTTATGGAGGGAAGGACCGAGCTCACCCTAGCGCGGATCCACCGTAACGTGGCTGGGACAGTAACGGAAATACGGTATCTAGCTTACAAATTTAACTTACCATCTCGCTCCCTCACGGAGAAGAGAAGGGATTACAGTATGAGAAGAGAAGACAACGACACTCCGGCGCAATGCCAGGACCAGGGAGTAGACGCATATGCATTGCATACACTGCCATCCACTACTCCAGTATCACCAGTGTTCACATGCCTGGAGCATCTCTGCCTTCTATCCGTATTTCCGTCCAATGGAGTATATACGCGGCGACAGACCAGTTGCCCCTTCGAGCTAGGACCCAGACTGTGCCTGATCATTGATGTGATTCGGAGTCGGCCAACATGTCTGAAAGAGGAAGCTGGTTAGGACATTTCGAGCCATCCAGTGCAGACGTACGTAATTCGTCTCATCCTGGCGTTATGGCCGGGCCAAGGTATTGGCATACGTACACCCGTACCGGTAAAATTGTCAGTAAAAATTACGCCGTGTTTTTTTGCATTACGCTCGCTTCTGGGCCGTATTTTACTCGTATTTTACTTTGGCCAATCAGAGCAAACCACTTTACGCGGTACGGAACAACCTAAGACGCGACGCGTCGTGGGCGCGTTTTCTCCAAACTCGAATTGTTTGTCTGTCTCCGAAACTGAACACACCAAACGACTTAGTGAACGTCAACTCCTCAACCCCTCAACAGCTACATCAGGGCCTGTCGTATTTTCTGATTCCTAGCAAGCGCCCTAATCAACCCACCGCACTGGTGGCGTCCACCTCTCAATATGTCTTCCCTTTTCGAAGCCGTCCTGCAATCCGAGGCAGGATCAACCACCGGTCGCTCTGCACAATGGCCTCAGTCAGACCAAATATCCAGTTCCCGCCCTCATTTGCCATCAGAGAGCAATGGGCCCATGAGTGACATGCAAGCGCTCCCAGATGACGAAGTTGTTGGGGCTGCGAATGGCGCTCTCAATCGTCTGCGGAATCCATACGCAAGCGCTCCCACACCGGTGCGCGACCAGACCGCGGAGAAAGTACAGCAATTCTTTGAAGACTTCCTAGAGAACTACATAGAAGACCCTACTTCAACGACAGTCTCATCTTCAGCCGGTCCATCCTCATCACTCTATAGCGACAAGTATTACATCTCCCAAATTCACGGCATGAAGTCGTTCGAACTCTCCACACTCTACGTCGACTATACGCACCTCGACGATGAACTAGCCGAAGCTATTGCGAACCAATATTACCGCTTTCAGCCCTTCCTCATTCGCGGATTGCACAACCTCATTGCCAAATACGAGCCTGGGTATTTCGTCTCTCACCGTCAGCCAACCAGCAACTCCTCGCAGCAAAATGCGTCAACTGTGGCTGTAGATTCTAGTGCCAGTGACCTTTCAAGGGAAGAGAAGGCGATGAGGGAGAAGACACGGCATCAGCAGACCGATCGAGTGTTCTCGCTGGCTTTTTACAACCTGCCATTGGTATCTCGGCTACGGCAACTACGAACATCACACATAGGAAAGCTACTGTCCATCTCCGGTACTGTGACGAGAACATCGGAAATTCGGCCTGAGCTTTCGTTGGGAACTTTCATTTGCGAGGGATGCCGAACACCCTGTACCAATATTGAGCAGACATTCAAATACACCGAGCCCTCTCAGTGCCCAAATCCCACATGTGGTAACCGAATCGGTTGGCGTCTTGATATCGGAAAGAGCACATTTGTCGATTGGCAAAAGATCAAGCTCCAGGAATCTTCCCACGAAATTCCCACGGGGAGCATGCCACGTACAATGGATATCATCGTCAGAGGAGAGATGGTTGACAGAGCGAAAGCTGGAGAAAAATGCATATTCACTGGAACATTAATCGTTGTTCCTGACGTCAGCCAGCTGGGCTTACCCGGTGTGCGTCCTGAAGCGAATCGTGACAACGGTGCTTTCCGCGGAGGTGACGTTGGAGGTGGAGGTGTCTCTGGTCTCAAGTCTCTAGGTGTGAGGGATCTCACTTACCGTCTTGCTTTCCTTGCCTGCATGATCACTCCCGACTTGACAACACCCGGTCAACGGACAAATCAGCAGCTTAGCGGCCAATCTCAGAATATTTTGGCATCCCTGAATCAAAATGATCGGATTGCGGAGGAAGAGGAGCATGCACAAGAGGCTCTTTTGCAGACTTTTACCCCTGCAGAAGTCCAGGAACTCAAGCAACTCGTCGAGAGTGAGCACGTCTATACACGACTAGTCAACTCGATAGCTCCCATGATTTACGGTCACCAGTCCATCAAAAAGGGTCTTTTGCTGCAATTGATTGGCGGTGTGAGTAAAAGTACGGAACAGGAGGGCATGCAGCTTCGAGGTGATATCAACATTTGCATTGTTGGCGACCCTTCAACTAGCAAGAGTCAGTTTTTGAAGTATGTTTCCCTTTTTCCTGACTAATAAAATATGTACTAACATGTCTCGATTAGATACATCTGCTCGCTGCATCCACGAGCGGTCTATACTAGTGGTAAAGCATCCTCTGCGGCCGGTTTGACAGCCTCAGTTGTCAAAGACCCGGAAACTGGCGAGTTTACAATCGAGGCTGGAGCTTTGATGTTAGCTGTAAGTTTTCTTCTAACGACTGCTTTTGCTTTGCTAACGAAATCACTTAGAACGGAGGAGGAATCTGTGCCATTGACGAGTTTGACAAGATGGACGTTGCTGACCAGGTCGCTATCCACGAAGCTATGGAACAACAAACCATATCCATCGCCAAGGCAGGAATACATACAACTTTGAATGCACGAGCTTCCATTCTCGCTGCTGCCAATCCTATCGGAGGCCGATACAATCCTAAAGTCACACTGCGCCAAAATCTCAACCTAAGTGCACCTATCATGAGTAGATTCGATCTATTCTTTGTTGTCAGAGACGAACCCAATGAGCAAGTCGACCGGAACCTAGCCACTCATATCGTCAACGTTCATATGAACCGAGACGAAGCAGTGGAACCTGAGATCAGTACTGAGCTTCTTCAGCGCTATATCAGACTAGCGCGAACATTCAAGCCTGTCTTTACGGAGGAGGCTAAATTGGTTCTAGTCGAGAAGTACAAGGAATTAAGGGCCAACGATGCCCAAGGAGGCATCGGCAGATCATCTTATCGTATTACTGTGCGTCAGTTGGAGTCTTTGATTCGTCTCTCTGAAGCCGTGGCTAGAGCCAATTGTGTTGAAGAGATTCTTCCAAAATTCGTCCGCGAAGCATACAACCTCCTTCGGCAAAGCATTGTCACTGTCGAGAAGGACGATATCGAGGTTGAGGACGACGAGAACGAGCAACCTACCGCACAGCAGGGTGATGCGGATGACATGATGATGGACGAGACTCGCGACCGTGATGGTGACAGTCCGATGAGAGAGGACGCTGATGCAGCCCAAGCAGAATCGCACGCAGCTCCTGCTTCTCAAAGAACAAAGATCACATACGCCAAATATATGCAAATCCTCAACCTGCTTGTCCGACGTGTCAACGATGACGAAGCCGCCACCGGTAACGGTGTCGAACAAGAAGAGTTGATGACCTGGTATTTGGAGCAAGTTGAGTCTGGAATCAACAACCAGGACGAGTTGGATCAGGAACGCAGCTTGGCGAAGAAAGTACTCAAACGGATGGTCAAGGTATGTTATTACTATTCATCATTCATGAAGAAAATCCCCACTAACCCTGACATTCATAGGATTCCATTCTCATGCCTATCCGCGGTAGCGGTCTCATGGATGATGACGAGACACAAGACACCACAGCGGAGCCAAAACTTGTCTACGTAATGCATCCTAATTGCGCAATTGAAGATGTGGAATAGGGGTAGCCTTCATACTATTATTATAATTAGATACGCATTTTACGATTCCCAAATGTACTCAAACAATGCATTTTCAATTTTTTTTTGGAGGTTTTCTAGTTACAATCATGAACTCTGGCTCTCCCCCGTATCATAAAGCCAATAATAAAATAATAAAATCCGAAACGCTGGTGCCTCCCCGTATCATAAAGTCAAAAAATAGATGTCAAAACATATGCTTCTCTGCCGCCCTCCCCTATCACATGTGTCAACCTGCGTAATCTCAAATAAACCACTGGAACCCTCCCGAAAACCATATAGCCAACTATCAAATCTCAAAAAATGTGTTTCCCAGGCACCCTCCCCTATCACATGTTGCCAATCGTTCCATCTCAAATAAACGCCTGGCAACCTCCCGAAAACCATATTACTCTCCTTCATTCGGTTGAATCGTGTATCCGGGGCCCCCTTCATTCATCTGAACGCGGCCAAAGCTCTCCATCAGCCTGCCGTATATTTGCCCTAGTGGGAGCCTCGCGTCGCCAATGGCCCCTTCGATCTCTTGGAGTTTCGCCTTTTGTAGGTCCATCATATATCCGTCGATGGTCTCCGCTGACACGAGTTTGACTATCTCCACGTTACGGCTCTGTCCAATCCGAAATAGACGACAGAACGCCTGTTGCTGGATGGCGTCATTCCACCAAGGCTCGACCAGGATGCACTTATTGCCTGAAGTGAGGTCGAGTCCAATGCCGCCAGCTTTCAATGAGGCTATCATGACCGGGAATTCAGCGTTTGTCTGGAAATCATCTATGCTCTGCTGTCGACTGCCGAAGCTCATGTCTCCCGTAAGCTGTAGAAATTTGTTAGCGAAGTCCTCCCCAGTATCATACGAAATAAACGATAAGTTGTGTCAAAATCAATCATACCATTGTATGTCCCCAGCTCTTTTTCTTGCACATCCCACTGAAGATAGCTGCTGTGGCGCGAAATTGCGTAAAAATGACTATCTTTGTCGTCGGATCCTCTGCCAACCATTTCTCAATCAATTCCCGCGTTTGGATGATCTTGGAACTGGGCATTTCCTGTCCTGCAATCGCAATCCAATCCATGTCGTTGGGATCAAAGTCTTCATCATCATCTTCAAACAACCTCATGAAGAGGCTTTTATCGCTTTTCTTAGACTTTGTCTTGCGTCCCTTCTCACTGTTCGTCACACCCAAAAACCCAAGTTTTACGGATAGAATGCTTGGGTCCATGCCAAAAGGCTCTGTGTTCACTTTGTCTTTATCCGTGCAGGATGGACAAACGATTTTTGCGTCATTCTCACCCGCTGAATTTGACTCTTGGATGTCCTGAAAACAGTCTTCGCATACCAAGTGCATACACGAAGTGACTCGCGTCTGAGCCGACAGAGTGTCACAGCCTGCACATTTCATTCGCGTTTGAGACTCCTCTTGATTATCATTGCTCATCAACTCGCGAATGAGAGCATGGAATTTACGATTGAGCGGTTTAGCGGGAGATGCTTCCATAGGTCTTTTCGCATTCTTCCCAGCCATGACAAGATCCTTGATCAAAGAAAAGATAGCACGACTGCAATCGGTTGTATCGTCAATATTTTCGGGCAGGGCTTTCTCCAATTTTGCCAAATTTGCATCGTCAGCCAACATTTTCTTGAGAATGTCCTGTACGGAAAGCAGGTGGCTGTTGAGCATCCTTAATTTGAGTATCAAGGTCAGAAAGCATCTGTTCTGTGCCTCCTGGTCATTACTGCTTGCCATGGAATTCATGCCGTCGATAAAAACATCCGTTATCATTTTGTAAAGAGCCTTTTCGATCGCAAGGGGCTTCACAACCACTGTCTGTTCTTCTATTTCCGGGAGTGTGATGATAGGACATGCGAACAGTTTCGTCCTATGTGTACGTCTGAAGAGAATCGAACGCACGACATTTGTTAGACGTTGATTTGCCTGTTCATCCCCCTGTGATAAATTTTAGCCACAGAAATTCGAAATCAAAGATGCGATACTTACACTACAAAAGTTTTGGAGGAAGCTGTGAAAGCTCCCGACTTTTGGAACTCCGAGGAAGTTGAAGTAAGCCCAGAACTCGGCATTGTGGTTCAGTAAAGGTGTTCCGCTTAGGATCCATTTGTAATGTGCATGAAGAGCTCGGACTGCAATTGAGGTCTGAGAACCTGGGTTGCGTATCTGATGTCCTTCATCGAGGATGATGCGCCGAAACCGTATCTGATGAAGGGGTCCGGCCTTATCTTTGAATTCTTTTTCAGCCCAGCGCTGTGTCGCCTCAGGTGTCATATCATCTGATTTTACCAGTTTTGGGTATGAATTTCGGACCTCGTCATAACTCGTAATGCTAATCCCCTGTAAGCAAAGAGCTAACCAGGTAATAATAAGTGAATAACTCACATGATCTTGTGGAATAACATGCTTTCGACAGCATCGGTAGATTCCATTCTGCTGCCAGCATAGTAAGACAAGATAGGTCCCAATACCCTCGGGCGAACATGTTTGGCAATCTGAGATATCCTGCGTACTAGTCAGTATCATCTGCTTCGCCGGCGTCTTCCCCAACATAATCATCTTCATCATCATGGACATCTTGAGGAACTGTCTTCCTCCCCACAAGGAAAAGTCTTACCAGTGATCGATTACTCCTCTAGGGGCTACAATCAATGTAGTCTGCGCGTTATCGTCCAATTTCTCGTCTTCTCCATCAACGATGTTGGCCAGGGTCTGAAGCGTTTTCCCCAACCCCATGACGTCGCAGAGCATACCGCCGGACGGCTCCTTGTTCATAGTCTCTCGTTCACGCTTGTCTCACGTCAGCGATTTCAATTCATACATGTATTAGCACAATGCCATTTCGACATACCATGAATGCTGCACCTAGGATCTTCATTCCTTGTTAGTAAAACACATGCAAGACAAATTCTGCGAGGAGGCAACTCACTTGATGGTGATAGAGACTAGTTAGGAGCTTAGAGTGCTTCCATCCGCCCTCTTTATCAGTCTTAGGCTTGTGTTTGAACTTTCTGGTTGCGTCCAAGACAAGCTTTTTATCTGGTCTCGCTTCGCTCCGAACGTCTTCTGGAAGGCTCCCGACTAACTCTTTTAGAGCTTTATCTTTATTTCCGTCGGTAGATGTTGGGACCGCAGAAAGCCCGGAATTTGCTTGGGCATCTCTAATGATGTCGGAGCCCCCCAGAGTTGCAATGTCCAGATCATTTGCTTTGGATTTTTTGCGGCCTTTACCTTTGCTGGCGGGATTCGAAGCGAGTTTCCCACGATGAGATGACGGGATCTTGCCCATCTCTGCCTTGTTTAATCCAATCATAACGCTCTGGCGGACTTCCTTCATTGTGAGCACAGGAGTCCTCCGCATGCGCTTTTGTGGTGGCTCTTGTGGCTCCTCTTGGGGATCCTCTTGGAGCTCCTCTTGGGGCACAAAAAGACTATCGCTGGCGGGCTCCATGATGCGATGTTGATCTGTAGCGCCCTGAGAAATGCGGTCTGAAGCCCCCTCCAGATTGTGATTTTTTCGTGGCTAGGTCGGGCGTAGATTGTGTAGCGATGTGAAAATTGCAATCTGAAGGCCCTCCCAGATTGTTTTATTTTCGTCGCGATGTCGGATGTAGATTGTGTGACGATATAAAGAGTGGTGTCGGATAAGGGTTGTGTGAAGATGTAAAGAGGGATGTCGGATGTAGATAGGTGGCGATGTAAAGAGTGAGATCTGAGGTCAGGGGTCAGAGGGATGTGAAGCTTGAGAGAGATCAACATGAAGATTGAGAGATATGAACTCACTCTAAGAACGTTGTATTTTCATGACAATGTCATGCAACGTGCCGCTCCTGATTGCCAGGTAAATCTCACTGACAAGTGAACCCAAGTGCTTGCCAGGTCCAGTGTACTTGTCGCCGTTGGTAAGATTGCCGTTAGTAAGGTTGGTGTCAGGTAAAGGTAAAGGTAAAGTAGGATGGTCGACTAGGCCACGGTGAAAGGGAACACTGAGATCCTTTCGTACAAAGGTGTAAAGTTGTTGAGACGCTGAGCTGAGGTAAGAGGAGGTTGTTTGGTGGATGAAGAATTTCTCACGAGTTGAGTTGTAGGTGGTTGCCAAAGCTTTAGCCGCCGCGCTCTGGTAACTTTCAATGTGAGAGAGGATGTCTGGTGAAGTGCGTAGGTTTGGGTAATCGTAGATGCAGGCAGAAGTCAAGTCTGCAAGAGATTCCTTTACCGTTGCCTCACTGCGGTGGTCTAGGTCGAGGTGTGAGAGGCTCTGCCACTTTTCCAGGAGAACGCTGAAGGTGCGTTGCGAGAAGAGGTTGAAATCTTTCTCGGTCAGACTTGAGCCGAAGTTGTCACGTAAAAGCTCGTAGATCACGGGCTCTATAGCCTTGACAAACTCAGCATGAAGACACCTCAAGTCAAGAGCCTGGCATAAAATGTAGATGTAGGTTGCGACCATCAAGGAAACAAGCTCAACTGCCTCCAGAGTGTACCGTGCAGTAATCAATGCGAGTGAATTGACGGACTGGTTGTGCATCTCAGCTGACTGCACGTGAGAGCTTACTGAGTGAGCGACATAAGCCAACTCTGACATGTACGCAGCCATATTGATGTCGAGGCCTTTGCATGTATAAGAAAGGCTAGGGTCATCGGCGCAGAGATTTGGAGGCAGCCCCCTGTTTAATTGACTATTTACGAGCTCCGAACACTGAGCAAATAGAAGTTTACCTAGCATCTGCATAGCAGTCTTAGTCTTTTCCATAGCAGATGTAATAGATACGGCCTGAAAGTTTCCGCCGTGATGTATAGAACCGGTCTTCACATCAATCAGGGGGTTGTCAGTTGTCGAGTTGACCTCAACCAAGACTTGACGGTGAGCCAGGATGAGATCTTCTAGCTGAGGACCAATCCATTGAGGTGCGGTACGAAGGGCATAGCGATCCTGGGCAAGACCAATTGTCTCAGGATGTCTACCTAGCGCAAGATCTGAGCCCGAGACGAAAGCCGTTATGTTCGCCGCGGCCTCCACTTGTCCCGTGTGTGGTCGAATGTCCGCAATGAAAGGGTGATAATTGTGAGCAGTACCTTGTAAGGCCTCTGTCCCCACGGCAGTGAGTAGTTGGGTCATCACGGCGAGTTGCTGGGCTTCGTAGACGGCGATGCAGCCAGCTGCACAACTAGTAGCGGTGCCATTGACCATGCCCAGTCCCTCTTTAGCTTGTAGGCGAATTGGCTGGAGCCCTACTTGCTCAAGAGCTTTGTACGCGGGGAGAAAGGTTTTGTCACCAAGGCGAACATATATGTCAGGACTTCCTTCGAGCATGCCGACGATGTACGAAAGAGGCATGAGATCACCAGAAGCTGAGATACTTCCACGCAGAGGTACAACCGGGGTCATATTGTGCTTCAAGAGAGTAAGAATGTTCTCAATGAGAGCTAGGCGCACAGCAGAGTGACCTCTAACGAGAGAATTACAGCGAATAAGCATCATGGCTTTCACGATAGGCACTGGAAGAGCATGTTCTCGAAGGCCCTCGATTTGCGGGCCCGTATCCGTTTCCAATCCCTTGTCAGATGGAAGCAAGACACCGATGTTTTGGTGTTGCTGCAAGGCGACCTGAAGACCTCTCACTTTGTCCGTGCGGAGGTCAGCGCTTCCCCCGAAGCCTGTGGTGACTCCATAGATGATGCGGTTTCTTTGTAGTTCTGTTTCAAGAAACTGGACACTTTCTTGAACGCCATCCAGAATAGCAACATCATCTGTCAGCACTGCACTCTTGCCATGCCTGTTTCATTTTTTTTTTATTTCAGTCAAAACCAGAGAACCGCCTACAGCGAAAAAAGGGACAAACAACATACAAAGCTACTGCTATAACACCGGCGATGGTCAAGCTGTGCCCATCAACAACGACCGGCTTGTCCGACTTGAGGAGCCTTTGCAGCTCTGTCCATTCGGAATGGGTCAACGCAAAATGAGGGGTGTTCGTGGGTGACATGATGGAGGTGATACGACAGTGACAATGTGCAGAAGAAAGCCTCGAGGTGGTGAGGAGTGGAAAGCGGTGTGACGGGGGTTGTGGGAGGACGTTCCAAGGTACAAATCGTTCCTGGCGAACAGGAAAGCAGCCCGAAAAGGCAGGAGCCACTGGGTTGAAGCGAGGGAGGAAGGAGCAAGGTTGTTGGGAAAACACGTGTGCCGCAGAAGCCCTAAAAGGTCTAGATCTCTCCTAACTATGACGTGTCAGGTTGACCGATGCTTTCCTTTCTTTTATGAGCTGGGATCAGGAATGCGCACGCACCGTCTTACTTATAGTTTTATTTAGGCCTTTGCTTTGCTTTACTATCAGCCAGACCCCCCTGGGAAAATACGGAAATAACAGCCCGAAAGGCTGACCGCGAGTTCCTACGGGTCTATCAGCCACTCGATTTGTATGTGACACCTTGCTGTCTTTGTTCTTCAGGGCGGATATAAGCGTCCAGACATTGTATCATGAAGGATGTGGCGGCCTGTCCAATATTATTGTATATGCATGTTGGTTGGATCTACATTTTCTTTGTGTGCCGGCAGCCGGTGATCCCTTTGTCTTTGTGTAACCGTCTTGCATAGACGAAATCTAAACTTTGTTATCCACGCCAAGTGCTCTTTTCTTTTTTGTTTAATCTCGTGGCTTCTTTGTTTAGTCCTTGGGATTAATCAATAAACCCTTTCTAGACCTTAGTTTTGTTACCTTAGACCTACCTAGGTGGGTATTCCGATAGCTAAGCAGATATGATTCCAGGTTCCATTTATATATTTTCTCGTGAAATCGATTGGTACCGAATTTAGGCATGGCTTTTTGTTGAAGGTTGGTAAGAACAACCCCTCCCAATTGAGGAAATCACGCCTATTTGATAATCTATGTGTTGATAGGCGAACAATATGTAATAATCGCTAAGCTAGTGTACAATATGAACAAGTATGTAACAAAAGATGCCTGGCCTATTTACATCTGCTGTCTATGTACTCGTACAAGCGGGGCTTCTCCACCGATCTCTGCGTTTGCACGTGGATTCAACGGTGTGCAATGTCCAACTATGTGGCTATCTGATAGTAGCTGGCATGACGTTCTTCAGTTTAGCCGAAGAATCGCAACCGTAACTCCGATGATTGTGGCACCAACTGCGGCACTCTGAATAGTAATGTTTGTCAGCTCGCGCTGAGTAAGAACAACGTGGCGGTCACTGAAAATATCTCGAATAGTCCGTTTCCAATATTCGGTGGACATTAATATCGATAGCTGGTCCAAGAGTGGTGTTGTTTCTTTTGAACGATCTTCAGATACGACATAAGTAGGGGCCCCTTCAGCCGGAGAAGAAACGGCTGTGATGCTGGAGTCATCTTCTGGAGTAACAGCACTTGTTTTGCTTTCGGAGACTGCATCTTCAGTAGCTGATACCGTTTCCGTCGAAGCTTCAGCTTCAGCCGCAGCATCAACTCCCACTCCCGGTTCAGCGGCTCGGGTCAGTCCAGCAACGATAGCCCTGCTTGCTGCACCCTCGGTTTCTATGGCTTCCTTGACTTTCTCCTCAAACCCCTTCACTAGCCGTCGTCGGCGCCACGGTTCAACCAGGATCTGGAAGACAAGGAACAAAAGAACATTCACCCCCATCAACCCCCAAGTCCCCCATGTACTCATCCTCCGAATCTTGTCGGACCATATCTGTTCTTCGTGGTAGCGAGAAAGAATGCTACGGTTGAGTTTCGCCGTGACCTCTTCCAGGTCATGCTCTGCTTTTGTGAGGGATTCCTGGGCCTCGATTTCACCGAGTTCGTTCGCATGATCGGAGCGATAGAGAGAGGTGAAGCGTTCAAGATCTGCTGCAGACCAGGCATGTTTCCTTTGAAGAAGTTCATTGACCTCACGTTGTGAGGTCGACCGTCGGTTGATTGCTGCCGTATACGCATCTTTGGTTTGCCGGACAAGCGAGCGGGCTTCCAGTACCTGGTTCTCTGCGACAAAATTAGAACATGTAAGGTTGTGGAAAGAAAAGTAAGACCGTTGATTAACATACCTTGCGTTTCAATTTCCCTTTTTAGACTTTCAATGCCCGAGTAACCCGTCAAGTCGTTAAGTCTCTGGCCAGCAATGAAGATGTTCGACTGGATATTGTCCATGATATTTGTGAATTGTTTAGATAGCTGTGACCGGCGTCTCTCCGACTCTGAAGGGAGGCTATTCTCCTCTGACTTGTTCGTTCCTTCCTCAGCTTGATTCGTTTCCAAGCGCTCGAATTGTGCATCTCGTTGATCTTGACCGACCGCGGCCGAAGAAAAATCCTTGATGGTTTCAGGAACCGTGTATGGATTCTCAAGCTTTTGGTCTGATTTTGGCGGTAGATCGTTTTCCTGCTTCGAAGACAAAACCCTCGACTCAGATCTAAATTGACAGCGAACGCATATTGAGAAATTTCGTGACGCGGGGTTCCGGACGGAGAGCGAGAGCTTCTTTGGAGGCAGCGAGGATGCAATGAATGAAAGCCGTGAACGTTGGCAAGGTCTTGCTATGACAAGACCTGATTGCAGAGGCTGCCTGAGCAGCAATTGCATTGACTGCATTTCCAGCAAGTCGTTAGCAGTGTCTGCAACTTTCTAATGAACGGTACTATTCGGGATGCAAAAAGACGGCGCTGGACTGCGGAGAACGCAGCAGCCGTTGTAGCTATCAATCTTGGCGTTGGGGCGTCGGGATTTCTGTTTGCGGTTGGCTACTTACACCTCGGCGGCTCGGGCCCCATGCAATACCTCCACCTCCATGTCAAAGCAAAAATTGTATGTTCTTGATACTACGTCTTTAATCTAGTTAATAAAATCCCGAGTAATACTGTAGATAGCATTCATAAAAATTACAATAATGATCCCACCTCGCCAGCCGCAATTTGCGCCAAAGAAACCAGTCATGTGTCAACGTTACAATATCATTATACACCACGCGCTCATCGCCTTCTTCATTGAAGAGCTCGCAGAAGGTGAAGTGACCCCATAGCATGTCAGTATAAACGCTTAGAGAAGTATGTTATAGATGCATAGAATTAGAGCCAGTGTCAAGGCACAAGGTTATATTCATCAGTCTCTGATAGCTTTCCGGGTACGAGATCTCGCATCCCTAGAACTGGTGTTTTAATCTTGCGTCTGTACTTTATGGTCGCCCCGAACAGCTTCCGCGTATGTGGGAGGGCGAGCATCGCCGGATGATGGGCCTGCGCTGCCGTTCTCTGGTCTGGTTTCTGATGGAACTTGGGGCGCCGAAGTCTCTGTCGCACCATATCGTCTGTCTGATTGAGGTTGTGGGTGCGCAGCAGGTTGGCGACTAACATAATAATATGTCACGCGGCGACCACGACGGCCACCACCTTCGACATCTCCATCAATTGGTTCGTAACCTTCAGGATATTCGTCGGAGTCCGGGTATTTCAAGATGATATACCAGGCATGGAGCAGTCCAGGTATGTATCCGAGACAGCATAGAGCAATGTTGATAATGGAGTCCGCGGTGCATACGCCGACCTTAATCCACACTATAAACAGAGTCAGCCTGTTTCTCGGGGGCAAAGATTTCAGACGGGCGAAGACATACCTGCAATGGGTGGAAAGAAAACTGCCAAAACACCCAGAAAAACGTCAGCGCTGCACATTTTGTCAAGCAAAAGTTCTCGATGCCGAGTGTAGTAGTGATGGAGATTATTGAAGAAGAAAGCTGAGATGGAGGAAATATGGAAGCCTGGCAGAGAGGCACATGACGTCTTGCGGCTTATCGGTGCTTAGTCATGCCAGGAACAGGTCACGTGCATAGTTTGCTCTGTTTGTTTACGTATTTACGACCTCCACACAAGCGACTGACACTAAGCAGACGGCCTCAGCTTAGCCCAAGACTAGCCAGTTCTGTATTCCTCCGAAGAGTCTTACTGTCCAACCAAGACTGTGACGGCGGAAGATAGGATGCGACTGGAGACTGGAGTCACTGGGGTCACGGGTGCCTGACTCTGAGACGGCTGGAAGGCCTCGTTTTTGAGTTGATTTTGGGCAGGCTGGAGGGTACAGCCGTAGTAACTTCAAGTTCCGAGTATGACTTGTGTGTATCGATTTTATTATGGCCGACGAAGATGCATGCATGTAAGTATACTCGTCAAGTAACTGTGTTGATTGCGACTACTGAGGTCATGGCGCATACTACGTGTCACACAAACGCGATGCGTATGTGTTGTTCCTTGATCGACTAGCGATTCCTCTTGCCTCCTCTGTCAGCCTGCCTGCCTGCCTGCCTGCCTCTCCCAAAAAGAAATCCCACAGCGCTGGTTATTCTCCGTGCTCTCGTAGAGATCAAAGAAAGAAGGAAGGACGTTCGTTCTGCAAGGCGAGGAAGGATCTTCCCGTTGTCCAAGAGTCCCTAACCGCCGGACCCCTGACTAGCCAGTCTAGCCTCTCGTTTTTTCTCGCACCGCCTGTGCGCTTGGCCAGACTACGTTAGAGAATTAATTAGACAGCGGCCTCTCAATTTTAATTAACTGTCGGGTCTTACCTGTTCCTGGCAGGCAGGCCAGCCGTTGCCGACTAGCCCACCCACCTCTTTCCTCTTGTTGTTTCGTTCGTTTCTCTCCGTCCGTTTCTCTCTTGCTGCGTGGTGTGGGAGTTCCCTGTTCGTCGCTCAACAGGCCATCTTCAATCGCCCTCCTCCTTGTCAATCGTGGTTTCTTGCCACACGTCGCTCGTTCCTTCTGTGTACTTTGCTTTTTTGTCTACTTTCGTTTCCCTTCCTGCCACTCGTTTCATCCGATATCCTATCCTGCAGCTTGCCGCCCGGACCTCAAGTTTTCATCCGAATTCTTCCTCCATCGCAGCTCGTTTGCCAGTCTTTCGCTATCCAGACGACATGCTGAGGCCTTGAACAAACAAAAGAAAGGATCATTGGGGATACGCGACTTTGCTCTGTTTATCAAGTCGCACAAGTCCTAACACTGGTTGCGATTGTAATTTCAACGACCCGGGGCCAGCCTTGAGCTCTCGCCCACCATGTCGAACTCGACATGCATTTCCCTTCAGAATTCAACCACTTGTCCCGCCTTCAATGCTTCTTCCATATCGACCGACAGCTCTCTGGTTTCTCTCTAGTATGGACTTTGTACCTTGCTATTTAAATTAAAAGGCACGCGCCGTGGCTGACCAGATATTACAGTCCATTTCTTGAATACGTTTCGAGTGTTACAGATTTCGATGAGCAATTGACCAGTTATGTCAGCGAGGACTACGTCAAGGAACAGTACGCCGCCCCTGTCTCTTACGATTGCTCTTGCGACTATTTCAAATGCTAATGCCTCACAGTTATGGCACTCTTTTAGGTTGTTCAGACCTCAATCTTACCAATACCACAGACTATTACGCTCGGTACACAACCAGCGTGATTTGCAACGGTATTATACAAAATTCGAAAAGTGCTTGTGATCTTTCTGATGCCGAGTCAATGCCGCTCTGTGCAACTACATGTGTAAGTCCAACGAAATTACTATTGCTTAGTCCAAACTCTAGCAAGATGCTTATATAACCGCATAGGCCTTATTCGCCACAAGTGAGGAGGAGATTGTAGTCAATAACCAAACGTGTGACACGACGCTTTCAACATACATGGATCAGATCCGTGCCGATTTCACCGACTGTTCATTGCCAGCCGACTCGTTGACTGGCTCGTGTATCAGCGGCGAGGAAAACCAGCCTACTAACTGTGGTTACAGCTCCAACCTTCAGGGCCTGTGTAGTTATTGCTCATCGAGTTCACCAAACTCCACCGACTCTTGTTGCGTAAACTCGGATGCGTCGACTCGCTGCTCTGATGTCGATATTCCTTCAACGTCATCTATTCCACCTCTATTCACTACTACTGCCACAACTACCACGACCCCTACGTCAGCCAGCAACTCATCTGGCTCTCATCTTTCCGGTGGTCAAATCGCGGGCATTGCTGTGGGATCAGTCGCGGGTTTTGCTGTTCTTGCTGGCCTTCTGGCACTCCTCTTCTTCTGCTTGCGAAGGCGCCGGAACACGCAGAATGACGACGTCTTCAATAAACCGACACCCAAGAGAAGTAATCAGTTTATGCAAATGGCTCCCGTGGTGGGTGCACAAAGGAGCCTCGAACCCGTGCCTGGTGGCCGTGTTGCAAGAATGTCTGCATTGCAAGCCGAAGCAGAGGACTCTGACCACCTAAGTGCTAGTAGAGGCATGTTCGCGGCGGCAGGTAAATACAGTGATACTTCAGATTCCGAGGGATTGATTTCTAGTCCCGAGTCGCGTTCGCGAAGAAGAGCTCCTGTGGCCGGCAGACGCCAGGGTTCGCTGTCTAGTACGTCCGCATTGGGCATGGAAGTCGATAGTTCTCCCCTGTCTGGGACCGCCGGTCAGTTGTCGTCACCCGAAGGCGTTGCCAGTGGGCAATCAGAACAGTTGCCTTATTTCCGGGACTACTATTCCCAAGATGATATTCATCCGAACGATAAAGTCTCAGTACTGTGGGCATACCAACCTCGTGCAGCAGATGAATTTGACCTAGATCGTGGAGATATGTTAAAGATTGTCGGTATTTGGGATGATGGTTGGGCAACTGGTGTTCGCATCAACGATCGAGCAGAAGATTTTGAAGATGAGCACAACGCTCAACGTGACAGTGGAGTATCGAATGGATCTCAGGCAAGACGAGATTCATCCCCTCAGGCCCGCGGGGAGATCAAAGCATTCCCGCTTGTTTGCGTGTGTCTTCCCCAACATTGGAGAAAAATCATCGATGGAGATGTAGGTCAGGCGGCCTCTCCTTAGCCCGCCTGATGTGCTTCTGATTGTTGAAACGTTCTACGCGACATTATGCCTTGACGATTACTCTGTTCTCTTTCACCTCTTTTCCGTGGCGTTTAACGGTGTTGATTTTGGATTGGTCTCAGAAGATTCTCGGTCTGGGTACCTGTATCGTTACTAGACCCATGCTCGGAAGCAATCGAACTTGCTTGACCTACTTCCAAAACATACTTCCCCTCCTTTGACACTGCTCATGAATTTTCCAGCAAGCTCAAATCTATCAGCCGGCCTTTCGAATCGAAATTCTCGCATTCTCTTTTATCATCGTTTCTTCCACCATTTTCTTTATACCCATTTAGCGATGACCTCATATAGATGTGGCGGTCTCTGCGAAACCACTTTTTCCACGCCAGCGCGCCTACCTTTTTTCTTTTCTCTCTTCTCCCTTCTATCAGTGAATGGGCTGGTCTTTCTTCTAATTCTCTAATTCACATAATTTCCATTCAGATACAATGAGGGATTAGCCTACGGCCTCTGTTGTCTCTTTTTATCAGTCCCAGTCCATTTTCTCTGCGCCGACTGAATAACTTTTGAGAGTGTCGAGGATTGCTTGTGAAACAAATAACCGAATATGATTTTTTTTCTGGCGGTTTTCTGTATCTATTTTTTTTGTATGTAGCGGATGTAGATACATATGTCCTTTTACAGCAAATATATTATTTACCATATAGACTGGAAAACGTGCATTGTCTCGTTCGACCTCAAACCAAATACTATTCAGCACCTACTGCGGGATTTCATACGTATTAACACCCCTGCAGAAGGCCCTTCCAACTATACACACATTCAGAATAACTAAAAGAAATAATTTAAAGATTTGGGGGTTCTATAACTTTAGGGTTTATGTATAATATTCATATGAGAAGCGCTCTAAATACTTATAAATTATTTACCTAGACGACATGATGTCGAGACGGTGGTAACACATGAACCCTACTGTAAACTCACGGTGCGAAGCTGAATAAAATCAATTAATTATGCATAAGCGGCCCATCCTGGCATGACACGAGTCAAGTTAGCATGTCTCAATGAAATCCTGAAAGAAGAAGGGAAAAAAGACATACCACAATACAAAACTGCCAAGTTTCTCTCATCTGTAGCTTGTTGAATGAGCTCATTCACAGTGGCCGTAACACTGAGTGTCTTGCTCAATTTCTTTGCTACAACAGTCAATGCTCGATCTGCTTCGCTGGGCTCGTTGTTACTCTTAGTATTGTTATTGTTGCTGTTCTTCTTTCCACCGCCGTCAGCTAGCACATCTGGAGGCTCTTCTCCGGCGTCTTGGTCATCTTGCATGCGTCTCATTCGTAGAGGGGAGACGGTCCACATATACAATGGATCGTAGCGTAGGACGTCCAGAATCGTCATGATACTGTATGATTCCTGGCGTAAGGCTTCGAGCGTAAACTCGCAGCATCGGCGGAACACTCCCTCGGTGTTGGTGATGCCCATACCGTCGACCAAATCCCGTGTCAGTCTGAAGGGGACTACTTCAGGCACGGGAAGAACTCGGCCTTGTTCGAATGCTACCCCAAGATCAATATGCACTACTTCGCCCGTTTTCTCGTCCAGGAGAATGTTGTGTCCATGACGATCACCAAGGCCGAGGACGTGACCCAAGATTGAAATTGCAGCTGTGCTTCGAGTGTAAGCTAATCGCTTGCTGAACCAGTCATCTGGATTGTTAAATCTCTCCATGAAGAAAAATCGCATCACTGGATGGAAATGCTCCGTTACTTGACGATAGGTTCTCACCCGCTGCTCGAGTGACCTCGTCTGCACATCATTGATATGCTTGCGACATGCGCTAGGCTTCATGTCCCTCGGGAAATATTTCTGATGTGCTGGCAACAAGTAATCGTGCAGAGGAATGGTGTTTGGGACAAACTCAATGATACCCGCATTAGAGGTAAGTGGGAGCACTTTGTATGTGCGAATATTCAGGCTGCGTTGTCGAGTGGATCGATGGTCCCCTAATACGTTGCTGACTTGTTCAAAAACTTGTTCCATAATAGCATCTTGGCGCAAATCATCATTGCCTCCTTTCACCTATAGACAGAATTGTATTAGCTTCCTTATCTCCTCTGAACGTCTCTCCTGAAGTTGATCGATGATCTTACCAGTTGCTTATAACGTAGCCCGTTGGTAGCAATAACAGTCACTATCTTGGGTGCACTGACACCGGAAGCCACTGTGAATTCAGATTGAAACCTGACAACTTTTGGTATATCACTGTAGTCACAATCCGCCCGAAGTGCGATCTTCATGCTAGGCGGTGGCAGTCTTTGATTGTTAACATCTTGTTCCAATCTGAGACCGGTGGGAAGCTTTTTGAGCGGGATCTTTGCACCGCTCTTAATCTTGTCGTCCAATTTATCTGTGGCAAATCTCACATAGCAGATATTGTTATTATGTATGGAGATCCACATTGGGCCAGCAGACTCATCATTCTTTAATTTTTCAACCAACTTTGTTGCAGCTTCGTAACGAGATAATGCTGCCTGGTCCCTGCTGCCTCGTGACTTGCTGTGGGCAAAAATTTGGTACATGCCGTGATAAGGATGATCCACACATATACGAAAAACGAGTGCAGACAGGAGGATTTGGAATTGATCAGGTTGGTCAAGAAGACGGGAGGACAGTTGGTTCATCAATGGAGCAAATTTTCGACTTGGCACCTTGCTCAGGTGCTTGTTAACAGACTCATTTGCTTTCGAATCGCCGGATTTGTCAAGCCAAAGGGCACAGAATCTCAGAGCGTCATTCTTGTAGCTATCGCATGCCTTGAGGGATAACAAGTAATTCTCAAGACACTGCTGCAGAAATGCTTCGCGGCTGTTGTTTAGTCTCTGAAACTCACGGTCGTCCAGGTCGAACCAGCCTTTCGCTTTTGTATAATGCATCCTCAACTGATTCTTTTCTTTGCCATCGGCAGCGTTCATCATTTCCTTGAGCGCGATGACTTCTTGTTCTTTGCGATCACGAAGCTGCTCGATACGTTGGAAATCTTCTAAACTATCCTGATTCAAGAGTTGCTGGTCGCAGAACAATGCAAAACGGTGAAAAACGCCGCCAGCTTCTTCGCCCTCGGCAATACCTCGAAGCTCCTTTACAGCAGGAACCAAATATTCCTGGATAATCGCGTCAGGTTTTTCCAGACGTGCTTCGGCAACATGGTGTCCCTAGGGTGAAATTATTAGTTCCTGCAGATTGAATGGAAATTGAAGGAAATGCATACTAAACTAGCCAAAACTTCTGCCCGACTGACCACAAGAGACTGCTTTTGCAGGTCGCCCTGCTCGTTCAGTTGTTGTAGCATACGAATAGAAGTAGTCATTTCACCCTGATCCCAGAGGACATTGGCCATATCGAACTTTGCTGCTCCTTCTATACTTATGCCGAGTGCCGTACAAGGTTCTACCAGCTTTGAAAGAGAAATGGCAGACTTTAAAGCTTCTTGGGACCCTTCAAGGTCTCTGCTAATTTTGAAAGACTCTCTGAGAGCTTTCACTTCAAAAAGCTGCGACATGCGAGATGTCAACTTTAGTGCAGATTTCAAATAAGGCCGTTTATGAATAGATGAGAAGAGGGTCCCTCGACAGAACAAAATTTGCGCAATATCCTGGAAACTACATTGTGACAGTCGACGGTTAGTAATTAGGTATCTGAAGCCTTACAAAGGAGATTCGAACATACTTTTCAGTTTGAAACCATGACGTTCTTGATGTAATCCTATTCCACAGATCCTCTGTTTGCACCGGGGTGGTCGAGCGTAGGACGTCATCCACTTCGGTCAAGAGCCCAAGTGCTCGCATAGAATCACGCAGCGCTGTCACTGATCGAAATCTGTCCTGAGAATTGTCAAGGATCTCTAGGAAACAAGTATCATTGAACTTGAGAACATCTTTCATCGCGCTAGCAGTGTTCATGTTTTGGAAGGCCTTGAACAGAACACTCATGGGAGAGCTATCTGATGGTAGGGCAGGAATATCCCATTGTTGTAGTGTTATGGCTGTTGATAGTAAATGATCTGTATTTGCAGTTGTTCCTTCCGTATTATTCGGAACAGCAAGCATAGCACTAGCAACACCATGAAGATTAGTTGTGTTGAGGGCTTTTAACACCCCATATGTGTTTCCGTTGCCATTTGATCGCAAGTCGCTGTCATACTGAGCACTCTGGAAGACCAAATTCTTAAAACCTGCACTCTCATAGTCAAGTTTTTCCATAACTGATTCAAGAGTAGCATCTTTTTGTATTCCGTAAAACAGATCAGGGTCGCCAATTTTTCTGTAAATGTTATGCAACAAGTCCTTGGGAGGCAAGTACTTTACCACAGAAGAACGGCGACTAGTGGCCATGGTTCGAGATGTTTGGATCTCAATAAACATAAGTGCAGTCTTGTACATTCTGCATTGAACCGCTGCAGAGGCTGCCAAGCTATAATCAATATCCAACCACTCCTCGCGCTCGACGATCGTTGATTCTTGTGGCTTCTGCTGTTGACGAAGATATAGTATTGCGTTTAAGACTATTTGCCCATGTGCAATCGTCGCTTCAGTAACACTTTGAAGAACATCGTTGAAAATTTCCGAGACTTTGTCTCGACAAACCTGATTCTGTCCACTTTCCAAAAGCAGTACATCATGCAGAACAAACGGCAGGAGCCTCACAGATATATCGGGAATACTGTAGAGTACTTCGCTGAGAGGTCCGATAACAGGATCATCTTCAGCTGAAATTGCCAATACTAACGCCAAGTCTCTGGCCCACTGAGTTGCAGTCACTGGCATTTCGATGTTTAAAGCTGGCCAAGATTTGTTGTTTTTGGTTTCGCGCACTTGCGCAGGAATGGCAGGGCAGTGATATGGTTCCCAAATAAGTGCTTTCATAAGAGATGGTGAAATAACATATTCACACTGTTCGAGGTCTGGGAGCTTAGAAACTTTGCTCATAATAAGTTGCAGGATCCGTTCCACGAGCCCTAAGTTAGCCCGGTCATTATTAGAAAGAGTTTCACAGAGAACCTGCAAGACTGCAACCTTCGACACGAGAAACGGTTCTGACTGTTGTATGTTTCGTGCTTGCGGCGGAATTGTTTCCAAATTCTGCTCCCGAAGCAACTCGTCACTGACTTGACCAGTTGCTGCGAATGCTCGCCCAAGCACCCGGGCAGCCCAGAGCCGATATCCTCTATCGGTTAAGCCATTCTGTATACTTTGCCAGACAGCAACGTTGTGTCTGGAGGAATCACCATCATCTCCCAAAATGTCGTTGAATAAATCAGGGGACATTTTGAAGTCAACACAGAGCAGCGAGAGAATAAGATCAGAGACCGATGCACTCAAGAGACTCTTGGTAGATGTTCTGTCCCGAAGCAGCTCAAGTAAAAGCTCGCTTTCATTTGTTCCTCTTTCAGAATTTCCTGTGGCGCAAATCTGTTTAGATGATCTCACCATCCGGCGAAATGACTCCGCAGTAGCTTCATCAAGATTAGTTGGGCGATAATCCTCCAAGTAGCTCCCGAGCCATTTTCGAAATTCGTGGAATTTGGATAGGACTGTTTTAAATTGACTTTCTTGAGTGGTGCTCTCAGGCGAGGATTGGAGGAAACTTCTCATTGAGACAAGCGTTGATACTGCAATACCTGCGAGAAAGCCTGGTTGTTGGGTAAGATAGGGCTTACCTGCCTCGAGAAGATACCAAAACAGACCTAGGGCGTCCTCGGAGCAGTGGAAATCTGTCAAATATGGTCGAAGCGCATGTAATAGTTGCTCCAAGGGGTAATCTTGAGATATGGATGACCCAGATATGCAGACCAGAATTCGAACTTTTCTGAGAACCGAGCAAGCATGAAGAGATCCAAGGGCAGGATCCATGGAGTCAAGGAGCGTTCGGCATACAAATGATACCATAGCCGGCGTCCACATACCTTCTAGCTCATAACCCGCTCGTTTGCAGAGATATTCAAGCTCGTCGAGAAGAAAACGAGCCCTGAATGATGGCTGCTGATTTCCTGGAAGAACAGTTGTAGAGACACTTTTTTCTGTGATACGCTTCAGGATTTCAGTAGCGTAGCTAAAATTGGGTCGTTTTGCAAATGCACGCTCAATTTGTTCTTCCTGGGACAGTGATTTAAAAAGGACGCCAATAATTTCAGGAAACTTGGTTTCGACCGCCTGCGCAAATTGTTCTGTACCAAGAGTCTTCTTTACTCGGCTTTCCACCCCTTTTGGCTGACTGTCTTGAGAAGGAGGTAGACTGATATCGCGTGCCACTGTATAAGCCTCGGCCTTGTAAAAAGATTCATCCAATAACACGGTGAATGGCTTTTCGAGGTGTGTAGCTACCTCAGTAGCATCATGATCACTAGCTCTCATCATGATTTGCCCAACCAATTCATCTTGTGCATCCTGCAGCATCTCCTTTAGACTTGAGTAACCAAAGATACTAAAGGGCATTGATAACATAGACTGAGTCTCGGTCCAAGTGTAAAGAATTTGAGGCATAAAAAGATGGAAAATCTCCTTTGGTCCCCGTAGTCTCAGCGATCGGGAGACTTCTAGCAGACATTTTTCAGCGTACTGAGTGGATGTAGGAACTTGTGCAGGAGTCTCAAAAATGTGGTAGATACTTCTGCGGTGAAGAGTAGGCCATCGAGATGCTAACTCGCCAAGAATATAAAGCCGCAAGGCAATGCCCTCATTCCAATCTGGGTCCGTTGGCAGACTCTCCACAACATCGTCAAAGATTCTTTCGTGATCTTTGAGGACAAAACGACCGAACACGTTAGAAATACAACTTGCAATGGTGAATTTGACCATTGCATCCCCATCTCGAAGAATGTTGAATAAGCTTGTGCGAGGAGAACGGCCAACACTGTCCACGCTGAAATTCGGGTTCAAACTGACGACTTTCTCTAATAAGTGGGAGAGGGATATCAAGACCCTGGATGACCCCTTTTTTTTCTCCAAAAACACCTGTATAAACCAAGTATACAGGTCTGCGGCAGAATCGTTGAGATCGTCGCTTTCATCTCTGGTCCATGAATCAACGAAACACTCCATCATATAGATGGAAAAACATTGTGCGCTTTCACATCTCTCTAATTGATATGTTTGTAAGCAAACTTCTCCAAGATGTTCCACTATCTCTAATATATCAGTACGAGTGAACTGGTCAAACTCTTGGAAAAGCTTGGGCAGAAAGCTTCGCGCTGACAAGACTTCCACATCACTTAGAGACTTCAAGTACCCCAGAAGTGATGACTCCTCCGAAGATGCCGCCCCGTTTGCTGCTGCAAGAAAGAGAGATAGTCGTATCGATAGGCAGTGCTGGAGGGTGTTCACTTCGGGAAATGCATCGGAATTATGTCGGTTGTAACACAAGATGATATTTCTTGACAACTCGTTCTGCTGAGGCGAGGAAGCTCCATCAAAGTCCATTACGTCGGGATCATCCAAGTAGGCATCTTTCTGCGTTGATATGCAGTTATTCAGGACTTCAACGAGGGGGGGTGCCAAATCACGCAAGGCTCTTGAGATTGGGTCTGTATCATTTGGTGCACATGGAGCAGATGCAATCACAGGCGATAGAATGCTTAAGCACGCCTGTACAAGCTCTTCTCTTGAAGGGATGTAATTACAGATATCTGACCAAAGACTCAAGCTAGATTTCCGTAGATCTGCAACACGGTTACTACAAGGTTGAGGAAGGCCTTCGACAAACAATGCGACAACAATGCACGCAGAAACCATGATCTTGAATATATCTGTCGTAATGTATTGTGACTTCTCCTCGGACATCATTCTCCACGCTTGTGAAAAGGTGTCTATCTTTGCTTGTAGCAATTCTATCACGAGATGATCATTTGCGTCACTTCTAGTTGAAGACTGCAGCGACAAAAATGTTTCTTCGGCATGCCACAGGTCGTTTAAGACAGCTTGATTCTCAAACGAAAAAAGGTATTCTTTGAGTGAATTCTTTTCGCGGTTGCGGAACCAAGCGCTTGAAATGGTGGTCACTGTACCCTGATACTCTACATTGCGTAGAGATGTCGACCTGTTAGTGAGCGAGGATAGAAAAGTCATGAAGGGTGCTGGGCGAGCGAATAAGGCAATTTGTGCGGCTTGGATTTTGTCGCTTCCAGCCCCTGTTTTTTAATTAGTAAGATACTATAGTTAATAAACGGCAAGAGGGGGGAAATATACCAAAAGTCCACGAGTTCCGCAGCCAATTGCAAGCACTCTTTGCAGAATCCAGGCCAAGGCTAGCTGTTGTATGTAAGCGTTTATTGAATATTCTGGCCAAAAGTAGCAACGAGGTGTCACACAAAGCTGATGGTCCGTTAATATCCATGCCTGACACCATCGACCGTATAGTATCCATAACATCTGCATGCTCAACGAGTTCTAGACGCAAAATTGTCTCCATTAAGGCGCAAGCAGCTCTCGTATTGGCCTGAGAAGCACATGCCCTAGATGCAAGGTCCCACGTTTGTTTCCAATGTGGCTTTAGCAATGAGGACTTCGAAGAATCGGTTATAGCAATGCTGTCAGAAATGTCAATAAACCGATCGATATGATAACTCAAATATGGCTTTACCTACTTTGATATAACCAACAAAGCCCAATTCGAAGTGAAAGAGTTGTCATCCATTATGCTCACGGCTAAGCAACTCAAAAGGGAATCATTGACGTCGATAGACATTCGGCTTGCTAAAAAGAACAACAATTGTAAACAGTAACTCTTTCTCATCCCGGTCGAGTTGATGCATTCCCGTGACAAATCATCCAAGCGTGACGACAGACGTGGTCTCTTGTTTGGTGCCAATTCATTGTCGTTAGGCTTGGGGGATTGATCTTGTGCCTTGTCCAGGATGTTGATCAGACACGAAATCGTCCAAATCAGAGTCCAGTTATGCTCTGATCTGGGATTACCTAGTCGAGGGCCAAAAGTAAACAAGCGTTGAGGGCATTCATTGCTTTGATGGAAGACTAAGTCGTCAATTTGCAATTGTTCTTTCTCCGGGCGTTTTAAATATTCGGATTCTAAAGTCTCTAGCAGATCCTCAAGTGGCTGAAATGATGTTTGAAATAGAAGTGTCTCTCCATTTGCACGCAGAAGATCCATACACAGCAGCATGGTAACAAGGGTCTCATCTTTCACGGCCGGTGACTTTGTCAGCCAAAGACGGCGAATAACAGATATTATATCTGAAAGGAATTCCTTGATTAAAACGCATTGGTCGCATATCACTCTCTCAAGGATGTTGTTAATAGATTTCAGAGCTTGATTTGCATTAGTTGCTGTCGACTGAGAGAGATATATCAGGAGCTCACTCATGAGCTTTCTAGCAATGTCTTGTAAAGGAGCAGTAGGCGTAGCGGTAAGAAGTTGAATACAAACCACGGCTTCGTCAGATATACTCTTAACTGCCTGCGATCTCGAGGATGAAGTATTGCGAGTCGAAATTGAACGACTGGGCGTCTGTCGGCTACTTTCAACATCCAAGGCCTCAGATGAGGAGCGATGACTTGTCCGGATGCTGAGCTGAGTTCCCTCATTTCCAGTGAGACTTAGACACAAAAGGCAAAACGTGGTAGCATCAATCCAGTCACTTTCGATTAGATGTTCCACATGGGCCGGGTATTCCAGCAACAGCCTAAGGCCTTTGATGTAGTCAATCCCAAGGAGCTCCCACAATCCATCTCCAGGCTGGGTGACAGTTTGAACGATATGATCGATAATGGCATGGACTGTTTTTGTCCGTAAAAGCGGAACAGATACCTCTAGGGTAGCTCTGAATGCCGAGGCACACAACGGGAGACGAGGAGCAGATGCGCCTCTGGCACTCGATTTGCTTGAACGGTTGTGGATTGATTTCTCAATGGCAACACAGCGAAATAGGGCCTCGAAAATTCTATGGTATGCCTTATCATTCAATCCTTCGCTATGCGTTACTCGGCAGTCAGTACAAGTAAGATTTGACACGCCATGGCACCTTACAAGTTATGACTCTTTTTACTGATAATTCTTCTCAACTCTATTTCAATCAGGCCATGTCAACTTAACGATTCATCTGGGTAGTTGGGTTCATACCGCTTAATGCCTCTGCACGGTCTCTCTGCTTGTCAGAAGACAAACGTGCGACTGTCTCACTCAGGCTCGACTCTGCCATTGCTATGCATATCCACCATTATACAAAAAAAGGCTTGAAAAACGCAAGTTCAGAGCGCCTATTACAGCATTTTGCGGATATATAAAAAAGTCGTTTATTTCCGGATATTTGTCATTCGTTCAACATGGAGACAAAGAGTTGCTATGCTGAGACAAGCAATTCAGTTGGACGTCTTTCCAAAAAATGACGAGAGGGAAAACAGATATATTTATTCATCTGAGGAGAGGAATCAGATGGAAGCATAGATGGTTTGTTGACTTCGTCTTAGATTGTTAGGGCGGTTGGCGGCAGGCGCTAAGGGCAGCTCCGCACCTGCAGAATTTGGACAGCTCAAGTGGAGAGTTTGACCGCCGCCGCGATCTTCTCCGCCTCTACTTTTTGCCCGCGTCAAACAAGCAACAACAGCTAGGACCAAGCTGCAAAACCAGGCCAGCCAGGCTTACCTTTTCTTCTCGCAGTCTTCCAGTTCCCATTTTCGAACTCGATAGGAATATGGATGGCATTGATTCCCTGGGTGGCCTGCGTGGCCTGTACCAGGACCTCTCAGTCATTACGGAGTCTTCGATGGTCAACATTGAACGCCTCTGCGTCGAGTTGGAATCGCACCTTCAGGATTTCCGCATACTTCTGGACAAGCCACCGAAAAATGACAATAGTCGCAAGTCGATTCTGGCAGGTGAGTGAGGGTGGCGGTTGCGTTTTACTGGTCTATGAAACGACCGAATGCTGACCCTGCACCTGCCTAGGAAAATTAACAATCGAGAACGTCGAATATGCGATCAATCCCGACTTCCAGCAAGGAGCCTTGCAGCTCGCTGATGCATTAAATCTTGACGAAGTTGAAGCAGCTGGACTTTTCATGGCGGCGCAAGAGGAGGCACAGCAGCTCGATAGAACACCACTCATCACTGCCATCATGCGATTTCACGAACGTCGACACTTCTTGCTCGAATGCTTGCGCTTGATTTTCCAGGAGTCGTTTGATGTGGAACGAGAGGAGATACAAGAGTTGATGCAAAACATGGTAGCTCATATCCTTGAAGCAAAGGAAGGAACATTTCGCAATGCGTCTCTCTTTGCGAGGAAATGTCTGGCAGCTATGGAAGAAATGGAGAAATGGTTGACACTTATCGCCGATCAAATTCAAAAGGTTTCTATTGTTGGCCAAGCTGACGATGCAGATATTACCGAGGCCTTTGAGTATCAACGTGCGAGTTTAACCCAGCAACATGAGTCCTTGGGCGCGACTCTCTGCTACCTCTTCAAAGGAACATTCACATCTTCTGAAGACGTCCGGTTTCTGTTGGATCGCATGCGAAAATTAGAGCGATTTGATATGCTTCTAGTACATTACATCCCCGCAATCATTGCTTCACTTGTTCAATATGGCTCTCCCAGCGGGGCTGGCACGCAGCGGGAGGCTCGAAGCCTTCACACGGCCGTTATTTCTTCAAAAGATAACAACGCATGGACTTTGACTTCCTTCCATGCGGCTGTAATAGCTTGGTGGCTATCGGTCTATAGTGGATGGTATTTCGATTCTGGCCCAGCCTCTCCGTTACAAGGTGTCGATCTTGAAAAGGAGGCAGAAGAGCGAAGCAAGCTTTTCAAAGTTTGCCTGGATGATGGAGCCCTGGAATTTATGCTCGCCATTTGTGCTAGTGTTTACAATGATGAATGGAGCCACCCAGCCAGAAACGAACTGGTGACCTTGTTGCTGAAAGAAAGTCAGGCGTCTGTGCTGGAAACTGACCCTGTCTCTGTCTTTTTGAAATCTCTTTTGATGGAGCATTTTGACACATTTGCAGAGTCATGCATCGCCAACATGCCAAATGCTGTTCGGATGTTGAAGACTGATGAAGATGCCCAGCGCCTCGACCAAATCACTGCACTCAGAGATGGACTCAATTCCAGTTTGCATAGAGGAGTATTAGAAGCACGAACACATTTGGAAACCTTTTTGGTTATAATGGCATTCGCTTTCGAGGGGCGACATGACCCTGCACAAGAGTTCTGGGCCGATCCAGATGGAAATTTGTACGGCTTTCTACAGTGGGCATCGAAACGGCAGACTGTTCCACGCGTCAGCGCCTTTTGTGAAATGCTCTGCTCGATCTCGGAGGGCGAAGACAATGCGACGGCAGCACATAGGTTTCTTTCTGAAGAAGACAAACAGATGTCCGTCAAATTTCGGCGCTCGCCTTCTATGAACTGGAGCCAAATGTTTGCGGAACTTCAACTATACGCAACAAAGGTGACCGAAAAGCCGTCAACATCAAATCAGATACTGCACACGCGAAAATCCAACAACGCGGATATGAATGAACCAGAAAGTCCTGTAATGCTGACCTGTTACCTTCGGCTCATCGGCCATCTATCCAAACAAAGTGGCACTATCAGAGACTGGATGCTACACCATCCTAGCTTTAACGTCGTCGGCACACTGTTAACACTTTGCAGCGGCTCTATCCCTACGCATCTTCGAGCAAGCGCATTTGCCACTCTTAAGGCTTTGATGACAGATCGCACGTCAAATCATGGGAACGACATGTGGCTAGCCCTTGACCAGTGGATTTCAGGCGCGGCAGCAAATGCTTCTGGGCTTGCAAAGGCACCAATATCCTCTAATCAACCAGCTTGGCATGAGCGGCATGCGTTTCAGAAGATTGGAGAAAGTTTTGATCAAACAAATTCCTTTGTTGAGTTGGTTCACTCACTTGTTACGCCGACATTTGATATACCCGATAAGCAACTTGCTTTGCCATTTCCAGAGGCGCTAGGAGCATCGTACCGAATGCCCGGTATTGAACCATACATCGATTTCATTCTGGGTCATGCCTTTGCACGCAAAGTACCGGATGTAAGCGAAGCACAGGGGAGGCTACTTTCATTGAACTGCCTTAATTTTGTGGCAACTTGCCTGGCAGCATTTAACGAAAACCTGGTAGCTATTGCTCACCAACCTGCTGCCAGTCCAGACCAAAGCATAAATTCTTCCGATCTCAACAACTATATTCGTCTGCATCCATTCGCTCGGGTCTTTGAGTGGCTTTTCAACGAGGACGTGCTCAAAACTCTCTTCGTGGCATCTAGACAGGACGCATCTGAAATTGCCAAAGCAGCTTCCGAGTCCGTGCTCATACAATCGTTAGTGAAGAGCGTCGAGGTGATGAATCTGCTTCTGGATCTTCAATCAACATACCTTAATATTGTACGACCGCTACTTCGGAACCAGGTGACCACGGCTAAAGCCACTGTCGCCAATTCAGCTCTTGCCTCATTCGAGGACAGCATCTTGAATAATCTTCCTTTGATACCTGATCTATGTCTGTACTGCGGGACTGGTCATCAACAGCTCACAGTTGTTTCAATGGCACTACTGGAGAAACTTTCAAGCTCCAGGAAACTCAACAAGTCTACGACAACAGGTCTAGTTACTTGGAAATCACCCAACCGAATTGTGGAAGTTCTCAGTACAGAAGTTGATGCAGATAGTGTATCTCGGCCATTAGTCAATCAAATGCAGCCTGATCCTAGGGAGCTTGATTATGGCCCTACTTCGTCAGGCTATCTGATTCGAGAAGGGCTTCTGGGCCTACTCAATAGCTGTCTTTCAACTATCACGGACAGGCCCAATATTGCGCACCTGCTCCTTGGATTTTCCTGTGTAGGGAACACACTCGACGTGGATTCCGAGAGCCTCTTTGCTAAGGGAATGTCATTGCTTCATGCTACCGTTGATTTTATACAGACATATCCCACCGAAATTGATGGAAATATACTGTCGTGGACTGTCCATTCTAAGCGTTTGGCTTTTGAGGTTCTTAGGCACCTTTGGTCATCGAAATTATCGTCTTCCTTGGTCCTAAATGAGCTTCGCATGAGTCGCTTTTTGATGGTGTCTTTTGTTAACCAGCCCATTGTCAATATGAATACAATCTGGGACGACTTTCCCTCTATTGCAGAAGAGTTTTGGCTTTATGGCTCTGCAAGTGGTCTCTCTGAATTCCTGGCTTATCGCAGTCATCTGTATGACTATGCTGCTACCGAAATCAGAGCTGCTTCAAAGCTGGGATCACAGACATTGCAACTTGACACTCTATCAACTTTGCTTGGAATGTCTCTCGTTGAAAACGGGGAAACGATCCCTCATCCTACTGTCTTTGATTTCTTCGACTTTGCGGACTTGAAAATATCGCATGGTTTCTTACTCCCTCGGCTGCATTTCCTTGAGGGAGTTGATTTCGAACTCTGTGCCAAACCTCAGCCTGAAAGCTCGCTTATCCTGTATGATCTTGATGCAGCTCAAGAGCTGATCCAACTCAGGCGGAAAGAATTTGTAAGTGGCAGCCAAATACGACCACAGGAAGAAGAGCAGTTTCAGCTGGAAGCCGATCATGTTCTTCTCTTTCTACGCGTAACAAATGTAGAAAAACAAATACATTTCAATCGGTATCTTGCAATTCGTTCGTGGGCTGAACTAATCACGACAATGGTCATTTCCTGTGACATGGAAGAGGGGCGGCGGAAGACCTTTATCCTTCAAGCAATCAGTCTGATCACGCCAAAACTCGAGGTTTCTATGACCGAGAACGTCGCCGAAGCAATTCAGCTGGCTCAGTTGGCGGAAACTCTCATAAGCAAACTTGAAAGTTCGTCGTCAGCAAGCCAACCTAGTCGCGGAGGCGATTTGGTCGATGAAAAACTTTATCAACTTTTCCAAATCAGCATTCGAGGCGTTTCCTTGGCCATCGGAGACGTGTCTCTCCGTGAATCGTTCTATAACATCTGCGCCCATTATATTTCCCGAATTACAAAGACACCTGGATCTATACATCAAAATCTACGTCGTCAGTGTCAGAATGCTGTCAAGGCTTCCGGTGTTTCTTTGATAGAAGCTGTCAGCGACGACGCTTACGCTGGACAGGAAACCTGCAAGGTCTCTGCCATGCTTCTTTTAAATTTGCTCGCTGAGTTGGATGCACAGGAGGGTTCTCATTTGTTGGCGGAGACCATATCTCAATCCAACTACCTCAGCATGTTCTTGGATTCTATAAAAACTCTGTCTTTGGAGTTTAGGGATGCCCAGTCCCAAGGTATGTTCAAGAGACCTTTTCGAATCGCAAACGAAGACAAGTGATTGGCTAACTATCGTATTCTCAGATGTCCCTCTTTTGATATCATACTACCATGCACTTCTCTCCTTGCTTCAGAAACTTTGTCAAACAAAGGTCGGAGCGACTCTTGTTCTGAACGCCGGGCTTTTTGCTTCAATTCGAGAGTCACGACTCTTCGCTGCTGACCCGGATATTGGAATAGGTCAGTGTTTCACGCTGTATTGATGGTGAAGGATCATGGTGCTAACAGTCTTAGACATGGATAATCCGGATGCTTTGCGGAAGTATTACGAACTTCTTGCCGCGATGTTGCGAGTCATTGTCCTGGCCGTGTTTTCCCGCGGTCTTCACAACGAACAGATCATGGAACACACACGGAATTTCCTTACGGAAAACAGGTCCAGCATGGTCGGCATCTTCAAACGCTATGCCAAGATCGGCGGGGAGGTGTCTTCAAATAATCGTGAGGTGGTTCAAACTCTGGTCAAAGCATATGTGGCGTTGATTAGTGCCGCCGGATTTGTCGAGGTAAGTGTTTGGGATCTAGTGGTTCTCGTTGTTTTAGACGTGCTAATGCGTTGATATTTAGTTCGAGGACCAGGAATTACAACAAAGCACAGAACAAAGGGTCTTTTCCTAGGGATAATAGGCGGTGTTTATATTTGCTTTCCGGTGTTGAGGGACATGGACAGCACAGCGATACTATAAAAGTCATTGGAAGGAGTTGATTTGTATGTAGCCAGCCAGCTAATTGAATTGAACGTGGTGTTTATTGCCATGACTTTCCGGCATATTAGTATCATATCATGTAGAACAGACCCATTATTGTACTAGAGATATCTATTATCTATACATATAGAGACTCAAAGAGGTGTATGCCATGTGGGGCAGCCTGTGTGAAGCTCGACGGGCGGGCCTATCTTATCTCCGCACTGCTTTCATGATCGCTCACTTCCCTTCGTACACCTCCGCCCATCACCATTCATCTGTGACCGGTCCGAACAACCCCATACGTGCATTCCGTGTCATCATAATTTCGATAACTCTCGATTCCGTTCAGATGTACAAAACCTGAGTCACAAATCTCTCTCTCCCTCCACTTCTCGTCGCCGTCTCCCACTGGAGATACCGAGCTAGGGTAGAACTAGATGCAGCAAAATCCAAGAACGACCGAACACCGAGGCAGCAAGCGAGGGACAGCCGAAAAGAGGAAACACGTTCATCATCCAGAAAGTGACCAGAGGAGCATTTCGGAGCTCTTGTCCAGCAGCAAGCCCCAAACTTGGGACCATCCATCGTCGCCGAAACGCCGTCGGAGCTCGATCACGCCCTCGCCGTCTTCTAAAGATATCTTGAATTCGCCCGACAAGATGTACAGCTTTCCGAGTTCGGATAACAAAACAAATGAGAAATTCTCGCGGAAAATCAACGGTCCTGCCGCTGTAACACGACCGAGCAATTTCACGCCACACACAGGCGCCAAACGATTGGTAGTCAAGAACCTTCGTTCGGGGCCGCGGTTGAACCAGGATGAATACTTTGAGAAGATTTGGTCCCAATTGTCAGCTGCATTGGATACTGTGTTTGACGGCGGGAAGCCCACTGCTTCGCTCGAAGAATTATATAAAGGTGCAGAGAATGTTTGTCGCCAAGGTCGCGCGGCGATGTTAGCCAAAAAGCTCCAAGAAAGGTCCAAGGCATATGTGATCAATAATTTGCGGCAGGCTATGGCGGCCAAGTCACAACAAGGTTCTGACATCGACACATTGCGAGCCGCTGTTGATGCTTGGGTGGCATGGAACGCGAAATTGGTGAGAAATGGAGATTCTTTTAAAGTGATTGAGATCATTCTCTGACTTTCCACGGGCAGGTTACAATCCGATGGATATTCTACTATTTAGACCAGTCGTTTCTGCTACACTCGAAAGACTATCCTGTCATCAACGAGATGGGGTTGACCCAATTCCAAACATACATTTTCCTTGATAACGATTTGAAGTCAAAGATACTCCAAGGCGCCTGCGACTTGATTAAGGCCGAAAGAGCAAATGAAGGAAAAAAGTCGCAAGCTGAATCGGATCTTCTGAGGAAGGCAATTGCTTTGTTTCACGACCTCAGTGTATATACGCGTTATTTTGAACCGCTTTTTCTCTCGGAATCCGAAACTTTTCTCAAGTCATGGTCCAAGAAGGAGGTGGATATCCAATATCTTGGTACATACGCTGAGAACAGTCACCGTCTCATAGATCAAGAATTGACTCGATGTGAACTCTACGCGTTGAACCGGAACACCCAGCAGAGCTTGTCGGCGCTCTTTGACGAGTATTTGGTCCGAGATAAAGAGGAGGTACTTTTAGCACAGTCTGACTTACTGGGGCTGATGACGACAGAGAACAAACATGCCCTGGAACGAGTATACTCGCTATTGGAGCGTGTTAAGCTCGGCAACAGATTAAAAGCGTCGTTCAGCAAGTATATTGAAGAGCAAGGGGCAATGATAGTCTTTGATGCTGATCGGGAGCCTGAAATGGTTACACGTTTACTCGATTTCAAGCAGCAACTGGATGATACCTGGGTTAAGTCGTTCCATAAAGATGAAACTCTTGGTCATGTTCTTCGTGAAGCATTTGAGAACTTTATGAATATGACCAAGAAAACACAGTCTAGCTGGGGTACTGACAATGCGAAGACGGGTGAAATGATTGCAAAATATGTGGATACGCTGCTCAAGGGTGGTCTCAAGGTGATTGGGAGAAAAGCGGGGGATACGGCTTTGGCGGATGAGGATACAGAAATCAACAAACAGCTGGATAAGGTGTTGGATTTGTTCCGGTTTGTGCACGGGAAAGCAGTGTTTGAAGCATTCTACAAAAATGACCTTGCTCGTCGACTACTTATGAATCGAAGCGCCAGTGATGATGCAGAAAAGAGCATGTTATCTCGGCTGAAGACAGGTAAGACAGGTCTCTTTTATTTCTGGTGTCGCGAGTAAAAAACGGGAGGCAAACTAATGGAAATAAATTTAGAATGCGGATCTAGCTTTACTCATAATCTTGAAGCTATGTTCCGCGACATGGACCTAGCCAGAGATGAAATGAGCTCCTACAATGCATACCAAACACAACGGCAAAAGCGACTCGGCCTAGATCTCCATGTTAGTGTCTTATCTGCAGCGGCATGGCCCAGCTATCCAGATGCACCAGTTCGAATTCCCCCGGATATTGCCAAAGCTATCTCGGACTTTGAGCAATACTACCATACAAAGCACAATGGGCGGAAACTCAGCTGGAAACATCAACTGGCGCACTGTCAACTTCGGTCACGATTCAAAAACGGCAATAAGGAAATCGTGGTCAGCTCTTTCCAAGCGATTGTGCTATTATTATTTAATGATGTGGCTGAGGGTGAGACCCTGACCTACAGCCAGATTCAAGAAGCCACGGCACTTTGTACGTATTCGTCTTTTCTTTGTCACTTTTTACATCTAACTTGGCATGGGGCTGACATTATCAACAGCTGATGGCGATCTCACGAGAACCTTACAATCGTTGGCATGTGCCAAATATCGGGTGCTCTCCAAGAGTCCAAAGGGAAAGGAAGTCAATAAGACAGACGTTTTCTCGTACAACGCAGGTTTCCAAGACCCCAAGATGCGAATCAAAATCAATCAGATCCAGCTGAAGGAGACGAAAGAGGAGAATAAGACGACCCATGAGCGAGTTGCCGCAGACCGGCACTACGAGACGCAGGCAGCCATTGTTCGTATCATGAAGAGTCGCAAGGTCATTACACATGCAGAGCTCATTGTGGAAGTGATCAAGGCAACGCGTAGTCGTGGTGTGTTGGAACAAGCGGAGATCAAGAAGAACATTGAGAAGTATGTCCTTTTTCCCCTTTCTCTGAATTGTGTAGTATTGCATTGAATGCTAACGGCGCATGACAGGCTCATCGAGAAAGACTACATGGAACGCGAAGATGGGAATCGGTACAGTTATTTGGCGTAAATTGCCATGCGTATATCAACACACATACACATATTTTACAGCAGCAACAGAATGCTAGGTAGAATAGAAGGGAATACATTGACTAGCAGACTCTCCGAAACACCGTATCATCAATGTTGTTGACAGCGGCGTAAGTCCGATGGCGATTCGGCCGAGTCGGCATTCGCAGCCACCATGCAGCTGCTAATCGGGATTTCGCCATAATAAATTACTAAACAGACTCTCAAGGTTAAGTGGCGTAATAATTATGCATACAATTGAGTTGATTGAATGTCTTGAACTATTCAGGTGTTGCCATGGATTAGCTATAGAAGCCGTAGTCTTTACAAGGGATGTTGGGTCTCCGGGTCTATGTATATCAAGATCAAGATGGCAATGCCTGTCTTCTTCAAAGTACAAACAGGAAGGGGGGGAAATGAAGCTTCTATACGATCAGAACCACCGTTAACTCGATGAAGCGGCGTATTCCCGTTACTTTCAGAATTCACGGAGGTGCGCCGTGTAGCTGGATGAGGCACTCCGCGGGAATGCGGGATTGCCTTCCACGCGGAATATCCAAATATAGAAATGCCGGGCTGCCTCTTGTTAAGAAGAACACAGCGCATAACTTTATCGTTCTTTCTTTCTTTCTTTTTTTTCTGGGCGTAGTTACCGGATGCAGAGAGATTCCTACACCGTCCCTAACTCCATATCTTGATCCCCAAGGCGTATACTCCGTAGACCGGCCCAGGCTCTAATCCAGGGCGCCCCTCCCAGCTATCAATCAGCACCGAACAGCTCTCCAAGCGGAGACGCTGTGGAGATCAAACCTGTCCATGTGAGCAGAAGAAAAAAACAGGGGCACTAGAAAAAAAGAAAGGAAGCAAAGGATTATTCAATTACCATCGTATTATTAGCTGTTTTATGGGGAACTTTGGGAATCCTCCCAAAATGAGTCGTCAGCCAGCATAGGGTATGCCGTGCGTAGATTGGACTATTCCTAGCATTAGGATTGGGCCTGTTGGTTGATCCATACAATATGTATAATACATGTGCATGTGAGCCTGTGATGCTAGAATGATATAAGTAGTTGCACCATACCCCTCGATCTTGTCTATTTCTACCTCCCTACACCTTTGCAAGCTCTTTCCTATTGTCCGCCTAGATTTTACCCTTCTTAATAGGTACGTTCTCTCACCAATCTGTTTCCTGCAAAACAGGTCAATTCTTTCCATGGGCCACATTTTTTTTTCTCGCGGGATTTTCCCCTTGAATTTTTGGCTTTTCTCTGCTGCTATCCACCTGCCTATCTTTTTATCTGTCTATCGCGTCTTGCCCTGAACTACTGCTGTGCCCCCCACGGCGCCTGTGCTGGTCCCCCCACGTCCTCACCACGCTCACATCAAAAATTCGTGCCTTTCAACCAAATTTGGAGCTATACAACAGCACAATTCACTGTTATCCTCTGCCTTGGAGCACCCCCACGCTGGTTGATTGCGCAGCACGTGTTGGGGGTTGCTCTTACATGCGAGAAACACGAGCTTGATCACGAAAGTTGACGGCGGGGGTTCGTGTTACATACTCCGGCATGATAATAATTGTCTCGGGGGGAAACATATATAAACGCGAAGATTCCCGTCTTTTAGGCATTTCTGTTCCTGTTCCTGATTTTTTTGCTCCTTTATTTTTGCACAGCCCACAACCGTGGAAAAGAAAGAGCTCCACTGACGACAGTCTAGAAAAACCTTGGAAGAACTTCCCCACCCCCGCCTTTTGCGACGTTTCGGCGAGCTCCCCGGTATACTATATCCTGCGCTACTATACACAATAATATAACTGCCCACGCAGCCGCCGTCTTTTTCGCCCTGAATAATTTTGCATATTCATCATATTCATATACATACATACATCCCAGAGTATCTATTTACTCCCCGGAACCATTGGTTGTCTCGTTTTTGAACATCGGGACTTTGTTTGGGTCTGCATTTCCCAGTTAGGCCATTCCATACATACCTCATTTTAGATCCTGACAACCATGTCGTGTAAGTAATCACCCTCAAAAAAGAGAGACAAAGAAGAATACAGCTAATTGACATAAAAACAGCCAAGCACTTCTTCTCCGACCCAACCCACCTTGTCCTCTCCGCCCTCCGCTCCCTCACTATCACCAACCCATCTCTCGCCTTTGATGAAGAGCACAAGGTCGTCTTCCGCCGCCCCGAAACCACCAGCAAGTCCAATGTTGCTGTGATCAGTGGTGGTGGCTCGGGTCACGAGCCCGCCTTTGCCGGCTATGTAGGCAAAGGCTTCCTGACTGCTTCCGTTGCTGGAACCATCTTTGCCTCCCCTTCGGCCGAGCAAGTCAGCCGCGCTACTATCGACTGTGTCGATAGTGACAAGGGTATTCTCATCATCCCGATGAACTACACCGGAGATGTGCTTCACTTCGGTATGGCTGTCGAGAGGACCAAGGCGGCGGGCAAGAAAGCCGACTTTTATGCCATGGGCGACGATGTCGGTGTCGGCCGCAGCAAGGGTGGCAAGGTTGGCCGACGTGGTCTTGCAGGAGGTATCCTAGTTCTAAAGATTACCAGTGCCTTGGCTGAGACTGGGTAAGCTTATCCCTCTTGTTAGTATGAAACTTGGAAAGGAGGTCCCGCTAATCATCGATATAGAGCCTCATTGGAGGAGGTACACCGCATTGCAAAGTTTACAGCTGAAAACACCGTCACTCTCGGCTCTTCCCTCGAGCACGTGCACGTCCCCGGTCGTGATGTGTCGTCTGAGGTTGTGCCCGACGACGAGGTCGAGGTCGGCATGGGAATTCACAATGAGGCTGGCTCCCACCGCATGAAGTCATCCAGCTTGCCCGAACTGGTCAAGACGATGCTTCTTCAGCTCTTAGACCAAAATGACGCTGACCGCGGTTGGCTTCAATACCAAGCTAGCGACAAGTTTGTCCTGCTGATCAACAACCTGGGTGGTGTCAGCACCCTGGAACTGTCCGGCATCACCGCCGAGGTTTCGTCACAGCTCGCCAAGGACTACAACATCAAGCCTGTTAGGACATTGCAAGGAACATACTTGACGAGTCTTAACGGTCTTGGTTTTAGTATCTCGCTCCTGAAGCTTGCTGATAACGGCTTGGGTGCTGGTAAATCTCAACTGGAGCTTCTCGATGCTCCCACCGAGGCTGTTGGCTGGGCTGCTCCCATCCAGGCATCGACCTGGGAGAAGCATGCTTCTGATGGGCCCGTGCAGCTCAAAAAGGCTACTTTGGCTCACGACCAGCCCAGTAACCTGAAAGGTATTTCCCCCTGTTGCTGCATTATGATCTCTCTCTTTGGTTTCATGTACTAACATACTTCGTAGTCGACCCTGCTATCCTTAAAAAGAGCTTGTCAGCCGCCCTTAAGCGTCTCATCGACGTAGAGCCAGAGGTTACCAGATTTGATACCATCGTCGGAGACGGTGACTGCGGTATTGGCTTGAAGCGTGGAGCCGAGGCCGTCCTCAAGGTCATCGAGGGCAATGATATCAATGACGATATCGCCATCACAGCACACAAGATTGTCACCGCCGTTGAAGCTAACATGGACGGCACCTCTGGTGCCATCTACGCCATCTTCCTGAACGCTCTCGTCCACGGTCTCCGCGCACAAGATATAGGGTCAGCCACGACCGTGGATGCAAAGATCTGGGGCAAGGCCTTGCAATCAGCCGTCACTGCATTGTCCAAATACACACCCGCACAAGTTGGCGACCGCACGCTGGTCGATGCCCTCGTGCCATTCGCCAACACACTTTCTGAAACTGCTGATATCCACGCTGCTGCAAAGGCTGCCCAAGATGGAACCGAGGCTACCAAGCACCTCAAGGCTAGTCTCGGTCGTAGCGTCTATGTCGGTGGCGAAGGAGACTGGTTGGGCAAGGTTCCTGACCCGGGTGCTTATGGCTTGTCCGAGTTCCTTAACGGGCTCGCGGGCAGCTTGTAAATGATGAAAGGAATTATGTCTAGTATTTCATATGACTGAAGAAATATTTTGTAAATGGATTGTGGATGAATTTTGAAAGGAAATCCTTGTGTGATGTGTTATTTGTTTTTAGTTTGAGCGAACTTTCTTCTTGTTGAACATATGCAGGGTTTAACCCTAACTCTACTTACTTACTTACTTACTTACTTACTTACTGCGTCCTCCATAATCTACCAGTTGTAGAGACATAAGATTCCAGAGACAGAGGCGTAAGGATTCTTGAGCCTCGCGACTAATTGATTGATTCTTACGGTTTTCTACACATGGTCAATCAATTTTTCATAAATGTTAACACCCTCCCCTACACCATGTTATGTTTATTGACAATTATTATAAATATCTAGAGCCCTTCCCATAGAAATATTATATTTTATGATATGAATTGCAGGAGGGCTTCAGATTATTCTAGTTTATTCTTCCCAATGTTGTATTTAGTTAGGAAGGCCTCCTGCAGGGGTGTTAACACATTTGCAAACAAACTCTAGTTTACGTTATCCTATTTACATGCGTTCAAGTTCTTCCAGCCTTGAATCAGTCTCTTTCTCACAGAATCCATCAACTCATATCTTCCCCTTCACCAGCGATCTCTCCGTCCTCTTCGCCATCATAGGCATCTGCGAAGTTTGAATCGCTTCCTCAGACAGCCTCAACATCTGAGCATCAGAACTTCGGCTTTTATATCCTCTCCAGAATTTCTCATCATCTGACCACTGTCGAAACCACCTCGAAATCCAGTCACCAGTAACCGAGGCACACCAGTCCAGCTGCTCAAATACGAGCAGATGACCACCCTCTGGCAGCAGAGCCTTCTCAACCATGCCCTTCGCCACCCCACCACTTCCTCCAGTACCCGTGCCCGTCACACGCATCTTAGCATCCTGCGCTTCTGGTAAAGAGAGATAACTTTTGCCCCCAAAGACCCAGAGGACACTCGGGCGAACCAAAGGTAAATTATGCATTGTAGACCAACACTCCGGACGAAAGAAAAGATATGGACGATGCTTCTCATTCCAGTCTGGCAACAACAGCCTATCGAGAGATTCCGGCTCGAGATTGGGGATATTATAGCTCCATGCTTCCTGGTGTTTCGTTGTGGTCAGCGTCACCGCTGTCTTGGGGATGCTGGAGTCCTTGCTAGGGTCGTAAAGGCGCGTAGGCACCGAGCGAAGTGCATAGCGTATATAGCGTTCTTGGACACGCGGATCCCATTTGCGAAGCATCTTTTTGAGAGATGTTGCGGCCTCTTCGCGTGATCCCCAGAGATCTTTGCGGCGGCTGGCCATCATGGCCGGGTTGAGACCGCCAAAGGCCACGTCTAGGATGACGGGATCAAAGAGAATTAATGTTGACAACAAGCGAGGGTGGAGAAGTGAAAGGTTAACCCTGTTATGTCTGAATTAGTAAGGCCGTACACTTCCAGGAATTGAGCTGGTTGACTCACAGTTGGGCACATCCCATACTATGTGCCACGCCTATGATGGGACGAGGTATTTGATCCCGGAAATGATTGACCATGTGCAGAAGGTCGCGAGAATGATCATACCAGTTTGCTAAAATCAATTAGCCAATGTTTTCAAACTCGAATAGCTAGATGATATATACGTACTTTGATCTCCTTGAACATCCTCATTCAACACTCCACTTGCGCCCTGGTTCGAGGGATCTGCAACCCAGATACCACGCAATGGCACAGACTGCTTCTTCAACTGGCTGTATATTTCTTCCCAAAGCGGTTCGTAGAGCTCTTTTGGGAAGCCATTTGCAGACACTCCAATCACCGTGACTGCATTATCGGGGTCTGGCCCTGACTGGTCGTTATCAATCGGGACATACTGTTTGATGGCGAGCTGTAGAGGCGTTTCTTGGCGGCCATTGATGCTTTGGGGATATTCTCGGATATGCTGGCCGGGGATGACATGTTCGATGATCTTGAATGGGAAAGCCATGTTGATTTTTCAGTATATGGCGAGAGGTGGCGGTATCTCAAATGTCTTTTCCAATCGCTCATTACTTCATTTCTCTGTCAGGCAAATAGTTAAGAATCCCCATCCATGGAAACTGGTTCTTTGATGGCCGAGGTTCTTCTGCTGAGGTGCTCGTATGAACGAGACAGAGGAACCAGTTATATTGTGACAATTTGGGTATATGTTGGTGATGTAAGGCGCCTCGGTTTAGCCCCAACAGCCAAGAGCTGGAATCCAACGCGAACAAGTAAAATCATCATTGAATACATCCATTTTGCTTACCAGATGAGCACATTTTCTTCCCAGGTTGTAAAGAGTTAAATTCTTTCTTAAAGTTACGAATCTTGCCATATTTTTGTCAGATTTGTCTCGTTGGTATATGTCTAATTACTAGTAGTTGGTCACACGCGGAAGGACAAGGATGTCCACAAACGTAAAAGAAAAAGTAACCCCAAAACGCCAACATCCTACTTTTAGAGCATCCACCTAATCCATAGCATGAGTATGTAGAAATTGACACTTTTTTCTGTTCTCCTCCCGATTTTCAGACACGTGTTGCGTGTCTACGTATCAATATTCTGCCAACCGAAATGCGCAACTAATCAGAAAACCCCCGAAAACCTGGCAGAAACGGATAAAAATAATATGCAATTCGTATCATAAAATGGGATATTTTTTATCCGTAAGATTCGTCCGAGCAAAGGCAAGAAAAGACAAGCAGCTTCGCCCTAGGTTTGGATAGCGAGAACTCATTTCTTGACATTTTCCGATTAATCACGGGCAGGAACTAGGCGTGCACCGCAAGCAGATTCGAAGTGAAACTCGAAAAGCGACCGTTCAGCTAAGCAAGACAAGGATTACTGAATCACCACGCAAGAACCTGAGAGCAATGTTAGTAAGGCACACAGCAAAAACAATGAAAATCGCAAAGAATGTGCGGAACCAAGAAAGGAACGGTATGGGCATGCCCCATGGAATAGGCACTTGGGATAGACGTACATTTTGCTGATAAAGCGATCCTTGTTAACTCCACGGCCTTTGCCGCCCTTGGGCTTCTCTGTCCACATCTCTTTGACATTCTCCAGAACCATATTGCAGTGGCGATCGAAAGCTTTCACTCGGGCGAGAATCTTGCGGTTGTTACGGCATGAGATGAGTACTTGTGTGTGTGTTCGAGTGGCAGTCTGAAGGAGAGACAGGGGTCCAGTAGTGAACTCGTATTCTTCTACGAGTCCAACCTCATATTCACTATAAAAATCCAGAGTTAGTGATTTGATGATTCACTCGGCTTTATTCTAAACGAGTCGCCCGTAGCTTCGTAGATATGACATAAATTTCAGGCAGGTGGGATTGCGACAGAACATAGCAATAGGGAAAGTCGGATCGGGACCAAAAACGTACGTGAGTTCATTGCGAGGCTTGTTCAGGAGTTCCCTATGCAGTTGAAAATCAATGGTTAGCGCAAGTGTGCATGAATATAGCTTTGCATGAAAATAGCTTCGCGACTGGCAAATGTCAACAGCCAGGTCATTTCCTCTCCTTGCACTTTAATAGCAAAACAGGGGCACGCAAGTAGGAAATATAACATACTGGACCTTCAGGTCAGACATATTGGGCGGTTTATAGAAAGGGCGTGGGTGGTTGTATCTGACTCTCCGCTGTTCTGCACTTTTGCGATTTGAGCAGCTGCGAGTTTCCGCCTGGCAGAATAGCCTAAAGATCACGTGAGAGATGGCCGACGTAAATGGTTTAGCTCCTAGCACGTGTTGCCGTCCCACGTGACCCGACGTGACCGCGTACATCACGTGATGCGGCCCAGCCTATGTTGCTGTATTTGGCGTCGGGCTAGTTCCCGCGACCGCGATTGGCTGCGTCACGTCGCGTGTGGAAGGAACACGCCTGAGCATCATAGCTTTGCTCTTAAGTTCTTCCTTCCTCCAACCTCCTCCCTCATGCCATTGTCTCTTCACACTACCAAACCAGGTCAATCCTGACTTGGCTTTTCCTTTTCCTCTTCTTCCTTCCCCCTCCTCTTCTCTCCTCTTCTCTCCTCATACAGCTGCAAAGTTATCCAATCAACACCTTGCATTGATAATCCTGCATGACCCCAGTGCCCACTTCCAGCATTCCAGTATATGTACCTATGCTCTTCACCTGCATATCGTGCATACTCTTCATTCTCCCAGTCGACGGGGGTGATTCCTTGCATAACAACGAGCACTAGGAAACCTTAGATCTCCCCACGACTCTCACCGCAACTACGTTCGTCTTGGGAAGCCAGCAAAGTTGAGAAAGCTACACAGATATCACGCAACAAGGGATAACTTCGACGACTATTTGCACATTTCCAATCTCGCCAACTTTTCTCATTCTACAACCTCAATAGACATCTGCGTATGGTGAGAGACAAGGATTGTGGCCGGGATGGACGTTCAAGACGGTATCACCGTCCGGCCCATGAGGTGTACGTATTGGTTGCATGAATATTTTGCTTCTGGGCAAACAGCTAACCGTCTTACTCAAACCTACAGTAAAGGTTCTTTATACGTTCGATAACGAGAATAAAACGAACTGCCTAGCACGTTGGCCTCACCTACTTGATATTCAAACCGCATACCTCGATGAAAAAACTCAAATCGGTGTCATCGAGTTGAAGACATGTATACAGGCAATTGTTTCAGCTAGGTTAGTCCAATCTACCTTGGAAATATTGTCTTGTTACTTTTGGCACATGATCACTAACATAGACTTCAGCCCGGAGCTGGTAGCAAAACTCGGCCAAGACTACACCGTATATGCGTACGATTATTCAGAGTATGAGACGCCTTTGGTCGGTCAAGGGATGCTGTCCTGGGTTCTCGCTTCCGCTTCAACTACGCCAAATGCCCCTGCCCATCAGTCCAAAACTATTGTGACTGGCCGCGTGAGCAAGAATGTCCTCGGGCTCTTCTCGAAAGGCGCACAAGAAACACTCGAAGTTAAGCTGCGGCTTGTGCCAGTACCGACGCTCATGCAAAGCGAATATCTTGAAAGCATGCAACGATATCGAGAAATAAGCAATGTTATTCCCCAGGATTTTGATTCTCAAGCCTGGTCTTCTTTCATCCAGCAAAATCCTCACATGTTCGCTCGCAGCCAAGGCTCACAGTCTACTGATAGATTGAACGGATCCATAGATCATTCCGGCATAGAGAAATTCCACCAGCTTCTAAGTGAAGGTTCCACCCCTCGAGAATTTCCATCGACTCATCCAGATTCTGCTGCACCATCTCCAGTGAACCCTCCCAGCCGGTGTGACTCACCAATCAATATAATGCCCAATATACAGCAGTCCAGGCAGCAATCCGTAGTGGGTCACAGACGAAGAGAAAGCGATGCGTCTATTCGTCCATTGTCTAGAGCATCTGCACATGACGGCGAATTTCAGCTGCATGACCCAGAAACCCGCCGAGGTTCAATCCATTCCGGTTATGGAAGTGGCGATGAAACGATGGATCATCCTCCGAGGAAGCGTGCCAGGCTCTTTAGGGCCGATGTGACTGGGAAAGATGACATGAATATTGAACGCCAACCTGGGTCTCTTCGGGTAGCTGCAAGTACGGCCGCTTCTGTTCGGATTCATCGCCCTACACCAATCAACTCTAGCCACCCTGCAGTATCTTCAAGTGCCCTTGAAGAGCCCATTCGTCCCCCTACCCCAATTTCTCGGGCATCCAATGAAGGACTGCGCCGAAGCCGCCCTGCTCCGAGTCTACTTCGCGAATCATCGACCAACAGCGCAACGACTTATAAATCGCCCTACGCAACATATGATGACGTGCCCTCAACTGATTTGCCAGCCACTTCTCCTGACAATCAGCGATATCAGGGTATTTTCGAATCACAGTTCACCATGCCGTCATCTCCACCCATTACAGATGGCGGTTTCCCTAGTCGTTCAAGCCCTGTTCTTCCACCTTTACCGATACCACCTGACTCTGGGTTTATGAGTGCGACACTTGAGGATTTGATGGACGAAGATGGCTGTCTTCGAACGAACCTTGACGAGAATCAAGATGTAGTAGCAATGACCGACTGTGACCAGGCAGATCAGAACCATCGGCATACATTGACACGTCGTCACACCTCTCCAGCCAACAATCCTTCAGTTTCTACTCGCCAGAAGGACAACTTCTTGACTAGCGATGGGCCATATGAGTCTAATTCTTCTTCTAAAGAAGCCTCAGCGCTCCCTCCTCGGCGTGGCTCCACGGCTTCTCGACCATCCTCCCGAATGAGCATCAGGCCCGTACAAAAACTTGCACCAGCTCCAATATCACAAAGTGAAATAGAGCATATAATCAATTCGATCCCCGCTAGTGATCCCATAATACCACCTCAGGGCTATCTGCACCATTCTGCCTCCTGGTCTGGTCCAATGAGCGATATGCCCTCGGTTGAAACCCCGCGATCGCACACCGGTGAAGAGGGTGGAAAGACACGGAGTGGAGCGGGTGCTCGAAGAGTACGACAAGTTCAATCTCGACTTGAAAGTTGCATAAAGGAAGGTCAAGTACCCCCTTACTGCAACAACTGCGGTGCTATTGAGACGCCTACCTGGAGGCGAGCTTGGTCTAAGGATTTTGACGGTAGCGAACAGGATGCAAATAACTCTCTCAAGGACCCTATGTTTCTTTTCTGGACTGCTTTGGAAAGAGATGATGACAAAAAGATAACCAAATTCCGGTTATACAAGAAGACCATTGTGGATACAGACAAGGACTTTGACCAAATTCTTCTCTGCAATCGTGAGTTTATGCATGATTGAGTCTTGGTATTTTACTAACAGAATGTAGCTTGCGGTCTTTGGCTTCAGAAGTTCAAAAGCATGCGTCCAGAAAACAGGTGGAACAAGCAGCCAGCGAAAGATAAGCGCAAGCGGTCGGCTCGTACACGGAAGGGTCCTCTGACAGGTGGCGCGTCCACGAGAAGCCGAAGCAAATCCCAGATGAATTCGATGCCATCCGAGTCGTCTCCAGCTCATACAGACAGCTCTTCTCCAGAAGGCGATAATGGCTCCCAGGCTGGAGAAGATGACGACGCCACCCTTACAGTTGAAAATGGAAACGAAAATGCCAATGACAACGACGAGTTCGAACAACCAAACAAGCGCATTCGAGCCAGCAGCGCAGAACCAACACGCTCATCGGACTCACTCCAGAATCGATGGGATGAAAATGCGGCGATGGAGGCACTTAAGAGGGCGATCCAATCAAGTCCGGCGCGCAACCTCGATGCTCAGACGTTGAAGCTTAACGATGAAAATCTTACTCCAAAGCCTGTGAGGAGAGCTTTGTTTCCAAATAACCATGATGGTCCTTTAAAGACTTTGGGTGAGTCCCTATTGAATAGCCCACGTCGAAGTCCTCGCGTTGTATCACGAGGTTCTGAGAAGGCAGTAGCAGACAAAGAAAACAATCCAGCTGCTACTAATCATAATCTGGACGACCTATTTGAAAGTCCAACCTTTACCCTACACAATACTCCTACTCCTAAACGACGCACGCCTCGCTCAAACGAACGCAGATTATCGCTTCCTTTTTGCTCTCCCAGTACCAGCAAAGTTAAGAATTCCACAGTCGCCCGGTCGCCAAATGCAGCGAGATCCGGTGACGCACGCTCTATGTCGGAACAGGGCGCTTCTCTAGATGGCGATGCCGGAGACAAGAACACATTCCCCAGTGTGGTCGATATGGTTCAAGATAACTTATTTGATCCGTGGCAATCACTGCCTCAATCAGATATGTATATACCATTCTCTGATTGGTCGCCAACGGGTGTGAATGGGAATTCAATGTTGCAATTCCCAGGCGGCTTCAATGACGACGAAGCTCTCATCAATGCCATACTCTCAGAATCCGAGCTTCATCAGGCGACGGAGGTGAACGTCGCATTTCCAAACGGTGCCACTGCCACGGATGCAACACCTGAAAACAGCGCGGGCAACAATGCGAACGAAGCACAGCCTGCTGTTGCATCCAATTGAACAGTTTCACCAAGTCTCAAACGAAGCATACGACCACAGTTTATTTATTGTTTTGATTAACAAAAAGCGATGGTGTTTTGATTTGGTTATCTGCATTGCTCTCCCATCTTGTTTTGTGCACTTGTTCGTTCAAGTCCCAAAAGCACTATTAGACTGCAGAGTCGGTTTTATCTCCTAAAATAGCTATCTTTTTGGCACGACCGGTCAAAGTCTGCCGCTGTGTTTTTCGTTATGTGCGGCGTTATTATCCAATATTGTATAAATTCACGATGTTATGATCTGCATTATTTAGAAAGATGAAATCAGACTTTCAATCCAGCAAAACCACTTCTGAATATGTTTTTAACTTTTTAATTTCACTTCTACCGACGTTGAACAATGGGGAATTCCAGGTCCTGGATTCAATAAACTAAATCAATGGAAAGAGGCATGAAGACATCATACGGTGTACAAGACATTGAACGCCGAATCAAACCAATCAAGTCATTGCAATGAATTCAGCCTTTGCTAAATAATAACAACATTAAGCACTAGTTACCCCAATCATTCAGTCATCCGCGTCGTAGAATATCTCCTTGTATCGGTGTGTGACATCGACGAGTTGTTCGTAAATCTTGTAATCTATTGGGATCCAGTCAGCAAAGCATACGAGAAATGGGGGTAAAGAAACAACGGTTTTGAATAACTCACCAAAGTTTGCAGGGCTATCCCAGTCTATCGTTCCCAGGACATTAATCCCCAATCCCTATATAGATCGGAAACCGTCAGCCAAGATTCAAATTCGTGTGTGCATGCTCTTTCTTTCCTACCTGACCTCCCTCCAACTGAACGACCTTCCCCACAATCTCAAATAATTTGCCCATCTGCAGGTGTGAATCCGGTTGAAGCATTAATGTCACATCCCCATGATTGCCGCATGTCATAACAGCCGTCTCGCCGCGGAGTGCGGTTACAGTGCCGAGAAGTCGCACGGTATTGATCCTCTGGTGACCACCGGATGCTGGATGAAAGGATTGGAGATGGGAGGGAAGAATGCGCGGTGTCTGTATAGACATGTTGTATGTATTTTCTCGTTCGCGGAGTGGTAGTTGGTTTGTTTTCGTATATTTGAGAATCGGCGACGAATCGCGGAGAGAGACGGTTTTCTGGAGAAAGCGGATTCCAAATAGTAGCCTGAATTTGCAAGTTCTGATGTCTCAAGCTCGAAAGAAAAAGAAGTAATGTTGAATTGTTTGAGGGAGGTCGAAAGAAGCTCGGGGCAAGAATTAATCGCGGGGTTAGTCGCGTTCCTAAAACGCGAAATCACCTGACTTAGAAAATCCGCTAAGAATTATCGGGCAAAGATGGTCAAAGCTTCATCAAATTCAAGTTGACCGCATACTGCTGTTGGAACGCAAATCGCATATCTAACATCGATATAAATGCATACAGACACCTAATCCCGTCCAGTTATTCACCATTCGACATCTTAACCCCTAGTCCGCGCTGGTCGCGGCTGTCAACGCCGTCGATATGCCTCCGCAATTTCCATCCTACCACCGCGGTATGACCGCAAATCCTCTCAAGCCTGTAAAACGATATCGCCCCGGTAAAGCGCTCGCCGAGGAACCATCATCAGATGAGGACGAGGACGAGGAAGAGATTGCACAAGAAGAAGAACGACGGAAACAGGAGGAAGCAAAGCGTCGACAACTACAGCAAGCACGACAAGCGCCCAAGGCGACGTCCTTCCCAGGGTCTGGCGCGGGGAAGATTGCAAAGGGTTTTCAGGATGTAACGCTGGATGAGGACGAGGAGGGGTTTGTCACAGAGGAAGAAGAGGAGGAGGAGGCTCCTGCTGCTGCTGCCAAGCCGAGCGCCCCCCAGAAACCGTCTGTTGCAGCCCAGGCTTCCGTGGCAGAGGAAGAATCCGAGGAGGAAGAGTCTGAAGAGGAAGAATCATCTGAAGAAGAGAGTTCGGAAGATGAAGCACCAAAAAGAGTGCTGCTTCGACCGACATTCATAAAGAAGGGTCAAAGAAAAGGGAACGAACAAACCGGAGGTCAAACTTCTTCCGCGCCAGGCATTGCCGATACAGCAGCAGAGGCTGAAGCTCGACGAGCTCAACGACAGGAAAAGGCAGACTTTTTGGTGCGCGACCAACTAGAAAAGACTGCCATGGAGCGGCTCGCAGGAAAGAAAGCATGGGACGAAGATGAGAATGTCGCTGCTGAAGAAGAAGCCCTCGATGACCGCGATGGGCTGGACCCTGAAGCCGAATACGCAGCGTGGAAACTTCGGGAACTCAAACGTGTCAAGAGACAGCGTGAACTTATTGAAACCGCAGAAAAAGAGCGTGAGGAAATCGAACGACGACGCAACCTAAATCCAGAAGAGCGTGAGCGCGAAGATCAGGAATTCATTCAAAAGCAGAAAGAAGAAAAGGAAGCCAGTCGCGGTCAGACCGGGTACATGCAGCGATATTTCCACAAAGGAGCGTTCTTCCGGGACGATCTCGAGCGCGAAGGATTGGATAAGAGAAATATTATGGGTGCTCGGTTCGCCGATGAAACCAACCGCGAAATTTTGCCAGAATACATGCAAATCCGAGACATGACGAAATTAGGTAAAAAGGGTCGAACAAAGTACAGAGATCTTCGTTCCGAAGACACGGGGCGATGGGGTGAAGGCTTCGATCGACCACGACGTCCTCGAGACGATAAAATGATGAATGTTACCGATGAAAGATTCATGCCGGACAGGGGTCGTGATGATGGCCGTGATAGAGGCACGGCAGCAACAGGGGCTAATTCCAGCGCTGTCAGAGAAGAACGTCGCCGTCGTCGATCACACTCAAGGCAGAGATCAAGATCACGCTCATATTCTCCAAGGAGACGAGATTATAAGCCACGCGATAGTGGTGACCGCCCCCGAGACAGAAGTAGGGATAATAGAGACCGGTATAGAGATGATCATCGAGACGATCGAGATAGGAGAGACCTGCGGAAACGAAGCCATTCTCCGTATGACGATCGAGACAAACGGCGTCGAACGGAGAGTGGAAGCTTACGCTAGATGTTATTCTCATTTATTTTCTTTCGTCCTTGGTCATATAGCTTTTATCTCATCAGCTCGACCTGCGCATGGGGAATTTGGGGCGTTTTACATGGCACTAGATTTGGACGTTTGATGGACAAAAATGCTTATGATATGTATAATATTATGTCTATCTCTTGCATCAACATTCCTGCATTTGTTGAATACGTACTGTAGAAATATCTATATGAAATAAGGAAACACGAGTGTTATCGCATACTACACCGCCGTTTCATATGTGTTAACACCCTCGTGTACATCATTTTATGTTTATCAACAATTATTATAAACATCTAGAGCCCTCCTCGTAGAAATATTATATTTTCATGATATGCATTGCAGGAGGGCTTCAAATTATTTTGGTTATTCTTAATGTTTGTCTTTAGTTGGGAAGGCCTTCTGCGGGGGTGTTAACATATATGAAACCCCACTGTAATTTCATGTCATAATCCAAAGCTAGAAACTTAAGAGTTCTCTGAAGGTGGATCTGTGGTGTCCAGGTCTGTATTCAGAAATGCATCAAAATCGAAGTCTTCCAGGATTTCTGGTTCCTCTAGTGGCGAAAAACATATGGCGAATCCGGCAGTGTCAGGTATAACGAAATCGCTTGAATCTGCCGTGTGGTCTGTCGTTAAGATTGACTGGTTTTGTTGGAGAGGAGAATCTTCTGGGGCGCCAGAATGAACTACTGGCAGGTACCCATCATTGTCACTCGTTCGAAGCTCGTATATGGCGATGTGCTTCCATAAGTTCTCTTGCTGGGCCAAAAACTTCAAGTCGACGATGATTTCTGCATATTCGCAAAACGTGGACTCGGCGAGCTTTTGATAGTCTCCCTCTGAGAATAGGTGTACTTCCCCTGCCTCGTACCCCAACGGCCCTTCGGTCTTTTCTTTTTCCATTATTGTCTGTTTCCTTGAATCGTCTACTGCAGCTGATTGCAAAACTGGTGCTCTCGCTTGAAGACTTCAATTACCCCGCGCTAAACGGAAGGCTGGTCACCTGAGGAAAGTGGCTTGCAGTTGATGCAGCAACTCTCCCACCAGAAACCCCGCCTACTGAATATCTTCCTGAGTTCTATCCAACTCCCTTAACATTTTCTCGTTTTTCCATTGTTTCACATCGAAGGTACCTTCCTGTAGTTCATCCTGTTCTCCATCCCACGCGAAAGTGACGCCTGGAATGGTCCTCTCGACGCTATCGTCATCATTTAGAATGTCAATCACGCAAGAATCAAGCCGGTATTTGTCCGTCTCGTAGGCCGCGAGACGGTCAAGTTGTCCCTGTGACAAGATTTTACACGCCATACCATCGACTGGATGGAGTGGCTCATCAACAAGCGCAGGGTAAGGGCCCCAGAGCTTGATTCTGTACCCTATCAACCTAGCACGGCGCAGTATTATGGGAGAACAACGGCTCGGTAATTTCAAGACTTGAGAGAGCGTCTCTGGATCCACTAATGTGCCGTAGAAAAAACAATATCTCCTTTCGCAGGGATCTGTAGGAGCTGAGCCGTCTCCAGCAGAACCTTGGTTCTGCCCATGCGTGTTCTGGGGCATCATCATTTAGAAATTTGTGCACGGAGTGTACGGCGCATTGTGTGCGTATGTGAATCTTGGAAATGTGAGGTAGAAGGTAGCAGTTAGGCGGCATGACGAGTTTATTACTCGTTGATCCGAGGCGCGTAGGTTCAGCCAACGTTGATATGGTCACACATGAATGTATGTATATTCGAGATTCAAACAAGCTGCTAACAACAAAAAATAATTGTAATCAGAACCCTCTTTCGCCACAAACTCCCATCCTCAACCTCGTACTGTCTAACCTCTGTCAGCTAGCTGCAAGGAAACATCATATTTATTTAACACCAGCACGCTCAAGGACATTTTCCCTCTCCATAACTGACTCGCCAAATCGGACCAAAAACACCGTTCTGCCAGGCCACATTTCAGTCCCTTGATTGTGCGCACTGACTTTAGCCTCAAATCCGCACCCGTCACAAACGCCCTCAATAATACCGGCGACAAACGCGGCGCAGTTGAGCATACTCATTTCCTTGGGAACGCTGATATAACTGTTGACAAGTGGGTCGTTATCGGTAATCATATATTCGTTGGGTGTATCGGGGGATACGGAGTGCTCAAGCGCATCCGCGGGACGTTGGAAGAGCAGTCGCCAGAGTGGTCCGTGGATTAGATGGAGTAGTGGTAATATACGAAGAGGGCGATTGGGTGGTGAGGAGGATGTAGATGATGATGAGAGGGCCGAAGAGGATGTGCTCGATATGGAGCGGTAAAATAGGAGGTCCAGTAAGCGTAACCCGAGGGGGTAGCCTTGTTCGTTTAAGCTGTATAAAAACTATTGTCAGAAACGGGTTCTACACATATCCATTCCTCTGTTTTATAACAGAGCGTGTAAGTGGTAGAGGAAGTACCGTTTCTCAAGATCTTGAATACCAGTGACTCTCCGCTGCGCATAAATCACCATCTCCGCAAACAGAAAAGCGAACGATGCCCGGCTTAGATCCGCCTTTTGGCTTCTGTTGAGATGTCGATCATATATTGTCTTGCGATTGGATGGTACTCGAAGGCCGCCACCGCCTGGTTGTGGTTGAATGATTTGGCTTTGGCGTAATGAGTGTTGTTGTTGCTGTTGTTCTTGGAATTGAGACGGTGCCTTCTCTGTGGCCGCACTGCTCATGGACATTGTGGACTGGCGTCTTGCGGGCGCCGCCATTGTTGCTTTATCCTCTTTTATATCTTGTATTATCTTCTAGGTATGGCCTCACTGTATATTCGTAGGTCTTGCAAGGGTCCCTGGTGTGTTTGTACCCGGTGGGTTTGAATTGCGGAGGCCTGCAGTCTGTATTCGGTGACGGACGCAATTCGGTGCTGCAAGACAAAGACAATCGCAGTAATCAGATCAGATCGTAAGTCGGTATGAAGGATTGCAGATCCAACATTTATTGAAAGGGCGAGTAGAAGACAATGTCCAGTTGCTGGGGTTCGGTGTGGTTTGCGGGACCGATGCTGCTATCGCGGCTCGCTGGCAGCTGTTCTGATTATTTACGGTGGAGCAAGCGATCCGCACGCGCAGATGCCTCAACTCTACGAGTAAAAAACAACAAAACTACACATGAGATGAATTTTGTAGAGCAAGGAAATTACTATATTACGATAGAACCACAATAAGATTGCGAAAAAATTCCATATCATTCAAAAGGCTAAGTAAGCTATCCCAAGTCCCGTGTCTTCTTCCGTTCACCGCTGAAAATCCTGACCCTTCTTCATTCATCATTATGAAATAAAAGATCGTCTCAATGCGTAGAGCAGAACGAAGAGTAGAACTCGTGGGAGCCGAGACAACCGAAAACCTACTGCAGCACAAAACTACACTACCTTCAATTCATGTTAGCCTCAGCACCTCCAAAACAGATCAATGAGAAGCAACAAAATGGAATAGTAAATGTAATCAGACATCCAAGGAAGAAATGCGCACATAGCACGTCTATGGAATTGGGTTCACGGCGACGGCTAGCGTGAAAACTGCGAATGTGAAATATTGTTTCATCATAATAAAAAGGAAGGGGAGCCAGGCTTCTGTGGGCAATGCAAGAGCGATATAATTGACATACCTATTAGACTGCAAGAACGAGAAGAAGATGCCGAAGAAGGAAATTATCCCTCATTTCTTCCGAAGAAACAACATCTGCAAGCGCTGGCAGATGTTGTGTTGGAATGAAGCCGCGGAGTGAGCGATGGAGGAGGAAAGGAAGAAATTTTTTTCTCGTGCGGCGGAAGGCGGTTTTTATAGCTTGCATGGGCCGCCTTACCGGATTCGCTCTTGTGTCTCCACCCGCCAGAGAAATTTCTAGACAGCATCATTTTTTTTTTGTTTTTGTTTTTGAATATATTATATATTGGTTGGCAGGGATAAATCGAGTTCTATCGGCTTTTTATATATCCTCTACTCAACGCTGTCTCCTGTCGTGATTGTCGTTTAGGTAGTATATACATCAACAGCTGCGCTACTATCATATGTGTCTTTGCTAAATGCCTTTTGTCGCTGTCTCGAGTTCCAATTTAAGGTCTTGGATATACTCTCCACCCAGTCCTCACTTCGTCGTCCGGCAGGCATCACATTCGCAAATGGGTATCGAGAAGCCGATACCGTCACGTAGTCACCAGGATGCAGCTCGAGCCTTGAAGGGTGCCTCATTAGCTTTTTCTTGACCCTCCTGGAATCAATGGAATGCATAGAAGGAATCACACTTACCTCTCTCGCCCATCGAAACTAGCCCACGAGGTCGTGCGGGCATCGTACGGCACTCCCATCCGCAAAACGATGGTATCCGGTAGGATGATGGGTCTGAATGATAGCGTATGCGCACAGATGGCTGTGACTAAAATAACAGGGTTTTCTGGATGGGATAAAGCTCCACCAGCTGCAAGGTTGTAGGCAGTCGAGCCGGTGGGTGTAGACACGCACACGCCATCTGCCAACACAGTTGTGAAATGCTCGTCGTCTCCAAATAACTCAATCGTTGACATTGCTATGGATTTCAATTTGAGTCAGAAAAAAAGGCAGAGAAGGAAATCGATGAGGGCAATGGCATGAAAGAGAAACGTACTAGGATTCGGCCCTCTGTCCACCACAATGTCGTTCAAGATTTGAAATACCTTGTCCGGCACATGCGTCATTGTGTCGCCAATCTCTTCGCCTATCAGTTCCTCCACAAGATCCTTTTTGATAATACGACCCTCAGAGTCAATAGCTGGCTTCCGTCGAGGGTTACTCCTCATCACTGTACATTCAAACCTCAACCTCAAGCTGATGGCAACTCCATCCCTAAAGGATTTGGTAAGCGTGTCTTGAAAATTTGTGAAGTCGAACTTTGTCAAAAACCCAAGCGAACCAAGACAAAACGACAGGACTGGCGGTACTATCCGCTGAAACAGCCAGCTAGTGTAGAGAACTGTACCATCCCCTCCCAATGTGATCACAAAGTCGAATGTCTGCGGGTGGTCAGCAGCAATCTGACCATCCCAATACCTCAGACGCTCAAACGCCGATGGCTCATCGACCTCATGAACCAGACGCGCGCCATTGAAATTGGGGTGGTGTTCTAAAGGCCGTTGCACGTAGACAGTGTACAGCGCATCTCTATCCTTCGAGAGGAGCCACTGGGTAAGGTCTCTGGTCAGGTTTATGCATGCTTCATCGTACACCTTGGTCACCACAAAGACCGACTTGACTTTCAGCTTGAGCTTGATGCCCCCCAATCGTTTTGATAATTTGCGCACATTCCACGCCATATCTGATAGTTGTCTTTTTGTCAAATGCCGCGAATGCACCACCTTTGGGGTGCTTTGGTCGGGAAAGCGACTGGCATAATCGACCACGGAAACTCGGTCATATTCCCTCAATTCACCGTCCCCTCTTGAGGGTTCAAAGTCCATTGGTCTCCGGGCGATGTCGTCGTCGGCTTCGTCATTGTCTGTTTCGTACGGTATATTCCACTCTCCATTCAGAAGTGAGTGCACAAAACATGCAGTGTTCTTGTCATGCGAACCGGATTTGCGACGGTGAATCCTTGGGTCATCTGACGCGACAAGTGACGACTTGCGACGGTGATCGCTGTCTGGACCGAAGAGGATCTGTAGACGAAAAGTATACAATTAACTAACCAACTTTCTAATAAAAGGGATTGGCTTACCTCAACATGATTGTAGGTGTCCACATCACTGCCTGACTCTCCATAAGTCTGTAGTGTCGAGGAATTGAATGTCAGTGCGTGTCTTGTTCCGTGCTCTTCCTTTTATATTTATGCGTCAGTGTCATGGCGGGGCGGAAGAGGGAACGCACAAAATCTTCAATGGCTATCTGCGGATCACCGCTTGGCTGAGCCATTGTGCGAGAGACTTGCTCGAGCGTATTTTGTTCTTGACTTCGAGATCTCTTAATTCTTCTCGGTTGGTTGCGTGGTGTTGCCATCCATCAATGGATGATGTCAGCCCCCTCTATCGGGACTGTTGTCACGTGCCGATAAGAGCAATATGTATATGTATAACGTCTGGAATTTCATATTTTGTTTTATTTGCATCTCAGAAATATGTATGTTGTTGTACAAGGAAAACAGCATTTACTCGGCATTAGAAACTGGTGTCATTGCACTGGTGTAGTGCCAGGCACTCCCAAGCTACTAGTAACCTACTATCTAGATAGATAGGGCTTCTGTTTTTCCCATGCAAGATATGATATTGCTACAAGAAAGCATTGCATTATACTACCAATCATCATTATGGTATTCGTCTATTAATGTTTGAGAACCAGACAACTTGATCCTGGCCTCATCCCACATGACATACCCCCAGCGACGGAGGGCATGGCACCATTGATTTGCATACAAATTGCTATAGACATCGTACCAAACCGATGTCCATGCAAATGGCGGATACACCCCTGTTGTATCCAGCACCTCATCGCCCTGAAATTTCAAATTTACTTTATTATCCTCCTTCCAATATCGAACCGAGATCTTGTCCTCTTGCCCCTCCGGAACCTCGGTGTACTCCCAACGTAGCTCTTCCTGATACTGTCCACGCAGATTTTCCATTCCAACTAATTCGGGAATGAAATAATACATGTTACCACCATCTCCTAGTGACACTGTAATGGGCTCGTAGTATCGATCCCGGAAGAACATGGCATGTAGCAATTCAAGGCCAGAAGATGGGATATAGACTCCCGCTAGGTGCAGCAGCACTAATAATACTGTGAGAAAAAAAGAATCTAGCTGTTACCAAGTAGGAAGGGGATTACTAACAATGTGTGCCAAGTTTCATGTTTTCGAACTCTAGTCTTGACCAGCCACACAATCTGACGATAAAGTCGGCTCTGATCATGAGTTTAGTGTTCTCCTTCGCAAAATACTCGATTATACAGACAATCTCCTCGACTTCCCAGGGCTCGAATAGGCAGAAGTATTCCCGCAAGATGTCGGTAGGATCGAAAGTCGGCGCTTCTATTTCGGAGTAGTCCTTACAACGGGCTCGAAAGAATAAATTGCTGTGGATCTGCACACGATACAAGGCGCGCATAACCCGTGCCTCTTCCACCCACCTCAAAGGACGAAGAGCTGCCCGGTTTCCAGTCTCTCTGGCAAGATGCTCGAGTGCCCAGCTAGTAAATCCTGATGCGAAAGGCTTGACAATTGATAGGTGGAATGCTGCCAAGGACACGATGTCGTCCAGCTTCCACTTATCACTGACCTGGATTGAATACTGTGCTGTAGAGAGACCCTCCCCATAGACTTTGAGAAGTTGTCTAACAGTTTCAACCGTACGATTCTTCAACCAGCTTTCCGCACCGGTGACCAAAGCGGCGCAGGCGTCGACTCTATAGCCATAGAAAGTTCTGTTCAAGCACTTTGTGAGTAGGAACCTACGATCATACCGATATTGCTGGTGATAGACCGGAGATGCGTGCACCAGAGCCTTCAAGGTTTCTAAAGTAAGAATGGAAAGAATATTACGCCTGAGCTCAGGCGCGAGATTCTCCAGAGGCGCATTTTGGCTGGCTGAGTAAAGTTGGGGATATTCTGATAATGGATCGGACTCCATTTTAAATGAGTTGTCGTATGAAAAGCTGCTTCAGAGTAGTAGTTAACAATAGCAGTAGCTTCTCAGGTGAGAGAGTGCGATGAGTGCGTATTCCTTCCTACTTAAACCTACAGCCATCTCTTTCGCTTCAATGTTTGACCTAATTATAGATTCATACATAATGGGATCATCTGAAATTGAAGACAAAAAAAACAAAGGCTCAAAACAACAAACGACCAAGAAGACAATAACAGGGTCCTTGTTCTCAACACAAAGGTGTCTGGAAGGTGTTGCAGAGTTCTGTCTGACTGAATTAACAGGGGAGCGAAAATTACCAAATTCGGAAACTGCTTTCCCAATTCTGACAGGGTCAGCACCTTGAGAGAGAAAGAACAAACAAAGCTTTGCAGCGTTTCCTAGCTTGAGTTACATAATAAAAAGGCCTGTTTCTAGCTCATTGTGATATATATCTCGGATTCGTTTTTACAGTCCCTGGCACCCTCCTATATCATGCCGTGTCTATCAGGAATTAGGTATTATAAATATTTAGAGTACCCTTTATAGAAGTATTGATACAGGTAATAGTGCATTCTTAATACAAATCCCAGGGGGTCTTCGAATTGGTTTATTATTCTGATCTAGATGTTATATTTAGTTCTAGAGGCCTTCTGCGAGGGTGTTAACACCTTTGTCCTGGAACAGTATACAATTAATCTAAGTTACTATCCATGGATAAGTCAGTAGTCTTAGAGTCACCCGGCTGTAGGAAGGCCTTCTTCCAGTTATCTTCACTACCTTCGTTCTTACAATTTACCTGTCGTATTGCCTCCAAGCCGGGGTGTATATATTTCTTATCCAGACGCCCCGACCCAAGGAGTAGCGCGTCGTACGGCTTTGCCCATTCGGCATTCATCGCCACCGGCTTCTCGGGGCTGGGGCGTGAGGAGGAACGGACAGAAAACCGAAAGGATCAGTACGTAATAGCTTCGAGCGCAAAAGAGACGATTTCCGGTGGGGTGCAGACTGAATCACCTGCTGACGGACTGCCTGACTCTGTCTAAACGCACTGGGCAATTAAATCGCAGTTTGCAATGACTCAGTGCTTCGGTTACACCGCAGTCTCGGTCCGAGGCACGGAGAATTCATGAATCAGGCGAGGTAGTGGCGATTTCGTGTGCTCTCCCCCGTGAACAACCGAAGTATAGAACACGCAATCTGTGGAACGGAGGTGACGACGCATGCATCTGAGCGGACTTGCACTCTAGAATAGCCTAGCACCAAGTCTTGTTAGGTCTCCAAGCCGAGAACGTCGATGTGTGCGACGGGATGTCCGTCCGTCCAGCCTGAGGAAGCCGGCGATGTTGGCGATACTGGCGAATCCGGCGAGCTTGGCGATCGACACGATCTACGGGCAGGCCGGACGAGTGGACCACATGGACCCTTCCGATGTCACTACCCCATGGGGTTATGAATAAGTACGAGAGTTGTGCTACGGACCATGGTACGAAACAATCAATTCTGTATTGTATTGCACTGCCCATTATACCACACAGTATGGAAAAGGAAGAAAACACGGACCACGTCGAGATGGTCGACCTCAAGGCCGGGCTGAGGGCCCAAGTTGAGATCGGGGCTCGCGAGGAGCTGGGCAAGGGAGAAGGCGTGTGGAAGACGTTCAGAAAGAACCCTCGGGCCTTCTTCATGCTCATGGTTATCATGGTAATTTATCCTTCTGCCGCCCGTGCACCGCGTTGGATGGTATGCTGACTTCTGCAGTCGACCGCACTCACGACCGGCATCGAGCAGAGCATATCCGGCTCCATGACGGGCTCCCAAGCCTTCTGCAAGGTGATGGGCTATTATAGCGACACGACGAACGAATACGAGATTAACGCCTCCCACATGTCTGCGTATGTGTGTCTATCTTGTTTATTGCTTGGCAACTAACGGTAACTAGCTGGTCCGGTATCGCGGTCCCGTTCCAGCTGATCGGGTTCGGCTTGGCCGGATTCATCTGTGATCGATGGGGTCGTAAATGGGTCCTGAATGGCTCCCTAGTCATCATGCTGCTCGGCGCCATCGTCGAACTGGTTTCGCGAAACTGGGTGGATTGGCTCATAGCCAAGGCCATTCTCGCCGTCTCCGTTGGCTTGATTCAGTCCTGCTTTGCGACTTACGTAGCCGAGGTCAGTCCACGTGCAATGCGCGGTGGTGCTTTGGTCGGCTTCCAGATCTTCAGTTTGTCAACCCATCTCCCTTAGCTGCCGGCAGGCGTACTGACTGCCCAGCCAACGCTGGTAGCCTCCTCTCGGCCGTAATCCTGGAGGTTTCCACAAACGCCATTCCTGATCCTTCAAACGAGCTGCAATACAAGATCCCCTTGTACGTACTTGTCGCGCTGCCCGTTGTAATCGGCGCCGGAATCATGATTATGCTCGTCGAGTCCCCGACCTGGCTGGTGATGCAGGACGACCTGCAGAAAGCGCTCAAGTCTCTCAAGTGGATCTATCCGTACATGTCAGCCAGCGAGCTCGATATTGAACTTGCCAAGATTCGCTACACGGTGGAGATGGAACGGGAGGAGAACGAACGGGTGAGTCCGATCTGGCATCCCCTGACTGAGCTTTCTGACGAAATCAGACCAAATCAGCATCGTGGGTTGCTTGCTTCCGCGGAAGCGACCTGCGCCGGACGATGGTGGCTATCCTACCAGGCACAACCTGGGTGATGAGCGGATATGTCATTATTGTGCTGTCCACCTGTAGGTGCTCTATCCCTGCTTCCAATGCGTCAAGCTCACCGCGACAGATTTCTTCGCCCTGGCGGGCCAGACCAACTCTCTGCTAGGCACGGTGATTGTACAATCGACTGGCATCTTCTGCAACTTCCTGGCCACGGTGCTGGTGGAGCAAAAGTTCATTGGCCGCTTCAGAATTTACATATTTGGCCTCGTCATAATGCTTGCCGGCATGTGTGAGTTTCCCCTCTTCCGTCTGATATGTAGTCAAAGCCCTGACACCCGTTAGATATGGTGGGCGCTGTGGGTGCGCGCTGGTCCGTCCCTGGCCAAAGTAGCACGGGTAGCAAGCTACTTGTTGCCGCAGTGGTGATCACCAACATCGGGTGCCAGCTGGGACCGCAGGCTGTCAGCTATCTGTACGCGTCTGAGTCCGGAAGCAGCTTGCTGCGTGCCAAGACGACCTCGATCTCGCAGTCGTGCTCGGGAATCCTGGTCCAGTTGGCGGGGATCTATGCGCCCTACATGTTGGACAGCTGGGGATCCATGATCGGGTTTTTCTTCGCCGGCTTCGGTACTGTCCTGGCCGTACTCTCGTACTTTGTAGTTCCCGATTATACCGGACGCTCACTCGCGCAGATCGACGAGCTCTTCATGCGCAAGATCCCTGCTCGAAAGTTTGCCTCGACCAAGTGCACTGGCCACTTTGGGTCGACAGAGAACCCAGACGCGTAAGGTCGCGTGTTCGATGTCTTGCAGGTTGGAGGAAAGCCACTCGCATTGCAGGATCCCTCGAGTACTGGATGCCATTATAGTGTTAGGTACCTAGGTAGTGAATGAAGGATAAGACAGGAATATATTTCTGACAGAGACGTGACTAAGAGTTCTCACTAGAGCGTATCCGTAGTAGTGGAGTGCACGGACCAAGAGGCTATTCAGACGTGGAGGCGGACTTGATAGACAATCTCCTCCTAATCTACGCATTAACCATGATTTGTTTCATCTCCGTTGATTATGAGTGTTTCAACACTGGCTCAGGGAATCCTAGAACATCATCGGCCACGCCGGCTTATCGCCATCCTTAGCCGAATCGCCTATCATGTCTTCAGCAAAGTCGAAGACGCGCATTGCACATTGTACAATCTCACCCCGCTGATTAGTCGAGTGAGTTTGGGCTAGGGACTCCCAACATTCCCCTGCATGCGCCGTCCATCACCACGTGGAAGCTGTCCTCGAACAAGTCCTGGGGCGCATAGTCATACTACCGAGCCCGTTCCACCATGCCGCACAGACGAAGCCAATTGCGGGGACCGCGTGAACATTCTGCTTTCTACTCCGTACGGAGTACTCACCGTGATAGCTAGCGTCAGGTGTACGTAGCATCAGCGCGCTTCCCTCGCCTGCAAAGCGGTGTCCGGTGATAGAATTGAGTACTCCGTACGGAGTAGTGATCCCGGGGCGGCTCCCCCACGCTGTCGACGGGCGGAGTCCCCGCGAGGCGAGTCCGGGATTTTTTTTACTCTCCACGGTCTTGGCATCGGCGCCGGGGCGGTTCATGCGAGAGTTGCGATACAGCCATTCACACATGAACAATCCCCGGCCGGTGCCCTTGCGATCAGAGTCAGCTCCTGGCCATTGGCTGGCATGATTTGCCCCAGAAACGCCCCAGAAACATCCCCATATTTCACTCCTGCACACATACCCGAGCTCGTGGGTATAACTAAGGGCTACTAGCCGATGCTTGCTAACTCGCTATGCGAACAATACTCGCCTTTCGACAAGTTCACCAGTACAGCAGTACTCCAGCATCATGTTGACGAAGCTCCGATCCCTGTTTGCGGATGTCGTAAGTTATCTATTCCTACCCCTCGGCTGTGAAGGAGTGAATAGAGACTGATATCGATTCAGACTCCTAGACTGCTGTTTGTCTGTGCCTATGCCTCCCTGGGCAGTGTGTCTCAGGGTATGTATATCCAAATTTCTTTGTTCTTGTTATATCCTATATCATCAATCAGCGCGGTATGCTTATACTATTCTTGTTTCAAAGGCTTCGACTCGGCGTGGTGGGGAAACATCTTGGGTTCAACGGCATTCAATGACCATTTTGGCTATGCCACGACCGTTGCCGCGGATGGCACCATCTCTCACAGCTTGACGACGAACCAGATTTCTCTCGGAACGGGCATGGGTATGGCCATGGGCATGATTGGTGGTGTGGTAAGTAGCTGGGTCAACACCTCCCTATTCTGTTCTGCAACTGACATTCAATCAATAGTCGATTTCATGGCCTATGAAGCACTGGGGTCGTAAAGCCTGCCTGTGGCTAATCGCCTCTACACTGCTGTCCGGCATTGTCATTGAAGCCGTCGCTACCATTCCAGCCTCATACGCATGCCTGATTGTCGGTAAATGTCTCGTCAGCATCGGCACTGGTCTCTCAGCTGGTACAACAACCCCTCTCGTGCTTTGATTCGTTCTACGACGTCGTTCTATCAAAGACTAACTCTAACCCTAACCCTAATAGGATCGATCTGTGCATACCTCTCTGAGTGCAGTCCGGCGAGTATCCGTGGTATTGTTGTTACGGTCTACATCAACATCCAGGTATAGAACCTCCTATCTCTTTTTTTACAAGGCAGAAAAGCTAATCCAATTAAAGACGGTTGGCAGTCTTTTTGGCGAGACAGTCGTCTACTGTGTTGTCAATCGCAAGAATGAGGGCAACTGGCTGTATCCGATTTGTACCCAGGCGATATTTCCCCTGATTTTCCTCGCAGGAATCTACTGGCTGCCCGAGTCGCCGCGTTGGCTCGTTGCTCAAGGCCGCGTCAGTGAGGCTGAACGGGTTGTGCGCTCGCTGCGCAACACGAGTGACGCCGATGTGCATGAGGAGGTCACCCAAATGGTCATCGGCTACGAAGAAGAGGTGCAACTCGAGGCTAAGTTTGGATGGGTCGATCTCTTCAAGGGCAGCAATCGGATCCGTACCTTTATTGCCATCGGTACTCAGACTCTACAGCAGGCACTTGGTCTCTCATACATGCTCAGCTACCTTGTTCTTACCCTAGAGGACATGGGTTTCAGCAACAGTCAACTCATCAACTTCCTGATGTATGTGATCCAGTTCGTCTGTACTGGAACCTCGTTCATCACCTCGGACTATTTCGGCCGCCGGACCCTCCTTTTGATCGGTTCTTTTGTTCAAGGCTTCTGTATGCTCATCAGCGCTATAATCGTTACCATTGATCCCAACCCAACTGGTCGGATGGGCGATGCTACTCTAGCCATGTACCTGATCTGGATGTTTGCTATCTCATGCACATGGTTCCCCATTTCCTTCATCCTAGGCTCTGAGGTGCCCGCACAGGGCCTTCGTGACAAGTCGCTTTCCATCTCCATCTGGTGGGGATACGGTGTAGCCCTGTTAATCATCATGGGTTCCCCGTACATCACTGATACAGGCTATGGTGATATCCATGCCAAAATCAATTACATCTGGGCTGCCGTCTCGTTCGGCACCGCCGCCTGGACCTACTACCTGGCCCCCGAGCTCAAGGGCCGTAGTCTGGAGGAGATTGACTTTATGTTTGAATCAGGCGTCCCCATCCGCAAGTTTGGCAGCTTCGACACCTCGGGGCTTCTCGAGGAGAGACGCCAGCATGCGGAACAGCAAGGCTTCAACAAGCTGGGCCTTGAAGGCTACGCTACCACCGAGCACCAGCATGTCGAGCACACGGAAGAGAGCGTTGTCCCCAAGGCGTAAGCGTGAGGTCCTTGGCTTCTGGCGTGCGTATCGGTTGGACTGTTCGGCTATGAAAAGAAAGGGGTGACTTATTTGTGTATGTCATTGCGCATGTCGCTCATTTCACTTCTTGTTTAAGTAGGGGTATGTGGTTCTACGGAAAGGGATTAAGTAGGAATAGCAACTCTTGAGCAAAGCACTATTTATTACTAGACATTTTTTTGCAATCCTTCCGGGTCAATAAAAAACTACTCGTCTCTATTCCCTGCACGCCTAGCCGTGCCTCCTTAGGTCAGAAGGGGATTGGTGACATAAGCACCCAGTGAGCAAGCCGTTTTCCATTAATTTGCTTCTCAAACTAACAGTAGTCAGAGTGTTTTGCAAAGAGCGTAGCGACGAGGACACGTGGCTACACTTGATACTCACTGTCTACTTAGGTTAATGTTCTCTAACAATATTTCTCCGCTGGACAAGTTCACTTCTCGATGCATCAACCATAATTCATTACTCTATATTCCAATCTGACTAGATATATACACTGTTCTTGGTTGGATAAGCTGATACCTAATGCATATGCATTGTTCTACCACGCTTTCTGAGCGGCCAGGTGCTCTCTCCAAAAGGCAGTCCGCGCCGGATTCTCAGACAAAGGTGTTGCACCGCTATTCTCTCCTAATGTCATGATCGATTCATTATCCGTCAGGGGGAACTCAGGCCGGCCGTCCCCGTTGGGGTTGCCTGTTTTGATGAAGCTGGCCCAATAACCTGACAGGGTGGCAGCCACTGCTCGATCGGTCTCACTCCACGGATAGCCCTCCTGGGCGTCCAGGTTGTTGAACACGTATGGGATCTCAGCGCCGTGGTGAGCACCGCGCGACTGGCCCGGCGCGTTCTTCATGTAGGTATACACCGAGAGCGGCACCTTGTTCTCGGCCATGGGCGTGGGCTGAGTGCTTGGCCGCCCTGCCCCAGTCTTCTGCTGTTGCACCTTGGCCGGAGGCGCGTGGTTGTAATAGTACCCATAGACAGGGCCGCGGGCATGGGCATGGAACTCCTCGACCCATCGGGAGACTGTCACCCGCGAGTTATCCCGTGCCGCCTCATTCCATGCATTTAGCGGAGAGACGGTCTCGGAGATCGGGTACAGTTCGAGGAAGCGGTCTGCCAGCAGACCGTACTTCTGCTGAGCGCATGCCTTGAAGTCGTCAGCAGAGAAGGCCGGGTCCAGGTAGGTGCCGCCTTCGTCCGCGTTATGGCCCGTCATGATAGGGATATCAGCCGCGGTACCGTGCTCCAGCGACCCGGAGTAGTTGTATGGCAGCAGGTAGCCGTCGATACACGGCCGCCAGAAAGGCGGGTTACCCCATTGGTCATCGTTCTTGTTGTTGCCCTCGAGCAAATGGGCGAGATCCAACTGACGCAATTCGGCAATGTTGGCCGCGCCCTTTTCCTGCAGCGTCTCTTGGCCCTGTCGTTCTGCCTTCTCCTTAGTGCGATAGGCCGGAGCCAGTCCACTGAGGAGCGGATCGCGTGGGTCGCGGAATCCAGACTGGTTGATAGCTCTGTGGAAGAGGCCGCGCGATACTGGGCTCAGCACATGGATGCCAACTGACGCGCCTCCAGCAGACTGGCCTCCTATCGTCACCTGTTCCGGGTTACCACCAAAGGCGGCTATGTTGTCGCGCACCCACTTCAAGGCGGCTTGTTGGTCGAGGATGCCATAGTTACCGGACGCCTGGTGCGGCGACTCAGCACTGAGCTCGGGAGTAGCCAGCCAGCCTAAGATTCCCAGCCGGTAGTTGAGTGTGACTACGACAATGCCCTGGGCCGCCAGGGTTGTCCCGTCAAACGCAACATCTGAACCAGCGCCGCTGGTGAAGCGACCACCGTAGATCCAGACGTAGACAGGCAGCTGACGCGACGCTGTTGCTTCCTCCCCTTGTACTGGCGTCCACACGTTCACAGACAGGCAGTCTTCACTCTCCTGCGGCTTGGCATCTGCAGGACCAGGGGACACCTGCGGGCACACGGGGCCGAATTTGTCGGCGATACGCACTCCTTCCCAGGCAGCGGCTGGCTGAGGCTCACGCCAGCGATTTGCACCGGCAGTCGAAGCGGCATAGGGCAGGCCGCGGTAGACAGTGATGGCGGCATTGTATTCGGAGCGGACCCCCTGAACGAGGCCCGTTGCAATGCGCACGGGGGCAGACATATCGACTAGGGCTTTGAATCAGTACAATAGTTTGTGTCTGTACAGCGCGCTTTTGGAGCAGTGCAAGAGTTTGCATCCATTTGTACAGGGCAAGTAACAAAAAGCGGTGGTTGATTCGGCCGGCAACAGTAGGGATGCCGGAACCCCCACGCCTGCGCTTCGGCCGGGAGGGAAGTGCGGGGCCCCGCTTGGGAACGCTTAGCTCTCCGCGGAATGCTCCGCTCTCGGGCCTTGTTCGGGGTTCCGTCCGGGTCTTGGCTCGGTGTTTCCGCTGGCCGATTGTTGATCGTCTTCACAAAAGCGTGCTCAGATCCTGTCTTTCAATGTAAACCTCTCAACCGCTCCAACTCTCCGAGACTGTCATTCAAAATGCCTTCCGTCTACCACATCTGTAAGTATATCGAGAGTGTCTTGTTGCTTGCCGACTGAGCTGACCCGACCCGACTGTGTATAGTCGCGTACAAATTCAAGCCCGAGACCTCGCCAGAGCAGCGGGAGGTGATCAAGAACCGAGTGCTGAGCTTCCCAACCGAGTGCAAGAAGGATGGCAAGCCCTATATTCTGGTATGCAAGCCAAGCTTCCCCCGATGGCGCCGCGCCACTAGACTGACCTGAAACTACAGAGCTTGAAGGGTGGTGACCAGACCAACACAGACTTCATCTCCCAAGGCATTAACCTAGTCTTTGTGATCGAGTTTGCCTCGGAGGAAGACCGCCATTACTACCACAAGGAAGACACTTACCACCGCGGCTTCATCCCTAACTTCATCGAACACTCGGCCGGTGGCTTCGGGTTGGACTTTTCGGATTAGATATTAGATGAATGAAATGAAATGAAATGAAAAATGAGCTGGATACACGGCTAGGATAGAGAATATCTATAGGAAAGTCTTTGCTTAAGAAGTGATTTCAATTCTCCATCTTCAATGTACATATGCATGTCCGGCCGAGGCCTAGGGTATATAAATACTATCCTAAGAGCTATCAAATTACTAGTTATACCCGAGATTTATATACATTCCTTCGGTTCAGTCGAGTGTGATGCCCAGAAACTCCGCGAGCGAATCGACGATAAACTACTCAGTCGGTTAACTAGCGAGCTCACAATAGCCCTAAGGGTTTAGAAGAGACCTACCTGGTGGTCTTCCACGTCTGGCAGCCCCGAAACGACCAGCGCTCCGATGGGAGTAGGGCAATTGGTGAGCCGAATGGGGAATCCTATACAAGTCAGATCGGTCTTCTCTCGCCCTCCAAGGAAACATAAAGACGACATACCGCCACCGCTCACTACATGTTCTGGCGGGCTCAGGCCCATCTTCTCCGTTGGCCAGCCCATCATTGCAGCACTAGACAGACCGTTAAAGCAAGTCAAAAAAGAACCAAGAAACGAATCACTAACAAAGCTTTGGCTTTAAAGGTCGAGTCCCCAAGGTGCTCGACCACACGCGCCTTGCCTTCGATCTGGAAGCCAACACCGGCGCCTATTCGGTCCCCATTGCCTGCTATGGCGGCGAAGAGCACAAAGGGACAGCCAGGGCGGGCCGGAAAGCCGCGAATTTGGATGTATACCGCCTGCGAAGGGTCATGGAGCCGCACGAAGCGAGCGCGCAGGAACTCTCCCAGCTTGTAAGCTACATATATCTGATATTAGCTATGCTCTCGCCATGGTGGTGTCTCTCTCTTACCAACGTTGGGGTTAAACTCGCTAAAGCGCAGGCGCTTCTCGCACTCGGCGAGGTATGCGCCCAGTGCAGGGTCAGTCAACTCAAAGTCGGATGCCTTCATCGTTGATCGTGACTATCACGAGGCTACCTACCGCGTGCGTGCTCAGCAGACACCCGGCATATATCACACTATTAGGGCTTGGTTCCGACGGCCACGGCCTCTGCCGGCGCATCGTCCGTTCCAGCCGGGCGACCCGATCTTAGCGAGCACAACACCATATTAACAACGGAAGCTCCATAGGTAATCCACGGGGTTACTCACATCATGCTACGTATCTGAACAGTCCCCGCACCTGGAGACCCGAGTGAGACGCTCACGTCGGGGTACATCACCCCGGCCGGCCGACGTCGTTGTCGTTGGTCGCCCGATACATGCTTGTGGCTTAATGATCGATTAGTATTCTGTAATCTCTATACAAGGAATAAATATGAACAAAAACTAAAAGCCGTGTTTCAAAATGACATTATGACAGGCCCATCTATGGTCTAAGGCGGCATGGGTAATATGTGTGTTGTGGTGGCCTGGACATTAAGCCCTAAAATTGTCCCGATTTGTCGATAGCCCTAAGAAACTTGACTTTGCTCGTAGCCAGTAATTGCTCACAGATAACAAGAAAATGCAGCTGGAAGCAATACTACTGCTACTGGCATGACTAGCCATGGGAACTAATTTGAAAGAACAGTGGTTTAAAAAATGTGATTAAATTAATTCAACAGAGTGGGACTATAGCTCCCAGCAGGTTTGGGACTGTCCTTTCTGTTTCAAATGATGGAGTTCAACGTAATATCAAACTCAATAGTTACTTGGATGCAACAGGTTTACGCGTCATTGCGTCGGTGTCTGTTGACTGTATCAGCCAGAGCATCTTCTCGAGGGAATGAAGTCCTAAACTCACCAGGATGTGACTCAGGATCCGGAATCGACTCTCTCGACCGAGCCTTCTTCTCATGGTCCACGCCAAACCGCCTATCTCTCTTCGCAAGCAAAGCCTTCCCTCCTCCCTCGGGATGCTCTACATTATCCAGCATGACATCACTAGTAACGCTAGCCATCAACTGCGGCACCCCCAAAGGCACCGTATCACCCCGATCCACCTGCCACAGATGATACGTTTTACCATACAGCGGGATTATATCCTTCATTTCCGAGTTTTCGGCCGTTTGCCAGACTGTTTCCGGCACGCCCGCTGGCGTGGGCATGATGAGCATGCCGCTTTTCACTTCGTAGATGTGGGAATGCCATAGTTCGCGCTCGGCTTTGGGGAGGGTGTTGTAGATCTTGGGTGTGATCATGTATTCGATTCCGATGAGTCGGGCTTTTTCATCGGGGGAGTCGTAGATGAGACATTGTCGGACGTCTATAACCTCGGTTTCAGTATAATTTTTATAGACTGCGTGCTTCATGGGCAAGTAAAAAGTAGAAAGAACCAACCTTCGGTAATATGCGAGCAATAATGATTTGCTTCAACTGCTCTAGTCGGGTCGGAGGCATACACATGGAACGCATTCAGATGGGCGCAGATGGCCTTCACCGGCCGGAACTCCTGGATCACTCCGGCGGCGGCTTCCAGAACACGGCTTTTGGCGGTGAGTTCGTCGCCTGCTGTTGCTGCATTTCCGTCTGCCATATTTCCGTATTTTGCCTTGTCCTATGTATATATTCTGGTTGACTTGACTGTGGAGGAGGATAGTGTGGGATATAATTGCATGAACAAGAGGTTAGCAAGGGGCTGACGTCACAGTGACCTTACTGAGGAGGCATTTAATGTTGGCATATTTCAATTAGCTTTGTGCTTAAATTTAACATTGAGATTTTTACCGAAAAGAGTGTTTGGCCTAGAAAGTATCAAGCCGATTACATTGCATTCTTCATCTCTCTCAATGCAGCCATGACCTCTACAGGATCCGTCTTGCCTGTTGCCTTCAAAACATCGGGATCCTACAGTATACCGAGTTGTTAGCATCCAGATGACCGTATTTGAACGAGTCTTCATTCTTACGCTAAGTCTCATGAAGACGTTGTGTGCCTATAAGTAATAGTCAGTATGATAAAATAGAATAGACAGCTGGAAGTCACCCACCTTCTCGTCTGCAATAGTGAGAATTCCTTGTGTCCTCTGGGTATTCTCCGCAAAATCTCGCAGCTTGATGATCGCTTTAGAGTTCGATACGGCAAGGAGGAATTTCACGTTAGACTTGGTATATTCGTGGCCGCTCTGTTGTTCAATAGACACGTGTTAGCAGATGATAATATGACCATAGGAACGCGAGTAAGGAACATACGTAGACCTTGGTGTCATCTGGCAAAGACGCAAGTGTCTCGTTAAGCGCTTTGTTCATCTGGGCTGCATCGCCTTCGAAGAATCGTCCGCATCCTTGGCCATATCAGAAACAGAACCACATATTTTGGCTGGCGGAAAGGTAGAAAATAGATATACGATACCTCCAGTGAAAAGAGTGTCGCCTGTGAAAACAGCACGCTGACTTCCATCCTCCAAGAAATAGCATATACTATCTTGCGTATGGCATGGTGTATGAAGCGCCTTTATGGTGATGCGCTCTCCGATCTTCCATGTCTCGCCATCGGCAGGTGTCTTTGTGACCGATTTGCAATCCTTGCCGCCGATCACTTGCAGTTGAGGAAAGTCTTTGAGCTATATCATGTCAATCAATTTGGATGCTCCTTTTTTTCTGGTTCGCTCCTGTCTTACAATTCCATCATTGCCGCCGGCGTGATCCCAATGGCTAATCGTGTATTAATCAGCATAGCTCAAAATGGTAGGACATGAGTCGGGGCGTACGTACTGGTGTGTATTAACGACTGCTTTCAATTTGATATTTCCAGCGGCCTCTTCGGATTTCAGGACTGGAGTCACTCTTTATATATTTAGAATCAGTTGGCTGGTTTTCTGCAAAGATAAAAGCAAAACGCACTCTTCTGGATTGGCCGGATCGAAAATAACGGACTCCTTCGTTGGCTCGTCGATAATAAGGTATGCATAGTTATTGCTCTTCCCCTCCCCTATGATGTCGCTCAGTTGTTATGTCTATGATTGGAAATCGAGCGCCTGGCATTGGCTGCGGGAGAGAAACCTACACATCGGAATCGTCTGGATATGCATCTTGCGTGTTTGTCTGTTTGTCTCTGGTGGTAACTAAACCGTTGGTATAGAAGTTGGAGCGTCGTATATAGTTGTTATTTAAAGAAAGTGGGAGGAAATATTTGTTTATGTATCACAACATGAGGGGAGGCCGTTATGTCAGCGGGGCTGTCCACCTTCCCCATTCGCTAGCGCCAGCAGATTCTCACAAGGAAGGTACGCTCTACTAAAGACAAGACCGTGGGGGTTCATAAACATTATTTATTTGCAGGCTATTTACAGACAATAAACTCTTCTATCAGCTAATAGTTATGTAGTCCCTTTGATATCGCAAATCGAGCTCGAGCTGATCAGGAAATTTATCAGACGTATTGACTAATGATAATATCTTTTCGAGCTTTGTCGTCCAATGATTAGGCGATTCGCGACACAGCGCTCGTATATAAGACACAGATCCTAGTAGGAGCCTCTCCTTTTGCCAGGAATCAGAGGTCATGATATGTTCGAGCCACCTATAGACACCTTCGACATAAGGATCCTCTGTTATTGACGATGGGCTTATTTTGTCGAGTCGTTTGGCCATTTCTTCAGTCATAATGATCAAAAGGGGTTGGTACGAGTTTGAGGTTGATTGTAAGATGTTGTCCCAGGTCGAGAACTGTGTTTCCATAGAGGCACCGAGTCTGGAGTTTGGTTTAGTCAGTCTTATGTATTTAGTATCATCCTGGGTAAACATACTGCCTCTCATCTGGAACGAGAAAGCCCTCTCCAAGCAAGACTTGCGACAAAACCGGCGCGCCTTCATCATGACTTTTGCAAATAGACGACAACGACTGGGCGAGAGACACAGAAGCAGAAGTCCTAAGTCTTTTCCTAGGTGGACCAGCTGCCTGATCTGATTGTAAATTTTGCTGCTGCAACATGTGCTTAATGCGCTTCCCCAAACCTTCTTCCACATTCTCCTCTGATGACAGATGCAGGGGAGAGCCCGGAAGAGAATCGATTTTGACCCAATAATAATCCCACAACCATTCCAGCGCGCGATTCGTATAACTTCTCAACAGGACTAAAGATGGCAGTTCTCTATGGGCCGCCTCATGTCGCAATTCGACAAATGAGAGAGGCAGGCCGATCGAGGAGGCGCGAGTGTACATGGTGCCTGCTCGCTGAGCGCCTAGTTTTGTGTCTACCAGGCCGGTGACAAATCTGACAAGTAAGTATCTCTCTCTGAATCAATCTGAGGACAGAAAAGAAATACCTCGAAAAAGCAACCGCATAAGTCGCCCTGATGGAAAACACAGAATTGCGTTCGGCGTCATCATGCAAGATGGCATCTGTCAACAGAGCCGTGGCTTCTACGGCATGAGGTAGATGGCCGCGTAATTTCCATGCTTCAACCTGTAGATTGAGAATCAGCATAAATTTTTATTCTCCTATCGTTCTGTTGGGTGAGACATACAAGTTGACATGCATCAAGCCGTAAATCTGGTAAAGGCGTTGCAGAAGGCGGAGGATAGAATTTGGACCTCACGGCCACCAGCTCTGTGGCATTCCTCCAGGGGGTGATTATTATCTTTGGCATGTCGACAGTTCAGTTGACTCGATTAATGACCTGCTATATTCGTGTTCTTGTTCCTGTTCAACGACCAAGTCGTGCCACCAATCACAATGCATCACAAAAAATATTTGGAAGGAACGGAAAAGGAGTTATTCCGGAGAGTCACGAAATGCAGCCTGGAATGTAAGGCTGCAAACTCCACGGTCTAGAACCGTTCAACGCTGCCCCACTTTTGCAGCTATGGCCCCACTCTGCGCAGTAGCCACCTTGTATCTTGAATGGGCGGCCAATCATATTCGGGCTTGTGCGTTTTGATTGAAGACAGAACGGAATCAACGGAACAATCGGAAATTTTCTACGCGGTGGGTCGGTGGCTTTTATGAGGAAATAATTGAAGAGTAATTAATAAAAAAGACTGTCTATTGTCATAGTAATTCAATCCTCTTCGAAAAGAAAAAGACAAGACTAGCAACTAGGGGTATCATATCGTATCACATCGCCTCCATCCTTGCTTCACAGGATACATGAGAGGAAAAATCACAAAACAAGGCTCAAAACTCCAGGCTATGCTCAATAGGTTTCATCGTAACGATCCACATGACAATGAAAAAAGTAATAAAAGTAATAAAAGTAATAGAAGGTAAAAAAGAGAAGAGGAGAATTAGTCTTCGTCGTCGTCCTCTGCGTCTGCGTCCTCATCTTCATCGGCTTCCGGAGCAGGGGTGAAGGTTTCTTCCAGTTTGAGCCCCTTTCCAGAACGGTGGTATGTAAAGTCGCCGCCAAATAAGGAGGCACTGCCACCAAAAGATAGAGGCTCAGGCTCATCGTAGAGGCCAACCGCCACTAGATCATCGCCCTCAGTGTTGTCGCGAGAGATGATAGGTTGCTGCTCGCCGCTGTGACGATTATAGTAGTCTTGGGGATTCAGATCTGGAGTCGGAGGTGCAGTCAGATCGTCAGCAGATGCCACGCTCTCATGGCCAAAATCGACAACTGGGTCTGACGAAACGAGGCCATTGGAGTAGTGCGGCATCCAGGGATACGCCGATAATGGTGTCCCTTCGATGCTGTAAGTTGACCATTCTGAAGATTCAACAGGCGTGTATGTCTGGGACCCAGGAGGCAAGTAGTTGTAGGATTCAAAGTAATCGTTGGTTGACAACAGATCCCCGCTGATAGGGCATGTGATGGGTGTAGAGAGGCCGTACATCGAGGTCATGGCAGACGGTTGTTGTTCAACATCAGGGACAGGGACATCGCGAAGCCACGATGGGTGGCAGTTGGGCACGTAGTATGAAGGCTGACTACTACTTTGTCTCAGTGATGGATGCCAGCTGGTAGGCCGCGATTGCCTTTGCTGGATAGAAGCGTTGTTTTTGCTGGTGTGAGTGTTCAGTTGAACCAAAGAGTTCTGAAGCGAGAAGAGGTCGGTGTTGATAGGCTGGGTGCTCAGTCCGTTGTGAGTGGTCATGGTTCGTCGACGTGGGTGAGAGTGAGGACTGTTGCCAGCGCTGCTGGGCTTGGACACCTTTGAAAGGGCCTTGCGGTAGTTTCTCGAGGGAGTATTGTTTGCAAGCGTCAAGGACTGGTAGGCTGGCAGTTGCTGCGTATTCCAATCCATGGGCAGATATGGCTGCCCGTAGTCGCCCATGTTGGTTGTGTTCTGACTGGTGTGACTGTGGTGTGTAGGGTAGTTGGATAGTAGGAGAAGAGTGCTAGCAGTCGAGGTGGGTAGGGAGGCAGGCAGGTGGTTATAAAGCGGCGAGGCGTGGAGGGGTGACAAAGAATGAAGGCAGGGCGTTCCTGACTGAATAATAGGATAGGCAGTAATGACTCGGCCGTGGAAGGATAATGAATGGATGACGAGCGCAAGACCAAGTCATGGTGGGCTGGGGCGTACGAAGAGATTGACGGTACGTATTAAGATTTAATATGAAAATTCAATGTGCAGGCAGACCGAGACAGTGCAGTGCAGTGCTTGCTCACAGACGATGGGAGGAATGGACCTCAGACTTCCACTAGAAGAGACTGTTCCATATCCACTGTGCACACTGGTGTGTAGCCCCCCGCGCTCCTCCCAGATCGGTGGGGCCGTTTGGGAACCATCCATGATGCAGGATCAAACGGAGGACAAGGGCCTGATGCATGCGAGAGCGAGCGAGCGCCGAGCGAGGACTGGAATCAGTGGAATCAGTGGGATGGAGTCAATGGACGGGACGATGGCAGTGCGCGGTGGGTTGGATGATGACGAATGACATGGACATGTCGACACTAGGCAGAGGAACACGAGTCCCGCGGACAATAAAATAAAATAAATTCTAATTGCAAGCCCAAGCCCAAGCCATGACCCTTGTTTCGGGACCGACAGGCTGATGATCCAAGGTTCAAGGTTGCGATGCTCGACACTCAGACGGTCGCTGACTCGGTGGATACGGCTTACCCGGGCGGCGACTTACTTACGGTACGCGCGTTACATACGATACGCTACACCCGTGACTGGCAGTCACTACGGCAAAGCGGAACGGCAACAGCGAGGCCACAGCGCAGCGTAAGTTTGTATTGCGTATGTATTAATCTATTGGCAACTTAGCACGAACTTTGCACCACCGCTAAGTAACTAGCAACTGTTACGACTATTACGAGTCTTACGGTCCTCCTACTTTACTTACGAGTCCTCTGCCTACGAGTATACTGTAGTTGTTGCCTGAAAGAGTAAGGCTGGCCGGCAATTATCTGGGATGCCTACAACCGGGTAAAGGAAACGAACAAAGCGAACTCGCCACCTAAACCTTGACGTTAGATTTAATATTAAAATCTTTTAATTTTTTTTAGTCTAGTCGCGATAAATACCGGCGTCTCCCAGGCAGCTCGCGGTTTGGCCTTCCCCATCCGGCCCATGCGAGTCACCGATGTATTATTAACTTTTTGAGGTTTCAATTTGCAGTCAGTGTGTACGGACTGTCTTACGGAGTCGGCGGCAAAACGCTTCCACTCAACAGGTACAACAACGGTCCAGTGTCCACTCCGGGCTGAATTTTTTTCTGATCACGCCAATCACGCCGCCCCAATAACCTACCCATCAGAGTGGATGACACGTCGAGTGCAGTTAATTATTTACTTAGTTTTTGCTTTGAATTCTGCTGTAAAGAGAGCGTGTGTGTCACACTCTCTCGTGCAGTGTTACACGGAAGGAGTCGGTATAGCACTCCCTGCCTGCCTGGCTGATCGCTCGCATCCATGATCCATCACCCCAACGATCAGCCAGGTTGCAACTGGACTTGGTCTCGCAAGGAAATGTCTCCGTAGTGTCTCCGTACTATTCATGTGCTAGCTCGCCAAAACCTAGAATTAGTGGCAGCGTGGCAGATATACTATGTGGAGACAATACGAATACTGTTTCTGGATTGTGCAAAGTATGATGCGGATGCATTGATCGGCCCCGACTAATGAGACTGCTGAGCGCAGTGATTCACTGATTGCACTGTCGAGGCCCACAGCAGATCTGTGTGTCAGTGTCTACTATTATGTACTGTACTGTGCAGTGCACCTAGTAGTACTTACAGAATGCACCTCCGTAGGCCCGGCCGGATATTAAGTTAAGCACCCCGCTGCCTCTAATAAATAATACCGAGCTAGTTCCAACTTCCAAGTCCCAACAGCCAGCCTCCTCGTTACTTTGTTCCTTGTTAGTTCACCTTGTACTTCACTTAGGTAGAACACTAGCTGAGTAAGACCAACCTCCATCCAGGCCGCTTTTTACTTCCGAGGGTGTGAAGCGCCACCCGGCTTAATTGCTCTAATCTTCTCTCACCGGTTTGGTTTGGTTTGGTTGCGAACAGAAGAAGAAAAACCCACTCAGCTGATGCCCTGATATAGATACATGCGTGCGCCGTCCCGCCTGTCGAAACGTTGTAAGGGGTGGACAAAGAAAAAGAAAAAAAAGCAACTGTAGTATTTATTATTATCATAGGCAGTGCTACGTAGTGAGTTGTAACTTGTAACTGCAAAACACGCCGACCGAATAATTTATTAAATATTTGATTCATGATGCAAATCTCACATCGGACACACTAACTGCATGCAGTATTTGATAAACGACGTTTCTGCCTCTCTTAAAGAAAAGTGCAAAGAGAGAGAGAGGCACTGCCTGAGGCCCTTACTCCGGGATGTGACAGGTGGCCGGCCAACCAGCGGGCGTTTGACTCAGCAGGGCGAGGCAGGAGGTGCCAGCCTTGTTGGAAATCCTGCTATTTAGCACTTAGTCTTACTAGCACATCGATGAGTGTTTGTTGGCTTGCATCAAAGCAAATCATCTCAAGGAATGCGCACTGCGGTCACTCATTCGTTGTTGTTTGTTGTTTGTTTTTTTGAAAAGTCCGGAGTACAAAGCAACAAAGAATCGGAAGGAACGAATGACTCGTCTCAGTGTCTGTCATTGTCTGGACTTTGTTGAACATCGCTTACGATAGTCAGATACGATAGTGCGATGGGCGGTGATCCATAGAAGATGCTAGAGACGTTCCAGAATGAAGGACTCGTCCGCCTCCCGCTTTTGGCAGGCTGGCCCGGTGGAGATATCCATAATCCATTGGCATTGAGACAAGAAATAAGGAGTCAAAGCTGTAGCTAACAGTGGATACGGGAATGCTGACTTCATATGCAATATTTAATAATGAATATATCATTCCTGTATCATTATGCCGATCAGCCTGCGTGCGGTCATGCTTGACTCGGTCGAGAACAAGATGACCTCGCTAGATACTAGGAGACGAAGTAGGAGTACTCCGTTGACTGACATTCACGATAATAAAATCCAAACTATTGCTGTCCTATCTAGATTCGTAGACTACTAGAGCCCCCACCAACAACTGCCTTGAACTTAGTCTTACTAACTTAGTACTTACTTGAAAGTTGACACCCACGCGGCTCGGAAGGGCCCAAATCCTTCTTCGTACAGTCTCATTATCGAGTGTAATATGTATCAAAGGAGCTTGGGCCAAGAATTAACCCCGGCCGTCGGCAGAATGCAATATTTAATAATAATGCATACGGAGTAAACGACGTATCATACGCATTGTGGTTTACGACGCTGCGAGATAAGATGCATGTGCCGGCATCAGTCGCCGACTCGCCGGGAGAAACTGTAGCCACGAAACACTAGAACAGTGACGATACGAGCTACTTACGGAGTACATAGTACATTACTACATACTGTGCTATGGTGTGATGCTGAATCGGCATTGGACGGCAATAGGCAAGCCCGGCGGTTAAACAGTGAGCAATCAAGGCCGTCATCCAGCCTTTTACGTACACTCCGGGGGTCTGATGTAAAACTAAAGTTTAATTTGGATAAAGAGACATGCAACTTGATGCAAGTCAAGCACCTACCTTGCCACCTGCAGAGGCGGGGATGATGGATAACTAGTTACGTAGTATGGCAGGTTGTTTCGGCTGTTCCAGCCTGTAAGCCTTCCCAGCCTTCCATGTCTGTGCCACACTGAGCCATGCGCAGTGCGCCGGCTTGGGCGGGGAATAAATATCCTTATTCTGCCTGTATGTTACAGGTCAGAGTTGGGTAGCAAGGCAAGTATGTACAGTACATGCGCAGCAAGTGGACAAGGTTGAAGCACAGATCCCTAGATCCCTTGAGAGTTGAGACTGAAGTAAACTGCAAGGTTCGTTAATGACCGACAACAGAGACGCTTTATATTATCTCATCTCCACCAGATGCAACACACACAGTCACACACCGATTTGTGTGCTATTATTATGTGCAAGACAGGAATCCTTTGGCTCACTAACCACCTTGCAGCCTGTTTCACAACCCCGAAGGATCCAACAGCTGAGCATTAGTTAGTTATGGAGGCTCTATCCCTGGGTATACCAACCATAAACTTGATAAAGTAGGTCGCTGACTTGTGAGTTGTGACATCGGGCTGCAGCCAGGTCTGTCAAACGCCGTCGGCTGGTAAATATTCTACAAATTGATATATCTTATCAATTCTTAGTCAAAAGCTAAATTTACTTTTTAATTTCTAAATTACGAAACGCTCTGAATATCAGGGCATGCGAATAGTCTCTCTCATGCGGCATGCACGTGATACTAGCCGCCCAAGGGTCCAACAATCATCTCTTTCATACGTTCTCCGTACCAAGATAATTTAATATTAGAAATCCATTCATAATCACAACCTTCCGTCCTAGTCTTATTCCTGCTTACACGAGTAATATTCCGTAACGCAACTGATTCAGGATCGCCAAGCCAGTGAGAGGCCTGGGATTGATGGTTTGACGCAGTTGGTAACTTGCATTCAACTGTTGGTTCAATGTCAAGTAGTGCTTTGACCTGTCGTTGTACCTGTTGGTATGCACAAGTATCGGAACAAACCCTGCATGCTGATTCAAGGACTACTCCGTACTCCGTAGTACTCCGTCGGATATATGTATAATATGTATAAATTACACAGGACCGGGGAGGAGGTAGACTTAGAACGGCTATTATCGGGCTTGGTTGACCAGTTAATGGGCTACGGAATTATAATTTGGAGAAAGTAATTCGATGACTAGTACGGAGTAAGAGTCTAAGACTAACAGCGTAGCACTCTACAATTTATAATTTTTCAGCGTGTTGGACTGACCGCTGGATTGAGTCACCGGCGTGACAATCACATTCAGCTGGCCCCCTGGATACTGTATATAGTTCTTGTAACCATACAGTAATTTATTGTCGAGTCAGCGTGCAGGTTTGGTGACAAGCTAACCCGCTGCAGGAAGCACTAGTGCCGTTCCAGCATAGCCGAGTAACGCAGTACAAATACGCTTGCCTATCGCAACAAAGAAACAATACAGAATGTCGCCTCAATAACTATGTACATACGGCGTAGGATGTATGCAGTAGAATATTAATAGACACGCTGTATAGGCAATGACATCACGGTCCATTTCTATTTTCTACTATTTCTACCATTTCCATCCTACGACACATAAATGATAATAGTTGACACGGTTAATCGTTCTGCCTAGCCACTGCTTTAATCTCATCTACTATTATAGCGTGTGCCTGTGAAGCATGAACCTGGCACGTTAGTTGGCGAGAATTATCTAAATTCTAAAACAATCACGCGGAGAGCACTCCTACTCCGTTGGCACTGATACATAGAGCAAGTACCCGATCGCTGCACAGTAAGTTATCTAAGCTAACTTTACTAAGTTTTGACCCCTGACCGGCGTAACGCCAGCCTGACCACTAACAGTCACTAACTCCAGCAGACGGAGATACCTAAAATAGTCATAGTCCTGGAGAGCAGATTAGATAGTACTACTAGTAGTCTAGTAGTACTCCGTACACACTAATATATAGCAGCAGAATTTAGCCCCCGATCGGTCGGTCGCACAGAGTCAGCCTATATTAGCCATTACAGTAACTTGTTATGGCTGCCACCGTAAGCCCTTGGCCTGCATTTCTGCGTATAATTACCTAGTGGCTGTGTGGCGCGCAAAAGTAAGACACTGAATAATTACCCTTATGGGCTGTCTGTGCATGCCCTTTTACTATTTGGTTAGGGCTTCGGTATAAGCACGTACCAACTCCCGGGCTAGTCAACAGCGATCGACATGTACGGGTGCCTTACTGCATAATCATATGTCTGAGACGGAGCCTACGTACTCTGTACATTCCGAATACGGAGTGGCCTCGACTATACAAGATAGTACATACTGTAGTACACATGCCTATCAAAGTTAACTTTGACGTGATGAATAGTTAGTTCAAGTTAGATCACTGTGGGACTGAGACGTATTATAATTCAGGTCAGCAGATCCTTCATTTTTTTTTTCTGTCTTTCTTCCCAACAAAACGGCGCCGGCGCCTCCATATTTTGAGTGCTCGTAGTAACCTTGCTTAGCTTTTGCATGCTCAGTGCTGATGCTCCATCAGCCCAAGTTTCGGTCGGTCACCTGCATTACCGAAGGGGGGAGAGCAAGAAAGAAAAAGAAAAGAAGAGAAATTAAACATCTATTGATGAGGGGTCGGTGCTTCTGAAGGAGGGGCATTCCTACTGCGCCAGCTCGTGCCGACCTGCATTGCGCCTATTCTACTAATTCTAGTCTGATGGCTGCCTACTCTTTACAATATCATCAATCCACACAACGGCGAATTTGGCCCCTGGCGGTTAGTTCCAAGTCCTCGATTTGAATAGAGGAATCGGACTTGTCGGAGTTGTTCATCGTAAAGTATTGTCTCATTTAGGCATTTATCCTTGTTGATATCCTATTTCCCCTCTCCCGTAGACTCTGCCTGACAATTGTCAACTTTCGGTTCCTCTTCTTTGAGCTTTTCTATGTCTCGAAGTATGACGTCTCTGAGATTGTTGCACTTAGAACGCCAGTCGTCCATCTTAAAGGGGTCAAAGTTAAAATCGACCTCGACAATGAGATTATACAGTGTCTTGCTAACGTTCCAAGCGTGAGATAGATCTTCTTTTGAACCGAGACAGGTGTACCGAAAATGCAGGTTTAATGCCTGGGAGTATAAGCAGCGAAGACGTTGGGGATCATTAGCCGGGATGATTTCATAGGCGTTGTGGAATGCTTGAATAGTAGCATCAATATGCTGTTTTGTTGGTTTTCTTTTGGCATACTCTTCAAGCAAGTTGCCTAACAGCATCAGTCTCTCAAAAGGCGAAGAATGGTGTAGTTGTGAAAATCTATTGACAGTCGCCAGGGCAGTCGGAATGGCCTGGTCTTCATAATCCCTATTCTCACCAGCCGCCTTGGGGAATTCAAAATATCTGAATATATTTGTTAAGCAAAGTATGTGGTCCTCCTTAAGGCAATGCTTCTCATCGGCAGTTGGAGGATCCAATGTAGGATCTAGAGCTGTCTCTATAGCATTCATTGCTTTGATGATATCGTTCCCATCTCTTTCAGAATCAAATCGGAGGTTGAGGGCTTGAGCAAGTGTATCGAAAGCTCGACGAAGTTGATTGGCGTGAGTACGAGTGAACATTTTTATTGCTCTGTCCGCATGCTCAATGGACAGACTGGTCGCCGCAACAGTATCAGAATAATCGTCGTTTCGGGCTTGCAGCAAGTAATTGTAGCTCAAATTCAAAAGTCTCTGGGCCAGCCTTTCATCATCTGGGTCTGATCTTGCGATGACTTCCTTCTCCAAGTCGATGGCATAGGATAAATCCTCGTAAAGTTCAATATCTAAATACCGTCTGACCAAGCTTAGTGATAAGCAGCTCAGAGCCAGGTCGACATCATTCCCACCCATACTGTCGATTAAGGACGTCTCTTTGAAAATTCTCACCTCATTTGCAGAGGGTAATGCAGAGCAGCAGAATACAAACCAAGCTAGGTCAAATGAAATGGACGGATATTGTTTTTTGAGAGCGTCAATCATATCTGGCCACTTTTTATCTTCTTTTTCTCGGACGAAATTCACGTGAATAAACCACTTTGTGAAGCTATAATCGCCAAACGAATAATCGTCTTCCATGCTGTCCAAGACACACCGAAAATGTTCATATTGCATGGACTCCGAGGCATCAAACAATTGTCCTAGAGAGCGCAGTGGCATGTCTAATTCGCGGGGAATTGATATGTATTTCATGCAACTCTTCATCATAACCTTGTGGCAGGCGATTTCAGAAAAGCTGTCGGCCAGCCATTCTGGTTTTTGGTCATCATTTCCACTGGAAAGAAGGTAATCTCGGGCCGTCTGGTGGATAAAGTAGATTTGCTGACCGTATATAACTAGAAAGAATTGAACGCTGCTGAGCATCCATGCTCCAAAGTCCTCAGCTGGAACCGGGTTGTAGAGCCCACGGGCAATGGTATAATCATTATCGCTGAAGTCGTTGTCCTCGTCGATTCCAGCCATTCTGAGAGCAATGCTCATTTCTCTCAATTCTAGTGGAATTTGTGCTGCAAGCATTATCTGAAGCATAGTCTTCACATTGTGTTTGTCTTCCTCTGGGGTGGTCTCCAGAAGCGAAGTATAGGTACCGTACACTGTGGACGGCAATGATTGCAATTTTTGAATCCAATTTTTGGAATTGCGTTCCATCGGAAGCCGATCAAGATATTTGAAGACCAATTCAACAAAAAGATAAGTACGGCTATTCTGTATATATGGCTCAAACTGTTGACGCAGCTTATCCTTGATCTCTTGGTCGCGAATCTTCTTGCGTTCGAAGAAGGCCTCCAATCGATAATTTGCTACCTTGGCAATGTCATCACGAAGTGAGAAGTTGTTCTCTAGAATTAGTATTGACATCGGAGACGGAAGAAAGAATTTAATTCCCGAGGGTTCTCCCTGCGGTGGTCCAGGTGTAAACATGTCGAGAAATGGGTGGATAGGGCGCGCAGTAACAAAAATCTTGACGGCTTGATTTGAAAACCGTTGTAGCTTTTCCAGCAAATCGGCTTGCTGGCTTTGATTTATTTCATCAAGTGCATCAAAAATGACGACAATACTATTGGGTGCGGCGCTCTGCGTTGCTGTTATGAAAATATTCCATAGCATGTCAATATTCAACCGCAAGTCGTTTTTGTCCAGGCGTTTGATTGTATCTTGAACACTGTCAATGAGATTATCTCGATTCTTGAATAAGATGTACAGAATTTTGCAAAGTGCGACGTTCACTTTATTTTGTCCGCCACTTTTATCCTTGAAGAAAAATGAGCAGATAGTTGGTCTCGGGCTTTGGTTCAACCACGCGCCTTCCAATGCTTTGCTAAAAACGCTCTTTCCAGTTCCAGGATTTCCCAGGAGAAGCAGTAAACGTGCTTCGTTAGTCCTCAGCCAGGCTTGAAACTCACGGCTGTTAATAGTTCCTTGGTTGGTTCCTGAGTGAGGATCCGCTAACCCTTTGGTATATTCTTCATACGCGCCGTAATCGAATCCAGATCTTTTTGGATTGAATACCTCTATCAGTGCATTTCTCTCTTCTGCCCGATTCTTTTCCTTAACAGTCTCAAGTAACTGGTCTTGCTTGTCGAGACTTTGAGTTTGGTAATACATAACCACGTCTTTATCGAGCTGTGCCTCGGCAAATTTGATGCCATCAAGCATTCCCTTCCACTTGGCTGATCCTAGAGTAGCCTTAAAACGGGCTGATTTGGAATGACATGAGTCGAATGTCAGTACTTGGTACTCAATAATGAGCCGGTAGAGCTTCACAAGGTCCTTTCGAATAGAAAGCTTGGCCTCTTGGGTTTCTTCCCGGGATTTCAACGGTTTCGATCGAAGATGTTTTATCAGATCTATATTATGGGGCAGTCTCTCTGTGATGTAGGTGATCCCCGATTTATTGTCCTCCGATGCCATTGCAAAGTTGGAAAGCTAATAGTACGCTATCAGTGACACTGATGCCAGTAACCATGGGACATACTACCACTCACAGGCGCTATAACCAGGCAAATCCCCGCCCAGGCTATTGCAGCTGGCTGATAAAAAGTCTAGCAGTGTACCAATAGCTTCTTGGGTGGAATTAAACACAGATACCATCCGCGAGACTGCTTTTGCCCCTTTCGATTCATTCCCATGTTGGGCCGTCAGTTTTGCCATGAGGTTTGTTCGTCTGGTAGAGTTGAGGCTTGCGAGATCGTTAACCAACGAGCCGCTGCCATTGCTGCCACTCCCATCAGCAGCGGCGGCAGGGTACTCGATCCGTATTGCTGTTTCGAACTTGGCCACTTTGCTCCTCAGTTTTTTATCTTCACTCTTTGCAACTTGGTCATATGCTTCTTGCCATATCTCTTGGAGCTCTGGAATAGGCTCCTTGTCAGTTTCCTTGATGGTAGTGGAAGGGAGTGCTTTCTGGAGAAGTAATGCTAAGTGCGAGTCAGTAGTAGCATCGCAATCCGGAGGTACCCCCTCGTTCTTTCCCTTGTGTCGCGAACTCATTACTGCATGCGATACAACGCCAAGTGGATAGAAATGCTGCTCGAAAAATAATATAGTAGGTTATCATATCACTACGCTGTGAAGGGAGAAAGATTATTTATTCAGTTGCAAAAGCCCAATCGTCGATGCGAAGCGCGGCTGTCTATTTATATTCTCAGCCTCGCAGGATCAAATCAATCGATAGGCTGTGCTCTCTCAGGCAGTTTGGGGGACGGCTATAATACGTATAATATAATTACCATAGAAATCAGTTGAATCATAAATATAACATAACATTTGAGCGTTGATCAAGTAATGAAGATGCTCGTCTATAAACAATAGTGATATGATATCGTGTATGTCCCCATCTACTACACCTCGACTTTCCAGACGTCATATTTAAATGAATGTCAAAGTCGAGTATCGTTCGTGGGCATATTGTAAAAATAATTGCAATCTTGCTTCTCTGTCCACACTTGCTCGTCCTGGTGAATGTATTTCGGAAACGGCAAGCTCTAGCAATTTTAGAAGCGATTTTCTTGTGAAGAATTGATACAAAATAGAAATAAAAATAAATGTGGTTGACAAGTTGAGTGACAAGGCAAGTGCTACGAAGCAAAACTCAGCATCATGACTTCGCTTTGGGTGGTGTACCCTGCACTCGACTTGTCGCTGTTGAAGAAGGAAGAAGAGGAAAAGAAAAACGGAGAGAAGAAATTCTGTGCGATAAATGCCCCATGCTGCGCACGTGACCTCAAATCCAGCCAGCCAATCAAACCTCGCTGCTCTCCTATGCCTCAATCTCAGCATGTGACGGATCTTTCCTGGACAACAACAACCAGGCCAAAAGCACAGCGAGAATTCGAGCAGTCTGGCTGCAACTCACAATAATGAGCTCGAAATTTCGCCAATTCCTGCGCAAAGCGAATGTGACACCCCGCTTTGCAATCAACGTCACAGGCGTCGCGACCGCCTTGATCTTGATATCGGAACACTATTACACGTATAAAAGGACCGAGGGACCCTCGATGTATCCAACCCTTCATCCGCGGGGGGAATTCGTCCTTATATCGCGCCACCATAATAACGGAAAGGATATCGGAGTCGGCGATATCATATACTTTGCTCAACCGAACTTTATGGGCGTTGAGGCTTGCAAGCGGGTTATAGGTATGCCCGGTGATTTCGTGTGCAAGGATCCGGGTTACAGTAAAGATATCGGGCAAAGTAATGAAATGATTCAGGTAGAACCCCTCTTTCTTTCTCTTCTTTTCCCCTGCCTGACTCAGATTCTGGTGACTGACTGGGTTCGGTATTCTCGTACAGGTTCCTGAAGGACATGTCTTTGTCACCGGAGACAATCTACCCTGGTCAAGAGATTCGCGAAATTACGGCGTCGTGCCTATGGGATTGGTTAAGGGCAAGATTCTCGCGCGAATATGGCCGCCGACGCGAATGGCATGGATGGAGAACACGCTGCAGCCACAAACTACACAATGAGAAAGTCTGCCACCGAAAAGAAAAAACTGTAACAATACTGATTTACGAGCTGAGCATTGGGAAACCGGCGTTTAAGAGGGACATAGTGGGACAGGAGTATTATAGAAAATGGCAATGTACATATAATCCTACACTTTCTAAAGTACATATCGAAAATAAAAAAAACGAAATAAAGAAACCCCCCGGATCATTGGAATAGACAAATAATAAGTCTTTATCGGAATGAGGATGGGTTTCTCCGCTTGTATGGCAAAGGCTCGACCCTCTTTCTGCGTAACTCAACACCTGCATTTGCCAGGCCCAATTCTTTCATGACTTCGTCGGTATTCTCATCCCACTGAGTACGGAACAGGGTGGCTCCAACGGGTTTCAGTTGGTGTCTGGACTGGAGACCCCGTAAACGGAAACCATGCCTCTCAATCCCCTTCTCTTTTATGGCAGCAGCATCTAACGGCTGATTGTTTTTCTGTTCCATGACAAAGAAGGAAAGTCGGTGATATGGACTGCCCTTCTGGGCTGCTGGGGCAAGCCAGGGAAGCAGAAGTTCCGCTGTCTCTGGCAACTTGGCCAGGTCAATATGTGTATCAGTAGGAGAAATCGGGACGTTGACGGCGAGGTAATGACACTGGTAATCAAACCCGTTTGTTTCGACGTTGGGAATATCGGGGTTAACAACGGCGATGGTGACGAGTTTCTGGCCAGCCTCAAACGATTGGACATTTAATTTTGGTGTATTCAAGCTCAACTTGGAGTCAACGAAGGAGCCAGGCGAAATAGCTGTGCCGTCAAAGTATAGTTTGACGTCGACAACTGGGTCGCAAGAGGGAAGAACGTCAGGAACGACATTCATTTGTGTGATTCTTTGAACGATTATCAACCGTCGATATTCCCTCCACTTCTGTTCTGCCAAATGTCGGTAAATCGGTAGGTTCATGTCACCTATTAGAGAAGCAACGATTAGTTCAGGCCAACATGATTGAAGGGAAGAGAGATCATACCTTGACCGTCTTCAAATTTCTTCTTGACCACAGGGTCATTGATATCCGCCCAGACCTTCAAATTTTCCAAGTGTTTCTCCATAGCCCCGAGTTTGGACCTCTTGACATTCGCACCTCCTGCTTCCTCATCGGAGAGAGCCCGGAGTCGGTCAACTCGTGCTTGTTCTTTGGTAATAGCACTCAATTTCTCCTCTCGATCCGTCTGGAGGACTTTGCGTGCCTCCTGAAAACATTGGTATGGTAGCAGTTCGAATGGGATGTTGTCGGAGCGCTGAAGGGCAGCACGACGTCTTCGAGAGCCGATTGGGGACACGCCAGATTTCATAAGCTTCTTTTCCAACCGAGGAGTCGTGACTAATGCAGGGTCGGGGGCCTTGTAGAATGGCACTGGTTTGCTCTCGACCTGAGCTTCATCATGCGACGCGGCTGTTGTCTGGAATAACCGTTTCGGTTGCAACGAAGCAATTGCAATTTTATTTGCAGATGGACGATTCAAATATCTCAGTAGCGGCTTGGAAGCCACTTCGTAGTGAGCCATGGCAGGTCTCGTATATAGCTGGGTGGTTGTTTACGGAGGTTGACTGCTGGAAGTTGCGAAGTGGACGTTTTTTTCATTTTCGGTACTAGCGCCCTTTTCGCCAACTCCGCGTTCCGACTCCCTGCCGAAAATATTGCTTTGCTTAACCACCACTCTTTAATCCACCAGCGACCACCATTGACGATATACCATTGAATATTGTCGCTTGAGATTCGCCATAATGCCTAGCAGTGAAGCGCTGCGTGCACTCAAATGGCTCACTCGCAGCACAAATGCTGTTGTTAAGCAGCCAGAGACCGTGATGGTAAGAATCTCAACTCATCCGATGACATTCTATAATCGCCAACAAAATCACTAACAATCAATGAAGCGAGCATGTGCAGGCTCTTCGTCACGGCTCATGGCCACTCTTTCAGCATCGCCAGCTGAGACTTCTCCCCAGACAGACAGCGCTGCTGATGCCTCGACAACGGCTTGGCGTCCTCCATCTCCTGCTCTAGTCACTATTTATTCCTTCCCTTCGCTGACACCTCTCCGCTTCGAAAAATATTCTCCAGACCATCTTCTCCTGCCTCTCAGAAAGGATCTTCTCCACCGCGCCGTTGTCTACGAGGGCGACAAAACTCGACAGGGTACTGCTAGCACAAAATGGCGTGACGATGTACATGGAAGTGGACGAAAACTTGCTCCACAAAAGGGTACTGGCAACGCGCGAGTTGGCGACAGAAAATCTCCAATTCGAAAAGGTGGTGGTGTTGCACATGGTCCCCATCCACGAGACTTTTCCACCGATCTACCGAGAAAGGTCTACGATAAAGCTTGGAGGACGGCCCTGAGTTACCGCTACACCCGCGGTCAACTAATGGTTGTCGATAATATTCAAATGCCAGAGAACTCGTCGCCATGGTTCTGGAAAAATTTCTTCCGTACCAATCCCTGGGGGAAGGGGAAAGGAGGATGCACTTTTGTTACGGACCTGGTAGACGATGACTTATTTAGCGCTATTTACGAGCTACCGGAACATGCCAGAATCCTTGATCGGTCAGACGTGGATGTGAAGGATCTCTTGAAGTCAGGACAGCTTGTTATCGAAAAGCGAGCTCTGGACAAGATATTGCGACATCACTCTGCAGACATTGCCAAAGCACCGCCAAAGGCAATCTACCCGAACGGGATGTATCTTTCTTGATATGGATGAAGCGGTGGCTATGTATAATATGCTTTCAAAGGGATTGGGTATCTTCTTTTCTTGTGTTTTAAAATTGGTTGTTCAAGTTGTAGTATAGATACAGTGACCATGCGATTTCCCTTTCTTCTATGGCTGGAATCTAGCTGAAAGCGCCATTTCCCCCTTCTAATTAAGGAACTAATTAAGGAACTGAAAATAAAAATATAACAACCTATAAATTATTGCTTGTTTTACCTCGTCTATTGCTGCTGTCCAGGCCGCACCCGAGGCCAACCGCCGAGGTCTGGACGGAGAGCGGAGAAACCTAAAAAAAGTGCCTAGCCGAAAGCCATCGACAACTTCATTCAAACTCCAACACAACAAGTCAAGAGCAGCTCTCCCTACCATCATCCGGCGCGAAAGACGTGCCTTGCTGCCATTGATGTTGTTGCGACCTACTTTCTCCCGAGCCTCAACACCGCTGAGCCGGCTCTCGCGGTCTACTTTTGTTGCAGCAGCAATGCCTCTACGCGCCAAAGTGACAAACCCAGCCTTCGCTGCAAAGGTACACTTTTTTCTGTCTTGCTGTGTTTTAAGCCATCTGATTGATCTTTTCTGTATTTTTAGATGCCTTACAGCTCTGAAACCCCGCCCGTCGAATCTGATGACGTCCAATTTTACTCTACCTACGGACTGCGATTGATCGAGCTCAACCGGCCCAAGAAGCTGAACTCTCTCAATGGATCTATGTGCGGACAGATTGTCCCACGACTTCTGGTACGAAGAAGATATACATGCATACTTTTCCGACAGTACGAACATTTACTAACAATGAGATTTTTGCGCTTCGAATAGGAATGGGAAAAATCACAACTCGCCAACATAATCATGATTTCGGGCCGCGGAGAAAAAGCCTTCTGTGCAGGCGGGGACGTTGCAGCTCTCGCACTGGCTAATGGAGAAGGTCCTGAAGGTGTGAAGAGATCGCAAGACTTCTTCGGCCTCGAATACCAACTCGATCACTTAATTGCTACCTACAGCAAACCCCTTGTGACAGTGATGGATGGAATTACAATGGGAGGCGGAGTTGGATTGAGTGTGCATGCTCCATTCCGCATCGCTACCGAACGTACCTTATTCGCCATGCCCGAAACCACCATCGGATTCTTCCCAGACGTCGGCGGCTCGTTCTTCCTCTCGCGTCTCGACGGGGAAGTTGGCACGTACCTGGGACTTACTTCGGAGCGTTTGAATGGCGTTCAGGCTTTCTATACTGGTATTGCAACTCACTACGTGGACTCGAGCGTTCTGAGCAACTTGACGAACCGTCTCGCCGAGCTGGTCTTCAAGGACTACGCAACCCTTGGCCAGCGTTGCGACCTTGTCAACAAGACCATTTCCGAGTTTTCTACCGGCCTGCCTTCCGTCGACCAAGAGCCTATCCTTCTGCGATACAAGCTCCGCCAGGCTATCGACAGATGCTTCCGCTACAACACGATGGAGGAGATCATCCAGGCCCTCGAAAGGGAAGAAGACCAGAAGGAATGGGCCCAAAAGACACTTGAGACACTATCAATCCGCTCGCCGACTTCCCTCAAAGTTTCCCTCCGCGCACTCCGTCTAGGCAAGAAGTGGGGTATTAAAGAGGCTTTCCAGCGCGAACATCTCATTGCCAGTGCATTTATGAACCATCCCGATTTTATCGAGGGAGTTTCGGCTCGTTTGATCTCGAAGCCTGCAAGAACTCCCGCCTGGACTCCAAGCCGTCTGGAAGATGTAACGGCTAAAGATGTGGATGCCTTCTTTGCCGTCCCTGCTAGTCAGGAGCTTATCCCTACTAAGCCAGAGCTTCTTCCTACATTCCACGATATCAACTACAAGGAGTACCCCCATGCCAAGTACGCGTTGCCCACGGAAGAAGATATTGCCAAGTTCGTGCGTACAAGCACCAAGGATGGAGCGGAGACTGTTAAGGAGTTTGTCCAGAACTGGGGACAAAAGGAAGGCGTAAAGGCCAAGGTGACTGATGTTCTCGGTCGACGAACCAAGAAGACCGATAAGGGGCTAGAGTGGATTGCGGAAGAGAAGTAAAAAAAAAAACATCTTGCCCTTTTTGTGTGAATACATCTTTGGATATTATTTTAATAGGTACCTTTGCAGCCGTAGTCCGGCTGGCGTTTAGAGGCTAACAATCGCATCATATTGTATTTTTATATTTTAAGACTTTCGAGACAACCAAGATCTTGTAAGTATGTACAAAGATGGGGCAAAAATGCTTGAGAGATGAGTGGATTCTTCTGCATCAAGGATCCCAGGGACCTTGCGCCCGTTGTCCGGTCAGCAGAGTAGGCTCTTCATCTTCTCCATTTACAAGTAGTATGTCCTCATGACGCACTCCAAACTCGTCCACGAGATATATACCGGGCTCGGATGTAAATGTCATGCCCGGCAGGAGGATATCTTTGTGGTTACCTTTATTCATATATGGGCTTTCGTGTGCTACTCCTAGTCAGCTTGTCTTCTCACGCAATATTTTACAGATCTTGGTCCCCAACCTTTGATACCGATGCCATGCCCAACGCGATGGGTGAATGCATCCCCGTATCCAGCTGATGATATTACATCTCGTGCGGCGATATCGACGCTTGCTGCTGTTGCGTTTGCATGTAACTGTTCAAGTGACTGAGACTGTGCTTCGAAAACAATATCCCAGACCTTGAAGTAAAGCCACATTAGCGGGCTTTAGAGGCTTTATCGCAGATATACAACTTTACCTCAAGCTTCTTTTTCAGATTTGTCGGGATATTCTCACTAGGTTGGGGTTTCTCCAGAAATGGAGGGAAGAACGTGCGACAAATATCCGACGAGTAGCCATAGAGATGGGCTCTAGGATTTATCTTTCAGCTATATGATTTTAACGGTCAACAAGGAATCAGAGATATACCCAACATCTATAAGGACGAATGTCTCGGCGTCGAGAGTTTTAGATCCGTTCGTACCGCCATGAGGATTTGAAGCATTTTCATCTATGAAGGTCATTGGCAGTTAGGGCTATATCACAAGAGAATTGACCACAAAGTATGTTGGAACCGCGGGCGAATACGTACCAAACAGTACAATATCAAAAAACGGTTCAAGACCCGCTGCACGAAGTGTATTGTCGAGAACTGTTTCGACCTCCTTCTCGGTGAGCCCTGGATATAGACCTGCCAAACGCGTCAGCAGAGTTTGGAAATGGTTGGCCAAAGTGAAGCAAAAAAGTTAGACTTGCATTTCCTCATCTGTCGCACAGCTTCCACGGTTCCTGTATTCACGGCACGAAGTATATCAATTTCTTCTTCCGACTTGACTTGTCTGACAGCCTCAACATTCTTCTGTAAACCGACTATTTCAAACCCGTTCTCGCTGAGACCCCGTTGGATGTAGTCACGCATTTCCTCGTCCACCATAAGGCGTGGTGGACGCCTTCTATCTGTTGCTTTTTGTACAAAAATATCAGATTCCAGCAATGTCTTGTAGGGATTCCAATGCTCTTCCCAAGGAATTATATCAATAGGCTCTGAGAAAGGCATTGCAAGTAGACGTGCTCTCTCCGCTTCGAAAGAGGGAGATAGAAAGCTTGTTTTTGCGGTGACAGCTCCCGTTTCTTGGTCATGGTGAGGTTGCACGACCATCAAGAAAGGTCGCTCTTCAGGCTACTCACATAGTAAGCATCGTAGAAAGTAATCAACGTATAGCACGTAAAGTGGAATAAGCGACATACCTCCCAGGGCTCCCAATCTTGCTGACTTATATTGGCGTAATATTGGAAGGTATACCCTGGCTCAAGCACAAAAGCATCGGCTCCGTCTGCAATGAGTGCCTGAGCCAACCGGTTCCTGCGAGCCTCAAAGTGCTTGACGGTTGGTGGGTTGACACCTTTGCGGAAGTATAACCCGGTGTCTAGAATGTTTCGCGTTGAGCATTCCTGGAAGCTCTGTATGTTTGGTGATGTCAAACCAAGAATGGCGCTTGGGAATAGAGAGTTCTGGTCATATTAGTCCTTCTGTGGCAGTAGAAAAATATTAAGTTCTTGGGTCTACCTGTTTCGCGAAAACCGTCACGCACCATATTATAGCTGAGAAGGAGACAAACGCCTTAGCCCAAGTCCACCGGCGATGAGTCTTCAGCTGATATTTTGCCTGAACTAGAGGCAAATCTGAACGATTTGAAGAATAGCCCTTGAGTATATGAGTCATATTTGAAGTATGCAGAGGTATACACGCGCAAAGAAGTTGGTAGGAAGATGAGGGGAAGAGACACGGCACGGAAGGAATCGTGGAGATCACTCCAGCCTGCCTATCAGTATCGCCAGCTACAACAGTCTAAGCAATATAGTACCTTTGAATTAATTTTCTGGAATAATAGCAGTGGGACTATCTTGGATATACCAATTTATATTTTCAATTTTGTATGCTTATATACTTAATTTTTAACTACAAATGTACAGACATGCCTACGGCAAACTACTTTTTCTCAAAGACGCTCGATAAGCATCATTAAAACTGCTTCACAGTTCTTGTGAAGCGTGGAGGCTGTCGCGTGAACTTTTCTGGTTCGTCTCGAGCCCCCTTCTTCCAATAATCGTACTCCATCCAGGCATTCTCTGGCATCTGCGCTTCGGTTGCTTCAAGGAAATCACCGAGATCTGGGTTGAGAGGGATAACACCTGTTTCCAACACGTACTGATCCCACAGTTTCAAGAGCTGTTTTAGACGTTCTGGCTCGTTTTCTGCTAGATCGTCGACTTCACCCGGATCACTGCTGAGGTTGTACAATTGCCATCGTTCGGGGCCTTTAGGCTTTGGAATATACACGATCTTCCAATCTCCGTAACGAAGGGCAGCACGGCCGCATGTCTCCCATCCTTGCACAAAGTCCTTTTCGTGAATTCGAGAATCCTTCCCAGTAGCCCAAGGATAGATACTCTTTCCACGCATGGAAACCACTTCCCGGCCCTGATAAGTCGGAGCTGGGTGACTGACACCGGCCATTTCTAAGATAGTCGGCGCGAGATCCATCACGGTGGCGAATTGATCTGTAATGCCCTTTGCAGAGTCTGCTACATCAGCTCCTGTGGGGAACTTTGCCAAAAAGGGAACTCGTACGCCGCCTTCTGTGGTGTAGGCTTTGTATAGTCGAGATGGTGCAGTTGCGGCCTGGGCCCAGCGTGGACCGTACCAGACGAAAGAATTATAATTGCCAATGTTGTCAATACTGTTATCATAGTACTTTTGCAAATGGGGAAGAACTCCGCTTTTGACAAGTGGGTATGCCTCATAGGCAGCTCCTTCGGCACCATTGTCTGACATGAAGCAGACAAAGGTATTGTCTAGTTCCCCGATGCTCTCAAGATAGTTCACAACCTTGCCTACGTTGGCATCTATGCACTCGACCATGCCAGCAAATACTTCCATCGCGGTACACGACTTCTTCTTCTCGTCCTCGGTGTAGTCTTCCCATTCTTTGACTTCTTCAGCCACGACAGGGTGGGGCTTGACATCTTCTTTAATCATACCGAGGTCTTTCAACCTTTGAAGACGCTTCAATCGAAGGGCATCGGGGCCCTCATCGTACACGCCGCGGTAATGTTCAATGTACTCCCTGGGTGCTTGCAGAGGCCAGTGGGGAGCGGTAAATGGCAGGTAAGCGAAGAACGGACGTTCCTTATCCTTCTCCGAGTTATGCCAGTCGTTCAGATACGAGACCATCTTGTCACCATAGCCATCGGACGAATACCAGCCTTCAGGGAGCTTCTTCACATAATGGTCGTCTTCCATATGCAGAGCAATGTAACTGGCCTCAATGAATGTTGGAGTTTCATCTTGGTCCTGCAGTTGTGGTTCGAAGCCATAGTGGTTTGAGCAGGCAGGAAGATGGGCAAATGACCTTTCGAAGCCTCGCTTGATGGGGGCACGCTCAGGAGTCAATCCCAGATGCCATTTGCCGGAGAGAAGTGTATGGTAGCCAGCGTCTCGCAGAAGTTCGGGAAGAGCCACAACTCGTTCGTTGAGATAACCTTCGTATCCAGGCATGCCGCGTTGAGGTGCTGTGCTCATCTGAGATCCTTTGGGACCGTTTTGACCGCTGATGTTAGTCCACTCGACCAAGTTGCCCAGGCCAGCAATGTGATGGTCCGTTCCCGTCATGATCATGGCACGAGTAGGTCTGCATCCGTTAGTTATTGTCCACCAAGTAAGTCTCAATGGGAAGTGAATACATACGAACAGGCAGCAGCAGCATGGAAATCGGTGAACCGGACTCCTCCATTGTGGGCGATTTTGTCGATATTGGGAGTCCTGATCTCACTACCAAAGCATCCCACATCGGAAAAGCCCAGGTCATCAGCGACCATCACCAGGAAATTTGGTCGCTTTGGTGCTGCCATGGTTAAAACGGTTGATGGGAGAAGCTTCTTCGAAAAGGACGTGATAACGCAAACCAACACCAGACGATTCGGTGGTTGAAGAAAGAGAAAATAAAATTGAGGGGGAGAAAATGGAAGGATTCAATACCCGAAGAGATAAGAGAGAAGAAAAGGTACCCCTCATTGTGGTAGTTTTCAGATTGCGACGACGTCCCAGGACATTTTACCGCATTGGTTTAGGGCTGATTGTTGGCCCACCACTTGTCGTTGGTCAGGACAATTTGGATCACCCCAGGCACAGCTTCCCCGCACAGTATCCACGTCGTATCGTCGGAAAAGACGGCATTGTGTATGCTGGCGGGTTGTGCCAGCCGGACAGCAGCGAGACTCGCGAGATGTTGTGGTTTTGAAGCTCGCGACTGTTTCCCGATGAGCAAAACTGACGTGCGATTGATGGCCTTAGACTTTTAAGGCTCGCATGCTCCCCAGATGGGAAGTCACGGGATGCGGCCTCTGATTGGCTGGTGTCTGTCGCAACATTGCTGGCCGCGATTGCGCCATTCCCGGCCGGATCTCGCTGGGGCCCACCAATAATATCCGATGCAGACGTCACCATACACGGTCAGAGGTATCAGGTATCAGGTATCAGGTACCTGGCCAATGCTTCAGAATCAGATAGATCACTGCCGGCAGTGAGAAGAAGGGGAGAAGGTGTTTTACATTTTTATCTGTCAGTTGATGTGACGCTATGAGAGGGTGGCACGCCGTCTATCAATAAACGACCTCCCTAAACTATGGCCCCCAGCATAGACGTCTACGGGGAGGATGATGACCGACCATCCAATACTGCGGGGGACGTCACCACCGTCCCATTACTCAGACACAGTCATGAGTACGAAGAGCTGCAGGGAGTGCCGAAGAAGGTCCCAAAACCACCGCTTCGGGCGCGATTACGCCTATACTGGCTTGCGGCGGTTCTGTGTTGCGGTGCACTGCTTTTCGGGTATGACTCTGGGCTAATCGGTATGTATTTTCCCCCTTCAAAGCCTCTGAGCTCGATAAATAGTTTTATGCACTATTCAGAAGGAAGGCTAAATGTGGTACAGGCGGCGTATTGACATTTGAATCATTCCATTCCGACTTTCGTTTTGGTAAATACGGACCCTCGAGTGAGACCACTGTCAGCGCAATAGCTGTTGGAACTCAGCAGATTGGAGCACTAATAGGATGTTTCGCCATCTGGCCCATCAACAACTTCTACGGCAGACGGATGGCGATTGGAGTTTGTTCACTAGTGTTTTGCATCGGTGTCCTATTAGAGCTTCCCAATTGGCATTCCTTGGGACTTTTTTATGTCGGCAGAGTAATTGCCGGGCTAGGCGTGGGCGGTTCGTCAAGTGTTATTCCGATATATCTCTCAGAGATGGCCCCGAAAGAAATCCGTGGACAGCTGGGAAGCTGTTTCCAGTTCATGTTTACGATTGGCATTTTTACTTCATATTGGGTTGATTATGCAGTTGGTTTCATGGCCCCGAGCCCAGCCCAATGGCAAATCCCTATTGCCCTTCAGCTCGTTCCCGGTGCGCTAATGGGCGTTGGTGTCCTGACTTTACACGAAAGTGTTCGATGGCTCGTGGCCAACGGAGAATCGCAAAAGGCATCTCGCAGTCTTGAATGGATCCGAGCAGTCAGTGATGATGACACCGACGAGGATGACGTGGACGATGAGGCCAAAACAGTCGTAGCGGCTGAAATGGCCGAAATCCGAGAAGGCATCGAAGAAGAACAACGCGCCAAAGCCGGATTCTCAATTTTCGAACTCCTCGAATGGCCGAACGCGCATCGCGTGCTTCTTGCTGTGGGGATTTTCCTTGCACAGCAGTCCACGGGAGCCACTGCATTGGCATATTTCGGACCGCAGTTTTTCTCTCTAATAGTCGGACCGGGAGACAAGACGCTGCTTTTGACGGGCATATTCGGCTTTGTCAAGGTTGTCTCATGCGGCATGTTCATCGTATTCTTATCTGATCGTTTTGGTCGCAAGAAAGTCCTTTTTGTCGGCGCGGCGCTCATGTCTGTTGGCATGTTTTTTACAGCCGCACTGGTGCGGTCAATCAACCTTGGTGATGACGATATTAATACTACTTCTGCACCGGGGATCACTCCAACAACAATTCTCACAATCGCTTTGATTTACCTCACCATAATCATCTTCAACCTAAGTTGGGGCCCCTTACCATGGCCCTACACTAAATAATCATTACCCTGCTGATCAGTTCCGCGTAGCAGTACGTATTATGTGTGTATACTACAGTACCTGCATGGCCGTGTCCACGAGGAAGGAGCGACGGGAAGCTCTTTCCTTGGGGGGAGGGGGAGGCTCTTTCCGTATGGAGGTACTCACACTTTCAATCGTCTCCCCAGACACAATCAGTGGTGAGCAAACATATTCCGAACAGCTCTCCAAAGTCCTTTTCAAACGTCTTTCATTAAGGCCAAAGGCACAATGGCTTCCCTCATTGCATCAAAGAAGCGCCTCCTTGAGGAGGATAACCACTCTGGACGGCGTATCTTGCGTCCCCGTGTTCCCTCGAGTTCCCGAAAGATCTCCGCGCAAGAATCGGTCGAGGGCAAACTGTATGAAAGTCCTTTACCGGATATTTCAGATGCAGAGTCCTACATGCTGGATCAGTCTGGCGACGAATCGTTCAGCGAACTTGACGACAGATCGTTCTTCAAACCCGCCTTTGACGATAAGGATGCAGCTGCTTTTGCTGATGGTGATGATGCCGGCCGTGATAATATCTCAGGCAATGACACACCCAGCAAGAAGAGTGGGCTACGCGGAAAACATATACCGGACGAGCCGCAGTTTAATGACCCTAGTTTCCAACCAGCAGTATTCTGCGCTCCGAACCACCAACGCCCCTTTGCCCTGTTGCTCCGTGCCATTATTATGCTCCTAGTTGAATGGGCACAACAGGATATCCCCACTGACGTAAATCTACAGGCAATGACTCCTGGATTCTGGCATGCATTTCGAAATCTTGATGTTGACAAATGGTTACACATCTTTCTCAAAGCAGTACCAGAGCAGGTCCAATCCCTCTTTGAAAGGGACAACTGGTCGTATACTGATCTTTTGTTATTGCCTTCTTTATATGTGGCTGGCAAAAAGCAAGGTGTATACGGCGTATTTATCAAGTCGGAGTACCGTGAGAAAGAAAGAGATATGGCGTATATTGGTAGTACTAAAGTCAACTTTTGGTACCGCTTGCAACAACATTTCAGCCGTCGCTACGCCCATATATCGTTGGGTAAAGGCATGAATGGCCTATCAACCTACCATCGATATTTCTTCCGTGAAGTGCAGTCTAATTTTAGGCTCTTAGCCGCGTTCGATGATTATGTAGAGGCTAGCTATGTATACATGCTTGAAGGCATTTTCATGGTTCTCTTCCACTGTGTGTTTCCTTGGCATGGGACACACGGCACAGATGCATCATTCAATCTCTTCGATCATGTTTGCGATTCGCTCAAGATTCAACGTCGAGTTTTTAGCTTGAATTCGGAATGGAGCATAAGTCAACATTTTCCACACCCTGCCTATTCTCAGACCTCATTATGTCAAAATCCTGACTGTCCTCATATGACATACCCTACTGGGAAAGAACCGCAAGGACAAAAATATCGCAGGTTGTTTGATCAGACCGACCCTTCAAAAGGATTTCTTTGCAACAGGTGTTACAACTACAGGCGTCTCAAGATGGGAAAACTCCCCAACAAAGATTACATATCCAAATGGGATAATTCAAAGGAAACTCTTGCCGCCGCGAAGAAACTTGATGATCCGATTTGTAGCAGCTGTGGCTTGCCTAAATCTCGAATTGCCGGCGAAATGACTACGAGTGTCTACTTTCCAGGCCAGCTATTTTGCTCCACCTGTGCTACTGCCATTCAGAGAAATGGCGGCAGAGAGAGAACTCAAGCAGAGGTCAAAAAATATGTGAGGTACGTCACTGACAAGGAAGCCGGTGAAATTCGCCCATGCGAAAACGAAGCCTGCAAGAAAACCCAAAAGAACTTCGCGCCGCGTTCATCTTCGAGACCACTTTGGCGGCCCGAGGCGAATATGACTCTGTGTTTGACTTGTATCAATATCTGGAAAAGTCGTGGTGGCAAATTCAAAAGTACTTTTGAAGTACTTGCAGACAAAAAAAGGGCCGAAGTACAAGAGAAAATGAAGAATGATAAGCCTATCAAATGCTGCTTTTGCCCTAAGATCGCAAAGGTTCCCACCGTATCACGATTCGGAGTGGGCCCATTTTGCGGTAATCACCACAAGTGCAAACAGCTTGCAAGAGAAGAAAACGATCGATTGAAAGCATCGGTGGCATAATCGATTTGCTTGACGATCGCGGACTACTTTTTAACAGCCAGCCGTTGTCACCTGACACTTGTTCAGCCCAATGTCGAGCATTATTATCATCCTGGCTGCGTTCTCTAGATTATATACCCTTTCAAGCATGTGTTGACTTTACTGTCAAGTCTGTTCAACCTACTGGATGCTTATCTATTCTTGCCCTTTACTGTCTTCAGATTGTATCTAGATAATGATTAGTTAATATAAAGCTATTCCGAGTAATGGCATTTAAGAGTGAGTGTTTTTAAAAAGTGAAAGCGTGTAGGGTACATGAGTTAAGACACCTCGAATAAAGATTATTTAAGATAGACGGCAGTGCTTGAGGGCAAGCGCCTAACAAAAAGGAGCTAAAGAGATTTACAGGGGAAATCTACTAATCCCTACTTTTGGATACATATCTGGAAGTGACTAATGATAGTTTTATACCTCCCACAGTAAATCAAATGTAACAGCACGCTCCTGGGTACCGGGCTGAGAACCGATGGAGGCCTAAGGCAGCGGTCATGTGGTACGAATTGTATATTCCCGACACGAATCCGAGAATTCGGCGTTGCGTGTGGCGTCGGGGCACAGTGGCTATTCAACCTAATCTGGAGCTCGGCAACGCCTTATTTGCTCTCTAGAATTGGCGGATGGGGCACTTTTGCCCTGTTTGGTGCTATGTGTCTAGGAGTATGCGTCTTTGTGGTTACGGCTTTGAAGGAGACGGTTAATAAGACACTTGAGGAGATCAACTCTATGTTTTAGAACCATTATTATCATGGACCGAAGGACTATGTCTATATATACGTATAGAAGAAACATACGAATTGTGGAAAAGTATGGAATAAGAATAGGAATGTATTATTTTTAGGTCACATGGATCGTGTATCATGCCTGTGACATCCGTCCATTTCTCTCCCCTCCAATAGTGGCCTAAGACCACTTTCATAATCATACCTAGGTTCCACACGAGGTTGACTCGGATTCGAGTGTAAGAGAAAAGAAAAGAAAAACTCCGCCTTTGTAACTTCCTGAAATGGCCTCAAATAACCCCTTTCGTGTGCGTCCGCTTTTATCTCATCATTCATGAAGCAACAGCAAATCGCCTTTGAACGCCGTTGATTAATCATAGTCATTATCATCATCACGCAAAAAGAGCAGTGAGATTGAATAGTCGCTGCTCGCAGCAAAGAGCCATTCCATAAATTCCTCAAAAGATCACAACTCCTCCCGGAAGGTTATCAGCGTGTATCGTAAGTAAAAAAAAAAAAGGTAAAAGTGATAGGAAAGGAAATTAATAATGTCGTGTACATTGCCGAAATATTGTTCGGCGAACTGAAGAAGATGAAAGAAAATTTCTAGGCTTAAACGTTGATCAAATCATCGAAATCGTCTTCCCCAGACATAGCAATGGATGCTTCCGAATCCCGTCGAATCTGGTGCTCTAGAGTAGTAGCGTTATCTAGAGGCAAAGTTTCTTCAAATCCGAAAGATACCGATCCTCGCACAGCGGAAGACGTATTGCCGGAGAAATGCCCATTGCCTTCAGAAGGATCATCACGGTCCTTGCTTGCAATCTGCTTGACCATCTGGGCAAGGTGTAGCTTGATCGGTTCATCGCCACATTGTGCATGCCGTAACACTTCGTTCTTCAAGCCCAGGATCTCACCGCGCAGCTGTGAGATCTCACTGTTGAGACGCGCCTTTCTATCCGACTGTTCTTTGAACTGTGACTCGAGCATCATGGTATGTTCCTTTTTCTTCTGTCGGCATTTGCTAGCTGCTAAACGGTTACGCTCGAGGAATTTCTCTCGTTTGACTTGATCAGGACCCTGGTCCTCCGAATCGCCTCCGCTGCTCATTGTGGTTGCTATAGAGTGTTTGTGTTCACGCAACCTGCGCCTTTTGGGGACGTCGGTGTGAAATCCGCCGAAAACATTGTTGTCTATTGAGCTATTCCGAGCTCGGCCCTCGCTGCTCGGTGGGGTTGGAGTATCGTCCCAGGAATTATGGTTTTCAAAGAGTGTCATGATATCGCCTGATAGGGAGGGCCGGTTGTCATCCAGAGGTGGCGTGGGCTGGCCGTTTCTGACTTGTGTGTGTTTGAAATCTCGGTCGAGAGCAGCAGCGGGCACGAATGGCGCGTCTATTTTTGCGTTCCAGTTGGCGAAAGATGGTGATATTGGGCTCATATTCCATACAGGCTCTTCGTCAGCGGTGAGGCCGAAGTCCATAAAATCTCCAGAAAGTGCGTGGCTTCCGTCGAAAGAAGAAGCCGTTGTCACAGCATCTGCGGTGGTAAACGCTGGAGCAGCGTAAGGCGACTGCTCAGCCAACATGGTGTAGGCAGACATTGAGTCTTTTTTAATTCTTTCGTCTGCTGCCTGTTTTGTTGTGGTTACCTGGTTTGTGGTTTTTTCTCGTCCGTTCAGTGTGCGTGATTTTTCGATTTTTTTTTTCTGGATCTCAAAATTGATTTGATGTTCAGGGGAAGTCGTTGACGAGTTGATTTTGGATGGTAATGCTGCCTAGCTTCCCAAGTAGAGTCTCGGTGTAAGGCCCCGCGTTTAACAGGGACAAATAACTCGGAAGCTTGAGAGATGAGTGGAATGAAGAGCCGCGGAACTGAAATCAACAAAGGCACCACTTGTCGGTTCTGTAGATGAGAAAAGAGAAGGTTTAGTCTTCCGGTGCCTGTAACACGAGTACCGTAGTGCTCTTAATTGAGACGCTGCTGCCTCGGCGATTAGTGGTGTTGATTCGCCGCAATTAATGAGAGTCGCACACTCTCGTTCTTTCACACACAGAGAGAGAAAGGGGCGGTTAGGCGCCGGTGGAGGAAATAGGAAGGCGATGGCAATGGCAAAAGGAGGGAGAGCGCCTTCCCAGGGTACCGGCGTACCGGCGGCAGGAGCAGCCTTTGTTGGGGCTTCCAGGCAGGAAGGAGTGGTGTGGTGACCGTGGAAAGCAGGAGCTTCCGGCAAAGTTAGCAAAACAGGGCAGGCGCTGGCCAGACCCGATCTGGACGGGCTTTCTGAGGATTCCGCACGCCACAGAGCTAATCATATAATGCTTGCCGAGGTATGGGCACGAGTATGGGCGAAATTAATTATGATATGTGTGCGCTATGCACTATGTTGTATGTAGTATGTAGTATGTAGTGTGTAGTGTGTTGTATGTTGTACGGGCATACAGAACAAGAAACAAAAACGACACTGAAGCAGCTTTAAAAAGGACTTTTTTCTAGACCATCAGATGATCTGGCTTTGGAAGGCCAGCGGGCCATGGTATCGCTCCAGGGTCTTTTTTCCCACCATTGAGCGTCAAATTCTACTACTATATGCTGATCTGCGAGCGTGGAACGGAAAGTACCAGAAGAAGCGGATGGGGAAACAGGATAGGAGTGAGGGGCCATTTTGCTTGCTTGCTTAAGATGGTAACAGCTTGCGTGGTTGCACAATGTACTGGACAGTGTATTTTGATCATTGGTCTGAGGCAGACGTCGAAGCCTGGAACTTCTGAGCCACACCAGGCCTAGCGCGTCTCCACCAGAGCTGTTCTTGGCGGGCGTCCTGACATCATGCAACGCCCGGCCCGCTTGGTCCAGTGGCCTTGCCTGAATTCTGAGGCTGCCAAGGACGAGAACGGCTGTGTTTTCCACTAATATTGTTCTGTTCACCACACAGTCTTTATCAAGATGAAAGCCGAATTTTGCTACACCAAGTCAATTGCCTCTTCTCGTGCAGGAACGAGCGTACAGAAGGCTTCAATTCAAATCTATGCAGTCGTCATGACCTTTGTCGAAAGGAAACCAGCTGCTTAGTACAGTGCAAACCGGCAACAGTTTAACTAACAGTTAACTTCTAACCCTTAGGGAGTCAGAACCTAGCCCTAAAAAGTTATCACTAGGAAAGGTCCACCAGACTGCTAGTGGGTCCCAGGCTGGCCATGACAGGCCTCGTTCCCTGGAACGCATCCAAGCCAATCATACTCACTTAGTAAGATACTCCGATATATGTACAAGTGGCGAGAGTATATGTTGCTCTATCAAAAGTATATAGAAGGCGGACACATTTTCCGCCTGTTTTGAATGACGCACAATTCATCATCGGGTCTTTTTCCCATGCATCTTTGTGGGCTGGCTATTGTTTTCTTTTTTTTAGTCGGATATTTACCAACTAATAATATAGATCTACTTCGATTGATCGTTGCATATTGGTTAACTGGAAGATCCTGCAGTTCATGTGAAGACGGAACAAGAAATCTCGCCTCCAGCATCATGATCGACATTTGCTGATACTGATAGCAGTGCATTCGACTAATGGGAGTCGATGGAATCGACCGTGTGCATATGTACTCATATATCTGAGACAATGAGCGGGAAGAATATTGTTCAATTGATTGTACGATAACAAGATAATTCACGGTTCATGAACTTGCAAACTTGAAACGGGCACGAAGATCGTTAAATAATAAATATAGTCCTGCCACTTGTAGTATGTAGACGGAAATCTTATACATTTGGTCTTCCTCAACGATGATTGGCTGAGCTTAAGCCGGGAAGCAATATGATTGGTGGAACCCTTTCCGGCGCGATCCTCCACCCAACGCTTTCCGGACGGCGTGTCCGACCAATCAAAACGCTCGCTCTGTGGCTTACTGCTTAGCTTTTTGCTTTCTAACATGATGACAGTGTAGCTAAATGACAGCTAGATGTCTTCAAAATAAACTACAAGAGACTGAAAAAGCATCGTGAATTAGCCAGATCAATGACATCATAAAACACACTACGTTGAATTGAAGAACGTCATTGATAAATTGGAGATGACTAAAGAAAAATTGATCGTCAGTTTGTTTGCGGAGATTATACTGTGATTGGTTCCGTCTTTGCTCCTTGTGTAACAAACGCCACCGTAAAATCTGCAAATGGTAACTCATCTCGATCTATATATTGATTCTTGGCATGAACATACATCCTCAAATATAGTGGGAGTCAACGAGTATCTGGACACTCCCATACATTTACCATGCTGTCTCTTGTTCCGCCATTGTGTATGGGAGGATGCTTAAATAGGTACTTGTTGATTTTATCACTAATAAGGATTTAAGCACCCTCCCATCTATTTCCTATCACTTGTTCTATCGTTGTGTATGGGAGGATGTCTAAATACTTATTGACTTCTATCATTAATGAGTATTTGGACATCCTCCCAACGTTATCCGCGCTGTAACCATTATGTATGGGAGGGTGTCCAAATACTTACTGGCCGTCGGTGGTACCGATGGTAGTTGTGGTAATGAGGGGACCCTTGGAAACTCATTGAGTATTTCTGAATGAATCAATTTGTATTGTATGTCTGCTAATAATATCTAGATACATCCATCCCCTTGCTCACTTGTGGTAATAATAATAGCGGTGTCCGCCATCTGCTAACAAAAAACAAAAACAAAAGCTCAGGCATGCCCCCCATGCCATACCCCACGATAACAGTCTGTTTTCAAAAACGAACAAAAAAGAAAACAAACAAACACTGAAGTATACCCGGTCTTATGATCATAGTGTAATCAACAAATCAAACAGACAAAAAACAAACACGTAAATATACTCCGCATAATCATAGTACACCAACATGTTCCTTGGTCAATATTCAGTTTCTTCGGTATAGAATCCAATGCACTTCACATGTCGAAAGTACGCAACTCATGGCTCACTGTCCGCCAGTAGTCCAGCATCATCCCCATGACAATGTAAGCGTCGCAGCCACGATCTTCTGGCCCGACTTCTTTGGTCTCTTCAGCGAGGAGAGGGGCGAAAACCTCAAGAATTCGGTCACGGCTCAATAAGGTAGCCTGATTGATGCGTGGAACATTTTTGGTCCGGTAAAAATCGAGTAACTGGTGGGTTTCGTACTCAAGCAAAGAGCATAAACCGAAAACAGCACAAATTAAATCAAACTGGCTATTGTTCGTTAGAGCCAGAATCGCCAAAGAGATGGCCCGGGCTCTTGTTGGAGACAAAGTCGGCAAAGCTCCATTGTGGCCAGCCTGAGGTACAGCGGGTTCGTCCGGGAATGGGCAGTATGCAATCTCGACAAGCGTAGGGTAAAGGCGAGGCGCTCCCAGGATGCCCCCTGGAAGGTCCATCAAAACAGTCTTGAATGTCCATGCAACAGGAAGGACGTGAAAGCGTCCACGTAAAAAGTCTTCTTCAAAATGATACATTTCAACCTCCGTAGAAGAGATGTCGGTTCTTCTCGCTGTGAGGCCGGTTATATCACTATCTTTTTCCACCGACAGAATCTGATCGGCGTAGTGATCGTATATACGAGAAGCACAACCGAGGTCGCCAGGTTCGAAAAAGATATTTCGAGATTTCGGGCCTGCCAAACAAAGATTAGATCAGATTATGCATCATGCATGAGGGATTGTATTCATGATTTCGTACCATGAATTTGCAAATAATCAATTATTGAGGCAAGAAAAGCAGGAAGCCTCATCACTGCTGGAGCAAAGTCTCCAGGCAAGGTAAGACTGCCGTAACCCCCGAACCGACCTAGCTTCTCAAGAGTCCTGCCTTTGAGAGAGCCCATTGCGTTGTATTTTTCGGACAAGCCTGTAAGTGTTTTCACACGACGTAGAGTCGGAACGTTTTCATCGGGGGTTGTTAAACGAAGATATGAACGCACGCTCCGCACTTTGCGAAAAATAGCTCCAGTTATTGAGGTTTTGGGGCGAATAAAGCATTGATAGTCTTTGTCAAACTGTTAGCACTCGGAGAATTTTTAGCTAAAGCAATCTGTTGATAATACTTACTTATTGGGTCATGCTCAGGTTTGATGAGCGCGTAGAAGTAAAATTCTTCGGCAAGAATGTTGAAAGCATGGAGAGCTTTCTCTTGACGGGTTTTTAGCTCTGTATCGGAAAAGAGCCGCTGTGGAAGCGAATATTCGGGCAATGACGAGACGGCGGGCGGTACATAACTGGTGCTCTCAAAAACCTGAGTATCGCCGTCGACGTTGTGCAAACTGTTCTTTGAATTATCGTCTGAGCTTGGACGAAATTCACCAGAGTAGGAAATAAGTTCGAATTTCCGAGCATCAAGTGATGCAGGGATTCGGCTTGGGTCATATGATGTAGGCCGAACATGATGAGTTGAAGTGTCAATCTCGATATTCTCGATCGAGAAGTCAACGTGTCTATAGACTGTAGCACTGCTAGTCTTAGATCCTTCGGACAAGATTGTGTTGTCGCTTGCTTTCCTAGGATGCTCATCAGAGAAACTAGGTTTAGCATCTGGATTCGTGGTACCGTCAGAAAGTCCATCATCTGTTCCGCAAACAGCATTGGTAGATGAGATTTCTAGGTTTTTGTTGGAAGTGATTTCAAGGTGTTCCTCGATGCGTTGTTTCTCAGGGACAACGGTGATCAAGGTTTGGTTTGGATTGTTATAGCTGGGACCCCCAAGTTCAACACCTGTTCCGCAAAAAGAATCGGTAGATGAGATTTCTGGGTTGTTGTTGGAAGTGATTTCAAAGTGTTCCTCGATGAGTGTTTTCTCGGGGACAACGGTGATCAAGGTTTCGTTTGTTTTGTTATAGTTGGGACGACGCAAGGCCGTCTTGACAGAGGCGAGGAGTCTGGCACTCTTCCGATGAATAAGATTGCGACGGGACTTAGAAGAACTGGGGAAGATTAACATTAGCTTCGATACTAATTCCAGCGGTTACAAAGAAGAAATAGAAGAAATACCTGGTCTTGACAGTAGACGAGCCTTCTTTGATAGAACTTGACTCCTTTGGAGCGCCCGAGAGACCCTCAGGGGCATGAGCTAAAAGCCAAATGTTAGCGCGCCAGTCGCATTCCTCAAGTCTTAAGAAGACAAGACTTGCGATAGTAAAGCAAAAACAATGAACTACTTACTTTGGAAAGAAATTACAGCCGAGGAGGGATGTTCGTGGACATCCTTCTCGAGGACGGTCGGCTCTGCAAAGCCATCAGCTATCGTAAGGAACATAAGCAGAAATAGGAGATGTAGGAGATAAGAGAGACTCTAGGATACTTGACTTACTTGTGGTAGCGGCTGGCCCGGCGAGAGATTGATCGGCCTCATCAGGAGGGAGGTTATCGTGCTCGCTGAAGGCATGGAAAATGCTCTGGTACAGTTCTTCCTTCACCTGTTGCTGCTCCCACTGCAGCGCCTTGACCGAGACAGGATGGAGGAATTCGTCGAGGCTAACAGAGCTGGAAGGTGTAGATAGAGAGCCAGGAGACGGTTGGGGGACGCCGGCGACCTTGAGGAAGCGCAGGCTGAGACGCATTTTGGCGGCGGTAGAGAGAGATTTGAGGAGAAAATGGATTGGGTTGTGATTGGTTTGTTTGATGAGTTGTTCCTGCCACAAAGACAATGTTCTTTGATGGAAGGAGCGATGGAAACGAGGATGATGGATGGGAGAAGGAAAGAGGGAAAGAGCGAGGGAAGGAAGGCGGCAATGAGGGAAGCAGGGAAAGCAGAAGCACGGAGAAGAGCAGCCTCAGGCCTCCGCCATACGTCACATGTCACAGAAACGATTCTTTCTATTCAACGATCATGCTATATGTTCATCAACAGACTGGACTCATCAAGCCATGCCTCTAGACAAGACCCATAGCACCCGCCTCCATGCATTCGTTCTCCCGGCGCGTGGAGAGCACCATCGCCATCCTCGTCCTGCCGGAGAGTACATCCTCTTTGGGAAAAACGGCTGCCCTGCTGCCTTAAACCACAGCACCGAAAAGAAAAATGAGCAATCAATATATGTGCGCCGGTGTAGATGCACCTTCCCAGCCCTCCCGACTCCTGCCTGCCAAACGCCAATTCACATGTAAAAAAGTAAAAAGAGCACACGGAAAGAGCGACTATGTACACCGCCCGCTACCACTCCTCGCTCTCGCCTTCCAGTAGGATGTATTGTAGAATATCACTTAAAGTTAGCACACCGATCAGCCGGAAGTAGTCGTCCACCACGATCAATCGATGCACCCGGGACTTGCGGATCGTGTCGAAGATGGTGTCCAAGCCGTCATTGATCGAGCAGGTATAAATACCAGGGAAGTCCTTGTGCATTGTCAGCTACCGCTACTGTGCTTTAAGAACGCGAGACAGAAGGAAGATTACCGGCGAGCGCTTCTTTAGCGCCTCTCCAACGCTGAGATTCAGGTCGTCGTACGTTCCCCCTTTGATCAACGTAATCACGTCGACCGCCTCAAAGACGTTGTACACGATGCCTAGAAATATCGGCGTTTGTTTTGTTTCTCTCAAGGTCTGGAATACGTGTGATGCTTACCTTCGGAATTGATAATAGGAACGCTTGATATGCTACGCTCGACTAACTGATGTATGACTTCCATGACAGGTGTATCCATCGACGCAGTCACGATATTGTGATACGTACCAAGACGAATCTCCTTGAGCGGCTTTCGAAGGTTCTGGGTCTCGGCGACATTGACCGCGACGAACTTCAGAATTCGATATTGGGTGACAACGCTGACGACAAGGGAGCGGTCAGTCTGACTGTCATTTGAGACTAGGGGAATACGGCGAGCGCGAGAAGACAGCATGCGCCGACAGGCCTCATAAAGTGGCCGCTCGGGATCAATTGCTATCGTTTCTGGAGGCGCTACGCCCAATGCTTTTTCCACCTCTGAAATTCAGAAAGTATCAGTATCCAGTCCGACCGACCTAGAGCGACGCGCAAAGCTATCCATCCCGTACCTCTTAGACTGGTCAACCGAAACTGGTCGATCTTATCCAGCGCGGCTGGATTCTGGAAATAATATTGAATGACATTAATATAGTCGGAGGTTGTGAGCAACCCAGCAAAGGTAGATGTGGACGAGTCCCACAAAGGAGCCGAAACGATGCCTACATACACCCAACAAGAGTCAATATGGCGTGGAATCCATCTCGGTTTGGACGAAAATGCTTGCCATTTTGTATCAGGATATTCAGACTCTCTTTGACCGAAAGTGACGTGTCAAAGACAATTAAGCGGAAGCTGAGCGGTAGAATATCGTAACTCGCTCGCACCTTCAGGAAATTTCGAATCGCACGCTACCATTTGAAGCGATTAGTACGAGACAGAATGAATATTACTCCGATCCTCAATTAAAGACGGAGAGAGTTGTGGTTTGATTGGAAGCTTGAATATTAGTCGACTACTCTCCCCCCACGACGACCCCGCGAGAGTAATTCAACCAGCTTAGAAGAAGCAAAAAAATGTCGTTATCAACAAGGGATCTTAGCAATTAAGTACTTACCAATCCCATCTGTTCCTCCGCATCGACAGCCCGATCGGGCTGAGAGGGCGCCATTGGATGTGAAAGCCCACGGCGTCGCAAGTACGAGGCCGGCTGCACAAATCCCCTCTCGTGACCACCGCTGACACGGGAACGGCTGGAAGAGCTTCCACCACCACCACTGCTGCTGCTGCTGCTGAGACTCTCTCCGAGACCGATGTTATAGGGAGGATCGTGACTAGTATTGACGTTGTCCAACGCGGAGGCGGCGCTGATCTCCTGCTCGTGGTCCGTGGGGGAACGTGGAATGGAGGTCAGATGGTCTTCGTCCGCCATGGTTCTTCCAAAAGCGAGCCCGCTTTGGGAACAGTAGCCGCATGTGAGGGCGGGGCCCTTTTTAAAGCCTCAGACCAAACCAGACTCTGTCTTTTTTGTTTTGTGATTTATTAAAAAACTGAGTCGCTGGCTGCTTCGATAGCGACCTGCAAGCTGTCTGGCCACAATCACTGGGAATTACTAGCGGATGCCTGCGGCTGGCTGGCTTACAGATAGCACTGACTGATAGTATAGGTAGGTATACTCCAGGGAAGCTGGCAGCTGGCACCCAATCTTCCGCTTTCCGGACTACCTCCTGTCCTCCCTCCTTCCTTCTCTTTTGTTAATTTTCTTCAATATTTCCAATCGGAATATTGCTTGTCTTGGACGGCGAACTATGAGCACGCTATCCTTTGCATATGTTCTCTTTCAATTTCCGATTCAAAGCAACCTCCTCAAGGTGTTTGTCGTTTGTTGGCAGCATCGGAAGCAACTCCGATATCACGAATAGAGTCGTCCCAGCCGTCTCAATGACTGACTCTGGAATACCCTACAGACCCAACAGGCTCAGACACGGACTCTGAACTACAGATTGCGTCACTTAGTTTCTCATTGAATGAATGGCGTGGTGGGAAACGAGTTGTGGAAGAGCTAACCAAACAGCATATACCGTGTCACAGCCTACAACGCCTTGAACGATATAGCATGTGCAATGCTCCGCGACCAAGAGTATCAATTCGCTGTTGAAGGTGGTAAGGCCTTGAGGAATTGCGATTTAGGCCTGAGCTTAGCCAGCGAATTCTTTGGTTATCTCTCAGGCTCCAGTGGAAGTTGTTTCCAGGTCAAATCCGAACCGAGGAGCAGTGATGGCGAGATACTCATACAGCGATTTAGGATTTACCGAACGCCATTCATGCCAGCGTCATTTTAAGAATTGAATTTTCTACTATTGCATATTATTACTACTACGACGCATGATTATTATCCCGTTGTTGGTACATATCTATCGACTACCCCGCCATGTCAACGAAGGTTGCCCCACCCTTGTTCCAAGACGTTATACGGCCACCGATTCGTTCACTCACTCACTCACTCTAGCAGTGCCTAGGGATCTGTAAAACAAAAATGGCAGTTCTATTCACAGATCTAATCAACTGGAAGGTAGGCCATAAGGAGGCCCGGGGTATTCGTACCAAAGAAAAAGATAGAAGCAAGAAGATTGCCACGCTCGACGTAACTCGGGTCTAATGCAGTCATGATACATGCTCTTGTTTATATAAAAAACAAATACTTGCAGCTGTGGAAGGAGATGCTGTATCGCTTGGCGCTTGGGTTGCGCTGCTGTACCGCAGGCTGACCATCGCCGATCTATGATGCGAATTGACTTTGGTCTGTGCCTCCGCGAAGATAGAACTCCGACTCGCCCACTCTTTTGCCGGCCTTGATCCAGCGTTCACGCATCGTCTGCCGGCGCTGGTCGGCAAGTTCGTTCAGAGCGGGCCAGTAGACAGAGTGGTCATATTCGAATACGACGTCTCCGCCGGAGGACTCGAGCAATTGTTCGGGAGGCACATGTGTGCGTAGATCCTCATTAAATTTGAGTTTCTGGACTGTAACTGGGTCGATGAAAGGTGTGATGATCTTGAAAAATCCCCAGATAATCCAAGGCACTGCAAATGTGGACGATTAGTCTGGTGATCTTGGGACGGGGGAACAGAATTTTTCCCAAATAGAAAAAAAAGAGATAGAGAGAAAGAAAGGAGGGGAGCTTACTGTTAATTACAAGAGCTCGACCTAATCTTTCTGGGTAATAATTTTGCAAAATCTCCAATGTCTGTTTTGCCTGGCCTATAGTAGCATTCTGACCGGACTTTGTCTCCTTGAAATTAACCAGAAGCGCCAAGTTCTCTTGACCAGCTGGCATCAGGTCGATCACTCGTTCAAGCATGAAGACCAGATGCTCAACCTGTCGTGGGCTCTTGTCTGTATTCTGTCGGGACGGTATAAGGTAGAGACAAGGTCGACCTCCCACGTCGTATCCTAGAAGGAGCTGCTTGCCGGTTTCATTTTCAATCGAGATATAGTCTGCCGTCAATTTGTCACCAATATATCCTCTTCGCCATGATAGGGTGTCGCGGATCCGTTTAATGGCATCTGAAACGTTCCATTTCGTAGCTCGGAGATATCGAAGTAGACATTCACGGGTCAGGAACATGTGTTCATCGTCAGTCAGCGGAGACTCGCTGGCGCCCTTCTCGAGGCTTGTTGGCACCGAGGTGATTGCGGAAACGATTTGCAGCACCTCATCATATTTTTTTTTCTGATCTTCCTTCAATTCGGCAGGCTCTGGGATTTGGGCTGTGTCGGCCGGGTGCTCAAAGGGTTTTTTGAGCGCCGCAGCAGGAGGTAGGTCTTTCGCCTCGGTCGCGTGCTCTTTCGTAGCCGATTTTGCTGCAGGCATTTCCGCTCCGTAATTGTTTGTATGCGACTGAAACAACAAGCGAATTGATGTCGATAGTCGGCGGACTGACCGTCTAGTTCTCCGTACAGGGGTATGCCGACACGCGGCCTGTTCAGTGTGTTGAAATTGTTAGTGCAGTAGGATGTCTCAGCTCCCAGGAACAGGCTAAGAGCTTCATACTGTTAGTGTTGGGGCACCCGTGGTTGGGCGGGGATCGGCCCTACACTTATCGCTTATCAGATCGGCTGGCCGACGCGCAACAACGCGTTTGTGCCGCGACTTGTCCCAAAATCAATTTAACGCTCTCCCCGCAATCAATCGCAACAAAGGTGCCAGCCGGTCAAGAAAGCTCCGTTGATACAATTATTCCTCTCCTCATGGACGACATTGCGCAAGAGCTCAATGAGCTCTTTGCTGGATCAGCCCCAGATGGGCTTCCGCAAGATGTTCTTACAGAGCTGCAATCCATGCTGCGGTTGCACGGCATCTCATCGCAAGAACTATTCTACAAATGGGAATCATACAGCATGAAAATGGGGTCGGAAGACACAAAATTGGACATTGATACAGTGCGCGCGTTCAAAGGGGATGTCCAGGATTCCCTCGAACGAGAAACTCGGGGAAAGAGCCATCAAGCTCGCACCGAAAAGAAGCCCGTGACGGCAACCCCACGCGCTGGAAAGACGGACGTTTTTGGAATGTAAAGACACTACTTCCATTGCTTGATATTGGATTATTTGGAAGATGCTGATATTAATTTATCTAGGCTAGATGACTTGACACCCAACACCCCTCAATCCCGCGTCAATGGCTCTGCCAAACGGAAATCGAATTTTGATGAAACACCGTCTGGACCTAAAGCTGGGCGAACGGACATTGCTGGAACGCCTAAGGCCTTGAGAACACCATTTAGGGATGCCAATGGGGTAGATGGCCTGCAGTATGAGAATGATGAGCCTGTGCTAAACATGCGCCAGATGCTAACAATATCTGTACAGACCCGTTTCTTTCGCCGAGAGACAGAACCCAGGTCAAGTCATGGAAACACTCAATAGCCACTTGGATTTACCAAAGACACCCATGGTACCATTTCCCGAACCCCGTATCCGACCAACAGCGAACACAGATTTAAAAAAGTTTGGATACAAACCAATGTCTATGCGGTTGAACGAGGCATCGGAGATTTTAGATGACCGAATAGACGAATTCACGGATTTGTTCGAAAAACAATACCCAGACGCGACTTTCGGTAGCGCAGCGACGCAGAGCACAAGTGAGATAGTGGCAGTCGGACGGATTGCTTCAGACAGCCTGGAGGGTAAGCTCAACGTGGCGTCCCTGGTGCTTGAGACGTCTAGACGGACTGGGGCTGGTCTTCGAGTGCCTCTAAAAGTCGACTCTCTACCGTCTGTGCAGTTCTTCCCGGGCCAAATTGTCGCTCTCCGGGGAATAAATGCCTCTGGAGAGTACTTCTCAGTCAAAGAAGTCCTGTCACTACCATTACTTCCTACAGCAGCTTCATCCTCTGCCATCCTGGACACGATAAACGACAGACTTGGAGGCTCTGATGTGGACCAGCCATTGAATGTCCTCTTTGCAGCCGGTCCATATACTACTGACAGCAACCTGGAATTCGAGCCTCTCCAAGAACTATGCAAGAAAGCCGCCGACGAATATGCGGACGGTTTACTGCTTCTAGGCCCTTTCCTAGATCTGGAGCACCCTCTCATCGCAACTGGTGATTTCGATGTCCCCGATATCCCTGGCCTGGATCCAGATACTGCTACTCTGACCGCACTGTTCCGCCATTGCATCTCAAAGCCGCTTCAGCAGCTGTGCTCAGCTGTTCCTAGTATCACAGTTATGCTTGTGCCATCAGTACGAGATGTTCTTAGCAAGCATGTATCGTGGCCGCAAGAACAATTACCGAGGAGAGACCTCGGACTGCCCAAACAGGTGCGCATTGTCTCGAACCCAGTGACACTATCCCTCAATGAGAGTGTCATCGGAATGTCTTCGCATGACGTGTTGTATGAGTTGCGAAAGGAGGAAGTCCTCGGTGGACGGCCAGCGGAGGCGAACCTATTGACTCGATTGCCCAAATATATTATCGAGCAGCGACACTTTTCGCCCATGTTTCCTCCATCATCCAGAGACACTTTACCCAGGGCTGGCGGTTCCGATCTGCCAGTAGGTTCTTCGGTAGATGTCAGCTATCTCAAGCTTGGAGATTGGTGGAACGTCCGACCTGATATCCTAATTACGCCCAGCATGCTCCCACCATTCGTGAAGGTTGGTTCCTGATTCTAATTTCAATTTTCTTCTCTCACATTCCTAACCGTTGTGCTTAGGTCGTTGAAAGTGTCCTGGTGATTAACCCAGGAACCCTATCTAAGCGTCGGGCTGCTGGCACGTATGCCAACATGGCCTTATACCCCCGAGTCGTATCTGACGAAGAACGACAACAGAAGCATCTCGGTCACAAGATATTCGAGCGAGCACGAGTCGATATTGTGCGCATATAGCCTGTCTTTATGAATGATCTATCTCTTCTTGCGCTTTATGCACAAGCGGCGTTTTGCTGGGTTTTTGGTAAACAATAATATAATAACTTATATCTTTAGGGTCTTCAGTAACGATGCATGGAGTGATACAAAATTGGAGGGTTTTCTTTCATATTCTCAGTTATAACCTGATGCATGTTTTCACGGCTTCTAGCGAAATAGCAAACATCAAACTAGAGATCTATCTAACTGCTTTGTTCGTAACCCAAGCATTGGAATTCATTATCAACGCCCGAACGCCACGCTTCAAATGACAAAAAAAAGGAGCAACCCAAAGAATCAGAGCGATCAACGCAAGCACGTAACCCTTCTTCCACCCATCAACCCTCCAGACTCTTTCACTCTCAACCCCACAGCAGCAGGAGGCCCCGAAGACCTAGCAGCGCCACCAGCACTTCCAACCACCGTAGTCCCTGTAGCCTGCAACCCAGGTCTCTGTCCACCAGCAAGTCTCTCCCCTCTCACCAACTCCTGTAACCCGAGATCACGCCACAAAGGTTCCGACCTTCTCCCCGCAGCATCCATAGCCCGCGCAATCCCAAACGCGGCATGTTGATCAGGCACAACATCATCTTCATCCTCCGGGTTAATTGGTTGGTAATGCGGCGGTAGGTAGATTTCTTCGATAGGTAGGAATGATGGGACCATGCTGGAAGGACTGTTTGTTGCTCCATAAGTCACCGTTGCGCCACCTGGTCCCGTGCTGCCGTTCCCAACTTGTTGCTGTTGCTGCGCGGCGGCTGCAGCTGCGAGGTTGGAGTATAACGATGTGTGTGGACGGGTGAAATCCTCGAAGTAGTCCGCAAGACGCGGGTGGTGCATGTGCAGGTATGTGGAAGAGGAGTCTTTGGACTGTTTGAAGGATAGTTAGTTGAAATCACATAATGGCTATTTCCAGGGGCATAATCACCATTTTGTAGAAGTAGTAGTGATCTTTTTATGTGAGAGATATCGTCAATGCTTCATTCTATCTTCTCGAGGTTTGCGGTTCAATCGATTCGAATCATTCGTCTATCCCCAAAGATTAGAGGAGGGAATCGGTATCGTATTAACAAAGCTATTCTGTATGATATTTGTCTTAAGTTGATTCTTGAAGAAAGCAAATAAGCATACTCGTGTAGATTTGTTGATGGACGTCATGCTAAATCAAAACATCCATTCTGCCGCGCTATGCCGCCTATTTTCGATATGCGGGGTGGTTTATTCTATGCAGAGAGGCAGAGAGAGATCACTTGAACATGAGTAATATATTGTCTAGATTATGAGCCTCCCAGAATTAACCCTCATACATGATAACAAAGTGCATGTTTTGAAAACATTACACCTCTTAAAAACGAGAAGCAACAGTATCCGAAAACCATGGAATCATGTTTGCCAATAATATAGTTAAACATGGTATTGAGAGAAATCACACATGCAAATCTATAACAATCAGGAATTGGTACTCATACGATGAACAATCGGAACGGCGCTGGGCGGCAGGCTGCCCATTTCAGTCACTACCATGTCGACATACTCTGCAGGCGTCACGTCGTGCATGATATTGAGAAGCTGCAGATTCCGTGTATCCTTCCAACCTTCAAGTGGAGATGGTGCGTTTTGGTCCAAGCTCAGACTCGAGACTGCATTGCTGATATTTTGATTGCCTCCCTTCTTGCTGGTCTTTTCATTGGAAGTGCTATTTGGGTCGGGAAGACCGGTCAGTTGCTGCAATGGCTGTTTTGTGACGAGCTCATCAGCATCCGCAATTTCGTTGACAACAATACTGTCAAGAGCGACTCGGTCAGTGAACTTGACCGTTTCGCAACAAACAATAACTGGGATCTCAGCCCCGCCAGATCGTTCTTTTGCCGACATTGCCACCAGTGCAGTGCCAACTCGCGAGTACAGCCGCCCATTACCGGTCATGGCATGTGCCCCGAGGAAGACTTTGGTTGCGTCTTTCACAGCATGGCTAATGCCGTGTATGAGAGAATATTGAACCTCCAGACCTGCATTGGACAGGGCACGAGCAAGATTTTTGCCTTCGAATAAGGGCCGCGAATCAATAATCGACACTCGGAATTTCTTTCCTTGTTTGTGTGCAGTTATGAGGGTCTGTTTCACGATTGAGCTTCCAGCAAATGTGACAATGACATCGCCATCCTGGATCTTCTGTGCTGCACTGCTGGCGATGACCTGATCAGCAACGGTGATTTTTTCTCGAATAAAGTTATCGATGAACTCGCATAATTCGGCTTTGGCCGTCGTTTCTGGAACAGATGGGTCAATGGACGAGATGGATAATTTCAGCGCACGAATGGCGTTTCCTTGACTAATTGATAGAGGGCGGCAAGTGGAAAGGTACGTTATTTGGTGGGAAAGGTGGGTGGTTAAGTGTCGAGTGAGTGAAGTCCCGATAGGTGTCGTGTAGGATTCGATAACCTAAATGAGAGTGCGGTGGTTAGCTATTTGGCGGCCATTACCCAATTTGAAATGGGAAGATAGCGGTTGGTTCATACTCTTTTAAACGCAATCAGAGTCGCAACGCATCGCGCACTGCTGCCGCAAATGACATAATCTCGAATTTGCAAGCCCAAGGCTAGAACGGCCGGGTGAACCTCTTTTGCCGCTCCTGCAATCGTGGAGCGCCTGGGAATCCCATATAAGTGTCCAAAAACTGCAACATTCTTGTCTTCCTTTTTCTTCGTCTCTACTGGTGGCGGGACTGCTGCGCGAGGAGGACCTCCTGGATATTTCGGTCCCCTAGGAGTCGGTGCGGGACCATCTCTGCCTGCTGGTTGTGCTTTCCTCGGTGTCTGCACGGGGCCTCCTTGTGCAGGATGTTGTTGGGCGCCTCCACCACTTCCTCCTACTGCTGCCTCCCTCTCTGATTTTTCGCGCGCTCTCCGAGCAGCCTTTTCGGCCTTGGCTTTCTTTTTCAGCTCAGCCGGCGAGAGCTTCTCTGAGGATCCATCAGCAGGCGCATCTGCTGCCTTTGGCGCTTGGGGTTGTTTTTGCTTTTGGCTGGTGTTTGCAGGAGTTTGCGATGCGGAGCCGTTCGTCGCAGGGGGGTTTTGTGTCGCGGGGGCAGGCGAATCCTGCACTTGTCCGGGGGTAGTCATGTCTGAAAAAATTGATCGGGCATTCGTGTCTCTTTTTATAACGTCAGCATTGACAAGAACTGTGCGGCTGAGTCCGTGGTGTTTGCGTCTATGTCTGTGTTGCGTTGAGGACAAAAGATTGTGGGTGTTCGTTCCATGGAGGGATGATGGGCTGACTCATTATTCCGTCTCTTTTTATCGCCGTCCCGCCGCGGCACAACCCAACATCGTTAGCTCCGGGCGGCAAGAGACGGCTGTCACTTATTTAAGGCTGCATATTATGCACATATCTCCAAGATCATCTCAAAAGAATCATCGTGTATTGTCCAAAACGCTCAATATTTATACGCTTCACTAGCAAACTAATAAACAAGAAAAAGAAGAAGAAAAGAACCCCAGTATTGCCATCATTAGCGCATGACGGACTATCCACCGGTATTGTGTTTATTTACTCTCAGAAATGAAATCTTCGTGAAACCCATATCCAAGACTCCAGAAAACCTTTGAATGCAATGTTCGCCAGACCGTCAGCGTTAATACATGTTGATGGCGAGCTTGCCAAACGGCTGACGACCCCGAGCTTCTTTTGCTTTGTCGATGCCGAATCGCTCATGGTCAGCCGTGAGCTTTCGCCTAAACAGACTGAGCTCGTTCAACAGATTCTCCATATCAGCTTGCATCTCCTGCGCTTCGCTGTCATCTTCGTCGGAACTCTCCTGCTCGTCTTCCCAGATGCCGCTGGCTTCTTCTTCGGGAGGTGGTGTGGCGAGCTCTCTTTCTGATGCGGCTTCTTCTTCTTCTTCTGCAGACTCCTCGCTTTGCAACGAACCAAGACTAGTCTCACGTTTTCGTAGAGGAATAGCAGGAATTGGATTTTTCAGGCTATCCAATGCCAGCCTCAAGTGATTCCGCAGTGCTTCATTCTCGGTCTGAAGTTGCCTGATCTTACACTCGCTGACCATTTTGTTCTCTTCCATCAAGCGCTGCATTTTCTCGACTTGTTGCTGGTATTCCTCAAGTTTCTCGTTCTGGACTTCGCTCTCTCGTTTGCTGGTTGCATTCTGGCTGACGGTCAATTGAAGAACACGGATTTGCTCTGTCATTTCCGCAATCTGAGCGTCTCGCTCAGCCGCAGAGACGTGGTCTTGGTTGACAATGGCGCGAGTGCGGATACGTTTTGCCTGGTCGGCGTATCGAAGAGTAGAAAGCGTTTCGTCGTAATCTGATGGCGCAATACACGCTATCATGGCAGTTTTTGAATTTCCGCCCAGACTGTCTTTCAAAAGCCATGTCAGAATCGAATCGCGGTAAGGAACGACCTCCCTGACTCTGCGTCCACCCGGCCGCTGCTGCTTTGGATCGGCCAGGGCCGCAATAACTCTGCCCAAAGTAGTCAACGACTTGTTAATATTAGAACCCTCTCGAAGCCTTTGTCCTGTGGCCTCGGTTGCTTTGGCACGCTCTGATCCAGCCAAGTCGACGAGGCGTATTCTCGCTGTTCGCTCCGTTGTTTCATCAGAGGCAAGGTCGTGGTGGATCTGCTTTAGTATTATAGTGAAGACAGCGTGCGATCGAGATGATGTATCGTTCATTTTGGTGCTAGCGACTGTTCTGGATGTGTCTCCTTTTCTCATCAATTTCATTATATCTGCAAAGCTCCTGACGGGGACATCAGTGAGATCCTTGACATAGGGTCCGTCTGTTGGCGATTCGCGAATTTTAAGATAGTGAGGAGGCTCGGTCCGTGGCACAAGGAGATCACGGACATGCTCGTTGTACACCTCGAAGTATGACACTCGAACATGATAGGTCGTGTCAAGGGATTGAGCCTCGTCAATCCTTTGAAAAAGATCTTCGCATGTCCGTGGGATTAGTCCTGGTCGTTCCGGCGTCCCCATCATGGTATAACTTTTGCCGGATCCAGTCTGTCCGTAGGCAAAGATGCACGTGTGATAACCTTCAAAATTGTGATCCAAAAACTCTTCACCTAAGCAGTTGTATACATCTTCCTGGTCTGCGTAATGCTCATCGGATTCTTGATGCGACCAAAAGGAACGATCGAATGTGAATGTCTTGTCCTCGTAGACTTTACCGCGCGCTTGAGATCGAGGCTTCGACGTATCGGCTTCTGGCGCGCTGAGAGTAGTAGCTTGCGTATAAGGGTCCATGGATATCAAGCAACCAGAGCGCTTTTCGATTTCTGAAGCCCAAGGCCGTACATGTTAGACTGTTCTTAGTCAACCACTAAGATGGGGACGACCCGAATTCTCACCTCTTGGTAGAAAGCCCCGAACTCTGACCACGACCTTGACATTGCCTCCGGGCGATGGGCTTGGGGGCGCACTGAGTCCGCTAGAAGACACAATGACGCTTTCGCGAGACCTCAACGAGGGGCTGGAAGCCGTAGATTTCATGGCTGTGGAAGACATCATTGATACACTTGTCACAGCAGTACTACCACTGGCTGTCGAGACACCGGATATCGAGCCTGTCGATGAATGCGCGCCGTTCTCCAGGCGGTCGTAAAGACGCACGTCCAGCGTCATTTCCCTGTTGTTTTCCCTCAATAAATGCACGCAAAGAGCGAGTGTATCGCGTTGTCGAGAAATATAGTAATGGTACATGAAAAATGGGTGTAATTATGGGTTCCAAAAGAAAATCGTGACTAGTCTGTCCCTTGTTTTACGGTACCTTTATTCTTCCACACGAAAGGTTGTGGCGTTGTAGTTGAAATCCTGGGGTCTGGGTCCCTGGGTTATCTTCGTTCGAGGTAGAGTAATGGCCTGCTTGGGAATCCACGCAGCGTTTGTCTGGTAAGAATGGTTCTGGAAATGAGTGCTGAGTACGAGTGCGAACAAGGAATGTTTACCCACAGGGAAACCCCGCACGTGCAACCACAAGCAAGAGGAATTGTAGGCCGCAACCAAGAACAGCTCGGCCTTAGTGAGAAGAAAATAAACAAGACAGAGCTGTAAAATAAACTGTTACTCCGTGCACAAATATATACGCGTTTAACAACCCAAATGATATATGACAGCTCGATCTGAGCTGGCTCTCGATGGTGAGTTGTGGTTTTGCCAAATTGGGTTAGCGGCATCAACCTGGGGCTGCCGGTTGCTACGGCGATCCCATCCAACATGTCCTCCGCCTGCAGCTACTTGTGACGACGACAGTTATGCGATCTGATTGCGCAAAATCCAATGCATTCTTACAAGGCTTTCTCGTTAACGACATAATTCTAATAATACTGACAGAGCATCACGATGCTATTGTTTCAAACCATTTACCAGCAGCTCCTGACCGATTTCTTTCAAAAGAGGCTCGCTTTTCAGCTTCTCGACCTGTTTCTTGGTCTGGATCGACTCTGCGATGCCCAATGCCCGACAGAGATCCATAAGACTACCATCAACAGGTGCCTCGTAGAGCAATAAACCGAGCGCGAACAAAAATCCGTGCAAGGCTTCAATACTTTCCTCTTCGGTGTTGATAGCTTCGACCAGTGACGCTGCGACTTCGACTTGGTCTTCCTCCGTCAGTCTATCAGGACGACTGGCGAACCGTTCGTTATGATTATAGGCAGCGATATTGTGCGCAAACGATGCAGCAACCACACGTAGATTAGTGTGGCTGTCCAGCAAACATCCTGTCAGCAATCGAATGCAAGTTTCGCGTAGGTCTTGGTTGACGATGATCTGCTCTGGAAACAATGATGACGTGAAAAAATTGCATGCCAGCTGAAGCATGACAATACGTAGATTATAAGGACAGGAGGCGAGATCAGAAGAGGGAGAAAGAAGGGTCAGAAGAGTTCGGTGACCTGGTTCTTCCGCGAAGAAACTGCTTACGCGGGGATCCACAAAGGCAACACGGATGAGATCAACCAAGGCAAAGCGGCTATCACCTGGAACGGATGGAAAAGTCGATTGGATAAATCGAGCCAAGAAGGTGAGATCTGGTACGGCTGTATTTGCTGGCTCTGCTGTTGACCTTGTTTTAATGAAGTCAACAAGACTTTTTATCGTCGGGTCATGCTGATATGTGCCAATCTTGACAAGCAGCTTCTCCATAGGGGGCGTCCTCGTGTAAAGAACATAATTTTTAACCGGCCTCTGAAGACTTGGTAGACGTAAAGCAGTATGTGGATGAGGAGGGAAGGCAGATTGTATCAACAAGCGGATATTGCCCTTGAGCTGCGCAGGATTCGCTCCGCTCCATTCGGTCTCTTTCTTTCCTTTAAGGAAAGTCATAAAAGTTGGCGTGGCTCGGACTGCGTATCTCGTTGCAACGTCAAAGGCTATATTGAGATCAACTTTTATGAGGACGGCTTTGTCTTCAGCCTCTTCGGCGAGTTCGTCGTATGCCGGATACGCTATTTTACACGGAGCACAAGTCGAAGAGGTAAAAAATATACAGGCGCAGGAATTTGCAGCGAGTGATAGCTGTTCTTCCAATTCTCTCAAGTTGCTGGCATTCCTAACGTATCCTCTAAGTGCAGCAGGCATGGCAGAAACCTGAGGTGCCTGCGATACTGGAGGAGCCCGTATTTGTTGGCCTGGATCTGCCTGTGTGATCCCACGCATGGCTCTGTCGATCTGTGGTCGTAGCATCTGCCCAAGAGGAGTGCTCAAAAATGTCTTGGGCAAAGACTGAATATGTTCAGGGATGCCCTTCCCGATAAGAAACATGGCCAGATCTTGAGTGAAGTTATTGCAGTTATGCATAAACAGGTCGTATGACTAGTTCAAAAGTGAGATCTCCAAATTCTTTGGGAGCTTCTTCTGGCATCAGTTTGCGTACCTCGGGTGTATAAATCTGTGCTAGTGAGTCAATGTATTCCTGTATGACTTCGTTTGGCAGCTCTGTTCGCCCCATATGTAGCTTTTCCATGGGTTGTCCATGATGTGTCGTTCCTGGAGCAGTCCTATGAATGCCCTGGCCGAAGAAATACTCAACCCCCCCAAAGACGAGAGAGGTATGATATACCGCATCGATCTGAATCCCGGTCAAGGACATTGAGTACTGGAAAGGACTGTCAGATTCCACCGGAACGCAACTGTGTAGGGCTCCGAGGTCTCACCGTACGTGCCAGGCCCTAAACACGGACATGTTAGTATCTCGGCGGGTAGATATGTCCATGAATATAAGATGGGAGAAACATACATTTGAAAGGTCGTAAACATAAAGCTCGACGTCCATTTTCAAGGCTGTAAAATGCAGTGGGCGTGGAGGGTGTTAAGAATATAAGAAGGAAACAATTTTAAGACTTTTTCGCCTTTGGGATATAAATATGTTGCATGTGCATCCTTGCTTCTGCCAGCTAAGCCAGGCAGCTCCGATGGAAGCTTCCCGCACCTTTAAGGCTTAGCCCGCTAATTCCCATGCGGAGCCCGCCCCTCGTCACATCGTCACATGGCTCCGCTCCCGCTCATTGATCTACTGTTATCTTGCGCCAGACAGAGTGCTAACAACCCACTGTGTCGCATCAAGCCCAGACTGCCATGGTAAGCTATAGCCGGAGCTCCTCTATACCCTATTAATGTCCGACCCGGTGATTTGACTTGCATTCCCTATTTTACAGCCCCCAAAACGAAGAGGCGGCGGAGCTCCGAAAGAGAGAAAGAGTCGACAGTCGAAGCTTGCGAAAGAAAACAATATCAGCGCAGAAGAAGAGAATGAGATAAAGGAGGCATTTGGCCTCTTTGCAGATGGAAATGGCGAGTTCCAAGATGAGAAAAACGGCGTTATGCGCACGGGAGATGTCCGGCGAGCTCTTGTGTATGTATATAGCGACTCTATCCAAACAAATCCCACTCTTTTAAGAAGCTCTCTGGTTGACATTTACCCTCGTGAAAATAGAGCACTTGGTCTTCCTCCAGATTCAGCCTCAGAGCTATCGTCGATAATTAGTGCCGTGGATCCCACATCTACTGGCTTCGTCACGTACGATGCCTTTGTCTCCGTCGCAGCCGCGAAACTCCATATGCGTAGTGACGATGCACTTGCCGCGGAAGTCGACGCAGCTTATCGCCTTTTCACCCAAGGCTCGGATGGACCTATAACAGTAAATCATCTGCGGAGGATAGCGCGAGATTTGAAGGAAGAGAACGTTGGAGATGAGCTGTTGAAGGACATGATTCGGGAAGCGAATGGCGGCGATGGCCTGCAACAGGGAGTGACGTTGGAACAATTTCGTGATGTTATGTCTAGAGCGGGCGTCTTTTAATAGGTTTCATAGGCGTGGTAATGCTCTGGAAACATACAGTCTGGCGTTATCAAAGATCTGATTTACTCCGCTTTAGATATCTCATGGTTATCTGGCTTCGGAAATGGGGAGTTTGTGGGTATTTTATGATTTTTTTCCCCTGCGTTTTCTTTCGCATTACGTGATATTGCATGGTGGTGTACAAAGGTTCGTTGATTGCTTGCTATTTTACATGGATATTATGACCCATTTGAATGAACCCCAATCAGAAATGAATGGATGGCAAAAGATTGCCCCATGCTGATTCCTATCAATGCAGAATATTGTATGTACAAGACCTCGTAGGGACCCAAAAACGCCAAATATGCTAACGCCACTTTCAACGCCTGTCACGCCTCAATGTATAATTTGTAGGTAGTTACACGACATAGCTATGGGAGCTATGGGATGGAGAGATGTTCACCGAGTTAAACTCTCCGTCAGTATGAAAAGTGGTATCGAATATGTTTCAGAGAGAATCAAGCCACGATTATATGGCCATTTGGTCTCTCTTGATTTTTCATATTCTCATGAAATAAGATCATTAGATCTGGGGAGCTTGGAGTTTGACCAAGCGATGGGAGTTGAGCGTCCAAGCTGGTATCTGAAGTTTCAGAATTGCACATCTTTAATGCAGGTAATGACGTCCCATTTTCTGTCAAGGCGGTAATATCGTCTTCTCTGGAATGATTCGCATGTGTATGCACATCCAATGATTCGGACGTTTGTTCAATCTCCATCTTCGTGTCTGCCTCACAAAGTTCCACTGACTCGCTCTGGTATTCTGACCCAGTCTCATCGACGCACTCGTAGAAGAGCATGAAAACGCCGCCTTGACCGAATACCGTTTGTTCACTAACCAACTGAACATCTTCGTCACTGAGTCGGAACCATCTACTTCTCACCTCCTTGTCACTAGTCTCTTCTTCAGAGATACCAACCGGGAAATCTCTAGTCGAAAACTTCCTGAAACAGATATAATGCCCGTTTTCGTGCCTTCCAAAGTGTGTCAAGACAGCTCGTAACTCATATTTTCGATGAAGCATGTCGTTCGATGCTCCTGATGTTGGGAGCATAGAAGACTGAGGGTCCAGATCCCAGACCTCCGGAGACTCTCCTTCTTTGTCGAATTTCCGAGTCCCAAGACACCAATCCGATAGATCCATAGAAGCTGGAAACCGGACATCAGCGTGATTCTTTCGCAAAGCTCCGGTTTCCTCATCAAAGACACTTCGATTGACGTGGATCACCAAATTGCTTGGGGCTCTGGCAATGACTGCTTGACGTGATTTAGTCGCGGATACCCTATTTTTTGACGGGATATGACATTTCTTGGACAGAGCCTTGTCTGTGAAATCTTCCTCGCTCAATGCTTCCTGGACAGCTTGGAGGCGAGTTTCGGCAGAGTTCCTCAACGTAGACGAAAGGTTGGGTACGTGAGAGTTTTTCCCAAGATCGCCATCTTTCTCAATATCCTTCAGAAGATGATTGATCTGGTCTTGCGCGCGTAATAATGTACATTTTGCGCACTCCACTCCTTCGATTGTCTCCAAAGCCATGTAGTCATCAAGGCATTCTCGAATATCGTACTCTCTTTTTCTCCCGAGAGAAACAGTCAAGCAATTGAAAGGAATGAGCGATAGACCCTCGGCCCATCCGCAACGTGTACAGCCTACACGCTGCGCGAGAAGGCCCTCCAGAGGGTTATGCATAAGATCTAACTGATCGACGCCATGCCCCGCAAGTTTCTCACTACCAAGAAGCTTCGAAACACCCAGAAAGCTCTCCAGTTGGCCAGCCATTCTCAACCCCGGGTTGGTAGTAAACGATCTTGACGCTTCCCGAACCTCGCTGTCGATTTGATCGGCGATTTTCGAGAAGTATTCTTGAGCATCCTGTTGCTGCCAGCTGCTCATAGACTTGAGTTCCGATGGTAACCAAAACTTCTGTCCATGATTCTCCGGGTCATTCAATCTCTCTATGATATCCTTGAGCGCGTAGTGTGTCGACAGCCGGCCCCGTGTGTCCAAGTTGTAGATATTGCGATCCAAGTAATTGGCAAACGATTGGAGAGATGCTAGTCCCTGTATGACGCTATTTTGGTAGCAAGAATTATCCCAATTTCCCAGACCCGGCGGAATGAATTCTTTGCTCCCCAGAAAGACATTCCCCAAGCTTGACAGCCTTCTGGCGCGTGGCAATATGGAATCTAGAGAGGTCTTGTCAAAACCTATTATGCGCCGCATCGCCTGTTCCTTCTCGTAGAAGCTGGAATACTTCGACGAAGGGACCGTGTTCGAGTCTTTGTTTTCTGCATCGAGCGCTGCCACTATGCGAGATGGGATCATGTAGATGAGTGCGTTCCACAGAAATTGAGAAATCGCAAGCGGCAAGGATCCCAGATATGGGAAAATGAAATAGAGGAAGAATATCGAAGAGGCGACGATAGTGGCTACAGTACTGCGCTGTAGATTTGGAGGTGTGAAGTCATACTGAGTAGGGCCAGTGAATGTAAATGAGTTCAGGGCAAGGCCATGGTAACTCATGGCGACAGAAAAGTGGGAAGGAGCGTGTGAGCGAAAAATGACACTTCAGCCATTCATTTGACAGCAGTTCTCATCTTAAATATAAGAACGGCGTCTTTCCAGTTAAATCTCAAAGCCAAAAGAGAGTGAGATAGTGAGGGCATGGACTGGAAGTGAGTGCGACGATGGAATGGCAAGAGGCAACATCGCTTCTGGTCTCTACGCGGCGCCGGAAAAACCTGGTTTATCGATAACAAACCAGTTTTCCTACTTGGGGATAGCTTACCATGCCATCCAATCAGATCTATCGTATATGCGATCGCATGACAAAAGTGTTGACACCTCTAGAACTATAACAAGATGATTTGGAGGATCTATATAGAGAAGACAGTATTTTATATACATCTTTTTTCTCCAACGGTATCAGTCAGATCTTTACAGAAAAAACATCAATTTGAGTAATTTGGATATTTAAAACAAAGTCAAGTTCCCGTCCCAATGGAATTTATTGTGAGTTGCTATCCTCAATGGTATCTAATAATACAATTCATTAATGTAGTAGTTGCAAAGCATCATAAAGGCGTTTAAAAGTCATAGTAACGCTCACTTTTGGATCTCATATGCACATAAATCAGGCCGCTGGTGTCTGCACTAGGGTCAGGTTTACGACCCAGCGATTACCAAAGTCCACTCCATGTCGACGGCGTGTACCATACTTTCTCCAGACGACTTGACTGATGCCAATGTCTGCCACTGTAATCTGCCATGAACTACCTTCTCCAGACTGCAGTGCTTGCAGAACACCTGTTTTTGGCACTGCCATGCAGACGATAAAGTCGGAATTGATAGACAGTCGTGATCCTTGCACAATACCCACGTCCCCTAGATGTCATTATCATTTTGATCAGCTATTTTACATGATAAACGCGATGTTGAAGATGGAGTGTAACTTACCAGTAGCGGCTGAAATCCCAGATGGTATGTCAACCGATATAACCACCAGATTGCTTCGATTTACCCATGCGATCATTTCACAAGCTGTGGCTTGGTCGTCGCTCCTCAAATCTTCAAAGGCAATGTGCATCCCAAACAAAGCGTCTACGACTAGGTCAACGCTAAAGTCACCAGTCAAAAGACGTGCTGATAGCTCTTCCCATCGCAACACCTTTCCCCCGATTTTCTTAAATATCTCCATTTGTTTGCGGCAATTCTCCAATAGCTCAGATTCATGTTCCAGTCCTAGAAGACAGAGTGTAACTCGGTGTCCTCGATTCTTTAAATGTCGTGCAGCGGCTAATGCTCTTCCACCAGTCCGATGGTTACCAGTGAGAATCAAGACAGCAGCGGCGGCAGCATCACTACCAAGTCGGCCCACTGCAGCTTCTGCGATGCCACGTCCGGCGTTTTCAGTGATCATGTCTTCAGTCAAACCAAGTTCAGTCACGGCCATTTGCTCTACTTCAAGCATTTGAAGTGGACTGACAGTTGGACACAGCCTGTTCGTAGTTGTTAAGCGTAGACTGACTGTTGAGGTGACGTTGGCCCCATTGAGTGGTGATGCTCTTCCAGATTGCCGACTAGGAAGGGGGCTGATGTTTCGTGGGGACGGAACACTGGGGCGAACAGCAGATCCAAGAGCAGCCGGTATCGTTGGTTGTCCTAGAGCAATGCTGCTCTTTTTGGTAACCTGAGCTCGGTTCGATGATTTAGACCGGTCACGTCCAGAGTAGTTTTCATTACTGAACTTGTCATCACTGGTTTCTGTTTCTGTTTCCCCTGCTTCACTGTTCCATTGAGTTGGAGTGTTGTCGAGGACATTTTCTGACCAGTGAAGATTCTTCCCGCCATTTGTACCTGGTCGTGGCTTCTTGTTGAAGCTTACCAAGCGATCTTCATCCGCTGTGGTATCGTCATTGCGAATTTCGTCAAAGACACGCCTTTTATCAAATTTGGATAGATTCCCTTGAAAATCAAAATCGCCAAGCTCTTGTATGTCTGTTGCGTCTTCGGTTGCCCACCCATTAGGATTTTCAGCGTAAGATTTGTGATTTTTGCTCTTTCGATTCTTTCTGTGGGCTTGAGCAGCCTCGTCATCCTCGGGATAGCCTGTATGCAGTTTCGGTCGGACTGGTTCAACAAATGCTGTCTGCCGCCATCCGTTGCCAGCGTGTTCTTCTCGTCCTTTGTTTCGACCCCCTCGTTTGCTTCTTCTCGCGGAATTTTTTGTATTAGAATCAAGCTGTGCGGCGTTGACTGTGCTCTGGTGCACTGTATCGAGTGAAATGTTGTTGAAAGGCTCGGTTAGAATCGCAGTTACGGCGGAGTCTTGTCTTTCAGTTATTTGTGGAGGATGCACAGTCTCTACTGACAGTATACTTGACGTGGATGGCGGAGGGAGAGCTGTCGAAGATGCCTGTGATGTGACTGGTTTTTTATGTGTTGCCGAGAAACTCACTATGGCGGGATCAAAAAAGGGTTGTTGTTGTACTGGTTGAGAATGGCTCAATTGAGGATCCGCCGCTTGTACGATGTTTGGAGCAGGTTTGGCATCGACATATGTGGGTTTTGGCTGGTGTGGTGGAGCTTGGCTTTGTGAGGTAGACACTTCAAGATCTGCTATTCCAGAAGCATCAATGGTATACGATGGAAATCGTTGGTTGTTCCATAAAAGCGTCACTAACGAAGTCAATTATCAGACTGTAGCCAGGGCTTTCTTGCAATCTGAGCTTACCGTCTTGCAGCGTAAGGCGTTGACCAAGAATATTGGCGACTGTCCCACGTATCTGCGCATTTGGAGGTGACTTGAGAGTCACGAGGACCGTGTAGCCGATAAAGTTGGTTGCCATCATAAGCAGGAGACGTGTTGATGGTGCTTTTGGTGTATGTGAAGCTTCATCAAAATCGCATAAGTTGTGAGAGAAAAAAGTGCCGCACAAGCTGTCAATGTCAAAAATTGGAGACTCCAAGTGTCGCTGTGGAGCTTTTGATCTTTACTGACCAAGACGCCGCACCCGCATAAGCCCAAATTATGTATATCACATGACCCCCCTTATCGATAAGGCCGCTTTTTTATGCTCCCCGCGCCCGCCTGCAACTAGCTGGGCTCCTTGTCAATAACATGCATGTTCCTGACATATACACATAAGAATGATTGGGCGCTTATATATATATGTTGTAAAAAGCAGTGTCTTCTATGAGATGTTACAGGGATTCCAGATCCTAGATTATATTGCAATAAATATCTGTACACACTCCTCTAACAATGGTATCATATCTATATTAAGATTTTCTGCATATAAAGCCTTACCTAGGCAAAGAAAGCCCTGGAAGGCAGAGCATCACATTATAAACCAGACATGTACTCGCTGTACTGCTGCTCATCAAAGTCATCATCGAGCTCCTTCACTTTTGTCCCAGCAGATGTCTTTCGTTTGACCACGGAGTTGATATCGGAAAGTTTGGAATAGAAATCGATAACTTTCGAGTGTACCATAACCTTTCGTGCCTCGAATCCGGTCACTTGAAGGCCCGCCTGCGATGTGGCTCGACTGAGTGCGACGTATGCCTGCCCCTTCTCGAAAACTCGGCCTAAATCCACCTTCACTCGGGGTAAAGTTTGTCCCTGGGCTTTGTGGATTGAAAGGGCCCAAGCTAGAATCAACGGCACTTGCGAGCGCTGAGCCTGAATTTCACCGTTGGGTAATTCTATCTTCCAACTTTCTGGTTGGCAAAGAAGATGTCTTTCAGTGCCATCTGGCTGAGTGAAGCAAACCAAAGGCCACTTGCGACTTGTACTGACACCCCCGTCTTTCTGTGCGAGAGCACGAATCTTCTTTCGAGCTTGACTGGTCGAATCATCACCACTGCCGTTGCCATCTCCAGTGAACTCATCCTCGTTAGTCCTGTAATAGTCAAATGTTGTTTCGTCCATAAATGCAACAATTTTCCCAAGGGACCCGTTGACCAGACTGTCCTCCATGTTCTTGATGAGCATAACTTGTGCCCCTTTCTTCAGGTGAATTACTGGCGGGGCCATGCAATTGGCGAGTAATCTTTCGCGAAATTGCGGATCTGTAATAGTCCCAGAATCTTGGGCATGAAATGACATGACTTCACCTGAAAGTTTGCGCATGCGCACTCCATTTGCATTTTCTACCTCCGCACGAGTAGGAAATCTAAATTGTTAGTCAATTTCGATACAGATACAAAAGACATGGAAGACTTACAGTTCGGTGGCATCCAGTGCATCGTGAAAATCGAGCGGGCGTGATAGCTTTTTGAACGCCTCAATCGTTCTTGGAGAAATATTTCCCAATCTCATCTCATTCAACATGGCTGCAAACTCTGGGTCCTTCTGTCGGAAGACATGCGTCAACAAGATGGTGTGCTGAATTGAGGTATTCCAGGTGGCAGCATCAAAAGCGAATTTAGCATCACGGCTTGATGTATCCGGTACTGGCGGTAACTGGAAGAAGTCTCCAGTAACAACCAATTGGATTCCACCAAACGGCCTTCCATTATTTCTGATACGTCTGGCAATCTCTTCCAATTTATCAAAGAGGTCGCCGTCCACCATTGAGACTTCATCGACGACCAGAACCTTCGTCCGTAACCACCGGTTTCGAGCTTTCTGGTTTTTTCTCACCTATTTGATGTTAGAAATTTCGTCAATGCAAAATGTCAGAATGTCGGCAATACCTTCTTGACGAGTTCCGCTGCTGGTTCTTTGCCTAGTCCAATACCCGCAAAACTGTGCAAGGTAACACCTTCAATGTTGCAAGCAGCAAGACCCGTGGATGCAGTCACGGCAACACGATCTGGCTCTCTTCTGTGTTTATCCCGCAGCTTCTTGATGATTTCCCGCATAAGAACAGATTTACCGGTTCCTGCTGAACCGGTGAAGAATAAGCTTTTGCCCCGTTCAACAACGGCGTCGAGAACAGCCTTCTGCTCATCACTCAAGAAAAGCGAAGCAACCCTTGCTTGAGGCTTTTGAATATGATAGTCTACCATAGCGTTCTGTCGCTTTTTGTTGTTCAATTTTCTCAGTTCCTTTTGCTCGTCTTTCACAGTGCTTGCAGTTTTGTTCCAGGGCATGTCAGCCTTGTGTGATGTCTTCTTTATTGGTGCAGGTGTAATCGGATCGTGGTGAATCGGATCGTGGTGGCTAGTATGGCTAGTATTTATATTGTTATGCTGTTCCCAAGGTATTTTCCGGCGCTTTTGCTGGGGTGGTTGATGGTGCGCAGGAGGAGATGAGGACCATGGGATCGGCACACTGCTTGATGGGGGCTGCATGCCGTCCAACTGTGGAAGTTCGGGATATTTGATGTCGTCTTGAATATCTATCGCGCTGAAACCCAAATTTGTCTTTGTATCGATAATCGAAGCGTTTATATAGTTCTTCGTACCGACACCTGATGACGACAAGGCTGTGGTCGCGGTTGACACTGGTACGGAATTTTGACTCTGATGCATCGGGATAGATATTTCAAAGTCCAGATCGTCATCGTCGTCGAAATCGTTCTCGTCAAAATACACGGCATTGTGAAGAGATCCCAAGGCAGACTGTCCCGCATTGGTCATGTCGACTTTTCGTTTGGTTCCAGCAACCGACGCAGACTGCTTGGTGGTAGAGAAGCTACTAGCATTCAATCTGCGATTGTTAGGGTATAGTGGTTTCGCGGACGAGTGGTCATGAACTGCCTTTTTAAACATTGCACTTGTCGATACCCTCCGTCTCGGGCTTAATGTCGAAAACCGTAGGGCAGGTGGTATGTTGAGTTTCGCGAACAATTGGGATTGCTTAATCAAGACCACAGCGCCTAATACGCTCGAGGTAGCGAAGTACATAAAATTCTTGTCAAGAGAAAACAAAAAGAAAGTCGATGACCTAAAGGAATGGCATGGTCTGGAATTCGATGTTCTCTGCGAACTAAGCAGCAGGGAGTATCCAGGATTAAATTTCGCGTGTCGCGATAACGCGCCGGTCTGGGAGGTGGGCCAATCACGGTTGATTATTTAATGGGCATTGAACGCCATCATAATTATTATTCCTCGTCCATGTTGTCTGTTCTCGGAATTGTCCATTCTCCATGAAATCGAAAGACAATGGCCTAAAATTCACGATAAAAACATCTACATACCGACTGGCCAGGCAGAGCACGCGACTTCGTGTTCCTCGTCGCGTAAATAGCTGCGGAGGGAAGGCGCAACAACTTGCAGGTCGCCATTGCCTCAACATCATGAACGATGGAGGGCGAGGCCGTGAAGAGTAAGTCTGGCACCTCCTGCTACATTATTAGTAGTCTACCTGCTGACTTAGCATTGCTAAAGACAAAGAACACCCGCTTGCCGGGGTGGTTCTTTGCTTCACATCCATCCTTCCGGAGCAAAGGGTATGTACACATTGACGACGTTATACCATTTTGTTCTTCCTACTAACTCTTATATTTTTGCAGTCGAAGCTGGCTGAGGTCGCAAGCCAAATGGGAGCCGCCCACAAATATGACCTAACTTCGGACGTGACTCATCTCCTCGTCGGCGATACGAATACCGACAAGTACAAGTTTGTGGCACGCGAACGCAGCGATGTATTGGTTCTGATGCCGGAGTGGATTGAGGCTGTGAGACAATCGTGGATGGAAGGAGGAGACACCGACTTGAAAGCCTTGGAACAGAAATATAAACTCCCTACATTTCACGGGCTTTCCATTTGCGTCACTGGGTTTGATGACGGTGAGGTCATAGCCTTGCAATTGATTCGTGTTCTGCTAATTGCCATCTAGCATCGTATCGGACATGGCTTCAAGAGACGGCTACAGCCAATGGTGCCGACTTCAGGAAAGACCTTACGAAAAACGTCACGCATTTAATAGCTCAGCAACCCAGCGGCCAAAAGTACAAATTTGCAACACAATGGCAAATAAAAGTTGTCAGTTCCAGATGGTTTATTGACAGCTTGGAACGAGGAATGGTTTTAGATGAGACCCGCTACGATGTTCTTCTGCCGCCTAAAGAGCAAGGTGTCGGAGCATGGAATCGCGCACAGGCTCATGTGTCTGCTAAGAGAAACAACTCTGCAGACTCTTCAAATACAAGGTCGCGTAAGCTACGAAGAGTGGCTAGTAGCAAACTGGGAGACCAAAATGAAGGAATTTGGGGCGACATCATAGGCGGTGGGTTTAGCTCGTCTGATAAAAGGAGTTCTGCCTCAATCAATGCCAGTGCGTCGACCGTCCCACAGGCGAAGGAGGTGCCTACGCAACCGTTGAGCTATTTCGAGACGGATTTGTCTGGTGATTCTCCGAAGAACTTTTCTTCGGAGGATGACGCATCTTCGGAACCGAAAGGGTTCTTGCAAGGGTGTTATTTCTACACGCATGGATTTTCATCTAAGCAGGTAAGTAAATGCTGCTTTCACATACAGTTATTGCTTCTCAAAGTTAACATAACAAGGTGGACGTCCTTCAACATCATCTTACCGTAAATGGTGCAAGCATTGTGCATCATCTCAATGACTTTTCAAGCCACAACATTCCTAAGAATGGGGAATGTTTATACATAATTGCATCACACAAAATACCCAGATCAGAGGTCCCTTCTACAGATGACAAAGGGTTCAGCTGCGAAGTGGTCACGGATATGTGGCTGGAACGTTGCTTGGATGCCAAAACTCTTGTTTCGCCAGAAACCCATGTTACGAGTACTCCGTTTCCGCGGCTGCCTTTAAACGGTGAGTTGTATTCTTAGTGCTGCCCCTAATCCTTTATGCTGACGTGACAAGGCTTCGAAGGAATGAGAATCTGCTCGACAGGTTTTGCGGGAATTGATCTACTGCACATGTCCAAAATGATTACTGTAATGGGTGCAGTACCTTTCCTCCCATTTATGTTGACGTGTAATTTTCTAACGGATATGAAGGTGCCAAATACGAGGAGTACTTTACACCCACCGTTTCTGTTCTGATATGCAACGATTCGCACACTGTCAATACGGAAAAGCTAAGGCACGCACTGGAATGGGGCATCCCCGTCGTGGCTGCTGACTGGCTTTGGATTTCTGTACAATCGGGACAGAAGAAAGCGTTTGAGCCGTATATAGTGCAAAAATCAGCCACCCAACAGAAGAAGGATACGGTGGTGCATGAACAACCTGCAAAAGTTCAAGAAGCCACCGATAATAGGAATAAACCAAATCCAGCGACTTCAGAAGGAAATACAGCAGTTCAATCTCGACAAACATCTCTCCCTGCGACTGAACTGAATAACTCGGTGACGAGTGACACGCACACTTCAACGGGGAAGCAATCCATGAACAATACTGCGAATGACCATCCAGCACAAGGAAGCGACGATAAAGTACCTTCGAAAGGCATCAAATCCAAGCTGGAGGACAGCAAAGCTTCGGTTTCACAGCCTCGGAATTCTTTCAGCAGTTTAGAATCTGCCGTGGGTGGATTTCTCAAGCAGGCAAGAGAACTCACACGCGCAGGAAGCATTCTTGGTGAGACGGGCACTCGACGGCGCAGACCCAACCTAGGAAGAACAAATTCTTCATCATCCGCTAAAAATTATTTCAAACGACCGGAGTCTCGTGCCAGTTCTATCGATACACTGAATGAGGACGGGTATGGTAGTGCTGTGAGCATTGATACTGATACGAATAAGCCACTCACAGGCCAACTGTCTCGTAGCCTCACTGGCCAGAGTCTTCCTTCTTTATTAAATGGCAGCAAGTATACAAGGTATATTGACTCTCCAATTCCTGAGAACGAAGACCTATTAGACAACGAGAACGGAACACCCGCCATGACTCAACTCAACTACGAAGACCCCGACGCAGCGGCCATGCGAGAAGAAATTATGAGGTTGGCGCGTCGGGGAAATGTTGACGAGGCCTATGTTTCGGAACGACTGAAACAAAAAGAACCTGTTCATCCACAAGTAATAGTTGATGAACTCCCCCAGGTTGTGGACAAGCCTGTGGGGCGAGCGAGCGCTAGACGGACTCGCAGATCTGCTGGGAAACAGCAGGCAGATGATGATTAGCTACAAGTAATTTGACACGAGCCATGAAATGAATCAAAACGGAACAAATTTCTCCCGGACAGCCACCGGTGCATCGTAATAAAAGCCTGCATACCGTACGTTGTTGCACTGTTGCACACGAGGCGTGGCAAGAGACGTTGTATAAAACTGGCCAAGTTTTGCCCTCAAGGCAGATCCAACATGGAAACGCCTAAGGAAGGGCCGCGTTGGTAAGGGTCCAGGCCCAGCTTAATGAAGTTGCTGCCCTATCGCCAAGCCCTATTCCCGATGCGGTAAGCGACCTCGAATTTTCTTCAGCGCTGGACTTTTTTTTTCTCCTTGCTTTTCGCTTTTTCTCCATTTCCGCTGTGATAAAATCCAGTTGGCTTTTATATATGCCAATTGACCATCGATTATATTTATCCTATGAATCTTGATCTCGCACGCCTGTTTATCTTTTGCGAGCGACCACCTTAACATCGCCATTGGCCATTCAATATCTTCCGCCTGATCTGCGCATGCTCTGGCCTCCAGGCCAGAATTATTGATTTATACAAAAAATGAACTCTGATGGACCCGAGGATCTGCCTGGCACTTCCCGTCTACTGAACCAAGGAGAGATTATTCTCTCGCCGCCACCAACCAAATCGGTGAATGACCCGTTGAACTGGTCCAAGGTTCGCAAGTATTGGCATGCCCTGCTAGTATGCTTTCTCACCGGACTCACTGCTGCCACTTCCAACGATGCTGGCTCGGCTCAATTCGGTGAGAACGTCGAGCTTGGCATCTCTTACGGGGCGATGAATACAGGTGCCGGTGTTTTATTCATTGGTATCGGCTATGGCACTCTCTTCCTATCTCCCGCGGCATGGCTCTGGGGTCGCCGTTGCACCTATCTATTTTGTATTACCATGGGTCTCCTCGGTTCCGTATGGATGGCTAGGACTCAAAATACCTCCGACTCCATCTGGAATCAGTTATTTGTCGGCATCTCGGAGTCCTGCGCAGAGGCAAATGTGCAACTATCGCTCTCCGACCTGTTTTATGAACACCAACGTGGAACGTTTATTGGAGTCTACGTTCTAGCCACCAGTGTCGGGACTTATCTAGGTCCCCTCATAGCAGGATATGTCGCTGATAGTAGCCTGGGCTGGCGCTGGATTGGTTGGTTAGCTGTCATTATCTCCGGGGCCACTATTGCTGTCATCTACTTTACCCTCGAAGAGACAATGTTTGACCGGCCTGCCTACCAAGTCGCGGAAATATGCGCCCCGAGTGAGACCACAGTGGAGCCTGAGTTGGGATTGCAGGAGAAAAGAGAAGAATTATCGCACTCTGTAACCACCCCAGGGGTAATAGCAGATGAAAAGCCAAAAACATATTGGCAGAGGATTACACTGATTACTCCAGCACCTAACTTGGTGGGTCTCGGTTTCAAGCAGTACTTCGTTCGATTAATGCATACTATGCGTGTGTTCTCATTTCCTGCGGTCATCTATTCCGGTATTCAGTGGGGTGCCCAGGATGCCTGGCTCACATTCTACCTCACTGTTGAGGATGACAACTGGAGCGAGGCACCCTGGAACTATGGAGATGTTGGAGTTGGTTTGATGAATCTGCCGTGTCTCATTGGCGCCGTCCTCGGTTGTTGGTATGGAGGTTATCTATCCGACGTTTTTATGATTTGGATGGCAAAGAGAAATGGCGGAATCCGAGAAGCCGAGCATCGATTATGGTTCTTGTTTCCGTTGGCGATCATCTCGCCATTGGGCATGCTGCTATTTGGTATTGGCACCGGGCAAGCGTGGTCGTGGCCAGGACCATACATCGGGCTCGGCTTGATCGGGTTTGGATGGGGATGCACTGGTGATCTGAGTATGGCTTATTTGATGGATGCGTATCCTGAAATGGTCTTGGAGGGGATGGTTGGAGTGTCCGTCATCAACAATTCCATAGCATGTATCCTGACGTTCACTACCAGCATGTGGCTTGATGAACAAGGCGTCCAAAACACCTTTATCGTCATTGCCGCACTTGACTTTGTCTTTGTCTTGACCACCGTACCAATGATGATCTGGGGGAAGAAGTGTCGACAGTGGACCAAGACTCGCTATCTTGATTTCGTGCGCATTCGTGATTCATTGTGAATGCCATATCTTCATGTGGAGGTTTTCAAATGTTTATATTATTGTATGCACTAGTCGATGAGACCTTGACTAACCATCACACATAAGCCTACACTGTTTTATTGGTTTAATTAACAGCGACTTTATCACAGAGTCAGACACGAGATATTTCATTTACATATAGCGTACCTAGAAATTGCTGCATTTTCTGGAGCATTTTACCTGGCGCACAAACCCTGCACCATATCTTGGGTTGAATTACTGATATTTTGGCCTTGTGCTTCAGGTCAGCTAACGTCGAAGAACAAAGTGTCTGCCTAAATGCCAATCACATAATGTAATTCTACTTCAACAAGTTCCATAGCAGAGCCTCAATGGATAAGGCCTCAAGCCTAGCTGCCTCAGGCTGCGAATCCCGGCTTGCACTTGCCCGGACAAATTCTCCCCACACCACTCTTGCAAGCTCCCACTCCGAGCCTGGCCAACAACTGCAACAGACTTGCAGACATGCATACCAGTGCCCACAAGGCTGTGCATTTGGTCCCTCCATCCAAGGTGGCGTGCAGGTCTAGCGGGGGTTTTCCACTCACCGGTTCTACGAGACATCGGTCGATGCAACGACATGTTGAGCCTCACGAGTCACGCCTCTGCAGCCATCTTGTTTCTATTGGCCCATGAATGCTGACGACGACTCGACATGCAGATATTCCGTGAAACCGGTGACGGCTTGGTGGGTTACACACAGAAAACCTACAAACCTACAAGGCTGCGGACCTCAGCTTTCCTTGGCCTTCCAGCACACCAATGGCCAGCCCGGCCTACCAGAACCGCAAGAAGAGCTGGTCTATCTACATAGAATCTCTGATCAATTCATATCCACGAGCCAATGAGCGCGAATCTCCGAAATATATCCAATTGGTCCGGACGCTGGCCAACACTGACTCTGTTTCGAATTCCCCGAGGACGGCATGTAGTTCTCTCGGTAAGGCTGGATAAACTTGTCAAACCGGGATACTTAGTCTATTCGTTCAAACTTTGTCCCTGCAGTGTGTGAGGTTGATGAATATTTGGTTGCCTACTCTGGTTTCCATGATTCCATTGGGTGTTTTCAGTCCAAACAGTTGGATAACCCGGGTTTTCCAAATATTGCTTCCGTTCTGCAGGGCAAATCTTTTGTCAGCCAGCCTATTGCTTACCTCCATTTCGTCATTGAGAATATGTGGCACAGTGCGAAGGCTGCAGAATTATCTATCTCCGCCGAGGCTTTGCAGAGGAAAAGATGGTCTTCCTGACAAGGGTGGCACAGCCTCGCTTGTGACTGGCTTAAGTGTGTTTCAACAACCTTCGTCCTACTGGTGCTACAGCCTTGTGCTTCATCCACAGATTAACAAGGCTAGATGCATATTCATGACAGTATAAGTTGTGGCTAACTGCCGACCCATCCAACTTCAACCCAATCCAAGCTCGGCCAGTTCAACCAAACAATTGATGCCTCCACACAGTTTTATATATGCTGTTGAGATGATATCAATTGAACCCTTTATTTCATATCTTGATTAACTCTTTATTCTCATCCTTTTTGCCTTGTTGTTTTCGGCACCTTCTAGGCATAATGACTGCATTCAACCTAACTGGCCAAGGTTCTGGCATGGGCCAATATCCACATTACATGAATGAACCCACTCAAGAAGCATCTTCTATACGAGGAGATTTTCCTGTTCATATGTCGGGACCCGCACAGGCCAATGCAGACATACAGGGGAAATTTAACCCCAACATCAACAAAATGAATGATACAAAAATGAGATCTTTCGAGACTGGCAGCGATATTGCATCGACTCTCTATGAACTTTGGCAATTCATACCAAAAAATAATGGAGACGGTGGCAAACCATGGGCATCTGCCAAGAGAAAACTTATTCCCAGCGATCAAGGGACGCTGGAAGATTTAGTGAAAAGCATGGCGAGAGAGGAGCCGGTAGAGGAAGAGTATCAATCCCTAAGCAAGAGAAGAAAAGGCCTTATTGATGACCTTATTGAGGAACACAACCAGCGAGACCCTCGTTTCAGATGGAGGTGCGTTTATATAAAGACGGAACGGCAGAAAATCGGGAGCCCCCTATTTGGGGTTCGAGATATGAATATCAAGATGGAAATTGTTATTGTACGGAAACTTCGACAGCAGGCTATGCCAGCTGCATCAGCATTCGAAAATAATGCAGCAGGCCATGCTAACCCTCAAAGTCTTGGGAATCCCAATGGCTTCATGGGGAATAACGGGTTGTTTGAGGGCATGGGCAGAAACACCGCTAGTCCGCAAATCATTGGCAATAATCCTCGACTATCGAAGGATCCAGGAAATGCGAACTTACCAGCTCATTCTGGAATGCCACCAACTCATCCACAGGGGCATCCGCCAGGGCATCCACCGATGTATCATCAGGAGCAGCCACCAGCTCATGCTCCTGTCAGTCCACAAGGACACCCACAGGGAAATCTGCCAGTCCATGCGCAGGGAAATCCGACTGGTCAGTTCCCTGCTCATGCGCCTTCCAATCCACAAGGACATCCACAGGGAAACCCGTCTGCTCAGTTTCCTGCTCATCGACAAGTAAGTCCGCAAGTACAGCATCCAATGCCACCCGACTCAAACCTCCCTATTTTCGAATCATCAGGAAATTATCCAATAGGAGGGCATCAGGGAGCCAAATCGGCATCAACAATGGACCGAAATAGGCAGCAGATTCCACACCATCCTTCCATAGGTCCACAAATCGGTAACAATATAAGTCAAATGCCAGGATCATTTGCTGGAAACTTTAACGACGAGCCAAGATTGTCTAGTCAGAAAGGTCCAGCGCCTATGAACATGAACAATGCACACGGAAGGCCTGTTTATGGCGAGCCTTCCATCAAAAACCTTCCTCCACACCATGCGCGAAAAAATCTGGCGTCGGGCCTTCCTCCCAAAGTTATCCAACACGACCGCCAGCCGCTCCTCTATGCGGAGGATAGCAGCAGCAGGACTGAGGACGATGAGTCTCTTTTTGGAGACGACGGGTATACTAGTTCTGCTAGTAGCGTGGAATCGGATTCATTTGCAAAGGGAAGTCTGAACTGGCAGAGAAAATACCCCGGTCAAACAATGAGCGATCAGGGGCACCGAGTCCATGACCGGAAGCGAGGTCAAAAGTATCGTAGCCATACTGGATACCCTGCCAGCACCGTCGATATCCTTCCATCTACAACTAATCTCCGAAAGCGGGAAAACAAAAGGGTTGAAGATATGGCTCACCATAGTCACCCCGTTACTGTTCACGGGGGCAAGCATGGTTTCCAGATGCCGGGTCCATCCGAATTTGATATCAACTCGAAGGAGGCATCATATAGACTGTTCAGTATTCAGGAGCAGCAGCGGGCAATGATGGATAAGCTGACTCGCCTTGAACTGCATTCGGGACAACACGATAGTCATGATTATGCTGGCAATGAAGTGGCAGTTCGTGGCATGGAATCCGATATGCCCATGCCAGGTCGGCGATTCTTTCCCCATGAACCCCCCCAACATTTCTATCGGCGGAGGTATAATTATATCCCTCGAGAGACGATGCCATATATGTACGAACCGTATTATTGATATTTCTGTTAATCTGCAATCACAACTGGCTGTGCTATTTCTTCTTTCTCGACTTTCAGCAGTTCTGTTTACACTACTTCCGGAGTGTTCTAGTGAATCGGAGTTATGTTGTATTTGGCAAACGATGTACTTATGTGAAATTGTATAGTAATAATATGAAATTGACATGCACAAACAAGTTTCGGACTGCGTATGGTCATGTAGGCACAAACGATATCGGGTTCCGGTGAGAGGGAAGCACGCATAGCCGCCGCTCTACGGTTTGATCCGCTTCGCTCCCCACCTTCGCCGGAAGAGAGCTTCATTACGTCTTTTGCCGCTGGCCAATTTCTTTCCAACTCTCAGTCCTCTCCTTTCAACTCTTTGCTCATTCTTCAATTGCACATCCCAAGTCAACCTTTTCTTCTAACCTACAAAAACCAAACCCACACGCAAAATGCCTCGCCAGTTCTTCGTCGGAGGAAACTTCAAGATGTCAGAGCCCCGCAATTCTTGCCCTAACCCGCCATACCATGCCCATTGTTCACGGGCATTCTTCTAAACAAGAGAAGAAAAAAGCACTGTGCTATAACACTGCTAACACACAACAGGAACGGAGTCACCGACTCCATCAAGTCCATCGTGAACAACATCAACAGCTCAAAGCGTGACCCTACCACCGAAGTCGTCATTGCCCCGCCTGCCATCTACCTCACCCTCGTTCGGGAGCTTGCCGACTCCTCTGTCGGCGTCTCAGCCCAGAATGTGTACGACAAGCCCAATGGCGCATTCACCGGTGAGCTGAGCGTCGAGCAGCTCAAGGACACCAAGATTACTTGGACCCTTGTTGGCCACAGTGAGCGTCGAGTCCTTTTGCGGGAAGATGATGAGGTAGGTTCTAGGTCCAGGCAGAATCTTCGCCAAAAGCCAAACACACCCCTTTATTTTATATCTTATCAGTTGCTAATTGCTCTATTATGGAAATAGTTCGTTGCCCGCAAGACCAAGGCCGCAATTGACGGTGGATTGAGCGTCATTCTCTGCATCGGCGAGAGCTTGGAGGTATGCGAAAAGCCGATTCTCGACGTCGACTTAGGCCGGGAAAAAGAACAATGACAACTGACAGCGGAAAATTCTAGGAGCGTGAGGCCGGTAAAACCATTGATGTTGTTAAGAGACAGCTCAAGGCCGTCGCCGATGTAGTGAGTAAGGAACAGTGGGCAAAGATTGTCATTGCCTATGAACCTATCTGGTATGAACCCCGAATCCCCTTAGCTTGTGGTATTATCAGTGAGTTGGGATCGTTTGGATTTGAATAGCTGATTCTTTTTTTTTTCTTCTCCGTACAGGGCTATCGGTACTGGCAAGGTCGCCACCACTGCTCAGGCCCAAGAAGTCCACGCCGCCATTCGCGAATGGCTTACCACCCTTTCCGCAGAGATCGCTGACAACACCCGTGTTATCTACGGAGGCAGCGTCAGCGAAAAGAACTGCCGCGAATTGGCCAAGGAAAATGACGTTGACGGTTTCCTCGTTGGAGGAGCCAGCTTGAAGCCAGCCTGTAAGTCATGACCCTTTTGTAGTCCACGCACCCAACCTGTGATCCGGGCTAACATAATGTGTGATATAGTCGTTGAGATCATCAACTCCCGCTTGTAAATTTCTTCTGAATTGCTACAATGGAGCACAGTTTAGGGACTGTGTTGAAGATAATGACATTTAACGTTGGCGCTCGTACTAGATGGTGGCTATATACCTAGGTGATGTACTATGATAGTACTATCTACCCACCTAGGTAGAAAATAAAACGTCAATATCTTGGATCAAGCAGAATAAATAAACAAATATGAAATATAATGAACAAAAATATCGTCAATTGAGAGAGTCATGATTATATTATATGTACAAGTCTATTATCTTATTATAATAAATTCCTATATGTCCACACTCTTCCCAGGTCATGATGAATACAAGATGGAAACGCCAACTCCTCTCCAGTAGGAAGGCTTCAAGCTTGGCGCCGCTCCTCCCCCTCCACTCTGACTGGATCCTGTCCCAGCAGCTGCTACAGGCGCAGAGGTTGGTGACGGAGGGGCAGAAGGCAGTGCCGAAAACAAGCCCGGTCCGAGTGATACACCCGCCGTAACAAGGAGAGACTTGACTCGCCCTTCCCATAGAAGTCTGACATTCCAGGATTGATCAACCCGGATTTTCACGACCGAATCGCCTTCGTCCTCTCCATCTATTTTTGAGGGAGCTGCAGATGATGTCTTCTCTGTTACCACTGACTTGATGATTCCCATCTTGCGTCGTGCCCAATCGAGACCATCATCCACTTCCGCTTCGGGTAGATTGGCGCGTGAACTCTTGCGCCATAATTCACATCCAGCCACCATTTCGCTTTCCCAGCTATAGATGTTGAAGCCAAAGCGAGAGCTAAAGGCGAGATTCGGCGATGCGCGGACAGAATATGTTGTAGATAAAGAGCCGGTAAGGGGCGTGAGCGTGAGAGTAAGCGTGTATGGGAAACTTGATATTGGGCTGGGGCTTCCTCCAGCTGGTGCGGAGCTTGGCGCCCGTATTGCTGCTGGTAGAGTAGTGAATTTCAAGCCCGTGGAGAGCCCAACCAATGAAGAAATTGGAGAATAGTAGGCTTCTGCACCCGCCGACAGTAATGACACCCTATCAGTAGACGCTTTACCTGCAGTCGGGTCAAGGCCAATGTTCCATAGACCGCGCCATCCAAATAGTGCGTTGTCTGTGCTAAACAGATACTCATTGCTAAATGTGCCGGTATCATACGATAGTTGAGCAAGTAGAGCTGCCGAAGGGGCAGACTTGATTAAAGGCGGGCCCTGTGTTGAGACCAAGGCAGCTGTGATTTGAGTAGTGGGAGAAATGCGACGTAGAAATAGCGCATTCAATGTCGAAGGTGGTGGTAAATGTAGGGTGGCATAAAGTAACGTGGCCTTGCGAATGACATCGTCTTCTGTACTGTCTATATTCTTCTGATGGGGAGATCCTTCATGGGTCGGAAGTGCATCCCAGCCCCAGTTCCGAACTGGCGGAATAGGCGCCTCAATTTGTCTATAGCCACGAACCAGCCGTCGTAGTGGAATTAGCCCGCTTTGCGAAGGTGTGTTGTTCAATGGGACAGTGCTGAAAAGGTATGACACCGATCCGTCTATCAACCCGACTGTTCCAAGCGTATACGAAGTTGCGAAATGGGGTGTGGAGAGTGACGACAGATGAACCTGTAACCGTTCAGGGACGTGGAAGTCAAGAAGTGCTTTGAAAAACTATCAGCAAATGAGTCCTTTCTCGAATCCGTTGTATCAAACATACATTCAGCCGTAGCAGTCAGTGAGGAATAGGAATTGTCCTGGTTCCAGCGCGTCCCCTCGGCGAAGGCGAGCTGGATGTATTCCATGAATTCCAGCATTGTCACAGGTCTAATAACATTATCGGATTATATTAGGTGCAACAGATGCCATCCACAAGCCGCGGTATTGGTCTGTAGCGCAATTGCGGCCAACAATAGATTGCAATTGAATTGTTGTCAGAGAGAGAAGTCGCTGTTCGCACCTGCTCCGGAGATCTGTTTCGCGCGGCGCCTGAGGCAGCAACGTGGTCTCCATAACTATTGCCTATCCTAGTTAGCCTTTCTCCGCAGTACTATTCCCGACGAGGTTAGCGCTCTCGGATAAGGCCCGCCTCAGATTGCGGTCTCTGCCTATAGGAACTGCCAAAACATTAAAAAATAATCCCGACGAAAAAAAAAAAATTCGAGGCAAGCATTCACGTTGCTTGCAGTCATTGACAAAGACGACCTCTGCATTCTTGAAGATCAGGATCTTGACACCAGTGCACAGTCGATAATATTACCCCTACCCTTGGGAGCCTTTATACAGATATCCATTCAATTCAGTCCTCGATAAGCCCCGCGACAACCCATCAATCAAAATGCCTGTCTCCAAGCGTGCTCGCATCGTCCATGAATCCAAGACAACCAAGAAGAACCACAAGGAGCAGACCCGGCGCTTATTTGCCAATATCCGCGAATGCGTTGAGCAATATGACCATCTCTTTGTGTTTTCCGTCGACAACATGCGCAACACCTACCTGAAGGATGTGCGCACAGAGTTCTCCGATGGCCGGTATGCGCTCTCGTCCAACCCTTTTCCGCACCTCCTGAGAACTAATTGAATTCAGACTATTTTTTGGCAAAACAAAAGTCATGGCTGTCGCTCTTGGAAACACCCCCGAGACGGCATTCGCTGAAAACCTCAACAAGCTGACGCCATTCCTAACCGGTGCCGTTGGATTGCTTTTCACTTCTCGCTCTTCCGAAGAGACCCTGTCATACCTGGAATCATTCCGTCCATCTGATTTCGCACGCGCAGGAACTGTCAGCACTCGCTCTTTCACTATTCCAAACGGCGTGGTGTATTCTCGTGCAGGCGAAATCCCGACCTCGCAGGATGAACCTATCAGTCACACAGTCGAGCCGGCGCTTCGTAAACTTGGCGTCCCCACGAAACTTGTCAAGGGACAAGTTGTGTTGCAATTGCTTGACGGCGAGGAAGGATACGTTGTGTGCAAAGAAGGCCAGACATTGGACTCCAAGCAGGCCACATTGCTCAAGATGTTTGGTGTTACCAGTTCTGAGTTCCGTATTGATATCAAAGCTCAGTGGGACCGGGAAACAAGCGAAGTCAAGATTCTGGAAAAGCCAGAGGGAGCAATGGATGTTGAATAAACAAAACACCGTTGTCTTGTTATCCTTTCTCTTTTGTTGATGGCTACCTCAAGCATTTCAAGGCGTACTGTGGCGCTTTAGGGTTACATTTGGACTTGTTAATTCAATTTTATTCTGTGGAAAAGCAATAAATGGGTATATAAACCGCAATTTCAGATCTTCGCAAGGATTTTCATATACGTTCGTGGATTTATTCAAGCAAGAATTTCTACGGCATGAAACATAAAGCTGATGCAGGACTATGTCGATTTTATTAATGTTTACCATGATAATCACTTAGATATGAATACACTACTGGATAAATACCTAAAGGCATAGCTTCCACAATCGCGATGCCGCACACCGCTTAAAAACCACCATTTATATTCTCTGGCATCATGCCAGTCCATATAACTATTCGCTTACCTAGGTACCTAACGTGCCTCGTAACACAATCCCTTTTTTCTTCCGGATAAATTTCAACTAAAATACAGATACTTACCAACATGGAACGAGAATAAGAAGACAACAATAGGAAAGAAAAGAAATCATGTAATGAGATGCAATGCAAGTAATCAATGACTGACGGGGCGGGAAGGAAGAAAAGAAATCTGGAGGGCCACATGAACGTGAAAGAACCTTGATGTCGATATATATGAGCTCACTCATCGATGATGTTGGCGAACACCGAGACTTAAAGAATTGCACAAAGTATAGGGGACCCGAGACTCAACTTGTCGCGGCCGGTATCATCGATCCTTAGATGTGAGTCGACCTTACCCATAAACAATGAAGAAAAGAAAGGGCAAGCCAATACGGTCAAGGATACCAACCAAAGGTACCAGGCATGGAGTCAATCGTAAATTGAAGTCTTTAATACCTCCTTTTAGCCCGAGGGTCTTCATGTCCATCGTCATCATGGTGTCTTTTGCGTGAGTACTCGTCTCTTCCCCCATAACGGTTTCGGTCACGGTCATAATCCCGGTCGCGACGATCGCCGTCTCTATCGCCGTGGCGGTCACGATCCCTATCACGATCTCTGTCCCTGTCCCTGTCGCGGCGGTCACGGTCACCATACCCATCACGTGGCCTTACCGGTTCCTGATTACTGCCCGTTGCCCTCCTAGGATCACGATCAAACCTGCCATCACCTCTTCTGTCACCACCGCGGCCGCCTCCTGGGCCTGAAGGGGCATTGGGTGGAGCTTGGCCTCCAAACCCGTTGCGGCCACCTTGAAAACCGACACCTGATCTAGGATTTCCACCACCAAATCCGCCGCGATCGCGGAAGCCTCCACGAAACCCTCCTCCACCTCGACCGCCAAACCCACCCCTAAAGCCACCTCCGTAGCCACCTGGTCCAGAAGGCGCATTAAATCCGCCTGGTCCAAGCGGACGCGCTGGTGTAGCCTTCGTATAGCCACGTCCACCAAGGCCCCCACCAAAACGACGAGGTTTCCAGCCTTTGACGGTACGACCACGTTCGACATCAACCAAGACTCGTCGGTCCTTTATGCGAATGCCGTCGGTTTCCTTGTATGCCGCTAATTGAAACAAAAAGTCATAAAAAGTTAGTCATTCATTCGTCTCTAGGACAAGGCCGTAACAAATAGTGCAGAAAACTTGAGTTTATAGGCGGCGAAGTGGTAAAAAAAAGAACGAGAAAATGGGATAATTTACCTTTCATGTCTTTCTCACGTTCATAAACAACGAATGCATATCCTCGGTGAGGTTTTTTCGGGTTCTGTTTCTCTGAATCTTTGACGATACGAATCTAGTGCGAAGCTTAGTATGAGTTCTCAAGTATAATGTTCATAAGAATTACCCTTTCAATAGGACCAAACCGCCCAAATTCCCGTTCCAAGTCCGACTCTTTAATGTCGTAGCTGAGACGCGCGATAAAGAGTGTCCTGAACGGATCTCCGCGAACTTGCGCGTCGCTTGCAGGATCATCTATGCTCACAAAATTAATGTAAATCATTGGGGGAGATACCAGTCAGTGCCAAAGATAGCGTTTCATACATTTTTCGGCGCCTTCAGTAAGTAAGCGATCCATGTGGTCTTTCTTTTCCGCTTTCAAACGCGAACGGCGCTGGAGCCAGCTCTCGGTGGCATTGTAGGGGACTTCTTCGCCATAGTTTTGTAATTCACCAAGAAAACTGGCGACACCACCGATGGTGCTTTTCTTGCAGTCATCAGGTGCGCGATCACTGGGAGGAATGTACCGCAACGGTGGACGCGGTGCAAAGAGAGCAAGGAGGTTCGGAGGAAGCTTGTCAGTCATTTTTGCGAGGTCTTATAGACCCGTAAAAACGGTGTGTTTGGCACAGTGTCCTTTGGTGCTTGCGCTGAAGAGCGATCAGCTCGTGGATGGTCCAAAATTGAAACTACTTGAGCAGGGCTGGAGATTGATAGAAAACACTCGAGTATGCACGGGAGCAGCCAGTCTGCAGGTGCCAGCCTGAGCCGACACGAATTTAGACGCTTGTAGCCGCCCGGCAGAGCAGCCAATCACGTGTGGGGTTTCTAGCCGCCGCCCCGAAAGTCAGCGGCTTCTTTTCACGCGGGTAAAAAAGACTCGCTGCAACAGTGAATTATCAACATCAAGCCAGCAATCAATATGACAGTACGAGGAGTGAGGGCTGTAAGCCAGGCCCGGGTAGGTCTCAATTGGTTATTTCGATGAACTCAGTTCCCTTGGCTAACAATGTCACGATCTTTTAGAACGGCGTCGGGGCGTTCATTCTACAATGCAAGCGATTGGACTTCACTTATTGCGACTGGGCAGGCAGCTCTAAGGGCATGCTGTACGTAACAGTCGAACGGATAATCCTCATTACTACAGCATGAACTGACCTTTGACATTCTCTATTCTAGTACCTTCCTGAAAGAACAACTTCCCGCCTTTGCTCAAGCAAACCCACAGATCGAAATCCGCGTCTCCCCCAAACCGAATAAGCATCCAGTCGTCAGTGGACATTATATAAATGGCAACATCAAAGCTATATGTGTTCGCAATTTCGAACCCGAAGATATTTTGTCGAAGGTCAACCTCCTTAAAGAGGCTAGTGGTCACAAACTCAAGCAACAGAAGAAACCAGTGACAAGTCTCAACGAGAGTGTTAGAGGTATATGGTCACCATACCATGGCGACCTGAAGGTTGTTTAATTTTATGGTTTTCTCTCTTTTTTTTTTAGCGCAGACTTGGAGTTATATTGGGGTCAAATATCTTCCATGTATCATATATCATTAGCATTTTCCAGTTCTGCCCTACGGATCGTCTTCCACATTGAATGAAGAATCCGGGTTTATAAACAAAATATCCATCAACTCCAATGCACATCTTTATTTTCAATGTAATAAGCATCCATTGATCAATCGTTATTAAAGATCTTGAAGAAATTCGTGTATTGTTCGTGAGAAGCAGAACAAATAAATATGGGTATCTAGGTAAAATATCAAAAAAGCATGCATCATCCTACTACATTCGTGGAACACCAAGTTTACCCCAAACCATGCAAACCGCAATCGATTATTGATGAAAGTGCCCCGACTGCTAACGAAACGTCATCATTTTCTGTAACTGAAGCATCACAGATAGATCTGAACCATGTTCCTTGGTTGACTGACAGATTTCTCGCAACCGGTGACTTGGCACTTGGAGAAAGGTTTTGTTCTAAGCTCTGAAAAGGCTGCGGCACTCTTTTTCTTTAAAGCGCGGTTGGTCGTACACTCGCCACAGTATACCTGGAGAATTGGTTAGTGGTGTGAAGGCATTCGTTTTAGGTACAGACATACATGGCCACAGGGCTTTGCAACCCATATTTGCTTACGTAGCCCATCGCCAATGCCCAGCTCTCGATCACAATTAGGACAAACAACGACATCCGCATCGGTGACCGTTCTTGTGAAGCCTTCCGGCGCCGGGCTAGGAGGCTCGTATGCAGGCGGTGGAGTTGGAGCCGGTGGTTCGTGAATAGTGAACCCGGGAACTTGATAATCTAAATCAATGGTGAGGTCGACATTTTCATTTGCATTCCCGGCGAAAAGGAGTTCTTCTAGGCTCGGTTGGTGGGGTCGACGTCGGCCCATATGGCGAGTTCGTAATGCAACTTCTTGCCGGAAAGCGTCATTCTGTGATAGAAACCCGGCTCGAGCATGTGAATTAAGGACGTTTAATAAATGAATCGATGTAGCAAAAGGCCTGGGGCGCTCTATGGCTCTCACGAACTCAACCTCCGGACTGCTTGGTGGGTCAAGATCAATCGCGCCATCTGCTTCTTCGTCCTCATCTTCTTCTTCGTCTTCCTCCAAGTCAACGACATCTGCCATAATATTTCTGCCAAATCTTGGTGGCCGGTGACGGTGTGGTGGTCTAGTACTATGGTGAGAGTGGCTGCGGGATGGTTGGCGACGGGAAATCTGGACAGGTGAATCTGGCTCGTTTGTCAAATCGACCACCTCATTCATTTCAGAAGGCCTCGACATGACAGGGCGACGGTAATCATAGCCATGCCCTTGATATCGCGACTGCGGCCCTGGAAGGCTGAGCGTATGTTGCTGTGGAAGAGTAGAGGAGCTGGCTTCTCCGTATTGCGGCCATTGGGGATGACTCCGGTGATAATGAGAATGTGACATGTCGATATGAGATCTCTGCCATATAGATTTTTTAGTTAGTAACTGAGGGCAAAGGAAGAGTTGTTATGGACTCTTGAGAGACACTTGGCGAATGCCATGCCCCGCAAGCCATGGTCGGAGATACCTTTCGGGACCTGGTAGCCAGGAACTCCACTTGACGGTCGTTACTCATAGCAGGACCTTATAATGTGAGCGAATATTGAATGCCATTCCCAGCAAAAGAAGGATCAAGAGCTAAAGCGAAGGCGAGAGGCTGGAGAGGGTGAGGAGGATGGGAGTCGAGGTTCCTCTCGGTGGTATGATTATGTCCGGGGCAAAGTACGGCGACCTTTTTAGCCGCCAACAGAAATAATAATTAGCCTGAGGCACTAGGGACCCGGCAACAATCAGATAAGGAATATTTGCAGAATTAGAGATCAATAGCTTGCGATTTATTTGCACAGCTTCTCTCTGCGGCGTTTGCTGGTTTGAATTTTAAATCAAAAATGCATCTGATTGGTTTCTGAAGACAGAAACCAATTGGCTGAAAGAGAGCATCCTCACGTGACTTTAACTTCCGTAAGCGGTTAGCTGATGCCAAGCTGCTGATTTCGCCGCATCGCAATCGCTCCTTCTGTTCGACTCTAGACCCTCTTGCAAGAAGTCAAGTCAACAAATAACCATGGGCAAAGGTATGTCGTTCAAACGCTCTGTAGCTCGATTGAATTCGTATCTAACAGTTCATTCAATCCAGGAACCGACAAGCTTTATGTATGTGCGAGCATCAGTTGCGCATCTTTTTTTTTTTGTTTTTAGGGCTTTTTCAACTGACATTTGTTATCCAAGATCACCCACTCGGAATGGGCATCAGAAGACGCATATTCAGCCAGCGCCGGCGCTGGAGTGGGCGGTGCACGAAGTAATGCCGTACACGCCTCTTTCAAACGCCTGCCATTCCATTTTTGCTCACTTTCGCTTCAACCGTTCAAACATCCCGTCTGCACGGCGAACGGCATCATCTTCGACTTGACGAATATTCTGCCATGGCTGAAAAAACACGGTACCAACCCCGTTGACGGAAGTCCTCTAAAAAGTTCCGATCTGATAAAGTTGAATTTTGCAAAGAATGAGGCTGGCGAATATGTCGACCCTGTCACATTTAAAGTTTTCACCGATAATACTCACATTGCTGCCCTACGCCCCTCGGGAAATGTTTTCGCCTGGGATACAATTGAACGGCTTAATATTAAAGCTAAGATGTGGCGCGACTTGGTCACAGATGAAGAATTCGGTCGCAAGGACATCATCACGTTACAAGATCCGCAGAATGTGGAAGCGCGAAACCTCAGCTCCTTCAAGTACCTGAAGGACGGTGAAAGTGTGTTGACTGATGAGCAACTTCGTGAGCGCAACGATCCTATCAATAACGTCAACTTGAATGCAATGGGTAGCTCCGCCAAAATTCTTAAAGCAAAGGAGGCAGTTGCACGGGCTCGAGCCGAACGCAGCGCGCAACAAAGCGGAGCCACAAGGTTAGCTGGTAAGAATGCCGGAACATTGTCAGGGAAGTCAAAATCCACGACCGTGTCACACCAACCTGCAAAGCAAGTCGCTTTCAATGCCGCTCGACATACAACAGGTCTTGCTGCGGCGTCCTTCACCAGTACGGGTCTGACTCCTCACACTGAGGCTGAACTAGCCACGCTCTCCGATGAACAGTATATGTTGAAACGAGGAAGAGTCAAGGAAAAGGGCTATGCTCAGATTTCAACAACAATGGGCAATCTGAATCTGGAATTGTACGCTGAATACGCACCCAAGGCCGTCTGGAACTTTATTCATCTTGCCAAGAAAGGGTATTACAAAGATGTTATATTTCACCGCAACATCAAGGGCTTCATGATACAAGGAGGTGATCCTACTGGAACTGGGCGTGGCGGTGAAAGCATCTGGGGGAAAAACTTTGATGACGAGTTTGAAGGCCCTCTTAAACATGACGCACGGGGCACTCTGAGTATGGCGAACAAAGGTAAAAATACTAATAGTAGTCAATTGTACGTTGATTTCCTTTCTACTTGTTTCAATTCATGGGTCCACTAACCGTTCATTAGTTTCATCGCATATCGAGCCTTGCCTCACCTAAACAATAAACATACTGTCTTTGGTCGGATCATCGATGACCCATCGCCATCATCAACGTCTCTGAATTCAATGGAAATAACACCGGTAGATTCCAGCACCAACCGGCCAGTGACCGATATACGCATCAAAGACGTAACGATATTTGTCGATCCATTTGAGGATTTTATGAATAAACAAAAGACCAAGACAACGGGGGATAGCGCCCAATCCCAAGAGAAGAAGGACGAAAAAACGCACAACGTTGATGACGATCTCGTGACATGGACGGGCAAACGACTTCGTAGCTTAGACGGGTCCAAAGCGTCCGACGCAAAAGATGGTGGAGGTGTGGGCAAATATCTTCGTGCTGCACTGGCCGAGCAGCAAACTCGAAAAGGTGGCAACGAGGACGAGATTATTGAATTCGTGGATGATACAGAGCCCGATCCATCTGAACATGCGCGCAAAAAGTTCAAATCAAAAGGAGGATTTGGAAATTTTGAGGGATGGTAAACTATAGGAAAATACGACTTCATTGTATGTTAGCTAGAGAAATTACAAAAGCGAGGTAGCTCTCGATGTTTTTTCTTCTGGAATTTCATGGAAATATTTTATAATTTCCCGCCAGGCCTATTGAATGAATAGTTGCATGTACAGTCCGATCTTGAATGACTCTACAAGAAGTGGTCTAGCAGACTGAACGAAATCAATACATGTAGGTAGGTATTATGAGATTGCTCAAAAACTAGGTATATTCATATTTCATACATATCTTTGGAGAAGTGATTTTAAGCAAACGCATCCCCAATACGCCAATGCACGCCTAAACATAGTAATAAAAAACAAAACCATTCTTGTTGCTGATGATGTAGTGGGGATAATGGTGTTTGCATAAGAAGTCAATTTCTGAAACGGGGTATTGAACAATGATAGAAGACAAAATAATGCTACAGTGGAGAAGGAAAGACATTCGGAGTGTGATATGTACTTGTTGGAGGCATGTGATGGAGAAGAGTGGGAAATCAGAAGACATCCGGACATCCGGGCCATAAACTATTGATGACAAGAATGGATAAAATAATGGTGACAGTAATATAAGGTGTTCGCAAGTGAATCGCTCCTGGAATTGGAGCTTGCCATAACTTTTCAATGGGCCTGGGCTCCAGGGAGGGGACCATCGAGGTCAACTTGCTCGACTGCTCTTCGGCTTTCTTGGGACTCGCGCAACAAGTTCGCAAAGTATTTCCTTGCGACTTCGCTTTCTTGTTTGACCTTGGTAACTTCTTCCCTGCGGCGCGCCAGATCTTCTATGCCTTGAGCAAGGTGAGTATGTAAGGTGGCAGCCGGCATACCTAGGACATGGCGAACTGAAGCGGCGATACGTGAAGCGTTGGAGTGAACATAGTCTACCTCAGTAAGAGAAGCTGCCAATTTGCGTGACAGGCAAGGGGGAAGAGTCTGGGGGATAGCAGAAAGTATGTAGGCCGTAGTCAAGAGAGCTGTAAAATGTTAGTATGAATGAAATCGATATCACGCAAGTTGATGATTATGACTCACCGGCTGCAAACATTCCAGGAACAATCATTCGCCGTAGGTTGTTCGATCCTAATACTTTCGCAGCACCGAAAAGGCCATCTACCCATCCAAATCCTCCAATAGCACGTCCACCCAGTACAGTAACAGCAGTCATGGCAACTCCGGTTCCAGCGACCTTTTCTTGTTTCTCCCAAAGGCCAGGGATGTCGAAAAAGTCCCAGAGTTCTACCTGCGTATCAATTTGTCGGGCATTAGCATGCCGACGTTTGCGGAACATATTCTCAGCCCGGAAACTTAGAGAAGGAAATTTGTCCTCCCCAATGTGTAGTAATCCAAGTTGTTGGACGTAGGAAACGCCTTCAACCGTCCTTGCGCGGGCGTAGTTTTCGCAATCAGATACTGCAGCTGAAATCTGATCAAGCATAGCAACCTTGAGGTCTTCTGCATATTGAAAAGCGGAGAACAGACCCGGATATTCCACGCCGAGGTCAGCATAAGCAACTCTGTCTATTGTGTTGTTCAGGGTCAGACGCGTGTGGTCATAAACATCTCCATAAGACTTCTCAATCTCGTTTTCGACCTGTTCCGAGACTTCATTCTTTTTCTTCTTTCCATCTTCAAATGCAGGTACAATCTCTTCAAGCTCGGAGCTGACGCGGTCAAGTTCTGCTTGAGCAACATCACGATTCACCGATGCCAAGGCATTGAGGTCTGACAAGACATTGAGTACATAAGTTCTCGCAGGGGCTAATTTCGATCGTGCACGCCTTTCAAGGACGAAACGGCGCAAGGCACTTTCAAGTTTTTCAAAATCTTGGATTTTCTCTTTTTCTTTGCCTTTGCCCTTCTTCGACTCATTACTTTTGCCCTTGGTATCATCATCATTATCGTCATCACCATCGTCATCGCCAGGATCGTTGGATGGATTGGAGCCACCGCTTCGGGAACCAGAGGTTATAGAGGCATCTGGGACTACAGGTATTGCATTGCTCGAAACGAAGTGAACGAGTTCGTCGGCGTCTTTGTGTGTGTAGGGGCTCATCTTGGCTATTTGGTCCAAAACCATACGTTGACACCTATCCTTGTCTCTGATGTTATCAAATCCGTTGACCACCATAAACATGTAGGCTTTTTCATGCGCGGCGCTCATAATGAATTCTCTTGCAGATAGCGTAAAATGGTTGGCAGCAGAAACGACGAAAACAACGACATCGATCTCCTCTTGGCGTGCAAAAATAGCAGTCGTCTTGACAGAGTCTGAATTTAGCCCAGGTGCATCAATCAAAGCGATATCAACAACGCCGTTATTCAAGAGAGATTGGTCGATCGTCCTGACGTCCTTCACATAAACTTTACACTGCGTGTACTTCGAATTGTCGATCACTATATTTTCGAGCTCTGATAACGCAAAGACATCGTATGTCCGTTCGTCATTGCGATTATATGTTTGGTCCTTATGGATAGCGTGAACTTCTTCAATTCCACCGTTCTCCCTCGCGTCAAGCACTTCACAAAATATGCTGGTGCAGGGCTGCTGATCCTCCGGTAAAATCTTGCGGCGTAACAGAGCATTGCAGAATGTCGACTTTCCAGCATTCAAGTCTCCCGTGACCAACACTTTACTAGACGTATCTTCAATGCGGTCTCGTAGTGACAGGAGGTGTTTAATGCTTTGGCTTATCTTCCCATCTAATAATGAGGCAATTGACCCTTTCTCCAGTGAATGAACCAACTCTGTCTGGGAGAGAGCCCCGAGTTTGAGGTCAAGTTTCAAAATCGAGAACTCTTGGGCGATTTGGTGAGTCAACAAACGAGGCTCTGTCGGAGCACGACGCTCGCCCGTCGCACTCGATTCTCCATATTCTTCACCCTCCAAGGTTGTAGTTGCACGCTTCAGTGGTGCTGGGCGCGATGGAGAAATTTCATCATTGTCCAAACTTGCTAGGTCGGATTGAGATTGCGTCTGTTGTAATGCGGGTCGTTGCGAAGGTTGCACGGATGGATAATGAGCTGGCCATTGTCGGTTCATATCCTGTAGCTCCTTCAAGATCTCGATTGTCCGTGTTAAAGCTCTCCCTAATTTCCCACGATTCGCGTTGCTAGAGGAACCTTGTTAAACACATTCTATTACACTGAAGGAATTCTGAGTGCGTACTATTGAAGGCTTGCAACCATTTGTCTCCCATCGGCTATACCACGAACATGGTCAGTTAAACCACTGTTTAGAAACCCAATTTGATCATCACATACCTTCCGATGCAGCCGACGTAGGTGTGCGAGACGGTGTTGGTCGGTCTTCGAGCAACTCGGCACCCCAACCTGTAAAATTGCCACCAACCAACGCACTTTCTCCGGCAATACTTCCACCATATCCAGAATCTTGATTCAAAGATGCAACAAGTGCTTCAGCTGCCGCGGAAGTTGCTCCATTGCCCACGGTCATGTACTGCGGCGTTGTCCATGATGGGTCCGGAATTTGCGGAAAGTACTCTTCGTTATTCGGACGACTTGAGGATCCCTCTTTGGCGGAAGACGAGCTGCCGCCGGCAGGAAAGTACTCTTGACTCATGGTATGCAATATTTAAAAAGCGCTACCTTGGCGAAAAGATGGAAAAGTCCATGGATTGCAGATGTGGCAGGTTTTGTGGTGAGCGTATTGAGGATGGCCGGCATGCAACTAATCAGGAATTAGAAATAATTGGTGGCGTGACGGCTACCATTTTCACGTGACACCGCGTATTATTGTTGATTTGACAGCAACAGCAACACTCGGAAATTACATATATGTACTGGAGTGATTTCAAGGCGTTTCCCTGGGAGTATAGTTTTGTGGCTATATGACGCACGGAGGAGACTTCTGATGTTGTCCAGGTAAACACCACGAGCCCTTGCTACCGAGATTAATTTCCAGTCGGAGATGGTGTTTACAATATATATTACTTGGAATATATCCTCTGGTCGTCATAGTTCCAAGTACACTTATGATATAGCTGCACTGCTTGCGATTTTTGATGCAAGATACTTATGGAAAACACCTACATGGCAAAGTTCCTAAATGGCATAACAGCATGCTAAGCCAAAAACATATAAATAACTAGGTATAAACACCATTACGCTCTCATGGCATGCCAACAAGTTTGAAAATTAGCACTATATAGACATGAAATGGATGCGCCGTGATCATACACACGGCTCCTTTACCCTATATCGAATCAAAAGCCAGTTCATAGGCACCGATGTCCAATGGCCTGCGAACATCCCGGCCTGTTTGGAACTTTAACGTTTATTCCGACAGTAGGATACAAAGATTCAATGCTTACCTGCATCATCCACCAGTACACGACGTTGTCCATTCCCAGTCGGTAATTCCATATCGCAATCTGGTATATCGCCATCCAAGCATACAGCCCGATCTGGAACGAGGTCAAGGACAGAAAGTCGGCTTTCAAGGCCCGCCATATTGTTACCGGCCCGTAGTCGTTTGACATGGGGGCAATAGAAAAATACTGAAAACCAATACCGAAAAATAGGGCAAACCCGTAATCTTATGACATGGATTGGCATGTTAGGCTAATCACGGCTTGGAGAAAGCAGAGGTATAAAAGGGGAATATATATCTACATATAATCACTTACCGACTAAAAGTTGTACCCAGAGATTCTGTCCATTGATTTTTGCATCTATCCCATGAACGAGCCATTCACCAACAATATCCCCTAGTAGACAAGCTGCTCCGCAGTGGCATACGGCGACGGTTATGGTTGCAAACATTGGCCGCGACGAGTCTCCCATTTCGGAGTGATTATCCTTTTGATTTACTTCATCTTGCTGTGTCTGATCCTCATAATATTGTTGGTTGTCATCGCCGGGGCTGGAGCAATAAACAGCGTCTTAACGTATGATCATGTATAAAGAGGCAGATGGAGAGGATGCATACCTGCAATGATTGTGTTTGCTCGCCGTCTTCGAGTCTGTACTGGGTTTTGTCGGGCGTCCGTATGTGAAATATACCCATAACGTGATCGGTGCGAGGTAAAGGGAGTTCAGTAAATAGACTGGGATCCTTTCAGATATGTTAATTCTGCCATCCCTGAATATTCTGGCAGGATCCTGACAGCTCACATAACACCCATCATAGACCTCCATCCCCGGCGAAGCAAAATGTTGACAGAATGGCCATAGAAGCACATAACCCTAGCCCAATGAAGATCGTTCCTAAAACGACGAGAGACAATGGCGGTTGATATGAAGAATTCATTGTGGCAGACTATAGCTCTGATTCTAAGCAGTACATGGTATAAGAAGCCATTTGAAGAGAATTAGTTAGAACGCCCAAGCTCTGTATGTGTGCAGCAGAGAGATGCAACTGCGTCGTCGAGCTGCTTTGGTTATGCCTGCGCATTCAGGCCAGTGGCACTGACGTCATAATCTGGATATGCATAATTCGTGGGTGGGCGTTTTCTCTCGCCAGTGGCAGTGAACTTTGAAGGCAATCAATTGCAACTGAAGGCGCCAATAGTGTGTATATGATCTCGGCGAGTAACCAACAATGCAAGGGAATTGTTGACGAGCTTTGAGCTTCGTCTCCAGAGAGAGTGTTGCTTTATGTAACGGTCCATCGTGGCCGGACTAATGAATTCCCGGGCCGTCGGCCGAGCAGGCGGCATCATATCTGTTTATCATCTGTTTAGATTGATGCTGCCTGCAAGTCAAGTCTTCTTCCATTATTTCATCCGTCCCCTTCATACTGTGATTACCTGGGATTGCTTTCAGAAATTAGTTCGCCATGAATGTGAGTCCTTTGTTAAGATGTCGAGAACCGACTGCGAGATGTCTTCCCCGCTAATTGCACTGCCTTTCTAGATCGTAGAATGGGCATTTGGAAAGCGGATGACGCCTGCAGAGCGTCTGCGCAAACACCAGCGGGCCTTGGAACGGACACAACGAGAGCTCGATCGAGAACGTGTCAAGTTAGAAAATCAAGAGAAGAAGCTAGTGCAAGATATCAAGAAAAGTGCCAAGAACGGACAAATCGGCGCATGCAAAATCCAAGCCAAAGACCTCGTAAGAACTAGGAGGTATTTATAGCCCTGGAAGAGCTCCTTTCAAGTATTGATTACGCATCTAACGTGACTATTTCGGCAGGTATATTCAAAAATTCTATTCGATGCGGACACAATTACAGGCCATATCTTTAAGGATCCAGGTGGGTGTCATTCTCCAGGAGCCTGTCACCCTTCTTGAAATATGTACGCTAATAATAAGAAATTCAGACTGTTCGAAGCAACGAACAAATGATGCAGTCAATGAAGGGCGCCACCATGCTACTAGGCAGCATGAATCGACAGATGAACCTCCCCGCTTTACAACGAATAGTCATGGAATTCGAACGCGAGAATGAAATCATGGACGAGCGCCAGGAGATGATGGATGATGCCATTGACGACGCCACGGGTCTCGAAGACGAGGAAGAGAGTGAAGATATTGTGAAGGAGGTACTCGACGAGATCGGGGTGGATCTCGGGCAATCGGTATTACTCCCCTTCGTTCTTTATTTATTACCGCAGTGGGGACACATGACTGACTGTGCTCAACAGCTGGGAGAAACGCCAGTAGATATTACGAAAGAAAGGGCAGACGAGACTAGAGTGGCCCAAGCAATTGGCGGGGGCTCCGGCGACGATGACGATCTCCAGGCACGTCTAGACAGTCTGCGAAGATGATGCTGTACCTGGCAAGGAGCTGGATTTGGAATCTTTCTCTTTCAGCTGGCGTCAGAGGAGTTGAGGCGTTTTATGATCATGAATTAGCCGCGCATACACATTATTCCCTGGTCCCGAACCCATATTGAGCTGTAGTTCTAGAGGAGCGAATTAGCAAAGGAATCAGCAAGGGTCCGAGCATATAAATAATCATCTCATTGCTTTTGTAGGGCAGTAATTGTGGCAAGGCGAGTTGGGCGATACGAGCAGTTTATATTTAGTGGCGGCACTGGCGGGGTAGGTAGGCTATCGCGCTTCCGGGCGTTGCGGGTTGGGTTGGTTGCGTTGAGGCAGTCAGTCTGACTGCGCCTCGCTCCAGCAGCACCCGCCAAACCCGACGACTCGCTCCCTCCTTCTACACAAGATACAAGATTCGAGATAACAGATGCAATAGCTGTTTCCATAATCACTGCCATAGCTGCAAAAGCCTCATTGTCGTTTATCGCACACCCCGATAGTGCCGAGCCCACTCGGAGTTAACCGCCCAATCTGATTTTATGCGAACGCTGCTCCACATCCTAGCTGACACTTATCTGATCTCGCTGTTGGATCTCACGTCCTCGCCAGCATCTTCCCTTCAGCAAAGCCTCGTGCAGTCTGCCCACCCTTTAACGGCCGGGGCATCTATCATCTGTCAATCCCAGGCTAGCTCTCAACAGCAATTAGCTACAAAGACCGATACAAAATCGGGCAGGAAGTTGTTACTTCATCTGCATTGCGTCAGGTATGCCTGTTCTTAATTGCTGTCTCGAGGGACCAGCCTAGGTATTTCGAACAAATACCTCTTAATAGGCGGCCTTTGTGATTATCTTAACTTCCATTGCCTTCAACTGCCTCGCTAGAAACTAATAATTCTGCTGGCAATTAGATACACTTTCCCTACAAGAACATTTCCAACGGGGCTTGTCTCGCGACAGTTTTCGTTTATTACCTCTGCGTACCACTGATATCCGTCGAGCGACATTTCGCTACGAATTTCCCTTTCCTCGATCCACCATATATTTGAGAAATCAGAACCCATCAAGCTGGCAGGAAGCAAACGCAGAAGCTTCTCTACTCAGGGTGGGTTGCTGAACAGAATGTTCGGTGGCTCCACGAGCCCACCCAAAGAGAAAACTGATCTGGTATCCCCAACCGGAACAAGGCCATCATCTTCGAACACCAATACCGACGCGTCCGGTGTCGGGCGTACTTCATCTTCCTCTGGAACTTCCGGAAGGAAACAAAGTGACGAGCAGAGTGATAAAAAGCGACGCAGCAGCTCAGTGAATAAAGCCGCCTCCTTCTTTTCTAGTGCGAAGAACTCGCTGCACCTATCAAACCGAGAGCCAGCGGAGTCTACTTACGTCGCTCAAACTCCCTTCCAGAAATTGGGGAAGATGGATCCCGCTTTGAGTGTGCCCCAGGGCTCCTTGAACAATTCAGCAGGCGAGTCAGTGCCAACACCGCGTTCGTCATTTCGAGTAGGCGTCACGGAAGATCGGAATCGAAAATGTCGTAGGACAATGGAAGACACACATGCCTATTTGTACAATTTCCTAGGGACACCTTCCCCCACTTCCAACAATACCACTGTCAATGGTAGCGAGGCACATGATGTAGCTGGAACTACAACAGAGTCAGAGGAATCTACCCATGCAGTGGAGACAGACAATGGGTATTTTGCGATTTTTGATGGACATGCAGGAACCTTCGCTGCGGAATGGTGTGGTAAAAAGTTACATCTCATCCTTGAAGAAGTCATGCGCAGAAATCCCAATTCCCCGGTTCCCGAGTTGCTGGATCAGGCTTTCACTAGCGTTGACCAACAGCTAGAGAAATTGCCTGTCAAAAACAGCGGTTGCACAGCTGTAGCAGCTGTATTGAGGTGGGAAGATCGTATCCCTAGCTCGCATTCTGCAACAGGTTCCGCGCCCATCGCTCCCGCTGCAACCTCCGTGAATAATATAGAATTGGAGTCGGACTCAAACCCCGACTCTATTCAAAAGCCAGTGAAACCTCAAGAAAGCGTATCTCGTCAGCGCGTCTTGTACACAGCAAACGTGGGAGACGCACGAATTGTGCTTTGCAGGAATGGGAAAGCTCTGCGTCTCTCGTATGATCACAAAGGAAGTGACGAAAATGAAGGGAAACGCATTGCCAATGCTGGTGGGCTCATACTCAACAACAGAGTTAATGGTGTTCTCGCAGTAACGAGAGCTCTTGGCGATTCATACTTAAAGGACCTTGTCACTGGTCATCCATACACTACAGAGACCGTGGTACAGCCTGATCAAGATGAATTCCTGATTCTAGCCTGCGATGGGGTGAGTGAAATATGAGTGAAATATGCGATTACATAAATAACTGACAATTTGGATAGTTGTGGGATGTGTGTACCGACCAAGAAGCGGTTGACTTAATACGCAATGTCAAAGATTCCCAAGATGCTTCGAAAATGCTAGTTGACCACGCTCTTTCGCGATTCAGCACCGATAATTTGACATGCATGGTCGTACGATTTGATGCGAACCTAATTCGAGATGTCGTTGAGCGACGAACAGAACCGATTGGAGTCGAAGGAGACCCCTCGTCACAAATAAAGGGCGGTATAAGCGAGGCTGATAAAATAGTGGAAGGTGCTAAAAAGAAGCTTGAAAACCCATCTTCTCCAGTCGATATCGGCCTCAATGCGAAGATCAAAGACGATGCACAAGCCTCAACACCCAATGAATCCTCAAATCCGCAACTAAGCAGTCCAACTATTTTGGAGGGTGATAAGACAGCCAGTCTGGAAAGCGGTGCTTCGCCAAAACAATAAGCAACACTACGATTTTAATTGCACTCCCAACATTATAGATATCGCTGGCAAGGCACCTCAGATTAATTCACATTGCCAACCCCTACTCTAGACGCGACAACTATACTGTTTTCTTGACCAAATCCACTCGCTTTCCCCCTATTCTTTCATCATTATGCAAGTTGTATTAGGGATTCCCAGAGTTACCCCGGCGATGAGTGTTGGGATATTTCCCGGTTTGTCATGCCTTTATGTTTCATTCCACTTCCCCCCTTTTTCTTTCCACTGGATGCAAGTTAGAACCCTTTATGTCATGATCGCATTTCCAACTTTCCGCTTTTCTTAATGGCACCATTGGCATGTATGTACTTCTAAATGATCAATATGTTGCATAGGAGGCAAATTGACTGTGAATGTAGTGTGAATCCTAGCAAGTAAAGTGATAAGATTGTAGCCATGCATCTGATGGGTTTGGATTATTCAGAAAGAAGCCTTTGTGACGCTGGGAACTAAGCTCAACTCAGCTGTCACATGCGTGCTTTACAATACCAGGTAAAGGTCTTTGCATGCGTGCAAAAGGCGTCAAGGAATCTTATAGAATGGGTTTCAGGCACATAGCTGCAGTGTTGGATTAGGGCTTTGTTGAACTCTATGGTCAACAGCCAGGTAGAGCTTATATCTAGGTACAAATGGTAGCCTACAGAATCCTAGTATCTAATGCAGGAATTAATCAGAACCATATTTTGATTTGACAACCTAATCTACAGAAGAAAACGAGACCGAATGGGGGAAATAATATTGTACATGATTAAGCAAGGACTTCCTTAGGGGCAGCTTCAGGAGCGGCGGCTTCAAGAGCAACTTCCTCTTGCTTCTGGCCAGGCATTACATGGTCGGAGACAAGGTCCAGATGGCCATGGCTAACACGCTCAGGCCATGATTTAGCATAGCGAGCGTCGTGGATATCTGTCCACAAAATTTTGACTTGCTTGGGATCCACTGCATATTCGTGGTTGCCGGTTGGATCTTCAATCGTGAGGTCGTAGAGACTGTTTAATTCATCTCCAAATTTCTGCACCCGCGTAGCAGCTCGTTCGGCGACCTCCGCATCGTACTCTCTCGCATGTCTTCTGCGCTGGCGAGCTTTGCGTGTGAGATACCCTCTTCTGCCCGAAGCAAATCCATTCTCCAGCTCCTCTTCCTGGATCGATAGAACGGCTGCAATATCTGCGACGCTAGTGGCCTTTTGGTCCATCAAAACACGAGCTCTCTCCTTCTTGTTCAACAACGCTCCCACTACCACTTTGTTTTTTTTGTTTTCCTCGTCGAATTTCTCGGCTTCAATTGTGTCCTTCGGTCTCTTCTGTTCTAGCCATTTTTCGGACACGGTAATCATTTCCTTTGGCGGGGAGAGCTGTCTTTGCATGGAGAATTCGCGGAGGAGCTGGAATGCGCGAAGCCCTACTTTGGCATCGTCGAAGTGAACGGAATAATATGGTTCCCACATGTCTTTTCGAAGGCTGGCTGGCACCGTCTTCTTGCCATGATAGACCAGCTGTGATAATACATTGTTTTCCTACCCAGAGAACAGAGATGTCAGTATGCGCAACTTGGCAGAGCATAGATAGGTATTCATCCAACGTACCTCGAGATACCGCGTCAGAGAGTAAACGACCTGATTTGTTCGTACATTGTTGTAGACAAAAATATTTCGGCCATGTGTGATTCGGTTCAATGCCTTCCGTAACCTCGCACCCTCTTGCTTCTGAAACGTCCTGTAGGCTTTGGAATAGGGATGGCGAGGTTTACCCTGAATGACGGTGTCCGTAGGGACAGGTGGCTGGCGAACGATATGCCATGCTCCTATCTTGGTCGGATCAAGAACTTTGTCCCGGATCGTGAAGTTGTCCAATTTCGGTTTTTCTTTTATGTAATTTGGTTTTTCTTTCATGTATTTTTTTTCTCCTTTCATGTAATCGAAAAATTTCGACATCCGCTTGAGAGGTTGTTGGGAAGGCATTGCGCTGAGAACAAAACGCTGTTACCCTGGGATATTTGCCAACTGCCCTATGAGCGATGCGTCGGATCCGTTTTCATCACAGCCGATTGATGCAATTGCTGGTAAGGGGAAGCTTGGACGTCGAGGTGCAGTTCTGTGATGTCGAAGATGTCGACGGGGACTGAATCCAATTTTTGGATGCAGCCGCCGGCTGGCGCGGTTGAGGGCTTAGCCTGATTGGGCGCTTGCCCGTGCGTCATGTCACCCCCAGCTATCCACCACCACAGCAGCAATCATTCTTTACTACGCGTGCATCGCTTCCTTGGAGATGGCTTTATAGTTTATTAATCAATGTGGCCAGATCGACTAGGAGGCAATGAACAACGCGCCCAGTCGCGACGTCTCAATGTCCACAGCCAGCCATGACAATGCCCGTTCGCGACGGCCATTGCTCTTCTCCGCGGTATTGACGCATCTGAACTAATCATCTATCTATACATGGGGCTGATAATATATGCATTATGAAGAATCGCAAGCTGCGCCATTTACAAGGCCTCTCGATCCGAAATTTATACATCACCCCGCCGAACCGGGCTCGTGGGAAGACGATCGACGACGACGATATCGATTATTCCCTTAAATCTCCAGCCAAGCTTGTAGCTCAAGCGGACGACCGATCTGTTACGCAGTCCCGCTCATACACTGACCTTAAATCATTATCATCGAAGAAGCAGTCTGTCAACGGCAAAATAGACCAGAATGGCAAGAAACCCCAGGAATCGCGACGCATCCGCCGAAGAAGTACTCTACCATGGAGCGGAGGCAACCCGGAGGGTCGACAGACCAAGTTGGAGGATATTGCTCGGAGCAGAATGGCAAATACTTGGTTCTCAATTCACTGCGAAGGCATTGATAGCCCGATATACGTCAGTGAAGTCGTCGAGAAAACGGCGAATCCGGCCTTTCGCGTGTTTGATCTCAACGTATGCGGCCCTCACATTTCCAGAATGGACCAAATCACTGTGAGATTATGGGTCAAATCCAAGAATATGAGCGACTACATGCTGCTACTAGAGCTTCAACTCAGTCTCAAGTCTCTGCAGTTTGTTGGAAATTCGTTAGAGACTTTTCACCAACCACTGCCTTCTAATTGCGTTTTATTTCACTTTTCCGACGGAATTTTTACAAATCTCACCGATTTCCCTCCGGCCCAAAATGCTTCCACGAACTCCGGAAAGGGGGGGTTTCGAGCCGAACCCCAGAGTACCTCTTCTTATGATGCATTGATGCGCTTAGCGAATCTTGACGATTGCATACAAGATGCATTAGCAACCAGAGAGAAGCTTGAATCTCAAATCAACATAATCCTGAAGAACCATCACAGAGGTTTGGACTTATTTGGCCAAGTTTCGCAGGCTGAGGAGAAGGTCTCCTTGATTAAAAGAAGTATTGCCAACGAGAAGAAGCATGTCCGCTGGAGTGCTAAACGCAAGGATGACTTGGTTTCCAGCATAAAGGCACGGATTGAAGCCGTGGAGTCTGGACGTGAGAGTCAGAACAAAACGCAAAGCCATTTATCTGATGCCCGGCTGAAATTGACATCTAGCACCTCTTTACTGGAAAATAACCATGAAGATGCTAAAGGCCAAATTCGACGTATTTGTGAAGACCTGCTGGCTATATATCCTATCGAGCCTATCTCAGACAAAGCATTAGCTTTCACCATTGCCGGGCTGCATCTCCCCAATTCCCATTTTGACGATATTGACAGGGAGCTGGTAGCAGCAGCTCTTGGGTACACCGGCCATCTTGTCTACCTGCTCTCATTCTATCTCTCAGTACCTTTGCCATACCCTATCAAACCATATATGTCCAGTACCTTCATCCAGGATCCGGTCTCATCTGCTCTTCCACGACGGACGTTCCCTTTGTATCCAGTCAACGTTCAGTATCGTTTTGAATATGGCGTCTTCTTACTGAATAAGGATATCGAGGTCCTCATGAATCGGTTTGGCCTCCGGGTTCTTGATATTCGCCATACTTTACCCAACCTAAAGTATCTACTTTACGTTTTGACAGCTAGAACAAATGAGCTTCCTGCCAGGAAAGCTGGAGGTGTCCGAGGTCTCCTTCTAGGACGAGGCACCCCAATGATGTCCAGACAGGGTAGCCAGGATAGCTTTGCAAGTGGCGAGACAATGATATCTCGACGCATGTCATCTGAATCGCAACCCAAACCAATGCCAATAAGCAGTGATTCTGGAAGGGGCAAATTATCGTACCCAGCAAAACATTCACTCATAGCTAGTATCCCTCCTGGAGCCTCAAATGACGTGAGAAGCACAGGTTGACAAGGGAACATGTTTGCTGAGTACTTTCTCCATTTTGTCTTGTTGTATATAGCCTGCAAGTTAATGAATTGGACATATGACCCTCCGGGCGTAAATATTTATAAGTGACTCGTGATAGACGATAAGATGTTTAGAGTGTGTCAAACACGTTTGCACACAAACTATAGGCATGCTTAATTGATATATAACTAGGTATATTGTTTCTTTGCTGAGCGTATTTCAATGCATTACGAGTTGATAGTTGCCTACACACACAAATTTCACATAAAGTTTATCCCAATCATTTTTTATATCCTTTAAAGAAAGCAGCCGGTGAAAAGGAACTGAAAACTAAAAGTACAATAACTTGAGAAATCAAAAACTAAGGTATCACGCCTGGCTCAACACAGAAACAACACCCTCGGCATTAGTAGTTACGACACTCTGCGCCGATGCTCCCCATGCAACACCCACTGCTGGGACTGCGCTTCGGAGGGACTCTGACCATTCTTTCGTAGATTTGGTATATTGCTGCACCGTGACACCATTTGGTCCTCCGCTCAGCAGGAATTGTCCTGTGTAGTCCCAAGAAAGAGAGTTGATTCGAGTTCCAGTTTCAAGTACCTTGTGTAGCTTTGATTTCCGCAAATCCCACACGGAGATATCTGTAGAGTTTTCTGTCACGGCAGCCATGAAATAGCCATTCTCCGAAAATGCGAGGTTTGTGACGGGTGCCTGCATAGGGAAACTGGCAGCAATAGCTCCCGATTTCACATCGTATACTTGAATCTGTCCATCTGCGCCGCCAACAGCGAGCAGATGGCCATCGGGGTGGAACCTTGCAGAGAGTAGACCTACAAGACGCATGAGCAAAGATCGGGAGAGGCCAAATGGCAAATTATTAGCAGGGTGCACTTACTGGCATTGCCAAATATCTGAGCGACGACGGAAGACGTTGCCAGGTCATATAAAATATAGCTCTTATCCACACCAACTGAGCCAACAATATCGCCAGTCGGATGCACGGCAATCGCAGTAACTTCTCCAGCATGAGAATCAAAGCTAGCAGTTTCAGCTCCTTTGTTGAAGAGCTTCACTGATCCAGTTGCAGAGCCCACAACAGCTGTTGTACCCGCAAAAGCTGCATCAGTAACCGGGCCATCAACCTTGAGCGTTTGAACAATTTGTTGCTTAGAGATCGAGTAAATTCCAGCAATACCATCAACACCGCCGACCAGGGCCAAATCTCCAGTTGAGTCTACCGAGAGAGATTTGCCTCCAGGATACAAAGCTTCGGAGCTAACTGTTGGTTTGTATGACTGGATTGTTTCGCCCGTAGCCCAATCTTCCGGAATGGGGCGCTTGCTCCTCGATTTGGAGAGCCTACTCACGTCAATATCGAGACCTATCAGGATTTTCGCAGTACTTACGTAGCTTGTGTTTGTTCAATCCTAGCAATCACAGAGTCTGGTAATTTTGCGGTATCAACTTGCATAGCATCACCGCCTGCAGGAGCACGCGCAGACCCAACAGATATTTTGGAAAGCGCATCGCGGGCCTCATCTCTTTCCTTAGTTAATCGCGCGATCACGCGTACAGCAGCATCATGCTGGTAGAGTGCTGTGCTGAGTTCCTGCCTCGTCTGAACAAGAGCCTGACGCAGTGTGTATGTCTCCAATGCCAAAGCATCCCATTCCTCTTGAAAGACGCCCAGAAGCGACGGAATCGAGGTGAGTGTAGGAGGGCGAGGGCGAACGGTACGCGAAGTCTTCAACTCGACCAACTCGTCCGCGGCAAGATCTTCGCCTGTGACGGGATCCTTCCCATTTTCAGCGATGTATGCTTCTATGAGTCTTTTTTCGAAAACGTTGCCTGTTAGAGGTCAGCATTGAAGGCTCGTCGTGTGCGGGATAGGCGTACATACCGCTTTTCGCAGACGCAACAGGCACCTGTGGTGCTTCTCCAGAAACTAAACGAATGAGTCAATAATTTGGCATTACAAACACCCGAGAGCGACACTTACTTGCGCAGAGCATGGTAGGGGAATTGGGCGAGGGGGTGGTGGGAGTGTCTGCGGCTCGAAGTTGAAGCTGGTCGCAGCTTGAGACTTTTTTGATGGGTCCCGTCATCTGATTCGTCATTCGGCAGCCTTGCCGCCTTAGTTCTCTCTTTGCCTTTATCACTCTTGTCTCTTTCTTTCCTTCACTCCATTTCGCAAATTAAAATCTGTTCAGATCCAATCCGACCATATATCGCGTGCGAATTCCCTCAAAGGTCTATGGAATATGTGGTTAAGAGTTGGGTGAAGCGAGCAATTCTACAAAGGAACTAGTTACTACTACGTATACCTTGATCCAATTCGACAAGCTCCGCCAGATCAAGATGGCTTTTAACGCTAAAAATCTTACATATGGTCCGTCACCTTCTATCTCTGTCTACTGCACCTGACAGTTTTGCCAGACCGAAACGAACCAGCTTTCCTGCAAAAGCTTCGCGGCCAGTACGGCGGGGGCGATTCTATTCGTCACGAACGGCCGGCGCCACGTCCCCGGAAAGAAAAAGAAAACGATGACGAGGATGCTCCAGTATATGTAGACGAAGAGACAAACGAAGCCATATCCAAAGAGGATTATGAATCGCTGCTGAAGGGCCTCGATGCGAGTGGTGAAGCTGCCGATCAGAACGCCGAAGAGAGCAAAGAACCGACAGATCCTACAAAGCCACCGGAACAGGCCTCCAACGAAGACGCAAAGGCTCAGCAAAATTTGGCAGAGATAGGCGGAGGAAGTCAGAAGAAGCGAAGGAAAGCCAAGGTTATCCGTGACGATGAAGTTGTCGACGACGAGTCACGACGCAAGGAAAGCCCGGCGGTGCCAAAATCGAATGCGAAAAGAAAGAAAATCAAGCTGTCGTTTGACGAGCCAGAATAGAAATTAAACGATGCAGCTGCTGTGGATGGCCGCGCTTGGTCAATGGATCAATGAATCGAACATAGTAGTGCCGCACTATCTGATACGAATGATGTAATACCGTAAAAAAGAAATTTTGATAGAACGATACCCAAGATCTTTCAATTTTCCATCAAAAAAACTTGCCGGTATTATTGTAATCCTGCATGCAAGACGAAAGGGATAGAATTTCGTGGGCGGAGTGAGCTTGCATTACTGGGTAAGAGTCATTATTGCTCTTGCCTCTCTCTCTTGATCGGAGGCGCGGACATAAAAAATTTCCCCGCTACATACATATAATCCAGTCCGTCCCGCCAAATCGTTCAATGCGCGACATCCTTCTTAGTCAATTGTCTAAGGGCTGGCAATAATTGCTGCTTGTCAAGGGTAAATACGCTTGCCAGTATGCCTGTGGTTAATGTTGACGATTTGGTGCGCCTACAGCGCAAAGCAGACGGCATCCGAAATGTACGAGTTACCCCTCCACCCCTCCATAACACATGAAAATGTCGAGTTTACTGCCAATATATTGTCTGGTGCGCTAATATCCTTGTCTTGATAACTAGATTTGCATCTTAGCACATGTTGTGAGTACCAAACACCCCCCCCTCAGTACCGACATCTGTGGTTTGCGTGATGGCTGATCCTCTCCGCAGGACCATGGCAAGACATCTCTCACGGACAGTCTCATCGCCACCAATGGAATTATCTCACCGAAGTTGGCGGGCAAGATCCGTTACCTCGACTCGCGCCCAGATGAACAGCTACGCGGTATTACCATGGAGTCGTCGGCAATTTCGTTATACTTTTCCATGCTGCGAAGGTCTGCACCAGACGCCACGCCTGAAACCAAGGAATACCTGATCAATTTGATTGATTCTCCGGGCCATATTGACTTCAGTAGCGAGGTCTCGACTGCTTCCCGACTGTGTGATGGTGCGCTCGTTTTGGTAGATGCTGTCGAAGGCGTTTGTAGCCAAACTGTCACAGTTCTGCGTCAGACATGGGTCGAAAAGCTAAAGCCTTTGTTGGTCATCAACAAGTTGGATCGACTTATAACCGAGCTTCAAATGACCCCTGCAGAGGCCTATTCTCATATGAGCAAGCTTCTCGAGCAAGTAAATGCGGTTATTGGCAGTTTCTACCAGGGAGAGCGTATGGAAGAAGATCTGCTCTGGCGAGAACGCATGGAAGAACGTGTCAATGCTGCTGCTGCAAGAGATAAAGATCAAGCAAGGAAACTTGCCTCTGACGATACGGGTGACCATGAGTCCTATGATAATCCGGAGTTGGATGTTTTCGAGGAAAAAGACGATGAAGACCTGTACTTCGCGCCGGAAAAAAACAATGTTATTTTTTGCAGTGCCACAGACGGCTGGGCATTTACAATTCGACAATTTGCTGCGCTGTATGAAAAGAAACTGGGTATCAAGCGTTCGGCGCTTGAAAAGGTGCTCTGGGGTGACTTCTACTTGGATCCCAAGACGAAACGAGTCTTGGGCTCCAAGCATCTCAAAGGACGGGCTCTTAAGCCCATGTTTGTCCAGCTGGTACTGGATAGTATATGGGCCGCATATGAAGCTACCACTGGAGGAGCGAAAGGGAAAGGGTACGTTTTACTCACAGATACAATTTGGAAGATGCTAATTGAACCAGTGACCCTGTCATGTTAGAAAAGATCACCAAGTCATTAAATATCACAATACCGCCTTATGTGCTTCGATCTAGGGAGTCCCGCAACATCATGCTGGCACTCTTTTCTTCATGGTTGCCACTCTCTACAGCTGTGTTAGTGTCCGTCATGGAATATCTTCCTAGCCCTCAAATTGCGCAGGCCGCCAGACTTCCTGAATTGATCAAGACCTCGCCGGCCTCCAACTTCGTTGACGGGAAGGTCCAAGATTCCATGATCGACTTTAAGACTGGCCCCAATGACCCCGTTGTGGCCTATGTCAGCAAGATGGTTGCAATACCGGAAAGCGAAATGCCACAAAATACAAAGCGAGGAAATGCAATTTTGACAGCCGACGAAGCTCGAGAATTGGCTAAAAAGAAGCGAGAGGAGATTGCAAAACTACAAGCAGAGGCCAACGAGCAGGGTGACGAATTCAGCCTGGTCACGTCAGCTCTTGCCAGCGCAAGCTTGGATAATCAAGAAACCCAAGCGGAAGAAAAGGTAGACAAAGAACATCTCATAGGATTTGCCAGACTATATTCGGGAACATTAAATGTGGGTGATTCTCTATATGTCTTGGGTCCGAAATTTTCGCCGGCAAATCCGCATGCTAGTCCAGAGCCCAGAAAAGTTACTATTACAGGATTGTACTTGCTCATGGGCCGAAGTCTAGAGCCTCTCAAGTCAGTACCTGCTGGAGTTGTATTTGGAGTCGAGGGACTGGCTGGGCATATCTTGAAAACAGGCACATTGTGTAGTCAGTTGGAAGGAAGTATCAACTTGGCAGGCGTGTCCATGGCAAGTCCGCCAATCGTCCGAGTCGCGCTCGAACCGGCCAATCCTGCAGATCTGAATAAGATGATTACTGGCTTGAAACTATTGGAACAAAGCGATCCATGTGCACAATATGAAGTTCTACCAAGCGGAGAACATGTGATCTTAACAGCTGGCGAACTGCATTTGGAACGGTGTTTGAAAGATCTCCGAGAACGTTTCGCACGATGCGAGATCCAAGCTGGAGAAATGATCGTGCCGTTCCGAGAGAGTATTGTCAGCACTTCTGAAATGGCTGCTCCGAAGAACCCAGACTTGGGACGGGGTGGAGTATTAACTGTATCACCTTCGAAGCAGTTGACTATAAAGCTGCGTGTACTGCCTCTTCCCGCAGAAGTTACAGATTTCTTGTCAAAACATGCAGGAACTCTCAAACAGCTGCAGTCTGAGAGGAGGGCTAAAGTGGAGCAAAAAGAGACAGAGACAGAGGAATCGACCGAAGAAATTGCAAAGTTGGAGGAGGCTGGGTCTCTTGAGACGAATATTCTTTCATTGGAGGATTTCAAGCAAGAATTACGGCAATTGCTTGTCAAATCGAAGCATGAAGAAATCAACTCGGATATCGTGGAGAAGATCATATCTTTCGGACCTCGAAGAATAGGGCCAAACGTTTTGATCGATGCCACAACCGCCAACACCAGTGATAAGTTGTAAGTATATATCTATGTTCTATCTTTGATGACACCAAGCATATGATAAGAAGACTGACTCCGTCCAATTTAGCTTGTCTGAGGAACAACGAAGTGCCCATAACGGCCATCTCAGTCGACAAGCAATCACCATACGCGACCTCTCTGATAAGATTGGCTATGCCTTTCAATTGGCAACAGGACAAGGTCCATTGTGCCAAGAACCAGTGCAGGGCATTGCAGTAATACTAGAGGATATTTCTCTCCATGTTGAGAATGAAGATGCTATTGACTTTGGCCGTTTGACGGGAGAGGCAATTCGCATCGTGCGCGAATCCGTATCACAGGGATTCCTGGATTGGAGTCCACGCATTTTACTTGCAATGTACAGTTGTGAAATTCAAGCATCGAGTAAGTAGGACCCACCTTCCCCCCTTTCTTCTTCTTCTTCTTCATTGTGCCAGCCAACATCCTGCGAACATTATAATAACATACCAATAGCCGAAGTTCTCGGTCGAGTCTACGGAGTCATCACCCGACGACGTGGACGTATCTTGTCAGAAACCATGAAAGAAGGAACACCATTCTTCACAATCCTCTCTCTTCTCCCCGTTGCAGAATCATTTGGATTTTCCGATGAAATCCGCAAACGAACCTCTGGTGCCGCGTCACCGCAACTTATTTTCACGGGCTACGAAGCCCTAGACGAAGATCCTTTCTGGGTACCTGCCACAGAAGAGGAGCTTGAGGATCTTGGGGAGTTGGCGGATAGGGAGAATGTTGCAAAACGATATATGGATGCTGTGCGAACTAGAAAGGGTCTCTTTGTTGCGGGGAAGAAATTGATCAAGGATGCTGAGAAGCAGAAAACGTTGAAAAAGTAGAAGAAAATAAAAGCATGGATGGGAACTGGAACAATTGAGGCCAAAAAGGAATGGATTATAGAACTATTTGCATCATACGGAGAATATGAATTTTATTATATACATTCATACCTATTTGTCTCTACTATGCTGGCGTTTTCAAAGGAGTTTGAAAGGTTGACAATAAGATGACGTATGTTGGTTGCCTACCACATTAAAACCATAGGTATATCGATAGAGAGAATGGAAGATACCGCCATGGCTAACCAAAAGACAGTGCAAGAGGAAAACACCACTGTGGCCAGTCAAAGAAGAATGGATGAGAGGGACGCCGTCATGGCAAAGATAAAAACCCTCTACGATGCCGTTCATAAGACTAAGAAGCCCTACCTGGAGTCTGATGACATTGCAAAACTTACGCTACAAGTTGACGATCTTGAAATGACCCAGGATACAAAAGGTTCAAAAAGTCCTTCTGATGAGGCACTATCCTCTTTTGAAGCACTGTGCGAGGAAGAAATGAAAGCCTATCCTATTGCAAAGGACCAGTATGCTTGGCGAACAGAATCATACCAACAGGCTTTGACGAATCCCCATGCATCAGCCATTAAGCAAGCAGGCCATCTTTTGGGTTGTCTCCATTGGCGTTCAAAGGGGGCGCTTAGAGATGGCATCGAGAAAGACGAATTTGGCTTCAGGAGAAGCCTTGGAGGCTACAAAGGGTGGCGGCATGATGTGTAGGCGATTGCATCCTAATACCGCGTGATAACTTCCAAGGTTGGTAAATGACCTTTGAGTTTATAATTTGTTCAGTGGATTCCACGAATTTATCATCAATCCCGACTATGCCAAGGACTTTCTTGAACAGGAGCCCGAATTCATGCTCGTTGGGATTTGCGTAAGATTCTAAAGCAGAGACGCACATCTTAAGCCCCATATCATATTCACCCTGAAGCACGACTGGGTCAGCGATGAACGACTGCTTAGAGGGGAACTGCTTGCGATTTTGGCCGGTATCGAGAGTCGCATGGGATATCCACCGTTGAAGCAGCATATGATTATCCCCGTACGTTGGAAAAGTTCCTGCCTCACAAATACTCCTTGCTAATCAATGATTATAACTAGATCATGGTCTTCTCCTTCATGGGTGTATATGGGAGGGTCATACAGGCTTATTACGATGGCAACTGACTTGTACTTCGCAAAAGTCGACTGTTCGAATTTAGTGAGAAAGCGAAAGCCCCAACTGACCTGTTTGTTCGATACATGGTTAGTTGGCCAGTAGGAGATACAAATGAACTTCCAACATCGAGACGGAGGGAACAAATTGACTGTGCTTGATAGCAAGCAGTCACAAGGAGTCCTCTACGGGCCTACCCTCTCAGCGCTCTGCTCGATCGTTCACAATCGATTGGGTGAAGCAAACCCTTGAGCGTGCCAAAGGAAAGTGAGGTAAAATCCCTACTTTTACTCAATCAACCCCCCTGCCAAAAGTGAATTGGACACGCAACACGTTTCAAGGATCAAAAACCTTTGGTTTTGTTACGGATTTATGTGGAAGAGATGTGCCCTCCTGTTAATATTTTTCAAACTCCAAGGAGGAAGGAATCGAAAAATGATAGGAGGTCTGAAGCAAATGCTTCAGTGTGGTTCAATTTTCCTCTATTGACAAACACAGGCTGACATCGAGTGGTCAAGACCATGTATACTAAAGAGGTTCAAGGGGGAGTAAATAAAAATGGGATAGAGAGTATCAAATGCGAGTGAAGTACCTTGTTAACTGTAATGTTTTATTGAGTGTACTATCTTAGTGACAGGAATTGGGAGCAGAATCCAATCCGTTATTTGGTCAATGGATCGAATGCTCTCTGAGAACATCAGTCGCCCAATAGAAATGTCAGCGAAAACATGCCTGGAGCTAGTGCTGTTCTGTATGTTCGGGATCGAATCTCGATCTCTTATCGCAACATACTTGGTAAGAGATGAGCTCTGGCGGCGCTGATGAATCCGTGTCCGTGAAGAATCATAGAATTGAAATGCGTCTCGTTCGGAAGCGTATCGATTCGGGATATGGTGATCCAAGGACTAGAGGAAAGCACGGTGAAAGTGCTTGATGTTCTGGGGGAATTCACACTCAACGACGCCATATTATTCTGAGCTGCCGGTGGTGAAGACATAGATAGATATGGCAGGACAAGTGTCCGAAAACAACCATCTGTCTATGAGTGGTTTAGCTTCGAGGAAACGTTGCCTTGTAAGCCTAAGGAATTTTCAAGTGGTCGATATCGAATGTCCTAAAATGGCCTGGCGACTTTTCTGGGCTCCGAAAGTCCCGTAATAGGGTCTTTCATTTCTCTCCAACTAACGGGGAACATCATATTACCAGATTCGCTGCGAGCCATGACAACGCCCAGGTCGTTGCGCGCTGTGGTCAGGTAATAGAAACTCTGGTCACCCAGCGAAATAATGCTGCCGCGAACAACATCTCCGACACGAAACATTTCTTCCAGAATGACACGGTCCTTCTCAACTGCACGTATATCTTCCTTCCGTATCAATGCTTGGAATCGCAGCTCGTCCGAAGTACTTTGGTTCTCTAGGTTTGCGGCTGAGGTGAGGATGGCGGCGATGTTGTCGTTGTCAGAGAATGATGCCGACGTGGTAGTCGCGCCTGTAGCTGAGGTAGTAACATCGTCTAAGATGACGAGAATAGAGAGCGTAACCTGTCGCTTTTGAACACGAGCCACGCGTGCAAGAACTATTGAATCAACAGCAGGAAGGGTGTTGTATTTGGTTTTTTTCGTAATAGTTCCTTTTTGCACTACCGAGCCATTTGGACCAACGTTGCCGAGGCCTGATCGCAAAACACTCAGGATTGATTTTGTGGTCTTGGACGTGGCTGCTTGTTGTTGTGAGAGCTGCTCTACCAAGACTGGCCCTGAGATGGATGCACAAATAACGCCATTGTGGACATGCGTTCCAGCACCAGGTAAGTATGTCGAGGTCGAAGCGAGCTGTTGACCGGGCACAGCAAGAGCTGGTAGAGGGTTCTCCATGGCTTCAATTGTGTTCTCAGGTCAAGCTTGATGTTGTTGGAAAAAAGTAAAGATAAATTTAGTGCTGCACGTGTGGAAAATCTTTTTTGGTGGGGCCGGCAGGAGCTACCTACGCTTTGGGAAGCCGCAATGCAATACGAATAAGGTACATGAATAAGTAAGCATACGAGGTATCGACATTATTACAACGACTATTATCGAGCAAATCTAATACAATGAATGTAAAAGCATTATCCATCAGGGCAAAAGGATGCTTCCCGTATGATGCAAAGCAAGCGACGACAACGCATAACAAGACTCAGTCCGGCCAAAGGACGCTATAAACAAGATGCATTAAGACACCATATGAATGTTCGTGAGACAGAACAGAAAAAGGGAAAAAAGAAAGGAAAGAAAAAATTGAGAAAGGATACACCATAACTAGGCCGGTGACGACCGGCAGCTGAGAGGAGTGGTGAAAAGAGTAACGCTGTCTCGTTTGGTTTGATAAATGGTTAAAAGATGTACGAGGTTGCAAGCAGTTCAGCCTTCGACCAGTGTTTGCTTCGGTCCTTTACCGAGAACTTCGAGACATCGCCGTGCCAGCGCAACGACCTCGGTTTCGCCTTCATCTACTTCCTCGTCGTCCGAGTCCATATTCCTTTCGGATATGCGTTTGACGAGTTGCATAACGTCTTCCGAACTTGCGATGAGCTCAATAAGTTTCGAGTCTTCTGACTCTAACAGCTGTAGCAAGGTCCAGATAGCAATATGCTGAAATGTAGGATCTCCGCTGTCGAGGAATCGAGTTAGGTATCCGTGAAATCCCCCTTCCGGCTCAGTCCAGTCGCGAATGAAAATGGAGTAATTTCCGACTATTTGAATTGTAATTAGCATAGAATCATTGTAAAGCAGGGGAAATGTTCTTGCCTTTGGAGGATAGGTTTCCCAACGCAGCAGCGCTGTTCCCTTGAACTTCGATGCTGTCACACGCGGTCAGAGGAATTAAGACATCAAAGACACCTAGATTGAGCAGCTCGGGTTTCAATTCGTCACTGAGGGCGAGCACGGCAATGGCAGCGGTCATCTCGGACTGGACAATGACGGGTACGGATAAGACCAGATCCTTGCATTTCTGAACCGCACCAGCTTGAAGGACAAGCTCCTTGTTGCGGTCAGAACTAGCTGCCAGGTTGCGTAGTGTCGATATAGCATGACATTGAATTTCTTCACTGTCTTTAGAGCCGAGAAGGTCAACAAGCGGCTTGAGAAAGCCCGCGTCTATAATAGGCGATTCGTTGAGTGGGTGGATGGATATATTTCGGATACAAGCAACAGCGGAGAGAATGAGTGGAAGGTACGATGATTGAAGGAGACGTAGAAGAGGAGGCAGGCCTTTGGCGCGGACTATTTCCAACTGGTATTTCTCGTCGGATGCTAAATTCCGCAGAGCAAGAGCGGCTTGGCATTGTACTTTCGGTGTCGATGAGTCCATCAATTGAACTAGTGATTGTACTAAGCGAGACTCAGTTTGCGCAAGTCGTTTCCTGTTGGCGGCATCAACGGCGATATTGCTAAGAGCTGTTGTACAGTAATATTGCACGTCGACATCCTGGGAAGAAAGCAGTTGCACCAGCACGGGAATTGCGCCAGCGTGGACCAATTGCTGGCGGTTGTCATCTTCAAACGTATTAGTTAGTGATTGCACATAAACTAGAATATAAGAGATTAATTTTTACCAGAATGTGTCATGTTCAACAGAGCTCCAGTGGCATTTCGTTGAACTCGCATGTCCTTGGATTTGGCGAGTTTTGTTAACGGTCCCAAAGCACCAGATCTAGCAATTTTCGACTTGTTATCTTCATGGGTCGCTAGATTCGTAATACAGCCCACGGCATTACACTGTACTTCAACGTTGGGAGACAACATTTGCCGTATTAATGGTGAGAGGCCGCCGAGTGTCACGATAAGCACTTTGTTTTCAGCTGTATGAAAGTCAGCCGATGTATCTAGTAATTTCCTTATACAGGCGAACTCATACTGTTCACGGCAAGATTGCCCAGCGCCGCACTTGCGGCTCGTTGAACTTCGATGTCGGGACTCTGAAGCAATGAGAGGATGGGATCAAGGGTATCACGGTCGACTTCTCGCACATCTATGTAACCACGTAACAATAAAATCAATATAAGATCTTGCATGGAGAAGTTCTCCAGCTTGTTTCAACACATGGGATAGAATGACGAACCTCGTTCCGTAATCTCGGCAAAGGTCAAGCTGGCGCTCCGTTGCAAATCGACATTATTTGACTCTACCAAGGTAGTAAGGGCGCGAAGCGGTTCGCCAGAAAAGAAGTCGGTCTCGGCACGCTGTAACCATCCAAGCATTTAGTAAGAGTTGGACGTTGATTATGTTATATGGGTCCTCTCACATTTTCAAGGTACTGTAATAGGTCGGCGACAGCCTCCCGCTCACTGTCTTGTAAAATCGGTTCGTAGATACCATCTCTTGACCGGCCTCCTATTGGACCTAGACATGCAGATATATGGCACCAACGATCGATGGCCGACAAACAAGATAGACAAGCGTTCTCCATGGCTCACTAGGCAGATCCTCCGGACCCTGACGAAGGGGCCCGTACAGGAGGAGTGGCCGTCAAAAGAAGAGCGCAGGCAGAGGAGTTGGACTTGGAGGTATGTAATATAAGGACGAGGGACTCGTCTAGAGTGAGAGCATTACTGAGCGAGTGTGGTTGGATGGATCCGAGCACGGTCTAAACGAGGATCCGAGTGATCGACGAAGGACGACGGGACGCAAAAGACTGAGACGTCGCGTGATTTTGGCGATAAGAGAAGAGAGCTTGGCTATCGGAAGAGGGACCGATACCAGAAAACGAAGAAGAGCGAATATGGCATGGGAAGGGAAGGGAAGGGGGAGGAGGGAGGCCTGCGATGGCAGATGGTGGAGGTGGAGGAGGTGGGAAGAGGGAGATGTTCTTGTGATTCAAATGACTAAGTTAGCTCTGTTTCCTTAGCTCGCGCGTTTCAGCATCACCACCACCACCACCATGCATTTTCCTTCCAGGCAGCTTTATAAAAGGAGTTTTCTTGGTTATTTCGGTTGTTCTTGCACTATGTTATCGCACACCATGATTCTTAGACCGGACAAAGGAGTTTGTACAGCTGCTCTTATCGGTCGTCGGCTTCGTCATAGCTTTTCCCAGGATTCTTGGCTTGCATCTGTAAGTGAGTAACTGGGTTACTCAACTACAGGTAAAGGGAAATATGCAATAACCAGCCGACTTAGCATAACCGCCCAGTCAAATCTCGAACGCACGTTGCTCGGAGTATATTCTATATAGAGCCTTTGCTGGAACGGATCATCGTGTTGTTTACTTACGGCACTCTGCCCGGCAACGCTCTATCTGTATTGCCGAGGGAGGTGGCAGATGAGTCAATAATTTTCACCAGCGGTTGTTTTTTCTTTCTTTCTGCATCTCTCTCTCTCTCGGTGGTAATGCCGACTTTAGCCCTTCACGTCTTGCAGCTATACCAGCCTTTAGGTAAGGTGTGCGCATGATCGAGGTTGTGCAACCTGCATACAGTAGTCTAGTAAAACAAATGCACGTGACATTAGTAATCGAAGGTTTGCTATTGATTGAGATAAACTATGCGGATAGAACACTAGGGAATAGGACATCTCCAAGATGGATAGATTATTTATTATGAATGAGTATAAATGTATATATTTTTTAAATATTATTTGAACCGGGCAATCGCCTCAAGGCGGATTGCTCGTGCAAGCAAACCCCGAAGCAGCGCGATTCGGAGACCTGTGCCTCTCTGCCTGTTCTGTTGGCACAGTAGCGATGAATGAAGATGTGGTGCCAAAGGGTAATCTCAGCTGCTGAAGATAGCTGCCACAATCCTAGCCAGCGCTATATGGTAGAGAGATGTTCCGCAACCATTGAGTGTGCAGGTTTATTTCTATATGCATGCAATACAACGACGAACAACCATGGACTACAAGGACAAAACAAACCATTTTTCTGCAAGATGACCGAATCTATGTTGGCTCTTGCTTCCAAGACAAATACATATAATAGGCCGGCGCTCCTGGTAAATCACCCACCTCATGTAGCTCGTACCAAAGTCTGGATCTGTAGGTGTATCTATCCATGTGTCTTGCTCACCTCCTCGATGATCGTGTCTAGTATGCCAGCACTAGCTGCCACGAAGCCGAGAAAAGGTGGCGAGGATTCTGTGACTTTGCTGAGGAATTCGGGATGCGCTTGTAGACTATGGATAAGTTAGCAGCTGTTACTCTCTAACGATAAATGAATTGAAACTAACCCAACGTAGAATGGATGGTCCCTGAGCTCAAAGGCCTCCATGCGTTTGCCGGTTTCGTCTTTAGCAACAAAATAAAGACCGGCCTTTTCTAGTTCTTCGACCTGATCGGGGTTTACCTCATAGCGGTGTCGGTGGCGCTCGTGAATGACCGGTTCACCTTTGTAGAGAGCTCGCAACTTACTCCACTCGGTGTTGGGCTCGAAGTAACTTGGTCGGGTGCCCAGTCTCATTGTACCTCCCAATTGCCTGCAAAGGGTACCAAATTAGCATTAGCCACGGTTGTGAAAAATAGAAACATACTCTTTTGAGGACTCGGGCATAAACACGACTGCCCAGTTGTCTGGATCTGTAGATGTATCTACCCATTCCTCTGATGTAGCATTGGGGCGGCCACACAGAGACCTAGACACCTCGACAGTGGCGATCTGCATGCCTAGGCAAATACCTAGGTAGGTTCGCTTGTTTTCCCGAGCCCATTTAGCACAGGCTATCATGCCTTCTGTCCCTCTTTGGCCAAAGCCGCCTGAACCGTTCATAAGTTATGTGAATCCAACCGTCCAAAGTTTATTGCACTTACCTGGAACCAATATACCGTGGGCTTCGCAAACTGCATGCCAGGCTTTGTGAAACTTGGCGGGATCCTTCTGCTGGGTAGCAGGCTCCAAATGCTCTGAATCCACCGATATTAGGTTCAGCTTGCGGCGGCATCGCATAGCCGCATGTTCTAACGCTTTGACAACCTAGGCTCTATTAGTCTGCGAAAAGAACATGGCTCACACATAAGGGTAGTAGTACCGAAGTATAGCTGTCCATGAACGAGGTGTATTTCCCAACTAAAGCGATGTTTACCAGAGGGGAATCTTTCGGAATAATGATAGTGTCTTTCCACGTGTTCCACAACTCCTCGCCCTTTACGGTCGAGGCAGGCGTGAGCGTTAGCTTATTAAGCCCTAGCCCCGTCTCTAGTCGCTGGAGCAGTCCCTGTTCATGAAGGAGGAGAGGGACTTGATAAATAGTCTCCATATCGTGGACGCCAATCACCTGCTCATAGTCGACTTGGCAGTTTGAGGCTATTTTCCGAATAGTGGAATTCTCGAGTGTATTATCGCAACGACAAGCAATCTGTTGAGAGTTTGTGTTAGGACCAATTTTATGATCCTGAGGCATCTGGAATGCATACCAAATCTGGGATCAAACCAGCACTTCGCATTTGCTTAATAGCGTGTTGGGTAGGCTTGGTCTTTTCTTCCCCGTGTATTCTGATAAACAAAGTTAGCCATGGAGATGACAAGATTTGGCCGCAGCTATGCTTAGGATCGTGTACTTACAATGGAACAAAGCTGACGTGAATATTGAAGAATGACGAATCGGGGTCTCGAGTCAACTCGTGTCTTAGTTGTACTAATGCCTCGACGAAAGGTGCCGACTCAATGTCACTGGAGATTCGAGTTAGCCATCGAATCAATGACTTATGGCGTACAGGGAGTGTGAATATACGTACCCAACAGTACCACCCTACAAAGGAACCGTAGTTAATACGTAGAACAAACTGCCGTGTGGATATAAGCAAAGGAACATACTAGCTCAACTAAAGAGAAAAGTTAGCATGTAATAATGTTGCCGTTTTTCATGTTCAAACATACTAATGCAGACATCCGGTGCTTCACCAGAGTCATCGACCGGAACCTTGGCAACTCGCATTATCCATTCCTGGATTGCGTCGGTAATATGGGGAACGACTTGCACGGTTCGACCCAGGAAGTCTCCCCTGCGCTCTCGGTCCTAATATTGTGAGCCACCAAAGGCATAATAGTGGGTGTGTGGGTGGTGAAATACAATAACGGATTGGTAGATCTTGCCGGTTGTGATATTGTTGTCACGAGTCAACTGAATGCCCAGATATCTAATCATATGCGGTTAATCGACAAGCAATCAAATTTTATGGTAAGAACCCGAAGTACCTCTCGTAATTGCCAAGATCAAGATCGCATTCTGGGCTAGTTAGCTAGCTGACCTGGTATAGACCGCTGATGCCTGGAAAGTTCTCGATAACCCCAGCAATAACATGGGCATGTGTGACGCACCTCCTCCATCTGCAAGTACAAAGCACTCTCCGTGCCTTAAAGTAACGCCGTTAGCATTGTGTTTGGTCGTGTAAGGGCTGGCTTGGGTAATTGGCATACTCTAGAGGGCCCAATGTCCCGGCGTCGACATTCAGGTATGCTGGATAAAGTCAGGCTTGGCCGCACTGAATAATATGTCACGGAGACTCACGATCGATTTTGATTGCCTATAATCCACATGATAAGCAAATATAATATCAAAAAGATTGTATTATCAGTCATACCGTGACTTTGAGTCCGGTCGTCTTGAGCAAGAGCCCGGCCGATGAGGCTGAATGGGGTGTATCAGCAGGATGAAGGATATATACTGATCAATCTTTGTGAGTTATCATACCGATAATGCCTGTCGAGAAGCCAAGTTAGCACGTCATGGTCAAGAGTAAAAGTGTCGTGGTTTTGAGGCAGCTGGGGCAGCTCTTTTCGAGGCAATTACGACAGGGCAGGGCGATAAAACTGACCTTTCCCAACCCCAGAAATAACTCCACCGCTCACGAGGACGACACGCATCTTGAGATTCAGGTACAGGAAGGATAGTCGCGTCGAAAGCGATTTGGGAATAATTTCATCAAGTGCGCGTTGCAGGCACAAATTTTCGCGTCCCAGCTTAAAAACATTTTTAACATGTGCAGGCCGCCCCACATTTTACCCACGATTAGATCCAGGCTCCAGCCTGCGATAAAGATGAAGGCGGCCGAGTCCTTTATGCCCCGGCAGCTACAGTACCAAAGGCACAAATCGCTTCTAGCAGTAAGTGGGTATTTACGCTGAAAAGGTATTTATAATAGGATTGCTTTGAAATGTCAAGTTTCACTGCATGGCTTGTTCAAGGGTAAATTCAGTGCCACTGTATTTTATCCAGCCAAGTATTCCGTACTAGCGCTGGGGATGGCACGACTGGGCATGGGCTTTCTACTAATGGTAGCTTGGATAGAGCAAGCCCTAGTCTGCTTTACCGACAAGTCTCAGATATAATCCTGTAACTAATTGAGTCAATAACCGCTCAAGCCTCAAGCCTCAAACCTAAGAGGCCCAAGTCATATGTTCCATTTTGCCACCCCGGATGCCGCGAGGGGAGTACGTAAGGAATTCGTCCTGCATGAAGCTGTAAACGGGTTGGCATTGTCAGAGAGGACATATAACTTCAAAGTACTATTTAATTACAGCCTGTGATAATTCCTACCATGGGCATACTCGATCCAAAAAGAAGTGAGCAGAGTCACGTGGTAATATCGACATAATACGGTCCTTGCAAACACTAACAAAATTAGGACCGACACTAAATCCAATACAACGGAGACTCCGTACGCAGGAAATACCGATACAACAAAGTCGTTACTCCCTGTATCACTTCTTAGTACTACATATTTCACTTACTTGGTGGGGTTCGCCATCGCATGATCTAGCTGCTTGCCACTTTTCACGAATAATTACAGCAGGAGTGTACGTTCATATGCGATGTTTTAATTACGCTGTCACGCACTCTGATCGGGTGTGGGTTTTAGTGTATTTTAACCCCGTGACGTATGCCGGTCCACCAATAATCAATCGCCCGTTGAACAATACAAGAACGGCTCCGTCTCCTCTCTCCAGTTCGGTTCGGTCTTGAGTCCCCGACCCTGTTGTGCAGCGTCCATTGCACTCGTCGCATGAATATACACTCAATCCGCTGCAAAAATCAAGGTAAACGCTGGTGGAATAAGCAACGCGGTGCTGTTCAATGTCTACTTCTGTGGCTTCGGAGTCGCAGCCCCCCGCTAACCGCGCGGGACGACTCCGTCGTCTCAGCCAGCTGCGGGCTTATACTCAAGGCCATTTCATTCAGTCATCATCCTCAGGATCGCCACCATCGGCTGGCAGCCAGAGGCGCCATCGCAACAGTTTGAGTCGCGTGGTCTCTCTACAGTCTCCCTTTCATTCTTCCCCTGTCGCTGATCCATTGGAGCCACCGCCACCGTCTTCTGCCGTGCTCGAGCCCGAGCCTCATCAAACCGATAGCGTCAACTCGGACTCGGACCCGCGAGAGCAGTCGACCTCTTCAGCCTCGTCACGATCAACTCCGTCGCATGAAACACCTGCTCAGTCGGCCGTGACTGGGAGGATGCAGCCTATGGGGGTGGACGACTGTGTGCTCAACGGGGAGGATAGCAGTGCGACTCCTGCGGGTGCGGCTTCAACTGTCACACCAGAGGCTACTGCTTCTGGGAATAGGAAACCAAAGATGAACAACACCATCCGATTTTTTTCCTACCAAGATACCCATCATTCCTCTCGCCCATCCCTACAATTTACTCCCATGACCCGTACCCTACCTTCTGAAGACTGTGTTATTCGTGTTGGACGATACTCCGAACGAGATGGTGTACCGATTGCCAACCCGGCCGATCCTTCTGATGCGCCGATCGGTTTCAAGTCAAAAGTCGTTAGCCGGAAACATTGCGAGTTCTCTTTGGTCAACGGACAGTGGCATATCAAAGATGTCGGTAGTTCCTCAGGCACTTTCCTGAACCGGACTCGCCTCAGCCAACCGAACATGGTATCCAGGCTATACGCCGTTCGAGATGGAGATATTGTACAACTAGGTATTGATTTCAGAGGCGGAGAGGAAATGATTTTCCGATGTGTGAGGATAAGAATCGAGTGCAACCGTACATGGCAGCAGAGGCCGAATGAGTTCAAGTAAGTCAAGCCTATGCTGAAACCCGTCACATTTGAAACTGGCTGACTGGTGTCTCCACAGCAAAAACACCGAGTCTTTGATCAACAATCTGGGAAAGGGCAAGGCTGCTTCGGACTTTGCTGGTTGTAGAGAGTGTTCAATCTGTTTAGGATCTGTTCTGGTAAGCTTTTTGCATGCATTTGCATATACCTGCTAACACAAGGAGCAGCGACCTTATCAGTGCCTATTCATGGCCGCTTGCGCACACGTGTGGCACTACAAGTGTATCCGCCGGTTAATACATACGCCGGATTATCCGATGTTTCAGTGTCCAAATTGCCGTGCATGGACCGATCTAAGTGCCGAAGTGGACGATACTATTGAAATCGAAGACGAATTAGACGAGGAAGCAAACTCGGACTCAGCACCGAATGCTTCTGATAATAACAACAGTGAAACGAACGCCACAAATAATGACGCCACCGGTGCGACTGAGAGGCTGTCACTGTCACATGCGGAGACAAACGAAACTGGGGCGGACGATAATGACCTTGCCGCCGCTGCGGGAAACTTGCGTCTAGGAGAAGATAGAAGTACGCCTACTCAGGAAGCAGATAACCCAGATGGTACCGCTGCAGGCCATGATGGACCCGTGAGTGGCAATAACCAGTCTGCCACTATCCCCATCCCTAATGGCCCTTCACGTACGAACCAAGCCAATTCTCGCTCTGACACACCGGCAAATCCCGAGACCTTTGAAGACGATCCCATGACTCCTCGCAATGACACAGGTCCTCTAGCTCTTGATGGCCGAGCGGGACATCTATAAATGCACCATTGAGTCAATGCTTTATATCGCTGGTTTATATATTATGACTTTTGAATGCTTGATCGGTCCTACCATATTCCCAATACCCCTTTCACGAATCAAATGCATTTGTCTGTCAGAGTCCTTCTCCTCCTTAATTGACTTCTGCATCACGGTCCGGCGTCTAGCGAGTTGGGATGTTCGATTTCACTTTTATTCATGGTTTTCAAGACATTTCATATGAGGATGACTTTGCAATCTAGCGAAACATGTATTCCTTGTTCATACTTACTTTGCTTCCGTTCCAATTCAATACTCTTTCTTATCCATCTTCGTCTTATCATTTCATTATGCTGTCCTAGCCATCTCATGACAGATGCTTTCAAATGACGACTCTTCAATCTTAGGGAAGACTTAAAAGAGGCATCGGATGTGCATTGCCCTTGTCTTCATAAACTCTAACGACTATAATTATCCAGAAGTAGATCAAGCCTCAAAAACACACTGCCAGCGAATATATCCCAAATAGGCAGGCGGTCTTGCTTGGGTTGTATCTAATCAGTGGAAGCGGTGTAAATAGTATATGATTTTTCTGCCGGCAGAACATGAACTTTTGCCGTGCGTCCCACAAAAGATGCGATTAAGGAATTAGTTATTGAATTCTCGCAACAGATTTCTTATTCGCATTATTCGACAATTACAGGCACCATGGGAAGAACAGGAAAGCTGAAAAAGAAATGTAAGTGTTTTAGAAACACCTACAATCATATTTCCATATGCTGATCCCGATCAAAACTAGCCACCTCGGTGCATTCTCGTGCTGCCCGCCGAGATACCTCACCTGCCAATGTCAACAAATCGCTGGAAGCGATGCCTCGGGCTGAGGCCCCAACGAAACCCTCCAATGTACTTGCAGCTCAGACAAGTGCCGGAATATCTAAGAAGAAATCCAAGACAAAGGCTGTATCCCGGGCACAGCGTCTTCGCCAACAGAAGAGCATCGAGAGAGCAGAAATGGTTTTTGACCAACTCGAAAACAAGGTCGCAAAGAGTGTCGGAAAAGCGAAAGCCGTCAATGCACGAAAGGTAACTTGAAAATCTGGTGTTGATTTATTACTGTATTTTTTTACTCATATATATGGTATATTACAGGCACAATGGGAAGAGCTGAACACCAAGCAGAACAAGACGAAGATTCTCCAGCAAGCGCAAGAAAGTGGTGATGAAATGCACACGGAAGAACATGAGAGGCCTATTTCGGCTGCCCCCTTATCTTCGAACAAGGCTAAGCATTCAATACCCACTGAAAATAATTTGCCGCCTGCTGGATACGAAGCTGTCGACGACGATGACAACATCACTTGAGAAGCGAGCGTCCTCTCCATATGGTGGAAAAAAACAGCGGAATCAATCAATAGTGATTTGGATCCGGAATCTACCTATTTTCTGGGTCGAAGTTGATTTATCATGCGATCTATCTCGCCCAAAGCTGGCGCGGAAGCCTTTGATCTCAGGAGTTCAAGCATATTAAGATCTTTGGCTCGCGATGCCTCCTCTCCTGCCTTTACGATCATCCCACACTTCACCCACATTTCGATTCTTTCGGCGGCAGGCAGATTGGTGCATTTGGGGACAAAAGCCGAAGCGAGCTTTGTATTCCCCGCTCCCAAAATTTCAGCATAGAATGGCTATATTAAGACGTCAGCAATCATGTATATAAGACGTATTAGTAGCATTTAGTGATATCCTTACTTCCCAACCAATAGGTGACTTTCTTATCTTGGAAATTTCTTCCAGATCACCCCAATCCCGTTTGGCAACCAAAGCCCTCAGTCGAGTCCACCAATATGTTGTTTCGGGCATCTTGAACTCAGTATAGAGCTTTTGCCCTCTCTTCCCATAGCCAGACTTGATTAATCTGTAGACGGTCTCGTTAAGACTGAGACCGACATACTCTGGACCATCTGATAGTTCTTTGTCCAGAGCTTCCTGCACTCGAAGAAGATGGCTGGCCTCTAGAATAGACTTGTGTTGAAATTGTGTTGCGGCATCCTTTGAATCCGAGAGAACACGAGACGCCAAATTCAATTTGTCAATCTTTGACTGGACAGCATCTCCAGATAGTGCCTCTGAAATCAGGATATTGGATCCATCAATGGGCCTATCATCTTGATAGTACAAGTCCTTCAACAACTCCATATCGCCTTCTCGTGCCGATGATTCTACCAATGCTGCAGCAGTAGGCCGATCATTGATTGTTCTAAAGAATGTCGACAGTGGAAGTTTTTTCCTCAGGTGTAACAGAACATAATAGATGAGGTCTGGATCCCCGCTTTCCATTGCCTTGTCGAGGGCAATATTGTCCTCTTCCATATTAAGAAGTAATGGCACCTGTTTGCCGGCTCGTGGCTCGTAGTTCAGAAGCTGTGTAGCAAGGTGTGCTCGGCCTTCATCATATGCAGATTGCGCGATGGTCTCAAAGGAAATTCCTGATTTCCCCTCCAATCTTTGGACAATCAACTTGCACACTGCCTCGTCGTCTTCTGTGGAATTTTTGACCTTTTGGCTCGCCCAATGTACGTAAATCTTATCTATTGGAATGCGGATATATTCTGAGATTCGAATCGCCAACAGATAATGATGCCGATTGATGAGGCGGTCTAATAATCTCTCAGGGGTCAGGCGGAGATATTGGTCAAACGATATCGGCATGCCGATTTCAAAATCCCGTACCGCTTTCAGCACTCTAAGCCTTTCGGTGATGTCGACGAACTCGTCGCTATTATAAAGCTCCAAAACAGACTTCCCAAAGGATGCAGCTTTCAAGAGCCGCTTTTGCCAAAACGTGTTGAATTCTTGACCGGCAGCTCTGACACAGGTATCCACAGCTTCTGGGAGGCTGGGACGAATGCGTTGCATATTATCGTCTACCTTTGGAGATTTCTTTTCGAGCAGATCAATTGAGTCTAACAGCACAGAGGCCGGGTATGTAGAACCGAGTCTAAAGACATCCTCGGTGACAGCTTTGATTGAATCAGCATCGTGCCACAAGAAGACGTGCCACAAACATACCAGGAACTTTGTGCAGAAATTCGCAAGACTCATTTGTCAACAACCATACGCCATCGAACTCAGGCAAGACATGTACACGCCCATCATAGTAGTGCCTTTAGTACTAGTAAGAGCAAGAACATTTGAGACAAGCATATGTACTTACTTGGAGGCTACCCCATTACTTCCCACCATATGAATCTCGTCTTCCCATGCTAGTACCACAGCTTCTTCACCACACCATTCCATAGATAATGGAGGGGTTTTGGCTTTCGTGTCATACTCGCTGTATTTGTTCTGGAAATCACTGCTCACGGTCCACACTTTGCCGTCACTCGTGTAGAGTGCTACCGCATTGCCAGAAGGTGAGGCACTAACATGTTTGAATGGACCGCTTTGCAGCATTCGGTCTTCTGCTTCTGTCGCGTCAACTACATAAAGAGTCTTGTCGACGGCCAAGAGCACCTCGGCGGTACGGGACAGAGTATATGCTGGAGGAATCAAAGTCCATGATGACACTTCGCCTTCAGGAGAGGGGGCTAAAAGCCTTGGTTTAGGCTCCTTGTAGTTGGAGACTGCAATGAGTTGATTATTGGACAGCAAAGCAACAAAGCCCGAGGACCAGAAACGGCAAGCCCGTACGCCATATTCCTCAGCACCCTAGTGAGAATGGTCAGACATTTTCTGGAGAATAATAGCATCCGAAACATACATTGGCTAGTGAAAATGGTGCAAAGTCGCCGTGAAGACCGAAGTAGCGACGAACATTGCCATCTTCTGCTACCACTAGCAGCTCTTCATCGTCGGACCAGCCTAGTCCTCTCACTGCTCCATATTCCCACTACAACGAGTTAGTTAAGCAAGCGCTGGAATGCAAGGGGAACATACATTGAAGCGGCTAATTAGTTTCCCAGAAAAAGAGTATATGTCTATACTCGCCTTGGCAGTTTGTGCGTCTCGATACCTATAAAGCTTGTTTTCGTTTCGGTATAATGCTTTTATGAGTTAATCAATGGCAAAAGAAGTTGTATGCTAGAGACGGGGGATATACCCAGTGCACCCGCGTTAGGCGCAGCGGCAACCACATAGTTTTCAAGCTCCAAGTCTTCATCGAACACTCCATCGTAGATTCTGACTTTTCGGTAGAACGTATCACCAAGCCTCTCCCAATCAGCGCGGGGATTTGAAGGGGCCATTGTCAACGAAACGGCTACTGCGCCGTCAAAGAGGCGATGGTCAAGATGCACGGAAGAAGGAAGCTACGTCAACACAGGCTCCCGCTAAGCCTGCTGCTAAACACGCGCTAGACCGCTTATCGGATAGCGGCCATGCGCCTGCCCCATCTTTCCACCTTCCCTATTCCAACCTCTGAGCTTATATCAACATCAACATCAACATCAAGACTCAAGTCGTATTCATGGACCCGTTCGCCGTTCAGGATCTGGTATCTGAATTGACTGACCTCGAGCTCGCCGTCCTGCTCTCTCTCGTCTGCCAAGAACATTGTGTGGTCGAGACACCCATAGTCAATGTCGATAATGTTTCAGGCGAGCTTGCTTTGGTATTTGCAAACCCTCTTTTCTGTTTCTCGGGCCTTTGAGGCTGACTGGATATATTCAGATTTGCGAGAATAGGTTCGGTTTATCCTATTCTATTCTCGACTGCTCCCCGTCAACATCCATAGACGAATTTGGAGATAGTATACTTGCACCTGCTCCGAAAAGGGGCCGATCGCCTCATCTAACTTCGAGTTCAGTAAGTACGATACTATGATTAGTGCATAATTTTCGTTGTCTTTTAACGGCATTCTAGGCAGTCTCGTCCATTCAAAATGCGAGTTATCCTCAGAGCAACCTTGATGAGAGGAAAATTGTAAACGTAGTTATTGCAAAGAATTTCAACCACGTCTCTTCGGATATTCAGATCCAGGCGTTAGAGGCATGTGCACTAGCTTATCCTCGCGTCTTATCATCTGCTGATTATGAAACAGCTGGTACGGTCTAAGCGAATACTTACCCGGACATCGATTCATATAACGCAAAAATCTTTTCTGTTTATACCAGTCCTGGGACGTAATGAAAACGCCGGATATGATTTACCTTTGAATAAACACCTGGTCGGTACTCCATCATCCATTCGGGCAAAGTAGTACAATTGATCTAATGACAACTAGAATGAGGTTTTTCTTTTCTCGCATTTTCATGAAATTGAGGCGGGACTACCAAATCTCGAAGAGGACAACGGGTGGCTGTCTGAAGATCAAGCTTCCCTTTCTTCTGTTGTGAGGAAGCCACAGCGATACAACCATGGTTTCAATGCCAGTTCCCATATCATTCCTGAAGAAGTATGGCCATTTAGTACCTAGGTATCCAAGATATGTGCTAACGCGAGTGTCAGATGATACTTCAACTACGCATATCTGGCCAGGCTGTCTCAGTCTCAGCCGAAGTCAATTGCTACCTACACAACATCGTCGTCTTTCTCAGACTCAATCGTGCTGTTGTAGGTGGTGTTTCTGCAAGAGCCACTAAATATTTCATTCTTGTTGCAAAGTGAGTTGAGAATATCGCCCAGCTTCTTTATTTTCCTAAAGGCTGTCTAGCTTACTCACAAGCCTAGGTCTCTCGCCGCATTACATGGGATAGACTATCTCACTCCCTCCGTTGTGTGTCTTGCTGCGAAGAAGGTCTATCGCCATCGAATTATAGTCGCTAAACCCGAAGACGATAGGAGCCTGCAATATGGCAGTCATCTTGAATCAGTCAAGGTTTTGTTAAATGGTGTCGATCCTGACCAAATCATCAGTACCGTGATTACAGAAGTTGAGGCCCCTCTGTGATGTGATATATATCATTTTCTCGGAAATTCCTCTTGCAATCTGCATAGTGCCTCGATAAAGGACTAAACTCGAGCTTCAATACGTGTGCACGATCCTAGGCCGTGGGTTATCTCGCCGGATCCAAAGGTATATGATGAGAAGTGACGAAAACACAGCAAGCCAGATTTTCTTGCTGGAAACTTGGCATCTACCAGGATTAGTTCGGTCTCAAACACCCAGTGATTACGGTTCTTCGTGAGCACGTACGCCGATACAATGTGGAGTGACAGTATTCATTGCTCTATTGAAATATAATTGGGGGAAGGAAGGTGAACTTCCCTTGGCTCCATCACAGTCTCCGTCCTTGGTCACAAGAAAAAGATGCTTTTCTGGTTGAAAGCATTTAATGGACACACATCACGCACGGGCACATTCTTTCCATCAAAATAGCGGCGTCATTGCTAATACTTGCGGACGGGTGTAGACTCCCTCGGCGAAGGGTCCCGGAATGTCAGGAACATTGGCAATGAAAGGGATCGAAGAGTGCTGGGTCGGGCCTCTATAATACTGCCCGTCATAGACGAACTACGGAGATACGTATTGATCGAACAGCCCTTAGATTAGCAATCAGAATCCGTCTAGATTGCAATTGTCTTCATATATACAAGAATGACATAGACACATGTATGACGACCTCCGGATATAGACAATGAGCGTATATACTGCCAGTAACCATAAGAGGTATATTTTTGACCTCGCTGGTAATACCAAGACGTCATAAGAGTTATACTCACCTTTCAAAGTCTTAACCACGGTTCTGTCTGTCAACCCTTCTACGGTTCAAATTGCTTTTGTCTGCTCAAACCTTCAGGACCTTAAACTTTTCCGCAGCATTGACCAGTTCCTCTTCAATCTTGTCCTCATGTGCACTATGCCCACGATCTACTATAACGACATAGTCCACATTCGGATTCTTCTCCCCTCCAAGTGCCTGATACAAATCCCAACTCGTCTTTGCTGGACAAACAACATCATACCTGCCCTGCACAATAAATATCGGCAAGTGCTTGATCTTATATGCCTCTTCAATCAATTGTCCGTCACGCATCCACCCAGCATTGGCAAAGAAGTGAGCCTCGATACGAGCAGACGCAAGCGCCCATTTTGGATTCTCGGCCTGTTTGATAACTTCCCGATCCACAATCAGCTTGACTGTCGAGCTCTCCCAGGTGCTCCATGCACCGGCACACTTCAGTTTCTCCTCCTCATTATCGCCAGTGAGTCTCTTATAGTAAGCTGCTATCATATCGCCTCTTTCTGCCTCAGGAATGCAAGTTTTGTACGACTCAAAATAATCGGGAAATAACATGTCCGCGCCTTTCTGGTAAAACCACTCTACTTCTTCGCGGCGAAGGGTGAAGATCCCACGGAGGATCATTCCCATGCAGCGATCAGTGTGCTTCTGGGCATAGGCCAGCGATAGAGTTGAGCCCCAGGAACCACCGCATACTATCCACTTTTCGATCTTGAGATGTTCTCGGAGAGCTTCAATGTCCGCGACGAGGGTCCAGGTTGTGTTATCCTCAAGGGAAGCAGAAGGGAGAGATTTGCCGCAGCCACGTTGGTCGAAGAGGACACTGCGGTAGTGGGTTGGGTCGAAGTACTGTCTATCCGAGTCTACGATTCCTTGGTAATAGGGTTAGTACAGCTAAAAGAGTATATGAGGGATGCGTACATACCTTCTCCTGGACCTCCATGCAGATATAGAACAGGAACGCCAGTTACGATACCACAATCTTGGTAGTATATTGCGTGGACAGAGGAGACTTGAAGATGGCCAGACTCCCGTACTGGAAATAGAGGATAAATGGGCGCCATTTTGTCCTTCTTGCTGCGGTTGTGAAAGTTGATCAGGGAGTTGCGGTTGAATCAGTAAAACCAACACAGCTGAAAGCACAGAGTGGGCACTGTGCAAGCTAAAGCCTAACAGTAACTAAGCATTCTTATCGGCGGGGCAATTGGGGAGGCCAGTCTCCACTGCAATTTAGGCCCACGAGGGAAAACGTAAACGAGCATTGGAGCAAGCGCTGGAGTAAACCTGAAGCCTTTAACAAGAGTAAGGGCGCTTGGATGTGCTCCAGCGCTTTCTCCAATGCCTGCTTGTGCTAATCACTCTCTATGTATACCCAAAAATAAATAAAATAGACGCTTCAGGGAAAGACAAATAAATTCATATTAACATTAATGTTATAGAGAAAAAGCGTGTCTTCATCAGGATGACAACTGGGAATAACCTCATGCAGCGGATCGTTCACACGTGATTTCGGGTAGCGAACCGCGGGAGCCTCAGGCAGACTTTCCGAGTCCGCGCGGCCGGCAGGAGCAGCCCCGCCGCCCCCTTGATTAGTTCGCTTTGCATCGGCTCATCCTCACACCCACTTCGAGCCGACAGAGAGCGATCCTCCACGTCTATACAACATCCCACTAATCTAGAATCATGGAATCCACTCAAAATGCGGCGTCTCTGAATAACGGCCCCTATCAGGATGACAGCCGGGACCAGCGCTCCGAAACTCCACCGGCCCAGCACCGCCGTGGATACCAGGCTTGCGATCCGTGTCGCAAACGCAAAGTCAAGTGTGACTTAGGGAGTGCGTGATTGTGCCCACTTTCAATCGTTAATCTAGACTAACTCTCTCAAAACGAGCAGGTGTCGATAATCCCAGACCGCCGCCATGCGTAAGGTGTCGACGTGAAAGCAAACGTTGCGAGTTCTCCTCCACCAGAAGAAAGCGAAAGACATCCGATGCCGAGCCAGAATCGGAGGGCGGTTTGCGGCGCGATAAGCGTATGATGGTGGGAGAAGTATTATACGGCGAATCAACAAGCATCAGCAGCAATGGCAACAGGGAGGCCTCCTTCGGCCCCCCGGCACCTGCACCTTATGACAATGGAAACCTTCACAAGTATACGTGGCCCGAGAACTCCCCTGGCACGGTTTCTCAAACGTCCCCCATTGCGCAAAAAGATCGCCACCAGCTCAGTCCTGTATCGTCGGCTCACTTCCACGACGCAAGAAGCTTGCCGTCAAGTTCGTATCCGGCGCATAGTCGGGGGTTGACTGGAATTGAAAGCAGACAACATGTCATGAATAAGACTGCTGCGGACTTGCTCTTTCCTGCTATTAGTAACAGCCATGATGCTCTCCATCTGCTTTCAGAGGCAGCTGGCAGGACGGAAGACCTCAACCGCCAAAGGCTTGAAAATAAAGCACGGCAATCGTCGTATAACGGTCAAATACCGGCAGGTTCGTCTGCAATACCAAGGAACGCACAACACCCATACCCGAAACGCGCAAGTCATATACCAGCCGATGGTTATGGTGATAGCGGTAGCTCTGACTACCGGAAGCAGAGCTTTGAGACATATAATGATCCCGGTTACTTGGATGCTGTCAAGGCCTGGTCACGTCTCCGATTCGTCCGCGCTGGATGGCTGAGCGTGGAGGAAGCAATGGCTTATATTGCCTAGTATGTTCATCATAATTCATGCATGAAATGTTATTTGTTCTCTGCTAATATTCCTCCAGCTATTATAAACACCTTGCACCACTAAGTCCAATTGTGATTCCAGACTTCTCGCCTCCTTCTACCCACAGAACATTGCTCACAGACGAACCTGTACTTGCAGTTACAATGTTAACGACAGCCTCGCGTCATATGAAACCAAAAGGTGATAGTTCCCACACTCGGGGCTACTATATACATGATCGACTGTGGGCTTATCTCCGCGGTATGATCGAACGTCTCTTTTGGGGCCAGGAGAAGTTCACCGGAAACTCTGTTGGGATGGGGACACCCAGATTTATTGACGTATCACCTCCTGCTCAAGGTCAAACATCTCTCCGTGGGCATCTTCGGTCGCTAGGTACTGTTGAGGCACTTCTTATATTGACGGATTGGCATCCACGAAACCTGCATTTCCCCCCTGGTGACGATGAGAATACTTTGTTGGATGCAGACGCACTCCTTCCATCACAATCTCGCAATGATGGAGAGGGTGACAGTCGAGGTCAAGGTGGCGGTGGTATCGAGGGACGTCTTGCTTTTCAAAAATGGTTAGAGCCTACATGGAGATCAGATCGTATGTCGTGGATGCTACTGAGTACAGCACAAGCGTTGGCATTTGAACTTGGTGTATTCGATCGGAAGGCACCTAGTACTATGGAATCTGTTGCTGAACAGGTACGAAAGCGACGAGTACGACGACTTATCATTGTATATATCACTCAAGGCAGTGGACGACTTGGCATACCATCGATGCTGCCGCTTGACAGATGGAGCGATGATATTGAACCTCCTTCACCAGCAGAGGCCCCAGAAACAGACGTTTCGGTTGATCGAATGCAAGATCTCTGGGTACAGATTTCTAAGATCATGTCCTTGAGCAACTCGGATCTTTTCCCTTCAAAAGAATATACGTCTGAACTTATCAAAACAGGGCGCTACAAGCAACAGATTGCTGAGTTCATACCACGTCTGCAAAAGTTCAAGGCGTACTATGAAAGTGTTTCTTGTAAGTACTGACTTTGTGAACATAGGCTAGCTGTGTTCTCTCAAAACTAACAGGCAGCAGTGTCTCCCCAAATGCAAAACATCCTGACTATTGAATATGAATATACTCGTGAGTCTTTGTTTCTGTGCTTTTGCTCCTTTGTGCAGACCTAACGATATCCACAACAGGTATTTACGTCAATTGTCTTGCGTTGCAAGCAGTAGTGGAACGATGGACTACCATCAACAACGAATCTTCGAGTAAATCATCAGCGGCGAGCTCTCTCCGCGTTCTGATGGAGATATATCGCGTCAACGAGAAATACATCCAGGAGGTCGTAGATGCTTCACGGAAGATACTTCATATTGTTTTGGATTGTCTTGTTCCAAGCCAAGATTTGAAGCATTGCCCCGTGCGTACATTTTTCAGGATCCTGTCGGCGATGATTTTTATTTTAAAGGTTGGTTATTCCGTACGATGTTCAACAAGCTTTTGACTGACGAATTTCTCCAGACTTTCACTCTTGGTGCAACAGAAGATGATGTTCGTGTCTCGTTGGATCTACAAGACCGAACCATAGAAGCACTACGGACCTGCGTTGTGGATGATGTCCATCTCAGCAACACCATCTCTCGGTTACTGGAACTTTTGACCGCAAATATCCGCACAAGGTTCTTAAGATTTGCGCCAACCGATCGAGGTGCCGAAGGCGATGCACACGACCGCAATTCTCAACCACTTTCACGTGTATCTTCGCCTAGGCCATCAAAAGACAATAGCGCTTCACGTAGAGATGCGAGTGCACATTGGCAACATCAGGTTCAAAGTCCTGCTAATAGTAAGACTGGGTACCAGATCAACCAAGGTGAAGAATTGCAACAACAGCAACCCGTGAGCCATCACGATCCCTTGGCCGGAATTCCAGCGAAACCCATAAACTCGTCCAACATCGGCGTATCATTCATGCCTCCGCCTCCGTCGGTTTACTACAACTATATGGGTTCCAATGGGACACCTCCCAATGTCGACAACGCGACCTCAATTGCACAGTCTGTTCACGAAGGCGGTCTTCCCGATTGGTTCGCTTTGCCTTTGGACCAATTCTTCAACAGTTCCATTGCGGGAATAGATCAAGCTATGGGAGGTACTGGTCCGATGCTTGAGGAGTTTGATATGCTAGAAGTCCTTCTCAACGAGCAATCTGACAAGGACGCTAGCGGTGCTGGTGCACCAGGAGGCGGTGCTGTGGACGGCGTCGACTCCGCTCCTCCGGCAGGAAATAATCATGATCATTTTATGTAATGCAAACGACTACATTCTATTTGTTATTCATATAAAGGGGTGTATGGAATTACGAAAGCTTATGAATTATTCTTTGTCTTTATTTGAGGATTTACAGCCAATTTCTGATTCGATTCTCGCGTTATCTATTCTGGTGGATAATTCTGATCTTACGGCTGCTCTCATGTTTGTGATATTTTCTATAGTTGTATCTTGATATCCGAATAACATTGTATTCAAGGCAGCTACAGTGCCGTTTCATATGTGTTAACACCCTCCTACACTATTTTATGTTTATCAACAATTATCATAGACATCTAGAGCCCTTCTCGCGGCAATATTATATTTTCATGATATGAATTGCAGGAGGGCTTCAACTTATTTTGGCTATTCTTCTCAATGTTTATATTTAGTTGGGGAGGCCTTCTGCAGATAGGTATGAAATCCCACTGTACGTCAGTGTACAGTGCTGCATGAGAAAATAATTTTAGAAAGAGCACCTGGAGAGATATAGATATGATATTTACAATATTGTATCTAACTAGCTTATAGAAATGATTATCCAGATGTACATGTAATTTGTATAATTTATTTACCAACCTTCTTGAAAATCTATATATTAATATACTTTATTATTCTTCCCGTAAATAATGTGCCAACAATATATGTAAATCTGGCTGTCGCCGTGAATATATATAGTATATCTGTCGTTCTGCCCAATCGCTGCATCGTGCGTTTAACCCATGACTTTGAATCACAATGGGGGTTTCTCACTGGCATAGATAGGCGGCACCGTACAGCAAGACGCATTGTATATGCTGTCATAGGCGCTTTCGGGATAGTGCGTCGACCCGAATACCTAGGTAGCTGATAAAAGGTCTCATCAGATTCGCCGGACAAATAAGGATAGAATCGCTAGCTAGAGCTGTTTTGCTGCAATTCATATATGATCGTTATCCGAGGAGCAAAGTCGTGGAAGAGCCTAGCTCGATTCTCGTCTCTCTTCCATGGGGGAATAAAGTCATGATAAACTTCGAGGGCGGCCAGTACCATGGGCCATTCAACGTAAAGCCGCTCGTCCATCTTCGTTTATGGTCTTGTGACATAGCCATAGACTGACTATATTTGATGACTTCAAATATCTCGAGAATCAAGAGCCCAGATTTCCCATTTCTTAAGGACCTCAGGGTTCACTGGTCGAACGCGACGTCTCCACACGATGGTCTCTCCCGAAGGTAGTGTATCATAGATATTATCTGGATCCAAAACCAATGAAGGTCTATTTGGAGATCCCGCGGGTGTCAACGATCCATCACGGGCACGTTTACCTAGAGAAGATGGCGGCATCTTCGACGCGGTAGGCGGAATAGATGCATCTTTCGAACGAAGATTGTGCCGTTGTCCGACTCTGGATAACTCGCCAATAGAACTGTCAGTAAGCGGCGAATCTTGACTGCTTGTGCTCGTGTTGGCCACCTGTCGAGCATCTTCTGCGGGTTGAACAGAGTCAGAACTAGGTGCCGGAATACAGTAGAATTCGCCCAGTTCCCACGCTCTCCAGCCCATACCAATAATCTTGATGTTAGCAGCCCGTTTCTTGTCAGCTGTCACTACACTGAGCCTCTCGGCATGTAATTCATCGTCAAGTTCAACAACCTCAGACATAGTTGATACAGGGGGCATTGACGGATTTTGAGATGGTTGCACTGGGGCCCCGGGTGTGGAGGGACCAACCAGCACTCGCAGAGCTCTCAGGTTTTTGAGAAATGGAATTAGTAGGCCGAATACTTCCAATGTAGAGAATTCGGGAGCAAATGCAAGCTGCTCTAGATTAGGGCAGACGTGGACCAAGCGAGCAAGGGCGGAAACGGACAACGGCCACAGTGAGGGAAGGACAAGATGGCGCAGAGTAGGGCCGTGATTTGATAAGATGGTGTTAACGTAAATATCGCGGAGTTGGATAATTTGGTTTATACCAGAAGCAGGAGATCGAGGAGAAGATGGAGTAACAGCCGAACTATTTCCAGCAACGGTAGAATTATTCATGATTTGATATGAAGGCGTTGCAGCCAAATTTAGCGGCGTACCCCCGGGCAGCTGTCGCACATTTTGCCTGTATCCAGTTGATCGTGTAGAATTGGTAGAGTTGACAAAGTACCACTTCTCTAGGCCGGAAAAAGAAGTTAAGAACTCGCAGGTATCTTTGTTTATTGTATCGTTTCTGACAAACTTCAACTTTGACCGGTCTTGGAGATGCGGGCGGAAGCCAGCCCATGTTTGGTCAACAAATGTCATGTTGCGAAACGGATCTTGGCTATCGAAGCTATTGAGAAAAGTCATCTCCTCCATTGAGGTTTCGTCAACCGTTTCTTTCCACTCGTTCGAGTTCCGTGCATACAGGTTGTAAAATGAAACCTTTTTCAATTTCAAAGGGGATTTTCCCACACAATGGCGGAAATAATCGTGGAAAGTGACACTAGGCTCCTGAGTCTCTCGCATGCGAGGAGACCAGTGCATTACCAAGTCTTGTAGGTGCGGGCTTTTTGCTAGGATTGTTGAGATGTCGTCAGGGTAGCAGAGGGGATCAATATCGGTCACTTTGAGACTGCGCAAATGAGGCATCGCAGGAATCGCATATATTGGACGCGGGTGTCTGCTCGTGGGGAACCGTATAGACAAGGATGTAAGCTTGGGTAGCTGAACTAGACCTTGGTATACAGTCTCCAGTAATTTCGTGTTGAGTTCCCAGCTGACGTGCCTTCAGTCAGTTGTCACAGTATCTTCCTCTCGTCTCGTTTGAAAACGGACTAACCTGAAGCTTTCTATGTTTTTAGTTCGGTCAAGGGCCGCTCTCACGGTTATGTTCAGCATCATAGAAGAGTCCGGCACACGACCGACTCTTGAATGCTCCTCCAGGTCAGGCTCGTTCCAGTCGCCGCGCAGAGTCATAGACTGCACGAGAGATGCATGAGCTCTTGTCACCAAGGTATTGAGCCCCATCGAAAAGGGACTTGCGTTCCCCCATCCTTCTGGCTGCTCGTCGCGATATCGAATGCGGTCATAGGAGGTAAGAGAGATGTTGCGATAGAGATGCGGAATAGCCATATAATTGAACACCCGGCATGTACGACACATGCGAGCGAGATCGCCCGGATCATCAATCTAAAGACATGCATTTCGAGGTCAGCGCGATCCTGATGGCCGCTGTGTAGTTGGCATCATCGCGAACTCACTCACCCAGGAAACAATCTGAGCAATGAGGTTCAACGGCAGCGCAACGATCTGCGCGCCGCCGTCCCCATTCTGCCGGTCCGCATCGACGCTGACATCAAACATGTTGCCGTGGACAGCCGGCATGGCGATGAGGTCTCCCAGACATTGACTCGTGCAGTCAGTCTCTAATCCGAATGAATTGAAGAAAGCGAGCTGAGAAGTGGAGACGTAGCTACGCAGAAGATAATTGATTAGGATTTCGATACCACTGTGGAGCTTGCGCTTCCCCCGTTCCCGCTGTTTGCCGGCCGCAGCTCCAGCTGACTACGGACTGTACTACCACACTACGTATTGCAATCACTCTTAAAAATTAAACAATGTCATTTTGCGTGGTATCGACAACAAGATGATAAGTACAGATTTTCCCGAGTCTAGCATAAATTCCCCGAAATCCCACAAATTCTCCTTGGCTGCACCACCAGTAGAGCGCCTCGCTAAAAAAGAAAAAGGAAATAATGTAGAAAAAAGAAACCAAATAGAAACGAAGGTAATACGTCTAAATAAGAGGGATCACTGGAGCCTGCGGCTATGCGGAGTGCCCTGTCTCGCTTCTAGGTCCATACCAGCGTCCGGGGGCATATTTTGTCCAGAAGGAATAGTGCCAGCTTCGGGGGCTGTTGGCCCGTGCAGCAGCTGTATATGATCTTCAGAAGGGTAAGACGCCCTTCCATTAGGCACAACCGTTCCTTCAGTAGTCGATGAATCCGGCATTGAAACTCGTTGGTCAAGCTCGTACGAAGTCGCTGTGGTAGTACCAGAGGCAGGATCATCCACCTCCACTAGAGCAGCTGTCTCTGGGTCATATTGAAGTTGGCCATTGCCTCCTAGTTCATTGCAAGTATTCTGCGATGAGGGCCACATCGATGTACGTCGTCCATGCGTAGGTATCACCGTTACTGGTAGCCCAGGCGGACCTTGCATGCGATTGCTCGGGTCTGGCTCACTAGGCTGCGGTGACCATGGTTGTTGAGCGACATCGCGGCGAGGAATGACAGTCACACTCAAAGGCTTCGGTGTTCTTGTACCAAATCTATTCTGCCATTCACCAAGATGAAGGGAAGAGAGAACTTGTTGTACTTTCGAACTTGGTTCAGTTAGACTTGCATATTTTTCAGCCATGGCATCCTCGTCGCTATCAATAGACCTTCTACGCGTGTTCTCCTCCTCTTCCTGGGCCGTGGCTATTTCCTGTGGTGGAGATGTCCGCTTTGTTCCAAACAGGCCAGCAATTGGAAACCAACGTTTCCAACCTGGCGATACTGTTAAAGGCAGTGCATTTTCTGCAGGTTCCCGGTCTCCTGTAATATATGTTGCATTGGATCGCAACGTTGTGTTGTTATGGACATCGTCCTGCTTGCTTTGAAATTCAGCATAGCCTTGGGGCTCAACTGGTACCGTGGATATCGGAGGCGTGGGGCTGGCAACAGTGTGGTAGCGAACATGATAAACGGTTGATGCTGCACTAGTAGTGTCGCCTCGACTGATAGGGGTCACAGCGGCCGGTGGAGGCACGGGAGGAGCAGATGTCGTTGGAGGGAGCAAGGCAGGGTCATCCCGACCCTCGTGTGCAGCACCATGTCGAGCGCGGCTGCCTAGTTGAAAAGTATGGTAACCCCTTCGCGTGGGTTTGTTGTTGGGGGTGATGACACCTCTCCAGGCAGCGCCTGTTCCTTGACCGCTGTCATTCCCACGGGGGCTAGACTGCTTAGGCCAATCAACTTCTTGCGAGGGCGTAACCTCTAACATTTCATCACCGTCAAATATTTCTCGCCCCAGAATGCCGTCTTTGCGCTCGTCACGTTCGAGGGCTTCTATTCGTTCTACCCATTCCCAAACAATAACACTGGCAGCCGCAGACCCAACCCATCGAATATACTCACCCCACCCGGCGACATCAGGTGAGGCAATGTCCATAATAAAGAAGACAACGGGGATAAAAATGGCGCTGAGAGAGAACATTGCGACTAGACATATGTTTCGCATCTTCGGGTGGAAAAAGGCAAACCTATGCTTCGATAATGAATAGAAAATCACCCAGGCTGCATAAAGCAGATTGAGAGCTAATTCAAACAGGTAAGAAAGGGCCGGTATTGCATCATCGAAAAGTCGCGGGTGTGTTTGCGAACCATGTGAAACGAAATTGTCCAAAATAGCAAAGATTGTGTCGAGCACGATTAACGCGAAGCCAACCCATTTAATCATAACCTTCTCTTTGTGGCGTGGAAAGAGTCGTATGAGAGTTTGAACTTGAGCAAGCCACAGAAAAGTGCTCGACACACAGTGGACTATGCGAATCTCGGTTCCGTCAATCACTTCCTCCGTCATAACCGTGGCATCTGTATAACGCATTTCGTATTGTTTCTTGGCAACATGCAATGAATCAACTGTTGCCATGGTCAAAGAAACTGCAACTGACAACGCTGCCACCTTTTGCAGCCATGGGCGGCCACCGACACCCGTGACAGAGGAATTTCCACTGTAAGAGCCACTGATTATGCCATGTCGCCCCAATAGATTTCCATCGGCCCCGCGTCTCCCAACATAAAACTTTCGAGGAGTGATGAGGAGAATAATAACTAATACATAACTGGCCACCGTCATGCAGCCAATGGCATAAAGCTGTGGACCAACCGAGGCATAAAACGGGTCGTTACTGTCGAGGATAGCGGACGGGATTATATCGGCAAGGTTTGCATTACCGGTGCAAGCAGGTTGGTAGTAAGCATTTTCAGTCACAGACACCGTAAAGGAACTATTGATGGTGATAACACCTAATGATTGAGAAGTGGTGTTAGTTGCGTTAAAATGTCGACGGAAACCGCTTTGAATGGCGTGGAAGTGCCATTTTGACTAAAAACCTACCATTGCTTGGTAAAACAAACGGCGTACATGATGAAGTTGGAGAAGTGGTCGTTGTGCTGGCGGCCTGAGCCCAAATTTGACGGCGATCGATACCCATTTTTTGATAACAATGTGCTACCTATTTGCGCCAACGCGAGGTTCTCCTCGCAGTTGCCACTGGACTGCATCTGGGCAAAGCACAGAGCGGAGTCAATTCTCCCAGTTTTGGTCGCTCATGCGACCATATTGCAGCTTGTCCGATGATCGATGGGATAGGGGTCCTTCGCGAAGGGAGCGGATGAAAGAGGTTGGGCGTGGATGACGAAGCAATCAGATACTTTTTGACGATAACGAAACTGAGGGAAGGCGGCGCCGGAGACCGAAAGTCGTCCGAGTATAAAGCGACTGGATAAAAAAGACTGGATTCGCGGTGTTATATACGGATACAAAGAAATAAAAATGAAGGATGAGGTTCGTAGTACGGACAGACTGGAAGTCGCAGTGGTTCCCCGCCGGCCGGCCCAGCCAATCCATATGAAGAAGCAGCGACGATCACGTGTCTACCAAGCATTTACAAGGTGTTCATTTCAATCAGATACATTATGAGCAGGATAACTGGTATATACATATATACATATTAGAATCCATGTTGACGTACAGGATCCAAGCGCCAAGCATTCCAACCACAATCGCTGCACTGAAGTTGTCCAGGTATTGTGGGTTTGCTACGATTTTACGCAGCAAAGGTGAAGCCTCAATATCACGAATAATATTGATAAAAAGGCCTAATCAAAAGAGAGAGAAGAGGCCATATTGATTTGCGCGAAGCCCTTCCATATAGGCGAGGGTATCGGATCCCAATTGGGACGCAACCAACAGGTAAAGAACCGCCCATGCCTTTCTAACTGTGGCCCGATGGATACTGCATTTGTCCAGGGGGGAGATACGGGGTAACAAAATTTGACCCTGTAAGTTGAGCGGTATATGCTCGCCTGTCCTCTCGCCTTTTGATTTCTCTTTCATTCCGAATAAACGTGCAGCACATGCAACAGGTCGCCCTCACGCAGTCAGAGCATATATTTCCTTCGATATTATAGGCTTTTCTTGTGCGCGTATGCTGGATTGTCGCTAGTATCCATTGGCAGCCGCATAAAATAGCCAGGGATGTACAAGATCCGTTACACAACTCATATCCCAACAGATTCGTAGGGTCTTCTCCTCGAGATTTGCGCAATAGCCTGTACTGTGTTCGGCCGTAGAGCATACAAGGGCAAGCGAGGCCTAGACAGCAGGTCCCAACATCTGCACACTCGCAGAGACCTGTACTCCAATGTCCTCCATTCACTACTTGATTCGGGTGGGCAATCTGACCTGGCTGATGGGTGTAAAAAGAATCGTGAGCAGGCTGCGAGTCTTGATTGACGGATGCGAATGTACCCATTCGGTGGATTGTCGCAATCGGGGATTGTAGAGGATTGGTGTCTGGGGTGATTGGTGTTGTATGAGTTGGAGACGACTCAAATGGTTGCGATTGTTTTTTGTCCGGCAGTGCACCAGGTGAGTAGGGTGGCGATTGATATGATTGATATGACTGATATTGCGAGGATGAATTGGTTGGTGTGTTTGTGTTTGTCCCTTGGACCGTTGCGGTAACCTTTCCCTCTGCATATGGGGCAGACAGAGCAGGATGTTGTGGAAGAGGAGTACCAGTTGGAGAAAATGCCTGTCTTTCTTGTATGAGCATTTGCCGCGCCTGCTCTAGCTCTTGAGTCGCGACATTTGGAGGGTCCTGCTGCTGGGCTTGATGTTGCGGCGTGGGAATATTCGACAGTTGAGGTTCGTGGATAGCGCCCTGAGCTGGAATGGTTTCTGGAGACTGCTGTTGAAAAGGCACACCGGGCGGACTCAGCTCAATCGGTGTTTCAACATAAGAGTAAGTATGTTGCTGCCGTACTGAAGTATCTATTCTCGGTTGGCGACTCATATTGAGGATTTATCAATGGTTTTCGCAGTTGGTTAGAATACAAAACATCACACCTCTTCTGAGGTGCCGATCAATTAGGAAAACAAAGGGAAAGCATGTCAAGGTCTCCCCTGTGTAAAATGTAAAATATATGGTGTGATTATGTGATTTGCAATGAAGGCAACTACATGGCCTTCAGTATCAACTTTTAAGCGCTGCGGAAATATGACGGCGCTTGAAAGCAATGAAAGCAAAGAACAAAACTTGAGTAGAGCACACTTATTGACTTAAGTAGGAAAGCGATCGACTGGAAATAAGAAAGGAACGGCGCTACGGGGGCATCAGCAATATGGCACACTTTGCACTGCAGCATCCTGCATCCTGCATCAAAGTTGAGAGCATGTTGGCAAATCAGCAGCTCTCCTGAGTGCTTGACTGCGCCGCACCATCTTGTCAGCAATGGTTGATTGCTGGACGAGAAGAACGCGACGGGGCAGACCAACAAGCGTCATGCATCAACAAGCCAGACAGGCGACGTCCTGGTCCGTTCGCTGCCGGGAGCCGAAAACTAGAGCGCGTCCGCTGGGGCTATCACCTGGCCATCACACTGCTGCTGGCCAGTCAGCGCTGCAATGACGCGGCAGGGGTGTAGACTCATGGAGCATGCAATTTCTGAGCAATACTTACTGGGGATCTCCGTAGTCAAGTGGCAACTACGTTGCATGAACGATGAACTGTGATGGAGTCCAGGATGTAGTCAAGTTAAACTTTGGGACTCCGACGGCAACCGCCATTACAAAGCAGACGGTGCCTGAAGCTGCCAGATTATTGAGGTGTCAAGGTGTCTAGACCCTACACTTTCTACAAAATGCTCTATGGTGGAATTACTTACTACGCCGCAAACTAGCCCGCCAGCTAGCAGATCCAGTGTAACTATACGCCACACAAAGTACTCCGTAACTAGCTACCCTGCAGATCAAGACAAAGAGAAATGCCTACTAAGAGTCTACGGCTTTATGCGGTGGCCAACCACGTCTGTGATACAAGCGCTGTCCCCAGTTGCTTCCGATTTACAGCGCTCTAGCCTCTAAGACACATGTATGTGCTATCAGCCACTGTCACATAGCAGCATGGACCACCTTACTGACGTATGTAGATCGCTGCCCTGCAGTATTTCAGACTAGAGAAGTTTAGGATATAGCTTAGTTAACCATGTATTTTGGTTCTGAAGGAACTTTTAGCAATACTAAACCCATGCAACCGGCATAACCTATGCCTCGGCCTCCAGATTGCGAAGCTGCGCTTGAAAGGTCTTCCGGATCCAATCAACATACGGTTTCCACTTGAGATGTTCACCTCCCACTTCCACGCCCGGGAAAGCCTTGTCCAGCTCGCGGCTAATCTTTAGGATGCCCAACGATGCTTCCTGCGCCTTTTCAATTTCCTGCTTGACCGCATTTTCCTTTGGTTTGAAGTTCAGCACCGTTGTGTAGCGCTCGGACAGTGCATCTAGCTGCCGCCGGGTTTCTTCCGGTGCCAGCACAATCAGCTTAGCTGTCATGAGATTACACAAAGTCCTGATGTCCTGTTCGTCGTCGAGTCCAGCCAATATTCGTTCATACAGATCAGATACGCTAACCCGGTGAAGGGCAGCATCCAAAGAAGCATATAGCGTCTCATAAGCAGTCTGAAATTGAGAGATTAGTAAATATAGCAGATTCAGCAAGGGTTAAAAAAAAAGAGAGACTCACTTTGCGAAGCTCAAGACCATCATCGACCTTATGCTTGAATGGACCCATCTGCACCTCACGTATAAGTTCAGGCTTGATGTGAGTGTCACCAATGACTGCCGGTAGCAGTTCGCTTAGATGCGGGTGGATGATATCCATCTTGTTATGAATGGCCGAGTTCAATGTAGTAAGAGCGAGGCGATGGTTTCCAAGGTCTCGATCACTCAACATGCTTACTAAAATGGGTATAATTAATGGTCGTAGAACATCATTATAGGCAGCACTGGAGTCGGAGAGAGTATAACGGAAGGCTGAAATAATTGTGCCTCGGATGGTAGCATTTTGGTTAGACAAGTAAGTCTGCAGATGAGGAACGTAAGACGCTGGGTCTAGCAAAGCAAGCCGACCAAGGCATTCTGATCCTACAACGCGATTGTCCTCGTCTTCGGAAGCCGCTAGCAAGATCTGCCAAAGTTGTGTGGCGAAAGGGGCAATCTCGTCCCGAACATGTTCAGGGTGGTGAAGAATCTCTTTAATCGAGTGTAGTAGCAAATAGGTCGATGAGCTAGATTTATCCAGGCCCTCGAGAATAATCGGCATATACGTCTTGATATTACTTGCGGCAGCATTACCAAGCGCAACAGCTGCAGCCAAGCGCACTTTGTCTGATTTGGAGTCAAAGTTTGCAATGAAAAGATCCGGTTTGATCGGACAACTGGCTCCCATGCGAAGGCACACTTCACCTAAGATGGCCAATGCTAGGCATTTACGTTGGTCATCCTGCGCAGTTTTCAATTCGGCAAGGAAATCCTCCATTTTCACTCCCAGCTTCGGCCCTCCATGTACAAGCAATGTACCGATGGCGCGTCCAACCACTGAAGGATCCCCGTTAATTCCAACATCACGCAAAAGACGTTTCATGAGATCGGCGCCCGCGTCTTGCTCTCCGATAACCTTGACGAGCAGGAGTAGTGCCTTGAGAACGGTCCCTACCAATGGAACAGCAACAATCGCACATAGAGCAGATATAAGATCTTCTGTAACCAATTTCTTCGCGTGGCTTGGTATAATTTTAGCCAGTATAATAAGGGCAGGGGCCAGGAGGTGGAAGTCATCCGGAGCGATCAGTGGTAGTAGAGATTTCTCTAATTCTAGCATCGTCTCTTCGTTGTAATGTGCTCTTGTATTCTGGTTCATTGCTAGGCTCCGAAGAGCTTCTAGACAGGCGCTCCTGAGTGTTCGGTCAGATTTCCGAAGCTGGGAACCCAGCTCGCTAGTTACTTGTGTGATCCAGTCAGAATTGACATCTTGTTCACTACCGGCCAGAACTGCAACATCGTCAATAGCGCGTGCAGATGCCAATCGTGTGGTCTCGTTTTTGAGTCGATCTACAAGAATGTCAAGTCCTTGGAAACGATCGGATTCGGAGACGAATTTGCGTCCAACATCACCAGATGTACGAGCTAGCAAGACTCCGAATACATGAATAGCCCTTTGGCGAACCTCAAGATCAGCACTGGTGTCCGTGATGCGCAAGACAATAACTTCATAAAGCTTCTGTAATTGGAGGCTAAGGTTGTCGGTATCACTGCCAGATACACGAGGTGGAGTGAGAGCTTTGATAACACACTCGATAGCACCAAGAGCCTCGCTTGCCACTTTGTAGTTTCGGTCGCCAACAGATGTGATGACACCAGGTATCAATGCAATGAGGAATGGCAATAGTGCATTTGAAGTATGAGTCTCCGCGATAGCACCTACCAGGGCCAATGTTTCGATTTGTAGAGTTGCAACACTGACAGCCGTGCCTGCTGTAATCGTCGCACTACCGCTCGTAGATGCCTTCAGTGCATCAGCAATTGGGTCTTCGATTTTCTGGAGGTAATCGGATAAGATCCCATAACGTGCCAAAGCCAGGCTCTTTAATAGCACGACTGCAGCTTGTTTCAACGCTACAGTAGCCAATTTCCACATTTTCACCAGGTTCTGAATCAGGCTAGGGAGCAACCTTAACAATTCGGCCTGAGGGCCAGTCTCGGGGGGAGTGGGGGAAGTGATGGGCGTGTCAACCGCAGAAGACGTTCCCATGCTGGGCTCAAAATCGATGATTCCAGCAAAACTGTCTTGGCGCCTTCGTTTCCTAGAATTTTTCGACCCTCCGACAGATTCTTTGTAGCCATTTAATGATGCTACTGTGAGACCCTCGCTAGTCTTCTTAACTAGAGCCGTGAATGTTACAACAACCTCAAGCTTTACGCTTTCTTCTCTTTCTCGGGCAAGTCGTGAAATGAGCGCGGGTGCCACCTGGTGATACAAGGTGCCATCTTCCAATAACCGGCCGCTACCATAAGAAGAAACAATAGTATGGAGCGTCTTTGCTGCGCACCGTCGAACCTCCCAGCTCACGTCGTCAACATCACTATAGCCACCTTCATCTTCAAAGTCTTCGAAATCGTCGTCGATGTCGTCCGGCTCCTCTGTTACACCATCGTCGCTCCCTTCGTCCTGAGTACCACCCATCTCCTCGTCTTCGTCGAATGCTACATTGGGATCGTACTTGAGATATCTCAATGCGGAATTCACAGAATCCGCGAGATATGGTTGCATCTCCTGAGTACACGAAGATAGTAGTCCTTCCAAGGTGATAAATGCAGTCTCACGAAGTTCGTCTGCTTGAGGGTCTTGCTCTCCATCATCGGAATCGTCTTGGTGCATCTCATCCAATTCTTGCTCGCTAACTGCAGCGAGAACAAAAGGCGCCAGCGTCTTGAGATAAACTCCAAACTTTGAAGGAGCTGCTCGTGAGAGACTACCGATAGTTGCAATGAGGTGACGGCGTCTGGTTATGGTCAGATGTGCTGAATGAAAACTCTCGATGAGTTCTGATACAAAGGCACTCAGTTGAGCATCCGAGAAGTGAACAACAAGGGCTGCAGTTGCAGTCAGGGCACGCTTTGTAACCACTGTTCCCGCTGTGTCATTCTCAATGATGGCCATAACTGATTTTTGTAGAGATGCAATTTCGACCTCCTTCAGCAAAGATCCAAAGCAGTTGACTAATTCAATGACAACGTCGATGGCATCACTACTGTAGCCTTTGGTGTCATCCTTTTCCAACATTCCTCGAGCGATAGAGCCTCGGCGAGAGGTCCTTGACGGCTTCTCTCCTGTAAGCCGCGGTAGGAGGACTTTCGAGACGGCAGAATAGGTGCCGTTTGCCTCTGGGCTCGTTACACCTCCCGCTCGGGGAGATGGAAGCGAAGACACTATGACTCGAAGGGCAGTGTTTGGGACGGAGCTATCGATGGACGACGAACTGGTCAGGTCGGCAATGCGTTCGAGGAGCGGCGTCAAACTATCCACTGGAAGCCGCCCAGCTAGAGGGCCAAGACTAACTGATGTTAGGACATTTCTCTCAAGATCAAATTGTTGCAAGCATAGTTGTACCATTTCAAAGCTTGATTTTGCACCTCTCCATGTTGATCTTCAAGGGCTTTCAAAAGGCCGTCGGCCAACTTTGTAGATGTAGCATTATCACTGAGCAAAAACAGCGAATTTGGCGAATTTAGAATGCCAAAAACGTCGTTCAGTGACATGTATCGAATATCAGGATCAGGATCGCTGAGTTTCCCCAGTAAACTGCCTAGGCTGTGAACTGTTGATTGTCGGTCAACCATTTTGCCTGTGCCAAACAGCTTCCCCGCAACAGCGTGCGGGACAAATGAAAACAAAGAGAAAACAAAGTGAGGAGTGAGGGTCTTGTAAGAGAAGAATATGTTGGTGGAATATGGTAAATAGAGAGAGATAAAGAAACTGGAAGTAAGAGCCTTCTGCACGCTAAGAGACAAGCATGAGAATGTGGCAGGTTGAAGCCCTCCAGAGCAACAAGGCAGGCAGTCACTGCTGATGGCGGATCATTGATTGATCGAGGTGGGGCTGTGGTGCCTCAGGCTATGATCCAGCTACGCGCCTAAATTTAGACTAGTGTTTGCTGTTTAATACGGTTTGGTACTAGTGCGGATTTGTATTGATGTCTATCACGTGCCTAACTTCTATCAAATCAATCCCCTTTCACACCTTTCCTCCTCGTCTGACATGTCTATGGATGTTTTGGATTTTTCAGATGCTCTTGACAAATCCAACCTCCACAACCCGGTCGCCCTGGACATTCAAATGCTGTACTTTGTTGCTAGTGGCCTCCCGAGCCCAGAGAAACAATGTCAACAAAAGCCTTTTCGCAATATTTGTACCAGGCTTGATTTTTAGATGCCCCTTACCAACAATATAAATCACTTGGGATTCAAAAGCATGACGCAAAGAATCCACGTCTGCCGCTAAACTGCCGTCAACGCTGTTCGACGAAGGAGCTGTGGACCTAGATGCTTCGTTGCGCAAGAATTCCTGGATCAAATCTAGAACAAGGACGCCAAGATCAGGGGTAATAACTTCATCAGTATAACCGTGGCGAACGATCAAACGGAAGGTGTTTGGAATTGCTTGCTTGGTAACGCCATCGGATCCAACGGTAAAGCAGCGACTGATTGTATATCTCTCATTTGGCGGTACAGAAGGCTTTGAAAGAGTTCTTAGGTGGAGAAGGACAGATACATCCGGGGTTGCTCCAAACTTCTGCAAGAAATGAAGAAATACTGGAGGGGTGGTACTCGAAAGGCCGGCTTTGTCAAAGAAGATACCCAGTCCTCTGATTGGGACGATTGATGAACTACCAAAATCAGGCTGTAGGGCAAGCTGGCCCTGTCTCATAACAGTTGTGCGATTCAGTGGGACGTTGTCAGAGCCTTCGGCGTCCCACTGCTGCTCTTTACCATATCGCCATATCATGAAGAGCGTGGTTAACGCCACAGCGATCATGAGTGTGACCCATGCGCCGTGGGGAACTTTACTCAGTGCTGCCGACAGGAACATACCATCCCAGAGGGCAAAGACGATAAATACGGGGAACACAAGATATACGGAAAGTCTCCAAACGATGATAGCGACGACTGCGACCATGCAAGTAGTCAGGAATGAGACCAAAATGACGCACGATCCATAAGCTTCTCCAAGCGCCGTGGTCTGAAAATATCAGCTTTCGAGTTCCAATCTATATGTCCATGGATATATCGCAATATACTTACATTGGTGTACACAGCAGTCACGATAACAGTTCCTATCATCATAATCCAATTGGCAAGTGGGATATACACTTGACCATGGAATTTCTTTGACGTATGAACGACTTCAATTTGGGGAAAGTAGGAAAGTTTCATGATTTGAGACAGAAGCTGGTTTGATAGTCAGCAACATAACAAAGTCTTGAGATACAAATCATGGTGATTGGCATACCTGGAAGGAACCCGTAATAACAGCCTGGCTGGCAACGATGCAAGCAAGAATTGCGACAATCAGGCTTGGCCAGATCATCCCCGGAGGAACAGTCAGGTAAAATGGATTGGCATACACACTTGGATCAACCATCATACGAGCCGCTTGTCCAATATACTATATCGACTTTAGAACGTGCTAATCACCATGGACGGTAGGTTAATTGTTCAAACTTACTGAAAACAACAGGCATGGGTAGACAAAGGACAGCCAAGATATCTGTACTGCTCTGGAGGTTCACAAAAATCAGTCTTCATGTGCGTTTCAAAACTACCATATTCACAACGAGGGTAGCAACCTTTTAGAGAAAGCGCCGAGATCGGCAAACAGCGTCTCGACTCCGGTAAAGGCGAGTAAAATGCCTCCTAGCTGGAGCCAGCCACTATGTTTGTTTCGGACAAGAAAGGCGCCTGCGAAATATGGAGAGAAGGCCTTGAACACAGATGTATCATAGCGGACAAGATTCTGCAGACTCGATTAACACAAGTTTCTCAAAGGAAAGAAAATAACAGAAAGGTCTTACATAAATTCCGAATCCGAAATTGAAGAAAAGCCAGACAATGACGATTGGTGCAAAGGTGTTCGCAATCTTCCCGGTGCCGAATGGCTGGATGAGGAAGACAAGGACTATGATGGCACAAGAGACACCAACGACGGTAGAATCTGATATATTTGGATTCACGACGGAGATTCTGCAGTCAAGCTCAATTTAGTTTGGGGGGTTCAGCGGCATTGTGTTTGTTGATGGTCCCTTACCCTTGAATTGCTCCGAGAAGTGACTGTGCCGGCGTGAGAATGCCATCTGTGTTGATGTTAGCAAAGGCCGTAGTTGAACTGGTCATACAGCCAAGCTTACCTGCCAGCAAAAGCGCTACACCGAAGACACCGACTACCTTGAAAACAACACGTGCAACAGCACTTCTCTCCATCCAGGAACGAATCATGAGGTTGGATTTTGAAAGGTCGTGATCTTCATATCTCTCTATACGGGTCAATTTACGCTGTCGAGGATCACGCTGGATCAAGTTGCTCTGCGCCTTGTGTGTCAGTGTGCTTTTCTTTGTCTATATGTCCTATGACCACTTACATATCGAGAAATAAGCGAGTACAGCGCAAAGGTACCGCCTTCGCCCTCGTCATCGGCGTTCAAAACGATCACAGTATATTTGACAGTGACCATAATAGTCAAAGCCCAAATGACCAGGGAGAGGGCACCCAGCACATCCTCCTGGCTGGGGTTGCTGCTGAAAGTTGACGAATAGACATATAGTGGACTGGTACCAATGTCACCATAAATGACACCCAGGGATTGATAGGAAAGCCTGTTCGTTCACACATTATTAAAACTTATTCCACAGACGTTCATCTCTTTTGAGATGCCGTGGACATGGTGTGCTTACCATGCTAGCTGCCAACCAGTGAAAACCTATACAAATAAAATAGACTGTAAGTTTCTACCGCACAAAGAGATCTATTGACATCTTAAGGGCATATTACCTGCTTCTTGGGGAAGTCCCTTTCGTCAACGCCGTCATCCTTTTCGTCTACAGAAGTAGCCTCGACATCAGGCGCCTTCTTGGCTGTTGAATTGAGATAGAAGGATTTATCCTTCTGTGCATGTCTCGCCGAGAAGACACCACCCCCAGCGGAAGGAGTATACGATTGATCGACTTCCTCTCCAGATCCATTTGAGCTTTCCATGCTTTTGGCAACTGCGAGGGTGACCGAAAAGGAGAGAGAGCGTGAAAAAAGATGCACCTTCATCCACAGCAGAGGTCAAACGGGGGACTTCTGGCCATTTTAAGTCCTCGAGATTCGTATCGCGAAAACACTGAGCCAACTCCTTTCTTCATTTTTTATCAAATTCTATCAAATAAAAGTCCAGAGTAAATTGTTTCTTATCTATCGCCCCAATGCTGAGCCAAGTAGCAACGGGCTGAGTCTTCGTGTTGGGATTGGAGTAGAATTTTTGACAAAAGAAAATACTCCTATAATAGTACGCTAAGACCAGAGATTCAAATTAAATTAAATCCCTCAGCTGATATATCGGTTGGTAGATAAAGATATGGGCATATAACAGGTACTTCAACGGCCTTAGGGTTAGTTCATTGTTTCGCTTTGCCTCCTTCCGCAACTGCACTTGACTTCGACCTACACCTCCAAATGCCATAAAAAGGCTGGAATGAGATGCCAGTTTAAAGAGCAGATGAATTTATGTATTCATTTTTCTTCTTTTCCTTATCTCAGAGTTACGGGCCATTTCTGGCCAATACAGACGAAGCAGCTAGCGTGTGCGACTGAATGAAGTTGCGGGAATTTTCTCGTCCAACCCGGCGCTGGCAAGCTACGAGGGGCCTGTCCACACCCATCAGCACGCAAAGAACGATTTCGAGCGCGTGTTCACTGTCAAATGGACTTGTATCTCTTCTCAGCAGCAAATTTTCAAAGCGAAAACGGAGTTTCGAGGGTTGTCAGCGCAGCATGGAGAGCCTCAGGCCCGATGACATAGGAATGAAGTCGACGTCCAGCATCCAACTTTACTAGCGTTTTCACCCACTTTGCCTACCCAAGCTGTCTTCACGCTGCTTGCTGTAATTAATCCGGTTATGCGCGGTATCATCCTCATGGGTAAATTACGAAGTATATATCTGCCTTTCCTTGGATTCCGAGCTCTCTCTTTCACTCTCATCTACCCTCGCTAGGAAGAAGAATCGGGTGGCAATCGAAAACGAACAAGAGCACCTCAATTGACTGAAATTGGTCCACGAAATCCATCCCATCGACTATGCTCTCTCATACATTCCGCCGCACTGGATTCGCCGCCATCAGTCGCAATAGACAACAAACAATTGCTCGTCGCTGCTATGCGCAAGCTCGCGACGAGAAGAAACGAAGCGCCATTCCATGGTACGGATATCTATCGGGGATTTCTTAATAAGCGAAATGGAAAAGAAAAAGCAGACCTCATGCTACGCCGAAAGCAAGCGCTGACTTCCGCAAAACATCTAGGCTTGTTCTCTCGATTGGGTTGGGTGTTCCGGCAGTGATGTATCTGTGGAGCTCAGGACCTGAAGAAACTACGCATGGAGCAGGGCCTCAGCGTCCTCTTGTAAAGGCGTCTGAAGCCGATGATGAAGCGCAGTCAAGACGAGATCCGGTAAGGGCGTCCAGATACCCAGTGGTCGAAACAGCTTGAACAAAACTAATGAAGAGACATATATCAATACGCTCGACACAACAGGCTGATGTGACTAAGCCCCCAAAAAGCTTTACCACCCAGTCCGGTTCCCAAACCACTAAACAGCAAGGCCTTTCGAATAAAGAAACCATGCACCCTTATCTATACGGCTCTGGCAAGAGTGAAAAGGTTGAAGGTACCACTGATACATCCAAGTTGTTGGGCACCGTGTCCCCTGATCGGGGGAAGAAAGAATAAGTTGTTGAAATATACCGAACGCCTATGTAAGATAGTCATGCAGTATTTCTCTGGCAAACAAAATATTGGAATCCAATGTGCTTTTTCACCTGGATATCACGTATTAGCAATTAGTTCGGTAATATCTACAAGGTGTAGGTAAACTACCTATTTTATCTATCATATCATACAGGCCGTTCAAAAAACTGCTCCTCGCCCATTAAGACAGACATGGCGTGGCTCTCATGCAATGGAAAGCCTGGCGAGGTTGCATTAAAATCAACAAAATAACGACAACTATCAAAATTTCAAAAGAACATGTGAGGCAAGATCGGAAAAGAGGACAGCCAAATTTCGTACTGCGTGAAGCCCTTCCTTCCAGCCCAAGCAACGGATGAACACAGAAATTGGGGTGCATCAGACCATGGTGGCGATGGAATTTTGCATATGCGATAATAGGCGCATAAGATATGTCGAACAAGAAGCGAAGGTAAATCATGTTGGATTCCATCTATTCCCAAATAAAAATTTGAATAGTAATGCAAGAATGAATGTATATATTATAAGTCCATGGACACAGTCATGAACAGCTCGGCACGAGAGGCAGCAAATAATCTTTGCACGCACTCAAGGAGAGCAAAGCCCCGATGATGTTCGCAAAGTTGCTCATTCAATGAACTCCTTCGAAAACCAGGGATGAATCGTTGTGGCCGTCGCTAATGCAGAAATCATAATATCATGCGCAGTGTTACTTCCTTTTGCGATCTTTCGTTGCTTTGCCGTTAGAGAGGGTCTCGTCCTTCTCTGTGACTCCGTTGGCAGCCTTGGGGGCGTTGGCATCCTCGTCCTCCTCGTCGTCTTCACTGTCGCTTCTTGTGTCTTCCTTCACATCATCAATCAAGTAGGTCTTCAAGATGCGGAAGATCAAGTAAAGCCAAAAGAGGTTGACGGCCTGAAGGCTGGCGAGGAGACTGAAGGTGATGTATTGACTGATCCAACATTTGTATTGCTGAGTCTCCCAATTCAACTCAAAGGGTCCAACAGTTCTGAACTCGGTCAGGACAGCCCAGATAATTTTCAAATTGATATAATGTCGCAAGTAAACCCAGATCGAAACGAACATGGCGAAATAAGGGCCCGTGATCGGTGAGTCAAGGTAATTCAGAGTCTTCGAGGTCTATAATTATAGAAAAAGGTCAGTGCATGGTACGAAAGAGGAAGGCCCTGGTAATTCAAATCATACCGCAAGGAAGAAATCGGAAATATCATGTGTGATATACACTGCGATGCCCATATAGGTGAAATGAAAGCGGTAGCTCAAGAAAATCAGCGCGAGAGTAATGATGTGATGGCCGACAAGCTCCTTGAAGTCCTTCCGGGGTTTCTCCAACTGTAGCAGTAAAACAATAGCTTGCTGGAACCAGTAAGCGGCCTGTAGCAGGTAGTATGCTTTGAAGTCTGCGGTATGCTCCCGATGAGGAAACCCTTCGAACATCGCGGTAGTATTGAAATACCAGATGTTGGTCCGGCTCATGACCCAAAGACCGAACGGGCCGAAAACTGCGAAATAAATGGCAGTATACACCTGCTCCATGAAGCGCGCAATTTTCCCCTTGTTGCGAAGTCCACAGTAGAGGGCCCATGGGCGAATAAGCCGTTGCATCAGGAATTCGCGCGTAAATGAAAGAACCACAGTGTAGAAAGCAACGAAAGCAAAATCTTTCTTTCCTTTGCCATACATCACGGGTTCGCCAGGGTAGCTCGGTTCGCGGGGATAGGAAAGGAACAGCGCGCTGTACAGCGGATTTGATTCACCGGGGTTTACAGCATATGCGGCGAGCAGTACTGTCAAAATTATAAGAGGCGTGAGCCATGTGTGCTTGAGCGCCAGATCCTTGAATCGACGAAGGAAAGATCGCGACTTCCGACGCTTGTGGTGGGCTTTCGCAGACTTTGTAGAAACGCCGCGCTGTGGCAGATGGCGAGTTAGTTCGTATGATCCTAAGAATGAAAGATTCGTCAATGGAGGATTTGTACCTGCGACAGCTCTGAATTCTCGGGGTTCGATTCCATTGTTGAGATTGCTGGCGCACCAGTGTCGCCTCTGATGTCTGCTCCCAGACTCGACTTCCTCCGAGTAACGGGCATTGTGGCGGGATTATAGTGACGAGAAAGGAAATAAAAGAAAAGGAAAGACGGAGAGGCACGCAATGCACTTGGTTGTGGCTTTTTTTTTGGTGGCCCAGAGCTCCTCGACAGCTTCTGGAAGGAATATCTTCCCACAAAACAGGCGCGGCGTGCACTGACTTGGCGATTTGCCGCGACCTCGACCAAACCAGAGATCGTAAATGTATTAAATTAAGCGCAGGCGAGATGCAGTGGTTGCGATGCGATGGAGCTGTGTTCCTCCAGAGAAATCAATAAATTATTTACTTAATTAAGAGGCGGACAGGGGGTGCTGCTCCGACTTGGCCTCGGAGGGTAAAGCCCGCCCGCCAGCTCCAATCAAAAGTCGTGGATCTTCCTTTAGGCTCTATTAAAGTCCCACATCGTCATAGACTACTCTACAGCTACATTCGAGGGTTAGGGTTAAGTTACAACTGCACTTGTGAAGGAATCAATTCATAATTATAGCCAGCTATTTATATCAATAATCTCACGTCAAAGAGACCGTGGGAATTTCGGCAATGTGCAATTTGGCGCTTCCATACGGCACCAGATTCGTCTGGAACGAGTCTCCTATGCATTGTCTGTCTCCCTTTAGCGGCGGGTTTGGCGCATAGCCGTACGTCAAGTTCCATGAAATCTCGCATACTGTCGCGCTGATGGATACCGGTGGCGCGTTAAGAGCCCAAATAGGGTTGGGCAAGGTGGCATCAGCTGCAGGTGCATTGTACTGAAGAGTCGATGTATCAATAGCAAGTGCCCATTCCGACGTTGGCGTGATGTTAAACAATTGCGCTTCTGACGGTGCACCAGGATAGTTCGGGCTGAAAGCGGTGTAATTTTCTCCTGGAGCAATCGTGTAGAGGAAAGGGCCGTGGTAAATAGACACGGTGTCGTTTGCGCGATCAGCTACACGGATCTCACCAGTTAGGGAGTAAAATATGGTGGTTTGGCCTTTTGCTAGCGAGATTTTATGCAGAGAGTTGCTCGCATCTGCCTCCAATGAGTTGCTCTCTCCACTGTTTATGGAGATGAAGCTGTCTCCTGTCGCCCAATTGGGAACTCGCACATAGAAGTCAAATGAGTCACTAGCCTCAACAGTATAAGTCAAGTCATATACAAATGGATAGAGCGAGTCAACTGAAACGCTGACAGAAACCCCAGACTTGGTGGTAGTATTCACTGAGGTCGGACCTAGCAAAGCATGTGCAATTCCGTTATCGCCCACACGAACATAGGAGTTGGATACGAATTTAGGATAGCCCTGTGGGTGGTTGACTGTGCAACAAGGATAATTTGGCTCAAGTCCATAATGCTGGCCGATGTCGTTCACGTTATAGAATGGCGTTTCTTCGAGAGTATGAGATATTGGCTGGTTGGTCTGGGATACATACTGATGCGCCCACCAATCTGGGACCAACATTACAGGAAGAGCGTTGTAAGCGACCTGTTCGGCATTGTCTGCGAATCCGGAATCACCCAATGCTTGGTAGAGATAGTTCAATGAATAGATGCTCTCGACTACCGCACACAGCTCGACACCGCGAACGGGGCTCAACCCTGACAATCGCTCATCTGCAATCATGACTCCCGAAGGTTGACCATGATAAGTCAAGGTCCAATTGACTGCAGTGCGCGAAGTGTCGGCATCGCTGTCGAGGCCAGTAAACCGCTGGACAACGGCACCAAATTTGTAGCCTTGGCCGATATTGACTCCATGCTCGTATGCATAATAGTAATTGGTGATATCAAGAGACACATCATCGAGGTCCCCCTTGATATATGTCCCATCGACATACCAATCTGACCAGTTGCTTGCCTTTTCGTAAAGAAGGTCCATGCAACCAAACAGCACATCGGTGTCATTCCTGGGGTCATGCTCATACATCCATTGTAAGCTCACCATCATGTCAGCCGCACGAGCGCGAGGCCATAAATCGTCAATGGGCGCGGCGGTCTGCGAAACGTAGCCAAGCCAATTATCCTCAAGCATAGAATACATTAAATTGACAAACGAGTGCATGCTGTCCAGGACTCGGGTAGCAACATCCGTGCCATTCTCGGCCTCAACCAACTGGCACAAGCCTAAAAAGAGTGGGAATCGACCCCAAATATTGCGCTCGCTAACATTGGTTTCTGGACCAAGCCAGCCATCTGCCTGTTGGTGCGAGATAACATAGTCCACTGAATCCAAGACTTGGGTTTTTAGTCGTTCATCATTCAAGCCATATGCCAGAGGCACGAGGCCATTAAACCAGTATGGAAAGCCTTCGTTCAGATCGCTATATTCGTACGTCCCTCCGAGCCATGAGCTGTTACTAACGTAGAGGTAGAAGTCGTGTTCGTGACCAGCAAGGCCGTCACTCATCAATTGCAATTGATCGTGTAACCAGCCCTCGGCGGAAATCGAGCCCAATGGCAAGGGATCATAGACAAGCGGAAGTACTGTCAGGGAACAGGTTAGCCAAGCAATTCGTGGGGTGGTGACTATACACAGCTCGGAATGCCATGACAAAGGGACGAAAAAAGGAGGGATGACTCCGGAAACCTACATGAATCACTGCATTGAGCGAGACGAAAGATGGAGCTACCCAGCAGGGCAGCAATGCCCCCTGCAATGCCTCTGGACCCCAGCATTATGCGTAACAGTGTAAGGAAAGTATATAGAACAAGTAAAGCTGCGAGAAAGGGGCAATATAGACGAGAGCTGAAGCGACTTGTCGCTGATGAGGGTCTTGGGGATCGCCATGGCCAAAGCAGGAGCGGATCTGAAGCGATTTATACTGCCACTTTCCCGGCGCGCGAGTCGCTGTTGCTTGCACATGGTTCCTCGACAGGGACATACGTGGGCTAGCTGGACCGTGAGAATGAGGGGAGAGTGGACTAGGATCCATTTCGACCAAGCAGGTCGCACACGCAGGATGCCAGAGAGCTGCTGTGCGTACTATTCCTGATCCCCGAGTCCTCCGGCTGCTGTCTTTGCGTTATGGACGGGGAGAGCTGTGGTTGGCGGATCGCGTGACGATCGACAAGGGGGGCTCTAGGGCAGAATGTGACCCTTGCGCTTGCCCAACAAGCCTCCTGCCTCCACCCCCGCCACTCCCCTCGCTCGCCCCTGGCTGTCCTTAGTTTCTGACTCGCAGGATACTGCTGGGCTTTTATTGCGTTTAATCTATTTCTTAGATTACAACGCTTCCCCTGAGGCTAAAATCTAAACGAGCGTACCTGGCTGACGGCGTGTGTGTGCTTTCGCAACAGATCATTCGACCCCCGGACAAAGCACGCGGCCCTGGGGGATGCAACGCTGATTGCCAACAAACTAGCCACAACTAACACAACGTGCGCTACTGCTACTAGCGAACTTGACTGCTTGAGTTAAGAGCTGCAAATAATACGAGTATGTACCCCACTCGCCGAGCTGGTCTGAGAGCCTTAATAGGATGTCAGGAGGCTGCGAGGACGCAAAACCAAAGCAGTGTCACGATCTACGTCAGAGGACGCCGAGGATATCAGCACGGAGGAAAACAGGGATCATGCATGAAAATCAGGCGGTGAAAGCCATGTGCTTTTTCTTGGCCTAGTTAATACGACTACTTATTAAATCGCTGGATATTGTGCGAAATATCCTCCAATACTTCGCCGTGTTTACCTCGGAATAATAAAGACCAGTGAGTGCCACTTTCATGAGTCTCCTTTTCTGTCCTGTCCTCCGCCTGCAACCTAGTTAACGCGGCTTTAGTGTATATGTCCGTTCCAAGCCACGAGACCCGATGTTACTCCAATCTGCTGAACGTCTGATGCCTGACGGCCAGATTAAAACACCATCCTTGAGTCACGATGTCGCTATCAGTTGATGTAAATCAATCTGCAAATTTCAAAAGAGCCCTACTATCATCTGATTTTAAAGTCCCTTGACGTGCTTCTTGGATATATACCGAAGCAATGCGACGCGCCACTGGACAGATTAATCTGCCACGAAACTCCTATTTTCTCAGAATTTTGTCTAATCCATGGCATAGAGTGGTGGGAAAATGTCCGCGACTTATGGGAAAAACAATTTATTAAGTGTCTTTTGATTCCGGAGGCTTTTTTCTTCTGTCGTCTCGCTGACGCTGCGTCGACTTCAGGGTCATGAGACGTCTCAGTGACTTCAGGATGAAGCTGGACAACTGGTGAATGTTGCGTCATGGCAATGTATTAACAAGAGAACTACGTGAACTACATGGATTACATACTGGGCTTGTGCAGATTCTCAGTTGCCTCGGTGTTTGTTCAAAAAACCGCACTTTGGTGTGCAAGTTAGGGCTTCCGAATTTAGGGTTTCGTAGGCTTTTACGCAGGTAGTAGACTCATTTTTTACAACGTTGTCAAACTGAATTATCTAGGCTTCATGAGAAATATACCGTTTTCTATTGCCACTGTCTACTACAGCCGCTACTAATTATTATTAACTGCCTGTAGCAACTACCTCCTAGAATGAGCACTTCTTGAGCGGTAAATGGGCGGCGCGGGTTTTAAGCGGCCTTTAACCCTACATTACGGCTTCTAACAAAATCCGTTCTTTGCTGCCTTGGAAGGATGATAAATAGCAGTGCTTGGTCGCAGAATGTATAATTGAGAAAAACTACTTTTAATTAGAATTTTATCGAAAAGATCATTTCGCCTCTTTCTGTTGTTATCATAGACGTGACGTGACGTGTTGGCATTGCAATATATCCCAGAACAACAGCCCACGTCAAACAAGACTACTATATTTCGAATACGCCCAACCATGTCTGACTCTAGGCCTGAAACGATCCGTGTCCCCGTCATCATAGTCGGAGGCGGTGTTGCTGGTCTCAGTGCCTCCCTGTTCCTCTCTCACCATGGCATCCACTCCCTGCTCGTAGAGCGACACTCGGGAACATCCATACACCCACGAGCTCGCAGCGTCAATGCACGGACGATGGAAATATTCCGGGGCATGGGATTACCTGACCTAATCCGTGAAGCAGGCTCTTCGATGGAGCCTACCTGGGGCATTCATTATGGGGCAAATCTAAAATCCGTCATTGAAGCAAAACCTCGACGGAAAGAGAAGCCTAGATCATCAATGGTGCAAGCCTCGGCAACGGGCCCAGAGGATGGTTTATTCGTCACGCAGGATATGCTTGAACCTGTGCTTCTGAAAGCTGCCAGAGATGCCGGTGGGGATGTGAGATTCTATACCGAATGTCTCGGCGTGGAGCAAGACGAGGAGAAAGTGACTGCTACGCTACGAGATCGAGAGACAGGCAAAGTGTTCACGGTCATTGCGGATTATCTGATAGCAGGTGATGGAGCCAAATCCCCCATCCGCTCACAGCTAGATGTCTCGACCACTGGCTGTGGAACCATGGGACATCTGCTGAACATCCTATTTCATGCCGATCTCAAGAGCCTTGTCGATAGACGTGAATTTAGCATCTGCGCCATCGATTCACCTGAAGTTGTTGGCATGCTAACATCTATCAACAACAGCAATCGTTGGGTCTTCCACCTGAGTTATGACCCTTCCAAAGGCGAGAAGGCGGAGGACTATCCTCCTGAAAAATGTAAAAGCTTACTAAGGATCGCATTGGGCATGCCGGACATCGAAATCGATATAGTATCCATCCTTCCCTGGGAGCCCTCGGTGCGAGTTGCCACGAAACTTCAACACGGCCGGATTTTCCTCGCCGGCGATGCCGCGCATCAGATGCCGCCGTACGGTGGACAGGGCGCAAATACGGCTATCTCAGATGCCCATAATCTGGCATGGAAGCTCTCCTCAGTACTGAAAGGTCAAGCTCATTCCAGATTACTGGAAACGTTCGATACAGAGCGACTGCCGGTGGGAAAAGCTGCGGCCGAAATATCGAGTTCAGTTGCCGATGAGCGCGGCTTAATCCGTGCAAAGATGAGTTTGAGGGCGGTGCGAGGATTCGCGAGAGTTTTCACCGTCACGAGTGGGTTTGGGTATATCTACTCAAGTGACAGCCCGGCGGTGATAGAAGAGAGTAGATGGCCTCTTGGAGGTGTGACGTGGAAGGCGTGGAGCGTCCCTTCACTGCTCTTCTCCTTGGATGGCAGACCTGGTTCTCGCGCTCCACATGTATGGGTTGAGAAGGAGGGAAAGAAGATATCTACCATTGACCTGTTTGGGAAAGGATTTGTATTGCTGGCTGGACGTGCGGGAGATGCCTGGGTCGAGGCGAGTCAGCAAATCAAAAAGAAATTCCGCAGTTGGGAACTTGACTGTTATTGTGTCGGTCCGAAGGCTGAGATCGTCGACACACAGAAGGGATGGGAGACTGCAGCAGGCATCTCATCAAATGGGGTGCTGCTTGTAAGACCTGATGGATTCGTTGCCTGGAGACAGAGGAGAATGCCGGTACATGTCCAACATACGCTGGAGGAGGTAATGAGGGGGGTACTATGCCTTTAAAAACAATCAATCCATCGTGTATTTGTAGCTTCCATTATAAAAATATTCTGAACCATATCCATACATAAATCATATCATGCTCCGTCTGTAATGGTGAACACACGTCCAATCATTAAAAGGGGGTATCATTGTCTTTCGACATCATAAAAAAAGCCATAACTCATTTCAAGCAATTAGTTCCCACTCTGCGATATAAGACCAGCCCATGCCAACGCGCCCAACTTGGTCTTGGTACTCTTTCAGAGACAACCCGCGACAATCTTTGCGAGATCCAAGGCTTGTCATATTAGCAATACCAAGCTTTTGACCGGGAGCACCCAATATCCTCGGGTCGGCGATATCCACAAACCAAGTGTCACCCCCACCATTTGGACCAGTCCCGCGTACATAGGTGAAAGGTATTTGCTTTTTTTCCCGGCCGTCTATGCCCTTGGTGTCCAAGAGATAGAGAAATGGCGCGGTCTTCTTGCTGTGTTGGGTGAGCGTCCAGTGTTCGCACTTGAAGCTAAACTGGAACCGTATGGGACCTGCCTGGTGAATGGAAATCTTTTTGCAGGCTGGACGGAATGAACGATCTCCAAACCCTTCCTGGTGCCCAGTCACAAAGATGGTAGGCTGCTCAATACCAAAAGGCTTATTGTGGTCTTGAAGAACGTAAGCCTCCCAACTCATGCCAGGACCACCATTATCGGTATAGAACTGATCCTTCTTCCCTGGGTAATGGGAGAGAAGAAACTCATCGTTTGGTTTGGTAAAATGCGTTGCATCGAGCCTTTGAATATAAGGTTGCCCTTTTCCTTGTACAGCTCCCGCACCCCAACAGGCGTCAATAAGCTTCCACTTGCCTCCGTCGATTTTAACAACGTTCCAAGCGTGGTTCCCTTCAAAAGGTGGGATGCTCGACCCGGCTGACAGTTGCGAGTGTCCAAAGCCTTTGCCGTGACCACCTACAACGAAAGCTTCGAGTCCCGCTTTGGTTGCAAGTGTAGCAAACAAACCTGCATACCCTTCGCAAACCGCAAGACCAGTAGCTAGTGTCTTTGCAGGAGTCGACGGCTGTACGCAGTTATTGAAGAAGGAATCAACATCATACTTGATATTATAATGAAGCCAAGTAAACAAAGCTCTCGCTTTGTCCGTCAGTGACGGGAATGGCGCAGTAAGCTGCGTAGCAAGCCACCCAAGATCATTATTAGGGAGAGACTGCCGAGGGAACTGTGCTGCATGGTTGTCTGGCCCTGAAAAGTCCCGGCATATCATACAGACTGTACTAGCAGTCCCATTATTGAACGAACCGTTGCTATCGACGTTAAACTTGGGCTTTGTTGCCTGAATTGCTGACAGATCTGGACGCGATGCTAGCGGTACTGCAGGTGGCACAATTGGATGCGGTTCAGCTTCTTCAGCTTCTTCAGCCTCTTCAACGTGGTTGCTCAGAGTTGCAAAAGATGACTGTCGTGCTTTTTGAAGCAGGTCAGCTGAAGGAGCGGGGGGTATCTTTCGTATTGGCAGATTCTTTGCTTCAGAAGACGGTGTTCGCGAAGGCAGTCGAGGTCTTCCAGCCTGGCCCCCGACGCTTGACTCTACAGACGAGGTTCGCGAGGGTAATGGTGGGGGCTTCAGTGGCGCTTTGACGAGACTTTTGGCTTTCTCTGCTTCTGACAGTGTTGATGATTTCGGACGTTGAGGGAGGCCTGGCCGGTTATTGTCGCGCGCAGGAAGTGGAGGCAACTCTGTTTCCCGCCATGCTGGGGCAACAAGAACCCGATTCTTGCTCTCAACTGTATTCACAGTCCCAGAAGTTGATGCTGTGCTGTAAGAGAAATTCGACCTTAGAGATTCAGAGGATGTTCTTCTTTCTGACTGAGCCGAAGGGCGACGGGGCGGTAAAGCCGGTGCAGCTTGGCCGCTACTCCTGCGTGTTGGGAGTGGTGGAGGTGGTCTGGAACCATTTCTCGTCGAAGTATCAGGTAATTTTGGAGGTGGAAGAACCCCATTTTGGCGAATAGAAGCAGGCTTGTTGCCAATCTCTTTGCTGTCAACCACGGATCCGTTCAACTCGTGTGGAGGATTGTTCACAGACTTGGCCCTCGAGGCGAAAGGTCGTACAGGAGAATTGCTTGGTAGTCGACCGACATGAGATTGATTCAGCGCAGCTATGCGCTCTTGGATGGTTTGCGGCTGAGGTTCTTCGGCCATGTTTGTATAGTTAGCGCTACAGGCTGGTGAGAGACGAACAAACGAGGGACGACTGTCTCGACAAGGGGAGGCAGCGATAAACTCGAAGGAGAATGCATCGACTAAGGGAGACGACGATTAGAATATAAACGCGCTGAAATAATGCTGTGTTTCATCCGGGAGAAGAAGTCGAGAGGGGGAGCCTTGCGCGACAAGGCTGTGACAGCTATCTAGACGATCCTGGTGGGGGTGATAGTGATTAATAAATAAAAATTAATCGGTAAAATTCAGGGAAGGAATCAGAATCCTCGGGCCACAGCCAATGGCCATAGCTAATAACAACAGCCCCCCTTTTTCCCAGTGGTTGTTGTACACTTTCTTGTGCAGCCAAAAAAATCGCATCCTTGCAGGAACAGGGAGCGCAAGTGGGACTGCCAGGGAAACACCGCCCGCCGCCGAGGGGCAGAGCTCCGCCTCAGGCCACACGTACCTTGCTATATATAGCTAACCGCGTCACATTATCTGGCTCAGACCACGATGTCTGATTTATTACAGTCACAAAGATCCCACTGCTGAGCAGCGGTCTGGATTTGCTATTGAAATATCTGACAGTAAGAAATTTTGTTCTGTATACATTGTTACAAAGGTTACACACTCCATATCGCCAGTAGTACAGTCGCGGAAATGCAATCAAGACATATGTTGGGCATGGAGATGACGCCTGTTCACCCCTATTAAAGCTTTAAAAAATATAGAAGTGGCCGAAGAGAGAGAGAGAGAGAAAGCAAAAACACATATACACCAAGCCTGGCTCCTTCAAAGATTCGAGTTCATGGTGACATATGGAAGCACAAGCTCGGAATGTCCCCGGTGCGTGTTGAAATGCTCCGGTTTTATGGAACAAGATGACAGAATAAAGAAATGACGATAGGGGAATCGTTATTAAATGCGTGAGGCCGTCCAGCGTACATCATCAAGTCGTCTTAATATTGGTGGCGCTTTGCCATGGACGGCTACACGGATTTGTACAGGAGAAGAGGCTCCCCGATATTTTCAATTTCGGGTATGGTGCATTTGAGATCAAAGGCTTTGCTGAGGACAATTTTGAAGATCTAGTCACATCCTCTCGTTAGATGGCCATAACTCATAAGACGGGGGGGGGGGACTGGGTGGATGGATACCTTTTGAACATTGATACTATGACTTGTGCTGCTGAAAATCAAGCTTGCTCTCATGGCTTTGGCGTAGCGTTTTGCCTAGTCAAATTAGGTAAGTAAGAAACTAAAACAAGCATATGCAAACCCAGCTACATACCTGTAAAGAAATCTCCTCCTGATCCTCGCGAGGAAAATTAACGAAATGGTCATACTTGGTGCCAATGAGAAAGGGAATGGCAGTCTTATTAAAACCGCGACCCTGTCGATACCATTCCTTAATCGAGTTCAGCGTGCTCTTACGTGTAAGATCAAACATGAACAAGATGGCAACTGCGTCGTTGCAGACCAGAGGAAGCATGTTCACAAACTCGCGTTGTCCGCCCAGATCCCAGATCGAGAATGTAATTTCTGTGTTTCGAATCGAGATGGTTTTCTCCATAAAATTGACGCCTGGATTATTTGAGTCAACAATTTTGATTGAGAATATAGGTATAGGGTTGACGTTTCCACTGACCTAATGTCTGAATGTAGTCTTCATCCCAGCTACCTTCAACATATTTTACCATCAAGCTCGTTTTGCCTATCTGGGCATCACCGACCATTCCGACTTTGATAACAACACTATTCTTCGAGGCAGCAGCAGACTGCTTTTGATTCTGTTCGGGTTGTGAGTTGGCGTATCCATATCGTTCTCCGCCGCTTGACAAGCCAGAACCGGGCCGTGAAGCTGGTGGCTGTGGATGTTGTTGATTGGACATGGTTGGTGAGCTGAATCGAGATGAATTTTGCTCGTCTTCGGCAGGGAAGTAGGTTTGCGATGAAGCGGTGAAATCGGTGGGGTATGTGGACTGCTGGACTTGTTCCTCAGTATTGAGGACAGCATTGTGCGTTGGCTGGAGAACGGTGGATTCTGTGGTCTCTGGAGCATCCTGGGTTGTCGAATAAGCCTGGACGGTAGCATCACTACGCTCATTCTCATGCTCCAGCTCCAGCGGCGCTGGAGGAGCAGCCTCTGTAATCGGAATTGTATCCATTGCTGTGTGAATCTTGATAGGCCGTCGTCTCGTTTGAGGAGAGTGGTAAGGAGGAAATGGCGAGAGCCGTCGGTAGAACGCCAATCGTCAAAAACCGCTGCCAGTCAAGGCTAATACGCTTAAAAACACTTAGAGAGCGTTCCTTGATGTGTCTTAAGATGCAATCGACGGTGGTGATAGAGCGAGCGAAGAGCTGAGTATCTCCTAAAGGGAACAGGGCTGAGAAGGTGAGCAACTGCGAAATTTGCTATCCCACGAGCTTCCTAGCGACCGTCAAAATGGCGTTAAATGAATGGAAAACCTGCAAGTGACTGTGAGTGTTGAGGGATTGTGTCGAAAGCCACAGCAATAATATTAAATGATTTGTTGACTCGCGGGGGTGGGTGCACCGCCTTTTGTCCAAGATGAGGCGCTTCGGCGGGCATCAATTGATGCGGCGGATCCCTCTTGCGCTAGGCCTAAAGCGGCGCTAGTGCCCCTCTGTTCTCCCAAAAAAAAAGTTCAAGCAGCCCTAAATTCCATCTTTTTCAAAAAGACAACACCAGGAGTCCTTCCTACGCAACTCGCACGACTGGCTCCAGCCAGATTTTATTTTTTTCATGCCGTATATTATTCCAGTTGCCCATCATGTCTAAACGCACAGCGGATCTCGACGAAGCACAATCCGCCGCTCTGAAAGCTGGACAGAGACCTCTCTCCGATGCCCCACCTGACGAAGTCGGCGAGTTTGAAGACGAATTTGAGGATGAATTTGAGAGTGAAGATGAAATTTTAGAGGCCGGGGTGGATGGCCGACCAGATGAAGAAAGAGAGGCCGAGGAAAGAGGTACGTCGGCTTCGTCAAACTGGTTGAACCGCTGCGCGACGACAACCCATGTCTAATTGCAAATATCTTAGATGCGATGGAGGTCGATAAAGAAACATTCATACCTGGAAGAACAAAATTGGCGCCCGGCGAAACATTGGCACCTGATCCGTCAACTTACGATATGCTACACACCCTCAGTACGCCATGGCCGTGTCTTTCGTTCGACATTGTTCGTGATAATCTGGGAGATAACCGAAAGACTTTCCCGGCCACTGTCTATGCCGTTGCTGGTACCCAAGCCGAAACGCCGCGGGCGAAGGATAATGAGCTCATGGTGCTCAAGATGTCTGGACTTGGCCGCATGGAACGAGAAAATGAATCAGATTCAGAAAGCGACTCCGACTCGGACGACGAATCCTCCTCAGACCCGATCCTCGAGTCCAAGAAGATACCACTTGGATCGACAACAAACCGTATTCGCGCACATCAGACTCCCAACCTGTCGGGCGATCATACAAGACCTCCACAGACGATTACGGCGACAATGTTGGAAAACTCACAAGTGGTTATACATGATGTGACACAGCATCTGACAAGCTTTGATGTTCCAGGCACAATTCTTCCTCCATCAGCTTCGAAACCTATATCAACCCTCCGAATGCATAAATCAGAGGGATATGCGTTAGATTGGTCACCTCTACAACCACTGGGCAAATTACTTACAGGTGATAACGATGGCCTCATCTATGCTACGACTAGGACAGAAGGAGGGGGCTGGGTTACGGATTCCAGGCCATTTATTGGGCACACTTCTTCAGTCGAAGAGCTCCAATGGTCACCCAATGAGAAAAATGTCTTTGCGTCTGCTAGCAGCGACGGCTCTGTGAAAGTATGGGACGTGCGATCGAAGTCTCGCAAACCAGCCGTAGACGTCAAAATTTCCAACACCGATGTCAATGTCATGAGCTGGTCCCAACAGACTTTCCATCTGTTGGCAACAGGTGACGATGCCGGCCAATGGGGCGTGTGGGATCTCCGACAATGGAAGCCCAGCACATCCCAATCCAGGCCGTCGCCTGTGGCTTCGTTCGACTTCCACAAAGAACCGATTACGAGCATTGAATGGCACCCAAGTGATGACAGTGTAGTCGCCGTGGCTTCCGCAGATAGCACGCTTACGTTGTGGGACTTGGCTGTCGAACTCGATGTTGAGGAGAGTCGCGATGCCGGAATGAGTGATATTCCTCCACAATTGCTTTTTGTGCACTACATGGATTCTGTCAAGGAACTGCATTGGCAAGCACAGATGCCTGGAACGGTGATGGCTACGGGGGCTAGTGGTTTTGGGTGAGTATCTTCTACATTCTCTCATATGACCAGAACGTTTACTGACTGCTTTAACAGTGTATTCAAGACAATTAGCGTTTAATGCAGAGAAGCCACAACGTCTACAGTGGAAGATATAAAAGAGCATCAAAAAGTTAGATTGAGCATGCCACGACAGGAGTTTTGATTTTCAAACGACAAGTTTGATAGGATTCGATGCTTCATGTAGATAGCATAGCAATGCTATCAATTGCACATAAGAAATGAACCCGCATGTTGATTGTGATGAGTTATGATGACGACAGGACTTTTGTCATTCTTCATGTAAATCACGAATCGACTTCGTGCTTTTACGGACAAAAAATATGACTATGGAGTACATACATATATAGATAGGAGTCCAGTATAACGGAGACACTGCAGAGCTTTGCTCTGGTAACCAGAGTATTCTATAGTGCGGTTTCACGTGTTAACACCCTCCCCTGTTCTATGGTATATTTATTAATCATTATTATAAACATCTAGAGCCCTTCTCATAGAGATATTATGTTTTTACAACATAAATTGCAGGAGGGCTTCAAATTTTCTTATTATCCTAGATCTAGATATTGAATTTAGTTGGGAAGGCCTTCGCAGGGCTGTTGATACATCTGAAACCCCACTGTAGGTATACCTACAGTTTACGTTGATAATAATTTTATATCTTCAATGCGTCAGGTTAGGTATCACGGGTCCTCGGAAAAAAGGTAAGTGAGCCCTAACCCTAACTAATCTATCTATACTCGGACCATCCACGGATTTGCACAAGATATTGCGTGGCGCAGTGATCTCACCTATTAGATACAGTTGATCTAGTTGATCACCCATGATCTTCCAACTTTGCCACGCATTATTGTCCCAGTCAGTGCGTTACATCTATCTAATCCTGAAGGGGCGATGAATTGACTCGACAATTGAGTCAGTGGCTGTCACGAAGCATAGCAAGGTAGCACTGAAGTCTGGAAGAAGAAGAGAAAGCAAAAAAAAATCTTGTAAATTTCATAGAATCATCAAGCTAGGCTCGTCAGCTAGTTAACGAAATCTAACAAATCTTGAACGCTCGGATCAATAAGGATGCAGTTTAATGTAGCTAGGGCGATTAGCATGGCGCACGTCTGTCAAAGTGGCAATGCATTGAATGCAGTAGTATCATGAAAGACTGCAACGCTGGGCGTGCGAATACATCATCAGCCAAAAACAAGGACATCGCATCGGATCAATGAGATGGCATGATGCCCGAACAGGCATAGAACGTCGTCAGCGGGAGAGTGCAGTGTGCAGGCTGCATAAGACAGACACAAGTCCAGCCTTCTTTTTCTATTCATAGTACGCGTAAGGTAATTACCGGTAAATACGCCGGCGTGTACTCACCCCTGGTCAGGTGTTCTTGTGACCAGCGGACACGACCAGCCACAGGGAGCCAATAATAAGCATCCAAAGCGCTGGGTCGGCCTGTGGCTCCAGCTGGAATTGGCCAGTGACCGTCATTGGGGCGCGCCACAGCCAGCGCAGCCCGCAGCCCAGGGCGCTAAGGCAGCCGGAGCCAATGAAATGTTTGTGCGCCGTATAGTCTGAGAATACTTAGATACACGACGATTCAAGCGTGCATCGTAAGTACATACGTAGGAGTAAGTAAGCTGCCTATACGATCATGCAAAATCCCACAGACAAACACGCACCGTGTCGTGCTGCTCATTGGGCATTGGCCATAACCTCGCAGTGACTGTCACTGACTGTTGAAGCTTGACAGGGACTCCCTGGCGCGTTGAATGGCCATTGGCTCGAGGTACACATCGACCCTGCACGTTGAATGCAGTAAACAATGCACGCTGCGCTGCACGCTGCAGTCACATATGAAGCTTGGACAGGCCCGTGCGGCGATCCGGGGGATTTCCTTCCGAGTCACGAAGTGCTTGCAATTAGATCCGTGAAGACTGATACGTACGTTGCTGCGTGCGACAAAAAAAAAAAAAACGCTGTACGGAGTAAACACTCGACAGCGGAAAAAAAATTAATAGAGTGCCACGATGAAGGCTAGCCAGATAGGAGTGAGTCCGGGGTTTGTAAAGCTTCTAGCTAGAATAGGCAAATCAGCCAACGTCGGATTTGCCGCCAGTGACGAAGGGCTTTGATTAGTGCCGCCGTACTTCCGGACAGGCGAATCAGAGTCGCCATGGTCCCAGCATCGATCAATGCAGTTTCTACTCTGGAAGAAAGTATATGCCTCAAATCGAGGGTTAAAAGTGGACAGTCTCCACATCGGCCTAAACTCCGTGCGTAGTATACATACTAAGTAACTAGTAAGCATATGATTATGTAGGCGGTCTTTGACGAGCAGGCCCTTCCGGTTATCCTTGCAGCAATACTTACGACTTGCAAGGCCTGCTTGGTACTTAGGCACTGCTAGTCGCTACAGTTGCCATTTTCAAAGCACTGCTCACCGGCGTATAGTAGTATAGTAGTATCCGCAACTAAGCTATTGATGCTTGTATTAATAATAGACAAATCTAGGCCCGTTATGCGCAGTACATACGTAGTAATTCCCAAAATTGGAGCAATACAGGCCATAGTTAGTAAGTTACAGAGTACAAAAGGCGTAGTAATACGTACTTTAGCCCTAAGCCCAAGCAGGCGGCTCTGACAAGCAAGTCCCATGACCGCGGCCAACAGACGGATTGATCCGCCGCGCAATTTCCGACAACCCCGGATTTTTGGTGTTCCATGCGTGCGAGCTCATCGTCTTCATGGATCATGGATGGCTTAGACCAACAGCCTAACACTTGTCCTAGCTAGCTGCGTAAATTGCTTAACTAGTACTTGCACTTGGGGGACTAGCAGTAGCATCTGCAGATCTTCATGCTCAGTCCTCCGTCCGGCGTAGTCAGTATTTGTAGGAGCTAGCTTACTGTCCTAAGTACAGTATCAAGTACAGAATACGGAGTAGGGGATGTTATGATCCATCAACTTTTATCCGTGGTCCGGTCTGGCGGGATGCCTATGAGGCAGTACGGATACTCCGTCGATATTAGTACGTACTACAGTCATACTAAGTAAAACTACCTAAACACCAGATGCAATCGGACTTTTCTGGGCATTCTCGGTACCTCTGTCAACGCAATTTGCTCAATACATATAAAAATTTACGGAAGTCAGTTACGATGCCGAGCGGCGAGCACCAGGGACAGGCAGTGATTTGCAAATCGAAAACCGGCTGAAAGGCACGGATATGGACGACCGATGGGTAAGTCGGTGCCGAAATTGGCAGCTGACCAGCAGGAGAAAATCATTGAACCTTGAATGCGCCGGAGCAACGGACTCCTTGGGAGTTTCTAGAACTGGAGATATTCTGGGGAATGCTCCATACCTTAGTGGGTGGCGCTCGGGACCTGGAGAAAATACGGCAAACCGGCTGTCCTGATTGGATCTGCCTTTTGTCTAAGCACCGTTGGAACTTGGTAGACACGGGGAGCCAGGTCATGATTACCCATAATCATCCCGTACAAAATTTTCTCCTAGCGAAGTCTGTTAATATAAAAGAGTTTTCTTTGACGGCTGGCCAGGCACAGGAGAGACTCTCGCAGACTTGGTGATACCCGTTAACTAGGTCTGCCGTGATCTGGACAACTAGCATACGGTGATAACTGTCATATATATACTACGCCGTACAGGGTATTATATCTCTTTAACAGTTATAATTTTTTGTTTTCCCTGAGGGATTAACCGAATCGAGACGAGACTGAGATTAATACCTCACAGTTCTGTATCGCACTAGTAACGATACATCGTCACTTAGCCTGCTTACATTGCTTAGGTCCTGCCACTATACTGATTGGCTAGCACCGATGAAACAGCGTTACGATTGTCATTAATGTGACTCGGTATTGCATGAGTCATTTCAGAAAGGATTGCTTCAAGCCTCGAGGATGAAGACAACCACGGCGCGGATCTATAAGTGAAACGGCGGTTAGGCAGTGTTTGATCTATCTTATCTTTCTATCTGAGACGATGTAATTAGCCGCCCAGGTGGGACACCAGGTCCTTTTATCCTCATCTCACAAATTCGCAAATTGATCAGCTAACCCAAGTATGCGTCTTGATTGCTGATCGTCATTCGCCCTCGGGCGTTTCGGGCTAGCCGTCATCGCGATTGGCTGTGCGCGTGCGGGTGGGCCAGGCATGCGGCGTCGATGGGCTGATACTAGATAGCCTGATTGTAGCCTGATTGTGGCCTGGCGGACCGGGCTAATACATAGCACAACTCGCAAGGCCAATAAATTTCATGCTAATCTAATTAACGTTATGCTGGTAGTATAACAGCATAAAATACGCACTATACCAAGTCTGTGGTGGTCCTCCGTAGTCCGTACCGAACTTCTCTCTCATCGCTGGTGGCCTATGACGGAGGGCCTTTTGGAAATGAAACCATGTGGGAGCTATATCATAAAAAACCTATGCGAATGTGCTTTATGCATGTTACCTGGAGACAGTGACCTCGGCACGGCATCGTATTCTATACTTGATGATCTATTATTCTCGGCCTATGCACTTTTGTACGATGATAACGCCGTAAGCAGTGAGCACAAGCAGGTACGCCGTTCCCTGGCACGTTCACCGCGGTGGAGCCGTCCTGCTTGACTCTTGTGTCTGTCCAGCCAATACGAAATTACAGCCATTACAGTATTACTGCTTACATGTACCCGCGTTGCTCTATAGTAACGAGTCTCAGCTTCTGACTGGTCGATGCTCTGCACATTGAAGGCGCAAGTGGAGCCCCAGTCATGCTGGTCAGCGCCACTAGCCCTGTTTCGGCATAATGCGCGTGGTGCCCTTTCCCCAGTCTGTGGGGCACAGGGCAGGGCAGGCGTGGCATCTGGCCACTCACGATGCTTTGTTTTGCCCTTAAGCTCCGTAACCGCAGCTAAAACAGCGTGCTGCGGCAGTAGTGGCTGTCTCGGAGGGACCGCGGCCTGCGACTGGCCAGTGGCGCCTATCCGGTGGAGACGATTGAACCCTTTTGCACTGGTTTGTAAACCTGCGAATTAATTACCGCGTTACCAGACAAACCGAACCGCATACCGTCACGTACTTAACTCGCCTCCCCGGGAAACTGCTTGCTTCCTGACTAATGAGATCGGGCCTTCTTTCTGTCGAGCAAACCATCGTCCTGCACTGCTCCAACCTCGATTGCTAACGTTTGCGCCTGTGTCAAAGAGACCTCTGTACAGCTAGCCAGTAGCTGTAGCTATCTGAAGGATTCTCTCTCGTCGCTCATTAGATGTGAAGAAGCTATAACTACAGCTTCTGGTGCCAGACCCAACTCGCCGCCTCGATTCTCAAAGCTTAGCTACCTAGGGCCTAGGCAGCTCGCCACGAGAAGGACGCTTGCCCATCCCAAGTTCCTGGTTACAGGAACAAAGCAGCAGCCCGAGTGACATTTCAAAATCGCCTGGAATTTCGTTTCGTTGTGCTCCGGTGTGCCCTTGACGGCCTCCTAGCTCCCTCTCCCCACGTACAAGCTGCTTGCTTGCTTGACTCCGAGGCAACACTGGCCTGCAACTGCCTTCTACAACAGGCGCTCCCTCTTGGCTTGAGCTCGTTTTGCGTTTGCCAGTCTACCCATTAGGAAGCAAGCTGCTTGCTTTCATTTGGCTTCGTTGCCTTTGCTACTTTTCTATATTATCATTACTGCCATTATTATTGCCATCAATTTTTATTATATAACTAATTGCCACTCTCCTCAAACGATCGCTGGAGTTAATGCATCAAGAAAGAGGGTTAGTCGAGCTATATACCATTGCTCCATCTCGTTGCGCCTCCTCCTTTCGGCACTTTCTAAAGGTCCTGGAATAAGAGGAGAGCGAAACGAATCCCTATCTAAAACTGTTTTCAATGGCATGCTTACTGGTATCAACCAATCGCACAGTCTCCACGTTCCAAGCCGATCTTGCGCCAAACCATTGGAAGTCACACCAAAACCCAGTGCTGGAGGTTTGTGTGTGATAGTGTTTTAGAGCCTCGTTATATACGCATTTCTGTCAATCCATATCGTATATTGGAAGAATTTACTATTCTCTGGTTTACGATAACCCATTTTCGACTACGAGATGCTGGAACAGGTCATGGTTGCTCAAGACCCTACGGTAATCGCGCATGGCGACGATTTGCTTTCCATTCGCGAAATGCCTGGAGATACGACCGGTAAGTCTGCTTTGTTAGCCTGCACGAGAGTTTTTATTGTGCTGTTCTGTGTCTAAGGATTTCCTGCCCCTCTGTTCTCTACCAGACATGCCACCAAAAGAAGACTCGAAAATTGCAGATTCAAAGCCAAACAGCTCTTCCAACGGGCCTCAACCGAAAACTGACAAGCCACGACCACACGGGTGCACAACTTGTGGTCGCTCATTCGCACGTCTTGAACATCTCAAGCGTCATGAGCGATCTCACACAAAGGAGAAGCCATTCGAGTGTCCTGAATGTTCCCGCTGCTTCGCCCGACGAGACTTATTGTTGCGACATCAGCAGAAATTACATATGACAGCCGCTCCATCTCGTCCACGAAATGCGCGCCGAGAGAGTACCGGAGCTGCAGGGACTGCAGGCACGAACCGGGTTCGGAAAAATTCTACTGCTGGCAGTACATCAACTAGCATGCGGCCAAGAGCGAACACTATTAGCCATATTGACAATGCAGCTTTGGGCATCATTAATACTGCAAATGTTACCGTTACTAGGCCGCCGCAAATCGGACACTCTTACCATCCTAGCTTAAGCTCAATATCTGGTGCTCCTAGTTTCGAGACTCGCGGCTTCAGCTCCCTGCATCCTCCCGCGAATGGCCTTCCAAAACTTGAAACATCAGGGTTACCCATGGATATGGCCGGTGGGCTAAGGACAGCCCCCGTTTACGGTAGCTTTGATTTGAGCCTCGGTGATAATTTCTTTGGTGGAGGAAGCACTATCAATCCGGCTCAACTTCACTTTGGTAATTCGCCACAGTTCGGCCATGATGTTCCTCTGTCTCCTTTCAATCAGAACTTCCACCCGCTTGCTTCAGTACCCGATTCGATGCTAGATGAAGAGAACAACTTCGACTGGGTCAATGGCTTTGATACCACCCATCCAATCGGCCCTGTGAGCGACTCCGCTATCGAGGAGTCCTCTCCTTCAGCCATGAGCACCGAATCTCAAAGCAGGACTAGTGAACCCATGCTTGATGCCTCGGCTCAAATTGCATCACCTACTGGCTGGCAACCTAATTTCCCCCACTCACAGTCTTTGCCTTTTGCAATGGACTTTTCTTCTCCATTCCAGGAGCTGGGCTTTTCCGCCGCCGCCGTTGACACGATTTCTCCAAAGTCTTTGATGACGCCAATTCATTTCACAGATCCTTTTGCGCCCAACCAACCCGTGACTCCAATGAGCCAGTCGATGTTGGCAAACCATTCGCAGAGTATGTTCCCATCTTCCATGGTTGCCGACCGTGAATCTCCTAATCCTTTCAACGTTCCTTTCGCCAGTAGTCCCCTACGAAATCCCATTCCCGCAACAACGCCGGACACATTCTCAGACCCAGCCACTAGGCAGACATTATTAACGAGCATGCCGCAATCTAATGGGACATTACACCGGAAATCTTCCCAGCCTAGCAACGGCGCAGTCTATAATCGCGATGTTTCTTCTCGTCCCAGCAATGGCCTCAATAGTGCGTATTTCTTACCGAGTTCTTTCGACTTGCAGCGATATATCCAAGCCTACGTCAATTACTTTCACCCGCATCTTCCGTTCCTCCATATTCCTACCCTTGATTTTCAAAACCCCGACTTCACCAACAGTCTGCGCACTGCCAGCGGCCATCTCAATCTCAGTTCAACAGGAGTTGCTGGCGGTGGCGGTTGTCTCATCTTATCCATGGCGGCTATGGGCGCTTTGTATGAGTTTGACATGGCTGTATCTAAGGACTTGTTCGAGTCTGCCAAAAAGATGATTCAACTATACTTAGAAGAGCGGCGCAAGGCTGATATGTCTGCCGCTCTCAGCCGCTCTCATACGAGCCGTGACAATCCAGTCCATAACACGCCATTGTGGCTCGTCCAAGCCATGTTGTTGAACGTTATTTACGGACATACCTGTGGCGATAAGACCTCGGCTGATATCGCTAGCACTCATTGTGCTGCTCTGGTGAGTCTGGCGCGCGCCGCTGAATTGACGCACCATGTCAATCCAGAACAACTCCCTCAGGATTATCTCAACAACAATAAACAAAGCAAATCCGATAGCACCGATGGAGGCCAACCGGACCAAACGCCACCTAGAGAACGCAAAGACTGGCTGGATTGGAAAATTGTGGAGGAGCGCAAGCGAACTCTTTTTGCTATCTTCACTTTGTCAAGTCTACTCGTATCCGCTTATAATCATGCGCCTACATTAACAAATTCGGAAGTGCGCCTTGACCTTCCTTGCGAGGAAGATCTTTGGGCTGCCGAGTCGCCACAAGCATGGAGGAAATTGGGTGGAACTGCTACAAAGAAGAGTACCCCGTTTTCCTCGGCTTTGACCACACTCCTTACCGCAAGTCATCGTCCGCAGTTTGCAAGCCCTAGTCACACGCTCGGGTCATCCGCTGTTCGAGTGGAAGACTTGCCCCAGAGCGAGTTGAAACCGAGCACTTTCGGCTGTCTGGTTCTCATCCATGCCTTGCATAACTACATATGGGAAACACGGCAAAGACACATGGGCCGCCAGTGGACTGCTCAGGAAACCGATGCCATGCAGGCGCATATTGAACCAGCTTTGAGGTCTTGGCAAGCTGCTTGGGCCAGCAATCCGATGCACAGTCTTGAACGGCCGAATCCATATGGGGCCGGGCCACTATCTGCTGATAGCATCCCGTTGTTAGACCTTGCTTATGTTAGGCTGTTCGTTAATTTGGGTCGTTCAAAGGAAGCATTTTGGGAACGTGATTGGAATGCAATGTCCGATGAACTTGCGCGCGGTGCCGAGATCATACAGCATGCGGATGATGGTGGAGTCGAATCGTTCAACACTGGAAATCTCGATCTGATGCGAAGGGACTCAATAGCCGATCTGGGTGTAGGGGAACTCAACCTGTCTACTCAATCAAGCCAGGACCGACAATTGTCACAAGGATCACAGATGTTCAAACCGCCTCAATCGAAGCGGGAGCGACATTTGCGAAAAGCTGCATTCTACGCAGCTGATTCTATTTGCATGTCAGATCGATTGGGCAACACATTTGCAGAATGGACTTCGCGTGAATTGCCTTTGCAGTGTGCCATGTGTTCATTCGACTGCGCTCAGGTTCTTGCTGAATGGATCACCACTGTACAAGAACGTATCGGGCCTTATCTAGGCGTACTCGGACGTGATGATATCGACTTGAGTCAGGTCCCTGGCATTATGCTTATAGAAGAAGAGGATTGCAAGCTGATCGACAAGATCAAAGAGATACTCGGAAGTAGTGAGGCAAAATTGCAGCGCGAGGTTCAAAATGCTGGCACTGCGCCGGCATTCAACGTACTGCAGCGCTTGCCTAGTGCAGTCGAAGGGGGTTATGGAAGTAAAATTTTAATGACTACAGCCAATCTCCTTGACAGGGCTGCAGTTTGGCCGAGTAAGTTCCCATTCGTTGCTTTATGATTTTATTACAGATGGATTGCTGACAGCTGGCTAGTTACAAAACTTATGGCTCGATCTTTGGAAACACAAGCTACGCGGATGAAGGAGCGCGCCGAAAACTCGGTAATGATTGAGAACTGACTTCCCAAAAGAACCACGTGTAAAGGTTCCATGTTATTATGATTGCATTGCACAAAATATGCTCGGTTTTTCTTTCTTTCTTTCTTTCTTTCTTTCTTTCTTTCTTTACGATTATGATGTATTCACAATGAAACGAACCCTGCTGCGGATTATGTTGGCCGATACGATACCCATAGACTGAATGATGCTGACATGATTTTAAGACTCATTACTGAATGCCCTAAGACGGATGTACCTTCAGCATGCATCGCAGAATTTGAACTGTATGACGGTTTTTTGTTTCTTTTATCTCTTTCATTGTGAATATATCTTTTCCCCTCTTGTTACTGTCGATGTTATCCTTCGCTTTTCTTCTTTGTTACTTTCGCCACTCATCTTTACAAAATAATGTACAGAGTCAAGTCGTCTTTTTTTGTTACATATATAGGTATATGATATAGCACTAGGAAGGACTTCTTCCTGACTATCCCAATGAAGTGGTGCATTCCAAGGTTTATCTCTCACTTGAGCAGACTAGTATGAGTACAAATTTCAAACACTCGTTAGGGTAACCTTGGGTTTGAACATAATAGGTAATTAAATACGGTTTTTTAAAGATAATAATACTCAGGACAAGACCCAGACTAGGAAGGATTTCAATCAATCGTAAGTTCCTACCCAACCTAGCATGAAAAATAACTCCCAAGTCTCCTACTAACCAAAGTAGCTAAATACACGTGATTCTCGATCGATGAATTTACAAATCTATTTTGACAATCGAATAATCCGGCACAGCCTGCCGTCGAAGATAGGCCATTTCTCGCTTTGTCCTCTGACTGACCTCGCCCGTCATTCTCTGGATCTTGGTCTGACTAACCTCCGACTCTGGCGTATTGAGTGAAAGAGGTAGAATTTTCCCGTCTTCCTCGCCCGCGTTGGGGAATGTGTAGGTCTCCCAGAGTGCCCCGTAACCATCATATTCGCGGTTAACGCGGATACGGCTACCGTTCTCGGTCGTGGTGTATTGTCCATCGGTGTCTTTCGAAGTATCGATGGCGTTTGCCGCTGATGAGGACGACAATTTTTTTGTTGCTTTCGTCAATCGGGATCCATAGCGGATGAATTCGCCTACAATACCCTTCATGTACGCCGCTTCTTCGATGCCTGCTAAAGCAGCCGAAATCTCAGATTGCATATGCGAAATCATTTCTGCTTCGTTGACAGCCGTGCCGGCAAACTCCACCGCGGCAATCCAGCCAGATGGACCAATTGCGTCTACACTGGCATTCATCAGGTCAATAATTGCATCGAGAGACAGAGGAGGTGCTGCTTTGATGGCTTCCAGAGGTACCGGTGGCTCTTCGGTGAAGCGTGCGGTGTAGCCGCCAGTCGCAAGAGAGACACGCAGGTGATGGACGATTGCGAGCGTGTCGGTGTTGGACAGCGTTGAGCGTAGGCATGATACCACCTGATTCGTTGGGTAGCTGTGCAACTGTGATAGCGCAAGGTTGAGTCCTATGAATGCATCCTCCAAGGAAGTCTCAGTTGACGAGGAAGCTACCTGGCGGTTCTCAATCTCGTGGGATTCATCATCAAGTGTCATCTCTACACCTGGAGCCCCTGTAAGAGCCATAGTCGTTGACTGTTCTAGCGCCACCGAGTGTGTCCGGGCCGTATTTAGGAAGATCTTCAAGGCCTGCGCAAGCTCGCCTTGTTCGAGTGGAGATGGTCCTCTCAAAACCAGAGTGAGGGCCTCAAGGGATGCATCAAATTCCACCAGAGCACGCACTAGCGTGCCCGACTCGAGGGGCGGCAGTATCTGTGGTCTATTGTCTCGGCGTACAGCGGTTTCTATATGATCGATGGACAACTGTCCCATATTCACCAGCCATTCGCAGGTCTTTTTGGGCCATACGACAACCTCCAAAGCCGAGAACCCATTTCGAGTATCTCTAGATTCCCGTCGTCGTACAGTGAATATCTGAGATAGAATGTAGGAAATTTTTTCGGGATGGACGAAAATTAACGATAGGTCGCGCAACGACGTGCCGAAATAAGATTCGACAGCATTATCGAAAGAGGCTCCATTCTTGGCCTTGGATGCTTTTTCGATGTTCTTCTTGAAGGTATTCCATTGATTAACTTCTGCTGGGGTTTTGAGACCGAGAGAGACGACCGGGTCATTGGCGTCAAGGGATGAAGAGCCAACACCTCGTCCGATAGCGTTAATGAGCAAGCCATCGCGTTGGCGCTTGACGGATGTTCCTCGCATGGTCTGTATCGAAGACAAATCAAAGGCTTGGAGTGTATTCTCCTTGATAGCCAATGCAATTCCCAACTTGGCGAAGTACCCCACAAACTTCATCGGTGTCTTGGAACTTTTGGCTTGTATTTCGCTCAAGGCAATACTGCGCTGGATCGAAGAGTAGTGTGTGTCGTATAGAGCAACAAACGATTTACCAGCACCAATAACGGAATGTGGCGAAATGCGCATTATGGAAGAAAAGTCTTCGTCCTTGAGTACCAAGCTTGAAGTGCATGATGGTGGATATTGAGATAGATCGTAGTTAATATATCCTTGCCGGAATGACAAGCCCAATCCTGCAGACCCAGAATGGAAGGTCCACTGTACCTCTTTGATGTCATGGCTCGCCCCGTCGAGACTAGGTAGCTGCACGGTATTGAGATGATGCAATTCGTGAGACCCTTTGGTTTCAACATAAGTGTTCACAGAAAACATGTGAACTTTGACAGTTGACTTTTGTGAGTTGCTTGATTGAGAAACAAGCAAAAGCACTGGAGGAACATCGTTGGCGGAAGTTGAAATATCACCAACAGCCAGCGTGGCAAGATCCGGACGCCTCCTAAACAAAGTCCTTCTAGCATCATCGAAGTCGACAAGAAAAGCAGCCGAAATTTCATGGTCAGATTCGGGCGGTTGAATATTCCACCTCTCGGTTTCCAGATCAGATGCGAGCCTTCGTATTGTTCCGTCCTGGTGAACTACAAGTACATCAAACGAGTCTTTTGAATTGCTTTCACCTGGGAGTCGTGGGAATGTGCCCACAAAGATGACAGGACTTCGCGAGCCCTTCAAAGTATATGAAGCAGAGGTAATGACTGGAGCAGAAGCTGTTCCCGGCACGGTCTCCTCAAAAAATCCTTTGATTTGTCCCTGCGGTCGGCCAACTGCGCAATAGGTGTACCTCTTTACTGCCGGAGATTCCTTGTCTCTGAGACGTATAGAACATGGTAGACAGGAAAATTCAGATTGCGGGGGGATGGCATACGATGTAACGAGCTTGGGGTATTGGACCTAAAATCGCTAGTCAGTAAATGAAAAATATGAATGGGTAAATGATCCTGACATTATAGATGTTGAGTCCTTCGCCGTCAACAGCAACGACAACTTCATGTCGCTTCCTCTTCTTTGATTCAACGAGACTGAAAACTTCACCGATTTGTGTTTTCCCGGTAGAAGTCTGGAGCGGGCGAGGCAATTGAGTCAAAACTGAAGGAGGCTGGAGATCCATGATGTCGAATCCGCATTACCTGCAAAACAGATTTGAACCCCGCTGTCTTGATCAAAATCCTCGAGCAGGCGGTTTTGCAGATACCTCAAAAAAAAAAGGTACGGAGATGAGTTATGCCGGGCCGGCTCCAGACCCACATCACATAACACTAACCAGTAACCGCCTAGTCCCGCGCTAGCCGTTAATCGACTAGCTTCATTTCTCGTCGCGGTGACGCGCGCTTTCCCTTAATTACTCTTTCGCGTTCATTGATCTTGGATTGCCAGCAAAGGGCTCAACATTTCAACGGCTGAGAGGCTCCGGTTTATAAAGAAGGTCACCCTTATTTCATCAATTGTACTTCGTGAAGCCTCTCGGTAAAGCCGAGTTGGAAAAAAGTGCCCTTTTCAGCATGTGCAAGCTCGATGTCTTCAACTGTTGCGCATAGGGTCATGGACCACGGAGAACAGCAGAAAGTTCACCCATTCTTCGGAAATTGTGAGAATCTAAAGCCAGACTACAGGAGATCCTTTGTCTAATTATATTTCTGAATATAGTTACCAAAACACCTCAGACCCTAGACCCGGCCCTCTCAATCACAGGCCATGAAACAAACGCAACTGAGCCGTGCCAAAGCCAACCCCAGGCACCACCAACACAACATACTACGTCAGAATCCCAACCATTATATATTGAATTAGAACCCCTGGAATCTTGTCTCGAAGAGGACCTCAACGCAAAAAGGCGGAAGCGGCTGAAGACTGCTGCACATGTGGCAACCCAGGATGATGATGAGACTCTCACTCGAGCTGAGGATGCATCAATCTCTTCTCTTCCTTTTGTAGAGCTGCACAAGCCCTCGTCACCTCCGAGGAAAGTATTGAAACTCAATATAAACGGGAAACTGCTCAGCTCACCGCCTGCTCAAACCTTGGAGAGCAGTGCCAACAAAAAAGCCCAGAACAGAAGAAAACCGAATCCTAAAGCAAATGATACGAAGAGAGTCGTCATAAAGTACGAGAAGAAATCTACTATCGGCAAGAAGATCGACGACATTATCAATGGTAGAGAACGATATAATGCCCCGCAAAGTTCAGCTACCCGAAGTTCTATTGCAGTCAAGAATGAACCCAAGCTTCCTCCGAAACCCACTCATCCTTTTTTCTTGTCGAAAAAGCCCGTGAGCAAAGTATCTGATGATGCTACATCCACAGTGGCCAATCCAGTGAACCAGCATGACGGTGCAAAAAATGTCGCGGAAGTTCATTCCTCTACAAAAGCCTCATTCTCTCGAACACTCTTTACGAAAAATCCCGATTCGGTTCAGCCTATATGGCCGCCAAGAGATCTTGTCCATGTGAAAGGGGCGGTTCTTGAGCATTCCAGGTCTTCTGAAAACATACGCTTCAACCAAAGAAAGAGTAAACAACGCGTTGTTCACATAGACGACACGGAAAACATTTTAACTTGTGAATCCGAACGGACTCGGAAGGAAATGCAATTTTCGTCGATCAATCAAGATTCATCTCTCAGAATACCAACTAGATCTGTTGTCAGTGGGCCAACTCTGCAAAAAGGTATGGATAGCCTGTTATCTCATGGACTTGAATCCAATTTCCGGAATGGATCTGGCTACCAAGGCGAAGCAGGACGAGCTCACCCTTGCATCGCCAAGGTGTACGCCTCCATTAGGAATTCAGTGACATCTTTTGATAGTGGGAGATGCGATTCTGTTCAATGGGCACAAAAATATGGTCCTGTGTGTGCCGAAGATGTCCTTCAACCAGGCCCTGAAGCCAGGATGCTACGTGACTGGCTTAAGAACCTAATGGTATCGTCAGTGGAAACTGGAAACGCATCCACAAACAAAACCAAAAAGAAAGCTTCGGGTGGTCGTAAATCGAAACGACGCAAGACTGCCGATAAGCTTGATGGGTTTATTGTTTCAAGTGAAGAGGAGGAGTCGGAAATGGACGAGCTTGTTGATTCTGATGAAGACGAACTAGCTGGCGGTGTTACTGTGTCGTCTAAGCGTACTGTTATACGAGTCGGGGATTCTGTAGGCAAGTTCAAGAAAGGACAAACCGGTCGATGGGCGAATGCAGTCCTAATCAGCGGCCCGACCGGCTGTGGGAAGACGGCATCAGTCTATGCTGTTGCAAAAGAACTCGATTTTGAAGTATTTGAAATCAATAGCGGAACTCGACGCAGTGCAAAAGACATATTAGAACGAGTTGGAGACATGACACAGAATCATCTCGTCCAACTAGAGGGAAAGGAAGATGGATCAGATTACGACAACCGCCTTGCAGACCCTGGGCCCCTCGACGTGAGACAAAATAAAGTCAACATGTTCTTCAAACCAGCTGCTCAAAAGAAATCAAAGCCTTCTGGGAAGAAATCAGGGGGAGATACAGCCAAGGGCAGCCCGAAGGACTCCTCGCATCTATCGTCTCGATCACATAAACAATCATTGATTCTTCTAGAGGAAGTTGATGTTCTATTTAACGAGGATAGACAGTTTTGGGTCGGAGTCCTGGCGCTAATTGAACAGTCTAAGCGCCCTGTGATAATGACATGCAATAATGAGGATCTTGTTCCCCTTCATGATCTGTCTTTGCATGCGATTTTTCGTTATCACGCCCCGCCTCCACTTCTCGCTATTGATTATCTATTGGTTATTGCTGCGAACGAGGGCCATATGCTGAAAAGGGAAGCTGTGGGCGACCTTTACTCAGCTTCAAACCAAGACCTCCGGAAGTCTATCATGGAATTAGATTTCTGGTGTCAAATGGCCGTTGGAAGCAAAAAATCTGGAATTGATTGGATTCATGATCGCTGGCCGGAAGGCTCCGACGTTGATGCCAATGGCAGTAGACTGAAAGTCATAAGTCTGCATACATACCAGCGGTTCATGGGCTGGTACAATCGCGATGTCCTGTTGACAGATAAGGGCCTGTTCAAAGAATCCGAGCTGCTACTCGAAGGCAGAAATTGGTGGGAGCTCAATTTTGATTCGGATGACGGAGACAGTTGGTTACCAGATTGCTCTGAAACCACAACGGGGAAGCAAAGTCAAAGCCATTTTGACAAGATACAGGACGTAGTAAGATTGGCAGATAGCCTTAGTTCTTTCGATATTCTTTCCCACAATTGGTCATTGGACCAAAAAGAGGTAAAATCAATTCGCTTCCAAATCATAATACATGGCTGATCTTTCATAGGATGATCTTGACACCACGATTCTCAGTGTTTCGGAGAAAGAAAAATTGAACTATCAGGAAGGCTATCCGTTATTGATAGCCAATCGCAAGCCCGAATACACGGGAGTCTCTGCTGATATTGGATCAACCGCCCATGTGTTGATGCGACACATGGCCAGGGGCGTGGAATCCCTAAACGACGATGTACTGATCACTGATCGTGTCCTAGTCAGACAATCAGAAAGCAAGATCATTCACTTTTCTTATTTGGATTACTTGGAAGCCTTTGATCCCATCATGCAAGCCAACTACCTGACTTCACAACCAACTGGCCGGGCAGCACCCTCATTTGAGAATGGCATGGCTGTGATTGCCGAAGACATAGCCCCCTATATTCGGTCCATAGTGGCGTTCGATTTACGTCTCGAACGCTACCGCGATGCACTAAACGGGCTCACGACACAAGCATCAACTAAAAGAAAGACAAGAACAACCAGAGCTAGTCGAGCCGCCCTAGAGGGTGGGAGTAAATCCAACACTCGCAGGGAGAGGTGGTTCTCGCCAGATGTCAACGCAAAACGAATCATTGCTACAGGTTCCAAGGGCTGGGAAGAGGCCCTTGCTCGAGAAGGATATTTGATCCTTCCTTCAGCTGTTCCTGAAAGTCAGGAACACGGCCATACTGATTCAGAGAGCTCTCACAGTACGGATACCGATGCAGAGAATAAGCAAATGCAGCCGGAATAGGTCGGGACGTTTAATACTCTATACCTCCATATATATATACTGTACATGTGTATCTGTGTTGTATCTCAAATCATACATAGCATCTAGAATAGCAGAAATCTAGTAGTATCTTAGAACACGAATAATGTCAGTCATCTCTAGGTTACAATTATGATACATTCTTGCGCTGTTTTGGTGGAAACTCTCGAGAGGAAATACAGCCAGCATCGTTGCTGGGTTGAGATGTTTCCATTGTTCTTTGGGCAGTGATGGCTGGTGCCTCAGTCTTTTAGTAGTTGGTCCAGACCACGAATGAAAGCACCGAGGGCCGCCAAGGCGCTAAGTAGCTGCCAGTCTCGGTCCGCAGCGGAGAAGACCCTCCACTACGCGTATGCCCTAGTACGTATGTAATCTAATCGTCGGCTATTTCTACCAGCCACCGGACTCCCTGGTGTATTTTTGTGTAATGAATAACCCATGTATTTATCATCACGTGACACGGAACATCTCATTCGCCAGGGCTTCGATTCTTGGGCATTCGTCACGTGGAGCCTACTTTCGTGCCTGCAACATTCCCCCCAATCATCCATACATGATGCACCCCTATATCTCGCCCAGTCTGCTTTTCCCTGCGCTTTCTTGCCTGGCCCGATACCCATCTACTGTATCCGCTGCTTTCTTTTGGATATATACGTGAAAGCAAATGTACACCCTCCTCCCCCTTTTTCCCAGAGTCTCTCTGCTGATGCTCCGGCCGATCCGCTGACAGGAACTCATTCTCGATTTAAGGCTTGTACCCGCGAACCTCTCGAAACTTCTATATTCTATTTACCACAGTTTCTGCATGAGTCATCTACGGGTCTCGTTACACGCGTGCATACCGCATCAGTCGAGGAGTTGTTGATCCACGATCGCCTGTTTCACATTTCGCACGACTTCTCAGCCTGGCATCGTTGGTGTTTGGGGAGGATCAGGCGACCCTCCGGAACGTCTCTGAATTTATTGCCTGTCTTTCGCTATTTTACTTGTTGTCAACTCCTGCGACGCCTTTGTTCGAGTAGCGGGACCATTACGAGCGCCGCGGTCGCGGCTTGGTTTATCTAACTCTTCAATTCTCATTTCTATCAGTGAAGCGGTCCGACGGATCGTCAAACACCTACCAGATGTCGATGTTGAAAACCCAATTTCATGATGACTCGGACGCGGATGATGAATACGAGCGCAGCCTCGCGTCCCCTGCGCTGCCTACGGACTCCGAGATATCACCTACCGACTCGGACTCTATATCCACAGAACATACGCCTACAACGTACGGAAATATGGGGGATGATCATGGATCTCCAAGTGCAAGCGTTAGCGAGTGGACGGTGGAGGAATGTGCGGATTTTGTGGTTGGATTAGGCCTTCGACAATATCGTGCTTCATTCATAGGTTTGTGATTGCTGTTATTGCTCCTTCCTCTGGCAATATCTAACGGGATATAACTTGCAGAAAACGAAATAGTTGGGGAAGCTCTCATAGCCCTCAAGCACGAGGAATTGAAAGAGATGGGTATCGCGAGTGCGGGACACAGGTTAACAATTTTGAAGAGTGTTTACGAGACCAAAGTGAAACAAGGAGTTACTATAGATCCCGACCATTATATTGCACCATGTGAGTCCTAAAAATGTGAATCATCAACCTCGACGCTTTGACTGACAATATCTACACAGCTGCCGACCACAATCTACATGAATCTGCAACTTTTGGAGATATTACTCGCCTCGTTCAGTCAATCCGTGCACGAGATGAGAGATTACGCGCTGTCGAGACAGAATTGAGAAGGGTGTCTGAAGACTATCGGCGGTTGCGAGAGGAGCTTCTTCCCATCTTCAAGATGGCTAAAGACCGTTCTCAACCCCTCCCCTACCAGCCTGCTGTACAGTCCGGAACCACATCAAGCCCGGAGTTATATCATGATACATCAACGATTATATCGCCCGGAAATATCCGAAATGAAACTTCAGTATTGGGTAGATCGCTTTCTAGAAGAGTCTACAATGGAGGTACTACCCCGAAAAGCAACAATTCTCCCACACACATACCACCGTCGATCCATGAAGTGCGTCCTTACAACGATGGAGCTCCCATCGACCCCTCTGCGGCAGCTATGGCAGCCTCTACGCACCTGACAGCATCGATGAACGGCGGCGCTCAAACGTCACCCGGCATCCCATCTCCAACATCGCCTAACCAATTCGCGCAACAAACTCTTGGACCTCGCTCGTATGTCAGAGATGGCAAGGGTTCCGCATCCTCGATTCGGACTGGATACGATCATGAAGAGCCACCTCAGCCAAACCCCACACCAACACCTAGTGCTAGCTCAAGGAGCGAATCAAGAAACACGGACTCTACGGCTCCAAGTGTCGAGATATTCAAATCGTTCAGAGTCTCTATGGAGGATCCTTGCCACAAAGTACTACCTGCAGCTCTCAAGAAATACAATATTAACGCGGATTGGCGACAGTATGCTCTCTACATAGTCTACGGTGATCAGGAGAGATGCCTAGCACTGGATGAAAAACCTTTGATTCTTTTCAAGCAACTCGACAAGGAGGGGCGCAAACCGATGTTTATGCTACGCAAATCTGCACCAACTGAAGGCACGACGATGCCTTATTCCGGCCCTGTGGGCTCTACACCTAACAGTGCCGTTTTTGATGGGAAGAAGGGGGGTACAGTACCCGGAGGCGTGTTGTGAATGTTTAGTATAGATGGAGGATGTTTATGCATATGGAAGTTGTATTCATATTATTCCCTGTGTCTTCTTCCTTGGAAGATATACGATAAATATATGTCCTGGATCTGTTTAATGCCTGGCATAGATACGGTAATCTTGATACGACGTAGTATTTAGTTGGCTATTTATATATTGACTAGTGCTGGTCGCGGCGCTTAATGCCTTCTATTATTAGCTCAGCCTGGACATACCTTCCAACTAGAGCAATAGCATTCTTGTTTCTCTCTTCCTGTGCGGTCTGATGATGGCAACCAGCGCAAAAAAGAAAAAGAAAAAAGATGCTAGGTTACCCAGGTTCACGGGGTCAACGAAGAGTACAATCAGCACATACTAGGGCTTCTCACTTTCAGTTTTCCTCTCCGGAAATAACAGGATAACGACAAGCTTTTTTTTATAAAAAAAAAATGATAGTAACAGCTATCATTCAGGGTACACGAGTGGTAAAAAGAAGGTCCCAGCGAGGTTTGAACTCACGTCTTTCGGATCAAAACCGAATGTCCTAGACCACTAGACTATGGAACCGCTTAGTTGATGGGATAACTCGTAGCAATTTAAACCAGAACTCACAGTAGTTGCACTTGTGTTTGAAATTTTGTGCGCGGATATTGTATCGACTTAACAAAACGGGGTAGCTGGGGCCTGGCGATCTTTGACTTGCGTTTCTTATGTTCACGTATCCTACAAGCATCTAGGCTTTCTTTTTTGTCAAAATCCCTTTCTTCTTAACTTGCTTCGAGTGCCCATTGTTGAAACTGATCTCCAATAGGATGGACATTGCCCAGGTGATGCTCACCAAGGCCTGAGGTCTTCCATGAATGCCGTATTCTTTCACCCAAGGTTTGTTCCATGCGTATCTTCAACGCTGGCGGACTGTACCAGTCAGGATAGCGAAGGTTGTTATCCACAGCGTCGTTCAGCTCTTCCCAGGCGAGACTAACGATGCAGAAAACTCGGTGTCTTGTGATTTGGGATTCGTAAAGTGCCTCTTGTTGGATGCTTTGTTCACGATCGTTGAACCAGGTCAGATCAAGCGCTCTTGTACCACGAACTTCTGCCATGGTTTTCAAAATGGAAGGGATATTGGAAGTAATCTCGTCCGTAATCGGCTGCCGATATTCATCTTTATCAAGTAGAGAGTAGGGAATAGCCTGTCCTCTGGATATTCAGCAAGAATATATAAAGGAAGATGCCAGAGGCTATCCAAGACTATATTATTTTTTTCGAAGATTTCGTGAGCGCATAAAGGATGATGTCTGTGACAGAGCCAGGACGTACCTAGGTATGAATATGTGTGCACGTCAGCGAGAATATTCAACGTGGAGGAAGGAAGAACTATTTAGGTCATACTTATACCCAGGCTTTCTCACATGATCTCAGGGTATCTCCGTATAATAAATAGTAAATATCATGCAAAGCAGATTGACGGAGTATCCCGTACAAATATCTCATATAGAGAATCTGACCGGAGCTTCCCAGCGAGTTCCCAATCCGTAAGGCGGAGCCAGCTGCCGCCATAATGTCGAGATTCTACATGACCGAAGTCCAGTTTGGATGTTGGAGACTTGACTTCTTTTTCAAGTGCACGAAATGAATTTTGATTTAAATGGTACGGTTTTGAGAGATGCTGAAGAATGTATTAACTGGATCATGGAAGATTTTGGGGAATCAAGAAAATTGATAACTGACCCGGGCGTAAGAACGGGGCGTCTTTGTAACAAAGAGCTCTACAAACAAAAAACAAACAACCTTGGAATCCTCTCCATGATATCATTATTATCTATGACTATTTAGTCGTGAGACCAGAACTATACAAACGCCAACTCTCAACTAGCTCTCTATCATTTACATACGCATCAGCCGAGAGAAGAATAGCATGCAATGAATGCTATGTAGATACAAAATGTAAAGCAAACGGAATATGTACCACAGAAGCAAATCGTTATGTGAAGGTAGACTGTGAGAGCGTAATCGAATCACGAAATTATGTCAACACTGCCTTCCACCTTTCAGAATGCGTTGGGTCGTAGGGTAAGAAGAAAACAAATCGATCAAAGAGAAAAGGGACAAATCAAAGACAAAAACGCCATCAAGCAGAGACAGTAGAAGTTTTCTATCAGTGCCTTCCACGCTCTCCACCCCAAGAGATTCTATTCCGATTACCGTGGCCATACGGGCTTCGTAAGGATCTGTCGCCGTTTCCGTTCTCTCCACTAGTAGTCCTAGAAGGATTGGTGCCATCTGCAAATTGAATGCTACTTCGAACATAGCGAGACTCGCCATCTTCTTCGTCACTATCTGGCTCTCGTACAACGGTAGGCTTTGGCAGACGAGGGAGGCCAGCGCGCTCGGCTTCTTCATCGTCATTTTCGTCATCCAGATCCTCGATTTCTCCTAAAGCTGCGAGGCGGCGCTTTCGTTCCGCTGGCGTTTCGCCGGTGTCATCAAGAGGGGCATTGCGTGCGGTAATTCCAGATGCGGCTTTTCTAACGGAAGGTGGAATACGCTCTGTTCCATCGTCTTCGGAATCTCCATCTTGCTCATTGGGTGACACAGCATCTTCACCCGCGAGTCGTCGCCGTCGTGCTTGAGCGGTTCCTGAAAATTGTGCCAATGCACCCGCGACGTCATGAGTAGGAATATCACGTAGTGACTCTGAGTCACTGCCGCTCGCATCATCAGAATCATCTTCTGATTCAGGGTCTCCCAGCATTGCTGGGTACCTTTGAGATTCTTGAGCGACCTTTTCTTCAATCCTATCCTGTTCTGCTGCTTCTTGACGAGCGACTTGTTTAACGACCTGCGGTGCATCGGTCTCTTCAACCAAGTTACGACGCGCCTTTGGATCTAGCCTGCGGATTTCGTTGATAAAGTCTTGTTTACTCATTCGCCTTCCCTTTACCCCTACTCCTTTCTGTTCAAGGCTTGTATCATGAGCAACAGTAAACCGCAGTCCGTCATCTTCATCTCGAGCAGATCCGGATGCTTCTCCCTCCTTCATTCCAACCCAAGTGCCCATTCTGGTCAACCCTCGTCGTACTTGTGATTCAGCGGCATTGGCAGCAGGGGCCCCTTCGATTTTATCAGCAGCAGGAATGGTGTATTTCTTGATAACCTCGCCGTCCTCGTCTTCAACTATAATAGTATCTCCAAATTGATATGCATGCGCAGATTGGCGAGGCGGCTTTGTAGTTTTGGCGGTAGATGGCCCGGGTTCTGCAGATACATCCTGCTTTCCCCAACCGCCCCAATTGCCAAATAGCTGACGGATTGAACGAGACGGATGACCAGTTTTTTCTTCAACCTCTTTCTGAATTTCTTCTCCCTCTGTTTTGGCATGTGGTTGGGTCCTGGACTTGGCATACTCCCCTGTCTTGTCCGCTTGAAGCTTTTTGTGTTGTTCCAATATGTGTTGCCGCTGTTCTTCAGGGGACTCATGAGTAATATCTTCGGTCTTCAAGACGTTCCCTTCCTCATCTTCAATGATGATTTTGTTACCTTCTTGATAAACTTCCAGCTCGGGTTCTCGGCCGAATCTGTCACGCTCCGCTCGTGGTGGAGAGCCTTCGCGTTCAATGCGCTCCCTCTCTTCACGTTCCTCTTCACTCACTGGAGGTGATTCTTGCGTCTTTTCCTCTGCGGGAGACGTGACTTCTGTGCGTCTGGCAGGCATGATGGCTGATTGGCTGATAGGACCTCCAACATTCGTCATTCGCTTACGCCGTCTTTTTGGCCGCAAATTCTGTGACCGCCGACCAACACTACCACCATCATCATCTCCTTCTCTTACACGACGCAAGAAGGTTCCTGGTAGGCCCACTGGTGGTAGTGTCCCAGGGGGTAATTCCTGGTCATTTGATGCTTCAGAATCTGCCTTTCGGAGAGATAAGGAGCTCCTCGACACGGACTGTACACGGGGAAGGCGATTCATCCATGAGGGGCCGTCCTCGTTTGCAGTAGTATATGATAAGGTGATGGTAAGGGTGTTGATGCGCTTTCCAAGAGTAAACACGGCGATGGAAGATCCGTGAACAACGATAGAAGCAATAACGAGAAAAGTAGTGATAGGCCAAATCAACTGCACAAGCAAATAATTAGACTGGCCGGGCGTAGGTAGATCATCCTGAGCCGCTGGTTCTGTGGTATTGTTTTCCAGCTCCGCTCGGGCTAAAATCGCGGCAAAAATGGCACCGACACCAATTGGACCAAAGTGGCCAGCAAAGAGGGCCTCTCGCCATGTCTTCACATCCGGTATGATTGGCTTGAGTAACATCATGATTGGGATTCGACGGAAGAAGATGACGAGCAATGCAATAACGACGAGTCTCCATGGAACCAATCCAATGTCGGGGGCATTATATGAACTCCAAGGAATAATCGCACCAAAGTATACAAAATAAGCAAGATTGAGAAGCAAGTCAATGACGTTGGAAACGTGAGATTCTTCAGTCTTGGCCGTAAACCATCCGTCGTTACTGAAACCAACGCCAGCCGCAAATCCAATTAGGAGATCGTCCATACCAAGGGTACTGCCTGAGCCGGCGCAAAATAATGCTAGAACGAAATAGAACACTAGAAAGCTCTCTCGGTCGATTAAATTCTTCTTCTCGGCGAATTTGATCAGATGACGGGCGATATACCCGACAAGGAAGCCATACACAGCGCCAGCAACACATTCGTAGAGAATGGTGTTGCAAATCCAGTGTAGAGCAACTTCATTAGCGTCTGGTCGATATCTAATGAGGGACAGGGAAAGGTAGATGAATGGAAATGCCATTCCATCGTTGCATCCGGATTCAGCAGAAAGAACATCTCTCAGATGTTTAGGCACTCGTTTGGCAAATTTACCCTTTCCGACGACTGAAGACGCCAGGACAGGATCGGTGGCGGTGACACACGCTGCGCATGCGAGACTTTCAAGCCAAGTCAACGGTGGAACCAACCACCAAATGAAGAGACTTGTTGCGAGCCAACCATACGTCATCACAGGAACCAGAAGAAGGAAGACGGATTTCCAGTGCCTCTCCATATAGGATTTGGGTAATTCGACCCCGACGGCAAAACATTGCACCACCAGGACAATGCGCGAGCACTCCAGGGTGATTTTGTCCACATTGCCCCATGAATCTGGATTAAAGAGATTGGCCGCGTATGGACCAAATATAATGCCGCAGAGTGTCGCTACTGTTGCTTCGCCGATATATAGCTTCTCTTTCACGAAAAGCGAGCAAAGCATGAAAAGGCTGGTGAAGCCTCCTAAGATAATGTAAGCCACATGAGGCTTGTCGATTGCAAGCTGATCCCACACCATGTTGTCGGTGCTGCAAAATCAGCTCCTGCAAAGGAAAGAAAGAAAGAAAAAAGGACCACTCGTTCTGTGACCTCTGTCGACCGTTCGAGCAAGTGTTTACTTAAACACTATTTTTTCGGGAGTAACAGTACAAAGCTCCGAATTCCGGCGTGGCCTCCGTGTCCCAGTGACGCTCTTATGCATATCTGTAGGTCACACCCACGGATTAGACGACGAGGGAGCAGTATGTAGACGGCGGGTACCGCCTGAAGAGTCTGCCGGTAGAAATCTATAGAAAGCGAAGAGATATTAGCGAATTATGAGTCGGGAGGCTGTGCAGCAAACGATAAAAAACGAACAGAATCGGGACAATGAATCCTCAAATGGCGCGAGAAAGCGAACGCGTGCAGACGAGGGTGTTGCTCTTTACTCACCGGATACTAGCGGTCTCAAACAGAGTCGCCAATCTTCGCAATGAACAGCGAAAGTGTTTGCGGAGGAAAGAAGAGAGTGGTGAATTGAGTGCTTAAGATGTTTCGGTTTCGCACGGTTCTAGCAGGCGAGCCAAGTTAAGTTAAGTGGGGTGCATCGATCGACGGCCCACCGGGTGAGATTGCAGCTTCACGGATACTTGGATTGAGACGCGCAAGCAGGTGCGATGCACGCCAATCAAGTTGCTCTTCCTGACTGCTACCGGGCGAATGGACAAGAAGCTCGCAGCAAGTTGCGACGGGAGCGAGGCAGCTGAGAGGTTGAGATGGAGTTGGATTTTGCTGCAGCGGAAGGAAAGCGTCGGCGGGTCGGCTTGGGACGGACGCCACTGTGGGAACCTGAGGAATCAATCTCTGGCGCCCAGTGGACCTCTGTTTGTATTTGTATTTGTATTTGTATTTTGTCTCGGAGAGAAGAACAGAGGGACGTATTTCGAAGAAGCGGGAATTTGTTTCTTTATCTTTGCGCTCGTTCACCACCGGCATGCGTGCAGAATGTGATGCTTGCGTCCGTGGATGCCATATGGGCGCCAGACTTGGCGGCATGGCGGGCGGTGTAGCCAAGAGCGGAGGTTTTTGGTAGGCGACTTGGCTGTACTTGGCCGTACTTGGCTGCTCATGGCAACGCACATACTGCACAGCACTCTGTCATAAGAGGTTTATACGTCATGGAGCATTTGTTCCAATGTCAAGTGACGAGAAGGAAAAAACCCCCGTTCATATCAGCCAATAATGGCATTTCAAATGAGGGGAAATGCCTTCTTCCCACACGCAAAAGAAGCCAGACGGTCTTCCTAACACGAGGAAAATGATACGTCAAACCAGAATGGTATACCGAGTCCAGTCAGGTCTGGATTGATTGCGGCTACAGCGGCTAATTCCATATTGAACCGTATTAATCCGTCCCTTCGTTTTCGTTTCTCGAAAAAAGTCGGAGCGGTGCTGCATGGATTCCAGTGGGATATCATAGGACGGCGGGTTTCCTGCATGCCCTAAGGGTTCTCCCCGCATATTTACCGCTTTGCTACATCCACCTAACCTGACTGAGTAGTAGCAGAAACGCTGTTTATGCGTGTGGCTTAATAGGATTGGATAGCCCGAAGATCAGTCGAGGTCTAGAATGCTGTTTTCAAAACTTGTGATCACCTCACGTGTCCTGGCGGTACCCTATATACAGCAAGCCGGCTTTGTCTATGCAGTGCTGATCCTCAGTCATCAGGTCTCGACCAGGCGATTGTCAGTCAATTACAGGAGATCGGAGTTTTGTTGAGAGATATTTTACTGAAAACTAGATAGATATGTGCCTTGATGCCTAAGTGGCAAGTAATCATCAACATCGGGATGCAGTCCAACTCCAGCATTCTCATCCCGTACCTAGGTATATTGCTCACGATGTTCCGAGAGAAAATTCGAATGCATCCACGGATTATAAGTCTCATTGTGATGGGCCAATCACAGGGAAACACAATTGTGTCCACTGCTGCAACTGGGAAGCGCAGCCAGCCCAGAAGAGGAAATTCGTAAAAAAAAGCCACATCAAAGTCAGGGCTTGGTAAATGTATACAATTCATGAACCTGATAGATCAACCGACTATGGAAGGGATAAAAAACAGCAATACGCTCTGATTGCGACTGAAAAAAAAAGCACTGATGACTAAAATCAACCAAAGGTAGAGAGTAACATAAGTACCTCGATTGAAACGAGAACAATAAGCAAGCATATATCCAATGAAAACGAAGCAAAACAAAAGCATGCCTGCATTACAAAAGCAAAAGGGTTTCAGAAAAGTGAAGCGTACTATGCATGTGATTGCGGATGTTGTTGTTGTGACGGTGTATTCTATCTCATACTGGCAATTTCGTCGTGCAGAATTAGTCTCCATTGGGCATTCCTTCCACCTCTTCGCTGAGCCCTCTCCAGTTGTCTGCCTGAAGTTCCGCGTACTTGACTCGCTCCTGGCTCCAGTCTTGGTGAAGCCGGCTGATATGGTACTGGCTTTGTTGAAAGAAGACGAGTTCGTCACGAATGCATTCTTTGATAAAGACGCCGCGTGCGTGTTGCTGTACAATGGAGTCCTTATCCTATGTCAAAGCGAACGTGGTTAGTACGGTCTACGAATCATATTTTTCTCCCCTCTTACCTTGAAAATGGACTCTTCGATTTTCTCAATCTCTCCCGGCTTAACCGTGTCCTGGGGACGAGTTCTCAGCTCCTGTAGCTTCCTCTCATTGGTCTCAATGCGTTTTTCTAACTGTGGGATGTTGTCTTTTGCATAGCGATCTCTCCTGTCGAAAAGGTCCCGCACGCTAACAACACAATCTCGCTGCCGCTTGAGATCCTCCAGCACTCCGTCAGTCCATGCCCTTGCCTCGTCTTCCAACAGACTCTGGCTGGTAGAGAGATGTCTTGCGGTCGCATTGATGCCCTCATTGAGTAATGGCACATCGTTCGTATCCACAGCATATGTACTCTTTGTTGCCTCTGTCAAAGACTGCAAAGCCAAGGAAAATCGGAGATGGTCCGCAGCAAGTCCCTCATTGCGCTTTGACAATCGCTCGAGCAATGTACAAAGATTAATGAAGATTTCAGCCGAACGCCTGACGCCTGAACGTACGGTATCAAACATCTCGTTCAGGGTCGATGGTAAGGAATCTTCAAGATCAGGAGGCAGGGTTTTGCCTGCAAACTCTTCTTGGACAGATATGGTCGCCTGCTTGCGCCATACTGAGAGTTCCTACGAATAGAGTCAGTCAATGAGCGTCAGAAATCCAGTATCAAGCTGAAAGAGGATTTACAGTAGGGACAGTCAGGAACATAACCACCAGTTGCTCTTGGTTCAAGACGGGGTGTCGAACAAGCGTGTTGGTGAATCGAACGAGTCCGCGGCGACGTTTCTCCAGAAATGTGTTTGAATCCGCTGAAAGGTGAGTGCCATTGACTTTATCACAAAAAGAAAGGTGAGCTGAATCTTAGGCTATTTTCATCAGAGCCTTGTACGTACCTGCAACTCTCTTAGGAGGAAGTAGTGGCAATTGCCGAAACGGATATCGTTTCTGCAAACAATCGAGCAGCCACACGAAATCACTGTAGCGCCTCACTACCGAGCTACCTCGACGAGGAGACTTCACTTCGTAATTGCGATGCTGAAACATGAACAACCCTTCCTTTTCGGGCAATAATGTGACGGTTACCACTTCTTCTACCCCCAGACCCGTTACTCGACCTCCCCCAAGCGAGCGATTCTGCGGATCAGATCCATCTTGTACATTGCCTGGCTGACCAAACTCTCCAAACCCTGGTTGACCAGCCGAGCCAAATGGTGCCGATTGAGATCCGCCCCAGCCCGAGCCCGAGCTCGAGCTTCTAGGAGGGCCCTGCCCGTTTGATTGGGCTGCGTTTTGTGACTCACTTGTAGCGGTAGCAGTAGTAGAGCTAGCAGCCCAGCCATTTGTAGTAGAAGAGCGGACGCTGCCAAATCCATTAAGCGTAGGTTCGTTGGAAGGATAAGAGGTGTGGTTGTGCCCGCGGTGAACGTCCGGACTACCCCAAGGGTCTGATTCGGCGCTGAAGGAGCTCTGCCGAGGCGTCGAGGCTACAGGCTTTTGTTGCGGAACCGGGCGAGGTGCCTCTGCTTCTTCCTGTTGCTGGGAAGGAGCGGCGGGCTTGGTGTTGGAATGTCTCAGGTCGTCCAAGTAAGATATCTTTGGCGGAGGGAGATCTACTTGGTGTTAGTAAAGTAACATAGGCATGATGGTAAGACTTGAAACATACTGCTTCGTCGTTCATCCACGGCATCAAATGTGAGATCCTCGCCTTCCTGAGCCAATCCTACTAGAGCTAGCAAGACATTGAACTCGTTCCGTCCTAAGCCATCGGATGTTTCCTGGCCCCCAGGAAGAACCAAATTCAAAATTTTGGCTTGATCAGCTGCAGTCAAGCCACCGGTGGAGAGGATCTGTCGAATAGTATTTAAACCAATGCCAGCGCCTCCGCGGTCACTCGTATCGAGAATCAATTCAAATACATCTATATAGCTGTCTGGTACGTCTGACGCAGGAAGGAGGCTCTTGACGAGGTTCTGGCGTCCAGATCTTTTAGGCGTCGGCATATCCCACGGAGAGTCACCGCCAGGACTATCATCTGCAAACAGTGCTGATCCGGTCTGGCTGTGCGAATTGTCGTCATCGAAAAGAGAGGATTTGGACAGACGAGAGGGATTAGCCGCTGGTGCAGCCTCTTCGGGCGATGTGCCAAACAGAGACATAGCGAGTATCGGGGGTGGTGTTGATTGTTTGATCAGAGAGACCTGCGTCACCGGTCTGTCGCAGGTCGCGACTTATCAGTTCCACGCGCAACGCTGACAGAACCTGATGCCGCAGATTGGTTCTGTTAGAAGTGGCACAGACAATCAAGGGAGACTTCAACATACATGGAAGGATCAAGATCATTTGCTAGAGCTCAGTCAGAGCTGTGGGAGCCTGGGAGGAGCAGGGTAGTAGGTTGGTTGTCGAGCTGGGCGGGTGGGACACCGCGGTTAGACTGTGGCGGCGCTAGTAGCCTAGATGCCTGATAGTATAGACACGCCTTGGAACCTTAGAGATAACGCCATAAACTGGCATTCCCCTATTGGCAAGTGCTGTTAGCTAGTTATATATGCTGTACCTGTCTGCGTCAACATAAGAAAGGAGTAGAATCCGCCATAGAAAAGGCATCAACATGCACTTGGTGGTGCTGCCCGCGGGTAACGCCTATCACGCCCGTAACGGCGTAAGCTCCCTCACTAATAGTGGGTGGGTTAGCTGCTGCCGCGACCCCAAAACTTCTATCTACGGCATTCCCTCACTACACTTGGAAACTGGCCTTGTAGTGAGCTTCCACTCTCACCCACATTTTTAGCCTTTATTCGAATTGACCCGTGGGGAAAAATGCAGTTATATCAGCCGGTCTTTAGAGGCAACTCTCTTTTTTGATCTCATAAGAAACGCAGTCCGTTGTCGCCGCCACGCCACTCCCACTGTACGCTCTCCCCGCCTCCTATTGTCTGCGCCTGCAAGTAACGAATCTGTTATTTCATAGCGAACCGGAAGAGTGACTTCGCCTTGGAAGAAAGGCCGTCTGCATAATGCCTAGCGAGTCGACCGTGTCCGCCGAGGCCTTCGAGTCTGAGATCTATAACCGTCTGTTGGAAACATCTACTCTCGACGATCTACATGCGAATCTTCTTTTCTCTTTACAACGAGCCGGCTGGGCCGAGCGTATCCAATCTCTTTCTCTCGAACTTCTTCGCGCAGGTCGCTGCACTCATTTTGATGACATGGTCGACATCGTCGTCACGCTTGCCACAGGGCAGACACATCCTGCCGTACCGGAGGCCAACATCAACAATTCTACAACAAACGGCCATGATAATACCACAGCCATGAATGGCAACACCGCGAATACCCCAGAGTCATTCTTCAGAGATATCGACGTTCGAATACCGAAGGAGATCGTCGAGCAAGGCGTCAGAGCTTTGAAGGATTCCATACGGCCGTTTGCCACCATCGAAGACGACGAGGACGGGACCGACGCTGATGGCGGTGGTATTCATGATGCTAATAACAATGTCGGAGCCAAGGGCCTTTCTAATGGCAAAAACCCTATCAAATCCGAGAAGAAACAGAATAAATCGAGCAAAGACTCAGCATCTACTGGAAAAGGTGGCGATGCAAATCCGAGTCCCACCAAGAACGCAGCCAAGGATAAGAAAATAAAGAAGGAAACCAAATGATAGGAGTCAATGGTGGGTTTCCGGGGTGAAACGACCACAGCCTCGTTCTTATCATGGCTTTTTTTGTGGTTCATTCACGGAGTTTCAAGGCATTTAACCAAGGAGTTTCGCGTTTCATTTTCACTGTTTAGCGGGTCATTAGAGAAATCATAGCTATTTATTTGTTGATCTGGTTGATCGATTTATGGGCGTTGCATGGTGTCGCATATGCCGAATGATTCATTTACAACCTTGGAACACATCAATGTACAATAGGTTTTTATACGGGCATATATATACCTCTATACCATAGGCAAATTCTTTTCTTTTACGATTCTAGGTTAGTTAGATTGTGTCCATGAACCGATCCATTACCACTTAAAAGAATCTTTGCAAAATCATCTCTATTTTAAGTGCTTTACTTTAAAAATCTGTAAAATACAAAAAAAAAAGTAAAGAAGCAACATAGGAGAGATAACCGTAACATAGACGAAACTAATAAAAATTAAACCCATCCCAGGTTGATCGATTTCGATCTGCTGTATCTCGTGTCTTCATTGGTGATCCGCTTCAGAAAGCCGTGAACGATAAAAGTAAACCTCTTAATCATACAGGCTGTCGTCATTGCCTGCATCGCCAAATCCGTTTTGTGCACCACCTCCACTGGTCACCTCCTCAGCTGTAGGGAAGCGGAAGAAAGCACTACCACCAGAGTTCTTCATGCTCTGAGCAAATGCTTCGTACCGACGAATTTCAACATCGCTGACTGATCGTCGGGCAGAGGCCATGGCTTCTTCGAAGTGAGCACGGGTGAGCTCTGGAACTGGATCCTCCCCTTCGGCTTCCTCCATTTCGATGTCCTCCCCAGCAGCCTCACGTTCCTTCCGGCGTTCGATATCAGCAGCAATTGACTGCTTGATAGCGAGCTTCACGGCACGTTGGGTAACGAATCCAAGATCGGCACCAGAGAAGCCATGTGTTTTGGTTGCGATGAAAGCAAGGTCGACGTCGGTAGCAACAGGAGTCTTACGAAGTTGAGCTTTGAGAATGCCCTCCCGGGAAGCTTGGTCGGGAAGTGGAACATAGACCAAGGTATCTAGACGACCCGGTCGACACAAGGCAGGATCAAGTTGTTCAGGTCGATTTGTTGCGCCGATGACGAAGACGTTCTTCTTCGAGGTCATTCCGTCCATTTCTAAAAGAAAATATTTGTCAGATTCATTGTTTTGAAGTTTTGTATTTTGTAATAGATCACTTGATATTTGCAGGAGTAACTTACCGGTCAAAAGCTGGTTGACCACACGGTCAGACGCACCGCCGGCATCTCCAACAGAACCACCACGAGCCTTGGCAATGGAATCCAGTTCATCCAAGAATACAACGCAAGGAGCAGCGGCGCGAGCCTTGTCAAAGATATCACGGATGTTACTTTCAGATTCTCCGAACCACATACTCAGTAGCTCAGGGCCCTTAACGGAAATGAAGTTCGCAGCACATTCATTGGCGACTGCCTTAGCAAGCATGGTTTTACCAGTACCTGGAGGACCATAGAACAGCACACCACGTGAAGGAGAGAGACCGAACTTGAGGAACTTCTCGGGATGCTCAACCGGGTATTGTACGCTCTCTGTTTTGAATGTTAGAATCCATAGGCTTTTTTACAAAGGAATAAAATGGGGGCAGCTTACCAATAAGCTCTTTCTTAACCTCTTCCAGACCACCAATATCTTCCCAGCGTACGTTGGGAACTTCCACAACAGCAACTTCACGGAGAGCAGATGGGTTGGAAACACCCAAGGCGAATCGGAAGTTCTCCATGGTAACACCGAGAGAGTCCAACACTTCAGCATCAATGGTATCCTCATCAAGGTCAATGAGGTCCATCTTCTCACGAATCTGCTGCATGGCAGCCTCTGAGCATAGAGATGCAATATCAGAACCAACGTATCCGTGAGTGTCAGCAGCGATTGCTTCCAAATCGACATCTTCGGCGAGCTTCATATTCTTTGTGTGAATCTGAAGAATCTCGAGACGACCAGTAGGGTCTGGGATACCGATGTCGACTTCACGATCGAAGCGGCCAAAACGACGCAAAGCTGGGTCAATGGAGTTCGGGCGGTTCGTAGCAGCCATGACCACGATGTTGGACCGTGCTTTCATACCATCCATGAGGGTCAAAAGCTGCGACACAACACGGCGTTCAACCTCTCCGTTGGTCTTCTCACGCTTCGGGGCAATTGAGTCGATCTCGTCAATGAAGATGATGGCGGGAGAGTTCTTCTCGGCCTCTTCAAAGGCCTTGCGCAAGTTGGATTCGGATTCACCGGCCATCTTGGACATGATTTCGGGACCATTAATGAGGAAGAAGAAAGCCCCAGTCTCGTTAGCGACAGCACGAGCCATCAAGGTCTTACCAGTACCGGGAGGACCGTACATAAGGATACCGCGTGGGGGCTTGATACCGATAGATTTGAACAATTGAGGGTGACGAAGGGGCAATTCCACGAGCTCTCGGACCTGTGCCATTTGCTTTCGGCAACCACCGATGTCATCGTAGCCAACCTCGTTGAGATTACCCTCTTCGTCCTCACGTTGAATGGGCTCGCCTTCGCAGTGAATAATTGTATCCTGAGCAACAATTCCATACTCTGGAGGATCAACTTCCACCACTTTGAACTCTACTTGTCTCATACCACCGCGGACTGTGAACAGATCACCCTGTCGAACAGGACGGTAAGCCTCGCGGAAGTAAGGCGCAAGGAAAACATCAAATAGGGAGCCCGTAATACCCTCGACTGTATCGGCAATGGGAAGAACTGCGATCCGTTTGGCCTAGGATTCATTTATAATGTTAGTCCAATGGAAACATGACGAGAGGGAGTTGAAGTATTCGAAACTTACGTATTTAATATCCGGGCATGGGTGGACAGTGATGATGTCGCCGTGCTTCACACGGAGATTGTGTCGAACCACACGGTTGATACGAGCGCTGCCATCATCCAGATCATCATCGGCCAAGACGATCAGAACGGTATCTTTTCGCTTCTTTCCCTTGACCAAAACTGTGTCACCGCGGAACAGCTGCAAGGTCTCCATGGTGTTGTTAGACAGGGCAATAATCGAGTTATCATCGTTGACTGCGTCGGTCACACTGTGCCAAGTTAGCGATAAGAAGCAAGACCCCCTTTGTCCACTACTGCTCGGGGTACTTACATCAACGAATTTGGCTTCTTCTTCTTCTTGAGGATGGCTGTGGCCGTATCCAGCTCCTATAAAATCTAGGTTAGAGCACATCAATAGAGACAGCTAGATGATTTCTTACATCTTTCTTTTCGGCGCCCGAGGGATCACTGTAATCGTCAGCACCCAGATGCTTCTAAAACAGGCGAACATGATGAATATTGTCGACTTACTTGAGATTCACCCTCTGCTTGGAGTGAACGTGGTCTGGCTCTGAAGACATTTTCGCTCGTGATGGGGAGGTGTGGCAAGTTGTTCGCTAAGCTAAAGCTACTGGCCGTTCAAGACGTCACCCAAGTCTCACAGAGATTAGGACCGCACACTCGCTGAAGAGGAACAAAAAACAACCAAGCGATGGGGAGAGAAATAGACGATACAGCACAAGGCGTACGCAAACGTAGAAGATGGGAAAATATGATAAAGGTAGATGGATGAAAGATGGGAGAGAAAGGTTGTTGTGTTGAGGTTGGCAGGCAACGGGCAGCTCCAGATGAAGAGAGCCTAGGTGACGATATCGCACTAGCGCCTGTTTGGTAATCTGGCCTATGGATGCCGAGAGGCTGATGCGGATCACTTCACTATATAAACACAGCTTTCAACGCCTGGACAACAAAGCAAAGAAAGAGATTATTATTAATCCAAAGAGGCAAAAAGAATTTTTGATCTCTTCGACTTTCAGGAGATGTGTTCTTTCCCTTGAGGAGCTCAACTGCATCCAGGTCAGGCACTCTCCGTTCCTGGCCGGCAGCTTGTGATTCGTCACAGCGCTCACCGCCCTCGCCACCTTGGAGAAGGACATGGAATCCCCTCGACCGATCTGCCGCTGATTACGATTACGGACCGCTACGGCTGCCGGGGCGCCCCAAATGTGCATTTCCTGTCACCAGCCACAGCTTCTCCTTCCTTCTCTTGAGTCACAATACTCACTCCGTACAGCTGGACTGCCTACCTCATTCACCTCCAGTTTCCAGTGAGAGGAACGCGATATCAAATTGAAACCAAGGGTTTAATACCGCCAGGCTCCTTGTCTTACCCAAACATGTCTTCACCTCAATTCATGCACTGCGACTGTTAGGTGCAATGAGACCTAATTGTGGTTTGCAACGTTCACTCGGACGTTGAACAGTCTGTTGGCCAGAGACTGTCTCTTTGAAATCACTTACCAAGCAGAATCCCTTAGCCAGCTATTTGTAGCATGCAGGTAATATTTCAAACTATCCGACATCACAGGATGAACGAGGAATGATGCGTACATTGCCAGAGACCTGCAACTTGCAGTCATACGCAAGACATTTTGCTCCGTGTGGTCATGGATATTTCTGCAGCGCCCTAGCCGCTCAGCGAAGATGTTGCTGGATTGAAGGTCTGCCACCTGCCGTGTTGTACTACAGAACGGCTCAAAACCTCGGAACTGCACGCTGCCATGACGAAGGCGATTGATCACCTCCATCGGTTAGGGTAACGATCATCTTGATAGCCTTGATAACCCCAAATGATGTTCATCTATGGTAGCAGCAGGGGCCCCTCGGTCATCGGTACCACATGACAAAAGTCCGCATCTCTTCGGATAAAAGGCTTGGTTAATAGACTTGCATATACTTCTCGGGTGCTGTTTCTGTAGCGAGCGGCCAATACAGGATTGGCAACGACACAAACAAACTTTTCAAAGTGTTGATCGAATGGCATCCTAGCAACTGTGGAAGCAATGGGAATGCCAGACACCGTACAGGCTTGCAGATTAATGATGAAAACAGACATGGACCAAAACATGCATGCCAACGTGGTCAAACCACAATCATCTCCACAGCCTCGCCTTGGGTGTCTACGCAGAACATGAACAACCATGATTCGTTGGCGATCTTAAGAGCATGCAAATAGCACTGAGCAACAGCGACTAGGAACGGCCCGCCACCCGTCGGATCTCCCGAAGTCTACAAGTATTGCAATGATATACAAGAGCTCAGGTTGGGTCCCACTGAATCACAACAGCTTGCCAAAGCCAACGTTGCATTCGTTGTGGATGATGATGATGAAACCTCCACTTATCTTCATCTGCATCGTATGCACTATGCACCACGGACAGGTGGATACGGGCCCCTCGAATCAGCATCTGTCAACTGTGCATGGCAGCCAGCCACTACGAGGGCATCTTATCACAATGAGCATGCAGGTATCCATCAAATCTCATTTAGCACCATCTAGGGCATCTAAGGAGACGTAGTATGCGACTAGTTAGTCCGTAGGCGTCTGTTAGTTAGGGGATTCTCGACTTCTGGCAATCCTGATTCTGAACGATCGTCATGGTCATAATTGACAGGGGTAGCCTCTCTTTCTTCCAGAGCTTCACAGTGTTCATGAAGTCTTGCTGCGGGGTATTTACAGGGAAGCGGGACTGTCTTCCGAGTGGCGACTGGACTGAGGAAGCAAGCCTCGAATAATTCAACAAAGTGAGGCAGAAGACGCAATAAAGACATCCAAACATTCAACCTCATGTAGCCGGTCAATTATCTTGCGCATGGGCTTGAGGGCGTGGGCGAGTTGGATGGGTGCGCATAGGCCTGAGGAGGGCAGTGGTGCGACGACGATTGCAGGGAATGCATCGGCAGGCCATGCAGTGGAACCACTTGGCACACTGAGTGTGTCGAGTCGAGTATTTTTCTTGTCGTCGAGTTGAGGTTGTCGGGGGATCATGGAGCATACAAATCAGGTGACGGTGAGGGGTACGGGTAGCCTCCACCCGAGGAGCAAATATATAAAGAGCGCCATCAGCCCTTCAGCTCTGATCCGCTTCCCAACCATCACTACAAAAGTATCAAGCAAACAGATCGATCTACCACCAAGCCTCACTCTGAATACTTCTTATCCTCGTCGTTGATAACAACTCAAACTACAATACAACATGGGTATGTCTAGCCCGTGCCGTGTGCTTCGAACAATCGATACACCAAGACGGCATCTCTCTCACATCAACTGCATCGCAACAATAATATTGACTGATCGATAGGTTCCGATCACACTTGCAGCTGTGGAGCTTCCTGCCAATGCCCTGCCGGTGCATGCAAGTGCCCTGTATGTATATTTCCTCCGCTTGTGTTTCATATATCCCCTCCAAACCTCGGTGAAACAGAGCTAATCGGGCCGCCTTTCATTCTTATAGAAGTAATCAACCATCGACCTGCCACCCCCTCTGGGACGTGCCGTGTGTTAATTATACCCTCGTGCTACAAGATGGCGAGGTCATACGTTCTATGAGTGCAAAGATGGCGAAGGCGATTGATAGGAGCATGTGACTTTCATTAAGGAGGAAATTCGGTTACTAACATTGACTCTTCGCTGCCTTGAGCATCCAGATACAAAAGATTAGCGACAGAAGATTGATTAATATCGATTTACTATCCAATGATTCTATCTCGTGCTGAGTATTCCAGGGTCTCCTGGTTATATTATCTATCAATACATACAACGTAAATTGAACTTCAGGGACTAGAATTCCAGCCCAACAAGTTACTAAGAAATAGATAAAATATTAGCAATCCACCGCACAATCTCCACGGACTAAAGTAAACATGCTTTTGGCCTTTCAATCTTATATATCACAACAGAAGGGATGTATCCATTCTCATGACACCTACTTCTGAGTCCTTCTCTTGAAAATCTTGCTGAAGCCTCGCTGAAAACGCTTCTTTTCAATCCCGAGAGCAAGACTGCTGCATACAACTGAGATGCTACTCAGTGCCATAGCTAGTGCTGCCCAGACAGGACTCAGTCGGAAATGTTTGTCGACAAGCATCACCCTTCCATCAATTACTCGCTCAGTCTGACCGATGACAATTGGATATAGCACACCTGCTGCAATCGGAATGAGGCATACGTTGTAGACAAGAGCCCAGCAAAAATTGAGTCTGACGCGACGGAACACTCGACGACTCAAAAGAACAAGCTCGAGAATGTTGCTGATATCTGAATTGAGCAGTATGAAGCTCGCGGAGCTGATCGCTACATCTGAACCAGAGGCCATGGCAACGCTGACATCGGCGGCTGCAAGTGCTGGCGCATCGTTGACTCCGTCACCAACAAAGGCAACTATTGAGCGTAGATGATTCCCATTTTTGCCATTTTTACTGGTTCTGGATGCAAGCTCGAGTGAACCTTGTTGTACCTGGTGCACAAAATCCGCCTTCTCAGTCGGCAGGGCGTTTGCCATTACATGAGTGCGAGGAATACCCAAGGTATCTGCAACGGCATGAGCTGTTGTTTTATTATCTCCCGTGCACATAAAGACATCAACCTGCCGACTTTGTAGCTTTGCAACGACACGTGCAGCATCTGGCCGAATGGATTCAGAAATAGCAAATACCATAACTGGCACAAAGGGAGGGCGCTCCGAAGCTTCTTGAGAGTTGTTTCGACGGAGTGCAAGTATCACAACAGATTTACCTGCTGTTTGGTACTTTGAGAGAATCGAAGACAGATAATAAGTGTCAGTGCTTGTGGGCGAGAGCCTCTGCAACAGCCGTTCATTGCCAATAGCCGCTTCATAACAGATATTCGTCGCAGTACTATTTGTTTCCTCACTATCGAGGCTCAGAGTAAAAGTACCTTGCATGCCATGGCCGGCTATTTCGGTAATATCAGAATCAACAATGCGAACCGAAGGTGCTTCTTTCTGTTCACAAAACTGGCGGACTGCAGTGGCGATTGGGTGCTTGCTTTGCTCCTCAAGGCTTTGAGCGATGTTCCATGCAACAGAGAGTTGCTCCATATTACCAGTGAGAACTTCATAGTCACTAATATGTAGACTCCCACTGTCCGTAAGTGTACCGGTCTTATCAAAGACAACAGCATTTAAGCGGCTAGCCTCCTGAAACGCTTCACCACCGCCTTGAACGAGAATGCCATGACGGGCTGCTACTCCTCCACCGACAAACAGAGCAGTAGGTGCTGCAAGCGCTAAACCACATGGACAGGCAACTACAAAAACGGCAATGGCAAACTCCAAACTCCAGAATGTCCAGCCCATGTGGGAAGAATCGAGGTAATCCGGGGGCAAAACTCCGGATTGTGCCAAAGTAACCCAGGTGACGAATGTGATAATTGCGATGAGAGTGATAACCGGAACAAAGTGAGCTGTAAGAGTGTCTACAGCTCTCTCTATGGATGCTCTCTTGCTTTGGCCTTCACGAACAACGGTGATTATTTGATCAAGCATCGAAAGGCCTCCCACCCCAGTGAGCCGAACCTGCACGGGTGATCCAACGTTGATTGAACCAGCAAATACTTGATCGCCTGCCTCCTTCTTCACTGAAGTAGATTCTCCAGTAAGAGAACTTTCATCGAACTGATATGCTCCATCGTCGATCACGATCCCATCAGCTGGCGGGGACGCGCCATGGGGAACGCTAACGACATCGCCGACTTCCAAAAGGTAGATGCTAATGTTTTGCAACCGTTCTGATCCTGATGCTTTTGTAGTTTTCACAAGAGCTGCCTCAGAGGGGAGTAGTTGTCCCAAGGAAGCAACAGCATCATCCGTCCGTTCCTTGCTGTACGCTTCCAAGCAGCGCCCGGCAAGAATGAAAAGGGTCAAGAACACCACTGAATCAAAGCAGGTTGAACGACGGGAACCAGACGTCTTATAGACTGCGTCGTAGATAAGAGAGCTTAGTGAAGCTAGATAGGCCACTGTAGTACCAGCAGATATCAAAAGATTCATGCTACCAAAGCGGAAGAATCTCTGTGCCAGAGGAGTAGAGCTTCCAGGCCGCCACAGTGCGTATATCTCCTTGAAGGCCCGCCTATGGAACAAATCCGCGCCATAAAACATGACCGGGGTAGTTAGAACCAAGAGTATCCAGTCCATACGGGTAATCTGAAGCCATGCAGACTGCTCCAGGTAGTGACGAATTTTGTTTTCGCGCGATACAAAACTCATGAATACCATTCCAACAAGAAAGGTGGGAATAGAAACGACAAAAACAAAGAAAAGACGGCCGAGCAATTGACGCCGGGCACGCCTTTGCATGACTCGAGACCGCTCCTCGTTGGTTGGCGGGCGGTAGACTTCAGCATGAAAAGCTTTATCGACGGAGTCAATAGTACTGAGGATAGATCGAATGGTAAGTGAAGGGGGACGCGGAAAATATGTAATCGTAACAATTGGATTGTTGAGTGATGGTCTTTCTTGAACTTCAACGCCTGAGATATTGCTTAAAGAGTCAAGAACCATGTCCACACAACGGTCATTGAACATGCCATCAATGAGAATGGATATAGTTCTAGCACCGGTAGGCGTGGCTGTATCAACAGCTGGGTTTATTGGAGCGACGCTATGGATCGAAGCGTTATACCCCAAGTCTTCAATCTTCGCGATAATCTCGTCGACGTTCTCTCTGCCTTCAAATTGTACTTTCCCGCTATGGGACAGAAAATTGATGAACACGTCCGTGACAAAGGGCAAGCCTTGTAGTCCCCGTGTAACGCTCTCGACACACGAGCCACAAGTTAATCCGCTGATGGCCAGGTCAACCACAAACATATTCTGGTTGCTGCGGGCCGAAGATGCTTTACTGTTGACGTGATCAAGGATTGCCTCGAATCCCATATCTTCTATTTGCTCGATAACCTTGTCGATGTCTGATCGTGCTCCAGTCCAGCGAACTGTTCCACTATGAGTGAGGTTATTGACGGAAACTTCATCCACAAACTTGAGCTGACGGATGCCGTCTGTAATTGAGTTGGCGCATGCTGCGCAACTCATGCCCCCAATACTGATGGTGGCGGAGAATTTCTGGAATTCCGACTGAGGCTGCAAAAGTTGCGGCATGATAACTGTTCTTGATTTCGCATAACTCTGAACAACAGTGTTCTCAACATCACTCTCTATCAGGCTGATTAAAGGGGTCGTGGGACTTTCATTCAAAGTTGAGGAGCTGCTGTCCTCATCGCGAGACTCCTGACCGAGGGGCATGATGGCTGCTGTAAGGTTACCGCCCGTGAGCTTGATGACTGAGTTCAATTGACGCAGAATCTTATATACCAACTCAACGCGAGCCTGAAATTGTTAATATAACGAAGTTATCTGACGGTACTTTGATTCGACCATACATGGGCAGCCATAGAGCCCAGGCATATCTGGGCTGTCTCACACCCCCTTCCATGTTCGGCTAAGCACAGAGTGAATGGTCAATGGGGGTTGATCGATGCGGGTTCTGCCGAGTACGCAGTAGCTGGTCCGTACAGATACGGAATACTCTGTACAGGCCTTACAGGCCTCAGCTCGCATGTGCTCGGTTCTCCGTACGTACTCTCTGTACTCCGTACTCCGTACTATGGATCTCGGTGACATCTGTGGAAATAAAAATGTGGAGCCAGTGGATCGAGTGGGGACAGATTAGATCCCGCGCTGGCCCGTGCCATCCCGTACCGTAGTACAATACCATTAGTATTAGTACCTGTAACACGGCGTCACGAACGAGTGCTCCGCCCCGACTCCCTAGTTTCAAGTTTCTGCATAAGAATATCTACTAGCGTTCGCGGGAATGGGTCTGGGGAGTCAGAAAAAAGTCGGTGGCTGACTGGAATGCTCGCCACGCTGCGTGTCACCTCCACAACTGTGCATTGGTTTTCCAGGAAATTATGAGCTACCAATAAGCTCATAACTTGCCTCATACGTACGTGACGGTACGCATGATTGGATAGATCTTGTATTGATAGCTGCCTTGTTCTATAGGGTGCGGGCCGCGTCGGGCTTTGCTGTACGAAGTACGGAGTACTCCGTATGCCTCTGTCAGAGGACTGCCCTCTGAATGCGTTGGGCTTGGGGTAAAAAGGACCGAGGAGAAATGTAATGCTGGAAAAGTGGCAGTTAACCTTATTTGCAATCGCAACAGACTAGGTCACTTCAAACTTGCTTGTCGACATGGCATTTGAATATGATCCCGCAAAAGTTGCGCCCAAGGTGGTGGATGTTCTGAGAACCTTCTCTCTACACATACAAAAGGAAGGCTCTCAAGAAGGCTATGGAAAAGTCTTTGATTCTGTTTTAGATCAAGTAAAAGGATACATTGCTGAAAATGTGCCGATTACTATGGTCCTCCCTGCTTTCCCATGGAAGAATCCTAACCTCGACAAGGTCTTAGGGCCAGGTCCGGACCTAGGTGAGGAGTTGGGGCTTTCGAAATTGAACGATATATGCCAAGAAATTTCAAAATTCTATGTCTATGGAGCCCGACTCATGCTCATCTGCGACGTGCCAGTCTATAACGGTACGTGGACTTCTTTTGACCCTTTATCGGTAGTCTTTTGAGATGTGTAATCGCTGACTTTACCTATTATTTTAGATGTCGTTGGTATCCCCGATGAAGACGCCTATGACTATGGCCTGCATCTTCGCAAGCTAGCTCAAGAAAAGAAATTTTCTTCAATACAGTTCGTCCGGTTGATGGACTTGATGGGACTGGGAGATGGCGAGAAGATCTCCAAAGCAGACTACTTGACACTGGTCCCCACCGTCAGAGAGGAATTGATGTCGAGCAAGTATTTCGATCCGAATTTCAACATTGAAACCGAGCTCCAAACGAACCCAGATACAAAGGCTACGTTTGATGGATTCTTTAGTCGAATGTCAGAAGACTTGAAATGGGGTGAAGGGTTTGATGCAGCAGTTGCTGCTGACCAGGCTGCCTATGATGCGGAAGTTGCACGAGTAGTCAAAGTAGAGATGCAACGTCTCATTGTGCGTAATATGTCCCAACTTGCGTCGCCCGTTGTCTGCTGACGAGTTATACGATGCAGGCTTATGAGAAGTTGATCAATGTGACCCTAGGGAAACACATTCGCCTTTCAATTCATCCTTCAATAGGAAAGAATAAGATATCAATCCCTCTTCTTCCACATGGAGGGAATTTTGGTGACATGCCTTGGCATGCTAGCGTCTTGGTGCTTGCTAACGGCGATATTAAAACGGGGCATTCAAAAGATTTCCTCGGTCATTACGACATCGTCACGAAAAATGGCAGGCCATACTATTTCCGCGAGCAAAATCCATTGTATGATTGGTCAGTGCCAGTTGAGATCCAGCATTCATACAAGGAGGTGCTCATCAAGAATCCTGGAGAGGGAGAACAGTCTCTGCAGGCGGAGGATCGATTGAAGCTTGCGCGTTGCATCGTATTACACAAGGGCCATACTGTCCATGTAGAAGGATTTTCTGTACCAGAAGGTCAAGTTGCATAGTGCCGGGAAGAGATATCTCGTCGATCAATATCACGATATTAACCTATGAAATCGGAGCCCATGGTAGAGAGTCAGCGGCCCCATTAGCGATTACATGTGGAACGTAAAATGTGGAATTATGGGACCTCCTCTTGTGCTGAAACTTCTTTCCTTGCATTGACATCTCCAAAACCTGTAGTTGGTACAGTAGCTAGCTTGATGATACCGGGAATGGCGCGGGGCACAATGAGACAGGTGTTCTTTGGACCGGTTCTTAATGCATATTGTATACATACGGAGTACGTAGTCAATACATATGCATAGTTATAAAATTGGGAAGCGAGGTCAATGCAGCATTGCAGCCCCGCCGGCTCGGCAAGAAATCCATAATTTCTTCTTCGACACCACAATTTATTACGCCGAATTTGCTATCGAAAGATATCTAGGTACAGTACCAAGGTAATTCTGCTGCATAACCTAACCTAGTTGGGAATATCCATGTAACATACTATCACTTTCCTAATTTGTTAGTTTTATGTCCGCCGTACGGACACCTGGTCTGGACACCCGACCCGTACATGGTAAAGAGAATATCCCCTTCTTCTACATATCACTTGTTTTGTTATATTTTTTTTCAGAATATCAGTACACCAGGAGGAAGAATAAGAACCAGATTGTTCTACAGCTTCTATTTCTTTTCAAATCCCAAATCAGCAGAACCTCCATTGCCCTGATTTTCAAATACAATGACCCAGTCCGAACACGACGAGCGTTCTCCATTGCTCCCTCGTGCACCGAGTCTAGTCGAGTCCGCAAAGGAAAACGACTCGGAAATTCCTAATGGGGGCACATGGGCTTGGTTACAGGTTCTTGCTGGTCACCTTGTGGTCTTCAATGTTTGGGGTTATATAACTTCGTGAGTTGTCACCTCTATACTTTCACTTTTCGAGCTCTGGTGAGTGACGGCGCTATTCCTACTGACAATGATCTTTTAGATACGGATTTTTTCAAGAATACTATGTCAAAAATCTGCAAATTAGTCCAGCCGATGCATCCTGGATCGGAGCAGTGCAAATGTTTCTGGTACATCTATTAGGAACTTTCTCTGGTCGTGCAATGGACGCCGGATACCTTCGAACTTGCATAGCAACTGGCTGCTTTTTACAGGCACTTGGAGCACTTGCCACGTCCTTTGGATCAAAGCTGTGGCATTTCTGGATCGCGCAGGGTATCCTTAGCGGCGTCGGCCATGGGCTGGTTTTCAGCCCAATGATTTCGCTCTTCTCAACCTGGTTCACCACCAAACGAGTTATGGCTGTCTCGTTGGCTTCTTGTGGGGCTGCCACTGGGGGGATGGTATTTCCCGCCATTGGATACTACTTGTTTGACAAACTTGGTTTTGCATGGACTGTGCGACTAATGGCCTTGATTATCTCCGTGAATGGGCTCATTGTATCCGCAGTGACCAGAGCACGAATCGTGGCTAAGAATTCCGGTCCTTGGTTTGATCTCACCGCATTCAAGGAGCTCTCGTACACGATGTTTTCTATTGGCTCATTCTTTATCTTCGAGGGGATTTACTTTGCATATATTTACGTCAGTCTGCATTTCGCTTGCGCTGCCCCCATTCAATCCATTTGAAGCTGACAACTGTGATAGGTGAGACAATTTGCCCAGTCAAAAGCCGGATTTTCTTTCCAAGAGTCCCTCTTCCTACTTTTCTTGATGAATGGTATCGGGCTCCCCAGTCGTATCTTCGTTGCCTACTTGGCCGATCGCTACCTGGGTGCTGTGAGAACTTGTATTTTGGTGTCCATTCCATGCGGGGCTATGCTGCTCTGCTGGATTGCTGTCAACTCGCAGCAAAGTATGGTGATCTGGGCAATTTTCTATGGCATTTTTGCCAATTGCGCTCTAAGTCAAGTACCAGCATCCAATGCCTACTTTGGTGCGAAGAAACCCGAGAGGTCAGGAACCCGTGTCGGAACAATCACCACCATCAACAGCATACCGCTCCTCACAGGACCATATATCGCTGGCAAGCTCATTGCCTTGAATGGCGGGGACTATTTGTACGCGCAAATTTTTGGCGGTCTTTGTATCATTATTGGAGCACTGTCCCTAGTCGGTGCTCAGGTGGCGGATACACGAAAGCTGAATTAGGTTTATAGTTGAATTAGGTATAGGGAGTACGTGGTCCCGATCAATTTAGCATCCAATAAGAGAGACTGCCACAGTAATAACAAAGTATTCTAGGAGGATCACAAAACTCAAAAATATGAACAGAAAAAAAAAAGCGAAACTTGTAAGGCACGGGTTACACAGCACCGCCATCGACTATGTACCAATCACTCGCTGTGGGGAAGGAGGAAGGAGTTTCACCCATGTTGATAAATTGCCTAAAACGGCAAAAAGCGTCTGAGTTAGGGTTGGCTGCAGACTAGCAATGCGGGAAGTTAGTTAAGAAGAGGCTTAATGCCCACGTAAATCTCGATCTAAGACAAGCAAGGTGGATCTCGAAGCTTTGACATCTCATGATAGATTACGCTAGTAAAGTAACATGCAGTACGACGAGCTAAATCTAAATCTGAGTTTGGTACCATGACGGTATGGACTCGGCGCGGGACGCAAAGAGGATCTACCCGAGACCCCCAACCAGAAGCTCCACCCGGCAGGTGCCGGTGACAATTCGCTTTTCTCTCATGAACTCTTCCTCGAATATCATTGTTGTGGCTCCGTTGTCTAGCCACCTGGGGCCCGTCCGCGGTTGCCCCTTTTAGCGCTGATCTAGACTCCTTTTACACTCCTTGCATGAACCATCGATATGATGGTACGGATATTACGATCTGATTTGTTCCCTGAGACTTGGGCAGTCGCTGATCTCCGACCTCTCAGAATTTTCCGCAGTTACAACAACTAGCGGTATCGACTTGCTGCAGTTAATAGCAGGCCATTGGGCACTCATCTCGCATAACTATATTTGGACAATTGCCGTATGGAGGAGGCGTATTAACTGCGCAATTCATACTTTCGCCTGTTCTCCGACGCTCTCCAACTTGACAATCACCATCGCATTTTTACCGGGTTACAACTTACTACTACTGTCCTACCGCGGCATAAGCACAGACCTACGAGGTCATGTATTTCCGAATTTGGACGCAAGGTCTTCCGCGGCCATTCCATTCGGTTCGAACTGGCAGTATATGCAACGCTTGGTCAGAAACTGGCTGCAAAGCTAGTTCTATCCATAACACAGCCTCCACCTTGCCCAGCCGCCCACTGTCCACGACGCCTGTGGCCAAACAGCTGACGAAGCCGCTCCATTTCCATGTCCCCTTGTTTCCTGGCGTGCAGCTGCTGGACATTGCTGGGCCACTCGACATTCTAAGCCTTCGCTCCCAGTACCCTGAGACCTCGGGGATTACTCTGACCTTGCTCTCATCGACACTAGAGCCAGTGTCAACCAAACCAGTTCCGTCACCAAGCGCCAAGTGGAGCTTTAACCTTGCTGCGGGGACCAACACGAGCTTTAATCCTAGAGTTATCCCCGATGTGACTTTTCAAGACTACCTTTCGGCAGTAGCACAAGGCCAGACTGCAGATCATGCAAGTGCATTGTTCAAGCCTATTGATGTACTATTGATACCTGGTGGCCCGGGCACACGGCTGGAAAGGATCCATCCAGAGTCGGAGAAAACTTCGAACACGCGAGAGGTGCAAGAATTCATTCAGGCTGTTGCATCACATGTTCGGCATAGCGTCATTACGATATGCACAGGCAGCCACGTCCTGGCCCAGACAGGTCTTCTCAATGATCTTGACGCCACTACGAATTCGGCTCGCTTCAAAGATGTTTCCACAGCGAATCATCCACACAGTGGCAAAGTAAAGTGGAGGGAAAATAGACGATGGGTGCGATCTAGCGTGCCTACTAACACCTCGGCTCAGCTGGATCATGGAAGCCTACGTCCTGGCCTAGAGGTATGGTCGTCGGCTGGTATTACAGCTGGGATGGACCTCATGCTAGAGTTCATCAAGGTGCACTACGGAGGATTGGAGGTTGCCGAAGAGACAGCCAAGCGACTAGAGTATCACTGGGAGGAGAAATGACAAGAATTCAGTTCAAGATGAGAGTCGTGGCCTGATCATTGGTGCACAGAATACCAATCCTTGTGGTACTAAAGATAGGGTACTACGTTGGCCCAAAAAGCTAAGTTATTGGCGTTAAAAGTGCATCTTGTTGTGGTAATCTTTTGTTTATCAATTCCATACTAACCTGCAATATGACTCGGAGCATTTTCAGTCTGTATCTTAATAGGAAAACATTTGTTATTTCTAGTTGTAATAGTGAGTATCAAAAATGACTAGATTTTTAGAGCACTTAGCATTCCCAATAGATTTGACTCCAGTCTCCGGATAGAATTTGGTATTATTCACCGATGGATCAATAACTCCACCTGATTGTCGAAGAACCAGTCACCATAGAAGGATGCTATGCAGAAATGGACTTGTCTAAATGCGTGATTTTTGCCCCCTGCAACTACGGCTTTAGGTACATATAGCATTGGCCTTGGTGAATGTGTAACTTGGTTATTCGATCGTCCACCTGCTACGTATATTCGTTCATCCTTCCCAATCGAGATTTGCCCACGCCTTATTCCGTATTAAAATGGGTAATGACGTGACGCATGCAGCTCACTACTGTAAAACCCTCTATGGAACAGAGACCGTGCTAGTATTAACCAAACATGTTCCGTAGAACGGTAGAAGACCGAGTCCTGAATCGCGAGTGTCCTGGTCAGAGCTTCTGATTGACTGGTCCAGATGCATCTGGGTATTTGCCCCCTCCCCCTTACGCACTAGGGTAATCTGGCTCTGATCAGGGCTCTGATCATGAGATAATGGTGGTTGGGAAAAGGCGAGAGGCATATCCTCATACCCCGAAGACAGAGACTCTTGATCGGAGACGAGGTTGCATTTCCAACTATACCCTTCAAATACAAACTTTGTGTTTAGTTATACTGCACAATTATCAAAAGACTCTATTCTTCACAAACTTCTCCCATTTAAAGATTCCTTCGCACTGCCTGCAAGTGTCAGTTTGACGTGAGCAGATTTGAGCAAATTAGGGCAAACTCAAGCAAGTTGTATATATCAGACCTGACACCCCCCAGACATCATGCTTGCCACGGAGGTTGTTAAAATCCCTATCCATTTGCCGCCCGACTATACAGAGCACGACAACGGCCTATTTTCCAACAAGCAAATTGCAAACTTCTTCCTGCCTTGGCCGCGTGCGACCGTACCTCCCGTTGACAATGTACACGTTGAAGAAAAGGAGAAGCTCTTGGAGGAGGAGGAACCACAGCAAAAGCCTCCACAGGTGATTTGCCCTTACACGGCTGGCTTGAAAGCCGAGGAAATTTTGAGCATTGTCGAAGGCTATGGCTATCACGAACGAACAGGCCCAGCTGGCGAAAGCTGGATGGGACGAGCATCTTTCACACCACGAGTCCAGAAGCACATCATTGCAAACGAGATCATTCCCATGGTGCTCCCCGCCTTCCCCATGAAAAGCAACAATCGTATGGATAAGGTACTGGGGGCATTGCCAGATCTTGGAGAGGAGCTCGGCTTGGCTAGATTGGCAAATCTTTGTTCGGATATCAAGGCAGTTTATCCACCTGGAGCGATGGCTGTGATTGTCACAGATGGACTCTGTTACAATGGTTCGCTAAGATCTTTATGTCCTTGTTTCTCCTTTGCTTGATATGCAATTACTGATAACAGAAACGGTCAGACCTGGTTGGTATTTCCGACGGCGAAGTATGGGAATACGGACATCGCCTGCGGCAAATTGCTCAAGAGAAAGGATACGCGTGCATCAGGTTCAATCGTATCATGAATCTGCTAGGCATTTACAACGGAGCAGAAATATCCAAAGACGAATACATCCAATTGTGTGGCAAGGCCCGCTCGGAACTGCATCGCCGCTACGGCCGACCTGGGTTTGATGTTGACAAGTTTTTAAAGAGTGACGAGGATTACTTAAGAACATACAACGGTAAGATTTGTCTTTTCCCCTCAAGAACAAGCTTGAGTAAAATGATTTGGACTAATTTTCATTCACGATGAATATCAGGCTACGACAAATTCATGAAGGTCGATCTTCGTTTCAGCCCGGTGACCAAGGACTGCCCAGGACCCAAACAATACAAGAAGAAAATCAAATCTATTGCGAAATCCATGATAGTACGCGGCGTGGTTAGTATTCTCAATTTACATGCTTGGAATTTGCGAGAAAAAACACAATCACTTACTTTTGCAATCTCGCATCTAGGAATTTGCCGAACTAGTTCGTCAGATTTATCCAGACAGTCTTCGTCTTTCAATTCACCCATCGTCTGGCCTCACTAAGCTGTCATGCCCACTTATCCCACAGCCAAACTCATTCTCCATGAGCCCTTGGCACAGCTCCGTTGCTGTGAAAAGCAACGGTGCTTTTGTCACAGCTCACAAGTCCCAGCATCGGCAAGGACAGGGTTACGATCTTGTTCACAAAGATGAGCAGCCGTACTTCTTCCGTGAAAAGTCTCAGCTGTTCGAGTGGTCGGCGAATGTTGAATTCGAACATCACTACCAGCGACACTTGGTGGTTAAAGAGAAGAATATACAAAAAGTAGAGTGCGATGGGCCTGAGACGAATGGCACGGAGCCTCTCACCGAGTGCAATCAAGAACTCTCAGAAGCTGATTTGGACAAGCTAGCTACATTGGCTATTTTGCACAAGAGCATCAACTTCCAAGCAGCTAACTGACGAGTTTATTACTCGTAATTTTCTGTTGAAGAATTGCTTTTGAAGAATTGTTGTCCGTGTATTGTTATGGTTGACAGGGTTTTATGGAGTGCACAGTTTATCATCAAGAACGTAACAGGGCTTCATGCCACGGTGTATTTGCTTTTTGGGAATTAGTTTATGAATGCATTAAATTTTCTTGTTATATGAATTAGTCGAAATTTTTATAATTTGCTTATGGATTGTGCTGTGTTGTGGTGAGATCGAGTTCAGCTGAACTTTGAAAGTAATACCAGCAAATTTCGATTCGTTGAAAAGTAACCAAATAAATCTACAAAAAAGAGAAACATGCATGCCTCACTAAAATTAGCTAAATTGCTTTAGTTCGCTGATGGCAGATCATTGGTTGTATGTATATAAGAAGACATCTCTGCCCTCAAGAATCTCTCAGTGTCCTTCATCCGTACTTTTTAGGGCTAAAAACTCCGACACGCCCATCTCCAACCATGCGCTTATCATCCACAGTGCAAAACGGTGCCTTTTGTTTGGCATTAATATGTCTGCATTCAGTTGCAGCTTCGGTCATTCCTTTAAAGCAGAAAACACTGGGTGTTCAACCATCCTACGATGATGTTTCGTTACCAGTGAACCCCGTGGTTCACACAGGGCAAACCGTCATGCTCGACGACATTCCATACTATTTACCTCCTGAGCCAGTGACTACCATAAGACTGCCGGAAGATTTCAGGCTCAACCCCGGTTTCAGTGCCTTGACAGTCTTCAAGCCTAATTCCTTGCCTTTTCGCGAGGAAGAGCTTGAAGCTGCTGTTGAGCATTATCTGCGCCAAGACGATGTGTTTACCACCTCATTTTTACAAGGTATTTACCATTTGACAACCCCATAATACTTCAAATTAGACCTTTTATTCTAATAAAATTGAAAGTCATCTATGTACACTTAAATGCGAGTGGCGAGGCACATGAAAATGATCACATATCTCGCTCAACACTCACCAAATACGGCTCTCATTTGGTTATGACAGGATCGGCTGATCTGCCTCCGGGTCCCTATCTCCTTTCTGCAGATGGAACCGTGTTCCAGGCCTTGAAACTCTTCTCTGACAGTCAAGATGCATTTTCTCAGGGACTTGTTACCCATGCAGACGGTTCATATTCCCCATTACTTGCTGCTTTGCCGGGAAGCTCGGCTGTTGCGGTGCCTTCGCGACTCTATTCGGCAAAAACCCCATCAAAGCCACTGGCAGGCGTCCGGCTTGCCGTAAAAGACATTTTTGACATCAAGGGAGTGCGCACCTCGGCTGGAAGTCGAGCATGGTATCATTTCTACCCCCCGGCCAACATCACAAGTCCGATAGTGCAAACCCTCGTTGATGCGGGTGCTGTCATCGTGGGTAAAGTCAAAGTAAGTATGCAATAGACAAGAAAGATACGAAGCCGAATATATCTGACAGCGTGCAGACATCTCAATTTGCCAATGGAGAACTAGCAACCGCAGATTGGATTGACTACCACTCCCCCTTCAACCCTCGGGGTGACGGATATCAACAGCCGTTTTCTTCGTCCACTGGTGCCGGAGCCGGAATTGCCTCCTATGACTGGCTAGACATTGCACTTGGAACTGACACCGGAGGATCGATTCGGTTTCCATCGCAGGCAAATGGTGTGTATGGAATCCGTGCATCTCACGGCGCTGCCTTGTTAGAAAGAGTCATTCCTCTAGCACCCCAGTTTGATACTGCTGGACTTATCGCCAGAGATCCAACGGTGTGGAAAACTGCTAGCCAGGTCATTTACCCCGAAACACCATTCGACTGGCGAGCATACCCAAGCCAGGTTCGCACAGTATTCACAGGCCCGTTGAACGTCTCCGATCCAGTCGATTCCATGGTTGTCGATTTCCTGGAGCGTCTGACCAAGCATCTCTCCGCCCATCTCGCTGATATTGATCTGCCTGCCTTGTGGGAAGCAACTCACCCATCAAATATGTCATCCAACTTAGCCGAGGCCATCGACAAAATATACCCTACTGTAATTGGCATTGAGCAGGCACGGCTTGTCCGTGACCCTTTCTATACCGATTACGAGGCCGAATTCTCCGGTCGACGTCCTTTCGTAAACCCAGCCCCTCGAATTCGCTGGGCTTATGGAGACTCACTACCGCAGGGAACATTAGAAGAAGCTCTGAGCAATAAGACAGCATATAAAACATGGATCGCGGAGAATGTACTTCAGTCAAATCCCAATTCGTGCTCGGACAGCCTTTTAGTATATGTTGAGCCCGCCACTCGAAATCCCCTATATCGCGACTTTTATCGAGATGTGCCCTCAATTCCCTTTGGCCATGAAGCAAACATGATCAGCGTCTACTCCGGGGTACCAGACATGGTGCTGCCTATCGGAGAGAAGTCGTATGCTAGTGAAGTTACGGGTGTTGAGGAGAAATCGCCAGTCACTGTGAATTTGTTAGCAGCCAAGGGTTGTGATGGCATGCTTTTCCAATTGGCATATGAGCTTGCCCGGGTGGGAATTTTGCCAGAGATCAAAGCTGGTCGGTCCTTGGTTTCGGGGGGAGATATTCTGTTTTAATGAACGATATTTCTTTTAATAATTTTCGGTTACTTACGAGCGGACAATGTCCGCCATTGCCTCGTATGATTGGTTTTTTAGATATTCCGGTGATATGCAGACAGAATAACCTTTGTGTCTTGAGGTCAATTTAAGCTTATTTTCAAGATTCAAGTCTAAATCAACCACACCCACGGTTGCATTGGTATCAAACAAATATGCATTCTAGACATGGGGAAATGTAATGGTTGGAAACCAAGAATATCCGAGTATATATCGATACAATCATATAGTATGGGTAGACAAATAGCTACTGAGCAGTAGCTTGCCAAGCGTCATATGTTCCCCATGCACCTGCCAAAAAACTGATAAATCCAGTCAGACTTGCGGGCACGCCAATGCCATTCTCGAAGCTCCAGTGGGCGCAGAGAGGAGCCCACGCCGCGTTACTGACGAGCCTCTTTCTCCAGTTGCGAATTTCTGCTTTTCGTGCTGCTTCTATCTCTGCATCTTCCGCTAGATGAATTTGCGAAACAGACTTTTCACCAGCCAACAGTTCTTTCGCTCGGAGTTTCTTTCTCTCCTCTTCTTGTTGGTGGAACAATACCGATTCACGCGAGAGTCGCACGAACTGTATTAGAACGTAAGTGAACCAAGCTCGTATGCTCCATAGGGTCCAGTTTTTAATGCCTCCCGTTCGTTTAATAAGACTGTTGCCTGTAACCCCGTTCGTCGCCAGATATGTAAGGTTCTCGAGAGACTGATAAATAACCAGCGACAGCACCTCTGTGTAAGATATTACACGCAGCACACGGTCTTTTGGTGGCGATTTATAAGTACTAGAGCCCCAACTCCAAAGGGAAACCAGCCCTAGGAGGCGAATTGTGAAGCGAGTTTTCGATATCAAAGTCGAAAATGCTAGCAACGGTGGCTGCGCTGATGACTGGGTAGCACGTGTAGGAACGGCAGAAATGTCCCGACCGAGTCTCCGTAGCAGCCACAGGCGTATTCCAAGTTGTAGTTTTGATATCGGGGAAGAAGCAAGGAGGTGGTGCAATGCATGGGAACTGTGATTCAGTGCGGAGAGTGTTATATCTAGGCCAGCTTTGGTGGACAAAAGCCTGACGCGGGTTGAAATGAAAAATTAGCCAATACATCTCAAGCAATAGTAGAGTTTTCAAAGGAATCAACGGTAAAGACTTACTTGTTTAGTCTGAGTATCGTCTCATCGATCTTGGATACTGCGGATATGACTCCGTCGCAGGCGGCTTTGTGGTGGGGGACTGTCTTCGCCGTGTTGTCTTCCGACGGTTGAGGCTGCTCTGATGTTTCGGCCATATTTGTGCAGCGTTTCCTTTCAATCTCTGGCAGTTGATAGCACCGGTGAGATGTCGACGAAACCGAGCGATGTTTATACAAAGTGAGAGTTGTTGGTTATCGTATATCATATGCCGAGGTCCAACAAAGCCCAATCGGCTGAGCCACAGTAGCCGGACCGTGTCTCCTGACTAAGCAATAGCCGTTGTTCCATCTTCTAACTGCCGGTTCTATCACAAGACAAAATGCAATAGAGACTGAATTGTAGACGAGGACTGCCAGAGCGTTGTCGTTATGTAGTCAGCTAGTAGTTAGTTAGGTGTTATCTAATCAGAACGGTCCATGGATGCCTGAGAACGAGGGCTGCACTGTATTCTGTGGCGGAAGCGGCCGAGGCATGGATGGCGCCTTCCAGTTGGTCCATCGCCAGCCAGCCCCGACGCCAACTCATCCGCCGACAACAACAACACTTCTTCCTGCTTGTCATGCTGACTCTGCCTTAAGTCTTGGTAACAATTGAGCCTGACACCGTCCTGCCGTCGTCAATCTCTCAGCGTGGTAAGTCTGCTTCTGCTATATCTATATCTATCCATCCCTGGGGCTGGCCGACGGTCGGCGCCATCCGTTGCTTGGCGCCTTGCATAAACAACAAACATCCCAACCTCCCTTTTATCTCCCCCACAGTCTCCCGCGCCTTGAAATCCTTTTCTCATGATACGTCGTGTTATTAACTTGTGCCTGGAATGTGATTTGCGCACGCCAGTGAATTGAATGCTTACGCGACCGATTCCATAGAAACGAGACGAGCCAAGACCGCTTTCCTTCCCTTCGAGATCTAGACGCGATCGCCCGCCATAAGTGATATCTACAGCTATAGCCATGTCTGTCAAATTCCAACAAGACACCATTCGCACCACCACGGGTGTCAGGCCTGAAGACCTGACACCCAAGGACCTGGCGCACAAGGTCGGCGAGCGCTTGACCGGCGGCGACACCCACACCGGCTATCTTGCGGTATGTCAAAACTGTCACGTCGGAAAGACAGGATAAAGGCGATGATGTACCGGATACTGACGGAACATGACAGGCCTACTTGAAGCAGCTGCAGAAAAACCCCCTTCGCACTAAGATGCTCACATCCGGTGTGCTTTCAGCTGTGCAGGAACTGTTGGCCTCGTGGCTCGCTCATGACATTAGCAAGCATGGCCATTACTTCAGCTCCCGCGTGCCGAAGATGGCGCTCTACGGAATGTTCGTCAGCGCACCAATGGGCCACGTTCTCATTGGAATTCTGCAGAAGATCTTTTCGGGCCGAACGAGCTTGAAAGCCAAGATCCTCCAGATTCTGGCTAGCAACTTGATTGTATGTTAACCCTCAGTCTTTCTCCCCCATGCCATTAACCTAGTTGTGGATGCTCATTTTTTGCTATAGATTGCTCCCATCCAGAATTCCGTATACCTGGTCTCTATGGCCATCATTGCGGGCGCGCGCACTTTCCACCAAGTGCGCGCGACTGTCCGCGCTGGTTTCATGCCCGTCATGAAAGTTAGCTGGATCACATCGCCTATCGCTCTGGCGTTTGCCCAGTATTTCCTCCCCGAGCATACCTGGGTGCCATTCTTCAACATTGTTGGATTTGTCATTGGCACATATGTCAACACCCACACAAAGAAGAAGCGTCTCGAAGCGCTCCGACGACAATACGACCAGCGACGTGGCCCACCTGGACCTCCTGGACCTCCTGGCAGCGAATACGGTCGCCGTGACTACTAAATCAAACCACGTTTTCTTTGAGCTGTAGATGATACCAAGGTCGGAATTGTGGAGGCAATGGAAGTGTTTGGGATGAAGAATTAATCAATTCGAAATGCGTGTTCTCACTCGTGGATATTTGATATCTTGGGATCGGCGTCAAGTTTCATATTCGTACATGAAAAACATTCAATATCTTTGGCAGCACTTTGAATGGGCTTACAGCAAGTGATTATAAATACGAAAGATGTCGAGATAAATCTAAATGGGCCCGAGCAGCTATTCCCGAATTTGTTTGTACTTTTTTTGCCATGTATTTAATGTTTCCTTTGTATGCTTCTATGATATATTTTCTTCTTATGCTACTTGTTTTATGAGATTTCTTTCTTCGGATTGTTTTGCTTTATTGGATATCTTTGGAACTTCCTTTGATGCGTTGAAAATTGCATTCAAACCGCATGCCGCTGGTTATATAACATCACTCTTGGGGCATCAATCAATAAGCTATGGCGTACAAGATATGGGAGGGTGCCGCAATTATCTGATGATGATTTATTCAACATCCATTGCTCCTCCAATGGGCTTGCCGCCACGTTTATCTTGTTGCACATATTGCACGAAATCGTCCAAGGTGCCAGGCCAGGCGCCATCAGCGTTCCACCAGCCAAAATTCTCGTCATCGCGTGTCTTGCGCATAAAAACCTCCGTCTGCTCCCATAAATCTTTGTTGACAGGTCGTTTGCCCTTGGATTCGAGGAATTCGAGATACCAGTCCAGCCATGGTGTCGTGGGCGTATTCCAATCGATGCCTCCATTATCACTTGTGTAGAAAAGTTGCCATTGCTCAGACGCAATTTCGTATGTCAGGTTACGCTGGCCTTGCATGCGAGAGATTGGAAAGGTGTAGCGGTAGACTTTGCGGAATGTGTCTGGTTGTGAAGATATTCGTGTTCGGAGCGAAGCTGCGTAAGTTATCATTTGAGGTACTGATTCAACTCTTTTGTTTTTGTCAGCAAATTTCTCACAAAACACTTTAGGGGCAGAGAGAAAAAGAGGCGACGCACCCGACGCTCTTCCAACCGTCGACAAAGCCTGCACGTGTGAATTCACCCATGGTGGGAGATTTCAGCAATTCCGCTATTCCTAAACACGCAACCTCATCCAGTTGTACTTGGATCGCCTCGAGGAACTTCATGGCTCCCTCGGTACCGATTGTGTCTGGGCTTTCTTTGGGTTCATCTGGTTGGCTTGGTTAGGAATGTCAAGAGCCAGTCATTTTCGAAGCAAGAAGCGGGTGGGTATGAACCTCGATATTCGTCAAAGACCTTGTTCAGTGCTGGGGTCGACGATGATGCTGATGCTGCTTGAGAGCTAGAGAAGTATCTGTAAAACAACGCATAGATAGAAATTAGCGCCACAGCAAGTAACCGAAATGCGTTGCTGAAAGTTTCAGACTTCTCAGTTCCAGCACGAAATGCAAAACACAGTGGAGGGGATGAAAACGAGTCAGACATACGCATCAACGGCCTGTTCAACATTCCATCCATTCGAGCGTAGGAACTGTCAAGGTTCGACAAGTCAGCCTATTGTACAGAGGTGCGCGCGCAACACATCATGGACGGCTTACCTTGGCAGCAACGGCATCTTTGGCCTGTGTCAAGTTCACGAACTGCGATATGTAATGCTTCTGTGTGCCTGTATATGGTGGCATGATTGCCGTTCTCGAAGTGTCGATAGATCTGAAGGCGAATGGAGGGCGAGAGGGGAAAACAAATGAAGAGAAAGATGACGCACGCGGGGTAGCAGGCAGTAACAACGGAGGCAACTCAGCAGAAGGACATTCAATGAGCGCTAAATTTAGCCAATACAGCAACAAAGGAGGAAATCAAAGCCACGTCTGACTCCTGACATAGAAATACACAAAGGAACAACAGCTGAAGGAAGAAGACGAGGACGCCTGTTGACGCTGTTTAGGCGGCGGCACCGCGCAATAATCTCATTGGACGATACGACCCACCTGCCTCTTCGGGCGACTGACAATATTCTCCAAGCCAGCTGCCTCAGGCCTCTACTGCAGCCTCCAAGTCAATCATACGGTTATATATGCGGAATACAAGTGTTCTCCAACTCAGAGTCCATATAGCAGTGAAAATAAATAACAGAGCCCTAATCTACTAAGCGGGACATGAGATAACAGAAAGATTGCACAACTTTTCCCAGCCCTAATACCACGAGAAGCCCATTGTACGCCTGAAAATGCAAAGATGACTAACAGATAGAAGTCGATCGTACGGTTACGTCGTGAATAAAGTGTCTTCCTGTGTGGTTGTCAGTCGTCAAGGTGAACTACTATGCATAATGGTTTCTCGTGCGAGTGCACTCACCTCTCTTAGATAGAGTCCAACGTCTGCTTGGTTGAAGACACTGATGGCGGTCGGTTCAAGCTTTCTAGCTTCTACAGTTGATCGCGCAGAGATTCCAAAACCCTACAATGAGTCTGTCAGCCTCGATACCAACGGTTTATTCTTGGATGCGAAAGTAACATACCAATGGTGTGTCATCCTGCGAAAAGACAACGCAGCCATCATGCTCAGCACAGTCTGCGGACCATCTCAAAATATGGGCTTTCACAACGTTTCCACCGTATAAAAAGGGCTGTTGTATCAAAATCAGTATGCTGAACGATCGCGGACCGGTTGTTCTGTCCTTTTCAATAGATTGAAACTTGAACGTACTTGAACGCCATTGGGCTTGATCCACACTTTATATCTGGCTAGAGGAGCAATCAAGTCGAGCCTATGTTCCCAAGGTCAGCACGGTGTTGCTTCGAAGAGTCCAGCATTTTCCAGTGTGACGACATACGCAGTGATGTGCAATCGGAACTTCATTGTCTTTGTAAACTTCCCCAGGCAAACTCCCAAGCTCAGCAGGTTGTCGCGCGCAACACTTGTCGCAAGATTTGCGACCGATAACCTCACGTAGTATACTCGAGAGCCCTGTACTCGGAACACATAGCGCTCACTATCGTCGGTGGGCTGGATGAGTTGGTTGAGAGATCGGCCGGTGTAGTTGGCGAGCTTCTTCAGAACCGTGGAGAGCTCTTCTTCGGTTAAGGCGCGCATGTTGGTATATTTGTTGTCTTCCTGGTTTGTGTAATTGAACTGCGAGAGGAATTGCTATCTGGAGAGAAAATTTAATAAATTATTTGAAGCTCCGCGGACAAAAGTGGGGCGGATGCGGAGTCTTGGCGCTGCTAGCTAAAAAAAAAATTATGCTCCTTCACAGGCCAAGTCCAACTCTGCAATAAATATCTTGCTTGAGATTACAACTTTAATTCAAGTCATGGGCCCTACACAAGCCTCGAAAAGAAGGCGATTGTCGCCTTCGGACGATGAGAATTCCTCAGCAGCCCCGAAACCAAAAACAGCGTCGTCTACCATCCAAAAGAAGTTCTACAGCCGGGCTGCAGAATGGGACTTAGAGCAGGACTACGAGCAGAGACCCAGGAAGGGGAAGAACAAGAAAGACAAGGAAAAAACTCGTTTGCCAATTAAAACTGCGCAGGGGGTTGTTCACGTTGAAGAACCCGAAGAGGCGGCGGCGGCGAGTGACTCGGATAGTTTTCTTGACACGGATTCAGAAGATGAGAAGTCCAAGGACGGAAATGACGAAGATAAGGAGGAAGAGGAATCCGAGGCTCTGCCAAAAGTCCCCTTGAAGATTCAGATTGTGCAGGCAAAAGAAGAAATGGCTAGGATCGCGACATTGATAAATGAAGACCCAGAGGAGCATATCGGGCAATTCAAGAAACTAGCGGAACTCGTCGACAAGAATACTTCGCATGTTGCAATCAAAAAGCTCGCACTCGCTACACAGGCTGCGATATTTCGGGATGTCATCCCCGGGTACAGAATTCGCCCTCTGGGCGATGAAGTAAACAAAACCGAAAAGATCTCGAAGGAGGTCCGGCAGTTACGCAGCTACGAGCAGTCTTTGCTATCGTCTTACAAGCATTATGTGCAACAATTGTCAACCTTATCAAGAGGCAGCAACAAGTCTACGGATAGCATACGGACTGTCGCAATCAACTGCGCGTGCAATATGCTCCTCGCCGTACCGCACTTCAATTTCCGAGCCGAGCTACTCAAAATTCTCGTCAACCGGCTTTCAAAACGCCGTATCGACGCCAACTTTATCAAAAGCCGAGAAACCATGGAAGACATCTTTGCCAAAGATGACGATGGGATTGTCTCGCTCGAAGCAGTGAGTCTGTTGTCGAAAATGATGAAAGCAAGGAATTTCTACGTTCACGAAACAACTCTCAACACATTTCTGCACCTGCGATTATTGGCCGAGTTTTCGTCCAAGGGCTCGCGCGATCGTATTGACCGCAACGACGACGACGAACAAGATGGCAGGAGAAAACACAAAAATAAGAAAGAATTCCGCACAAAGAAGGAACGTAAATTACTCAAAGACCGCAAGGCTGTCGAAAAGGACATGCGCGAAGCCGATGCATTGGTCAGCAATGAGGCACGCGAGAAAAACCAGGCAGAAACACTAAAGTTGGTCTTTGGCACATACTTTCGAATTCTCAAACTGCGAGCGGACACGAAGCTCATGGGAGCCGTTCTAGAAGGGCTGGCCAAATACGCGCATCTGATCAATCAGGATTTCTTCGGTGATCTTCTTGAAGCTTTGAAAGAGCTCATAGCTCAGCTTGAAGTTCAAGACATAGCCGAGGGAGATGAGAAGGGAAACGATCAAGATGATAATTATAATGAGGAGGAAGCGGATGAGGAAGAAGGACTGCTCATTTCAAGACAATCTACTCGCCAAATTCTCCTGTGCACAATCACTGCATTCGCACTTCTCGAAGGTCAAGATGCCAGCAAGGCTGCTTCTTCACTACATCTCGACTTGAGTTTCTTCATCACACACCTTTACCGCGCCTTGTATCCACTATCTCTCAATACTGATATCGAATACAACCCTGACAAATCCCTTCGACTCCCCGATCCGGGTCATCACGACAGAGCAGACTACAAAAACAGCGATAATATTGACCAACTCAAAAGGAGAAACAAAGTCAACTTCCAAACCCCAATGGTCCTTCTTCTCCGATGCCTCCAATCAACGCTTCTAGCCCGCACCCACGGTATCGCACCTCCCATCCGTCTCGCTGGCTTCACAAAGAGACTGATGACAACTTCTCTCCAACTACCCGAGAAATCGTCCATCGCCATGCTTGCTCTACTTTCAAAGGTTGCCAAGCAGCACGCACGCAAAATCGCGCCTCTGTGGAACACCGACGAGCGAAAAGGTGATGGTGTCTTCAATCCGACTGCGGCTGATGTTGAGAAGAGCAATGTATTTGCGGGCACTGTGTGGGAAGGAGAGTTGTTGAGGTTGCACTATTGCCCTGAGGTTCGTGAAGCGGCTGCGGGCATTGATAAGTTGATTACTTCGATGTGATAGAGTAAAGAGAGAGAATTATGGTATATAGAAATATCAGAAATGAAATGAGAGCTTAAAAAGTCGAAACAATATGAGAAGAGATAAGAGCTTATATTCATAATTATCATTCGTTCATTACACATCCATAGCCAGAACTGCCTCTCTAAGTACATATAACATACACTCAAGCTGCGTAGTGGCGTATCATTAAATCACAGAAGAAACTCGTAAAAAATCAAAACAAAAAGATAAAATAGGCACAAGGCCAACCCCAAATTACTTGTACAGACAGGCATTCTCCATGAGTCCATACTCAATCAAAAACAATTGTACAATCAAACAGCCTTTCGGCGCATGTCCACGAAATCTGGATAGGGGTATAACAGTATACAGGTTTGCCGCAAGCACCTGAATAAGGACCTAGCGCGTGTCATTGCTAGACTCTTCAGGTGTTTCTCGCATCGGGTTGTGATGATGAACAATGAACAGTCCAAATGATCAATCATAGTCTGTTCATGTTTTCAAAGTCTTCTTCCTGGGGACGGCTTTGCTCTTCATTCTGCAGTCTTCTTTCGGCGTAGGCCACTGAAAAAGCTGCCGAATATAGTAGACAAAATCGTCCGGAAGAGGACTGCAAGCCAGTTACTAGACTTCAAGGAAATGGCAGTGGCGGATTGGGCACCGGTAGATCTTGCATCGTCATCTTGTGCTCGTTGTCCATTATCGGCAGTATCTTCGGAAGTCTCTGTTGTCTGTGAGACGTCGTTGTTGTCAGCAGACGCCTCATCGGCATTTCTTGTTGATGGACCAGCAGCAGCAGCATGCTCATCCTCTTCACAGAAAGATTCGATGCGAGCGTTCAAGTCGGAAGGTTTCTTGTCAGTAGTGAGAAGATTTACTGCAGACACTGAACCTCCAAGCTGTTTGATGAGTGCTTCACGATCCCTGGCAAGCAACTCAAGCTCGGGGTCAGCCTCTGGTTCAGGAGTAGGTGGCACATCAAGGCCATTTACAGCCTTTGTCGCTTGCAAGCCATCTGCTGGGGGTGCGATCTCAGGAACAGGAGTTGATTGCTGCTCTTTGGCAATTTGGATACCATTCTCCTCGGGCTGTACATCTTTTGACGGTTTAACTAGTGTTTCGCTAGCAATTGCTACAGCTGCAGCGACTGCACCAGCGCCACCAATAAGCCCAACAACTTCATCAGTACCTAAGCCTGTATCCTTGGAAGCCACTTCGGTTTCTGGCGCTTTGTCAAGGGCGGGAGTATTTTCAACGGCAACTGGTTCTGTTGCAGGAACCTCGACAGCTGGAGCTTCAACGGCCTTTGGTTCATCTAAATGAATCTCGCTTACAGCAGGGACATCGTTTGGAGTAGATTCAACAACATCCTGTGCCACAACGTTGGATTCTTCAGTTGGCGCTTCCTTAGAAATCTCTGTGCTTGGAACTTCCTCGGCGTGCTCAGTACTGACAGGCTCTTCAACAGCCTTAGTAGACGCATCATTGACTTCTACAGGCTCCTCGGTGCTCTGTTCAGATGTAGCCGCTTCGGCCGCAATAGCTCCCGCAGCAGCTACTGCTGCCACACCAGAGGCAATTGCTGCCTCTTCAGTAGTGATGGTGTGGTCTTCAGTAGTAAGAGATTCTTTCGTTTCTTGCACATCCTCCACTTTCTCTTCGTGCACATCCAAAGGATCCTCTTCCACCGGCACAGGCTCTTCCTCTGCTTGCACAGGAACTTCTTCGGTTTTGTCCGCAGATTGCGTGACCGCCTCCTCTGGCTTCGCCACAACCTCTTCGGTCACCGTTTCAGACACTTCAACTGGTTCAGCGACATCTGCAGTAACCTCAGTTGAGGCAACCTCTGGTGCTGATTGTTCAGTAACTTCAACAGGCGCCTCTTCTACAGCGACTTCTGTAGGTGCCTCAACCGATTCTTCGACAGGTGCATCCTTGGATTCAGCTGGTTGCTCATCAGCAGCAACAGCTTCAACAGATGGCTCCTGGGTATTGTCATCAACGTGTTCGGTGGCTTCAGCGGCAGGCTGGGTCTCGGCAACTTCTGGAGTGGGATCTTCTGCAGACTCCGTGGGTGCTTCAACTACCGCATCAGCAGGGGTGTCTTCAGAAGCTTTGGGAATTTCTTCCTCTTCAACAGGTGCCTCGGTGCTTTGGACAGCACCATCTACCTGAGTGATTATTTCTGCCGAGTCGGAAGCTGACTCTGTGACAAGCTCGTCAGGAGCTTGAGTGGTAGTTTCTTCTGCGGCTGGCTCTTCAATACTTTCGGAGCCTGGTTGTTGTACCGCTTCAGCAACTTCAGTAGTTTGTGGCTCCTCTGCATCATCAGCTGGGGTCTCTTGCGGAGCCTCGAAAGCTGAGTCTACAGTTTCTTCTTTTGTGGCCTCCGCAGCTGGCTGTTCGGTAGTTGTCTCAGTCTCAACCGCAACGTTTTGCTCTTCGGCATCTTTCTTGTTGACCCATTGCTTGAGTTCGGGGTCATAGTGAAATGAAGTCTGTTCACCCAATTTAGCTTCTGGTTCTGTAGCTACGGCTGTTTCTTCCACGGTGGTGGCAGGAGTAACATGTTCAGGTGAGCTGACATTGGTAGCTTCTGTGGCCGGTTCTGCCTCCTTCGCTGTCTCAGTGGGAGAGGTTTCATTGGTCTCTTCAACAACGGCTTCTTCAGCAGCCACCTCGTCAATTGCAGCTGAGGACTCCTGTGCTGGCTCCTCAACAGATTGGACAGTTTGCTCTGACACCTCTGAAATCTCGACAGGTGCTTCACCAGCAACTTCAGCAGACGGCTCTTGTTCAGTTTCCAACGGCGCTGGTTCCTCTGCTGTTTCAGAGACCGAGACTTCCTCGGCCGGAGTAGGCTCTTCTGTCTCCACTGATTGGTCGTTTTCGGCAGTGGTTTCAACGGTCTCGGGGGCTACACCATCGACATTTTCGTGAGATTCTTCTTCGGTTGTCTCGATTTCCTTGGCTTGATCGGTGGAAAGCTCCTTCTCTTCTTCCGTTGCGACAGGCTCGACGATTGGCTTTTCCGGGGAAGCAGACTCATCAACCACGGTTTCTTGCTCCACAGTCTCGGTGGCTGCTTCCTCCACCTCTACAGCTTGATCCTCAGGAACAGCAGCGGGCTCCGGGTTGGGTTCATCAGTAGCCACAACTTGTTCGGAAGCAGGCTCGTCAGTAGGTTGAACCGGCTCTGTAGTAGCCTCTGTGACTTCTGACACCTCAGCAGCCTCGGTAATCTCAGCAGCCTCACTAGTTTCAGCAGGTTCGTCGGCAGATTCCGTAGCTTCAGTCTCAACATCCTCGACAGTCTCGGCGGGTTCCCTAGCCTCAGTGGTCTCAGTAGCCTCAGCAGGTTCTGTGGGTTCGATAGCCTCAACAGCTTCGTTGGTTTCAGCTGTCTCTGTGGCCTCGGTGGCCTCGGCAATCTCAGTGACCTCAGGTTCTTGCGTAGTCTCAACTGTCTCAGCAGTGTCAACTAGTTCTGTAGCCTCACCGGTCTCAGTAGGTTTATCGGTGGACTCTGTGACTTCAGTAGACTCTGTAGCTTCTGTAGCTTCTGTAGCTTCAGCCTCAGCAGTCTCGGCGGGCTCGGTAGTCTCCGCGGATTCTGTGGCTTCGATAGTCTTGGGGGTTTCATCAGCTTCAGCTGTCTCGGTGACCTCGTCGTTCTCAGAGGCCTCAGTAGGCTTGTCGGCAGACTCCTTAGCTTCGTTAGACTCCGTAGTTTCCACAGCTTCCTCCTCAACAGACTCAATAGGCTCGGCAGTTTCGGCAGTTTCGACAGCCTCAACTTCGATAGCATCAGCGGTTTCATTAGCTTCTACCGTTTCCGTAGCCTCTTCTGTCTCTGGAACCTGAGTAGTCTCCGTGGCCTCAGTAGTCTCAACTGTTTCGGCAGTCTCGCTAGTCTCAGCAGGTTTGTCGGCGGATTCTGTAGCTTCAACAGTCTCGGTGGGCTCTGCAGTCTCAGCAACCTTCTCAACTTCGGTAGTCTCCGTAGGTTCTGTGGTTTCGACAGGCTCAGCGGATTCCGTGGCTTCAGCCTCAGTAACCTCAGTAGGCTCGACAGGCTCAGCGGATTCTGTAGCTTCAGCCGCCTCGGTGGCCTCAGCAGGTTGCTCAGCGGATTCCGTGGTTTCAGCTGCCTCAGTAGTCTCTACAGGCTCAGTGGATTCGGTAGCTTCAGCTGTCTCGGTGGGTTCTGCAGTCTCAGCAGCCTCCTCAACTTTAGTGGTCTCGGTAGGCTCTGTGGTTTCGACAGGCTCAGCGGATTCTGTAGGTTCGCTAGCTGGCGGTTCCTCGGTTTTCTGGGATGGTTCGGTAATTTCCTCTGCTACTGATTTTTCAGCTTGTTCTGGAGTGTCCGCTTGTTCGACGACAGTAGATGGTTCCTCGACGGCATCAGTCTCGGTAGATTGTGTGGGCTCCGCAGTCTCAGCAGTTTCGGCATCTTGGTCTGCGGACTCTGTTGCTTCTGTAGTCTGTTCCTGAGCTTCCTCCGACGCCTCAGCAACTTCCTTTGCTACTGGCTCTTCGGCTTGTTCCGGCGTATCTGCTTGTTCGACAACAGTAGATGGCTCCTCTGTAGTGGCGGTAGTCTCAGCAGATTCTGCGGGTTCAGCGGGCTCTGTTGGTTTAGTAGCTGGCTCGGCAGCTGGTTTTTGAACCTCCTCAGGCGCTTCAGTAACTTCTTCTACTACAGATTCCTCAACTTGCTCGGGAGTGTCCACTGGTTGGCTATCAGCAGATGGTTCCTCCACGGTAGCCTCAGCATCAGCCTCGGTGAACTCAGCAGCTGGTTCCTGAACTTCCTCAGTAACTGCCTTTTCTACTGAATCTTCGGTTTCGTCTGGAGTTTCCGCTTGTTCGGTAGACGGTTCTTCTGCAGAAGTAGTAGTCTCAGCAGCTGGCTCCTGAGCATCTTCAGTAACTGCTTTCTCTGCTGGTTCCTCGGTTATATCTGTAGTCTCTCCCTGTTCGGTAGCAGTAGATGGCTCCTCTGGAGCGGTAGTATCGGCTGCTGAATCTTCTGGAGCTTCGGTGGTCCCAACTTGTTCCTCGGGCTTTTCCTCAGCGGCCTGCGCTGAATCAAGAGTTGGTGCCTCGGCTGCGGCTTCAGTTGGTTCCACAACTGTGTCATCCTTACCTGACATCTCTGCCTGGGTTTCCGCTTCTTCGGTGCTCTCAGATAATGGCTCAGCTGGCGCGTCAGGAGTAGTTTCGGCAGCATCCGCGACGGTCTCTGCTCCAGCAATCTCTGAAGCTTCTGCCTCCGGTGCCTCATCTGCTGTGATTACAGGCTCGGCTGCGACCTCGGTGGCATCTTCCGTTGTCTTTTCTTCAGTGACTTCTTCTGGCTCCGCAGGAGGCTCCGTGGTTGCTTGGTCATTAACTTCTGCAGGTTCAGAGGATTCCTTTTCAACAACATCAGGTTCCTGAGTGGCGGATTCCTCCGCGGCTTCAACTGGAGCAGCAGCCGATTCATCTACCGCTGCGTCGGCAGCTGGTTCTTCGGGAGATTCCACGTCCTTATCGTCGGCGGCCTGAGTAGTAGGATCGACTTCTGCTTCTGTAGCTGGGGCATCTGAAGTCTCTGCTGTTGCCTCGGTTTCTCCCTGAGCATCGGGTGTCGAGGTGGATTCGGGCTCTTCGGCGACAGGCTCTGCTGCAGTTTCGGCCTCTTTAGGTTCCTCCACAGAACTATCTTCCAGAGTCTCAGTAACTTCAGCGGCTGGTTCTTCCACAGTCTCGGAATCCTTGGTAACCGGTTCGATTTCGGCTTCTTCGGATTGCTCAACGGCAGGAGTCTCATCGGTTTCAGCGACAACTGGTTCATGAGTAGTAGCCTTGGTAGGCTCAGTCTCAGTCTCAGTCTCAGTCTTCGATGCTTCCTGCTCCGCAGATTGCTCCTCGTCGCCTGATTCCTTCACTGGCTCGGTTGAGTTTTCTTCGGGTGCACCCTCAGGAGCTTGTTCGACCTCCGCCTCTGCTTGAGTTTCAGGCTCTACAGTAGATTCTTGAACAGCAGGAGCATCAGTCTCCGTTGCTTCAGACTGTGGTTCAGTCTGCGGCTCTGGTGTTTCAGCAGTTGTAGTTGATTCAAGAACATGCTCTGTGTCCGTGGCGTCAGTCTCGGGCGCTTTTGTTGCAGCCTCAACCGTTTCCACAGCAGCGGGTTCACTCTCAGTCGCAACCTCGGCAGCCGCTGGGGTATAGTCTTCAGTGACCGCTTCAGGAGCAACCTCAGCAGCGTTAGATTCAGTAGCAGTTGTCGTAGCTTCTGTGTTGGGTGCCTGATCCTCTTGCGCCTCATCAGATGAAGCCTTCTCTTCTTGAGTTGTCTGCGCCTCCTCAACAGTCTCAGGCTTGATATCGGCAGATTCTTCTTCTGGCGCATGCTCCTCTTCAGCAGCCACAGCCGGTGTGGCTACATCTTCAGTGTTTGATGGAGTCTCGGTCGACTGCTCCACCTCTGCAACCTCTGGTACTGATTCAGGTGCTGCCTCTTCAGGCTCGTCCTTTGTAGCTTCAGTATCAACAGCTTCCTGCTTTTTATCTTCGGACTCTTCAAGAGAAGGAGCATCGGCAGTAGTCTCGTCTGCAGTCTCTGTTGTTGTGACTTCTTCAGATTCGCCTTCGGGAGCTGCTGCAGTTTCTGCAGAGGCCTCGACTTCTGGATCCTCGACGGCGGGAGCTTCTTTTGTGGCTGGCTCATCGGCATCCGCTGCGGTATCGACTACGGCGGAAGCATCTTCTGGCGACTTCTCGTCGATGTGTGCAGCGGGTGTCTCGTCGGTGGTTTCAGTACTGGCCGGCAACTCAGTCTCCTTCACAGGACTCTCCTGTTCGTCAGATGTTGTTGTTGGGGCCTCTGCCTCAGCAGGAAGGCTAGTAACCGAGAGTCCGCTTTTGCTCTCATTCGTGACTGTACAAAATTTTTTGATGGTCAATTTCAATCCAATACACATGTCGTCTAAGAGAAAAAAAATTGTGGACTTGACGTAAGGGGGGAGTCTTACCTGTATCAGAGGGGACAGTGGCAAGCGCAACAGGCTCTGCAATGGCGGCCATGATTTGATTCGTAACGTTCGTAATTCGTGAAAGGTGGAGAATAGGAGTGGGAGAGTAGGGAGAAGCTCAATTATGTCTCTGAAGACGGAGAGCTCTGCGAGGTGAATTAGGAGGGGGGTTGCTGTAAATTGTCCTGGCGAGGCAGGAGCGAGGCACGTTCAAAGGACAAAGGCAGTAAAACAACAAGAGGTACAAATACAGAAAACGTGACGTGCAGCTCCGGAGCTTCAAAACAAACTGCAAAGCAAGAGAGAAAATAAAAACAAGGTAATTTCAAATCACAGTAACAATAGCAATAGCAATAGCAATGACAATGACAATGACAACACCAGGGTATCACGCTTGTCTCTTATTTTATCGTAACACTCGTAAAGGAGGATGGGTTGGAGTAGGTAAAGTAGAGAGGGGGGGAGAGAGAAGAGGGAGGAAGAGAGAAAAGTTTTCTTCCTCAGGCAATAACAATAATATTATATAGTTATGCTTATGCTATGATATGCTACCTATGCTCTGCCTAGGCACACTTAATTTACGCATGAGTAACATCCAGGGCAAGCTTCATGGCCCATGGGTACCTTAGGTATCTATCAACCACCGCCCCTCCGCGCTTCCCTATCATGGGTGGTTTCCTCGCGGCCGACTGGCTGTTTCTGTTAGGCTGTGCGCTAACCAGGAGACTATAATCTATTGAGGATAACCAATTATCAAAATATCCTACGCGATAGGGAAAAACTGAATGAGAAAAAAAAAATCCGGTGGTCATAAGTTCGGCTTGGATGAGAGTTCCATCATAAGAACGGTCCAACGCTCCATACTAGGCACAGCGCTAGTTGTAGCTAGCACATGCACTAGGACGAGAGCGGAATAGACGGCGGGGCAAAAACAGTTATTTTTTTTTTTTCGGCTTTCTTCTTTTTGTCTCCGTGGGTTCTTCGTTGTCACAGTGACAAGTACCTAGCGTGGGAGCTTTGGGCAGACGCCGGTTGGTAGAACGGACGGCGTAGGGTAGGAAAAAATTGAATCACGATGATAACATAGCAGCAGTATGGTCGCAATTCTCCCTTCTTTTGCCTGCTTGTCTTTTGGTGTGTTGGTCATGAAACGGAAGGAATCACCTGATCGTCCACCGAGCAACTTTATGCAGGGTTTCAAGACGACGATGTGAGGGGAGAGACGACAATGAACACCAATCCTTTCGGATGGGGTTCTTTTAGCGCCGACATGGGTATGATTTGCTTTGCATAACTTCGTATGATAGGCAGGCAGGTCGAGGAAGACAAGACCGAAAGGCCGCGCTGAGTTAGGAAAAACCCAAACAGCGCTAGCCCCGGACGGTTAGACCTCGGCAGCGGGGCCTCAGGCACCGCCTCGCGCTCTGACTGGCTGCACATCTTTGCTGACCGCCATTGTCCCGGATATCTAATTTTTAAGCGCCCATACTCTCTCTGCTTATGATGATGGCTATCGTGACTATGAGGTGACTGACTGGTAGTGGTATGGTGGGGGGAAGCACAGGTTCGCATACGAGTACGATCTTCGAGGCATATCACACTTGCTATGCAAGCATACACAACAAGGACTAAGTTCTAGCCTCTATGACGCGATATTCGTCAACTTGTTAACCATGGTGTGTGAGGTATACATAGAATACATAGATACATAGATAGTTGCAAAGGATTCAATGACAAGTCATCGCCACGTTGCTGCACACCTCGACCAACAAACAACCAATTGCCGCCATCAGCTAGGGTTATGTATTGTTATGCAGTGATGAACTACAACACATCCACCAACTAAGCCAGACTAGACCAATCGCCAACGTCCACGTCCACGGCCATGTTCAGGTTTCAACTAGAATTCTTCACAGGCAATATGCATCGATGCCTGGCTTGGACTGCATGCCACACATTGGTGACTCATTCATAGATAGTTGACTACCCCGTCATGTACGTACATACTACATATGTACCTAGTGCGTACATATGTACAACATTGGATGTCTGTGCTGGCAGTTCTTTAAAATTAGGCGTGCAGCATAATCCGCACCTAACTAAATAGATCATTGGCTAGACAGCTCGCATTAAAACAGCAGATAAGAAAGAAAAGTAGTTAACTTAGACTACCATCCACGATAAATCCCTGGATGTCGAGCCCATCACATGCCGAACCCTCGAAATCGAGCGGCGGTATGCCTCATGCGGTAACCGGACCCGCTGATGTAAGTCCTGCAAATCTTTCTAGATTTGAAGCACACTCTTCTTCTTCTTTTCTTTTCTTTTTTGCTTTTCTTCGTCTGCCAAAAAAAGAGATCGGTCAGATTGAATAGAAAAATAATAACCATAGGTAGTACAACGATCGTCAACCCTCGCTTGAGCAGAGTCCACCATCGAATGCGATGCGATGCGATGCGATGCGGGGTGAAAACGTATGACGCAAAACATCAACAGAGCAGAAACTCCGCGCAGTGCCATCTACTCATTCTCCTTGAACTAACATATTATATTATATATATGTATATATACATATCCTGACAATCGACCATCGACCTACGGGTACATTGGCAAACGATGTTCCGGTTGAAATGAATTATCAGGGAAGCAAAGAAAACCCTTCTTTTGCAACAACGCCAGAAGCCACTGTAGCGACAGAACTTTTACAGAGATCACACTGCTGAAATATGTCCCGAAAGAAAAATCGACAAAATAAACGGTTTGGCAATGAAAGAAAGAAGAAAGCAACAGATGGAAAATACATGAGCGTATGTGGCTAGTTTATACAAGAAAGGTAAAAAAAAAAAGGAAACGAAAAAAATGGGTCGTCAATGTCGTTACGATGATCATAAATCAGGTTGTCAGATCAAAAAATCTCGAGATCCTCGAATTCAACAACCAAATTGTCTCCTCCTCCACCTCCACCTCCACCAACAACATCGTCCCTTCGCATGCCGTTCATCGCCTCCCACATCGTGCCTCCCCTCGGTATATTTGTTGGACGGCTGGCGTATACTCCGACATGAACAGACTTGTCCTCAACTCCGTAGAAAAACCAAGTGACTTCGCGCAGCTTCTTCCACGTGCTTCCAACGGCTCCCGGGGTGACCGCGTATGGGGAAAGAGACGGGATTTGGTACCAAATCCAAAGCGAATAGCCGACTCTCTCGAGTTTAATTCGCAGCGATGTGATATTCGTCGGGATATTGGGCATGGCCAGCGGCGATAAGCACCAATCTGCTCCATCAGAGGTCGCACTGACCGATGCCGCATTGACAGTACCGGAAGAAAACTCCATGCCTGCTTTCACCCATTTGCAAGAATGCGACGCTCTTGCGTTGTAATTGCGAACGCCGATTTCCGATGATGTTCGCAAGTTTTCTGTCGGCAGCGACGCGCTGGGTGCGTTCCCTGCAAAAATAACGAGGCCGCCTTGATCCCACTCCATTTCCCAATCAGCGCTGATAGTCGCTTCAGCCACGACAAACGGACGTCGCAACGAGGTAAAAACCATGGGCGCTGTCGATGTGTCTCCATTCGGCGGTTTTCTCCACAGGTCTGTGTTAGGACCGGCAGAAAGAGTAAAGTAATCCATGCATACCGGCAGCGAGAAGCTCGGAGGCAAGTTCAGGGCCGTAAACGAAGAACGATCTGGAGGCATTCTGATCTCACCGGTCGTTTACGGGTTCAATTCGGTTCGATTGAATAGGTGGGTAAATTCCAACTTCTCGATGGAAGTAAAAGGAACGAAAAGCAAAGGAGAAATTGGGAAAAGAAATCCAGCCAATGCTCAATCGGTTTCAACTTTCTACTAACGCGATCCGCCGAACGCGCGGCTGGCGATTGCCACTGTTGTGTTTAAAGGATGTCTCAGGGAAGTGCCAAGATTGAATGCCAGCAGGAAGAAGTGTGTCTGCTGAAAGATGCACGGCAGCAATGATTCATGAAAAGCGGTTCCGAGACCCGAAAGACGCGGAAGCGAGGGAGTGATGCTGGAGGAAATTCAATTACCAAGCAAGCAAGCAATCCTCAAGCCACTCGAATCATCGAATCAGGGCTTGTTTTGCTAGACGCAGGTGTCACGCAGTCACAGCAAGCAGCCAATGCGGATAATGAAAGAACTAGTTGACTAGTTTGGTTGTCGAGACAAAGTGAGGCTGCTGATAGCACTAGGAGACAGGGAAGAGCGTGATTGCTTTTTCTAGCATTAATTGATCCTGCTGTCACATACAGGCTTCGCGCTGAATTAAACGCCGGCACTGTGGGGAATCATGAAATGGTCAGATCAAGAGCCAAAAAAAAAAAAAAAAAAAAAAAAAAAAAAAAAAGGGCGTCAATAACAGTGCATGGCAACGAGGCTTAGTGTTGACGTGAGAACGGCCGTTAGGAAGATGCCGAGGCGGAGCTGAGCCCTCCAAAAGATTCAAGCAGGAGAGTCGAAAACGGAAAGCGCTGAACCGGCTTAGCGTCACGCCTAAAGCGGCAGGTGCAAAGCGGCACAGACATAAACCAGAAGAACGACAAGAGGAATCCGAGTGCAAGCAGGAAAAACAGAAAGGACAATTGAGTGAGTTGTTGTGTGGGATGGGATGGGGGGAGAAGAAGTGGCGAGCGCTGTGTTTTTGCCTCTTCGGTCCGAGAGAACAAAATAAACAACCAAAGTCGCCATGTCATATGGGGTCGTCACAGCTACGACTAGTAATAATGGATGCTAACATGGATATGGGATGTTGCAGGGATATCATGGTCATGCCGTACCTTCTGTATATTCACACCGGTATCGTATTGTGGGTGAAAGTATTGCAAAAGAGAGCGAGTGGCTTGTAGATGTAGAAACCTTGATTAGGGTTCGGCTGTAGCGATGTCGAGTTTAAAAGGACAGCGGAATCAAGAGTAACACTTCGTTTCCTTTCCTTTCCTTTATATATTCCTGGTTCAAGTCGATTGTCTCTGAAAACATCGGCCGAATCGATCGGAGAGAGCAGTGGTTTGGAAGCCCGAGCGTCTGTGAGAGCGATTTAGTTGACGTACAAACAAACTAGATAGATAAATCCAAGACGGCGGAGCATGGATACAAGAGGGTTGAGACGCGTAGGGTATTTTGCCTATAACACCGTCAAACGACAACAGAAGCAGCAGCAAATCAACAGCAAATTCAGCCATTGCGACAAGTTGGTGGGCTAGAGCCTGGGTATTAGTATTCTAGAGTGGCGCTCGACAAATGACTGAAAACGGACAGCATGGCGGGGAGTTGTCTGGCATGATTCATCACTGGGCGGCTAGCTTGGCTGTTGGCAGCTGAAAAGCAAATGCAATCGAGCATCGCTGGGGATATAAGAGGCTCGAATATCAAAAATTAAAAATAAGCAGATCTTGGATGGATCGCCACCAGGAAGGAGCAGCCCTGCGCGAGTAGCCAGAGCCTAGTACCACCCGGGCAGGAGGCGCCTGCCAGGAACCAGCCCGCTCTTGCCTCTGACTGGTCTGCTCTCTGCCCTCTTAAACCTCACATCCTCTTTTCATTTGTTTTTCATATCGCATCGCCTGTATTCGTTGGTCTCGCTCGGTTACTACTTGATGCTTGGCTTTCTATTCTCTCCTCCCCACCTGGCCACAAGACCGATTCGGATTGCGAAAGCCGCCTGGCCGAGGCGGGGAGTAAGCAAGCATGTTCTGCCCTACGACAACAACAGCCACAGCCCATCAACGAGTTAACTACGCACTGCCTTACGAGCTACAACCTTGTCATCTGGTCCGGTTTAGAATCCTACAATTCCACATTCGGAGCCCCCGGCGCATCTCAAGTTCTGTTCAAACAGAACCCATCACATTCAGAGGCATGGTTCTTCGCAGATAATTTCCGACTAAGCATGCATTGTACGTGCGGCCTTCCCGAGCGCCATACTGTGGCATACGCCACTTCCCACCCTTTGTTCGTGCAAACGATGATATAATATAATTCCAAGCGCTGGAGTACGCAGCATTGGCCATGCCCTAACTTCTAGCACCAGTGGGCCTGTCGCCTCTGGGATCGAGAGTGTCCCAGAGACCCGGTTACGGAGACAGTAGCCCAGCTCGCGATTTGCTTGATGCTGCATGCCCGCATCCTAGTTCAAAACTAGCCCGGAACCACTCATGCAATATGCAACAATGGTCCCGTTCGCACTTTGTTTGCCGCCAGCTGAGATATGGTTTCTTGCAGTCTGATTCGTGTTGTTCTGGTAATGGGGTGGCCCCGGGACAATCGCAAGGATCCTGTCTGCACCACCCACCCTTTGACAAGGCAACTGCTATTTGACTATGTGATCTTCACATGATCCCAGATTTCATTCCTGATTGATGGACGATGATACCCATGGTTTGGGATGGCGACTTTGGGGGACCAATAAGAGCAGCCCAAAGGCAAAACATTTCCGTGGAGATTCATTTAGGCTTTTTTTAAGCGCGACAAGTGGATCTTGAACGTGGCTGTAGTTTTGTCACTTTGAAGTTTGCGGTCGAATTGCGAGCCTCGTCATTGTCGTTGCTCTTCGCCAGATCGATAGTGTGTGGTTTTAGCTTTGAAACTTTACCACCTTTGAAGAAGGTTGATTATATTGTACGAAGCGGCTTTTGACGATTCGTTTCTTTCTACCATTTTCAGTAAAACTCACCGAGGATGCCGAAGCTGACAAACGGATGGTCAGCTTGCATGCATGGATTTTGTAAACGGAGCCTTCTTGGCCAGCCTTTTGCTGTTCTCAGTAGCGAACAAAGCACGCATTAACTAGTTCCGGTTATCGATTTCGATTGCAACTACCACACCAATCACTCAATCAATATGAAATATATTGTTTATTGATTTGATGCATCGCGCATGCTCAGGCTAGCACAAACATGGCTTCTTTTTAGGGAAATGCAAGCTTGAACACAGCATGTGATTCCAAGACTAAATTCACCTACGCACGAAGCAAAAATCGGATGTATCTCTCGGCTCGCCTGCAAGCTTGTGGATCGAGGTGTGGCGCGTGCAGGGCCAGAACTAACCTCTGCAAGAATCAACAATGCGTACGTACTCTGGGCTTTTCCGAACTTTTGCCACATTAGAGGAAAGACACCTCAGCTCAGGTCAAATCACATTCTGCGATGCGTGGAAAAGGTGTCTCAGCAAACCCTAAAAGGGAGAAGGATTGACTCTAGAACGGCGTTTGGGCTTATTTGATTTATTGGATATATCTGCTTTATTTTACATACAACAACTGAAAAAGGACCAATTCTCCCCTGCTATACTACATGGACAGAAAGACAAAGAGAGGTGAAAACAAATGATGTAGTAGATATAAATCACCGATCGGCAAGAATGTTCTTGATGCTACTATAATATTGCGGCAGAACGTACTTCTGGATTTCCTCCTTGGCGAGCCATTTGAAATCTTTCAGGTTTTCCGCGTTGGCTTGAAGATCGGCCTGACCAGCGAGGATGCGGCTTTTCATGAAAAACGTCTTCTCGCCTGCGACGAGCTCCTTGGAGACTTCGTCGGGCTTGGGTGCCTTGAATTTGTATGAGTAGTGGCCAACCGGGTGGAAACCAACAAACCAGGTGTTCATGTTGACACCCGCGGATTGGGAAAGGGTGCGCTCAGCGGCCTATTCAGAAAGTAGCGGCCAGTTAGCTATTTTATTTCTCTTTATTTTCATAGTCAAGATACCCTTAAAACCCAAAGGGTGGGATTGTCAAAGAAAGACGTACCGAGCGCAAATTCTCGTCCAAACCAACGGACGAGCTGGGAAGCTTCCAGTACCCTTCTTTCGTCTGCACGAGCAGATACAATGTCCTCTGAAGTAGGCGGTCTAAACTTTTATGATCATTCTTCTTATCCGCATCTGTAACTCGAGATGCGGGTCGCTCAACATCGACCTTCTTAGTCGTGCTTCCCTCGGACGAAGCCGTAGTGACAACCTCTGCATCACGCAAAAGCATTTCCACCTGATGATCTGGCTCTGCTTCGACAGCACCGACTAGCAATTCATCATTCCATGCTTCTTTCGAGTAGGCATTGTATTGGCCAATGTCGCGCGACGGTGTCAGTCGCTCTTTGTATTTCCTTTTCCAATCCTCGTCTGCAGGCGTTCCGCGTTTGAAGTAAAAGTATCGGGTGAAAGGAAGGGCAAGACGCTCGTTGAGTCGTTTTTGATAGAAGAAGAACGACTTCTCAAAGGACGTCAAGTCGCGGGTGATTTGGGGGGGACGAGAAAGGACAATGCCCGCTTTGATCGTAAAGGAGGGAGTCGCCGCTTCGGAACTCGATGCAAGAGGGATCTCGGAGTTCGAAACATCAGAGCCAACTACCGTTGACGCAGCCGATGCATAGTTGCGTCGAGTGATTGTGAGCGTCTCTTGACAGCTTCTACATACGGCGGAATGAGAAGTTGGCCGCCCTGAAAAAAGTTTTGGTTAATTTTATCGGCCAGCAAGCAATGTCACCAATTGGGAATCAAAATGAACATCATACCAATGATAGCGGCCATCCGCCTCGTGCCATTTGACCCTGCGGACATCTTTCTGAATTGTGCAGTTGTTCGCAAGTCCGCAAGACACAAGGACATCGCGAGAAAAGTTCACCTGCACAGCTTAGTCTGGTCTCTCCCGACTCCGACCACAACGCTATTCCTAAAAGGGATAAGCGCCGCGTGACCGTCTGTTTAAAAGATTTTCCCCCTTCGCAAGTCTGCTCTTTCTTATTCTTCTTAAAATCCAGCACCTACCTTATCTTCACCTAGTTGCTTTGTTCTTCACAGCTAGTTGACCATTTAACGGTGCTCAGATGAGCGTTGCAGCCATTTTTCGCTAGCGGTACCTTCTTATTCAAGGCGTACAGTTAGATAGACGCTGCGTACATATATTTATTTTTTATCTTACTCGGTGCGCTTCAACAATTTGAAGCGACTAGCGATGAAGACATACCCACACCATCAGTACAAAACCCGTTAGAATATGCATTCTTATTGGAATAATTTTGATCTCGATTTCTAGATTTTCTGCAAACACAAGCAATTCCGATCCAAATACCAGGAAAATACTTTCATACCGCCGTCGACGTTGGGACTTCACCATCCAGCGTGCAGACCCTCTCAAATGTCCCAAAGACTCGAAGCTTGTTACCGTAGATTTTCCAAATGGGCGACGAGAAGCATGGAATAAGCTCATTGTCGCCATCCTCCACATCCAATGCGTCAAATTCGCTGGCCAGGTCTGAAGAAGATTCGTCGCCGTCTGTCAACGTAGCAAACACATTCTTATGAGCAAATCTAGAACCTTGGGCAGTGGTGTCTTTTTTGGAAGCACCCTTTATGGATTTAGTGCTCCGTACAGCCAGTAAACGGGCAATATCATTAGATGGACATGGGGATCCCTCCTGAGATCTATATGAGGGAATAGCTGCATCCATAGATACCGTCTGGTTCGGTGAGTTTGGCAGCGGTCCGGCCTTGGAAACCAATTGCCTTTGGGAGGCACCTGGCAATTGAACTGCTTGCCTGATGAAGTTCTTTGCCGTCAAAAGACTGTCGTATCCAGCTTCGTGCGGATGCTCACTGCCCTGATATCGCGTGTGCTTCGGATCAATCACTGTATCAGATATTAATAACGATTCTAGTCAACACAATGGCTCTCTAACAATTCACTAACCGATCTCGGGCTTTGTGATATTCTTGTACGCCTCATCCATGACTTCTAGGGAAGCCACTGGATTCACATCGCCGCATCCATGCGTAAATATGTATTTCGTGTCAATCAACATGAGGAACTTTTCGTGGAGTGACTGGATAAAGTCCTCGACCCGGTCTGGCAAATCACCGTAAAAGCATTGCCACAAGTAGACCAAGTCCATGAATAGATTGTGTCCAACAATGGGAGGCCGGCCTTGCTTGCTCTGAAGTCGGGCTTTGGCGTTCGTAGTCGCCAAATCCTCGATGGCTCTACCTCTATCTCCAGCATCCAGTACCGTGGTGGACTTCAAATGTGAAAGATCTCCGCCACTCAATGCTTCGATAATCCACCTGAATCCACGATGTTCCAGGAGACGCTGTTCAAGGCGGCGCTTTTTCTGCTGGCGTATGTTCTCTTCTCTTTGCTCGTCGAATTCGACAATTCTTACAAAGTCGGGACGGCCAATTGATGTGAGTGATGGGTACTCTGCCTCTACTAACTGGTGCACAAGTCTTTTCTGGAAACGGTTCAGACTGGTCAAAGCAGATCTGCCATCGGAATGAAGCCCATTGCGTGGCGGGATGTTTAAGTATTCCTGTACGATATATTGTGTCAATTAATAAGCTGGTCCGAGTGCACTGCGTATTGATTAAGGCGTACCTGGTCATTGTCCAACCATTTGTCAATGTATCCTCGCACAGTTGCAAGGAAAGCAACGGATTCCGAATCTTCCTTGGGTAGTTCCAGCTGAGCAATGGAGGCCTTCCGCGAGCGGCTGATGTATTTAGAAGCTTCCTGTATCGCCTGCTGCTCCTCTTCAGTCGAAAGATATCGGACGCCCTCCTCAAAAGGCGATTGGAAATTGAACCCAGCCTTGAGGAGGAATTGAGTGGCTAGAATTGTAACCTCAGCATATTTCGTATATGAATATGTTTGTTTGAAGTAGGGTATTTATGCATACCAGCGCTTGAAAAACTGAATGTACGATCGATTCCCAGCACCGGGTCGATCAAGGGACTCAAGTAAAGATTGTAAGGCTTGAGGGTATATTTGCCTTTAGTAGGGTTTCTGTTAGAGGCTGCTGTAATATCAGATGTGAGGTAAATATGATAGTTGAGACTCACCGGCGACAGCATCTTCCTTGACAATCGTGAGTCCTACCTGAAGAATCTGGTATTTCTGAGCTGCGGCTTTTGACTCTTCGTATCTCTCCTGGAGTGTTTGTCGACGGGCAGCTATATTTTGATGCAATGGGATGCCGGTGAATTCGAGGTCGAGAGCAACAAACGCGCACTCACTCAGTTCTTTGAGGATGTGCGGTAGATGCTGATTCCACGTTTTGCTGGTGACGATATCCCACTCCATGAAATCCATCATGGATATCCAGTGAGGGTTTGTTGAGGTTGGTTTGATGAAATGGAAATGAGATCTCTGAGATGTCACAGAACAGACTCAGATGTATGATCGGATCGGATTGAAGAAGGAGGAGCCAGATTCTCAAAAGAAGAAGAAGAACAAACAACACGAAGAAAAATGGTGGTGAATCTGACGCTGAGGAGGACGAGGAAGAAGAAATCTATGCCGAGGATGCTCCTGCACACAATGCGTCTGGCAGCAGCGACGACACTGATATTTCTGCATTTATAGAGGTGTTGAATGCAGGACTATACTAGGTATACAGGCAGTCACCTGCTGCATATATACTCATGATCAGTAAGGTTGTCACTCATTATGTTAACACGGAAAATGCTATTCTCGATGATGTTTGTTGGAAGGGCTAGCGTTGACGCCTCATAGTTCAGGCACCATGGTGAGCTTGAAGGACATCAGGCATCAATCAGGCAAGCATGAAGATATCTTCAGACCTAAAATGAGGGAAGCACAATGTCCCCAAGAATTTATCCTAGAATGGTTTCTCCAGTCCCAAGAATATGAAGTCCCTGTAAATGATTTGCCTACTAATAATCACAAACAAGTTTCCGAGAACTAAGAAAAAAGATTTACAGTCCCTGGAGAAAAGTGTAACACCCCTCCAGAAGCCCTCCAGAACTAAATACAGCATCCAGATCGCAGCAACTGGAATAATTTGAAGGTCTCCTGAGATCTATATGAAGAAAATGTAATATTTGCATGAGAAGGGCTCTATATATTTATCAGACAACATGATGTACAGAACTGTATATCTCATTACAAACCGTCCGAACGGTCCAAAACATTCGATTCACGTTCCAAATTCACCAGATTCGTTAGATGAGGAAACATTTTTGCCCATCTCCGACTAAGCTCCCAGTTATTATAGTTGTAAATCCCCCGCTCGAACTGAGGATCTAATGCAAGCTCGCCCTGGCTCGACACTGAGACAAATTCAATATCCCCTGGCCACCGAAATCGCATCGAGTCCACATATAACTTAACCGAGTGTCTTGAATCTTGATTTTGATGGGTAATCAGGTACTCGCGGAGAGCGGGCCAAGGGAGAAAATCGATGCATACAGGATGCGGAATTATCTGCTGGCTTGTTGTCGGGTGCAACCAAGGTGGTATATCTTGATATGTTTCCGAGTCCGGCCAAACGCGCCACTGGAGGGCTGGTCAGGGGCAGTACGCAGGTGGGAATTCATGAACGAGAGAAGGATTACTCACACGTAGAAATCGGTACATTAAGAAGTATAATGCAAGCAGAGTGCGGATGTCTGTTGGACGGACGTGTTGGAAATACGATCCCAAGACCTGGGAAACAGGGTTCGTACTAGCAAAAGGGCGAAATATGTGCATAATGGATGGAGAGCGGGGAAGTCGAGGAACACTGGAGAGCAGGCTATCGGCCAGCGATTGATGTGTTTCTAGTAGCATGGAGAAGGATGTGTATTCTAGGCAGTCAGACTGGGAAAAATGCTCCAATCCACACCGGCAGTCGACGAGAAGGAATCGATGATACTGTGAGGTTGCAGGAGATATGAACCGGTAGTAGTAGGCTTGATATTGTGTCTGCAACTCCTTCTCTAGAGACTGTAGTTGACCCGACAATGACTGGACAGTGTGCTCGAGCTCGTCGATGCGACGTGCCATTTCGCTCATGTTGGCCTTGGCCTCGTCTCTTTTGATCTTATGGTTTGCTCGATCTGCTTGACGTTTGCGAGCCAATTGAGCCTCGGTTCGTCGGCGCTTTTTGGTATTTGAATTCATGATGGCTTGATTTCCGATAGACTTTTTTCAGTGAAGTGATATGAAGTTCTCCAGATCAGGGGATCCCCGCATTTAACAAAATCCCCGCATTTCAAATCCGGGGGAGATTTCGGCGTAATAACCGATCTGCTCAAACCCTAGATATTGATAGATCATGCCCTAGGTACGTGATTAGTTACTCGTGAGCACGTAGCTATTGAGCTCATTATTTGGAAAGATGATATGTAGCAATGCTCGGTCACCAGGCGGATCCGCCCAAGTGGACCAGCTCGCACAGGCCTTGACGAGAGAGAAAACTGGAAGTCTAGTTGGTGTAGCCTACTTTAAGCGGTGGTCGACGTCGCCCACCTCTTGAGACCATTCCCGTTCAGGCAACTGATATACATCAACAACATCTAGCTTTTTCCACGCTGAGTCTGAGAGACTCTTGATGCTACGCAAACAATATGGAGATAATGGCATGCCTCGGAATGAGTGGTAGTATTTCGCTTCTGGGACAGACTTATAAATGGTCTGGTTTGACTATAAGTATCGAGTCGCTCTCTCGGGATTTCTCCCCTTTCAGTTCACCTTCTTGTATCCTGATATGCCACCATGACTCCTTATAGAGTGATCGCACTTCATATTCTTCTAGTAGTCCAGTTGGCTTCGGCGGCTGTGACAAGGAGAATTTCCGAGCGTGCTACCATCATCCTTCCTCCCACAGAGGACCCATTCTACATACCTCCCCCGGATTATGAGAGCGAAAGCCCAGGAACTATTCTTCGGTCAAGAGCTTTGGGTAGCCTAGCCTTTGGAGGCACTGTGCCCGTGCAGGTTAATTCAGCATACCAACTTCTCTTCAGGTCTACAGACAGCCTTGGCAATGCTTCCGCGGCAGTCACAACTGTGATCGTCCCATATAATGCCAACACGACCAGACTGCTCTCGTACCAAACAGCGGAGGATGCCGCATGGGCAAATTGTGCACCATCGTATACGCTTCAATTAGGCTCCAATTCCACCGATGGGGGCACAGTATCGGCGGAATTCCTGCTCATAATTGCCGCTTTAGACCAAGGCTGGGTAGTCAATGTACCCGACTACGAAGGTCTTGACGCAGCATATGTCTCTGGTGTTCAGGCCGGTCAGGCCACACTGGACTCAGTTCGTGCAGTGCTCTCATCCAGCTCGCTGACCGGTGTCTCTCCCGATGCCGTCTATCAAATGTGGGGGTACTCTGGCGGCTCCCTGGCCTCGGAGTGGGCTGCTGAACTCCAACCTTCCTATGCTCCTGAACTGAGCTTCATTGGTGCTGCCCTTGGGGGCCTTATCCCTAACGTCCCCTCTGTTATCAGTACCATCAATGGCGGCCAGTTTGCTGGTCTCATTCCAACTGGTATTCTCGGCCTTGCTTCGGGCTATCCCGTCCTGGGGCCGTATATCGATGCCCATCTCATCCAGTCAACGGCTACTTATTTTAAGAAACCATTGAGTCAGTGTTTAACTGACGACTCGAATGACTTTGCACAACAAGATATATATACATACTTTGATTTTGGCAGTCAAATCCTCGATGACCCTATTCCTCAGTCTGTGTTGAATGCCACGGGATACATGGGGACCCACGGGACTCCACAAATGCCAATATTCGCGTATAAAGCTGTGGGAGATGAGGTGTCTCCTATCGCTGACACTGATGCTCTGGTAAGCAAGCTCTGTTCGCAAGGCGCACAAATCGACTATGTGAGAGATTGGGTGGGTGAGCACGTCACAGAGGCCATCACCGGAGCGGGAGATGCATTCAACTTTTTGATAGATCGGTTCGATGGCGTTCCTGCAGACAATGGATGCAGCACAACGAATATTCTTAGCGATGCATTGAATCTTGAAGCACTTGCTGTAATGGGGGAAGTAATTGTTGACGCACTACTGGCCCTGCTTCAAGCACCAATTGGTCCTGCTAGTATCGGAGCCATCTAAAACAGAGTAGTAGTTTGTGAGAAAATGAGAATGCCATCTGGGCAGCACTTTTGAGGAATCTGCAATGAAAATAGGCTTTGAAATCACATTCAATTACCACGACAGTAAGCAGGAATCTCGGGGTTTTATGTAGAAGAGAAGCTGTTAAACACAGTAAAGATTAAGTGGAAGGAAGTGATGCCTCGGAGTGCAGCGCCGCTGCCGCTAAAGAGCTTGGGCGGCAGCCAATTGCATGCGGCGGCCGAGCCGAGGATAAACCGCAAGCAAAAGGGCCAGCGAGGAGCTTCACCGAAGCTGCTGCTTGTGCTCTGTTGCTGACTCTCCAGTCTTGATTGATACCATCAGATTATATTTTCTAATTCAATGTATTATGAAACTTTCAGCTCGTGATTAGCTCCTTTGATATCCTCGACTCACTTTCGCCACGCCATTCCTGCCATCATGGCCGACCAAGACAACTCCCACCTCTCGTCATCCCAATCTCTATACGCCTCAACCCCATCTGTCCCCAGCTCGAAATTGTGCTCTCAGACATATAAATCGGCATCTCAACTGTTTTTAACACGTCGCCTCCAAGAATCGCTGAATACACTCGCCCCAATTGTAACGTCACCCGCCGCCTCGGATGACGTACAAAGCGCGAACGGAGACAGCACACTTGCGCCGGTCGCATTTGCATCTAGCAATGTTAGGATCAAAGTGTGGAACTTGTACATAACACTACTCAGCAACATTGTTGATCTGGGGCCTGAAGAAGGCAAGAAAGAGCTTGGGCAGAAGGAGTGGAAAGCTATCGTGGCCAAAGTCCGCGATGGATCGATCTGGGAGGAAATTGTGCAAACCGGCTACCAAGGCCTTGAAGGCTCTGTCGATACAGATGTTGTTTACAACTTGTGAGGAAACTGCCCGCTCTTTTCTCTAGTGTTCTACTTGCTGACCATGGTACTCTTGCAGAGGAACATTATTACTCACACACTCGGCATCACAAACGCTCAACCAACAACGACTAGAAACGTATCTTTCCATTTACCATCAGCCTGATTTGGACGTTACCGCATATATGGAGAACTCATCATCAGGCACCAGACGACTTACCCGTAACGGTGGGACAGACACCCCCAAAGATTTGGCAGCGCGAGTGAAAATCATCGAGCTATTTACCTTGCATGTTTTACCCCAAAACGGAGAGTGGGATTACGCAGCGGAATTCATTCGACTCAGTGAAGTACTCGACGAGGAACGGAAAGAGGTCTTCCTCCAAACTCTAGATGAACTCAAGGACGAGAAAGAGCGAGGAAACCAACGAGCGGCGGAGCTACAGCGCGAGAAGGAAGCAGAGATCGAACGCCAGATACAAGAAGCAGAAGAAAAACGAAAAGCTGAAGCTGCGGCAGCGGCAGAAAAGTCACAAAAGTTGTCTAATGGTCACAAAAGAGCAGGTAGTGAGGTGGACTATGGGATCGACAAGAACCATCCGAATGGTGCAGGCAAGAGCCGTCCAGCCAAGGGAGGGGACAAGGCTATACAGCAACAAGGTGGCGATAATAAGAAACCGAAATCCGGTGCTGCTACAAGTGCAAGGCGGACAGGGTTTCCACAACCTTCGTCGTCCTCGAAAAATGTCGGCGAGCCACAAAAGCCTGCAGCTTCTCTGTCCCGGCGAATACGTATTTTTTACAACCTCTTCCGGAATATTTCCCAACACATCCAACAATCTGTTGCCGGAAACCCAATGGCATTTATCCGCACAGTTCTTTTCACACTTGGCTTTCTTCTGGCGCTAAGCAGGCAGGATGTTCGCGCCAGGATACAACGATTGACCAATTCAAGTTGGCAGAAGATCAGAGGGACGGTTGGGATGGGCATGAAGGTCAGCTATATATAAAGATGATTGGCGTTGAGTAAATATGTTTTCTTTGAACTTGGCATGGACATATGTGTGTATATATCGGAGCTTCTCTTTCAATCGGACATGGCGCTTCGGAAGCTTTTGGATCAATTGTGTCTATGGTACGAAGTCGAGGTCTGCAGCTAAAATAGACCTGAAAAAGCATGTTCAGAGATCACGATTGGCAGCATCCTCCCTCAAGATAGTAGTAATCCTTGTAGTTAATAGCACAAGTATGCAGCCCTAGCCCTGGGCCCTAATTCTGGCTATCGGATAAAAGTCCTGCGGTAGAAAAATCAACCGTCGGTGAGGCCGGCGAAAACGCCGCCGACCAACTGCGTATAGTTTAAAAAACATTCCGAACTATCTTCAAGGAAAATAATAATTAATAATTATTTATTATTCAGTCTGGGGATCATGGCCATTGTCAGATCTCAGTAATGACAGAACCACAACCAAGAGTTTTGTCTCCCACTCAACTCTTTCCATGTTGAGTGAAAATGGGGCCGGAATCACCGCCAGTTTGCGATGATACAACAACAACAGAGAACCACGACAATAATGCAGACGAAAATAATGCAGCACCCGAAGAAGCACAGAACCGGACATTACAGTTTCTAAAGAAGGCGGCGCTCTTCATACTAAGCCAATGGCTTGTCATTGGCATGGGAATCGCAACTCTGCTAGCCTACCTGTTCCCCAACGTTGCCAAACATGGCGGAATTATCAAATCCCAATACAGCATTCTCTACGGTGCTGTTGCATTAGTCTTTTTGGTCTCCGGGCTGAGCATCCCACGGGACAAGTTATATACCCATATGTTTAACTGGCGACTACATGCCTTGGTCCAGATCACCTCGTTCCTCTTTGTTCCTGCCGTGGTCCTCGCAGTAGTGCATTTGATCATTGCCACTGACCCAAACCAAAAGATCGATCCTGCTGTGCTGGCAGGCTATATCATCGTCGCCTGCATACCGACGACAATCGCATCGAATGTGGTCATGACAAGATCGGCCGGTGGCGATGATGCCGCTGCTTTGGTTGAAGTGCTCATTGCGAACTTTCTCGGTCCTTTCCTGACTGCCGGCTGGACAGTGACCTTGATGCCTAGCACTCCTGAATTCGAGATTTGGAAAAGCGGAAGCAGCAACATGACCAGCATGTACAGAGATGTGTTTAAGCAGCTCGGGCTGAGCGCATTGCTCCCGCTGATCGTGGGACAAATAGTCCGATGGACATGGGAGAAGCAGACAACCATCATATTACAAAAGTTCTATATCGCCAAGTTGAATACGGCATGCATGATCCTGCTCGTTTGGACGACGTTCTCATCCGCCTTTGCAACTGACTCGCTAGAGGCTCTCACAACGCAGAGCGTGGTCTTCACCGTGCTGTTCAACGTCGCATTGTACCTTTTTCTCTCTGCCGTCTGCTTTTCTTTGTGTCGACCGCCTAACTTCCTACGGAAAAGCTCCTGGGGTAAGCGCATTTTTCGTGCAATGCCTCCAGAGGAGGCGATCGCTGTATGCTTCTGTGGACCGGCAAAGACGACTGCGCTGGGGATTCCATTATTGTACGCCATGTACGAATCGATGGATCTTTATACGAAATCAAAAACCTCGATTCCCGTTTTGCTATATACCACCGAGCAAATCTTTGTAGCGCATTTCATGGTGTATGTCTTTCGCTGGTGGCGAAAGCGGTTGGAAAGCAAGAGCGAGAAGCACGACACGGAGAGTGTCGCGGGAGGACCTGTCTAGAGTCTGTCTAGAGGCTGTTCGCGTTGTATATAGTAGTCAGGACTAACACTGAATATATTTTCGCTCTGATGTTTGCTTCAACTTTGAAGTTGTCAGGAAGGTGCCAGCCAAAGGTGCACGTGCCGATAAGCGCTGGACGGAACTTCCCCGCAAATCCCGATAAGCACACAGCTACAATTCCATCTTCCCAACGTTTTTCTCTGCACGCCGACCGAAGTGCTACTACATCTCCTTCAATTTGCAAGAAATTCAGAGTAACTCATCTCGGACCTCTTCTCCTCTTGACGCTTTTTTCTCTTTTGAAACAAGCACAATGCGCGGCAGATCATCACCCTGACTCATCATCCCCCGGACCGAAATTCGGAACCTCTATTTCCAACAGCCTCGGTTCCAGAAATGCGACAAACCCAGAACTCTCGCACGCCCCCGACTTCACCCGCAAACAGAACAAATAAAATGAACGCCACAGAGTGAACGGTGATTGGCAACCATGGTAATAACGCTGATTGGCTTGGTGAAATCTACGTCAGAGGTCGACCCGACCAGCCCTTTCCAAGGGTCTTTCACATGAAGGATGAAGCAGTGGTTGGCTAACAGGTCACGCTCTTCTACCTTTGCAAAGCTTGGAATTCGTTTCTGATTGACTGACTATGTAATGTCAATCATATAGCCGACAGTGGATGGACTTATAACCTCGGAAACGTAGTCAAATGAGTGCGGAATGTATACCACAGAGCTCAAGCCGATGACATGATGAGTCAGTCTACTTTTGTATATAACCCAAACACATGCAGTCTTGACTGTTCCACATATAATCTTGTTTGTTTTTCTTGGTGAACTTCCTTTTCTTATTCCCATAAAGTTCTTAGAAGGCTCTTGAAAATTGGTGTTGGCTTTCCGTTCGTCCAGTCTTTTGAGTTCCACCGCCACTGCATAAAGGTCAGGGCTGCTTGAACAAAATCCAAAAAGATTTTCGGTTTTTTCAAATCACATGCTTTGCGAAACATTGTCGCTATTCTCTACCAACTCTGTTCGACCAGCCTTGTATACTGCGGCAGACACATCAACCAGGGGCCATAGCTTCAATAGCAACCTGCCAATCGAAGTGTCTTAAGATTCTGTAGATACTTCAGTATTGATAATACACCTCGCATGAGTAGGTTCATGTGAAGGGCGGGCTTGAATACCTATCAACTACTGTATTTGGAGCACATACAAGCAAGATGTCTACAAAGACATCCAATGGCAGGAAGCCGGCTTCGGCTGCCACAAATCTTATAGGTATGGCCCTGTTCATTATCACTTTTTAACACAATAGCATTGAATGCTGAAGTACTTTAGCCGGAGGAGGTGCGGGAATGATGGAAGCTCTTGCTTGCCATCCGTTAGGTATGTAGAAGATATTGAGGAGGTTAGATGGAAACTCTTCTGACATTCGGCAGACACAATCAAAGTTCGAATGCAGTTGTCGCGAAGGGCGCGGGCACCTGGTGTATGCAATGGAACCTGCGAACAAAAAAGCTCGACCTGCTAACAGCTATACAGACCAAGCCACGTGGATTCATTGAAACTGGAGTTGGAATTGTTCGACGGGAGACTGCCCTGGGCCTATACAAAGGTCTCGGTGCGGTGCTTGGTGGCATCATCCCGAAAATGGCCATACGATTCACTTCATACGAATGGTACAAGCAGCTTTTGACTGACAAGGAGACGGGGAATGTCACGCGAAAAGCAACATTTCTGGGTAAGTCTATTCCTCCCTTACCTTGAGCAACTGCCGTTGAGAGAGGACCAATACTAAAGACTCGAGTAGCTGGCCTGGCCGCAGGTGTCACCGAAGCCGTCGCCGTCGTGAACCCGATGGAGGTTATCAAAATCCGTCTACAAGCACAACATCACTCTCTCGCCGATCCTCTTGATACACCGAAATACCGCAGTGCACCGCACGCTCTGTTTACTGTCGTTAAAGAAGAAGGCTTCGGAGTCCTATACCGCGGCGTATCCCTTACAGCACTCCGGCAGGGAACAAATCAGGCAGCCAATTTCACGGCCTATACCGAACTCAAATCGCGCTTGCAAAAATGGCAACCGGAATACGCCAACAAGGAGCTTCCATCATGGCAGACCACTATCATTGGACTGATTTCTGGGGCCATGGGTCCATTCTCCAATGCGCCCATTGACACCATCAAAACCCGCCTCCAACGCACACCGGCAGAACCGGGGCAAACGGCACTGGGCCGAATCACGATGATTGCCGGCGAAATGTTCAAGCAGGAAGGAGCAAAGGCCTTTTACAAGGGCATCACGCCGCGAGTGATGCGTGTGGCGCCGGGACAGGCTGTTACATTCACAGTGTATGAGTTTCTGAGGGGAAGGCTGGAGAACAGTAACTGGTCGATAGTTGGGGGGAAGTATGAAGAGTAGAGTATGCTCTTCTGCATGTACATACTGTATACGAAAAGTAAATATGCCTGTGCTGTACAACCTGTAAGGATGATCATCAAATTATCAATAAACAGAAAGCACTAAACCTTCTACGGCTAGTGGCAACAGCGGCAACAAACAATGCAAACTCGCTCAGACTGCGCTAATCCTGATCAGGACTAGCGCAGTCTGGTGCCCCGTGGCTATAAAAGCGCGGGCTGCTCCCACTTCTCTTTGATTTTTTTCTTCTTCTTTTCTTTCCCCATCCTAGTGCTCGGGCAGTTCGATTACCAGTGAGGATTTCATCCGAGGTATCGATTTTGCTAGTTGAAAACTACTTAACATGACCACTTCAATTGGCCTGCGGGTCGATTGGGAATTTTTGATCACTTGCATTTCTCTTGACTCACCATGCTTGTCTCAGGACGCGTGGTTCAAGCAGTCGTCTTGCACAGCTTTGACGGTCGCGACGCGCCATCGGGCTACGCTTGAGAGTTATGATCGGTTGGGTACATGATGGGAAGATGGCTTGAGATTCTGGACGCGCTGTTCTCAGTGCGTTCCTTGCACGGAATCCTCCATTTCATTACTGTGTCGTCCTTGCGATGGCCTGTAGAGAAGTGTTGTCAATCGTAGCTAAGTAACTTGCAAGTAAACAAACCCGCGATGACTGTCGTAACTAGTAAGGGAGTGGCCGTCGAAATTTTCTCTTAGGCTGCCATGTCGCCAGGCACCAGGCACATAAACATCGATTCGTATTTTGGCTCAGGCGACTTCATTTTGGGAAGCTGGGAGTATTCATGTTTCATCCTACGCTCTAGTCTTTCCCTGTCCTGAATTTTGATAACTCTGGTGGTTACTTTGCCAGCCTCATCGTGCTTGAAAGTTGACTCTAGAGGCTCTGCAGGATCACAGCCTCTCAGACTTTCGGTGCAGAATTAGGCGAATTAGGCAAAGCGCCCTGTCGATCTCCTTCATTTCCAACATTTAGGCGCTTCCGGTTAGTTCTTGCTCTTAATGCTACATTAACAGAAGTTTTCCAGAACGCTGCTGGCTGTTGACTCGCATAACTTGGGGGCGAAGCCTCCGAGCGATCCGGTTGTTGAGTCTGAATAATCGCATCTAATCGATCATAGGCCTGGAGGATCTATTACCATGCCACCTTCTACCTATTTAGGTATGTAGTATTTTATACTGGCCAATTGGGAGGGCTAGGACATTACTCTCGTTAGGGCCTACACTTGGGATAATCGAGTCCATAGCAGATCTTGCTTTCTTGGAGCTGGGTTCATATGGTTTTCGACGTTGGTCGTCCTCGACTTTCAAGAATTTCCAATGGTTGTGATTCTGACGACGCCACTTGGTTTCCATCTGAGCGCTCTCCTGCCATACAGTTTTATACTGTTAGTCCAGTAACATTCACTTGGTAGATCATGAGGCTACTATGATCCTTCCAGAACTAGAAATGGCCAAGGCCTGCATAAACGTTATGTGACATCGCTCAGTCTGACTCTGTTCCCATCCAAGCAACCGGATGCAACCAACAATGCAATCCCAACTGGCCCCTGGGGTTGAACTTGAATAATGCCTGACTTCACTAGTGCTAAAATGAATTGGTAGGAAGGAGGAATAGGGCAGTGTCTTTAGTCGTATATATAGCGTAGGCTGCTATATCCTCGAATTCTGGAAGAGGTGTGTTCAGAGGCATGACTTCTTTCATTCTCTAGTACATGTTTCTACACGCTCTTTTAGAACATTAAACACCATCCTGTCATTTGAAAAGGCGACTGGACTTAGGCCACGGCTATGGTCAAGATAACTAGAGCCAGCCTTCTGGCGCTGGCCGCATACCTTCCTTCAACCCTCGCAGCCGGCGCATGGAACCATTCATCCTCTGTCATTCCAGGGAGATACCTTGTTGAATTTGATGATGGCAATGCTGTGAGTATGAAGCAGATATTTCATCAAGGAGAAATGGTAATACTCGATGGCTAATTGTTAATCTTAGACCTCCCATACTTTCTTTTCAACCCTCTCTGATAACGCCATTGGAGCGACACCAATCATCACCCTTGACTATTCTTTGTTCAAAGGTGCATCATTTAGTCTGGATGATGCCAGTAACGAAAAGGCAAACGTGCAGAAAATCCTTTCTTTGCCTTCGGTTAAAAGCGTCCAGCCAGTACGCGTCTACTCTCTTCCGGAGACATCAGGATATGCTGTCAACGAACCTGCTTCGTTTGTTCCAACTGCAGGACCAGCCTCGCTGGACTCCATTCCCGACACTTTCAGTCCCCATGTTATGACCGGCGTAGACAAGCTCCACGCCGAGGGTTATCTTGGGGATGGGATCAAGATTGCGATTGTGGACACCGGGATCGACTACACCCACCCTGCCCTCGGTGGATGCTTCGGCGAGGGTTGCAAAATCGGGTTTGGAAAAGACCTCGTTGGTGGTGGCTACAATGGAACAAACACTCCTCTTCCAGATGATGATATCACCGACTGTATTGGACATGGCACTCATGTGGCGGGTATCATTGCTGCAAATTCCGTTGCACCCGAATTCACTGGTGTTTCCCCCAACGTGACGCTTGGTATTTATCGTGTCTTTGGTTGCGTAGACTCTACTAGCGACGATGTCTTGATCCAGGCATTCATGGAGGCTTATGAGGCAGGTGCTGACATTATATCTGCCTCAATTGGGTCCACTTCTGGCTGGAGCGAGGAGCCTTGGGCTGTCGCTGTGTCTCGAGTCGTGGAAGCCGGCGTGCCCTGTACAGTTGCAGCTGGTAACGATGGTACCAGTGGTGTTTTCGTCATGGAAGCAGCTGCTACAGGAAATGGAGTCACGGCAGTGGCATCGGTCGATAATATTGTGACACCAGTTCTGTTCAAGAATGCCACTTGGTCGACCAACAATGATACTACTTCAGAGACATTTCAGTGGATTCCATATGTTCCCGCGAACATTAAGAACGGTACCTATGCGCTTTATGATATCTTGAATGGCAGTACCAATACGGATATTGCCTGCTACGACAATTTCACTCTTCCAGATCTTACTGGCAAGATTGCCCTGGTGCCTTTCGACACAGGTTGCACTTATGGTTCTGGAATCCTCTCCCTAGTCGTAGCAGCTGGCGGTGAGTACATGCTGTGGTATTCTGACAGGGCTACGACGGTAGACCCTACAAACGCCACCGCCTGGGATACAGGAATCGAGTCACTCGGTATGGTAACCACCGATCTGGCCTCCCAATGGACCACGCTCATGGCAGCTGGATCTTCAGTCTCTGTCGACATGGTTACACCAATATACGAGACCTATTATGTGCTGAACGTCCCAAATGAGGATTCCGGTGGATATACCAGTTACTTCTCAAGCTGGGGGCCTTCATTTGAAGTTGACGTCAAACCACAGGTTGCTGCACCTGGTGGTAGTATTCTTTCCACATACCCGCTGGCAATGGGGGCCTACTATGTTGATACTGGTACATCTATGGCTACTCCTTTTGTTGCGGGTGCTATGGCCCTTATCCTAGAGGCCCGTGGAAAGCTGGACCCGGCTACAATCACGAATATTCTTTCTGCCAGTGCCATCCCTAAATCTTACAATGACGGCGAATCAACCTACTCTTACCTGGCTCCTGTTGCACAGCAAGGTGCTGGTCTTCTCAATGTCTATGATGCGGTTCACGCAGTAGGTGTTTTGAATATTTCCAGTATTTCGTTCAATGATACTGCGCACTTTGTACAGTCTGCGGCTTTTGAGATCCAAAACACTGGCAATGAAAGCGTCACTTACACCATCGACTACGTTTCTACCGGTACTGTATATACCCTGCCAGCTGACGGTGATCCGGTACCATCAGAAGCAGGCCCTGGAGGCGATCTTAATTTTGCTACCTCTGCTGCCCAGTTGTCTCTGACAGCTGATACCGTTACTATCGCAGCTGGAGATTCTGCGTCCATAGGGGTATCAGCCACACTACCAGCTAACTTGACGACCTCGCGTATGCCTGTTTATGGCGGATATATTACCCTCAACGGCACTAATGGCGAATCTCTGTCCTTGCCCTACATGGGTGTTGCATCCAGCCTGTACGATGCCGTCATATTCGATTCCGCTGATAACCTGACTTATGTATCTCGATACTTTGATATCGAGCCTGTAGCAGAAGGTTTCGCTTTCACACTGCCACCTCAAAACAGCACTGAGGAAGAGAAGGAGCTATACGATTTCCCCGTACCAGTCTCAATCGATTCATTCGGAACCCGTGTTCTCCGTCTTGATCTTGTGCCTGCTGATTCGAATAGCACTGTCAACACCACTGAAGTTCTCGGCGAGAAGATTGTCGGCTCGGTGCCTGGCTACCCAGCCATCGCACAGGGAAGAGGAGAGTGGTATGTGTTCTGGTACGGTGCATTGAGTGACGGTAGCTTTGCGCCCCCTGGCGACTACTATTTCCTTTTCCGTGCCCTGAAGGTCTTTGGCAATCAAAGTGCAGCGGAGGATTATGAGACGGTCAAGAGCGTGATCTTCTCCATTGCGTATAACACGACCACGTCTTAGCATAGAAAGAATGTAAAATCCAAATTAGGAAGTTGCCGAGGTTGTCACACGAATACAGATAAATACGTATTATATGTTTTATAAGCGGTGTATTATTTAAATATATGTATGCATTGTGTAATATTACAGGGGCTCGTGCTTTGTTTTGGCCCGTGCGGATCTCCAGATCTCCCGAGCTTAAAGCTTCAGATCTACTCCGTAAAACCAACAACCAACATCGAAACCAACACTATACCTAAGACAGCAACATGTCTTCGTCTTCCCCAGAATTTGATCTGGTGCTCCTCGGCCCAACGGGCTACACTGGCAAACACGTAGCAGAGTTCGTCTACAAGACGTTCCCGACTACTGTCAAATGGGCAGTCGCAGGCCGTTCAGCCTCGAAGATCCAAAGCGTCTTAGAGGAGTTGAAACAGGAGTTGAAACAGCTTGGTGTTGAAAGAGCCGACCCAGGTATATTTACTATTGCTTTTTATTTCAATTTAATTTTGGGTGCAGTACTAAAAAGTGGGTACGGTAGAGGTTCTGGTCGTCCAGTTGACTCCCGATGAACTCGGCGCTCTGGCGAGGCGGACACGATTGATCATAAACTGTGTTGGCCCGTTCCATTTATACTCAACACCGGTTGTCGAAGCCTGTGCTGAGAATGGCACTCATTACGTTGACGTGTGCGTGCTGCTTGTGATGATGATCCCCTTGCTTATACTGATATCCGGGAACAGGACTGGCGAAACGCCGTGGATTAGAAACGTCTTGCAGAAATACCACAAAACTGCCGAGAAGAATGGTGCCATTGTATGACTTTTCTCATTTTACCATTTATTCTTGCCAGAAGATAAAACCAAGCGACTTACTTATATGTCCAGATTCTTCCGTCTTGTGGATTCGAGAGCGTGCCGCCTGACGTTTTAGCCTGGGTTACTGTTGATTTCTTGCGCACCAAACTCTCTGCTGAACCAGTGGAGGCAGTTGGTTGTATCTATGACATCAGGTGAGGCTATGTTATGTTATCAATCTGAAGCTTGCAAACTGATAATATTTCGGCAGAACTTCCGGCATGAGCGGTGGCACCGTTTCTTCAATCCTCACCACAATGGAAAGCTCAAGTATATCAGACTTAGTCAAGTCTCTTGACAGCTACTGCCTTGCTGCCTCTCCAATCCCGCCCACGCGTGTCCGACCACGCATATCAATCATCGAGAGAATTTTCGGAATCCGCGCAGTCTCCGACCTAGGGGCCCTAACAACAGCGCCATCACGAATGGCGGATGAATCCATCGTCCTTCGCAGCAGCACCCTAATGGCGAATCTCTACGGCCCCAGATTTTCATATCGCCACTATCTCCGTCTCTCCAATGCTTTCCTGGGAGTAATATTCCATTTCGGATTCAACTTCGTCATAGGTCTTCTTGTCTTTGCGCCTTTCCGTTGGTTCTTTCGTCAAATTTTGGCTACTCCAGGCCACGGTCCAGAGAAAGAGGAAGCGGCAAAGGACTTTTGTGACTATCGTGTTCTCATATCAACGAACCAGAACGACGAGACTGGGAAACCAAAGAAGGTTCTTGGTAAGGTCGTTTACCATGGCGGCCAATACAACCTGACAGGCATGGCGACTGCTGCTGCTGCCAAAATAGTCCTGGACCGAGAGAGGGAAATCAAAAACATTTCGGCGGGGTTCGTGACGCCGGCTACACTGGGACAGCCCTACGTGGAAGAGTTGGAGAAGGGTGGGTTCAGATTCGACGTAAAGGTTCTGGATTAGGAAGTGTACTTCTTGACCTCTCTGCTGGTAATGACTAATGCAGCTTGATGTTTATTTCGGTAACTAACTAGATGTTTTTATTGATTAATAATATTTTCTGATGGGCTACAAATACAAATAACTATGAAAACTGAATACATGCATGGCCAACCCATATTTATCGAAACAAAGGAGACTACAAGTTACTCCATTTTTTAGTATCAGTCGGGAAATGATCCTTCAACCAGGAACTAATGGTATCATTCACCCCTTGAGGATCCTCCGTCAGAGCCCAGTGTGAGGTATTCACCTCCTTGACAGTCAAATTAGGAATCCACTTGGGCATAGACTTGCTCATACTAGGCGGTAGAGCCGCGTCTTTCAGAGCCTGGATGAAAAGCATTGGGATATTGACTGTTGGGGTTGAGGCATGTGGTTTGCCATCCGCAAAGTTGATATCCATCAGGCGATACCAGTTCAATGGACCATGAAGTCCATTGCGAGAGTATTCATTCACGTAGAATTCCAAGTCCTGGTCATTTTGTATACATGATGAGCATACTGTATCTCACATACCATACCTATATGAGTTTGGGAGAAAGGAAAAAGGAAAACGTACCTCGCCATTCAAGAGACGTGATGCATTAATGCTACCCAGCCTATCAATAAGAATGCCCTCAGTCGTCCAGCCAAATTCTCCATTCGCCATCTTCCCACCATACAAGCAGCGTAAGAACTGCCGAATATCGTCACTGGTACGTACGACCTTCTCGATTTCTCCGGACCGGAATTGTAGCTGGTATGCCAGGCTGGGTAGAAATTTTGCTACAATATCGTCTAGAGATATGTAGTTGGCATGAGGAGGGTCATAAGGCACGCACACCGTGATAATGTGTGAGACCAAGGCTCGTTGGTGGTGGTAGATGGCATAACTCAATGCAGCGCCCCTATAAGTCTTAGATTTAGCCACGCAAAGGCACACATGGCAGATAATTCTTGTATAAAACAAAGATGGAAATAGAGGAGACATCGCACCAGTCGTGACCGCAAAGGATAATTTGAGATTCCCCAAGCCGCCGAGCAAGTTGCTCAAAGTCGGAAGCTATCTTCTTAAAAGCGTACTCTTTTGGATCATCTGGTGCATCCTGTTGTCAAAAGCTATCAATACCTTGTTGGTTTATTGCCGACTTGAAGATGAATAAGAAAGAGAGAGATTACAGTTCGCCCATAGCCGAGTTGATCAGGGGCAACGATTCTGAAACCGAGCTCGAGAAGAACAGGTATTTGATACCGCCAGCCTACTGCGAGATCCGGAAAGCCGTGTAGCTGTCGTTTTCATGGTTTATTAGCCGTTTGTTTGCTCTGATGGCGATATAGGATAGCAAGAGGAACTCGCATGCCATAGAATAGTATAGTGAAACAAGAAAGAATGGGAGCGAACGCTCAGAGACATACCAAGAATACGGTCGCCTTCCATTTACCCGATACAGGTTCACCGTACAAATAGGCTGTAAGAGAGAGAAAAAATCAGTATAATAATCCACTCGTGCAATCTCGAGCATTCGTACCATATTTGCGTCCATTCAAGTTGGCACTCCGCCATTCAACACGGGCATCGCCATGAATATTAATTTTTCTCGGGTTGGATGCCATATTTGCTTGTCGGTTATTATTTGTATTTTATTGAATTCAACTATTGGAGTTTTCCAGAGCTGACATCATTGTAAATGGCAGAAGTGGAGGCCTATAGCGTACTTAGTACTTACGACAGCCGAGGTTGTAGCATTAGTCCCTTGCATGCCAGGATCTGCTAAATACCCTGCCCTTCCATCAGTGTCTTGTGTATTGCTTCAAAATATTTGAATGAATATAGAATTATGAACCATGCAAGACCCTTTTCTCATGAGACCGTTTCCGCATCCTTTACTTTAGGAACCTTGGTCCCATTCAGCGCAAGAAGCTCCTTCTTCAAACGTGCCATCCCCCTTGGCGATACCCCTTCAGTGTCATCACAGATGGCCTCGAACAACACGACACCATTGAATCGCATTCTCATCCCAGTGGCGATAGTAATCACTAGGGTTATAACGTCTTGTGCAACAACGCCGAGACTGTCCGGGGGCATGGCCGTTTCCCAGTACACTTTTGTAAATGAGCCCTTGCGTTTCTCGTCCTCTTTGGGCAGAGTTAGGTCAAATGTCAGCTTGGGAATGGGCGGGATTTTCATTAATTCCTTCCTCCAACTCTTGCTGAGTGGTTGGATATCGAGATACTCGTAGCCTGAAGAAATGCTGAGGTTGATGCGCGAACTTGCAACACGGCAAGCTTCGAGCATATCTGCATTGGCGAGAGGCTGCAGTAAAACCAGCTTCGCTTGTAATGCTGACTTGGATGTGTCGTTGCTGAGACTTGACAGCCCGGTTGTGATATAAAAGTCCTGGAGGAGACTAGGGTCGGTGATGCGTCCCGCTTCAGACATCTTCGACAAGATTATCAGACAATTCGACGAGGGAGGTGTTAAAGCTATGGCAATAAATATCTTTCTTTAAAATCGAAGCGAGCATTGCAATAACCGATGTATGAGAAAGAGGGATGTGAGTTTCTGCCTAAAATGCACTAAAGTATGAACGAATATTAGTCTCCGATTCAACTATCTACTTATATACAGTGGGGGTGCAAATATATCTAACACCCTCTCCTAAGAATCATATTGTCTATCAGCAGTCACTTATAAACATTTGAAGCCCTTCTCATATAGATATTATATATTAATAGTGTCTCTTTTATATAGATCTCAAGAGTTCTTCAAATTATTCTAGTTATCCCCATAACCCTGAGTATTTAGTTCCAGAGGCCTTCCGGAGTGGTGCTAAAACTTTTGCCTGAGAACTGTATGTACTATGCAACGTCTTCAGAATCAAAGACCTCCCCCAAGTGAAGGCGTTGTAAAATCATATTTTACAAGTTTCGGAGTAAGACAAACAACTGCATATATATAATACACATGAAACGCCTTTCAATAGCTGCTTCGGACATAGATTTTGTTCGAATCTTTTGAAATACATACCAGACACGCACTGGCTAGTAGAGAACCGTGTCTTCCTTATCTTCTTCCATGACTTCTTCTCCTTCATCGTCCTGGCGTTGACTCGATTGCATATGCGTCGCATCGGTGCTCTGATCACCCTTATCAGCAGTCGACTCAGCATGTGTTGCTTCCTGCTTCCTCTGTTCTGTTTCTTCCCCAGCGTCGCCATCGGTCTCCCGAGATGTTGCAGCATTCTCTTCGTTGGACGTTTCATTTATCTTCCGGTTCTCTTCTGAAGAATCATTCTTTGCAGTTGATTCGTTTCCTGTACCTCCCTCCTCATTTTCATCCTCCTCCTCTCGTCCGCGCCAGCGCTCTTCGAACTCTTCTTCTTCCTTAGTGATTATATCCTCGGCTTCCTGACGCTGCCTCGCGATCGTATCTTCATCTTCACCTCGCAACTGGTAGGGTCGCCATAACTGGGGATTCTGTTAGTGGTTCCTCGGTATAATCCAAAGGAATCTGAAGTAGTCACTCACTAAAACTGGTTCTACCTTTGTCCGCAAAAAGCTGGCTGCTTGGAGCAAATTTCTATGCCTTATCGCCATCTAATGAAACACATAAGTCTATCAACTCGGCAGAGCTTGGAAAGGTATAACAAACCGATGAAGCTTCCAAATTTCTTTGTTGTTTTTTCCTCTCGGCTACAAGCTCCTCTTTTTGCTTCCGCTTTGCCTCACTATGTTGCTCATCCTGTTGCTTGAGCTTTGCTTGTTGGCGTTGCTCAACTTCTGCCCGTCGCTTCTGTGCTGCTGTTGAGGAGGATTGAGATAGTGTGCCAAGCAATCCCCCAAAGAGCCGTTGTCCACGTTTGCGTTCTTCTGTAGCCGTCGCAGCCTTTCTTGGAGGTTTTGTGGTATTCGTATCTTGCCCGGCAGCAGGCCGCTCGTCTGGTGGGCCGCGTTCATGCTGGTCACTAATACGCCGTCGCTTGATCCCATTCTCCGAAAGCGAGGATTTGCGCCTTTTCTGGCCTGCATCTGGAGAGGCGCGGACTGGCTCCAGTTGCTCTGGCTGGGGGACAGAAACCGCGGAAGCTAGAGTTCTGAATGCTTGCGTTAGGTCTGTCTTTCTGGGAGCTTCAAATTTCATGCTGGAAACAGGAAAACTCACTCTTCCGCCATATCAAATTCGACAGCAACAGTCGAAGACAGGAGGCAATGCAGGATTCGATTGCAGATGAGATTAATCACAAATATCAACTGTCGTTTGTCGTCTGTCGCAAAGGTAACGCAGCAACTAATTTCTGGAGTGGCGCTCGGGCCAAGTCCCGTGGAACCTCAACAATAAAGTTTCTGGTGCCTTCCCTTCTTCTTTCTCTCTTCGCACAACTATCTACCTCCAACTTCTAAGCCTTTAATTGTCCTACGCTCTCAACAAGAATATCGAATCATCTCTCTAGAAGTCAGTCTCCAGCTTCACGCCCACAATCACCATGTCTCGCCATCATCCCGATCTCGTCATGTGCCGCAAGCAACCCGGCATCTCCATCGGCAGACTCTGCGACAAGTGCGACGGCAAATGCCCTGTATGCGATTCCTACGTCCGACCAACAACGCTCGTGCGCATTTGTGACGAGTGTTCCTTTGGCAACTACCAGAACAAGTGCATCGTCTGCGGTGGCGAGGGCATTAGCGACGCTTTCTACTGTTTCGAGTGCACGCGTCTTGAAAAGGACCGTGATGGCTGCCCGAAGATTATAAATCTGGGTAGTTCGAGGACAGATTTATTCTACCAGAAGAAAAATTTTCGAAATCAATACTAGCCCTTGCCTTCGATCGCCTACGTTGCATGCTTGGAATTTGATGGACTATGGTTGTCCACTCCTTGGAAGGGGTGCGGCGCAAATGATAACCAGAATACGCGGGAAATAAGTTATGAGGCTTTTATTTTAAAGAACATCTGCGCTTCACGCCAGCTGATTTTGGGCTTGATCGGACTTCTTTTACCGGCCAGGGCGCTTTGGTCTGGCAAACCCGCGTTTCGGTCCTTCGTCCTGTGGAGGGTTGACCTCCTCTTTCAGTCGTGTCTCAGTGATTTCATCCGGCGAAGACCCCTCGATCTGTTGTAAATGTTAGACAGACATCTTTCCTGGCTACGGGATTACTTAAGGGTATGAAGGGTTGTACCTTTTTGCTAACTTGAATGCCTTCCGCTTCGGCCAACTGGATTGCTCCTCGACGTGTGCTTGCATACAGCATTTTTTCCTTAATGGATGATCCGGTGGGACAGGTGTAGATGAAAATCACCACGTCAGATCCAGGATAATGGTAGAATGTATATCGAGGCGCAGAGTCCGATATCTTGGAGGACACAACGCTCGCAGAGACATCCGACTCGGTAGTGGCGAGTGTGATGGTTTCGGATTTGACATCAATGGACTGTATATAGTAAATCAGCAAAATGTAAAAACAAAGGTTTCTCGAAGTACTGCATGCTTACAAGCTGAACTAAACCTCCACTTTGTATGGATCGCAATGCAGTTTTTGCATTCTCATCGACAGGCATATTCACTCCGATGCCACCCCCTGTAGCAATGCCACTGACCCTTCCTAGGCTGCCCCCAGTACCGACATCTCTTCCAGCTGTGCCATGTCTAGCGTCCTCTTCTGCTCGCCGAACAGCCTCCAATTCTCTCTCCTTTGCGTCCATCAGGTCTTCCCTCTTATATGAGGCATTGGAAGTACCGTTGCCCTCCAAATCACGCTCTTTCCATGCATCTTCCCCGAATACTTCTTCTTCCTCTGTCGCGAAGATTGTGGTAACAAACTTCTCGCTGCCTAATTCTCGAGTCAAGGTAGCACGAGTGGACGCAAATAGGGTCTTCGCTCTGACGCCTGCATTAGACGGAATGTATGTCAACGCTACGAGGCCGATTGCGGGCGAATGGCGAATAACTAAGAAGAGGGGTGTTTTGGGTTCAAGAACGGATTGAAGCTGGGGAAGGGACGAGTAGAAGGAGCCGGAAAAAGGAATGGCGGCACGTGGCTTCAAGCTTTCGGAGTCAATCGTTATTGGTAGGGCAAATTGAGAAGAGTCCGATGTGAATGCTTGAAAGGCATCTTGCAGGTCCGATGAGACTATGACAGAATGGCGGTCAGTAGAGCGTTGACATGAGAGGAGGTACTGCGGGGTAGGCCTGAAGTCTGAGATCTTCTATGATGGACAGACGACGTACCGGATATTCCTGACTGCATTTTGTTTTGCCTGTCGTGGTCACAAGCTCAGCGTGCAGAGTCATCCACCGGTGGTGTTTGATGGCAGACAGATAAGACGTAGGTACCTTGTTTACGAGGCACTCCACCCCTCACCATACAAATTAGTGCTGCCTGTGCAGGACTCCACATTATTGTTGCACTGCCTTAGCATCTAGCCAGCGGCCACTGTAGGTACCCAGGTAAGGGCCTCTTCATTCCAACCAAGTCTACTTGAGATTCCTGATCGTGCTTATTCTTCGTAAGGTCCTCATCAACAAGGAATTTCTTGTTTTCTCCCGCTTTGTCGTATCCTAGTAGTATACAGTTGATGCCACCTCCCATCCACATGATTCACGGCCACAACAGAGGGCCATAACTCCTCGATTTCAGGACAGTAAAATAGTAATACAATACAATAAAATAAAACACCACAGGGCAATATCATATGCGTGTATATATTATATTTGTGCCAGTCTGACTGGCTCACGAGCAGTGGTCACGTTGCCCATGCCATTCCCGATCCGGCCTAGCGCCTAGCTTCAAAAAGCCGAGCCCGCGCAGCCAGCCTCAACTTGCCTCCTCTCCTCTGCACAGTTCTCTGTTCGTTCAGTTGCTCTTCATGCCTTCAATCAGTCGTCCATCTCGTACTCTGGGCATTCATCCCTCGTCCGATGGCCGACACCTGTATTGTGTGTTTAAACGACCTTGGCGAAGCCGCCGTGTCTTCTCCCGTCGCCGTCGAATCGCCGCCAAGACCTGATAACGACGACATCGACCATGACAAGATTGACGATGCCAAAGCGACTGTAGATGCCACCTCCCATCAGATCGGTCGTCTGTCACCATGCCTTCACATGTTTCACAACGAATGCCTCAAACCATGGGTGGAAAGAGCGAACAGCTGTCCGGTCTGCCGGTCCAGCTTCAATGTAGTCGAACTTCTCGACACCGTTGACGGTAAGCTCTCTATTTATGTCAACTTTGGAAAGCGATGATGCTAACACAACCAAGGTCCTGTTGTTTCGACCTATGCGGTTCAAGATAAGGTTCAGGAAGCCGAAATAGATCCCTTCATGGTCTTCGAAGAGGTGATTACGGACGACTCGGATACCCAGCCTTGTCCTTTCTGCGGCGATAATGACAACGAGGAAGTTCTGTTGCTGTGTGATGGATGTGACGTTCCGTCCCATACCTACTGCTTGGGGTTGGATGCGGTGCCGTCTGGCTCATGGTACTGTGAAGCGTGTGAAACTCAGCGAGCTATTAGCGCTGTGTCTGACACACCAAGTAGACTTCCTCGCGGTCGCCGCCCGGAACGTCGGACACGTGCACAGCAGCGGTTACTTCGGAGTTATAATCAAGCAAATTCTTTCCAGTGGGCTGCCGTGTGGCAGTCTGTTTACGACCGTCTGAACATTGATCTCGACTTCCCATTCGATGATGAACAACAGCTTAGCCGACCTTCTAACATTTATGCGAGACCGGCTTCTCGCCGAGGCTCTCACCGTGCGTGGCAGCGTCGTCTGGAGGTGGCAGAACGGCAAGGCGCTGGCCGGATTTTCAGGGAACCAAGTGCTATCATAGATGAATATGTCCCTCGGCCCTCTCGCCCCCGTGTACCACGCGCTCCAACCCCGCAACCCGAATCCTTAGAAGAAATGAGAGCTTGGAATGCCTTCGAACGAGCTAGAGAACTTGAGAATGATCCGAGTGCAGCGCGAAAACGCAAAGAGCCCACACTTTCGCCGTCTCCTGAACCGACTGAGCCTGAAAGAAAGTTGAAGCGTCCCCGTACCAGGCGGACAGAAGAATTAGCGGCGATGACAACTCAGAATAGCAACGGTGAACCGTCACGCCCAGCTTCTCGAATCAACGCCGACAGTCCTTCTGGCGGACCCAGCTTTCTCCAGTCGTTGCTCAAAGAAGTCGAAGATGCTTCCAACTCCCCACGAAATGATATCAATGGATCTTCGGGTTTTGTGAACACGCCCAACGAGTTTCACAGTACCTCGGGTCCTTCATCCCCTTCACTATCTCCGGCGTCCTCCAACCCTTCCTCCCCCCGATTGTCGTCTACGAGTCCACCTCCTCACTCGCGCAGACGTGCTATTTCGCCAGTACAGTTGTCTCCGAGTATTGATTCGCCATCTTCTCCTTCACCAGAATTTTCTCCTTCGGCATCTCCAGTCCAAAGTCAAGACACCGACCTCCGACATCGACCGAACATACGACGCCACGAGTCTCACCAACATAATCAATCCAGGGGTGTACGATCAAGCGACGTCTCCCCCTCACGTCAAAATCTTTCGCTTTCTGTAAAAACGGGCGTTCAGAAGCTGGTCAGCTCGGAACTGAAACCCTACTATCGTCGTAAACTTATCACCAAAGAGCAGTACACGGAAATCAACCGGACAATCTCTCGCGGCCTTTATGATCTTGTTGACGAAGGCGGAGAAATACAAGAAGGTCATCTTCGAGATCTCAAAGATAGCGCCCGCAAGGCAGTCAAAGAGGCAGTAGACACGATTCAAAAGAAGACTTCGGTTAGTGACGACAAGGCATCATTGGGAAACGGAGTAACAGAAGGGAATGATTCATGATTCTAGCGGGTGTTTTATATACGGTGTTACTTGATACATGTTTCTTTTACGACTATATGCATGGCGATGGCGTTGAATGTAGTGGCTTGCCCCCAGCCACAACTGTTTGTACTTTTCTATATTCAAGACACTGACATCATTTTGGAATGGTTAAATTCATTGCATGCAGTTGATAGCGCATTGTCTCTTCCTAGATACCCGTGGACTCATTGGGAGCCTCGCCTTTGCAAGTGTTATTTTTGCTATTCTATGAAATCAAATATCGTCCTAGCCTTCTTTACTCTGTGAACAAGTGTGAAGGTTATTGCGTCCTTTGTAAAACGCCTCTATATCATTATAATACAGTATCGTACACGAAGCTTATATACATAAAAAGATTCCGCGGCATGTTGTGCCCTTTAATACTCTGTGAAAACCCCATAGATCGACCCTTAAGATTTTGAACGCGTATCTGAAGAAATTTGCTGTTCCTTTCGAGCAGTTGCAGCCGCGTGCTCATCCCGAAGACTCTGTATCTTGTCGTCCAAAAGAGCAATCTCAACTTCCATGCTCAGAATTTTTTCGTTGAGGATATTTTTGAAATCATCATCCGAAAGCGAACGTAACGGGATCCACTTGGAATCGGCCATGCGCTGTAATATGGACCTCGATTCTTTGGTTTTGCCTTGGTTGTTCTGATGCCATCTTTCGATCATGTTCCAAGAGCCTTGTCCTAAATAACTTAGAACAGAGAACACTACCAGTCCAGGCGTGAACTTCCCTCCTGTTTTAAGCTTATTAGTCGATATTTTCTTCAAAAGCAGCTTGACGGAGGAAAAACCCACCCATTAATTTGGTGACACCGCCGCCAGAGAGGCCTCCGGAGATGGCACTAACGTATCCACGCTGTTGTGGTGTGGCATTATCTTGATAATGCAGGTGCAGAATATTGCTCCTTATCCCTATTTCGATATCGTTAATACTGTGCAGCAAGAAGAAAAAGGGTCCGGATCCTTACACCAAAAGGAGGTACCCCAAATACCCCATTGGATACTATGCGAGATTGAATGTACTATAGGATGCTTGGAGGCTCGTAAAATCCCCGAAGCGCCTCCATAAGCGAGACCACTGCATGCTTTGGTATCTATTAGTTGACAACGTATTTGGAGTTGGAAATGATGTTGAAGAAAATACCACTGGCACCCCCGAATTTGAAGGATGATATGAGAGTATCAAGATCCATGATAATAGTCACTTGATTTCACCTGTCATCCACTTATTACATTATGCGAGAAATTGCATTATTGGAGTTTTATATTCTATGACAGGGTCAAAGGAAGGCCAAACAGAAAAGGAAAGGTGGATGTTTGCAGTGTTTGCATTTATCACGTGAACTGATGCATATCGTGCATCAAATCAGCGCTCAGTTCGTACAAAAGTATACCTGGATGTTTATTACTGTCAACTATTGGCCACCTGCTGTAAATGATGAACAGAGTCGGCTTGAATCGGATTGTTCACTGTGGCAACGTTGTACGAGTATACCTTGCACAGAATGCTGCCTGCGGCATTTAAATTTTACGTATACTCGGCACAACGCTAACAAACAAAGTAGTGAGCACACTCGAGATTATACAGCCGTAAATACTCAAATGCTTCATCGTTAATAGAGAATAAAACATCAAAAAGATACAAGCGAAGTGACAGATGTGTGGGACAAAAAGGACTAGACTGTTAGATTGGCGGCACGGGATTGGCTGGCACCGCCATCGGCCGCACTACTCGGACTGTGCCTCAGGCTGACTTTTACCGGCATGACTAAAAATTATCTTCACGCCGAATCGACGATTTTCCCCTCTGCTGGATCTTGCGGAGTACCACTGCCTCGCATCCAACCTCATCGTCTCCCACATTTGTAGGTTCAAGCGTTCTTGACCTGCTCTACCACCTCCCGATCAGAATTTATCCCGCGCTGGAAGATATCTCGAGTCTTTCGGCTGATTTCGTCTAGCGAGGCTCACACGGAAAGAAAAAACGAGGGAAGAGACGCGCACAACTTGCCTGCGCGCTTTCCCTGCTCCCACCAACCGCAACCATGGGTTCGTCCTCGAAAAAACCCCCCAGGCGATCGCCTGACACCAAGAGGGACTTGTAGCTGATTCATGCCGTGTAGCGCCCAAACAAAAAGCCCAGAAGATGTCCATAGGGACCTTCTTGGCAGACGAGAGTGGGTGGTGTTGCTTCTGTCGAGGACTGGATTAAAGATTGGCTGACACATTCTAGGCCTCGGTTCTTGGGCTGATGAAATGGAGGACATGCCCTTGCCTGGTAAGCAGAGACTCTCATCCCCGATTTAGGTAGGATGGTTAACTAACTTGGACTTGTTTCTAGCCGGTATGCTGCTACCCTTTAACCTGTCTACAATCTACACCCATCGCATGGATACGGATGTAATTTGATGCACTGAATCTCTTCTAACATGTCTTCCAGCTGCTCCAGAGCGCTCAATGTATGGAGGCGAGCGCCGTGCTGTTAGCTCGGCCGCAGGCTTTGGAAGCGGCTTCAATGGTACAACCCAGAAACTCCCATCTCTTTGAGTGTATAGAATTGTATTTCTGACATGTGAAAAGACCGCGAGCGCCCGTCATTTGCTTCTCGACCCGAACTTCCTCTACCTACCGAGCCTCCATATACTGCTCACATCGGCAACCTCTCCTTCGATGCCACCTCCACCGATGTTTCCGAACTGTTTGCTGACTGCGAAGTGACCAATGTCCGCATTGTTGAAGACAAGCTCAACCGCACCCCTAAAGGCTTTGGTTATGTTGAATTTGCTTCCGTTGAAGGATTGAAGAAAGCCCTTGCTTTCTCTGGCACAAGTCTCCAAGGGCGTGGCATTCGTGTTAGCATCGCAGAACCACGTATGTGCTTTTCAACATTTATATCGTGCGCAAATAACTGACATCCTTATAGCCAAAGACTCCGGCCCTTCTCGGGATTTCAGCGACTGGTCCCGCAAAGGCCCTCTCCCAGACTTGCCCCGCCGTGGAACCGATCGCCCTGGATTCAACCGAGAATTCTCAGACAACGTTTCTGAAAGTGGTAGTGCTCGTGGCGAACGACGTCGATTCGAGGGTGACGGAAAGCCCCGTGACTTTGGTAACTGGGAGCGCAAAGGTCCTCTATCCCCCGTCGCTGCTGTTGCCGGACGTGAGGGTGGCCGCCCACGGACCAACGAGGGCTCTGGTTTCCGCAAAAACTCCCCGGCCTGGGGTGAAGGCCGATCTCAGGATGGTTCACGCCCTCCGCGTCGTGAATTCCAAGAACGACCAGAGCGGCCAGAGCGGCCAGAGCGTACCCCCACTGCAGCTGAGATGGATAACCAGTGGAGGGCAAGGATGCGCCCAGACGCTCCTGCGGCTCCTGCTGCCCCCAAGGAGCCCAGCAACCCACCATCGCCTGTCGCTACTCCAGCTGCACCAGCCGTACGACCAAAATTGAATTTGCAAAAGAGGACTGTGTCCGAGAATGTTCAGAGCCCACCTCCCAGTGCTGGTGCCGGTGCCGGTGCCGGTGACTCCAAAGCTAGTCCATTCGGCGCTGCCCGACCTATCGATACTGCTGCTAGAGAACGAGAAGTAGCTGATAAACGCGATCGTGCTCGCAAGGAGGCTGAAGAGAAGAGCAAGACTGAAAAAGCAGAGAAACAACGTCAAGCCAAGGAGAAGGCCAAGGCAGAGAAGGGCGCAGCTGGTGATTCTAATGGTACGAAGGAGTCGGATCCCGAAGCGCCAAAAAAATCAAATTTCGAAGTACTCCAACGGGCTGCAGAAGAGGAGACTGGTGATCAGGAAACAGAAGAAACAAAAGAGGAACCTGCAGCAGCCAAAGAGCCAGCAAAGGAAGCCCCAGAAAGCAAGGCGAACGGCAGCTGGAGAAGGGCTGAGCCTGCTGCCGCACCCGCTGCTGAAGCTGACGAAGAAGGCTGGAGCACCGTTTCTACCACCAAGCGCAACAAGGGACGTGGCCGCGGTTACTAAACTTGGCTGTAGAGCTCTAAGCTCTTCCTGTTGTGCTATGTGTTGACTCAAGGTGCAGAAATGAAATTTCTACGTCCACGTCCTTACAGCGTCGGTATGTTCGAACGACTGGAATATGAGCAACGAGTTACGCAACATGACATTTACATAATGCAACTCCTTTTTTCCCTTAACTTTCTTCTTCCACGCCCCACGATGGCAACTCGATGTCGACACCCTCTCTCTCTTTGAAGGCTGTTTTGGTTATAATGGCGGTCGCACATATGATTTCTTCTCTAGATTATCTTGATTTGCGCACCTTTCTTTATCCTTTTTTATTTCCCTATCCATTGACAAATGTTCAGGTACTACGGTGTTTTCGTTAGTTTTTTTTTCTATCCCCTTCCTGTTTGGGCTGATTCTCTGGTGACTACTTAATCGATTGTCTTTTTTTACTTTTTCTCAATCTCGCCATCACCATCTTATCGAAAGCGCGATTTCAAAAAAGTTTCTCCTGCCTCTCATGTACTCGACGATTGACTCTCGTGGGGTGTTCCGTCTTTTATCTGCGTTGCATCCAATTGCCTGTGAGCTGTTGCCCCGAAAGACGTTTTATGTGTAACCTGTGTGTAAAAGAACGAAGCCTTTCAGAAGTTTCATCCCTCCACTTACATCCAAGTCTCCACTTCACCCTTTATTTTTCGCCATGCATTTCTTTGGCCGGGGAGTAAATGTATGCAATGTAGACTGCACTAGCTCTAATTTCCTTCGACATGGAATCGTTTAGTCAGTATTAGAAGCAACCAACATCGGATTATTTATAAAATCTCCTACTCTTGACAGCGGCTCAATTCCATCGTGTTCTAGATCACACTAGCAAGCATTTAGATTGATCTGATAACGCGAATTTGCAGATTTGCACTTGCCAAGAACAGCCTGCATGTATCGTCAGATTCATTCCTGTTAGGTGCATATGCAAGTGTATCTAGTAATCTTCCAGATCTGACAATGTGACTGGCCCCTGCCAGACTAGACCGCTGTTTTAGAACTTAGGAGTGATCGACCGTCACCAAGGTATAATAAAACCCCAAGTATAACAAAAAACCCACGTGAGCACTGTAAATTTTAAATGCCCGTGGCTTCCTAATTAGGAAAGACCCCCCTTCCTAGATTTTTTTTGTAAGTCACCTGACATAGAATGGCTCTTTCCTCCCTTCAATTACACAGAGCACTGACAACGAGACGTGATGGCACAAGCTTCAAAGTTATGCTTTGACAAACATAGGATATTTTTATACATAGAATGGTAATTGATCAAATGCAGGTAGTTCATAAAGAGAGGGAAAGGGCACGTTAAAGCTAGAAACAATACGTGCTGATTGTGGTTTTCTAAATACAGTATACCTATAGTTATGACTTGGGCCACCCAATTGACAAATTGACAGCCCTTGATTCATATATAGCAACACGGCAATAGTCTATAAATAGTGTCGAATTCATTACGTGTTGTAATAATACGCAATAATGAGTTACCTTACCGATGATACTTCTTGCTTCAAGTTGCTGGGAATGAGAAGCGTCGAGTTCTTGAACAAGGGATGCCATAGATGCTGGAGGCGGGTAGATGTTAGGGTTTTGATATGCTATGCAAGGCATTCAGCAGGACTTGAGGCTGATGAATACTTACAGTAATACGGTACGCGGAGGTATGGATACGGGGGCTCAAAGCTGGGGGTTTGATTTAAGGAAGGAGTGGCCCCTGCATGCAAGAACTAACTGGCCAGTCTCGGCTGTCGTTGCCCTTGAATTGCGGGCTGACCCATGCCAGTCCTAACCCAGTTGAGCAAGCGTTAACATGAGGTGGTATCTGTGACATCTTCTCGTGTCTCGTGAGATTCTCAACCACCTGTCCACTGGCCGTTGGCTGTGATGCAATCCAGTGTCATTTGATCGGTTTCCTTCCTCTCGTTTCGTGATTTACCAACACCTCTCTCTGCTGGCCGGCCGGCTTTGATTTCACCTCTGCTCTTTCAAGCTTTCCGAGAGCCACCTCGCCCTCGCCTGTGACAGGTCATCGCGAAATTAATCGCTCCAGATTGCGAAACTCAAAAAGCGGGGACGACAGCGAAGCAATGCAAACAGCCACCGCTGTATACACCGCCACGTTCAAACCACCACGAACAACAACCATCGTGGGAGAGGATTACACCCCGATGAATGAACCCCTGTCGAGCGGCGCAGTGTCGTGTCTGCATTGCGGCAACGGCTCTTTCTCCCAGGATGCGATGGCTGCGCAACATCGAATACAGGAGTTGGAAGCACAAGTTAGGGAATTAACGGCAAAGGCATCGCAGACCGGTACATATAGCTTTCATATTCTACAACCTCTGCGAAGCCAGACTGCTAACCTAGTAATGGCGAACAGCAGGGAAAATAGCCGACTATGAAAATGAGGTTCGAAACCTGCGAGAACAAACCCACTCCTTAAATCATGGCAATGATGCGCAAACCATGCGGTCCGCATCTACAACCTCTCCCACGCCCGAGACTGCCGATAGCAACACCCAACAGCAGCAGCAGCAGCAACAAGGCCGCTTCGCCGGTTTCGCTTCCTACTTCCCCTACCGTCGTACCAACTCTCGCGCCGGGTCCAAAGACTCGAGCACTCCGCCAAACACATCTCATTCCAACTACACCAACACTAGCCCGGGCGGAGGAGAACATACCAGCCCTATGAATACATTCCCCCAGCGATCGCTATCACAAAAACAAGACTCATCTGGCGACAACAATGCCACTGCACTCCAAACCGCGCTATCGCGCGAACAATCGCTCCGAAAGGCTGCCGAGACGCAACTATCGCAGGCGCACTCTGAGCTCGAAGAACTCACTGCGCAGTTATTCAGCCAGGCCAATGAGATGGTTGCGTCGGAACGCAAGGCTCGAGCAAAGCTTGAGGAGAGAGTGGCCTTGCTTGAGAAAAGGGATGGCGACAAGCGCAAGAGACTGGATCGATTGGAGAAGGCGATTGCAAGGGTGGAGAGGGTCAGAGGATTAATCAATTCTTGATTGAGCAGCAACAACGATGATGCGAAGATCATCTAGCACGAAACATTATGAATCACGAATTTTACTCACGCATTGATTATTGGAGTGCTCCGGAGAAGACATGGGTCTATTCATTTGGAGTTTTTGCGCAGCTCTCTGTTTGGAGAAAGCTATATACAGGAAGTATTGTATCGGATCGGTTTGGGAAAATGGATGGACCATGGAGTTCTGATTTTTGGTTTTGAGACATATAGGTTACTTCTTATCTGCTTGGTTTGTACTCAGTTTGCAACTCTATAATTCTATTATATTGCATCATGAATAAATTCTAAACATAATCGTACAAGTTACCGTCTATAAAAAGTCACCGCCATGGCCAAAAAAGCGCCCAAAGCGACCAGACCAAGCATTGCATATATATTATATGCTCCAAGAGCATGTTCTGCGCCACGCTGCTTCCTCTCCAGCGCTACCACCAGGTCAATCTCCGTGACCATATCCAGACAATACTGGAACAACGCCTTGGCCTCGCCAATCACATGGTCGCATTCATCTTCCGTAAGGCGTTTAGACGCTTTGATGAACCCCGCTCTATAAGCGAGTTTGATATCTTCGCCATCCTCGTTGCCATCGAAATACCAAAACGACAGAAAGGATTCCGCGTCCGCTTCTTTCTCGGTTTTGGGCGATGCTACCATGTCTTTGTGCCAAAACTGGGGTCCTGCGTTGAGCAGTTGTTCGCGGATCCAGCGCCCGCCGTTGAAAAGGGCTAGGTACATGATCCATGAATACGCCAATAGAACGTAGGGTTTAGTCCGAATCGTGTCTAGCATGTGCGAGACTGCCTCGCGGACAGCAACGTCATTTCCGTCTGGGATAGTATTGCCCCATTCCGCCTTCAAGTTTCTCAGGTCCGATTGTAGCCGCTGGCTGCGCGCAATCGCCGGCACGTACGCTTCAGCTAGCAGGGCACGATGCCTTCGTGCTGTGTTTTCCTTTGTGCCATCGCCAGCAGCGGGCGGCGTTGCCTCGAGCTGATCGCGCCATGCGTCTTCCAGAACGGAGTATATCTGGGCAAAGCGGGAGATGCCCAGAGCGTAGAGATGCGGGGAGGTGGCCTTTGGGGGGAGAGCGAGGGGTATTCGGCCAACTACGGCGTGGTGTAAAGTGGCATGGATTGCCCTGGAGGTAGAAAAACAAAGCAATTAGCGTGCCTTTTCTATTGAGATGATGGCATGGATCATTATGATCATTGATGGGATGAAATGTGGGGATGGAAAAAGTCCGAGGACCACCAAGAACCTAAGTGTGGCTGGAGTTCGTACCTAGACGCAGTATGGATCTGCGCTGGAAGATCGATGCCCTTGTTGATTTCATAGGCTGTGTTATTATTTACTGTTGAGCTCGTGGGATTATCACCATCAAGGACCCTCCCATTGGCACGCCCCTCTGGATTTGAAGCTGTCATGGACCGGAAATAAAGAGAGTTATATACGTAACCCCAAGATTCAACCGAGATCAAAGAAAGAGCCGAGAGCCAAAGCTGAAAGAGACGAAAACATGAAACAAGCGGCAAAATGGTCGGATCTTAATCCTGAAAACGAGCAAACATTGAACAAAGAAAAGAATTGTTGTTAGCGACGAGGAATGTGAATGCGCCTTTCAAATTCCAAGGTTGATGGCCACTAACGTCAGGCAAAAAAACCCGGGCCACAACCCCGCTTGGGAGTTTATCCGGGGTTCCTGTTTTCTCATCGAGGCATCTACACATGTTAAGCATATACAAAGCAATTTACACGATAAATTTCAGTGTTGTTTTCGTTTCTTTTCTCACAGTAGAAGCTGAACGGCGACTGTAGAAATGCTGGGCACGCTGATGTTCTTTGTACTCGATAATCGATAGCAAGAAGGCGCTTTGCTCGATTCAGCGAGTCGCTAGTCTGCTTTCTTTGGCCTGCATGAGCCTCAGGCCAGGGCAATCCCTGGGCATAATGCCACGGAAAGAACGTGTTGTGTTACACAACTTTATGCATATTCTGAGAGCATGGCTTTGTTCCTTGGCTTTGTCATGCAGTGTTCTTTTCTTTTCTTTTCTTTTTCGTAGGGTTACAACGTGACCTTGAAAGTGAGTCAGTCACGTCTTCTCGAACAGCAAGGAATCTACATGGTTAAATCCGTACAAACTCCGTCAGTGGTCGGCCGTAAGCTCGTCAACGCTGCCTTGAACCTGCCTTGGCTCAAGTCTAGATCTCTAAGCGAAGTGCTAACTCCGTCCACAGTCTCCACATCGGCAGCAGGAAACTGCCGAGGCCGATATATCCGTTCGGCTAGCCCGCAGCTCGAGCTCTGCCATTGGCTGCTGGCACGTGTCTTGCCTGTCTTGGCGCCGGAAAAATAGTCTCAGGCTTGGCGGCGAGCCACGCGGCCCACGAGGTCTGCCGTCTTATTCTACGACACTGCACAGAGTACGCAGTAATCTGTACGTATACTGAGTGTGCGAGACACATTCGAGCAGGGCCTTTCAGCTTCCATAAGTCCAGGTTTATAATGGTAGATAAAATGATTACATCGATTCATAAGCAGGCGCAACCATGGAAAAAGATGTAAGATCTTTTTATGAATTATTATGCATCTATAGTATGGCGTCATAGTGCAAAGTCCGTCCACTCAGGCTGTTTCATGCACCGAGTACGTAACTTGACTTTAGGCAAACAACTGGTTTCATCCTGCAGATTAATAATCTGACACCCAAGGTCCACTGCGATTGGCCCTTAATAATCAGAGGCAACCAGGGTAAAGCAGCGCCGCAGCAGATGTGATAACTCTGATTGTTATCTCCATGTTTAGCGCTTACTGCGCGGTGTGGCCTAATGGCCGAGCACGAGTCGGCATTACAAATGACCCCTGGTGCCGAAAGCTTACCTCCGGACGAGAAGAGATATAAGACAATGGACGCGCTCAGATCGTAAGGGCAAGGATATCAATAATCAATCTAATCACACACCCCAGTGACAAGTTACAACGGAGAAAAGACCCTGTTTGTATAGACAAACCGTGGCACCCACTTGCCTCCCTATACCCAGCCCCACCAGGTACCAAGGCTCCATTACTTTTTTTCCCTTATTATTATTATTATTATTTCCTCCTTTTAAAACGAAATCGATTCCTCAAGTCTGCTCGACTGTCACAATCAGAAAAAGGCACGCGGTGTTTTTAAACATTCACCATCGGTACCGCCAACATGTCGTTCTACAACTCCCAATCCACGACGCCGAACAGAACCAGCCTCGATGACGAGCGAAACGACCGCCTAGAGACCATCCAGAGTGGCCTGCAAAATGATGGCGAGGGGTTCAGGGAAGATCTCGAAAAGGGCCTTGACACCCGAAGAAGTTCTTCTAGTACCGGAACTAGGGCAGAAGATGTAGAGAAGGATTCCAACAATACGCCCCAGGAGCAGCCACAAGCAGCAAAGAAGGTCCCGGAAAAAGATCCTAATCTGGTGGAATGGAACGGCCCCGATGATCCAGAGAATCCTCAGAATTTGCCTACCTACAAGAAGTGGACAATCACTATGCTGCTCTCTTCACTTACTGTCTGGATTACATTCAGCACTAGTGTGTTCAGCCAGGCCACCGAGGTTACCGCCGCCTTGTTCGGTGTATCAGATGAGGTTATGATTTTGGCAACCAGTCTCCCACTCTTTGTACGTTCTAGACTTCTCCTCACATTTATTGTCTGATACTAATCGTCTCGTTAGGGTTTTGCAATGGGTCCGCTGCTTTGGGGTCCCTTCTCCGAGTTATACGGCAGAAAGAGGCCATTGTTCTTCGGCTTCTTGGTCTTTGTTATATTCCAGATCCCCGTCGCCGTCGCCCAAAATGTGGAGACCATTATGCTGTCGCGGTTTTTCATCGGCTTCTTTGGCTGTGCTCCATTGGCAATTGTCGGAGGAACGCTAGCTGATATCTGGGACCCTACTGAACGAGGCGTTGCAATGTCTTTTTTCGCCGGAGCTACCTTTGGCGGCCCTACTTTGGGTCCTATCTTGTAAGTACCCGAGTGTCTTATTGGAAATCCATGAATTGTGCGCTAATGGCTTATATAGGGGTGGCTTCATTACTTCATCTCACCTAGGCTGGCGGTGGACAGCTTGGATCACCCTGATCGCAGCCGCTTTCTTCATGGTCATTGCCTTTATTATTGTCCCCGAAACATACGGACCCGTTATTCTCCAGAATCGGGCAGCTCGTCTCCGGGTAGAGACCAAGAACTGGGCCTACCACAGTGCTCTGGACGAGAATCCTCCCACCCCCAGAGACATCCTTACTCGATACGTGGCACGACCTTTCCAGATGCTCATCTTGGAGCCTATTTTGGTCTGCATTACCATCTACCTCGCCTTGATCTACGGAATCATGTACTTGCTCTTTGAAGCCTTCCCTTACTCCTTCCAAGAAGTCCGCGGCTGGAAGAGTGCTGGCGTGGCTGCTTTGCCTTTCTTGGGTATTCTGATTGGAGTCATCCTCGGATGTGCCTTTATCACCTACCTTACCAAGACCAGATTTGCACGCAAGCTGAAGGAACAGGGCCGCGTTGTTCCCGAAGAACGACTAGTCCCCATGTTTTTCGGAAGCATCATGCTACCAATCGGTTTGTTCTGGTTCGGCTGGACCTCCAACAAGGACATTAGCTGGGTGCCACAAGTGATAGCTGGCATTCCCATGGGATTCGGCATCCTCATCATTTTCATGCAGGGTCTCAACTACATCATCGATGTGTACCTCATGTTCGCCAATTCTGCTATTGCAGCCAACACTTTGGTCCGTAGCTTCCTCGGTGGCGGCTTCCCATTGTTCGCCAACCAGATGTACACGAAACTGGGTGTCCCCTGGGCGTCCAGTCTCTTGGCATTCCTGACTCTTGCCATGGTGCCGATCCCCATCCTGTTTTACATCTATGGCGCAAAAATTCGCGCCCTCAGCCGCTTCAACCCGAGACTGTAGAGCCGTGTCTCGCTCTCTTCTCACTCACTCACTCACTCTCCTCCCTTTACCCTATATAATAGTCATGCATATGTATATAGCTGACGTATCATTGACTGGCGTTTGTGCATTTGGATTAGATAAGCGTTGATTGACTTGCTGGGCTGCATTGATAGACATAATGAGATATAATTTTCAGATTCATCTCTTCTTCCGGTTTTGAATAAGAGCGTAGTCTTTAAACATCTTGCATCTGATAATTTCACGTAAATAATCTGATAATAATACTGTGTAGATAATCTGATAACATAAATAACTATGTATTAGTTAGTTAACTACGTCAACCTCAGCGGAGACTGCGCGGACTTAAACCCGCTTACATAATCCCTCCCGTCCCATTGGCTGGCCAGTTCCATGTGCAACATATCGCTGCTGCACCAGTGCAGCACCACCTTCCCTTTCCCCCCAAGAATTATCGACAGACGACATCCCACTGCCCACCCCACGCATCGATCCCTGTATTAACCCATTGGCAGTAATCGCCCAGGGCCAGCTGTCGGAATTCCTATCGGAGTGCTTCCAGATACCAGCGTGCCATCTCGCTCTTCAATCGCTTGTCCCCTTCTCGGCGCCGGCTCTTATCTCTGAAAAAAGGGTCTCGACGATCGGAAGATGCGCGTTTCCCCATAGCCTTCGATCCTATCCTTCGGCCTCTCTTAATTCATTCACGGAATCGGCGGCTAGCATTCGCGAAACTAATATCTTCGAAAACGCCCCTTTTCTCCTGCACGTCCTCCTCCGCAACCCCCGTTATTGAATAATGAGCCTTGGCCTCCGGCAACGAACCGGTCTCTACACAATGCGATCTGAATAGGGACGGTCTTTCAGCCTGCATGGATACGATATACCGAGTCCTGTGCGAGAGAGACTGTAGGAGATTCGTTTAGCAGCCGGGTTGCAATCATGTCGCTTCTCAACCCCACCACTATTCTTGTGGCTCTGTTGCTGCTGTACATCTCCACGTTTATTCTCTTCGCCTTTGTACGTGTTGCCACTGGTGTGTCCATTCAACGACTTGGTTACTTTTCTCTGCGGCGCATATCGTATGCACCGCAGGATGGCGTGCAGATCGACATTAGGGGCCTGGGCTTATCCTTACATCGACCCTCCTTTTCGCAGCCGACATGGATTAGACTCCGCCTGACCGATCTTAAAGTCACCATTGATCCGAAACAACTGAAAAATAGGCATGAAGCCTCCAAAGAAAGCTATTCTTCAGCCTCATCGACGGCGACGTCTCATAACGGCTCTCCGGAAATCCCCCAAGATGCGGCTTTCGGCTCAGCGAGAAGCTCCTCGAAACGCAGCCAGACGTGGCGACGGCTCACCCGCTGGAAGGAAAAGTTGAAACGAATGCATTCGTATATACATTGGCTAGCTATAATTGATCTTCACGCCACCAACACGTCCGTCTACTTTGTTGATGCTGGATACATCCAGGTTGGATCTTTGACGTTGGCGGTTGATACTCGACGGAAGATGGTGGAACAAGGTCGTTTGTTCCGCCATAAGAAAGAACATTCGCAGAAACCACGTCCCGCGGAATGGATTATGACTGTTCGGAACATTATACTTGCAGTTGACGGCCGGGATCCAATGGAAATAATGGATAACCTACAGTTGAATATCCACGGTCATCTATATGACGACTTGGAGGGGCTACGGGATACCTCTGTCGCCGTTAAAATTGGACGACTTCACTTCCCTTACGATGATTTGATGACCATTAGCAAACGAATTCAAGAAAACCGAAAGACGTATCCCAAACTAGACGTGTCCAGCGAGACCGATGATGAGATATCGTTCGCTGATTTTGTGGAAGAGCTGGACAAACCCGGGTCTAGGGAGGAGGCTATTGTACAGACCGTCGCCGACTCGAGGGAATTCGTTAGTTCAATTTTGCGAGGCATAGAAGAAATCCAGGTTGCCTTGAGCTTTTTCCGCATCTCAAGATCCTTCAAGCCGGTCTCAGCAGAGCACAAGGAGATGCAACTGAACCTGGTCACTCATGAAATTGGAATTGACCTTCACCGCATGGACGAGAATTCACCAGCTCACCGAATGTACTTTCAAAAACGCGACATTGCTCACCAGGCCCTGTTGGCCGCCATATCTATATCCGTGAGCATGGAAGACAGCTCGGGAGCTACAGATAGACTTCTTTACATACCCATGGCTACGACAACCATCAAGACAACTCTTCCTTCCAAGACCGTCTGCTTAAACAACGAGCGAGATACCGCGGAACGCAACAGCAATGTCTTTTTTGCAAATTGCGTGATTACTTCACCCTCCCTAGATATGGAGCCTCGCCATGTCTCCCAAGTTCTTAGACTAGCAGAAGCAAGGACGTCATCATCTCCGCGAGGTAAAAAGCGAGACAATCATCGTTTAATATCGCGTTTGCTACCAAAGGCTAGAATCAATTTCTCTATCCATGAACCTGTAGTACGCTTTGTGCTACCTATCCCCAAAGATGCTCCAGTCGATGGTGGTGATTATAACCTTCTCATATCGTCCATTTCATCGGTATCACTAGATATCGAATCTTTTCATTCGTCCGAAGATGGATTTCACTATTCTCTGTCCTCCACATACCGTGTCGCCTCCCACCAGCTTTACTACCAAACTCCGGCTGGTATCAAACACAATCTGTTGCAAACACAAGACATGGAAGTCCGCGTGCATCTCAATGCTACACCTGAAATCTGTGTCTTTGTGACAGGCAGTCTCAATTCATTTTCAGTTCATATGGTCAACCCAAACGTCAACCGGGGAATAAAGCAGGTTGTTGAACAGGTCCAAGCCCAACTAAGGCCGAGGAATCGTATGCAAAGTTCGACCGTCCAACCAAAGTCAAGTTTCCTGCGTCGTCTCCCTCCCTGGCTGATGCGAGTTCAGTTCGAGGCCAACGAGCTTACTTTCGAGGTTGCCGGCCCTCCGCCTGGATCATCCAAGACAAATCGTGGTGTCGCACTTCATCTAGACTCTTGGACCGCGGACTACCGAGCACAGAAACTCGAGCCTGCAAAGAGTTCTGCAAGGAGGCGAACGTCTAGCCATTCTCATTCTTCTCTTGGAGATGACTCCCCATTCCGTTTCACTCCAACGTCGCCTCCGCGACGATCTGGCAATGGCCAGGCGGACGGGCGAAGGCTGGCTGTCCATATTCGAGGCCTCGAAGGTTTCGTAATTGAATCTGAAGATTACATGGAACCCGAGTCTTTCCTTTCCTTACCGAGATGTGAAGTTGCATTAAGTACACATAGTGATCTTCAGGGTCCTATATTCCATGTTAACTCTACCGTCAAGGCTCTGTTTCTGGAGTTTTCACTGTATCGAATCTATTCATTGGGAGTGGCGTTGAACGTTCTATCCGAAACGTTCATGCGTTCTCCAGCTACCAAAGTTCCGCAGGAATTTCAATCTAAAACTTCATCGTCTCCGTTATCTGCGCCTCCCCTGCCGCCTTCAAAGCGCTCTGAGCTGACCACAGTTGATCTTCGTATGGGACTTGTACGAGTCAAAGGTATCATGCCTAATGACCCACGTTTGATGTTGCATGTATACGGCGTGGCAGCGGGCAGTCATCGCTGGTCGGCTCCATTCTTTAGATGCCAATTAGTTCGGTTATATGCCGCAGCGCCCAAATTCGGGAACGTCTGGGAAAGATTTCTTGGGATGCACACCGTTAGGGTTGACCTGCGAGAGAGCAAACGTCGACATGGCCAGGAACTGCGAGAAGAACGCTCTATTGATGTCTCGGCAGAATTGATCCGCATAGGCGTTCCACATCACATGATTATGCACCGAATATTCGATAACTTCACCGTTACTGTCAAGGCACTGAAAACTCTTTATCAACGTTACAAAACAAACTCCGACATAGACGTCCTCGAGAAAGAGCCGGAGGGGCCCAAAAAAGTACCGCGAATATCAGTACGCACTAGAACATTGGCTTTTCAACTAGAAGATGACGCTTTCGAGTGGAAACTTGGTTGCATATACCGTGCAGGGCTCGTGGAACAACGCCATCGCCTTGCTCGGGAGGAAGCTTTTATGCTGAAGACCCAGAAAATCAAGGAGGCGGAAAACAGACGAGCCTCGTCCCGTTTCCGTACCCATTCAGCCCATCCAGACCCCCACCGTGGACGAGCAAGTGATGACCGACGACGGAGTGCAAGCATTGGCCCCCGAGAATCCACCAGGTCGTTTGACGACAAGCCTGACAAATATGGACGAGCCCGCTATGATACCGATGGCGCTGCAAATATCTCTTCCAGCTCCAAAGTGCCGGAGAAGGAAGCCTGGATTCGTCTGCAAGAATATAATTCCCGGAACTGGAAATCAAAAATAGATGCCGCTGTACGATTTCAAACGGAAGCCATCAGCAAATTTCGGAATTTATTTGCTGGGGCCGAACAACCGCCAGATGACGTTGAGGACGATGAACCAATTCTTGCTATTCCCAATCGACCCGGGCTAATGGCCGCTCTCATCAGCGATGTGCACCTTGTCATTGATAAGCCATCTTTCCCCGTTGATGAATATGCACAGTTTCTGCATAGGATTGGGAAGGGTATGCCTCTGGATATGAAATATTCTCTCCTGATACCTATGAGCATTCACCTGGACATGGGAGAGGCGCGAGTTACGCTTCGTGATTATCCCCTTGATCTTCTTCACATTCCTGCCCTTCGCCCCGGCCAGTCTTCCCGACTGCCAAGTTGGTCTTTACAGACAAATTTTGTCATTGCAGAAGAATTCCGCAATCGCGAATCGACACGGGACGTGCCAGTTTGCGTTGTGCCCCCAACTACACTTGCCGATGGTCAAGTAACCAAAGGCTTGTTTATCACGGTGCGGCGGACCATTGCGCCAGTAAAGACATACTCTGAACCCATCGTTGACATCAACACAAGTCTCCCAACAAGCATTACGTGGTGCATGTCGTACCAGCCCGTTATCCAAGACATGATGAAAGTCATTGAAGGGTTTACCAAAGTCGAACTTGATCCATCCGAACGGGTCGGCTTTTGGGATAAGATTAGATTGAGCTTTCACTCTCGAATCAAAGTACGATGGAAAGGTGATGGTGATGTTCACCTGCGCTTGAAGGGGTCACGCGACCCATATGTTATAACCGGATTCGGTGCCGGTTTCGTGATGTGTTGGCGTAAAGATGTTCAATGGAACATTCACCCTACAGACGACCCCAAGGAGTTCATGACCGTTACTAGCGGGGAATATGTGCTGGCAGTGCCGGACTATAGCCAGGAGGCGCGCTACTCGTATGCGTATGCGTTTGCCTTGGATGGTTCTAAACCCCAGCCTCCTAGCGGCCAAGCAAAGAATGCTGCTCATTTCAAGAAAGTGATGATGAAATTATCAGGCAGTGTGAAGTGGGTCGCAGGATTAGTGTTTGAGCGCAACCTGGATTCTGGACGGTCCTTTGACTTCAAGTCGCATTTCGATGTTGTTCTTAGGAACCCTCACTACATTGACGAGTCGCAAAGAAAGGTGAATGAATACAACTGCTGTTGTCCATTGTCTGGTGAAACTAACGTGGCTTTTGACAGGACTATGACGCTTACCGCGGGTTTCGAAGCAACCATATCCACCTGTCTGTTGCTGTTATGGCTCCAAACAATGCAGAGCAGACGATATCAAACTACAACACTGTCCATCTTACCCCTCGTCTTTTCACTCATTTCTTCCACTGGTGGTCTTTGTTCTCTGGAGTGATGTCCCTCCCTGTACGGCAAGGACCTCTTTGGCCAGGCATTACAAAGACAAGTAAGAAGTTTGGCCGCCATTTGGCTACGGTTAAGTATAAATTACTTCTTTCTCCTCTTTTTGCTTCACATATATACAAGCACAAAGACCCGGAAGACTATGGAGAGGATGTAGTTACTGCCACTGGCGTCAAAGTTCGTCTTGGAATTTTTAAATTTGATCTCCATCAAAGACGCGAGCGAATCAACACCCCGGTCAAAGGCCGTCTCAAACAAATCAAGTCTAGCGCCATGCGAATAAACCGCGCTGAATTGGATTTTGAGGCAGCTGACTTTAGGGCTGTATCCGCTACAATTGAAGGAACTACCCTGGATGAAGTTTTGGAAGATCATACCGACATTGTTGAGTCATTCCAGCAGCCTGTTGCCTCGGTTGATGTGTCCCGTTTCAGCATTCCCGATCAAGATTATACGTGGATTGATATGGACGACTTTGTTGAGTTGGATTGGATACTTCCCCAAGAATCAAACCCCAAGACTAAGATCTTGCCTCTTGCATATACTCCACGCTTTACATATTTCCGACAAACTGACCACGGACATGCGCCAACATCTGACAATGGATCCAGCCAATTTGGCGATGAGCCAACGCATGAATGTGTGATGTCTCAAGGTAATGGACCTTGGCAGGTGCAGATGGATCTTATGAAAGAGCGTCTAGCCACTCTTGAAAATCAAACGGCAAGCCATGAGCTCCAGCTCAGTGAGCATGAACTTCGACTGCGGAATGCTGGCGGAGAAGATCACGACATGAAAGTCAAGCATGAACTCCTACTTCGACAGGCAGAATCTTTAGCTAGGCGACACAAATTTTTGAACGCAGGACTTCGCCAACTTGAAAAGCTTGTGTCCGGGGACGAGTCTCCGCACGACGGGAGGAGTGAAGCATCGTCCGGGACCGGAGAAGACATGGAATCTAATAGCGATAATGACAACCAAAAAACGGACGGGGACTACGAACCGCCGGACATTGACTCAGCCGACGACTTCAACAATCGATTTACAATTCATAATCCACAGGTCAAATGGAACAATGCGCTACGAGATATCATGGTGAGGTACGGTCATCAAGTGAGCCAGCGGCGGGGGTTTGTGTACTACATGTCACAGCAAGCCGTCAAATTCATCTCTGATATTGTGGAGGAACAAAGCAAAAATAATCGACGACGGAAAGGCTTTTTCAATCAATCACCTAATCGTGACGGCGAGAAAGAACAAGATGACGATCACAGTGTCCAGGATCGCATCGATCAATTATTACATGATGCCAAGAGATTTGTGAGTGCGGACGATCCTGCTTCCGCATCGGCTGGTGAACGACTTCGACCGCGGTCGACCGATTTTAGCGAGAACATATCGGCGGAATTTACTACGCAGCATAGTTACCACCTTCGGCTCATTGCTCCTCAAATTCAGTTACAGAGTGATAAGAATCCACGGTCTGTCACGCTAGTGACTGCCAAGGGCATGACTCTCAAAGTCTTATCAATCATGGATAAACGCCGAGTCACTGACGACGTCAGCGGATTAGTTCAACGCAGATTCTCCCTAAATATGGATGGTGCTCAGTTCTTCGTTGCGACACAGAAGAATCTTAAAGCCCATCTGCAATTTTATGCCGGCAACAAATATGGCAATGCACCTGGGTCTGCTTGGCCGCCGTGGTTGACTTTGGAAGCCATGTTTGACTTTGAACTTCTGCCATTTGGCTTTTCGAGAATCATTCAGAGAACTTCAGCAAGCCTCCGATACGACAAATTCAACAATCTGCGTCTTAAGTACAATGATGAGGTAGTGGAAAGTGGCGGCGACCACAGCCATCCTCACGACGCTGATGACGGGCGTGTTGATCAAGTTTGGGTGGATTTCCCAGACGTCAGGGCTATCTGCGACTCCACCGAATACTACTCTATGTACATCATTGTTTTGGATTTATTGCTCTACAACGAACCTCTGGAAAAGGTCAGGAGTGAGAAATTGGAGAAGATCATGTTTGCTTCCGATTTCAGTGACCTACGAGGCGCCCCGGAGACGGTATTCAAGCTGCAAGAACGTATCCGACAACTCGAAGAGATCAAAGAGTTCTTCCAAGTACAAGCTCATTACCTTGACGCTAAGGGTTGGCAGGACAGAATAACTCTGGAAAGAGATCTAGCTAATTGCGAGGAAGAGCTATTTTTCATCATGAAAGCTATCACAACATCGCAAAGGCGGACTGATGAACGAAATCTATCCAAATCAAGCGCTTCAATGCGGTACTGCCTTTCAGCTTCCGATATCGTCTGGCACCTGATGAGGGACAGAAACGAACCGCTAGTGGAATTTCAGCTGCGCAATGCTTCATACGAGCGAACTGACAATATGGACGGCTCAAATCATAATGTCATGGAAATCCAACGCTTGTACGCATTGAATTTGCTGGAAAACGCCATCTACCCTCAAATGATTGTTCCTTATATGGACCATAAGAGCCGGGCCGAGACGAGCGGTGACATGATGTTTCGCGTTCAGTGGTACATGTTAGAAGCCGTTGCAGGTATTCCGGTCCTAGACCAGTTCGAAGTTCAGCTGTTCCCTCTAAAGGTTCAGCTAGAGAGAGAGCTGGGAAAGAAACTGTTTGAATACATTTTCCCCGGCGCGGGTTCTAATGCGTTTGAGAATGGCGGCTTCTCCCCGTTCATGGTCAAACATATCAAACCCATGGACGAAGACGAGGAGGAAGATGATGAAAATCAAGTTGCGACCCCCGATTTCGTCTCCACCCCACGTAGTCAGGGCAGTACTTCAACTGGAGAAGACCCGCAAGCTCTTCCAGGTGCTGGTTCCATTGAATTGAGACTGCAGCCAACAATGACATTGCCGGATAACAAGCACAAAACGACTCAATCATCACGAACAAGTCGTCTCAAAGTACCACCGCTGACACGGATGCATAGAGACAGCAATCGCTCAGATAGACCCGGCCTCTCTCTTCGTTCCTCTACCAATAGCGCCGTTAACAAAAAGAAGTCCACGGAGAGTCTTCGGGCGCTGACAAGAACATCCACGGATAGGTCAATCGGAGGGGCATCCGTCGGGTCAGGCAGCACAGCCGAAAGTAAAAAATTCTCGCTTGGTAAAGGCCCGAAGAAAGAACAGGCTGACGACCTCACGCAAATGATGTCAAGGGCATCTAACTATATGATCCTCGCCCACGTCAAAATCAACGATGTTGTGCTTTGCCTTAGTTATAAAGGTAGAGGAGATCGCAACATTGAAGACGTACATGATTTTGTGTTCCGTCTGCCAGTACTCGAGTACCGGAACAAGACATGGTCGAATCTGGAGCTTGCTCTACGCCTGAAGAAGGATGTCATCAAAGCATTGATCTCCCACGCTCCCGCTATCCTAGGCAACAAGTTCTCACATCCTCGCCCAAGCAAACAACAGCAACAACGATTGCGAGAGCTAGCGTCTTCATCTCAAGCGCTTCCTGCCTCGGATACCGCTCTGAACAGTATTCATCGTCCAGCATCGGCGGGGCATAGTCTGAGCAGTCGTGATTCAACTAGCATCAATCGTTTCAACTCTAATAATGCGTCTGCCTTTTCTTCCAGCACCCATCTCCAGCTACCGTCATCGTCTGTGCCACAGTCGGTCAGCTCTGGGACATATCCTCTGGCAAGATCGGTTTCCTACTCGTCAAGCAACGTCAGCAGTTTGAGAGAGCCCAGCATTATAATAAACGACTCGAACGACAACGATAGTTCTACATCTAGACAGGACGTGCGCGATGAGCGTCCCAAGACCTCGCAGAGTTTCGGTGGCAATTCTCAGGATGAGAGGTAAGTGATGTTTTATGGTATTTCCTTCGTTCAGAATAATAGCTAAATCTTTTTCAAGTGGTAAAAGAACTATCCGCAGCATTGGCCGCAAGCTTCTTCATCGGCATACCTTGAACAACGATTGAGCTCTTCATAGCTGCTTCATCTTGGGGTTTCGCCCAAATACTATATAGTCTATATTTTCACGCACAAAGTTGAACACACATTAAGACGACCATATTTATGTCCATGTGCGATATATATTTTTGCTTATTTAGTTGCATGTATTTTTCTGGCGTTATCATGTCTTGTCTTTGGTTGGCTCTTTCCCCCCTTTCCCCTCGAACTGTATACGGGGTCATTGTACATGGTTGCATATGTGACGATCTGGTCTAGGCGCAAGGAATAGGCAGGCAGCCTTATCTGTCCAAGTTCATTTCCCTTTTGCTTCTTCTTTTTTTTATCTCGGTTGCTTTCATCGCGAGTTTTTTTTACCGCGAGTCTTTTGGAGATACCTTTTCTGCCTTGTCATATCACCCCTGTTGTTTTCTTCTTGCTGTATCTTCCAAGTGCATTAGTGGTTCACCCAAGGTAGATGGGATTAATAGAATAATGAGATGACGGACTTATCATTGTGTTGACAAGAGAGCGCCCATGCTAAATGGTTTCGTGATAGACATAACTACGCATAGAGCTAAACACCATACTTCGAATCATTGAATTGGCAGGTAGAAGCATATACTTCAATTATATGCAAAATGCAAAATTGTATTATAATGATACACAGATATAAACTAAAACATTAAAGTAAATCATGGGGAATAAAAACTAAATAAAAAGCAACGCTAGATATCAAATATGAGATAGAAACCCCGAAAACAAATACCATCCATCTATATATTCCTCCCATACTAACCAAAAACGAAACAGTCTCACAAAACTCCGTAGTCACCGTAAGCTTATATGTTTTGTCATCATCATAAAAGAAAGTGGTGTGTGCAAAATTGAGTATGTTTTTGTATGCTTGAAAAACAAATGCAGTAGTCGAGTGTAAAGGTTCAAACAAATGAGCCAGGTATATATGTGTTTCTTCAGACATCGTCTGGAGTGTCTGTTGTGTTTTCTTGTTTTTCGACGTCTCGATTTGAGTCGGTGTTGTCATTGGAGGGGATTGTGGTGTCATGGGTATGGCCATGGCTTCTCTCGAGCCCACCAGCGCCAATGACGCCTTCTGCATCAGTAGCTGCACCCACTAAATCAACGTGATCGGGGGCTCTGGTCGTGCCATCGGGTATATTACTAGCAGGTCTTTCGTCCGCGGTAGTAGACAAGCTCTCGGGGGAAGTCGCTTTCTCGCGGGCGCCGCCAAACGATGGCAGGAAACGTGCCTGGAAGGAGTTCATCCGCGTGCGTGGGTTGGCAGTGATGTCATCGGTGAAAGGCTCTCCGCCGTGGTGTTCTTGCACCATACTCCATGTCTCTTTTTCGCGGCGGAGTTCGGCTTGAACCCAGGGGATTGTGATCAAAGTCCAGAGGGCAGCCCAGGCGAAGGGAAGGGACCAGCCGAGCTGTTTAAGGTTTTAAGTGGTAAGTCTTTACTCATTTTGAGGATGTGAAGGAGTGCAGCAACACATACAGTATATGCGACATTTTCTGAGGTGGTAAAAATGATGGCCGTAATAGCTGCTGCTGCAACCAAAGAGCCACCGGCCCAGAAGCAGTTCATTTCAAAGAGCATGCGGCGGAAGTATGGACTAGACAGATAGCGAGTACGGAGGGCATAGCGGAATGTCTGACCGCCGCCTCCGTCTACGGCAACGATGTCTTCAACGAGGACATAGAGGGCGGTGGGCATCACGGAGCCTTGTGGTGTCGAGGAGATGCGGAACGGAGCTTTGAAGCCGGACATGCGAAGAACGTCGAGAGTAAGATGGACACCGCCAAAGTAGAACATGACGGTAGGAAGGGGCATTGCGAGTAGGCGGACTACTTGATTAGCATGCTTGCGTGGGTTTGAGATAGGCAGGTATATATATAGCTTACTGTATGGAATAGTTGGGATGGTGCCACTGTAGTGATGTTAGTCTGTGGAATTAATATAGCAGCATTAATGGAGACTTACACAATCAATTCTACGGCGAGGATCAACCATACGAGGGTGAAATTGATATGAAAAAAGTCGAGCTGCTCATATATCAGCTTATGATTTCCGAGATAATATCATATAGGCGGCTCACCCATGATTTGCGAGCATTCAGCGGTCTGGCTCGTGAATTACTTCGCATCAAATTATACAATCGGTAGAAATACTCGAAGACGGAAACACCGCCCAATGCGGCGGTGCTGATAGAGAAGACGAGGTTGAGTGATAAACTGGTCGCATATCGCAGCGCATAATAGAGGATCAGCGGCTGAGCGAGAGTGTCGATGACGAAGATGGTCCAGAAGAAAGCAATGGCACGCTTCCTTGTGCGGAGGGAGTAAGGCAGGGGCGGAGGTCCGTCGACTGGCGTAGGCTCGCCATCTTCTGCCATGGCGCGTGGCAAGGCGAGATGATGGATGTCTCTTTCACTGTTGTTTGCTGAAAGACGTCTGTGGTCTCGCGGTCATGGCGATAGTTCGGTGTTTTTGCGGGGGCGGAAAACAGCGACGGTTGGTTGGACGAGGGAGGTACGCAGGAAAATAATAAAATCGTAGACGAGGAGGATCGAGAACGAATTCCTACGATTGTATGAATAGTGATATAGTGATACAAGAAGGAAAAGAACCAACAAAGAAAAAATGCAAGAACAGTAGCGTAGTTCGTACGTATTCCAAGACGCCGACTCGCCGACGTCTTCGGACTTGCCGGAACGCCGCACGTGAGCCTCACCGCCTGCCCAAAACGGTCACAGAGGCTGAGTATTTGCCTCTGATGTCATACCTTGCAAGACCCTTATTTTCCTACGTACGTATAGTTACTATTTATTCACTCTCCTTTTCCTTTTCCTTTTCGACTTCCTACCTCGAGTATTGGGTCCAAATCCATATGGCATCCTTTGCGAGGGCCAAGCATGACTCGGATGTTCTCGGCATGAGTCAGCTGTTTACTAAGACCGGCCACTTCCGAAAAGGGTAACCTGTGAGACCCTCTAGATCTTGCGCGTCTATATCTATGTTTAGAGTGAGTATTGCTAGGCAGTGTCAAGACATGATATTAATGAATAACCCCAGATATGCAATTAAATACTATGCGTGTCTATGCCTGCGAGCTACTTTCTGCATAAGTACTATTTGACAGACGGCGTGGTATATCATCATTTATCGTGGGATTTCCCTAAGGCAAACTCAAGTAGTAATCCAACATCTTGGGGAAATTAGGGGTTCCCAGGCCCGTAACTGGGTCCCAGCCAGGGACCGCAGAAAATCCAACAGTGTTGCAGCCGGGATTGGTTCCTGCAATCATCATCCGGGTTAGCACTTTTTCATACAATGAATTCATGTATGAGAGAGAAGAAAAAAAAGTGTAGCAAAAGGAGAATACGCAGACGTACCATTCGTGATATCATTCAACATTGAAGGATTGGCATACAGTGACGGGTTCAGGAACCCAAGTGGCGATTTGCCAGCCCAGAGTCGCTCGTCGTTGATGCGATTGATGACTCCGGAGAAGATGGGCGTGCTTGCAGATGTTCCACCAGAGAGTGAGTAGTTCCCACCCTGCCAAGTCTATTTTTGATTTCCCAGTTAGATTCCATCGCTACCAAGAGGATAGGGCACATAAAGAAGGGAAACGAAAAAAAGGCTCAACATACAGCGATATTGTCGCCATTTGCCGCAACATCAGGCACACCACGCCCAATACGATTGTAAATACCCCCAGTATTGCCGGCCAATGCATCGATGTCAACCAATTGCTGAATATCACCTGTCTCCGGAGCCAAGGCACTGTAATAAGGATACGGAGGATTGTAGTTCGCAAAGAAGTTTGCAACAGCATCCTTTTGATAGTCTGGAATCGGGAATACATTGCTGAAGCCACCACCGGATGAATAGTTGACGCTGTACGGGTGACCGGCAGGATCGTATACGGCACTTTCGGGCTCCCAGACGGTTTTACCAGGATACACCTTGGTTGCGCCTACGTTGGTGACGTAGGGGCAAGTGTTTGGCCAGGTGGGATTGAAGACGTTGAGATTGGTGCCCAAGCAGCCTGTAGGTCCACTGTTTCGTCGCGTAAGAATGAATACCTTCGACAGTCTTTTCCTGATGAATTTTCAAATTTGGGTTACTTACTCTCCAGAATATGGGTAGTTACTGACACCCGAGTCTCCACTCGCAAACAGTATTGATACCCCCTGTAGACCTAGTTTGGCATATTCAAGGCATTGTCGGCGTTGGTAAGAGAGTGGTAGATCAGCTTCCTGACCACCGTAGGAAACCGAGATGACGTTGGTTGGCTTATAAACACCACACATGAGCTGACCCTGCCAGCCATCGTCGTCTGGATAGGTCGGATCAAGATATGGATCATCGCCGGTCTCGTTGAAAGCTGAGAATGTGCAGTAGGACTGTTGAGGAGAACAAAGTTAGTCACGTGATTTTAGAAACCCTGAACGAGGTCGACAATGAATTGAATCAAGATGAGCATAAACTTACTCCGTCAAGGGCATCCAAGAATGTGTTAAAGCCGAAAGTATACCTGGTTCGTACAAATATAATTAGTCTCTTTCCAAGAATTGTTAGGAGCTCATGACCCCCATCTGCCGTTACGGGGTCGACGTTTACTCACGTGTCATTTGGATTCGCTTGTACAATAAAGTCATCGACTTCGTAGTCCGTGATAGTCTGTGGGTATACAATTGGATAAGCCAACTGAAGGTCGAGGGTCACTTCTCCGCCTACAAAATAAGCGTCGTGCGTCGCCTGTTGACCGCCGTCGATGTTGGCGGGAATAGGATGTGTTCCATTGGGAATTCCCAGGGTGAAGTTGGTAAAGAATTGATCTAGATCCTCTTGTCTGTAGAACTGCAGCTCAGACTCGAAGATTCCTAGCGAGTTGTCCGGGTGTGCTCGGGTGCCCTTCGGAATTTGATATAGAGCAGCAACGCAGGCCGGGGTAATGGCTACATCGCATGTACTGAGATCGTTGGGATCAGATGACAAAGATGCCCTAACACCCTCAATTTGATGGTCATGTAAAGCATGATTCACACGGGAAGTAAGAATTCCATCTTTCTTCTGCTTGTCTTCGTTCTCAATACGAATCATATTTTCACGCCTGAATATTGCCCGTTCATCGACTGGAGCAAGCAGCTTGATTCCTGGGGTAATAAAGTCCACGTGCTCCTTGATGTGGTGCGGAACGTGATATTCATCACAACCCGGCATAACGCCTCCAGTAAGGGAGTCTTCGAATTCGTGGAATTCTGTCTTGAGGAGATCTTCTGCTTCGTCGGGAGTGGCGAAAAATGCCAACCAGCCTCGATTGTCAGAGTGCGTGATGCGCTCCGAAGAAATGCCATTGTCAACGAGCCAGGTTTTCACTGATTCAACTGTCGTGTCAGAGGGCTGGAACGCCTTGACTATATCCTCGGGGCTCCAATGTTTTCCGTAATTGGCAGAGTTTGGATGGGAACTACACCGGTCAAATACATAAGTTTAATCCTTGACACATGGACTAAATTATCACAACGAACAAATCTACAAAAAGAAGACTTACACATCTAGCAAATGGTCATATGCCTTCTCCAGGTTCGACTGTGTCAGGCCAATACGCATTGGGAGCAATTTATCCCGCGGTACACGGTCTCGTTTGGTCCATCGCTCAGGTAGCGTATCTCTCTTCTCGTGTACGACATGCTTCACTTCATGACCGTTGAGTGGAACAGCATCAGCTGTCCAGGCAAGGCCCAGAGTGAGCAACAACAGACTTGCTCTTAGAGCCATTGTCTTATTTGCTTCTTCCTTCGCCTTCTAAATTCCCACGTGTGTTGCACACAACCAGATTAAATCTGTTGGGATTAGAATTTCTCGAGAGAAACAACTGCAGGAGCGAAGTAGAAAATGGAACAGGCAACCAAGTAGCGGGTCAGCCTTACTTATAGAGTAAAAAAAGAAAAGAAATACTACTTACTGTCTTATCCCACTCGTACAAAAACATGCAATTAATATTGATAAGCACGAACATTGCAGGCAAAGAGCGGGGGAAGGTCTCATGAACTCCGCCTCATTTTGGGTCTTCATTGGACGATAGCGTTACAACTCACACAAGGCTTGGTTAGCTAGTAACTAGCTGCTTCGATTAGGTGGAATTCGAAGAATCTCCTGCCAGTTCGGGAATTAAGCTTGAAATTAGCTGGAGAAGGATCGTCGGCACAATCCGAGCAGAGATAAGTGTAACCAACGCCTCTTTTCCCAACGGCAAACTTAGGGTTACATCAGGCGCAAAATGAGATCATTCCGCGCAGAATCAGATCATTTTTGTAGTTTTCACTGCGTATTTACCATGGTGGAACTCATTATTTGTTGCCGGAGTATATGTACCGTTTTTTTTTTTTAAATTCTCCACTCGCTAATCCTTTCAGCTCAATAGAACCAGCTTATAATTTCATTCTACTAGAGCTTTGATTCGTGTCTTTAATTATGTTACTGATGGGTTCCTGCAGGATCCCAGCATACAACTGGTCAATGTCCGGTCTATCCAAGACTCCGTTTGAATAGATCGGAGATAATAACGCACAAGTGTAAACTGCTAATCCGCCTTACAAAGCTTCGTTTGCTCCTATATATTTATTATGTCTCCCTTTCCTTGCGGCAATTGCAATGACTGCGATCCTCGATCCACCAACAGCAGTGTTCGCACAGCACATACCCAGCAGAAATTACCAGCAATATTTTTACACCCTTGTTGCCTCTCGTTTCGCAGTTTACTGCGCACCCAATGTGCTATACTGCCGACCTTTGCGAATACGTATACAGCCCTGATTGCATTTAACCCAGAATACGGCTTGTAGAGTGGATCCATGTGTTGCTACAAAGGTCTCAGATTGGTATATCCATCAATCGGCGAAAATGAATGCAGCCAGCCTCGCTCCGGTGACAAGTTTGATGCCTCTTAATTCTCCGAATGGGGTATGCGGCGGATTTTTCGGTCAACAAGTGTGCAAGTGTCCTGTCGTCCGAAGTTAGTTACGAGAGTTATGAGTACGTTCTTGTATTTAAACTGACAGATTAATTGACATATTCTATGTCTTTTACTGGAACCGGTGCGAATTGCCTCTCAACAACCCGTTATTGTCAAATCGGGACTCGGATATCTCCGAACTGCATTCTCCACCGGTATGTGTTGCTTCTATGGCAGTAAAAGCTTGGAATATCAAAGAAGCCGCAACAAATTTAGTGAATTCAATGTCCATATATCTGTCCGACCTTTCAGTGGCCCCTCAGAACAACTAGAGCCACGAGTTTCATGCCAAGTCAAGACGTACTATTAGAAATTTAAAGCTGTGGTTTCATCGGCCTGGAAAAAAAAAAACGAAAACCAAAACTTTAAGGTTAAAACATCAAATTGGTCTGGAGGAAAAACGCCGATTATGAATATCTTCAATGTAAAGCGGTGGAAAAAAGGAGGTATTTGGATACTCAATAGAAAATGTCTAGCCATATTATATATTATCGTGGGAAGAGACTGATCTATGCCGGCTTGTGTCATACAAAAGCGAATGTCATTGATGTAAAGAAGCATTCACTGTATCTGTAAGCAGTATCATGAAGAAGTTTAAGCTCTAAGCTATAACTATATGACGAGAACTTTGATTTCCGAATCTTTATACTCGTACCTAGATACACTCTATCAACAACGAAGACTAGGTAAAAAAATAACATAGTTTATCATAACAACATCAAAACAGAGGCATGTGAGTAGTGTTCACATAGTCAATATTACTTTCCACAGACTCAATACGCTCATGGCAAGTTCCAAAAATCCGATCCCAGAGACGCGTTTGCTTGCCGTAGTTATGGCTTTTTCGCCATCCCTTTCGATGGTGCAGATCATGGTCTTCTATCACAATCTCAGAGTCCAGAATTTGCAGCAGCCAGCTCATGGTGGACGGAGCAGTCAAATGAACACGAAGTCCACTGTGTCCGAAAACTTCGGTAAAGGCAATGTACTGGTGACATACCCACCAATCGTAAAATCCCATAGGCAATCCTATGGCTTTGAGGGTGAGATAAGTAAGAAATGGAACGACAGCCATATCGAAAAATTCTTGCTCGTGATCTGCATATGCTGCCAGCAATGGGTTGGGATGTTTTGTCAGATGGTGGGTGCGATGAAATTGCCAAAGTCCATCAATATCGTGCATCGAACGATGGTACACGTAGAACCAAAAATCGAGGACGATACCATAAAGCCCAATTTCCAGGGGTAGCCACCATATCCACTCATTCCATGAGACTAGGGGCTGCTGCGATTTGTTGTATGTAATCAGGACAGCCATGACCAAACGGGCACCAGTCGTTTTATAGAGTGATGCTGCCACCCGGCGCACTCCAACATCTGGGACACCATCGCGTTCGTGCTTATCACCGTCTAGGAATCCGTGTTTATGGGCTAGACGTCGAAGGATATGTGTCTGGCGGATTATGATTGTATTGAAAGCAAAGAAGTAGAGATTGAAGACGGCGAATCTACCGAGACCTTCCGGATAGACGAAGGAAACCAAAGCTTGGTGGATAGCAAGCGGTACAATTGAATGAAACAATACCCAGACGTGTAACGACCATGGAGGCAAGTATGGCACTTTGTCTTGTTTGGAATGCACTGGGACTTCCTTGTCAAGCGATACATGATAGACATTGAGGATTTCGAGGAGCCAGTGAGTGACAGTCCATTCATTGCGATTGGCGAGACGCCAGGTGGACTTCATGGAGTCTCGAGGGGCCGGTTGCGTAGTCATCATGCACTTATTTCTTCTGTTATCTCGACTTGTCACTTTTTTTCACCTATCTGAGACAAAGTAAATCAAACATTACAGGTACATTGTTCATATATTAGACATTCTTTCTGTGGTTGCGGTGGCCGAGGTCGCTCAACGAGTTCCCATGAACCATGATCAAGTCCATGTGAAAGTAACGGAATGCGGATCAAAAGTTCCATGTCATAGATCTTTCGCCTATACACTATGCTTAGCCAGCTGCCTAATTTCGACACTATCGATGACATAAAGCGCCCACCTAAATCCGAGGTAACACTGTAAACTTCGCGAACGTCCCAACAAAAGGAGTTTGCGAACCTCAACGGGATGGTTCATTGATTATCATTCGTTTAAACTCGGTAAAGACGATTAGTTTATGTGGAGTTGGCGGGGATTAATGGAGATATTATAAGGCTTATACAGATCGAAGCTCGCGTTTTCGTTTCCGCAGCCCTATTGTGGTCCTGAAGCACATGTTTCATTTCTAAGCCGAGGTTATGAGCATTTGGACAATCATGGATAAAAGTCGACTCGATCATCATTTTGAGATATAGCTACGCTTTAATATTTATTCATATTTTAGTGTTCATGATTTACATGGCACTTTGTCTCCTCAAAACGTTGGAGGAAAAAGAGAAACCGAGAATTTCTGTCGAGCAGGGTTAGGGTTATGACCGCCGATCACACCCTAAGACGAATTCGAATATGAAAGACACTTGGAACGATTAGAAGGTCTCTCAGAGACTGCCTCATTCCAAGGTTGAATTATTATAGATAACAGTAGGTATGCTTGTTATTTTGCTGCATGAAATGGTGGACGATTTCGGTGTTTTCCGATCCAGACAATATTTTCTCAACCTTGCATTTCACGATTTACTCATGTACCGTTAGGCTCTATATATGGCTGAAGCACATCTCCTCACTAAATGCTAAAGTTACATAAAAATAGGATGGGATCATTGCCAAAAGGCAGGGGTCCTGCATGTGCCGATGTCACTTCACCCTCAGAATGCGATCATTACCCCACGTGTGCATGGATCTATACGAAATGGAACCATCCTCTATGAACCGATACTCCCCTTCTCTGAACAATGCTTCAGTGTTTAAATAGTTTCACAATTACTGGAAGTCGATGTACATCTTCCTATCACCTCAAAAGACATCACCTGTACACAATATCAAAGAAAAATGTTCCGGGCAGGGCGCCTCTACTTCGGAGCGCTATTACTGGCCTTGCCAGCCTTGGCACAGCTACATACATCATCGCGATGGATTCTCGACTCGAATGACACGCGAGTGAAATTGCGCTGCATCAACTGGGCCGGACACTTGGATGTCAATATCCCGGAAGGCTTGAGTAAACAGCCTATTGATACTATAACCAGCTGGATATCCGAAAATGGGTTCAATTGTGTGCGATTAACGTATGCGATTGACATGGCACTGAATCCATCTCAGAAAGTCTCCGACTCATTCACTGCAGCCGGTGCGGCATGGGGAATTGAAACTGACATGACTGATGCATACAATGCGGCAGTTACATATAATCCCTTTCTAGCTAATGCATCTACTTTGGACGTCTATGCTAATGTTATCGACAGCCTTGACAGTAAAGGCGTCATGACAATCTTAGACAATCATGTCTCCAAGTCGAGCTGGTGTTGCAATCTGACCGATGGCAATGGTTGGTGGGATACTGCATCTGGATATATCGCGTTAAACAGTCGATATTTCAATACAACGGAATGGCTTTCTGGCCTAGAGGCAATGGCGACATTTGCTTTGAACCACACAGGCGTTGTGGCTATGTCAATTAGAAATGAACTTCGCCCATTCCCACTGCTACAAGATCTCACACATGCAGACTGGTACAACTATGTCACTCAGGGGGCACGAACAGTTCACAATGCGAACTCGGACGTTCTAATCATTATTGGCGGGTCGCAGTCTGCCACCGACCTTTCCTATATCAAAACGACAAACCTCGACTTCTCCCAATGGGCCGGCAAACATGTGTGGGAGTTTCATGCATATTCCTTCACAGTCACCTTCCTAGGAAACACCGACTGCACCATCGCTGACGCTGAATACGGCTTCTTTGACGGGTTTGTTCTTACTCAGAACGAGAGCTATACGGCCCCCTTAATTCTCTCTGAGTTTGGTGTTGGACAGACCGGTGGTCCAAACTCCGGGCTATCTGACACGGATTTTGAGTATTTACAATGTTTGGTCCAATACATGGAATCGAACGATGCCGAATGGGCCGTGTGGGCTATTCAAGGAAGTTATTATGTCCGCGAGGGCATATTTGACTATAACGAGACATGGGGACTACTCGATTATGATTGGTCAGGATGGAGGAATAGTAATTTCTCAGGCTTGCTGGGGCAGATGTGGAATATTACGCAGGAACCCTAGGCGGATGCCGTTACCGCAAGACCGGGAAATCAGTGCCGTTGATGAAATTTATGCATTTTTCTATTTATGTTAAGGTGTCAGATGTCTTGAAGCTCTGCAGCCAATTATCTTGTCAACGTGAATGTTCCTCAGGGCTTATTTACTGTCTTTCCAAAAAAGGAATCTCGTTCATGCAGGTCCAATGCGAGACCCACAAATCTCCCAAAAGAGTTGAATGCAATCCGAAAAGGGAAAACGAGACTAAACGAGGTCTCCTGTTGACCAATAATGTGCAATTGTCGACACACTATGCCTATTTTGGATTCGCACTCGTACTTCCCTTTTTGGAATAATCTAATTTCCAATAGCTATATAAGTTCTTCGTGGCCTCGTGAAAGAGCATGAATACACAGCATACGATCTTTTCATTGTTCCAATCCATAGCAGTCTGATCATTACACTCAATCTCCTCAAGTCAATCAATCTTCTCTCTGTGGAAGAACTCTGTTAGTGCATAGCCATGGCAATCGAAAGTCACCCTCTTCCACAGCGAGGTTCGCCTCTTGGAATATCTGCTCTTGTTGTTGGTGCCGGAGTTGCAGGTCTGTACGCCGCTCTTGAACTATGGCGTCAAGGCGTCGACGTCACAATCATCGAACGAGCCTCTTCTCGGCTTACCGCAGGTATGTGTTCTAATGAATAGAAAATCTGCTGTCAAGATTGATACTGACAGCCCATTCAGGAGACGGCTTTACGATTGCTCACCAAATAGTGCGCTCGTTTCGCAACTGGCCTTACATGGCTAAGAGAAACGAGGAAATCGCCTTCCATCCGTGCATCGCATGGCACAAGATTACAGGTGAACGAGTCGGGGAGCCTATAAGCATTGATTTCAGGCCAAACAGCGAAAGTCAGAAGGAAGATAAACAAGACGGTTTATCTGCGAATGTATATCGTCACAGCCGGCCTCTGTTTCATCTCATGCTCGAGACACAGTTGGAAATGGTGGGCTTGAAAGTACAGTATGGCAAGCGGGCCACACGGTATATTGATGGCGAGCCAGAAGAAAATAAAAACCCAGGTGTAGAATTGGAGACCGGGGAAATTTTGGAAGCCGATTTGGTTATTGCCGCGGATGGAATTGGCAGTCATTCCACAAAAGTCACACTGGGTCATGATGTGCGAGCCCGGTCAACCGGCTTGGCCATATACAGAGCTACATACCCGTTGGATCTTATTCGTTCTGATGATGAACTCATGGAGAGATTCAAGCTGCTTCCAAATGGACAGACTGTAATGGAACTATGGCTTGGGTGAGTCCTATAAGGGCCATTACTTCTATCTTTCGTCTCGGCTACTAATGACAGTTCGTTTCCCCCAGAGATGAAATATTTGCAGGGATTGGAAGAGGTCAAGATGAAATAACCTGGACCATTAACCATAAGGTAATCATTTTTCTCTCCAGTGCGCAAAGAGATACAAATCCATAGTTTTTTTTTTACTGATAAAAGGAATATCACATAGGCAACACGTGAGGCGGCCGAATCATGGTCAAAACATGTTTCACCACAACAGGTAATTGATGATACTACGTCAAAGATTGAGGGCTGGCCAGAATATGCGAATCGTTTGATTTTGGCGACTCCCAAGGACAGGCTCATCGACTTTGAGCTTGTCTGGCGCGATCCACAACCCGTATGGGCATCACCGAGTGGACGAATTGTGCAAATTGGCGATGCTGCCCATACTTTTTTGCCTACATCCGGAAATGGGGCAAATCAAGGTTTGGAAGATGCGATATCGCTGGCTAAGTGTTTGAAAATTGCGGGCAGAGAGCATATTTCAGAAGCCACCAAGGTGCACAACAAACTTAGGTATACACCTCAGTCCTCGAAGCTCCTTAGCTACTACGTACGTCATGAAACTAACATTAGTGTGTAGATTTGAACGTGTCTCATGTCTCCAAAAAATCGGCATTGCCAGCCAAGCAACTCAATACGGCCAGAAGGTTGACGGTAAACCAGGTGCTGCAGGTTTCAAACCTGTTCCAAAGTACGTACGCGCTTTGACAGCCTCATGGATTTGGAAACATGAGCCGGAGGAGTATGCTGCAGAAAAGTACCGTGAGGCCCTTGCTGCATTGAAGGGTGGGCCCCCTTTCCAAAGCACCAACATTCCAGAAGGCTATGTCTACGAGCCGTGGACCTTTGAAGATGTTTTGAAAGAGGTAGAGGAAACAGGCGAGTACGAACTTGGTCCTGGTTGGTGGAATTGAGTCGGTTTGGGGTTAAGTACATATTCAATTCTGTGGCGAATATTGGAAGTTAGCTGTCTTTAGTCTGTTTTGTAAAGTTAAAAGGGGAATCTCAAGCGTTTGAAATATAAGAGCTATTCATTCGAAACTACTCCATTCATATCGATCGTTTCAAGAAATGCTGACTTGCATTGACCTGCTTTGTATCCATTCCACTGCAGCATAGACCAGGAACTCATACATGTCAAAGGAGTAGAGACTAGCATGAAGTTCATACAAAGTTAGAGATATAATTCAGGAACGGACCGAACGGGATGCCATGTGCCTGCGGCCTGCCGGCATTCGGGAGCCAATCGGAGTACTCCGCAGCCTTGACCCCGCAGCTATTTTTATACCGTCGCGATTTTTGTCAACTTCAGCTGGAAACAGTAAACACCTTGCCGTGCCAGATCATACAGCTTCATCTTCGACTGAATCCTGCTGTGGGAGTGATACGATAACGCCAAAGACCTCGCCGCGTCAACGGTCTCTGTCCAGCGACTCAATACAACTGAGGGGGAAGTAAATATTTACTAGTAAACACAATGCCCCGCCGAAAAGCGCTCATTATTGGCATCAACTACTATGGCTCCAAACATGCACTAAAGGGATGCATCAATGACGCCTACAATGTACGCCAGTTTCTGGTGGAAGAACGGGGGTTTTCGCCCAGCCAGCAAGACATGGTCATGTTGACCGACGAGCCAAAACATGAAGGAACACCATTCTACCCCACTGGTCGCAATATGCTTGCTGCATTTAACTGGTTGGTGTCATATAATAATCCTGGAGACTCACTCTGGCTGTCATACTCTGGCCATGGAGGTATGTCTTTTGCTTCTGAAACCGAGAAAGTATCATAGAACAAGGGTGGTTGATGGTTGCATGCAGGTCAGGTACAGGATGATTATGGTGATAGACAGTCTGGGTACGTAGGCAGACCTTCCGGACGCCTTGTTTGATTTTGGAATTTCTTACTGATCGACAAAGGTTCAATGACACCATCTGTCCACTGGATTTCGAGACAAATGGACAAATCAATAGTGGTACAGTAAGTTCTCCAGCTTCCCGTGACTGTGGGAGAGGGGAGGAAAGAGATACAGAAATACCGTATTTGGGTATTGCCAACAAGAAGGCTAAGGAACTCTTTACTTATCAATAGCTTCACCAAGCCCTTATCTCGCCGATGAACCCACAGGCGCGATTGACCATTCTATTCGACTGTTGCCACTCCGGTTCGGCAGTCGAGCTTCCATTCACCTATCGCCCCGACGCAGACGGCAACATCAATATGATTAATAACATCAAAGAAGGCGTGAATCTGGCTATGCAAGCATCCAGCCTGCTCCAAGGGGGCTTTACCATGGACAGGATGGATGAGGCACGTTCCTTTGTTGCCGAGGCTTCGACCTTTTTTCATAGTCTGCACAATCGGCCATCGCAGGCAGATGAACAAGGCCTCGTGGACGAAGGATTTCACGAAGACTGGCGTAGCGAAGCCAAAGATGCCTGGATGTTTAGCGGCTGTGCAGATGACCAAACGTCCGCAGATACAAGCATAAGAGGACAGGCAACGGGTGCCATGTCTTGGGCCTTTATGAACGTGATGAGGCAGAACCCCCAGCAGAGCTACATCGAAGTATGTCGGACTCGTAAACTACCTTTGGTTGCAGTGAAATGATGTGCTAATTTTTCCCCTTCCGTCGCATAGGTTTTGCAAAACACCAGGTATCTTATTCAACAGAATTATTCCCAGATTCCTCAGCTCTCAGTTGGGGGTGAATACAATCTGAACCAACCAGTTTCGGTAAGTAGTTTTGATAAAATCAGAGTCGATATCCTTGAAACCGCAGAAGTATTGAGGATTTCCTAGTTCTAAACATGTCCCTCACAGCAGCTGAGGAACATGCTTCATGAGAGTTGTGGACAATCGTTGGTAGGATTCTTTTTAGATCAGAAAGAAATGCCAAGTTACCTCTTCAATTGAAATTCCTGCTGCTCGTTGGACTTGCCATGGAAGATTAGTTGAGATTGTCAAGAATTTCCTGTGAACTAAGCCAAAACCGAGTGATCGCAAGGTGTAACTCAATCGAAAGCAAATCCGAGATGAGGCGCTATAGAGCTAGTCATGTTAGCCACTTTTTCATTTGTACGGTGGGTGGTACGCTCTTCTGCGGCGTACATACATCCGCTTGGTTTGAAACTAGTATGTACATACGTACGGAGTACGGAGTACTTATCTAGAAACATCTAATTATCTATAGATCCCAGATAACTTCGCAAGTTTCTAACATCCTGACACATTCCTCGCGACACTTTGTCACTTTAGTCCTACGTACATGACTCATGTTAGGCTACTCAACTGCAACAAATGTCTCTAGGTCGTACAGCATAATTTCAGAATGCGAGCATCTAAGCTATGCGTACGTACGCACTTGCTAGATGAGAGCATCCCTGGAAAGAGAAAAGACCCGAGGAAATCCGGTGGTATCCACCGCACCGAGAGTAACAGAATAGACTTTGTACTAGGGAAACCGACCATAATTTACATCAAACAGATAAGCACGACGAGCTTTCCTTTTACCTATCTTGGACATGGATTGATCTACAAACGGGCTCCCCGGCATGGGCCGGGAGCAGATCCCCGAGCCACCGCTTCCGTCGCTTCACTCGGGCGGCCTGCTACCGACCTGTTCGGAGTACTCCGTGCAAAGCGAATACGGAATTGTAGGAAAGAAATTGTTATCTTTGAAGTACGTACCTCGGGCCGTGCTTCATTTTCAACCTCAACATCTGCAAGTTACTGTCACGCTATATGCAGAAGAATTACGCATGACAAGGATTTTTGTGGTCTGTTCAAAAACCCGTTACCGTGAGAAACACGAAGTACTCGTGTATCCTTTCGGTCCTTTCGGCAGGGCCATTTCGCCTATTCGCCTATTTGACTTGCGTTGTAAGGCGAAGGGCAACTGCCAAGAACGACCAGGATTTAGGGTTTGCCAGCCACGTGTGCAAAAATGCCAGTCACTTCAGCGTGGCGAGTCGGAAGCTGCGAGAAGTCTCGCTATGTTGGATTCCTCTTACGATCGAGATCAGTAACTAGTCGGCTCAGTGTAGCAGGCTGCACTAGTCCTCAGCTCGTTTTCGTTCACAACGCACATTATTACGGAACTTATGGAAGTACCGAAGCAGCACTAATGTCCAAGTCTAGCTAGTTAAAGAGTTAGTCAGCAAGCTATAACCGATATCGTCAGCGTCTCGCCGTCAAGACTTTCACTGTAGCATCCTCTGCACGGATTTTGTGTCCAGACAGTTGTGGCTTTGGGCGGCCGTCTTTTGGCCCCTTGCAAACAGCCCAATGCGGCACTATTACTCTTTAGTCAAAAGTTAAGTTTTGGCTGATAGTAATCCTGACATGCTAGACTCAGTAGCGAGCGTCACAAGTAATATGCAGACTCGCTGTCTAGCGAGTTGATTTGCATGCTAATCCGGCTTCTCAGGCCTTTGGCAGAACAGTCGGTCAGCGACTAAAACACGATTCCCACCCCGTACTTTTGTATCCTCATCCATGGTCTCATATGTACCCTTGTTTGCTTTTTCTGGTTATACCTTGCCCCACAGCTTGATTTCCACTTTATCGCATTCTAGGTCCTTTTATGGCATGGTTATGATCGGTCATAGTCAGCCGCCTCACCCGACGAAATCGCGGCCGAGATATCCTCGGCCGAGCAACCTCGGACTTAACTACCAAGTCCCCCCAAGTACTCCTCCGAATCCATCACTCACTATTTGGCCATAGAGTCAAATGCAAATACTCGTAAATACCTACGCCGTGACTCCATAATAGCAAATGCTAGTTTATTCGAAACAGAGCACGTAGTATCCGCACCCCTGTTGTGCATTTCTCCGTATGCACCCTTCGACGGAGTGCCTATTGATAGCGTATTGATCTGCTCGTTCTATTCTCTAGCGACCAGATAGGAGTCTAGTTAGGGCAACCAGAACGACAACCGCTTCGAGACGAATTTTGAGACATGTTGCACAAGCCATCAATCGTATCTGATTGTGTAGTATGGTAGGACCAGGTAGGTACGTGGCACGGAGACTCCGTTTACAAAATACGGGGACAAAATTCCGTGGACCATACCATATTTTATTACTGATCAAGGTGTCCCGTATTGGTGAGCCTATTAACTGCAAGAATCAGTGGAGAGAAAATGACGTTTTGCTCGTGCTGCAGTTTTTGCAGAGACATTTGAAGTATGTAGTGTGTCTTGACCCCTCTTCCCAACTAGTATAGGATCATAGAGTAGCGCCATCCAAGATAGGCAAACGCCGTAAGTTCCTGATCAGTGATTTATGAGTTTTAAACTTTCTACTCCCCTGGTACGAAGTAGAGCCTCTAGTAAGCCAGAACAGATTACGGATTAGGTACAGTCTTGGGACAAACCACAAAACACAAGGGCTAGAGAAGGCTATTTGCCTCGGAGATTCGGTTTTCTGGGGAGCTTCAGGGGCCCACTACTAGAAATCCCTAAGCCTTATCCAATCCTGAATTCCTTCCTTCTCTTCTTCTCGAACATAATTTTGTCGACCAAAGGAAGAAAACGCCACGAGCCAGCCAGGTCGGGGGTCCTAGCCAAGCCCTTTTTAATGAGCTTGTTTCCAGAATTTCGGCAGCCGTTATACACGTTCTCATTTTCTCCACTGTTTTCTACACTACGTTCAAGAACGTTGTAATTAGCTTTTACAACTGGCTTTTATGATACTGCCCGCGCGGCTCCGACGAGGCATTTCATACTTTCTTAATGAGCAACGCTCATTTTCACACGACTACTATTGACATCTGCCCGAACGGGCAAATCCCGAGAGCCGAAATCAAGCAGCGCGATGCTTCTCGAAAGCCCCATGCTACGAGCAGCTTGTGACCGCTGCCATAAGCGTAAGCAGCGTTGTATGCGACCATCAACTGGCGACGACAATGATCCGTGTCGGCGATGCAAAGAGGCTGGCGAGAAGTGTGTTTTTAGTCCACCATGTCGCCTTGGAAGACCCAGCAATAAGTCCAAAAAACAACGACAGCAGCACAATGATGATTCTACCGAGAAAGAGAATGATTCCTTCCCCAGCAGCCCCGTCTCAGTTCCATCAAGAGCCGGTTCATTGAAAAGCGACAATTTGGCAAATAACAAGAGCAGAGACTCCTCTCGAACTAAGGCCGAATCAAAGTCTCGCATTCGACAACCCGGACGGCCTCGTCGACCCCGAAATTCACGATCAACGCCACCTTTAGACTCACCAAATTCCACAGTATCTGTCCCTGACATCCCGGAGGACAATATTGCATCTACGCCTTCAGTGAAGCCCTCGGCTCGTTCGTTGAATGTGTTTACAGGACACTTGCAAGATACTACAATTACTCTTCCACAATCATCTACACAACCACAAGACCATAATCATCACATCAACTTCCCAACTACCATGCCGCCGGACTCATTCCTTGCAACACAAAATGACCGACCTGTTACTACAGACTCGCATCATCGGATGTGGAATTCATCCGTCAATAACACTTTCAGGATAGAAAATGATCACTCTATGAGCGACGCACACCACTACCACCAACATATTCCTCTCCCCAATATGCTCTCCATGCGTCCTGGCCCTCAATATCAACCACAGGAGCTTATCGCTTCCAAGAAAGAGGCCCAAATGGGCAATCCAATTACGCCCACAAGTGACGGCAATAAGTCGGCATGGGACGGTGTCTCCATGAATCCGCAACACAGCCATCACCATGAAAGAACCGATTTAACCAAACCTATAACTCCACCTCCACTACTACCGCCTAGTACTACTGGCTCTGCCAGAGATGATACAAATGGATCAATGCATCCGGAATTCATCTATATGCCAGTCGACACTTATAACCCAGGAAACCCTTGGTTTTCCGACATTCACGAACCATATAATGCCTTTAACGACAAGTCTACAGAAGACGCGATTATTACAGCTACAACTTTGATGCAAAACTACCACCTACAGTTGCAGTTGATGTCAACTGCGAGTCCAGATATGATGGAGGGCGATGGGAACTGGCCGAGACATGCAGTCTATCAGTAACATGAAATTCAATCAAAGCATAGCGTTAGGCCATATGGCCAAGCAGCCACTACCAGCTAAATCTCATTATGATGACGATGCTAGTAACTGTAACTTTCTGCAACTTATAAATCGAACATGACGTATCCCAAGACAATGAGTAGTTCAAGTATCGGTGATACAATGACAAAATCAATAGAAAGGGAGATCATAATTTCGTTGATAGATGGTCCCACATTGAACAAATACAGATATAAGATGGGCGATCCTTCAAAAGTATGACCGTGGCTGGCTGATTGGTTCATTTATGCGATACCCTCTAATATACAGCAGCAGGACGGAGTACGGAACACACTGAATCCGAGAGTTGTGCCAATCTTAAGCCAAATGGCATATCATTTATCAAGTGGTCTACCAAGGGACCTAGAGCACAGGATCTTGGTTTGAACGGGATGTGAAAGTATTCCGTTGTCCTTGTTAGCCTAGTTTGTGGAGTTCACCAGAACAATTTCTGCTTCGAATGGAACTTCTAGCATATACCTGCTCCGTAACTATCAGGCTAAAGTAAGTTTGTAACTAGTCATGCGTCGCCAGTTCTATGGCGCCGCATATTCATAATAGTAAAGTTCGTATGGATCTGAGAGTGACAGAGACAGAGCGGGCCAGCCCGGGAATCCTTTGCATCCGCCATGTGGATTAACTAGGGTTAAGCAGATGGGAAAGTTTAAGATCCTCAACGGTTCTTGCTCCCAATGACAACGCAGCATTCTGCCAGGGGTTGGATCCTTTCTCTTGTGAAATAAATTCTGCTAAATTAATGCTCCAATGATATAACTACTACTGCCTGTCATCGAGATCATGTCCGTTCTATACGAATGTTTTTGTTTAATATTGAATAGAGTCGACCAAGTTTCACCACCACAAGAACGCCTGCAATCGAGTATCGTTTAGAAATATAAATCCAGGGCTAATTGACCTCCATCCTGATCCCTCGGGATCCTCGGACCTCGCTGGCACACGGGAAAAAACCAACATCGATACATATTAAGAACACTAGTGCTTAATACTATAGCTGCGATCCTTGTTGCCACGATGCTTGACGATCCTGGTCTTACTATTTACTAGATCTAGTCTAGTCATAAGCTAAACCTCGAGTCATGAGTATGTAACTACGTAGTATTTGGCGTTCTTCAAACCTGTCACGCAGTATACAGTGACCTATCAAATTTCTAGATTCTGTCACCAGGTGATACATATCTAAGTTAACAGAACGCCACAATTACTACTCAACAACTGCCTAGATACGAGCCTCGAGCCACAGTTTGAAGCCTGATAGTATGAAGTAACGCAGGATAGTGTTGATCCTGTTGGATGCCAACTTGTTCATACATAGTGCAAAGCTAACTGTTAGATCTGTCATCCAACGGCTTCGTTGTGGAGTATGGCGGGCCCCCAGTATCCCCAGAAACCTGCCTAAAAAGGAGATTCTTTCCTAGCGAGTGACCTAAATTTCTAGTGGAGATAGCTTAGGCTTTCTTGTGGTTAGCGCATATCAATAAGCAAAGAAGGCCGCCCTCGACGAGGCCGCGGCCGCATGACTCATGACTCGTAACCTCACGGAGTAGGAAATGAAGAATTGCAGGATTTCGCCATAGACGCATGATTCTATTGCGCATGATTCTATTGTAACTATATACGTGAAAGGCTTAAATCTAACTCTATGCAAAGATTTCTTTCACATATATATTTCCACTCACATTGTGTGATGACTTTGAATTTTACGGCTTGTATTCGCCTGAAGTTGAAGAATTTCTTCATCTACATACCCTGCGCGACATCGGGGTCGCACGGCCATAAAGCCTATTGGTCGTCTTCGTCATCAGACTCATGACTTGTTGCGCTCTTGAACACCTTTCCCTCTGCCTTTGCGGGCAACCAGCGTAGGCTTATCCTTAGACCAACTGCCAAGATGATGAGAATGACCCATGCAAGGTAACCGTTGAATATTTGTTTTTTGACACCCGTCGCAAACAAGCTTGAAAACAGAGCTGGTGCAACCGCACGGGTTGCGCTAGTAAGCGTCAGGCTGATTGCGTTCACAGTGCCTAATGTTTCTGGGGAAGGTGAAATGTCGTTTAGGGCGAGTTGGCAAGCAGCTGTTAGGAAGTGGGATTAGTTATTAGCCTTTGATTTTTTGTAATTGGGAAAGAGGGGTAGTTCAGGGAATGGAGACCGCGAGAACATACTGAAAGCCATAGCAATGCCACTTCCCACGACTAGTACTATTGGCCCAAGTGTCCAAAATAGCCCGTCCAATTCATATCGTCGCAAAAGGTTGATAGCCGCAGTGAGAAAGAACCAGATTGGCCATACGGAAACACAAAGCCTCAGGACGCCCCCGGTTCCTATACGTCGTTGTAGTGGTGGGAAGACAAAAAGGAGGTAGATGGCTTGAGAAAGACCTCCTATTCCAATGAAGATGGAGATCTGAAACTCGCTCAGGCCATAGCCACCTAGTTTGGCGCTGGTGAAATAAAAAACGGGCATGACTTATTGCACCATGATAGGTTAGTGGGAGAGAATACATAACCGGATATGGGAATAAGCAACACAAAAATTCAACTATAAGGCTTACTTGCTGTGTATGCCAAGGCGAGAAGCATGGTGTATACCTGCAAAAGCAGTACTTGTGCCACACCAGGAGACTTGATAATCTCGGTTGTTGAGGCTTTCATAGGTCGCGACCCATCTGATCCATCACCAGATGCGGTTTTCAGTGTCTGTCAGAATTTAGGAATTAGCTTTAGTTGAACTCCATGGTATACATAGCAGGAGTCGTGAAGGAAGACAAACTTCTTTAAGAAATAGAGCACATGTTATACATGCAATTGCAGCAATAGCCCCTGTAGTAAACGTTGGGAGAGCATAAGGGTAGTCTTTGAAAAGTCGTACGTTGCCGAAAAGAGAAGGGTATTGATAAGCGGGTCGCGAAAGAGCACCACCTAGACGTAAAGCTTTAGAATACTGTATTTTCTCATTCGTTTATCAAGAGAATACATACCCAGTAGAGGCCCCAAGAAAATTCCCATGTTACTAGCAAAGGCAAAATAGCTGAAGGCTTGAGCTTGTGTTTTTGGCGTGCTGTTTTCTGAAATTGATGCTCGAACAGCACTGTAGATGACTAGTCAGCAGAGCAACAATGACTTTGAAGACTGATAGTAATTGTAGCAGTTGAAAATGGGAAGGCAAGGATTCAAAGCTTACACAATAGTCCCCGAGAAAACACCGGCAAGACTTCGATAGACAATCATCTGTGGGATAGTTTGAGCCGTTCCAAACAATGCAATTGAAACAGATAACCCGGCCAATGAACCAACAAGAACAGGCTTTCTTCCAAATCGGTCTGCAGCTCGCCCCCATGGAATCATGAGGAGCATCTGAGTAAAAGATAAAATGGATTCCTATATAAAGCTATTAATGACCCAGCTAGAAAGACCTATGAAGGAAAGCACTCACAATAAGACCACTGTAAAAGCCAACTTCGGCTTCAGGAACTCCGGCTGCATCCTGAATCATCTGACTGATAAATGGGAAAATTGAGAAGAACGCAATGGGCTCAGTGAAACGGGCGAAGCAAAGGAGTGCGATCTGAAATAAAGGCAATTTGTCCGAGTCCCCAGAATCCAGGTTTTGTTCTTCGACATGGCCATTTTCAATTTGGCTCTCTTCCTGGCTTGCTTCAGAGGAGATAAGTGGAGTTGTTTCATTCACTGCATCTCCATGGCGGGCAGACATGATCTTTTCCTGATATCCCTGCTGCACTTGGGAATGTATAAAGGAGCAAGCGACGCCGATAGGATGTTTGATATGTGCTGCTGAAGAGTTTGCAAAAAGGCTCTAGTCAGTTTTCATTCATATCGCAAATCGTATTGAATAAAACAGGAGCAATGGAAAGAAACAACGTCTGTCTTGTTCTATGTCTCGTGCGCGTCGCTGATTTCATCTTGAAGAAAGAAGTGGGGCGCAAGCACAAATCACCAATCACAACAAATCCCCCCCACTAAGGGGTCCCTTTTTAGTCTAGCTCTAAGTCGGAACTAAGTAGAAACTTTGATAGCCAGGGGTCTGGGCCAATCATCTTCAAGCATTGTGGGTATGATTATGTAATACATGTCAGCTCTCATTGGCTGGCGTTGAGTAAAGTGGATTCCTATCCACCAACCAACGTACCTTAAATTTGGTGAAAATAGACTATATTCACGTGATATACCATTTTGAGACTCCTTATTGGCCAAGACACGTCTCCACAGAGATATCTCAGAAAGCTTAGGGCGACTTCCTGGCCATCACAGACACTCGAATATAGTTGAACAACGACAATAAGAAGCGAGAATACGGCAAATTGCAACAGATGATCGATGGTTGGAGTGCCCGGAAAGTCGAAAGGATGCAAAACATGCCGCAAGCGCAAAATAGCTGTGCGTGTACCTCTTCCCCGCCGCTTAGTTTGTACAAGGCTGACATGTAAGCTGCTGTTATTTACATCCAAAGTGTGGGTTGCAACGACCAAAATGCGTGCAATGTGTAAAGTCAAATAGGATATGTCTGGGATATGACAAAGACGTCCACTTCATTCCTGTCCACGCAAGCCTGACAGACGAGAAGCTCGTTGTAACGAGCTCCTTTGACGGGATACGACGAACACCGTCGGTGGCCCAGCATAGGCCTACAGGATCACCAAAATCTGCAGCTACTACGAATTCTCCTATAGATGCAGGAATTGATTTTACAATCCCTGAACGCCAAGGTGTCTCCTTACGTCCAGTCTCGGACATGCTTTGCGGGTCAGCAAATCGCGAACAGTTGATCAATACTTTCATCATGACCTGCGTACCACGAGAGATAGAACGGGTGCCTGACTATTCAAAAAATGGGACTGGATCGTGGATGTTGTTACTACCACAGCTCCTTGTGCAAACGCCCGCTCTACAATCATCGATTTCAGCCATAGCTGCTTCTGCACTTGGCAGGCACTACGGTGATCGGGACCTGATCAAGGAAAGTTTGAGATTCTATACCAGCGGCCTCCGGGAGCTTCAAGTATCCTTGTGGAATCCTCATATGATGTATAACGATGAGGTACTAGCTGCATGCTTATGTCTCGGTCTGTATGAGGTTATGGAATGTCCTGGAGATGGCCGCCAGGCGTATTACAATCATTGCAATGGGTGTATGCGACTGGTACAAGGCCGTGGAGTAGATCGCCACATGTCAGGAATAGCCCATGAGCTGTTTCTCAGTCTCCGAGCTCAAGCGGCAAGTCAGAGCCACCTTGAATGCCGTATATTTGCTAACTCAGGATTGGATCCATAGGCTCTATTAAGCATGGCCAATCATAAACCCAACTTCCTGTCAAGCCCTGAATGGATGACAGAGCCGTGGAAATTGCGTCCTAAGCGTGCAGTGGATCGACTGGTGGACTGTTTGTGCGAAGCTTCATCAATATACCACGAAAACGACCGGATTGAGCACCTCGGACCTGCTGATAAGCTTGAATCATGGTTAGAAAGTTTGTCTAAATGTTTGAAAATGGACGCAGTGATTCAAAGCGTTTATGAAGAATTCGAAAAAGAATTTCCACAACCGATGTACTGGTCGGTATTGTCAAAAGACGACAACTCAGCTGATGACCTGGTACGTGGGAAGGTGTTTCCAGTCGCCTATAGATTCCCCAACATCAAAGTCGCGCGCTCGCTCATGATGTACTGGGCGGTCTCATTTATGGTGTGGACCGGTTTATCGCTTCTCCATCAGGGAATAGCGAGTCTTAAATTTGCCGCTGGAGAAGCACATTGCTCAAACTTTCCAGACTGCGAGTCCTTTGACGACAACATGTGTTATTGCAAATACTTACGGCTACAACCATCGGGCTCTTACAAATACGACACATCACATTTCCCACCTCTTGGTCACAGGGCGGATCCAAAATGTTTGATCGACAACGTCTGTCAATCTATCGAGTACTGCTCTCACTCTAATATCGGTGTATGGGGTGTGTGGTCGGCTGGAACACCGTTGACGCTAGTTTATGAGACTGCAAAGACCTTTCCTGGATGGGAAAGAGAAATTGCCTGGATGGAGGCCACACTAAGGAAATTCCAAGAGGGCGGGCTACGCATTCTCAGCTATACTACAACCGTGCCCCGGTTTCCAGAGGCCTATGAATCATCTGAATCCTCCTCTCAGACTTCCTAGGCACCAGCTATTCGGGTTCTGAACGTCCAACGTTGTCAAACTTTGATGTGCCACATTCGCATGTTGATCCCCAAAACAGTTTAGCCCGAGCGCTAACCAAGATTGATCTAGCCTTTTGGGGCAGCGCAGCCCCACTTCCGCCGCCTTCGATAGAAGCTTGGCAATGCGCTATACCTGATTAGGCGGCAATATGCGAAGTATGGGAGAAGCAATTCTTTGCACGATGGATATAAAATGCCTTGCTTCTTTCGCGTTTGGTATCCATTATCCTCAACTCCTATTGATATTATCTATCATTACTTTGCCAATTACAAGGCTGCACATCACTCGATAGGCCAACATGCTGAACGACCACTCGAAAGTGAGCATTGCTCAAATCGCTTTCTTTGCACCAGCTGCAATCGCTGCAATCTCATTATTATTGTTTCGACGTGCAATCCGAGAACTTCCTCGTTATCCATGGATCGTCGTTATAATTTTCACACTTAGTATGTATCTGCCCTGTATATCATTCCACTGAATAGCTTTGCTGATGTGTGGATATTATGAATATAGTTCGTGTGGCCGGGGGCATAGTTGTCATTCTTTACGAGAACCAACCTTCTAGCACCGGGCTCCTTGTTGCCACGTTGGTCCTGTTGAATGTCGGAGTATTCCCATGCATTGCAGCTACCATTGGATTTCTCCATGCCATGTAAGTCCTGCTTATCATGACCCTTGATCGATAATCTGTATGACGCCGAACTCCTCGCTGATGCAATTTTAGCACCTATATCGACTTTCGCAACAGCAAAATGCTCGACAGGGCTATTGTCGGCTCACGATTGCTTTTTATTGCTGGACTTGCCGTTATCATTACTGGTGGCAGCCTCTCGGGAGACCCGTCCTCCGCAAAAACCGCGACAACACTTGTGCGAGCCGGTTACTGTATTATTGCCGTGTTTGTTGGCTTTTTACTTCTATTCCAGGCATTTTTTTGGTCGAGAAAAAGTCTCCTCAGTCAGAACAGCATATTGGTACGTTTTTACCCCGTTTCACTTTTCTCCTGAAGGCAATTCTAAACTTATTGGATTTTCCCTTCTTCCTAATCTCCAATTGATTATATATGCTAACGAGAAATATTGTTCAAGATCCTTCGTGGCACATCTCTTGCAATGCCCTTTTTCGCTGTACGCTTGACGTATGCTTTTCTCTCGATATACCGCTCAGACGAGACATGGAACTCGCTTACTGGACCGGCTGCACCGTTCATTCTGATGGCATTGCTGATGGAATACTGTGTTGTGATGATCTATCTGTACACGGGATTCAGTATGAAATCTCCTAAGAGGGATTCCGCTCCCAATGACTTGGCCGAGCTGCTGACCTGAACTTCACATGCAAACTCTCTCGTTCGAGACTTGGATGTTCGATTTTACAAACTGGATAGGCTGTCGTGTTTTATTTTTATTCTTGAATCATCAGATACGTGGCGTTCCCATCTTATATAAATATAATATTAGATCACGGTCATCGCCGGCCGTGTATTACGGATTTACCATTTTTATTACCTCAGACTATTAGACGATTTGACCAACTCCGATGACACATACCTAGGTAAGCATTCATATTATTCGGGTCGATAGTTAGAAAAATGACGGGTAGAATGTAGATCATCTCAAAATAAAATTATTATAGTAATACTGCATAAAGTTTCACCTTGAATGAGGATTTATTCAATCTGTCCTACGTAGTCGGACCTAATTAGGGTTATAGTGTCAAACCGACCCTATTGCATTGTTAAATTAAACATAGACAAATAGTTTTAATTTAATTCTCTCTTTCTTTTGCGACTTCTTTGTTCTTCTGTATCTGATGTCGGTCCACGTCACGTAAAAGGGGGAATATCACTAACCTGGGCTGTCCATTCCCCCCCCCCCCTCCCTCCTTCAAAAGCACCTCCATATATGACTCCAAATGAATATGGCTCCCTCACAGGCAAGTTTTGTTGGTTTGCCAATTGAGATTTGCAATGAAATTTACAAATATGTGCTTGCCTTACCACATCCGCTATATATTTTTCAATCTATAAGACACCAAGTAGCAAGCTTTTCGCCCGAAATCCCCAATCGATGGCTTGCACTGCTATATGTAAACCGACAGATATCATACGAGGCCAAGATAGTTCTATATGGCACGAATTATCTCATACTCATGGAAATGCAAGAGATGCAGCACCAAGTCGGTATCTTAGAATCCTTTCTGGGTTGCATTGGACCTCTAAATGCAGGCTTACTATCACACATGTCCATCAAATTTCCGGCGACAGAAAACTTGGAAGTCCATCCAGAGAAATCCAGGCTCACGGAAGATAGCTTGCGGAATTTTCGACTTCTCCAAAAAATGTGCACCGAACTTAGGACGCTGGAAATCTCCCTTGCTAGCCACGATCCTTCCATCGACTTGGTTACAGCGGACCAAAACAACATCCAATTTGCTCGAGACGCTTTGTTGGAAATCAATGCGCAATTCAGAGGCATAGCATCCCTAAACAGGATAATCGTTAGAATCTACAGGGGACGTCCAGTTCCTTCTTCACTAAGAGGGCTTATGCAGGGGCTTGGATGGGTAGTCATTCAAGTTGACCCCAATTGAAGTGAAGGATGCTTGTTGGCCTGTGTTGTACTGATCGTTGATTTGCAATAGATTAGCATAGTCCATCTGTCGCGGTCTGGATTAAAATCGCTCAGTTATTGGCGCAGCCCTTTGTCTTATATTGCTGAACATGTCATAATAACGACGACCTTTGGGCTTCTGCCTCTTCTATGTAGGTGTATTTTGTCTGTACATTTCTCATTGGCCTCGTTTCTAAAGCAAATGTTGTGGCGGCAGCTGGTTCCGCCGTACGGATTGGGAAGTCGCTGGGAAGCTCCGGTCAGATTTTTTATATGAGAGATTTGTACGGGATAATCCGTCAATCTGCTCTGTATGCTATTTACTATTATACGGAGATTCCCTGGGATTATGTGAGCAAGCCTGGCTATAAATATGAGGCCCAGGGCTCCCTAGATAATTCTTCCTCCCTCCATGCTGAATATTTTCGTTGCATGCGCACCTTCTATTCCTACATATTGACTCCGTGACAAATGTGAGTGATGCAAAAACGCCCAATCCATTCTTGGAAAGGATACACATTCTAATTACTCTCAGCAAGCAGAAGTGGTCGATATGGTTTTCTACACCCAAATCTTCCATGCCGGAGTGAATGGGTTTACTGGCTTCCCCGATCGCTATCTGCTCACATCGCCGGATCGAGATACTGCCGACCAACTTTTCCGAGGAATTCAAGAAAATCTCCCTCTAAACGTTAGCAGTTTGACCATAACTAAATTGCATCGCCTTGGCCCACAAATGTGGACGTGGGAGGGGCCGCGAGGATTGGATATGAACGACCTGATAGCGAGGATCAATGCTGGTATCACTGAGGTGAAAAGTCTCAAGTATCTTGGGGACCTCAATTGCAAGACTTTGCTGCTTCGCATGTACAATCCCAATGGAGGCATCCAGCCTGTTATTCCGTCTATCCATCTTCCAGACCATATCGACGGTAAAAGGTTCTACATCCGACACAAACATTACCCGAACTGCTATTGGCATGTTGACAGAAATGTTGCCGGGGATGAAATTTACCTTTCGACAGGACGCAGGTCACAATTCCGTGTATCTATTCAGAACACCACAGTTAAGGATGCGGTGATAGTGGGGTCGGATTCAGTCTCGTTGACATACATTGGCCAAGATGGGGGTTATCCAGTCTTGATTTCCCGCGAGGGATCCCTATATCTCCATCGGGGTGAGGTTGGTAATGTTGACTATTTCAAGTTCGCGGTATTTGAAGGAGGATTTGCCGCACCCGTTCAAGGCGACAAGGTAAAACTCATCTGGGGCAAGGATGACTTATACAATGACAAACGTGGAGACGAATGGGAATTGTGCTAGGCATCTTTCAATGTTCACCTGTCATCCAGCATCTTTGCGTCTGCTTCTAACGCAGAACCAATACCACGGACTCACATTCCGGGTTTTGATCGCATCGTGCAGGATTTGGTTTTTTCTGCATTGCAAAACAATGAATCTCGGGTTGATATCACAAATTGAAAATGCTTTTGTATACCTACGCACCCATATTCTTTTCAGGGTTAGCACCGTAGATCATTGAGAGAGAATACGTCAATCGAGAGGTCAATATTGCGGGGAAAACTGGGGAAGATCTTCCAGTGCGGAGCAGAAGGGAAGCAGCGGAAAGGATTCCGGACGGGTCCAACCTAAATACCTTCCAACTGTCCATGAAATATTATTTTATGTTAGCTTTGTAATACTAAGTTAAGAGGAACGCCTAAGCTTCTCAGAGAAATTGCAAGTACGTGGGCTGCTCGGAAATAGATATAGAGAAGAACGAGCCACAGCCGGCTCAGCATGCCGAGCATTTTATAACTTCAGAGCAGGCTGTACACGACTCGCCCATGGTAAGTCGCTCACCGACGCTCTGGAAATATGAAACCAGGACCTCTAACTGTTTCATAGCGGTGGTCGTGGCTTTTAAAGCATATCATTTTATTTCAATGCAGTATTCACGCCGCCGGCCCCGGGTTTACCTCTGCCATCCTCATCCCAGGCACTGAAAAGATCGCCAACAAGTTCCATATTTCTGATCAAAAAGCTACTTATCTTGTTGCAGTGCACGTCCTATTCTTAGGTGTGGCTCCGTTTCTCTGGAACATGTTGGCAAGCTCCTACGGGCGTCGCCCAGTGCTTATTTCAAGCATGACGTTATCATGCGTTGCGGCTCTTGGGGGAGGATTTGCAAAATCCTATGGTACGCTGATGACAGCTCGTGTATTTCAATCTATTGGTATTTCGGCCGGCTTTGTCATTCCGGGGGTCGTCGTTGTCGATCTGTTCACTGCAGAAGAGCGTGGGCAGAAGAACGGGGCTTGGGCACAAATGGTTTCTATGGGGGCTCCTTTAGGTGGTCTCATTGGAGGGCCCGTGGCACAATACCTTGGATGGCAATGGTTGCTTTGGCTGACGGCAATTATTAATGGCGTTGAAGTGCTGGCATATGTGTTTAGTTGCCCCGAGACGTCACAAGCCCATCGCCGCTTCTCGTCATCGAACAAATCTAAGCGTTCGGAGCTTTTCTTCATACCTAAACGGCTTCCCGGAAAAATGACACTGAGGGTTTTGCTAGAGCCTGTGCTCTTTCTACAATGTCCCCATTTGGTATTGATCGTTCTAGCCTATGGGGTCACGTTCGCAATCATATCGCCTGGCGTGTCTGCAATTTTGCCAATTGCATTAGCCAAGTTTTATGACTTTGATGAAGTCGATCAAGGCTTATTTTTTATTGGTCCTCTTGTCGGTGTCATCCTAGGTGAGCTGGTGGGCGGCCGAGGCAGCGATTGGGTTATGAACCGGGAACGTCAGCAAGCTACCGTAGCTCGCGAGGGTGCTCTCATCCGTGACATTAGGTTGGAGAAACGCATATGGGTTGCCTTGCCGGGGTATTTGCTTGCAGTAATTGGTGTAGTGATTTTTGGGGTTACACTGGAGACACGCATGCCCTGGATAGCTCCTTGTATTGGGTTCGCCATTGCCAGTTTCGGGTTGCAGTTGGTCACCACGCCTCTCAAAACATACTGCATGGATTGCTATACGTCTAATTCGGGATCAGTTTTACAGCTTATCAATGTCGTCCGCCAAGTGATCTCATTTACAGTGCCGTTTTGGAGCCCTAACCTGAACGAGGCTCTTGGATATAGTTTAGGGTTTGGTGTGGAGGCTCTAATTATGGGGTTCTTTTACTTATGCAGTATGGCTGTCCTGTGGAAGGGTTTGGTCTGGAGACAGACTTTACCAGTCAAAGGTATTTCTATCAGCGAGCATTAGTGGACGAATCGCCTGCATAAGATGCCTATAGGATTTCATTACAGCTTCTCATTCTCTCATGTGAAATTTACCAGTTCTTAAAAATTTATATCTAAATAATATTTTGCAGCCTGAAACAAAAGGTATAGAAAGGCTACAAAAACCGAATATTTTCAGCCAGCCATTTCTTAAAATTGCACTACCACCAAGCGGAATTACCTGGTAGAAAATTTGCGAACGACATGGGGTAGTATGCATGGTTTGACTGGTCCAGTGCACTCCGGAACGCCCGTTTATGCAGCCACTTTAGCCAAGCTGTCAGAAAACGAACCGTCGATCAATCGTTGCTATCCCCTGTGGCGTTTGTTCAATAGCCAATCCGGAAAAAATCGACAAGCAAAGCAACCTAATATGGCCATCAACTCGAGTGCACTCAATGTTGTTGTCCCCTGTATCCAAATTCAGTCCATCACGTTTCCTGCCACTCCACCGTCGACAACTCTGTGAAATCTTCTTTACGACAATATTTACAATCAAAATGATTTGTCAAGTCGATCTGCCGATCCTCCCCTTGCCTAATTTATTGACGGCAACTCGGTCGCATTTGATCCAAACGATCTTCCTGTGAACGGCGCATTCCCACCACGATCAAATGATTCGTACGAAATGGATGTCCCGTCCGATTATTTATACGCCGGTTCAATGATTGCAGTGGTCATGGTTAATGGAACCGTCCCTCTCGATGGCAAGAACTGCACCAATCTAAGCGATGATATTTTTGGCTTGTCTACGTTCATTAACATTTTCAGCCCTGTGCAAAGCAGGACTTACTACCGTTGTCTGTCATACGCGGTGGTTAATTTCACAGCCGGCTTATCAAGCACTTATATTTCCTCTCGCATTATTGAAATGGATCTTGTCGCAGCCCCATGGGTCCACGAAGCAATATATCTTATGCCCGATGTTATGAGCACCTTTAGCATGATGAACTCGACGCCTCTTGCCACTTGGGAGAATCTGGATAACTACACCACACAGCTCATACGGCACTCTTATCAAGCGCCTGGAGTATGTTGTCTCGGTCTTTTGAGCCCAACACAACAAGCGTCGACGTTAAAGTCTACGAGCAACGCCAACAAGCGATTGTATCGCACACCCGCGTCTACTCCTGGTTGGCTATCAGTTTGCTTTTTACTATTTCATGCATTGTATTGTTTTTGACAAGGCCACACGTTTTGACTAAACGACTGATAAAGGATGGACCTATAGCAGCATTGGTCATGGACTCTGCTGCCGTCGACAAAAAGGGTCGTGACCTGACGACCTTGGCAATGCTGGATTCTGAGGTCGATAAGAGAGTTGGTAAAGTGATTTTACGACACAATGCTAAAAGTGATTATTTTTTGGTACCTGCAGAGAATGAGCTTGAAGAGAATGATGTTATCAGATGGAACGAAACCCTAACCCTAATCACGTCGTTTCATATTGGCCCTTGCTGAGCAACATTTGCAGCTTTGTCATATTATACAACGAAATCGTTATACCTTAATCTAGACTAATGAATTTATTGAAATCCTAACATCGATTAAAATTTCAAGTTGTCTGGGTAAAGCCTCAATCCACACATGGCAATCTTAATTGGTCCGTCGGTCTTTTTCCGTCTCCGCTGAAAGACGAATCCTTGATTATATACGCATGCGCGTATTATGGGATGTAGATTAGTAAGGGATACACCAAATCCTGATTCGTGTCAATTGATAACCGAACCGACGGCCTAATAATCATAATGCATCAGCATATAAATCGGCGATACTTGTTTCCTTTCCAACGTTCTCAAAGACAAAGTCATTTCGTACCCCTCATTGACGCTTCGTAACAACCTATTTTAAAGTTAAAGCAAACGAAAGACAAGAAAAATGCCATCTGCAAACAACATCGCCTTTACTGTCCCAATCAATCCTCCTGGAGCAACTCCAGTCCTCAAGCGAGAGCAAGTCTGGGCCGGACTCTTACTCAAAGGTCGCTCTGCAGAAACCTTCATACCGAGCGCAATCCAGTCGACCACCGTGATATCCGAAACCATTGATCCTTCCACGGAAAATCTTGTTATTGTTCGCGAAGTTCTATTCCGTGAATCACAGCAGAGAGTCAAGGAAACTGTCACGGCATACACCGACGTCAGGGTAGATTTTCTGCAGGCCAACGGGTCCTTCATCGGCAATTATATTAGCGAAGGTGCTGAAGGGGAGCTGTACCTGACATATGTCTTTGAGTTTAGACATCCCGGGGTTTCAGAGGACGAGCTTCGCGCATTCTACGCCAAGGAGAGAGCAATGGCTTCTAAAGCAGTCCAAGAGACAGTTGATGTGGTGAGGGATTTGGTTAAGAAGGGGGGATTGTAATCAACAAAAATTCATTCAAGATTGGAATTTCAAACATCGTAACGTTGATAACGAGACGAGGAATTTCCATGTTAATATAGAGCAAACCAATCTTGTCACTAGCTACGCAATTTATAGTCTGGTTGAATTCAAGTCCATATCCAGATTATAGTAACCTTAGATGTATTCAACTGAAAAGATATTTTTAACCCATCGATTTAAAAACTGTAGCCCTTTCGTATTGAGATACAGGGAGAAAACTAGATAACCTCATAAATTACACATTTATGACAAATGTTTGTCGAAAAATCCCACAGCCACTTGGTATCCTCGTTCATACTCGGCTTTAACCTTAGGGTCCGCAAGATCACCACTACGCCAGAAAATTAGTCTCAAATTTCTTTCAAGATTTGTTGATGTCAAACGTACCGTCCACTCATCCATCCATGGATTTGGGTATCAAATTTCTCCAGCAGTTTATCCGAGGTTGGAAGATTGTCAAAGAATGAAGTCAACGTCTCTGGATCCTCGTCCTTGGATGCCAACAAGGCCATTGGCACTGAGATGTTTTTCGCCTCCTCAGGGTCAATGCGAGCAGGAGACGTTTGCACGGCGGCTGTAAAAATATTGTTTGCAGATTGTTGGCATGCAATAGAAGCCAGTTTACCGCCCCAACAGAACCCAAATATGCCCAGCTTCTGAACTTGAGAGAAAGCTGCATATTGCTTTAATGTCTGGGCAAACTTGAGCACCCGCGGAACAACTAGTTCAGGAGAAGCTTTTGTTTGAATGAAGTTTCCGAGCTTTTGCTTCTGTTCGTCTGATACAGGTGGAACCCATGCTTTATCAGCGACAGTGCCGTCAAACCAGTCAGGGACAATGACCGCAACTGGTCCTCCTGTTGAATTTGACAGGGCTTCAGCCACAATGTCGGCACCACGCAAGGTCTGGTGTGAGTAGCCGAAGATGTCGTAGACCCAGATGATAGCCCGAGTGGCGGTCTTATCACCGGAAATATCTGTAATGAGTTTCCAACTTGTTAGTAAACTTTCTAGCATGCTGTGTTTGTTTACGTTGTAAGTGCATAAGAAAGAAAAACTTACAAGTTTTCTCGCCATCTATATCGGTCCATTCTCCTTTCTCCTTGTAATCGGAAACCGTGGCTGGGACTGGAGCCTCACAGCATGCTTTGGAATGTGTGGAAGACATTTTGGGTTGGATTTAAGGATACCCTTTTATCTTATTATATAAGGTAAGAAATAAATAGTACTGATTGAGATCACAAAGGCGGTGATGATAGAGTCTTGAGTGCTTCGAACAGATCATTCCTCTTCGGCGCCCTCCTGGCCCTTTTATAATGCATATTTTCCACGGAATTAACGATATCTCCCTAAGCTCCGCGTGTGAAAAATCCGAGCGTAAAAGATCATATGAAGAGGCTGATGCGATGAAGATGATAGATGGACCCACACCGCGATAATTTCCCGATTTGGAAAGGCCCAGGTCTCGCTGCTTACGGTCTTCGGCTCTCACAGTAGGTCCCATGTCTCGTTCAAGGTCATGGATAATCAGCCTCATACTGTACGTCTGATAATATCATCAATATCACAAAGACACAAAACTAAGTCGAAGTTGTCGAGTGTAAGAACAAGTGAATGCAGAACAATGTCATACTTAGCTGTGATTGGCTCACCAGCCATAAATGGGGCATCCCAACAACAACGAAATGCTTCAACTTTTAACCACACCTTTCACCGCACCGATTTATGCATTTAATTCCATATTCTCGAGACGCCGGTTAAGTAGGCGATTCCGACGTTGTGATGAGTTTGGCAGCAAACGAATGCCAGCAGAATCACCGGGTTTGTGACCGCTGTGTAATCTTGACATTGACAACTTTGGACTTGTGTTATAGATTTACGACTATGGATTATTATAAGGTATTCAATGATGACAAGCTGTTTGATTACAAAGTTGATATCAGCTCTCAAACGGCTCAGCCAGCCCTATTTGCCGCAAAGTTGCTAGGAATCTCCGGTCCCCAAACAGCCATTGGACCACCCACGCTCCGCCGATTCTTATAATCAATATTCACCAGGTCCCCATCTGCATAATGCTCGACCTTGAATCCACTCGAATCCAGCCAGTAGTCAAAGATTTGACTGCCCAAAATATGTCTACCGACCCCCCAAATTGGTGTCCATTTCTTATCCTCCAGCCAGCGATGGCCCATCAATTGGGTATCAAAATCAGCTACTTCGAATGATGCATGATGAATATAGGTCTTGGATGTTCCCGGAGGCGCCCTGCCGAGGAAAAGGCAATGATGATCTGAATACTCCTCGCCCAGATCCAGATGCATGAACGTCATAAACTCAACCCATTCGAATTTTTCATGTCTCAATATGTCCGAATGGACAAAGTTGAAGTTTGAGGTGTAAAACTCGAGTTCTTCTTCAAACTCGCAGCACACATATCCTAAATGTCCGAGTTTGTGCACGAGAGCAGGCGCAGGCTTGAATCGTTGGAACGTGCCAAGTCTGCCCTTCTTGAACGGCTCATTATACGGACCAAGGGACTCGATGATATTTGAGGGTGGTTCTTGAGCTGAACTGACATCTCGCTCCTTTTGGCCATAGACAACATGCATAAAGGTCCCGTTGGGTCGCGGAATAGTGACGAGGCGACCTCCACCAGGTGCATGACTCAGATCCTTGACCACAGCACCCTCAAGTTTACCTGCTTTTTCGAAATTCTCCTCATCGCGCACGACAAATGCGGCTCCAAGGAATCTTGACCGACGTGTTTCACTCTGTGATGCAACGTAGACATAAGGATCCTTGCCATAGCCGCGGTAATAAATTGTATTTCCCTGGCGCTTTTCTTCAATGAAACCGAAATCAGCAGCAAACTTTTCGAATTTGGATAAATTTGCATGCTCAAAATATACGTGTCCGAGCCGAGATAGCTGGATTTTGGATGGATGGTTGTGCACATCGGGGATTGAGGTGGGAGCGACGATACATTCTTGCCACGAACGAGGGAGGCGGGCGACGACATCAACGAGGAAAGACATGATCGATTGTTCGGATGAATCGCAGAATATGTTTTCCAATTTTGCAGATGGGCTGTTGTTTTATTCTTTATTTTAAACACTGCACAGAACTAGCAACGCCAACCCTCCGTAGCAGCAAGATGTTCCGCGGAGCAACTTCATCCTTGTTCTATCTATTGTTGCAGCCAACCAACACATGGCATATTTGGTCCGGATAAACTTGCTGTGATTGACTGAATGGGCTACATACTCAGTTTCATATTGAATTTTTCAAATTTATAAGAGATTCCTGGTACGGAAATTGAAGAGATGTGCAAGTAACCCTAATAACCCTAAACCCCGACATAATCTAGACAAGTATCTCTACGCAATTCACATTTATAACCATATAATCCATTGGACATAATTAGAGACCCAGTGGCATAGCAAGAGTTAATTTATCGATCTTTATTTGGGCTTTTATGTTATAATTCTATTTTTTACTAATGTAATCCACCCCCGAACCGCCGCCACCACTGACCTGCCACTTTTCTCCGGAAAATGCGTCAAAATATTCAACCCTCTATATTTAATACGTTAATATGCCACCAATTCGAGATATAAAGTGTATAAAATCTGAAGAATAAGAAGGGTGAATTTTATTAGCTATTTTTAATTTATAGAATAAAAAAATTCTTAATATTAGATAAGTAGTAAAGATTTATAATGTTCCTTGAACAACTCTCTGAGATTGATTAAAAAGCATCTAACAATGGTCTTAAATATGTGCTAATAGATATAAATTAACCTAGTTTAAAAAGGAATTGCTTATAAAATAAATATTAGATTTAGATAAGTGAGGATTACCTTTCTGACCTTTTATGGTATGAGATATAGCTAATATTCTTCTTTTTTAGCATGGAAATTAAATAGTTGGCAAGAATTAGGTATATAAACTAGTTTAATATTAATTGGAATTAAAATTATAATTTTTATAAAGATATAATTATGAGCATATTAAATATGAAGATCTGAAGATAATTAAGAAATATTTTGATCGTGTATAAGAGGTTATAACTAAATATAAAATCCTATTAGAGGATATCTATAATTTTGATAAGATTGGTTTTGCAATGGGTTTTTGTGTAAGTGTAAAGGTCATTACTAGAAGTGATTGATATAGTTATCTATATCTACTATAATCTGATAATTAAGAATAGGTAATTGTAATTAAGGTAGTTAACTCTACTGGCTGGGCTTTATTTTTGTATATGATTTTTAAAGCTATTAAATACTTTTAAAAAGGCTGGTTTGAGACTTTTCTAGATAATTAGAAGATTAATATTAATAATAATAGATGGATGATAGATTAGATTAATATAGATTAGTTTATTAATTACTTTATTTCTTATATAAATAGCTAGATAATTGGATAATATTGTATGTTAATTCTTAATGGCTATAAAAGCTATTTAACTACTAAATTTGATTATATATGTATTGAGAATAATATTATTTTAATTTATATACTTTTATATTTTTTATATCTTATATAGCCTCTTGATGTTGGCTATTTTGTAATTTTAAAATAATAATATAAAAAGCTTATTAAGTAGTAGATGAGACTTGGTTTTAATTATATTAATAAAATTAACTTTCTTATTGTATTTCTAGAGGCTTGTATGATAGCCTATAAAGCTAAAATTATTTAGAATAGTTTTAAAGTAATTGGATTAGTATTATTAGATTTAAATTGAGTTTATTAATAATTTACTATTTAATTAAAGATTTTAATATCATTTTTTTATTTATTTAATAATTTTTAATCCTCCTGCTTTTAAATATTTTAAAATTTATATTAATTTAAGTGACAATTAAGTATAATTAAGTGACGAATTAGTTAGTATATATAAAGTCCATCTAAGGTAATTGATGAAGTAATTAGTTGTATATTAAAAGTTTATAAGACTAGTATTAATAAATTTTTTATTATATGGAAGGAAGTTCATGATTTATGTGCTGTATATGAGAAAGAGAAATAAAAGTATATATAATTTAAAAAATAGATATCTTATGAGTAAGGAATTACTAGAGAGGAAGTATAGATATTTATAAATAGGTTAGTTAAAGCATCTTAATCTATTACTACTGTTTTGGTTGAGCTTGAGCTTTCACTCTCTTAATTATATGTATGCTGCCAATTTCAATATAGTAAATATGGAATTTTTAGATATAGAAGGCCTTAATGCCCTAATTATATTAGTAATTAATTTTTTGTATATAATTATTATTTTGGGTTGAAATTTTGGGTTGAAATTAATATAGAGTGCGTTTTCCGGAGAAAAATGGCGGGTTGGTGGTGGCGGCGGTTTGGGGGTGGATTACGTTACTTTGTCTACATTTTGATATCCGCTTACATAATGGTCGCTTGCGGGATCATCCCAACCTTCAACCTTCAACCCGTTATCTTTTGTCGATCTTTGAATAATCTCTAATTCTCGATGTCTCTAGGCCTATTCGTGTGGCACGATGGCTAGATATAGCGGGCGAAGCAAAGCATGCGCTCTTTGTCGGCGCGCAAAGAAAAAGGTGAGCTCTGCAAAGAAATAGCACCCAAGTGACGGTGCTCAATCATCAAATGGGAGACCTGAATAACATTATATTAGTGCGACGAATCATATCCCCAGTGTGGGCAATGTGTTGCTGCAAATAAAAAGTGCCCTGGTCCAATCCAGGGAAATGTCTTTGTCAACGCAAATAGTACTTCAGTGAAGGATAGGATTAAAAAACGGTCAAGTCCTTCCTTAACAGATCGGAAGAGTCAAAAGCGGAGTAATGATGTGTTGAAACAAAGCAAACCGGTTGATACGACTGTAGCTCAGTCTCATAGTGTGTCTGTTATAGCCCGGGGTACAAGCGCAGAAAAGGAAGAAATACCGTACGTATTTGGAGCTAATATTGTTCGAGATTTATTTGCTGATTTTTATCCTTTAGTGACCTTCTCATACAAGATTTTTACAGTGTTGCCTTGTGTAACATTCAAGTCATATCTAACCTGGTGTATTATTACTCGGCATCAGCGCAGCCACAAAATAGTCGCCATGGGAAACGGTCATCGTGGTTGATGCAACTCCCTGACATGGCACAGAAAACTTCATTGAATCGAATGCGTGCCCCTCTACTCGCTCCATCGTTGTTGCTTCTGGCACTCCAGTCCAATCAGATGAACGTGCTGAAAGAAGCCCTTAAGTGGTATGATCTGGGTCTTAACTACATGCAGAGAAGATTGGAAGACCTGGATACCAATGTACCCGATGAAGGAGAAGATATCTTTTTGATATGTGCAGCACTGCTCATGTCGTTCTATGAGACTCTCAATCACACAATTGCTGGTGGCTATGAACAGCATGTGCTAGGTGCTGTTGCATTGCTAGAAGCAAAGGGACCTGAACTGTTTACAAGACCGGAATATCATGGCTTGTTTCGTGCAATAAGAGGGCATGCGGTATGTCGAAGCTCCTGAAATCCCAGATTATTAGAGGTTGATAAGAAGAAAGAGAGTTTTGCTAACATGCAAATTTTGGATATCATAGATCCACGTATCTCTCATGACAGGCAACCCGACATGTCTTGCTGATGAAAAGTGGTTATCAATTCCATTTTCTCATTCGTCTAAATCGAACTCTGAGAAGATCAATGATATCCTCCTTACTATACCTCGACACCTTTCTGAAGTGCGAACAAAACTTTCGTACACTGCTGATCTCACCGAAAGGGAACTCATAAGGCAAGGTTTTATGCAGCGGATTGGTGATTTAATGGAAACTTTAGACGGCACACAGGGGCAGAAGACTCCCTTGGAAAGCCCGATATCTTATTCATCAACCGAATATTCTACCACGAGCATCAACTCGGCCGATGCTCAAAGCCCCGAATGTTATGGCTTGCACAAATTCAGCACCGCAATTGAAGCCAAAGAAGCTTCTATGCATGCTTGCGTCGAAATTATAATTCTTAACATTCTCTCGTCGGAAACTATATACTCTTCTCCAACTCCCGAGGGCTTTTCTAACAGCCAACCCCGGCGTGACGATGAAGGTATCACCAGGGGAATCGAACAGGCTTCCGCAGTAATATTGTCTGCGGCAATGTTTCTATCGCAGTTGGATATCGGATGCGCGTATATGCGCATGATTCTGCCTGTTCAGTTGGTTGCTCAGGTTAGTCGGAATCACGCGCAGCAGGTGACTGCAAGGGCTATTTTGCAGTCCTGGTGGCAAGAGAAGCCCATCAAAGGGCTAGCCGGGCTCGCCCTGCAGTCTATTGACTCTGGGTCTCATAATTTACTCGACACTCTGACTGTGTAGAAGACGCATCCCACGCAAATTGGTAGGGGAACGCCCACGTGGGGTAAATCTGGGGAAGCTTCCATGGGTGTTCTTTCCCTCGGGGAATTTGCGGGGCTTGCATGGGAGGCTTATGCTCCTGCTTCCGCTCTTCTCCGTGTCAACAACTCATCAAAAACTATTCTCACACAGCAAAGACAGTATTAGAGATCCATTACATCCAAATAATGGCTTCAGAAGAATCTGGCCTTACCCATGGCCATTCGGCTTGGCCTACATCTACCGATGGGAAGAAGAGAGGGAAAAAGCGTATTCGCAACATCACACCTGCCGACCGGGCAGCTCACAAGGTCTCGGAAAAGTCGCGAAAAGGAGCTTTTAACGATCAACTAATGGTAGGTGGATATCTAATTAGCCAATGAAATATATACAGAAAACTAACGTGGCTTGTCATCTAGGAACTTGCCCATCTCATTCCTACCATATCAGCTGATCGAAAACCGACCAAACAGACTGTCATTAACGAGAGCATCGCCTACCATCGAGCCCAAAATCGGCAATGCCTAGACGCGCTGCAGGCTATTGAAAGCCTTATGACCGAACGTGATGAGCTGCTCCAAGAACTCAACTCCCTTCGCGGGTTGCTACAACCAGGAACCAGCACAAACCGTACTCCTCGACCCCTTGCAAATGAAGTATATGAATTCATGAAACACAAAGACCGATTTCGTGAACTGGGAAGGGAAACAACTGCAGATGATTCATCAACAGACGTAGTTGAAGTACAAATAGGAAACGAGGACTTGAACAGCGTTGAAAGCCGACAACAGCCTTTGCATGAACAAACTGTTCTGGACATATTCACAACACAAGACTTGGAAGATCTCGATTTCCTTGACAATCCTATGCCGGAAAACATTGCACCTTTGGACGATCCGAACCATTTAAAAGCATTCAATCAATATATGCAACTTAGCAGGCCAAAAGTCGCTCCGATCATGCAACGGCAATCTCTACCTTCTCCTGATGCTACTAATATGGTTTTTGGGTGTAATATGTTTCAAGATTCGTCCGACTATCTTGCATTGACTCCAACATATGAGTTGGAGAATACACCTCTAGGCCATTCGGTGCTCCCTAATTTTGCTTACTAGGATGATTAGGTCGAGACGTCAGATTAAAATTCGGGAGTACCACATATTTTTATTAGCCTTAAAAATATATATGTATATACATTCAGGATATAAATTTCACCCTTTCAATTTTGCTTCGAGTGTGGTTTTTGACATTTTTTCATTTCTGGTAGTGTTGGGGGTAGGGTATATACCCTAGGGACCTTTCCTTGGATGCGAGACATACGTATCTGAGGCATGCTACCAGGATCTGGTAATCGATTTCTACACAGTGCTTAATATGCTAGCCTCCTCATTTTCTGATATTACTCAAAGAATGCGTCTTTTTGCTCTCATTTACCCTCCTTACAGTGAACATACAGGGGGTAGCGAAACTAAACAAGAAGTATGATACCAAAAAGGAAGGTGCGAAAGAAAACAAACAATTCATGCTGGCAAAACTTGATTTTGTCTTGAACCAAATAAGGTAACCAGCATGCGAAGTACCAACCCCAGACATATGTAGTCCCCGTGCAAAATGCAATGCAACATCCTCTGCCAAAGGATTTTAGACTGCTTTCGTTGCATAAGCCTCCAGACGATCTTTCCGATCAAAGAAATAGAAGCTTTTTGATAGCGGCATACGCGCGACGATATCCGCTTGTTTCCGGAGCTGTACGAGCAAGCGCTGAGACTGAGACATATGCCAGTGATGCGTTATTTCAAGTCTCCTCATTGATAGATAACTACCGTGTGTCCATGACAACATGCATATACATGCCATGCATGATTGATAGTGGATACCTATCAATCATACGACGGCAAGTCCGCCTTGTGCATGTTCTTCACATATTATGGAATCGAAGTGTCGATCCTATGCACCTATTCTGTTAGTATACGGAGTCCGGACAGCGCATGCAGTGCCTTCTCTTCAATATACGAGGTTTAGATTGAAAATACAAGCCGCTGATAAGCATTTGGCAGAATTGTATAACGGTATTCGACTGCGTCCATCACATCTAGCACGCAGTCTGATGAAGGTTAGAATGGCGGTACACGTATTGAAATCGACTTGTCCCGATAGGAACAGGCAGGGGCTTTACATGGCCGGCCAATCGAATATAGCGATATACCCGAGTAACTTAACCTATCTACGCCTACACTTGTAGATCAGGGTAGCCAGGCACAGACCAAAACCTTGTTGTGCCACTTTCCAGTTGCCTCCCTCCATACTCCACCTGCAAACTACTGTACGTACGTGGAGATTCAAAATTGAGGCTTCGCCATCAATCGGATAAGCTTTCCATGTGGAATTCGGTCTCAACTGCCGAAGCATACCGCGGTTGTTCCTGTTTGTACGTAGCCAAAGGCAAATCCGCCGAGATAAGAGTGTGGAGGTTAGGGTTAAAGGAGTGGGCCTGCGGTGGCCACGATGCAACGATGTAGGGTAGGGCTAAGGGTACATCCGGCCTATGTTCCGCATATTCTCGGTGATTCGCATGAGACTGGTTTTTAGGGAGAGTAAAATGTTGGTTAGCCAACTCACTAACCAGTATGCACTAACTGGCCGTGAGGTTCTGCAGCATTCTAAATGTTACATGCATAATTTATTCTATGCGCACTAACCTAGCCTGCCTAGGTAGCATTCCTGCTAGCTTCAGCCTTCCGCCTACGTATGCCTGCCGTGAGGCTCAGCCTGCCGTGAGGCTCAGCCTGCCGCTAGGGCTTACAGCAAATATTACCTATTCATGTATAAATAGCCCTAATCATAGCCACGCCTATATATAGCCAGAATGAGGCTGATATGAATAAGAATAGCAGTTGATTCTCAATACGAAGAAGATGGCATTGTAGAATAATCTACGCCACGTACGCAGCCCACCACATCTAAGCCAAGCTTTTTTAGCCAGAAGCCCAACATGTATATATTGCAGGGTGATTGGGCTTGCCTGAAGAAGGACCCATTAAAAATTTCCTGGCGCGTAGTTAGCCTTTCTCCATACTCCCAGTTGACTCCGTAGTACGTACGGAATCTACGCAGAGTCCGTAGGAGTCACGAATCAGTTAGTTAGTGCTTACAGCCAACTTGACGACCCCTGATACGAACCACAGGAACGCAGAAAGAGGTACGGAGTAGACCTTATGCGTTGTAGAAGAGATTTTATTCTTGCCTGATTGGGAAGGCGTGTTCCATGGCAGCGGCTAGACCAGATGTGGAACCGGGCCAGCCGAGCCCTGATCGAATCAGGTGACGCCGATCCTTCCTGAACCTTGTCCTTCTCCTTCCTTCCTTCATCAACTTCATCCTGTCTGTGCAAACACGAATCAAGCACAATGCATGGTGGTACTGTATCTCGCAACTCGTCTGTTTGAAACTTTGAATCCTCTGTTTGAGCTAACGCATATTAAGGATGCGAGCGAGTTCCGTGCTCTAGTCCGGCTTACACTAAGATTCGTCTCCCGCCCAGCTTCTCCACAGTTTCGTCCCCTCAGCATCCACGATTCCATGGATCGGCGTTTTAGCACGTTTCCATGGCTCCGCAAGAACCCAAGCGTGTTTGCCTCAGTGGCCAGCCTGTCCCAGGAGTGTCGTATCGTTGGATCTGTGCAAGATGAAGATTTGCAAACTGAAAAAGCAAAATGGCCATGACAGCCACTCACTGCTTGCCGACGCGCATCCCGTACGAAGTAGCATCATTTAAAAAATTTTTAGCCCCAAATCGGTTGTCGGAACCTGCCAAATCCGGAACAGCGGCCTCACACCTTCAGGCCCTTCACTGCCACTGGGGCTGTTTGGGACCTGAAAATAAGGGGTACGTACTACGCAGCGGTGCTGTGCTGTGCTGGCTGTCACCTGTGCCGCGCACGTTCTCCGCTGCGGATTTATCACGAGGCAGCGCCAACTTGGTTGGCCAGTGACCATGGACTCTGACGGACTGTGCCAATGACATCCATGGATTCGCTCGTTCCTGACTTCTTTGATCTATCACGATAATGAAACCCCGCCTACCGAGCTAGATCGTTTTAGCGTGTTCGGGCGTTGTACTCGTTTGATATCCACTCCGTACAATCGCTAGCATAGCCTAGTAGATCGGTGAATTAGGCGCATGAGGCGTCGTATCCATGCCATTCCCTGGTACCTACCTCCCTTTTCAGGTAAGAAGCAAATCGTTGTTTGATACGACTCTAGAAACAATTGCGAGAGACAAACAGTATATAAGACCCGCAGCATCTCCCCTTCACTCTCATTCCTCTCCAGCAACCCACTCAATTATACCCAACTCTATTCTTATTCACCTCTTTTCAATTCTCTTCCTCACATATCATCCAAGATGAAGTTCGCAACCGCTGCCAGTGCTGCCATCCTTGCCGGCTCCGCCGCTGCCACTCCCCTGGCAGCTCGCGCTCTTGCTCGCCGCAATGGAATCAGCCGTGTGAACCAACGCGTCGAGGGTTCTGCCAACGTCCATGGCTCTGAGGAGAGTGAGAACTGGTCTGGTGCTGTCCTGGTCTCTACCGGCTTCACCTCCGTCAACGGAACCGTCGTTGCCCCCACTCCATCTCTTCCCTCAGGATCTGATGACAGCACTCAGTACTGCGGCAGTGCTTGGGTCGGTATTGACGGTGACACCTGCTCCACTGCTATCTTGCAGACTGGTTTCGACTTCTGTATCCAGGGCACCGAGGTTACCTTTGATGCCTGGTACGAGTGGCTCCCTGCTGACGCCTATGACTTCAGCGGTATCACCATCAGCGCTGGTGACACCATCGAGATGAGCGTTGTTGCCAGCAGCAAGTCTAGCGGTACTGCCACCGTCTCCAACTTGTCCAACGGAGACAGCGTTACCCACACCTTCACCTCATCCGACACTGAGGCCGACTTGTGCGAGGAGAACGCCGAGTGGATCGTTGAGGACTTCACTGAAATCAGCAGCGATGGCACCGAGTCTCTCGCTCCTTTCCCTGCCTTTGACACCATCACCTTCACCAGCGCCTCCGCCATCAAGGATGGCTCCAGCGTCACCCCCAGCGGTGCCACCACCATTGACTTGGTCAACACTGACGGCGACGTTGTCACCACCGCCGAGGTCAACTCCGACGACGACGTTGTTGTCACCTACCAATAGATGACGCGTTTTTCCCCTTTCTGAATTCTCATTGATTTCCCACCATTTGGTTATATCGTGAATCCTGAGAACAAGTTGGGATTTGTATATACACTACCATGTTATTCATGATGTAACGACGGAAATTCGGGTTCGAAAAGCAAATAATACCATTGTACATAGAGTTGATATGATAAAGCATAATAATGCATTGGAAATACTCATTCTAAATAAATATAAAGATAAACCCGTAGGTAGGGTTTGGCGAGAATCGAAACTGCGAAAGCTAAACTAGGTACATACACTTGAATTGATACATGGTCTCAAACATTCTTTTCTTGTTGCATTGCCATCCTTTTATCGGACTGGTATGTCTGAGCAATGTCAGTATGGCTCGTTCATTTCCTGTGGAAACTATCATTGGGACAGGATGTACTCACACGTGTTCCTGCTGGACAACTCTTTACTGAGCGGCAGGGGTAGCGCTGATGCAAGCGCCCTGCTCTGCCCACCCAACAGGCTCGTAGCCGCTCCTGGGGGGGATGAAGCATTCAAGGCCAGGGCAGCATCCAAGGCCGCCTTCAGGAGTGCATGCGCCACCTTTAGGGCTGCAAGTGAGACCCTCGACGTCTTGGCCAACCTCGTTTTCCGCACGAGTGTCGATGGCTGCACCGAGGGCCAAGGTGGCGAGGAGAAGAGAAGTGAGGCTCGTGAAGAACTGCATTTTTGCTTTGTTTTTCGGAAAGATAGACTATCTCGTGTCAGCAATGAAGTACTAGATATAAGGCAGATGATTGAAAGTACCTTGTGTCTTGAAGAAAGAGTGAAATTGGTTCTGATTAAAGAGGGATAGAGAGAGGTGTGTTTGGATGATTGCTTGAATGCTGATGAGAGGTACACAAAAGTTCAGAGATTTCGAATCTCTTTATATCTTTTCAGTTGGTCCAAGCTTTTGTTTTTGTTATGATTCTGATCACATCCATCAGGAGTCAAGTATATGAGATATCATGATCTTCGGCGGGTTTGATTTTGATATTGGCAAAAAGCAAGGGACGTTCGCTGCGGCATCATATTGCTATTGGGAAACATGCAGCCAAGGGTGAACTGAACCGTTTTAATCTGATATTTAAGCATATATCCAATTACCTGTGTTACCAACGCCACTAGATAAACCAAGAGCATCTGCAGGGAGTCCACTTTGATACTCGATATGGAAAACAGCTTAGCTTCATGAACGTGCATAAACATTGCATTGTTGTGTGCCCTCCTAGCATAGCTGATCGCAGTGAAGATACAGGGTAATCACTGGATGAGTATTATCTCGCCACTGAGCAGCGCAATATTACTTTATTGGGTGATCCAGGTATCAATGTCCAACTGGGCCGTTCCCAAGGTAGGATCCATATAATACAATGAGTTAATTACCACCTGTTCATAAACGGTAACACAGCATTAAAGAAATTTGAACTCATAAAAAGTCTTGGAGCCGCAGAAGCACTTTGTTCGGTGTTAGGGATTAGGAAGCGTTCGGGTGATTTGCCGACGCAAGGGGTTGCCGTATTAGGAAAGTCTGTGGATAGAATATGATATAACGTAGTTCCTTGCAGACTTGGCAGGGGTAACACAATCTCACATTGCCATATTAGTTTTAATGCTTAGATTGCAAATTTAGCGATATAGATCTTAGCCTACATCATTAATGCCGCTCATTGAGGAATATTCCCGAGGTCGGGATGGACGGTGATGCAGATTAAAGATAATATGTGCAATTTTAACCTCGATTTGCATTCGAATATGATTAATGGAACATGGACAGGTTGAAATAATACCGTGTATTCACAAATGTTACAGATTCATAGGTATGGTGTATTTGATAACGTCCACGGTACTCAAATAAAGTGAATAATTTCATATTGGTCCTAAAAATATAGCATCTCGACAATCAAATGATCCTGCAACATTAGTTTCATATACCCTAGCTACGCTTCACAAGCTAAATAATTCAAGATTCACGCAATAAAAATTAAAATCCATGCTCAGCGTCCACAAGGGAAAAATAGAACTCTCCATATTCAATTCAATGTCATCCGTATTATGTATAATGTGTGCAGAACAGCCGGTTAAGTAGCACTCAACCCCAGTACGTAGCGTACTTGCTTTTTCCATTGACAACCTCAACGAATTTCTCCGCGATGATTGAATCGGTTTTCGTAGATGGATGAAGTGAGTTGAACCAAAGGAATGAATCCTGGTTAGGCAGTCTATAGCAGTTCGCTCCACTCGCATTGCATTGATCAATATAGCCAGTGACATTGGCTGGCGAAGCGAGGAATTCGTCTGGATTGAAATATATATCCGCAATCTAGAACACCATAGTCAGTTCCCATCCTTAGTCTGCCTCGGAGAAATGGAGTGACAAGGTCCTCACAAGGCTATACATATCCATAAGAGCAAACTTGGCACCCGGATATCTGTTCTTGATCAGAAGCTCAAACGGCAGCCGATATTCGAAGACATCGTTGACAGTTCTGACGCTCTCCCACATCCTATATGAAACCTGAGTGACATTGGTATGATTGTTCTCCTGAAGGGCATAAACTCCATGCCGTTCTGGAGTCGCATAGAGCGGGGCAAGGTGTAAAGGAATAAGATTCATCAGGACAAAAAATCGAGCACCATTCGCGTAGACCCCGTCTAAAGCCGAGAACACGCAGTTGATGTAGTCTGGAAGAGTCTTGTTGGGTACTTGCGAGTCTGTGAGAAAGGCACCCGCGCCCAGGTCATTCGTTCCAATCCATAGTGAATATACTGTTTCCGAAGGGGTAATATCCAGAAATGGAACCCCATTTTCCACGACCTTGCTGTCTGCAACATAGGCCGGCACTTCATATTCAAGAACCGATGGGTAATCGCCATAGATGGCGGGGACATAGCGAGGTGTGAGCTTGTTAGAGCAGGAGGCACCACTAACAGCATAATCATAAAGATTGACATTTGCGTCAAAGGCGACATAACGGGCCCAGGTGTAGCCTCCGGATGCTGTATCATTGCTCTTTTACCAAGTCAGCTTCCCCTTGAAGTCCAGTATGTACAAGAGACTTACTACGGGATCGACCCAACCAGGAGGCGGAGCAGAGCCATTGTGAGTTGAAAAGTAAGTATACCGGCTCTCATCAGTATAGCTGTCACCAAAGGCAACCAAGCTTTTAAATCTGGCGAGGTTCCAGCCTGAACTGCGCTCATTTAAATGACGAGCTGATGAGGCAGCGGCTGTTGCGATCTGGCCCAGCAGCACCGAAATACAGGCCACATTCATGGAATAGAACATTTTGAATCGTGAATTCCGAGACAGCCAAAATTCGGAAATCATGAAATGGTCGAGGTCCGTATTTGCATTTAAAAGTGGCCGATCAATGCGGGGAGGAAGGCTCTCCCCTCAGCAACAGCCATATTGGTGTCGATCCGGAAGACAGTTGCATCTTCTTGCACATGGATGTGTGCTACGATATTTGTTCTAGCCCTCGTGCGTTCCAAGGCTTGAATAATTGTCATCTGTTGGTGGAAAATCCATCGGCTTCTTGCTTTAATGATACCCATTTCAGCATATCAAGCCAATGGAAGCCAGCTACGACACTCCAAGCGTACACCAGCATCAATAGAGGTCGTTGAGGCATGTATTTGCCAAATATGGAGAAAGTATAACAAGAACTTGAAGCATTACAGCCGGGTTCAGCCGTTCATCGTCACACGTCATCTCTTTGCCCAGATAAATGCGGGGTTGGATGCACAGTGAAAGTCCCTCGACATCTGAATAGTCAGACTTGTGGAGGATGCGTGCAGGTATAAGACGATCATCCATGTAACCTCGCCATGTATTGACCCGGTAGGTGGAGAGAGCGGAGTTGCAAAGACTTATGCCACTAACGCAACAGTCAAGAAACATATGAGATCTTGACTATTGGCTATAGCAGTTATTTAGGCAGTAGATCCGCAAATGTTTGGGGATCAGCCAGACACTACATGAGGCTTGAAATCGGTGCATTTTCAGGCTAAATAGATTGGCCTACTTATTCCAATCATACACACATTGTACAACTTGTTTGCAACGTGGGATGATGACAGGGAAGTCATAGTCTGCTTTAATATTCCAACATACCTAGGCACGTTGTAGGTCCAAATTGCCGATGAAGATTGTCACGTAGAAACCTCAACATCTGACTTGAGTAACCCTACTCGGATTCAAGTAGGATTCATTTCTTACGGAGCTTTTGGAAAGGGATTTGAAGTCTTACGACATATTTATACGCCGTCAGGTCCTTTCGACAGCGGATAGCTTGGAAGAATCTATCCCATCATAGCTATGCCGTGGAATCGATGTTCACTGCCGAAGGAGTCTGCCGCCGCAGCCGCTATCCTCATGCAATACCCAGCAGACCCTGATACACGTCAGCTCTCGGTTGAGGGTCGAGACATGGTAGTTTGGGACTTTCGTGAAACATGTTAAGAGTCTGCTTGCTTGGACAATGTCTTTTGTCGAGTTCGGCGAATATGCCTTGCTCCTGCACGCTGCCGAACATTTCCACGGGCGATGATAAAAGCTGCTATTTCGAAAGGTGGAGTAGTGGCTGTGTTACTATGAAAGCTGAACCTTGCTAGGCTTGCATGGTTTAATTTTAACAAATGGCAGCAGCAAACACTTTGGGGGCGACTGAAGTTGCGTTGTTTGCTGAGAAGAAGTCAGTGGAGAGCCTCAGGCAGTGCAGGCAGCTTAGATAACCGGCCCCGCGCGCCCGTGACTTTTTTGGGGCGTCATCAACACCGGCAACTGCCCTGCCCAGTTTGCACACAACAGAATATTTGCTGCTGCAAGGTGTAAGGAACCGCCCGACAGTTTGCTAGCTTCTTCAGGCTATATAAGCCATGACCTAGTACTGGACCATGTATCAGACCTGCCACAGCTAGCTGTAACATCAGATACCGGCAACCCCGCGGACGTGGACGGAGCTCACGTCATCCATGTGCAAAGGATTAACTCAGTCCACGACTCGCATATTTTCGCATCAGTGACAATTGACGTGAGAAAAAGGGACATTTACAGACAATATGTTTGCTTCTAAACGATTAGGCAAGGTAATTGCATTTACTACGAGTTCTACAATGTTACGTTGCTTGTTTATATTGTGGCTGGCTTCAGGACTAACAAACGAGTTTATATAGGAGCTGATAAAGGTATGTACAGCAGGAAACGCTTTCTTCTACCGGGCTTTGATTTGATTCTGTACTATCTCGCCTGCCAAACACATATCCCTGTTATTCGCGAAAAGCGCCCTATTGGATATTCTCTCGTTGCACGATGGACTTCTTCCGCTTACACAAATCGGTTTTCGTTCCGACTGACACACAATTCTCGACAGATGAAAGAGCACCTACCTCCCGGCATAGAGATAGTCCAAGCCGAAAACTTTGAGGAATGGCTCATGGATATTCGAGTTCTCGACTCTAATCCACTGTATCAAGACCAGGTTTTTCGACTCAAGCTCACTTTCAGTTCAAAGTATCCCATCGGTATGTCGGACATATGCAAATCGTTTTTGGACAGCTTCGATTTTATTGGTTGACAGCCTGTCGGACAAGCCAATATAGCATCCTGACACTAACTTTCTGCATCTTACAGAACCACCAGAAGTAGTATTCGTCAAGCTGCCGCCGTCATCAAGTACTCCACGCACCGTCCCAATTCATCCACACATCTACTCAAACGGCTATATATGTCTCGATCTGCTATCAAATGCTGGCTGGTCGCCAGTACAGACCGTTGAGAGTGTCTGCATGAGCCTACAGAGCATGTTGACGGCGAACAGTAAGAATGAACGGCCGCCAGATGATGATGATTTTGTCTCGAGGAATAAGCGGAGGCCAAGGGATGTCGATTTCTTCTACCATGATGATAATGTGTAAATTCGTTGAAATGAGACCAAATTGCATCTTTGCCGGACTTTCTCCCGTTTATGATTTCATCCAAGTCCAGCATTGGAGCTGTGTTTCGCTCATACTTCACAACGTATACCTAATTTACATCTTCTGGTGGTATAAATAATTCACGAAACGCGATGGTGCGATTGATTGGCTACACAAATCTTTCCATTGACACTATAGCTGTACATACAAATAGAAGACTGAGAGGCGAGCCATGACATAGGAAATAGAAGTTAGAAGGAAATTTCAAGTAAAACATATCAAAACATAGGTGATTTGGCGAGAATACGATGACAAGCCGATCGATAAACAAAATAAACGCCAACAGTGCTACTTCTTAGGCAGCTGTATAAGACTTTGGTTCTTTAATTGTTTTTTTAGACAATTTTATTATGACATGATGGGAGGAAAAGTGTCAATGAATTGTCTATCGGTCGACTTCACCAAACACCAAATCCATAGTACCAATAATGGCGACAGCATCTGCGAGCAAGTGGCCGCGGGAAACCTGGTCGAAACCTCCGAGATGGGCAAATCCGGGAGCGCGGATCTTGCAACGGTATGGGCGTTCGCTGCCGTCGCTGACAATGAAGACACCCATCTCACCCTTGGGGGCTTCGATCGCCGAGTATGTCTCTCCAGGAGGAACAGCGTATCCCTTGGTGAAAAGCAAGAAGTGATGAATCAATGCCTCCATGTTCTCCTTCATGGCAGCGCGAGGTGGTGGGCTGATCTTGTAGTCCTCAACCTTGACTGGGCCAGCTGGGATCTTGTTCAAACATTGGTGAATAATGCGGAGAGATTGGCGGAATTCCTCCATACGGCAGAGATATCGGTCGTAGCAGTCACCATTTGTACCAACTGGAACATCGAACTCAACTTGGTCGTAGGCATCGTACGGCTGCGATTTGCGGATATCCCACGGCACACCGGAACCACGAAGCATGACACCGGTAAAGCTCATGTTAAGAGCATCTGCGGCGCTAACAACACCAACACCTTGTGTTCTAGCAATCCAAATACGGTTATCGGTCAGAAGTTCCTCCGTTTCGTCAATACGATCGCCGAATTGAGTTGCCCATTGGTAAATATCGTCAAGCAAACCGAGGGGAAGATCTTGAGAAACACCGCCGGGTCGAACGTAGGCAGCGTGTAACCGAGCACCAGAAACACGCTCATAGAATTCCTAGTTGTCAAAAATTAGATATTAGGCTGCTTTAAAGCGAAACAATTACTAACCATAAGCTTTTCACGTTCTTCGAAACCCCACAAGAAAGGCGTAAGGGCGCCAACGTCCATAGCGTGAGACAGAACAGACATAAGATGGTTCAAAACACGGGTAATTTCTCCAAACAATGTTCGGATCCATTTAGCACGTTCAGGAATTTCGATATTGAGGAGCTTCTCGACAGCCAATGAGTAACATTGCTCGTTGGTCATCATGGAAACATAGTCTAAACGGTCGAAGTAAGGCAGGGCCTGCATGTATGTCTTGTATTCAATCAATTTCTCTGTGCCACGGTGCAAGAGACCGACGTGGGGATCGGCGCGGACGATTTCTTCGCCATTGAGTTCCAGAATCAAACGCAACACGCCGTGCGCGGCTGGATGTTGCGGACCGAAGTTCACGGTATAGTGTCGGATCTTGCGATTGCCAGTGTCAGTCGTGGACTCCAGGCCAGCACCCTGTTCGCCGACACTTGGAGAACCTGGCTTGTTCGCAAGATGCGCGAATGCGGGATCTGTCGGAATAAGTCTGGTCGCTTGGTAGGGTTGAGGTTCGGCAGCTCGTCGAGAGGGAGTGCTGCTCATCTGCCGGGAACACTGGGCCGACGCTTTCAAGAGGGATGGATGACGACCTAGCGTCTTCGGCACTCGGCCAACGACGCGAGAGAGTGAAGAAGCCATCGGAGGATGAGGCGGGCGACTGGAGGATGGCTGCCAGGTGAGGTGCTGAGCGTCGGGGACAACTGAGGATCTTTGGTGTGGTGCTTCCGAGCTTAGCAGGAATTGTTTGCAGCCTTAGGTGTCGACAAAGGTATATCACGTGATCGGATCTGAATGTGAGGCCAAAGAGATATGACTGGGGCGTACTCCCAATTCAATGAAAGTAACTTGACTGCCACTATCTATTCTATGAGCCCATAGCTAAATAAACAGCTTTAGATCCTCCATGCATGGATAATTCTACATCAACGCCTTCCAGTTCATGTCGAGCGTCCCGCATTGAACGACTAATCGGGATTCGACGCCTTGTGATTGGCCACAAGCCACAGCCTTGACCCAAAACAGCTTAGCAGCCGCGGATAAGAAAAGAGGCAGAAAAAAAGTTCGTGACTTTCTTCTACCTGCCAAACAACGTATTCCAACAGTCTAGCAGCTATGGCGCCGATAACGACCTCGAGCGAGGAGCCTTCTCGCCGGAGAGTAAGCTATGACATATCCCAAACCCGAGTGCCAATGCTGACTGTGTCAGATCATCAACATCAATGCCGAAACCGTCACCAATATACCTTCCACAGACTTCCCTGGCCACTGGCCTGGAGAATCGCATGAATGGTCACGACAAAAGTTTGAGAATGTGCGTTGTATTCTCTTAGCTTTCGAAGCTACAATCGCTGACATATCCAGGCCTTCCAAGTTGACTTTCATAAAAATGAACAATTTGATTCCTCCTTCTCCCTCGTTGGCCTCGACGCTTCCATCGCGAACGCATTCCGCCGTATTCTCGTCGCCGAAGTGCCTACACTCGCCATAGAGTTCGTCTACGTCATGAACAATACTTCTGTCATTCAAGATGAGGTCCTCGCTTCTCGTTTGGGGTTGATCCCTCTCAAAGGCTCAATAGATGGTCTCAACTGGATGCGATGGTTCAAAAAGCCCACCGACGAAGACCCAACGGGTAGCGAGCCGTCTGACTATAATACCGTTGTTTTAAGACTTGCTGTGGAATGCACTGTGAATGAAGCCGCGTCGCCAGACGAAGAGGACCCCCGCATTCGCTACCATAATGCTCATATATACGCGAGAGACATCGATTATGTTCCTAACGGTCGCCAAAGCCAATTTTTCACTGGTGACGAGGAAATAGCGCCCGTGAACCCAGACATTCTCATTGCCAAGCTTCGCCCGGGCCAAGTTATCGATCTTGAAATGCACTGCATTAAGGGCATCGGGGCTGACCACGCTAAATTTTCTCCTGTGGCGACCGCAACTTACCGCCTCCTTCCGGAAATCCGAATCCTACGACCCATTATCGGTGAAGATGCGAAGAAATTCGCTAAATGCTTTCCCAAGGGCGTGATTGGCTTCGAGAAGGTCACTACCAGTGAGGCAGCACAGAAAGACAGCGGGTACGAGGGCCACGCTGGCGAAGATAAAGCTGTCGTGGTAGATGCATTCAAGGACACCGTGAGCAGGGAATGCCTACGACATGATGAGTTCAAGGATAAAGTCAAGCTTGGTCGCGTTCGGGACCACTTCATTTTCAACGTGGAAAGCACTGGACAACTCCCGAGTGACACCCTCTTTCTCGAAAGCGTCAAGATATTGAAGCTAAAGTGTGCACGTCTTAAACGAGACCTGGTCAACTTGGGTCAATAATGTCTTCATCTGAATTTACTTGCCACCATAGCTTGCATTTTCTGGCGTTCTCTCTATCGGTGTTAATATAGATTCCAGTTGTGTGTCTATGGGTTCAAAAAAGTCTTAGATGAGTCTATCGGAGTTCGTGGCATTTTTTCTGTCGTCTTTGTTTACGTACAAAAAGCAAGCGGCCTCGTTGCCGGTTTGTTGATTTGAACTCTTCCACCATATCTTTATGCGAAAACGATCTTGTACCGGAAATCAATGGTAAAAGCAGGGTCACTGACAGCAATCTCCTGCCCATTAGAAATGAGATCCTTTATTTTCAAACGCAAATTGGACCGCGTCTGTTCCTCCAACTGCGGTGGAAACCGTTGATATAGCGTCTTCTCTTCTGACCTCAAGCTGGGTTTCTTAAGTTGCGCCTCTGCTCGCTCGCCCAAATTTTCTATGAATTCCTCCAGTGTAATTTCAGGATCGACATGGATTGTGCGTGCTAGGTTACCGCAAACAGGGCAGTCGGGCTTTTGTTCTGCAGTAAAAGTGTATGTGTATACACCTTCTTCTCCGGCATACATCATATAGTTGTCCAAGTACGGGTTACATGATGTTGCGATCTTTAACGCTTCAGAGGTTGTTGATGCAGCAATGACAGCATTGGTTGATGCGATGGCGGGAATGATATTCTTCACGACACCTTGGGTCAATTGAAAAGTGACTCCAGGAATGGAGAATTGCTTTGCGCGCTCGAGTGCATGTTGATAAATCCAGGAAATGTGGTCGAGGTCATCGCTGTCGAATGGTTCATCTTTCCGCTTTTCTTGCCATGCAATCTGATGGGCCCACTCAATACAATGTTGCGGTTGTCGGGGAATGGTTGCGATTGTACATAGAGGAACAGCCGCCCTAGGGGCATGCATGTCTAGTTGGCATTCAATGCATGATGTGAGTGTCGGCAAAATAACACGAGCTTGTCCTTTGAAACCTGGGCACTATCAGTAAAGAACACCCTTTTTTGTTATACAAAGATATGGCGTACCTTCAGTACCACCGTCTATCAGTGGCTTTAGGCTCTCTGGATTCTCTGGGTCCACCATGCCAACAAGAGTTGAGTTGATCCATCGACGAGCCTCAATACTATCCAGACCGCAGACAACGATTTTGAATTGCATGTAATAGTCCTCGTCTTTATCCTGTATTTTGCCCACATAAGGTGTAATCTTTACGCCTTTAACTCGCTTCTGAACAAATGCTGCAGCAACATCAGCTTTCGCCTTTCCAACGTCCGATTGGCGAAACAAGAATTGGCGGTTGAGATTGGATATATCGATTGTATCTAAAAGACATTAATAAACGTTGGCGCCTATGCTCCTGACCCTGAAACGTACCCATGTCAATAACATGAATATCTTTGAATCCAGATAGCGCGAGATTCTTCAATATCTCGCAACCTAACCCCCCGGCTCCGCTGCGAAATGTTAGACCATGACGTAGGTTAAGCGATGGTTCGGGATCAAAACATACATGACGCTATCATGGTTAGCAGGTAATACACTCGTAGTTGTCAAAATAGACGTACAGAATCTTTGATGTTTCAAGTGCATCGATTGTCTCCGGTCCAGACACCCAATCTTCGTCACTGAATGGGCCCGGTTTGCTCAGTACCTTGTGTAGATGTTTCCTGGAGATCGATACGGAATGTCAGACTTTCTGCAGGAGATAGATGTCTCTTCCTTTCATATTGAGCCCAGGAATCTTACCATCTTGTGCCCGTTGAGCTTGTACTTCCATCAAGCGAAGGCATGATGGAAATTGTGTGGTATGGAGTTGGGAAAGATCAATACTGGCTGCCTTGCCTTCCTTCAGCCTTGGGTTGCGGGGCAAGGTATGGCTGCTGATTGGCCTTTCTATGAGCAAACAGTTGAGTAGGTCGTTCGAAAGATAAATGTCCGATTGCTAGCTGTGTTATTAGAGGGCCCTTTATCTGCTTAGGTTCACATCAGCACTTGTGATCCAAATATGCTGTTGTCGAGGAGGAAACAGATGCTGCAAGGCGATTGGCGGGGCGGCGTTGTGGTAGCACGTGACAAAACAGGTCCAAAAAGGGAAGCTTCTACCTGCTTCTTGCACACGCCTCACAAAGATGGGCAACTCCCGACTTTCATCATGAAGCTTCTCTGAAACGCTGGACACAAAATGGATGGTCTGTTGACTGCTGTTCAGACAAAACGCGTCGATGATGCGTCGAAATCCGTGAAAACAACCGGCATTTCCTTGGCAGATGAGGCTCCTCCGTCCAGTGCTACGGCCACCACGGACAATACTCCAGAGGCTCTCTTGCAACTTCTCCAACAGGATCCGACTGAAAATGAGTTATACAGAATTCTAAAATATCTTGATCCGGCACGGAATGGAAGTGAAAGCTCGACTTTCGACATAAGACTGGCCAATCCGGTCAATGGACAAATTCTTCAAATTTTGGTCAAGAAGACAATTCCTGATCATTGGAGAAATGTGGAAAAAATAGCTCCTAAAATTCGTGGAGCACTTTTACGATGCTTCTCCAACGTTGTCGGGCTGCGTGCTTTAGTAGGATATCTTCAGATATCGATCAGCGCCATACGTTCTTCGACAGTGAAGGACAAGGAATCCGGTACCACACTGGCCCTCAGGGATCTGTTATCATTCACATCTACACTCCTGAAACCTAACGAATTTGTTTCTCGGATGTATAATGATAATCTCATTGTTTATAATACAAGCCCCAAGCGCCGGGTGGCTTGGACAGAAGTCTGTTCCATTCTCTCAGGTGGAAAGTTACTATCTACGGCTGCAGAATGTCTGTCTCTCATCGGAGATAACATAGAGGGTCATACAAAGTCATGGATCGGTGAGGGCAATGCCTTTGCTGAATGGCTTGGCAGAAATTTGAGCTATATGATAGTTCAAAGCAAGATCAATGATGAGGATCTCTGGAAATATGCATCTCTTATGATTAGCCGTGGGCTAAGCCTTGGATATACTGACATATTTGTCCGCGAACTGTATACAAGGGTCATTGTAGACTCTGCTGTGTCCCCGTCTTGGTATCTATACTTCAAAAATCTTCGACCTCACGAAAAGAATGCAATCTTCCAAAGCATCTTGAAAGATATTCAAAAGCGTTATTTTGCCATTGATGAGAAGACATATGATGAAGATACAACTAGAACCGTGGGTGGAGTGGCTGCCCTGTTATCGAAATTTCTTCAAGGCATCGACAGTCCTCAAGAAATACTCCGACAATGGCTTTCGTCCGAAAATAACAACGTCATCGTCACCACTTTTGGCCTGCGCCGCGCTCTTGTTTTACTGATAAAAAATGATACAGGTTTGTTCGTTCCAACCCAATGCCAATCATACCTAACACTCTCTAGATTCTTTAAGAGAATTTCTATCGCAAGCTTTTCGTGATTTCGGTGATAGCTTCAATATCAAACATACTATATTGCAATCTCAAGAGGGTATGTAAAAGCCTCACTGGAGAAGATGTGGCTTTCTCTGTTAACAATTTATCAGCGAACGCGCAGGTCCTTCTGTTGGCAGCGGGTTATCTCCATAGGCTTCAACCTGTAGAATTATACGCCATCGGGCGGTCGTCTCTTTATCTAAACGCCGTGTCAAATCGATTATCCGCTTCCTCTACTAGGGCTCGTTTCTTGGGCATGATCGTCGGAATGGGGATATCAAATCTAATTGAAGAGGCCGGCAAAGCAATGAAATTTGACCTTGAGGCCCACGAAACCGAGGAGGCAGAATGGTATTTCGGACTGACTAGGGTCAACGATGAACTGGGCTCCATTCAGGACTTACACAACTTGAAATTACAGAAAGAAAAGGCTAAAGGGTCTAGCAAGATTCTTACGCCCAAAATTGGAAAAATAAATCGACCGCCACCTTCAACTACTCAAAGACAAACCTCGAAAATTGTTGCCATTGAAGAAGTATCTGATGATGACAATGATCTCGATATGGAAGACGATGAATTTATACCATATGAAAAGCCAGACAGCGATGCCTCTGATTCAGAAGAGGATGCAACTTTAGTGCAAAGAGGCAAGCCTACAGCTCCAGTGTAAGTTTATCCACCCTTTGTTGTTCAAATTTTTCACAAAGGTAATCAGCTAACATGGTATAGCTACATCCGAGATTTGGTCGCATGCCTCAAAGACAGCGAAAACGTGGATCGATATCATTTGGGTATAACAAACGCATCGTCACTTATCAGACGCAAAGCTGGATTTGGGACTGAATTGGTTGAGAATATTGACGGGCTTGCATTAGTTATTCTCAGTCTTCAGAACAATTACTCATTAGCCAACTTCCATGAGCACCGTCTACAGGCCATGATTGCACTACTTGCAGCGCAGCCGGTGCGCATGGGTCGCTTTTTCACGGCGACATTCTTCGACGGAGATTTAACTCAGACCCAGAGATCTGCTATTTTAACAGCTATGGGGCTAGGTGCTAGGGAGCTGGCGGGTTATGGAGAAGAGGATGCCAAGGTCATGAGTTTACCCTCAACTTCCAAACAAGCCGATTTTCCATCCAAAAAACTACCCGGACACCTACAGCAATTTTACGAGAAACAGGATGAGGATTCGCCTGTCTCTGCGCTTACAGAACGACTGTCTCGCACGTCACTGCAGCCACTGGCACTTCATGCGGCAGACGCTGCGTCCGGGCCTAATGCGCTAAAGGTTCGAACGTTTTCATCACGTATGGAGGTCGAGCGCCAACGGCAGCACCGAGAGGCTCAGAGAAAAAAGAAGACGACTTCACAGGACTTGCACAAAGACTTGACAGAAGGATTCTTCTACCCATTGGTCGGAAGATTTGCTGTCATGATGCAATCTCGCTCGTAAGTTTGTCCCGACATAGGATTGTTGGTTATCATTGATATTAAAAATGATGGATAGGTTATCTTCAACTGGCTATAATCCATTTTACTCTGCCAGCATTTTGAGACTGTTTCTTCAGACAGTTACTCTCGTGATATCTACTTTAGGTCCCCATACACCAGCCCTGCCGACAGTCAGTCAAGAAACACTGACACTTATCCTCGCACTGCATGGAACAGCAGTATCAACAGAGCCAATAGTGCTACCAGCATTGCTGTCACTCTTCTTGGCAATTGTTGACTTGAATGTTGCTGCTGGGTCAACCGCAGAGGAGAGGCTTGTCACAGAGCATGGCGCTCAGGTCATTGAATTAAGAGATTGGACTAATGACGTGTTTGAGAGAACGCCAGTTTCTGCCAACAAAACACAGTCTACAGGCAGGACAGATGATGCTGAACAAACACGAATGCTTGCAGCTGGTATCCTGGTCAAACTTGGAGAGGTCATCCAAAGATATCAAGGACGGCTGATGGGGATCAATGTTGGGTTCAAATATTGAGATAATAACATGTTTCGATAGAGCTATTAACACTATTTAGTCTCATGTCGATAGAAACAAGAACAATTGAAAGAGTCTGTTTGACCAATAGTGCGTCTCACAAGTTCACGACATAGGTACCAAATTGGGCACAAGCCACAACCTCTCCTCACACGCAAACAATCACAATGTCCCAATCTCTTTATTATCTCTTGCAATTTTCACACCCCTCCTGCCTCAGCTTTGTTTCTCATCTTCTGGTGATGGATAGTCTGTTCTTGATAGTGAATATGTCCATTTAGTCAGGCACATCTTTTCTCCACCCATAGGACTGGGGCTCTCGAAGGGCGAGCCAGTTTTGCTTTTTCAAGATGCCTCGCAAACGGCGCGTTTCAGTGTCTTCCCCGTCAAGTTCGAACACTTCCACCCCGCTTTACAGAGTCTTTCGCGGCCTCAAAACCACCCAGGTTGTCACCATCCCATCCACGAGTGCAGCATGGCGCTCGACCATCAGCGAGCTCAAGGGCATTTATCTCGAGGAGAGATGGAAGGAGTGCGAGAGTAGATGTCTCCGCTTGGTCACCAGTTGTGAGGTCTGTATTTGTAATTCGATTTTCTTCACTACATTAACATAACAAAAAAGACGGCTAACAAAACTACCATCGTCAGACTATGCCCGTGGTCCATGGGTACTTGCTGTTTCTCATTGGGTGCTGCGTCGAGATGCATGCTAGGAACATGCACCAATACTCTGTAGCAAAATCAAAGAAAATGGCAGACGCTGCAATATGGCTTGAGAGATGCGAAGCAGCATTGTCGAACGCAACAAATCTACTGATTGAGTATGAAGAGATGGAGGCTATCGTCGAGGCACCACAGACACCCTGTCGAATGCAGCCTGTTGAGTGCGACGACTTTGATGCGTCGCCCTCGCCGACACCCTCGCCCACGCCCACGATCAAGCGAACTACGAGCATTCGTCAACCTTTGAATGACATCCCTGAGACTAATTGGGATGGCGCGAATGTAAAAAGAGTTGAGGGTATGACAGCGTCGATTAACAAAATAATCAACATGGATCTTAGAAATCCTTACCATGATGAAACGGATCCGTTCCTGTCGATTTCTACTACCAACACGCCACACAGAGAGTATTTGGCAAAGATCGAAAACTGGACCATTGCGATGCCGCGGCTGACTCCTTCTCCATTACGTATTCGCAAAACCCACCAGCCATCCCAACATTCGCCTTCTGCTGTGTTGCCGTCGTCGCTCACTATTATGAGCTGCGTCTCTGATGAAAGTGGTGTTCAAGAAGAGGAGGGACTCGGTACTCGATTGTCAGCTATGACCAAAAAGGAACATTGGAGGTCTGAATTCGATAGACCCGTGACCCCCATAATGCATGGACGTGATGATACAACTGAAGACGATTTTGAAATGTCATCAGAAACAGGCAGCACTTTGTCTTCACCAACTGCTCTGCGGGGGCTGGCTAGGCTGGAGTCTGGACTTATTCCTCGGTCGTTGAGCGAGATAATCCGCGATTGTCTGGGTGACGATGGAAACGCGAATATGAGTATTTCACGATTGGCCCCGATTCCGCATTCATCCAGCGCCAAACCCTTGCCTCTCTGTTTCAAATCAAAGAAGGACAAAACAGAAGACACTGCAGGTGACAATCCGGACTCTGACAGCTCTTCACTGGCCCGTCTAGAGCGTGTCTGGAAAATGTCATCTTTCAATGGAATGTATTTATCAGGTTCTGACTCTCAGTCACTATCCGCAGTTGAGAATACTTGGTCACGTCTTTCCGAGGAATATCGCATCAAAAAGAGCAACGAGCAACGAGAGTTTGAAGCTTTCCTAGTGCGAGTCACAAAATTCAAGCAACAGCTTTCTTCCCTCTCATGTTCCATCCAGAAAAACGCCTTCTCGCTACGCCAGCTAGCTGTCGACATCGACTTCAATCGCTCGTCGCACATCAAGGCGCAGAAATTGCCAGCTTCGAAATCGTACTGGAGCTTCTCCGCTATTTCGAAGGATATCATGAACGACAAGAACACCGGCAACTATGACGAGCACCGCGACAGACCGGACATGAGACTCAACATGGGCTGGGCTGCGCCGGGAACGCTGCTCAACGAGACCAAGGAGGCGCGAATCAAAAGATTGAGAAAAGGATGCTTCCAGGCGGTGGGTCTGCGGAATGAGAAGCGCGGCCACAAGGGCGACGAGTGGTATTCTTATTTGTGCGAGGAGGCGCTGGGGGATATTGGGGGCTTTTTCCGATGAATGAATGGCACCACATCATACATTATGATACATACATGGCGGTGTTTTGGTTCTGTAACACTTGTCGAAGGAATGGTTCTGGTATGTGTGAGGGCGGCCTAGAATAGGGCGCGCATGCGTGTACGTGTGCCACCTGGGTCCGACCCCACGATATGTATTAGCTGTAGCTGCATAGAAAGAGTGGTCAGATAGTAGATAACTAGCACTAGCACTAGTAGTACTGAAATGTGGTCCAAGGCTGATGATCCCTGTGCAATTAGTGGTAGAAAGGAGAGAAGAGGATAAAGGACCCCCACGGCTCCCCTCACGAGGCACCCCGCACCACCCACCAGCCTGAGGCACATCTCTCCCCCAACCAGCAAATCGGAAGCTGGCGACCATTCCACTCGCTTTCCGGCGGAGAGTCTTTCAAGCTCGGATAACCGAGGGTGGTTTGGTCTTTATAAGCTTGCATGTCTCTGCATGAAAGAAACGCTATTCCTGTTTCCTCCTTCCTATCTCCTTCTTGACTATCTCGCCCTTTAATCTATCTACGTATTTGGATACTCCGCTTTGATCATGTGAGTGCAGCAACATGAAAGATGAAGTTCGCGTCCTAACAATAAACAGGGGATATACGGCTTCGTACGCCTTTTTCGAGGCCCTGTGGGAGGTACAGTGATGACCCGTGACTAGCCGCAATTCGAGTGCCATACTGACTGAGCCGATTATCTAGGCGGGCATTCGATATGTTTTCGTGAACTTGGGAACCGATCATCCAGCTATCATAGAGGCAATGGTCAAGGGCCAAAATGAGCGCAAAGGACAATGGCCCAAGGCCATCACCTGTCCGAACGAGGTGTGTATATTCGCTTTCGGGGGAGGGGTCGCGTGCGATAGAAATACAATAACTTACAAGTGTCTTCAATATTCTAGATGGTCGCGCTTTCCATGGCCGATGGCTACGCTCGTCTCACTGGCAAACCTCAGTGTGTTATTGTCCACGTCGATGTCGGCACTCAAGGTCTGGGCGCCGCTGTCCACAACGCCTCGTGCGGCCGAGCGCCGGTGCTCATCTTTGCCGGTCTTTCCCCATACACACTCGAAGGAGAGCACCGAGGCTCTCGCACAGAATACATTCACTGGATACAAGACGTGCCCGACCAGAAGCAGATTGTATCGCAATATTGCCGTTATACGGGAGAAATCAAAACCGGGAAAAATGTCAAACAAATAGTGAATCGGGCGTTGCAGTGGGCAACAAGTGATCCCCAAGGGCCAGTCTACTTGTACGGTGCACGAGAAGTCATGGAACAGGAAATAGAGCCATACTCGCTGAAGCAGGAACAATGGGTTCCCGTCACAGGAGCTGCGCTGCCAGCCAGTGCAGTCGAGTTGATTGCAAACGAGCTGGTCAATGCAAAGGAACCACTGGTAATTGCCGGGTATAACGGACGAGCAGCCAGCTCTGTGAACGAATTAGTTAAGCTCGCCAACCAGGTCAAGGGTCTCCGCGTGCTCGACACCGCTGGATCAGACATGAGCTTTCCTGCAGACCACCCCGGCTGGCTGAGTTTGCGTTTTGGTGTTCACGAGGCAGTCAAGACTGCCGACTTTATTCTAGTTGTAGACTGTGATGTGCCGTGGGTCCCAACACAGTGCAAACCAAAGGAATCGGCAAAAGTTATACATCTTGACGTCGATCCGCTGAAGCAACAAATCCCAATGTTTTATCTACCATCTCTTGCTACCTTCAAGGTCGACTCGACAACTGCCTTTAAACAGATCAACGAATACATCACATCCAACCCAACACTGACTGCGACACTGAATAGCGAAGAAGTCAATGCCCGACAGAAGCGTCATGAAGAATCGTACCGACAACGGCTCAAGGAAATTGCAGCTGATGCTGTTGCCCCTGCTGGCGGAGCGGACGCCTATCTGAACGGAAACTACCTTATTTCTGAGCTTCGCAAGGCGGCGCCTCAGGACGCCATTTGGGCAATTGAATCAGTCACGCTCACAGCAGTTGTGGCAGACCAGCTACAATGTTCTCTACCAAACTCGTGGGTTAACTGTGGAGGCGGTGGTCTGGGTTGGTCTGGCGGTGGTGCTCTGGGCATCAAACTCGCGAGCGATCACCAACATGGCGGTAACAACAAGGGCAAGTTTGTGTGCCAGATTGTTGGCGATGGTACATATCTTTTTACTGTTCCGGGATCTGTATACTGGATTGCTCGCCGATACAACATCCCCATCTTGACCATCGTCCTCAACAACAAGGGCTGGAACGCTCCTCGTCGCAGCCTGCTTCTTGTGCATCCTGAAGGTGAGGGCTCGAAAGTGAGCAACGAGGACTTGAACATTTCCTTTGTCCCAACGCCAGACTACGCAGGAATAGCAAAGGCTGCTGGAGGAGGCGCGCTATGGGCTGGACGAGCCAGCACAGTCGGGGAACTCGCCGAGAAGCTACCAGAGGCCATCCAGAGCGTGCTCTCGGGGACGTCAGCTGTGTTGGAGGCACAGCTCGATGGGACTACGGGGAAGTACGTTGAGGAGAAGAAGTAAATCTACATTTAATGGTTATATAGTTATAGTACCTTCCTAGTATAGCAATGCTATCGATAAGATAAGACAACCCCTCCTCCGAGATTAGCCTGCGATAAGCGAAGTGGGCGGAATCCACCGTGATTCGTCAGCTTCGCCTTGAGCTCGTCCGACGTCGGAATTGGCCTGTAACATTCCGTTGTATAGTTACATGTATGCCAGCAAATGTACCTGCCAGACTGCGTCTACAGCTGCCACGTAGGGCAATCATGCAGTCCGAGACATCGCGGTAGAGCCACAAACCAAGTAACATCGTGTCTGCCGTGTCGGAAAACACCACAGCTCTCCTCCGACAAACGAACAGGATGCGCAATACAGCGCAATACGCACGTACTGTCACGGTGACGCCAATGCGCGCCCTTATCTAGTACCTGTATCCACCGCTTTTTTTCTTCGTCGTCAAAGGATTTTAATTTTGGATGCTATGTATTGACTTGTCACCTTGTCACAGACACGCCCTGCGACCAAGCTATAGTTTGGCCGATCTTAGCATATCGCGTACTCCTGTCCGATAGGTACGAGCCAAGCTAATCCCGGCATTCCAGTGCCGATCTGGCTATCTTATCGCGCAAATTTCGGAGTATATATACTGACCGCCGGTGTTCATTCCAGGAGCCAGAAATTTCAATTGAAACCAAAATAATTACAGTGCTCAAAGGACGACTATTCATACAATGAGCCCCTCCGCCGTCGACATCGAAGTCAAGGGCGTGACCGACACCAGCGCCGTGGTCGTCCCCAACCCGCTCGACATCAACGCCCTCGCCTCATGGCGCAAGAAGGAAAAGGGAGCCGTGCCTACGAGCACCGCTGCCTTTTCCAGCAGTGACATGTTCAAGAGCCCCGCATGCTACACCAAGCCGAAATCCAAGCGCTGGGATCACATTCTCTCCACCGAAGCCAAGGCCCGCAAACCGTCTTCGCTAAAGGCCGCTGCCAAGTACCTGACCAGGCCAGGCATGATTTCCCTGGGCGGTGGCCTCCCGTCTAGCGAGTACTTTCCTTTCGAGGAGATGAACCTCAAGGTGCCAACAGGGCCGGACTTTTCAGAGAAGGAGACCCACGCGTCGGGTCAAACAATCACCGCGGGCAAGCACGATATCAGGGACGGAAAGAGCTTGTTTGGTAGGATGATCTCTGCCGAAATTATGTGAATTGAAGATGGGAGCATCGGCTAATGGAGTGCAGATTTGGAGGTCGCCCTCAACTATGGCCAGTCAGTAGGATTCGCGCAAATGATGCGCTTCATAACCGAACACACCGAGGTACGTATTTCTTTGCAACCAACAACCTGACTGCAACGGGTATACTGATAATGTACAGATTATTCATGACCCCCCATACGCAGACTGGGGCTGCTGCATGACAGTCGGAAGCACAATGGCATGGGATGCAACCCTACGAATCTTCTGCGAGCGAGGTGACTACATTCTAGCCGAAGAGTACGCATTTGCCAGTGCTCTAGAGACCGCCGCTCCACTTGGAATTAGAATTGCCGGCGTGGCAATGGACGAGCAAGGTCTGCTTTCCGAGGCCCTGGACGATGTTATGACAAACTGGGATGAAAAGGAGCGCGGCGCCGCTAAGCCAACTCTGCTATATATTGTTCCCTCGGGCCAGAACCCGACAGGCGCAACACAAAGCGCCGAACGACGCGCAGAAGTGTACAAAGTTTGCCAGAAACACGACATCTTCATTGTCGAAGATGAGCCGTACTACTTCCTCCAGATGCAGCCCTACAAGGCAGATGTGCCTCCTCCATCAACCCGCGAAGAATTCCTCAGTGTTTTGCTGCCATCTTTCCTGAGGATCGACGTTGACGGCCGTGTTCTCCGTCTAGAGTCGTTTTCCAAGGTCCTTGCACCTGGATCTCGTGTCGGTTGGATTGTTGGCTCGGAGCAGATTGTCGAACGCTTTATCCGTCACTTTGAGACGTCCACTCAGAGCCCCAGTGGATTTTCACAGCTTGCCTTTTTCAAATTGCTTGATGAACAATGGGGTCATTCAGGGTATCTGGACTGGCTGATGAATCTGCGTCTCGAGTACACCCATCGCCGGGATATTATGCTCGGAGCATGCGAAAAGTACCTTCCGCAGGAAGTCGTAAGCTGGGTTCCGCCATCTGCGGGCATGTTTGTAAGTCTCTCTTATTTCCTTTTATCAATTAATTGTTTTCTTGTTATTCTTTTGAGCTGACAACTTCACAGCAATGGTTTGAAGTCCCATGGAAGCAACACCCCAGCTTCGCCAAGGGACTCTCACACGAACAAATTGAAGAATCCATTTTCACAGCCGCAGTAGACCGTGGTGCTCTCCTCTGCCGCGGAAGCTGGTTCCGAGCAGAAAAGGGCCTAGCGGAGGACAAGATGTTTTTCCGTGCGACATTTGCAGCGGCCTCGGCTGAGAAGATGCAAGAGGCTATTAAGAGGTTTGGAGAAGCGTTGAGGGCGGAATTTGGTTTGTAGATATGCTCGCTCGGCAGGTGTATATAGATGCATGTTTGGATTTATGACATGGATGGGAGATGGTATGTATATTAGGGTTTAGCACGATATACTCCAGTAATAATGCACAAGTACCTAATATTATATATTATTGATTCCTATGAGCCCAAGTATATGATCTAACCCCTGTAGGTATCTGCCATGTCTGACAGAAAATCAAGATCCAATGAAAAAAGAAAGCAGTTCAGGGTTGGAGTGATCCGCTTCGACTCGAAATATGAGTCTTGAAGTGGACTAAATGGAGCACTATTGGTGATACAAGTCGAAGAAGAGAGTTGACATCACGTGGACGATGCCTGAGGAAAGAATCCGGGATAAGGGGAAGGCAGATAGATCCACGGGTCTTCCTGCTGGATCCCGCCGAGCCGCCGATCCCTCGCGCTGATGATCGCAATCTTGTCAGCACTGCCAAACAGACAGCACACGACCTATTATCCGACGATGCGTATCAGCGTCTCGTGTTTCTCAAACATGGCCAGTGGTAGGCACCCTCTGGTACAGTGGTACCTGCGTAGCCGCTGGCGTCTGTACCACATGCTGAGACGGGCCAACGCATCTCCACCGCACATCATTCGCCATGATTCAGCGCCGGCAACCAAACAAGCAGTCTGGAACGTGGGGCATTGGCTGAGTCTATTCTCCATTTTGAAGTTTAACCAGGCGATCAGGGGTTGATATGGCTCCGCTCCTCTATCGGTACCATTATCCGCTGTGCTTAACCAGGATATGCACCTCTCCACACGCATTAACCTGCGTATCAACGTGATGCAAATATCTAAATCGTCCTCGTTCTCCACTGCGACTGCGGCTGAGGCTGCCCAGTGGAAGTTTCATGTCAGACGGATGCCCCGGAGCCCTAAACGGCGCCGCAGACCAGAGCCTTAATAATGAAACGCTCGCCCTGTTGTTATCCTCGCCCTGAGAGAGAAGAATATCTTTTTCTTTTATTTTTCTAAGTAACACTGCGCACCAAAAATGGCGCGATTTTTATGTCTTACTGCCCTGGTGGCCGCAGCTTTCGCAGCTGTTGCTACAGCTCGCCCGGCTCCTAGTACTCATACTGTCCATGAGAAGCGCAGCTCGGTTCATGCTCGCTGGAGCAATCCTAACCGGGTCACATCCGATTCTACTGTTCACGTCAAAATCGGATTGAAGCAGAGCAACCTTCATCATGCCCATGACCTTCTGATGGACGTGTTAGTATAGCCTCTCATTGAGTGAACTCGACCAAGATAACCATTTATACTAACAACTGTCAGCTCTCATCCTGACTCGGAGAATTATGGCAAGTTCTGGACCGAGGAAGAAGTGACTGAGATGTTTGCCCCGTCGGATGAATCTGTCAGCGCGGTCAAAAACTGGCTCACCACCTCTGGCATACACGACGTTCGCATCACCCATTCTGACAACAAGGGCTGGCTAGCCTTCATTGCCTCCGGTGATGAATTGGAGGATTTGCTGCATGCGGACTTTTACGAGTACAACGATTCAGAGACCGGCGACAAGGCTATCACATCTGAGAGGTACCATGTTCCGAAGCACATTAAAGAGCATATCGACTATATCACCCCTGGCACTCGCTTCCCGTTCCTAAGGAAGCGTGGTGAGGAGAACAATAAATTCAGAACTACTCTACGGAGACCTGCCCCCGCTGGTGTAACAAGAAACTCTGTCTTGAATACCACTGGCTGTGATACCGCCGTTACTCCGGATTGCATTGCTGCATTGTACCAAATCCCTCGGCCCTCTGGTACGCCTTCGCCCAACAACTCCCTCGGCATCTTTGAAGATGGTGATACGTACAGCCAGGACGATTTGAATTCATTCTTCACTACGTACTCTTCGTATGGCATTCCAAACGGGACCGCTCCAACATTGAATTCCATTGACGGTGGAATCGCTCCCGGGAAATTGATTGGTGGCGAATCGAATTTGGACTTTTCGATTGCTTTTCCGATTATCTATCCTCAGAACATTACTTTGTATCAAACTGATGATACCTACTACTCTGAGGGTGGAGCGCAAGGTTTTTTCAACACCTTGCTTGATGCTATTGACGGCGTGCGTACGCCCTTTCTCTTTTTCTTTTTCTTTTTTGCTCCAAAGTTTCCTTCCAGCTGACTCAATGAAAGTCCTACTGCACATCTTGCTATGCTGGCGAGTGCGGCGATTCTAGCATCGACCCTGTCTACCCGGATGTCAACTCCTCGACCGGATACAAGGGTCAACTCATGTGCGGCACTTATGCTCCAACTAACGTGATTTCACTCTCATATGGCGGAGCCGAAAATGCCGTGCCTGAGTCATACTACGAGCGTCAATGCAATGAGTATGTCAAGCGACTCGTCTAATGTACGAATAAGCAAAACTGATCGATCATCTTGCAGGTTCATGAAGCTTGGTCTTCGCGGAGTCTCAGTTCTATTTTCCTCGGGAGACTCTGGTGTTGGTTCGAATATTGGATGTCTCGGAAATTCTAGCCAGATCTTCAGCCCTAATTGGCCTGCCAGGTACTTAATTGTCTATTTTCTCATCATTTCTCGTGAAAATACTGATAATAAACCTGCAGTTGTCCCTACATCACTAGCATTGGCGCCACCAAGATCCCTTCTGGCGGAACTGTCAACACCTCTGAAGTCGTCGCTAACGACCCAGCTGGCGACCCTTACTTCAATGCCTTTGCCAGTGGTGGTGGTTTCAGTAACGTCTTTGGCGTCCCTGACTACCAAGCCGACGCCATAGCCAAGTAAGCTTTGCTCTATTTTTTCCGTTTTGGAAAAATGCCTCTAACATGCATTACAGCTACTTTGCTAATCACAACCCCATCTACCCCTACTACAACGGCACTGTTCTGGGCGAAAATGGCGGTTTATACAACCGCTCCGGCCGCGGATATCCCGATGTTTCTGCTAATGGAGACAACATTCCGATTTTCGTCGGCAACTCATCTGTCATGGAAGGCGGCACCTCTGCATCGGCGCCCCTCGTTGCGTCGATCATCAATCGCATTATTGACGAGCGAATTGCAGCAGGCAAATCGGGGCCTCTAGGATTTTTGAACCCAATTTTCTATAAGAATCCCGATGCATTTAACGATATCACCATCGGAAGCAACTCGGGATGTGATACAGACGGGTTTTCAGCTGTGGAAGGCTGGGACCCAGCTACTGGCTTGGGCACGCCTAACTATCCGAAGTTGAGGGATGTTCTGATGGCTGTTTAGATGTGACGGCGGAATATACATGGAAATGTCAAGCATACAGACCTTTTTGGTTGTGATATGGGTTAATTTTCCACTGTCAAGATGGTAGATTGGTTTGGACGGCGTTAGTGTAACTTATATTTTCTACTTCTGCTGCGAATAGAATAGAGTATACAACACACCTAGTTTCGGCTAGGTAATTGCACTGTATAATATCAATTTCAAGTCCTTCACGTATCATAGAATAATTCCCATTCTCATCTATAGCCAAGCGATCTGTACGGGGTAGTTAATAACTTAATGCATAGGGCATAATGCATGCCAAGCCGCGACGGGAAAGGTGGCGGAAGTCCCGCAAGCCAAAAAAAGGTTAATCCGACGTTTTGCTTCGGCTTCAACCTTGCATACTTCAGCTGTATTCCATCCTCGTATCTTACGCTCCCTTCTCCCTTTCTTTTGTCGTTGCTCGTCGCTGAGATACCCCGTACTGCGTTGCTGTTTCCGAGTAGACTTGTGGCCAGCTGTCTACTTCCTACATACATACGCCGGCCATCGTCATATCTATCATCTTCGGAGTCTGGGAGCTTTTGGTAGGTACACTTACTTTGCTGGATTCAGAACATACACGATTCAATTACTCGAACGAAGCTTTACTTGATTTTGATTGCGTTATTTACTTATCACTTTATATGTTGTGGATTTATTGTTCGCAATTGTCGGGTTCCTTCCTGCGTTTGCCCCTTTCTACAAGGTCACATGACCATTGCGTCTTTGTCCAACATTGCCCGAAAAGCTTCAATATTTGCCTCTCGTTCAGTTTGCAAGGTCTTTTCCGGTATTTATGCTAACTAGTGGAAATAGATATTTGTGAATTTGGATATTACATACATACTGTATTGCCTGCATCCTTCAGTCTTTGTCTGATTTCATCTGCTTCTATCAGACCACCAGACCATCCCATTCATTCACTTGTACTGGGACTGGATTTTAGACTTATTCAATATTCACCTTTTGTCTGCGCTGGGTCATGTGCAGATAGATCCACCTTACCAGCCACACCAGAACAAACACTCTTTGCAGCCTGGAGGAAGCGGTGCAGAATTAGGGTTAGCGTGGTTGCCCTCGCTTATCTCTCTGGTCCTGTGAAGGCCTTCCAGGTACAGATCCAATCGTCGTTATATGCCTGTGGAACTTTTGGCATCTGTTGTTTATATAGGAAGGGAGTCCCAGTTATTGACCAACGGAGCAGCAGTCCTTAGTTTACTAGCCACCCACTTACTCGCCCCGACTACCACTCCTCCTCCCAAAAATGGACTCAACCCGACTCTATGGCGTCTAAGTCCACCTTCATTCTGCCCATTGATTGATCGAATTTTGCAAGGCGCTGGCTTCCTCGATTGTGCGTTTCAGAGCTTGCCCACAGTCCTTTCTTTGTAAGTAATGGCCTCCCTCCATCTTCATCTCTCCCCTCTCCTCCCACCTATCACCAACCACCCGCACTCTCGGCGTCACCTTTTCTCTTTCATCCATTCCATTCACGATTCCTCCACCACTCACGTCAATGCCCTTTGCTTTACGCTGTCATCATGCATTGCCTTCCTAGGCCTTCAAAGCGCAGGAGTCTGACTCCCAAAACAGAACAAAGCAAGTTTGGCTGGGTGCACAGAATCTTTCGATCAGTCAGGTTTGTCTACCCCTCCCACTTTATATCCATCACCTGCTTACAATGAATCTTGATTTGACAGGTCCAAAAGAAAGCGAATTAGATGCCCACGCTCAGACATCATCTATCCACACAGAGATACTTGCTATCGTCGTAGGATTGTCAGGAACTCTCCCTTGGCTGATCCATTTGTGGAACCATCTGCCGTGGGATACGTGAGGACTTCTGTACCATATTTTGCAGATTCCCCTGTGCAGATTCCTATCCAGAGCCTTCACCAGGAGCATTTGGTATCGCGCAGATCAGACACAGTCTTTGAGATCCAGCAGCGGAGAGGCCTTCCAACTCACACACGGCAAACAAAAAGCCTTGTGCTTGGCCGTCAATCAAGTTTCAAAGAACACCTGCCAGAGAGCTTTGCTAAGCAGTACGCATTCTCACATCTAGTATTGTATTGTATTCCAAATTACTGACGTTAATCTTAGCCCTCCACACTTTAACGCTGTTGTCAACAGTGCTGTTAGCAGTGTTCCACCTTGCCCTGCTACCCCGCCATTCCCTCCCATTGTGTCTGATGGTCGTGCTTCACTTCTGCATTCAGAGCCATCCCCAACCTACAATAGATCATCAGCCAGTCAGCCATCGCTATCCCAGCATCATAAATCAGCACAGGCATCAAGTAAGGTTTTCTATCCCTAAAAAAACAAAAACACTGTTTCTGACAACATGGCAGTCGACCACCCTCCAGTTATTGCTGAACTGCTCGAGGGGATAAGAAAATTCGAAAGTGAACGGGCTTTCTCCAGCTCTTCTGGCCTGACTTCAACAGGACGTCCTGCCAGCGGTTATACTGATATTCCTGATCCCTGGACAACGAGCCTTGTTTGTCCAACCGATTTTGAGCTGAATCAGTTACGACAGCAGCGAGTACACCACGCACTGACTACTGCCCGAGCTGCTGCTAACCAGTCTTCAGAAACAGCTGGTCGCAGAGCTAAGCCACGGCCTTTTGGAGCAGAAGAGAGCGTTGTTGCAGGTCCACCTTCTGTTGCAGGCCCATCTTCTAGGAGGGCTTTTTCATCTGAAACTCAGCCTCTTCCATCTGTGCGCACTCCTTATTCTCGTCTGGGTGGAAAGAAGAGCGTGAGCTTTGGTGTGGTGCAGCCTGCAAGGTCACCTCAGAAGGTACTGTGATCCACCCTGAAATTGACGCACCACCCACCCAATCATTGCTCCTTGATTCTCTTTCATTGTTTCTTTTATTTTTTAGCTTATCTAACTTCTATCCTGCAGACTCCCATTGCCCAACAGCCTATAATCCGTTACTCGCCACTGCGCCCACACGAAACAAGATTTTCGGCTGTTGATCGTGTAACCAAAATTCGTTCGGTCTCTCCACCAAAATTTGACCTAAATTCACTGCAGCCCCATCGCAAGGAACAAGCATCAAAACCACAGCTCTCCAAAATGGCGGTCCCGCGTGCTTCTCAGTTCCTTGACCCGTCGTCTGCCATGGCGACGCTCACCAAGCAGAAAGCAGAATCCATCAAACTCGCCAGAGAACAAGCTGCAGCTGTGAACGAGATGTGTCGACGTGCAAAGAGCGAAATCCCTCCTTACGAATTCGAGGAACTCATTGGAAAGGGTGCATACGGACGCGTCTACAAAGGCCGTCAGCTGCCTTCTCGAGATTTGGTGGCTATCAAGGTCATGGATATCGACACTCTGGACTACAAGATGCATCGTGATATGAAAGACGAGTCCATCAAAGATTTTATCCACGAGATCAAAGCCATGAACCAAGCCAAAGAATCAGGTGCGAGAAACATCAACATGCTTATCGAAGCCATCTCGATTCATTCTCAACTTTGGGTTGTTTGCGAATATTGCCCTGGAGGTAGCGTGAAGACTTTGGTGAGTACTTTCCTCTTGATTTATTTCATCGTCTGATTTTACACCGCCTTCACTGAACTTCTTCATGCTAACTGATGTATTAGATGCGCGCCACAGGTGACAAGCTCGAAGAAAAATTCATCATTCCAATTGCTCGAGAACTCGCTAGCGGTCTGCGTGCCATACACGATGCGGGAATCATCCATCGAGATGTCAAAGCCGGAAATGTCCTCATCCATGAAGAAGGGCGTTTGCAAATTTGTGACTTTGGTGTCGCCGGCATCCTTCAATCCAAAGTCGATAAGCGCTCTACCTGGATCGGTACTCCTCATTGGATGCCTCCCGAGATGTTCTCAACCCGCGGCGGAGGAGTACACCAATATGGCAGCGAGCTTGACGTTTGGGCATATGGCTGCACCCTTTATGAATTCGCAACTGGAAATCCACCCAATGCCGGGCTTCGAGAGCGGATGCAAATTGGACGTTCCCTTGGGCGTAATACACCTAAACTGGAAGGTGATCAGTACAGCCAGGAACTCAAAAGTATTGTCTCATTCATTCTGAACTCTGATCCTTCCACAAGGCCCAATATGAGCATAATCCTGGACCATCCTTACATTGCAGATTCTGAGAGCGATTATCCAACCAAATCGTTAAGCGAACTTGTGCGTAACTACTACCAGTGGTCTCAGCGCGGTGGTCAGCGCATGTCTCTCTTTCACCCCGGTGGCGCGGCAGCTGCTGAATTCCCTGAAAATGACACACACGACGACGATTGGAACTTTAGTACCACCGATGGATTCGAGCGTCGCTACTCTGTACTCGACCTGGACCAACTTTCAGCTTCTCTTGCAGAGCTGGCTGGTAACGAGCCTTCAGTTCCACAAAACCCTGAACTGTCTTTCGACGACTTTGCAGTCACTGAGATGACTCCTATCGAAAAGGCAAATTTCGATGAACGTGTCAAGCGAGGTGCAGCGGCTATGGAGGGTCTCTTTGACGAGCAGAAGCCCGACTACAAATACGAAACCAAGAATGATTTCATTCCCATCGAGGAAAAGCAACCTCAATCTGACCTGCCGCTTCGCACAACTACAGATCGGTCTTCAGTCACGTCGACATTCATCGATCTTAACCTCGATGCATTCGACTCATCTCACTATGCTGCCGGGTCAGCCTCGCAGTTTCAACTTGCAGACGCTGACACAATTCGCGCCAATCGATCGAGTTTGCGTACTGGGCGCATGTCAGACGGTGATCAGACACGCCCTCGCTATGCCGAACCCGATAGCATAAATGACACTTTTCAGCCAAGCGCCCCTCGTCCACCTACTATGGATTGGAAATTTCCCGCGATGGTGGTTCCTGAAGACAGCGAGCCAGAAGTATCGCCATCTGCAGACCCCGAGCCTTTCATACCACCTGCAGAGGAGAAACGCGCTACTCGGGACTGGAAGTTTCCTGTCATGACAAACGATAACGTTAGAGACGAAGCTGTGGCAGAGATTGAAAACAACTTTAACTACGAAACCCCTGCTCACACCATCCGTCCTTCGCACGTTCAATCGCAACAATCGGTTTTTGATCTTAACCTTACCCTTGGACACGCAGACAACAATCTGAGCGTTGACGGCATCGATGTGTCAGCCATCTCTCGCCCGTCAACCGCCACCTCCACCATCAGTGACTACGACCCTTTCCGTTTTGATCGCAATACCGATATTGCACAACACACCCACAGTCGTATAACTTCTCAGGCTGCCTCGGTTATAAGCACTTCCAGTCTAGACGACGGTCCAGGTCCAGATCACGAGGACGATGTGATTAATGACGACGGGCCTGGTCCTGATCAAGAAGACGTTCCTGAACTCACTCCCAACGCCGCCACGACCTCCATGACTGCTCAAATGGCGCTCTCAGAAATCTCTCACAATGTCAGCCGCCCCCAGAGCGAGTCCCTACAGTTCCCAGACGTCCAGCCGCCCAGCGCTGAAAGTCTTACCGAGGATGCGTCTGATGAAGTCGTTGTAGCCGAGCTAGACCGTTTGATTGATTCGTTCATGCAAGCATGCTACACCACTATCGACGCAGTGGAAAACATCGAGTGAAGGGAGTCTGTTGCCAATGTTTTGGTATCTCTTCTCAGTTCTGGTCATATTTTCTTTTTGAGCGAAATGTTTAACGAAAAAACGGGGATAAAAAAAAAGCCTTGGAAGGGCTTGTCGGAGTTTGGAAGCAAGTTATTCTCGTTTTCTTTTGAAAAAAGCAAAAAAAAAGTTGGCCTTTTCTTGGTCCTTGTACAATAGAAACCTAGCTCATTCTTGAAGGAGTACATGCATTATGCTATTGAATTTTACTCTAACACCTTCCTCTAAACATGATGTTGTCTATCAGCAATCACGTATCAATATTTAGAGCCGGGGCCCCTCACGCATGTATTACACATACTTGCTGTCTTCTTCATATGAATCCCAGGAGGGTTTCAAACAATCCTGGTTATTCTGGTCAGATGTTGTATTTAGTTGGGGATGCCTCCTGCATAGCACATTATTTGCACACAGACTGTATCAGGACAAGATTGCATATCGAGGCCTGCCATAACATGTCAATCCTTGTACTGGGAGAAGCAAATCTGCAGGATTTCTCCGTCAACAACTCCAAACTGCCGCCCAAGACAAGACGAAAAACAAACCAGAGACTGATATACAATCGAATGAGAGAGAGACGACTCCGCAGCACTCGACTGTGCCCTGGAAGTCTTTGCACGGCACTGGCCATTAACTTGGTCGACAGGGCCAGCCCCCGTTTGTCGTCGTCGTCCTCCTCCTTCCTCGTCTCCGCCCCCCTCCCTCTTCCTCCTTCCTTCCTTCTCTTCCCTCCACTCCCCTCCTCAGCTTCATGCCCTTCCTGTCCAACCTCCTCGCTCTATCCTCAAGATTGAAGATGAGCCCCGTCCCAGCGACCAAGCCTTGCTTGCTCTTGAGCCTGCCCCTCGAGGTCTTGCAAAATGTCCTGCATCAGGTAAATGTCTCACCTCCCTTTACCGCGACACTCTCGACTGACTTTGTTAGGTGGATAAAAAAAAAGACCTCTATTCTCTCTTAGAGGCATGTCCAACGCTGTACAACATCATCATACCTATCATCTGGCACTCGATCTCTGTCAAGGTTCGAAATAACAGGAAGATGGGAACCCCCCCAACTGGCATTCCTCGCCTCTTAAGTGCTCGTTCCAAACCAATCAATCGCCTAAATTTTGTGAGGGAGCTTACTGTGCAGGGCACTGGCTCCCCGCAAAAGTGGTGTTTTCACTCGGACGGTCGATCCAGATCGTATTTTCGCGAGATTGGTGCCGAAATACTCCTGTTTCTGAGCCATCTGAAGGAAGATAGTTTGAAGCATTTCGTGTGAGTATTCTATATTTCACAAATACATCAGTCACGGTGAACTAAAATCACTGACATATTTCTTTTCTCTAGTTGGACCTCTGGTACTTGTGTGCCGGAGGAATTACTCGGGTTGGATGGGTATCTACCGGCAAAACAACGAAACCTTGAAACCTTGAAGCTCGTGATCAATCCCTGTTGTTCGGAAAACTACACAGACGCCACCTCAATCCATCTCGCTGAGTTCAAAAAGCTCAAATATTTCTCCCTGGAGGGTACCAAGTCCAGCGAAGATGCAGACGCCGTTGTGCATGCGCTCCAGGCATCATCTCAGACACTGACTGAGCTGGAACTTAAGCTTGTCCCGAAAGATATCACCACCCCCCATCTGGGGGCAAGTTGGAAGGCGTCAAAGGTCTTTGCATTGGATTCTGCAGATCTAATCTGGCCCCCGAAGGACTTCATTTATCCCAGAATTCGACGTCTATCACTCAGTTTTATGTCTTTCGAAGGTTTTGAAGAGAAATTTACACAAGCCATAGATTTTTCATCTTTGACAACACTTGCCATCCGCCACTGCCGGGGTTGGGGTAGTTTATTCCACAACATACGTGCCAAGTCTCCAATGAGCCTTAGATGGCTGGAGATTCAGTATGAGAAAGTCGAAGAAGGAGATCTTGACGACCTTGTCAACTTACTTGAATGCTCCCCCCATTTGGAAAATATTGCAGTTTGCCATGGACAGAAGATATGCCATCACGTTACCTTCAAACTTTGGGAAGCAGCTTGTTTCAAAAAAGTCAACTTGCGAGGATTCATCTTCCACATGATTGATGTCAGAACGGAGCTCGACTACCAGTCACCTCGCCCTTTTGAATCGCTAGAATTTCTCATAGCTACCGCTACCTACATTGCAGTTCCTGAGAAGAATCCATTTACTCATACAAATCTGGACTTCCTTGGCCTCTGCTGCAACCCTGACCAATCAATGGTAAGATTGTCCATACCGTGTGCCCCTTTTTGTGTACTTCGTCGCTACCCCTTTTCTGTCTCGTGTGATATCTTGCTGTATAAAAACTGAAGCTAATAATGTCTCCTCCTGCAACCCATATAGCAAGGAATTCTGCTACCTTTCACCCTGAAGAAATGCCTACGAGTCCTACACATACGCAAGTCGGCAATCGACACAACCGGAAATAATTACTACAAGACTTTACTCAATCGATTTGCCGACTGGGCCTTTGGTGATAAAGGCATATCCTCTCTGGAATGCATGCTGTTCGGGGACTTTTCAGCCAAAAAGTACAGGAAAAATGTCAATGCTCGCTACGACAGAACTGCAACCGCTCCGTTCTATGAGATGATCATGGATCCGCAGATTGACGACCTCTGTCCGCGACACAAGTCCTTGGCTACGGCCTGTCCATCTCAGTTTGGGGTTTATTGAAAAATACTCAACTGCCGACATTCTCTGCGAGACATTAGCCTCTGGCTACGACGTGACGACTTTTCTTTTTTCTTCCTTTGTTTTTTTTTTCAGGTGCTATTTCTTATAACGAAACCAGACGTTTAATCAATATAAAAAAGTGGAAGGGATATGTGGAAAGGGGGATTTTCAGAAGAATAATCATTTGAAATCTCGAGCAATGGGTCCAATTGGCCTTTTTCATATTGCCCCTTTTGTTTCTATTTTCTTACATCTATTCTTCTCTTCATTTTCATCTTCGTATCTATTTTCAACCTTTCATGCTACACTCTAGGATTTTCTTTTCGTTTCATTTTCCAGGCGCAAGACGGGATGGGTGGGATAGCTAAGCATTCCCAGGAATTTAATACAAGGAGCGTTTTTGCATTTAGAAATTAGAATTTTAACCACCGTAGAATTGTTTATGAACCTTCACCTTTGACAAGTTCCTAGAAACCTGGAAGGAATGGCTGTCTAGGTGATCCTGCCTTCTGCTCAATGCATTGGTTGACCAAATTCCACTGCTATGTATCCTATTGCATGATTGCTTCGCTTCGTTCTTTTTCTCCAAGCACAAAAAATTCTTCATCTGAAGACAAACAAGAAAAGGTACATGTAAAAGTATGTGGATTCAGACTGGCCGTATCGGTATTGGGTCAAGGTAGACCGACGTACTATCAGATGACGCACGCGTTTGTACGCTTGCCGTCGCCTTCGCCGAGGGCGCAAACTTTGCAACCGATGATGCTTCGGTGTTGTACGAATGTATCTATGCGTATCCATGCCTGAATCATTTGGATGGACAAAAGAAAGGTAGAAAGATCACTCCCCAATCCGACCAACACCTTGCAGAGTCAGATACACATCCGTGCCCCATCCCCATAGACTCTGAATGGCAATGCTGCCCCCAAAATACTCGGCATAGGCTCGACTCAGCGGCAAGCCATAGCCAAGACCGGCAATGGTACTAGTATTTCCGCCGCTTCCTGAAATCGTATTCAATGCATCTATGTTGCCGTTATCACCACCGGGAAGCTCGTTCTCGGAGAATGTCGTGAAACTGTACGACCAAATATGAGGAAGAATTTCAGGTGGGATACCGCCGCCGCGGTCACGGATGCGGATTGTGATGCTCTGAGAAGAGGCATTGGTTAGACGAATGTTTTCATTGGCAACTAATATTTGTTCATTCGCGTCCAAGTCCACATCGCCGTCCCGTGCATGATGTGGTATATTGGTCACGTCAGTGTACCAATTGCTTGGGATGTCCGGTGCTGCGGCGATGGTGACTTCGATAGGCTCCCGTTCGTTCCCCGATTCGACAACAGCTCGGAATGCGTTCTTCAATAACTCCGTGATGATATACTCGACATGAACGGGGATGTAGGCGAAGCTTGCATCGGGCTCTCCGTTGATCTCAAGGGTCGGTCGAACGCCGTACCTCAGCTCACAGATCTCACTCACAAAGTGTTCGCATGATCGCACAATCTGCGAGGGTCGTAGTGTAGTGTCAATGACACCGATGTAATTTGCAAGGGCTTGGTCTCGCTCAGAATCTGGAGGGTTGGGATTCTCGTCGCTGATTGGCTGCGAGGCAAAGTGAAGAGCCAGATGTTGCTCGGCAATCAATCTGGTTCCAATTCGAGCACGCAAGTGTGAATCAAGAAATCGCGTCACTTCCAAGGGATTGATGTACTTTTTGCATTCAAGAAACCCTCTAGCCAGGATAGGTATCGTATTGGTATGGGTTTGGACAAGGTCCGCCATCACCTCAGCGAACTGCTTTTCTTCTTCGAGTGTAGTGATTCGACGTTGCTGGTAGGGTAGTAGTGTCGATAGCGAGTGCAGATAGTTGTTGTAGATTTGCGAGACATGGGGGTTCGATACCACGATGAAAGGGAGGTTTCGCAAACATTGTATTCTGTAAGCCAGACGGGCAGGAAGCAGAGACAATGTGAAATTCGCCGAGTCGAGGAGAGCCTGCCTAGAGAGCGGCGGCTGGCCATGTCTAAAGCCCGTTGTCAGTGAGTGAGCAGAGGTGGGGTGGTAATTGACTGGATAAAAACAAACTTGAGGAGGTCTGCAAGGGTCAATGGCCGACGCCGCATGGCTGCAAGATTTGCGATCTCATCTTCTGCTACATTGGTCCAGGCTGGGGGATGGCGCCAGTTTCCTGATGGCGATGTCGATGTCGAGCCATGCCGCAGCTGGCTGTAACGTGGAGGCCGGCATCCGGACTTGGGAAGCGTCCCGAGCAGACGAGGAATTCTGGTTGCCATGGCTATCAGCTCTCCATCATGGGTCGGTGGTTGGTGAGGGTTCGGGGATGGCAGGTCAACAACCACAGAGAAGGCACAGACGGGGAACCTCTTTATCGGGCCACGGCAAGTTCCGTGGATAAGCTGCTTTGTTAGCCGCGTCTGGCCGTGCGTCATTGCACAGCAGCCATTGACCGCCGCTGATTGGCCAGCTCAGGTCACGTGGCTCTACCTTATCCTGGCCAATCAGGAGTCGTCATCTCTCCATTACGATTGTCGCAGGAAGTGCGTAATGGCAACCATTCAAGCACAGTACGAGTCTACGTGGGACGAATAGGAAATTTATTTTGATTGATTGGCTGGTTACACTGTGAGCAGCTGGTTTGACTGTGCTCTTCGAGCCTGTCGCATGGCAGCTTATCGCGGCTAGCACTTTATTCCTTACTTTGTCGCATCGCATATACACGATGCATAGGATATCCAGTTACACTCATAAGCACGGTTTTACTATTGGCTGGATTGGTTGAACTGAACACAAGAGAAGGCTCGTATCATGCAACAAAGCGCCTAGGGCCAATCTTCTACAGTGAAAAGCGGTACCCTGTCACTCGCCAGACTGAAGAGAGTAGAAAGAATCAAATAATTTATGGTTATTATTCGTACAATAGCTGGTATAGTCAAAACATAGAACATCGTAACCGTCATGAAATCGAAAGGCTCTTTCGTCGTCTAAGAAAAGAATCCGGCTGAGTCCAAGGCTATCTATCCCCAGAGATGTTTTGTCCATACCTGCCTATAACGAACAGGCTCACAGTAAGCAATATGCAGGCGGTATCAGCGGTACATAGCTATCTGCTTCGGCAGCTAGCCATTCACAAATTGACGGGTTTGGATGTGGCCCAACCTGCAGCTCCCACGGTTTCTTTCTTAGGCAATGTCCCTTTCAAGTAGCATCGTCGCCATGGCGCTACTGGGTCGAGACCTGTCCGTCCTGCTCGACATGCAGGTGTTCGGTGCTCTCAAGGACGGCGACATGATCTTCAGGGTACTCAACACTGTGGGTTGAAACACGCACGGATCGTTAGATCAGGTATGTCTTGTAAATCGGGCTTATCGAGTACCCTCGGAGGGTCCAGGGTTCACACTTACGTAAATCCCTTAATCAGGGTATATTCGTGTTTGATAGTGCCTCCTTCGCTGCGAACTTTGTCCTTGGCCCTATTTTTGCGAGAGAAGTTTGATCAGCATGTAGGATCCCCCAACCGGGGAAGGTCGAAGGTCGACTGAAAACGTACTTTTCAAGTTCCTCCTGAGGAGCCGAGTCCTTGAGGGTCACCTGGTGGATGTTGTTAACCAAGCCTCAGAGAGAGTAGAAAAGGAAGGCAAGTAGCTTACGTTAAAGAGAGGCATTCTGCGTTGAGATGGATGGATGGCGGTGGTTTGAATCTGATGTTTGAGTTGGATGAACGGTGGGCACAGCGAGAGTCGAGGAAAAAATTCCAGTGGAGGTTTTGTGGGTGAAGGAAGGAAGTAAGGAAGGGAAGGAAAGAGGAGAGGGAAAAAAAGGTTGGCTTGCGTGATAGAAGATAAATACTAAGGTGTCACGGCATTCCTCAGGCAACCACAAATCACGACCCAGAAATTTGCCTGGGCAAGCCTTGATTACTACGACGCTATACACCAGTAGTATTGGTACTTGGCATTTAGTATTTACTCTGTTTAATAGATCTCCAGCCGCACAAAGAAACTGAGATAAGAAAGCAGTCACGCCCCTGGATACGACGTTTATACTCATGGTGGGATGTCTGATCGCTATCTTATCTGCCCTCACTGACTAACTCTGCGACCTGATGTAATGCCTGCGCCTTGTGAAGATTTTTCTCTCTGAGGAAGTCTTAATTCAAAGAGATCCAGGGAAACGGTCGTAAGCCATTTCTCTGCTTGCGTTTCCTGGGTTGGTTGAAGAAAGCTAAGCCGTTCGTGGGCGAGAGCGCAGCAACGATGACGCAGTTCTTGGCGCGGGGTCTTCACGTGGCCTTGATGCCCCAGGCCCCTCAGCTTTGATCTCTCTCTCTCTTTGTTTCAACCTCCTCCGACGCACGCCATTCGCACTGGAAATGGAAACGTGTCCTCTGCCAGCTCTGCAGCTGAGCAATTTTAATTTCTCTTTTACTAAGCATGATTACTTGGGACTCCGCCATTATTCGGATTCTCTGCCCGCCCGGATAAGGATCGGAGTAAACTTGAGCAGCCGTATTAGACACCGACGTAACCGGTGTCATCCCTTGGCGGCATTCTGATGCCATGCATTCCCCTGTAGCTGGGGCTCTCCGGCTGCTTCCAGTCTTGCAAAATCTCTACATCTACCAGGCTGTATACTTCTACCCCGAGGGGGCGGCACGTCGCAGCCATATCACCCCCTTCCTTGCCTTCCCATCCCCATTGCGATAGATCACCTAGCTGTATGTTAGTGTCACGCATTTCCCATTTCCCTGTGTTTCTCACACGTACCTCCTGGGCATGCCGAAAGTGCGCAGAGTACATCGACTTCCGCAAAAAACTCAAAGTATTCTTCAGGCTTCGCCGGTGATGCTTCCATGAAGTATTTTCCCTGTTCATCCAGACCCGTCACCTGAAACACATTAAGGACATCATGTACGTCGAGCTCTGTCAGTCCAAAGGGGAGTACTGCCCGAGTCAAGTTTGAATGACAGTGAAAATCAAAAGTCTCTCCCCCCATCAGCAGATTGACATAGGGGTCACACCGTGTGCCCAGTAAATCATGCACGCGGCCTCCCCATTGCGTCGTTGTGAACCCTTTCCCTTCGATTCTATTGCCATTTGTGTCCAGCACTTTATCTAACTGGCCGCCTGCAAGGGAATCTCCAGTAATAGTAACCAGCGGCCGTAGATATGGAAGGTTCGACCACAGACGATCTCCAACTGAAACATGCGAGCTGTGAATTTGCCGGGTCCGTGCCGCCCACATGCGCTCTCGTGGGTTATGTAGATTCCAAATATTGAGATCTCCCACCTGCGGTCCTTTGGGCGTAGTGAGTCTGCAGACTTGACCAGCTCGAACAGTCCATGCCTGCCCAGAACATGGCCCGATTGTAAAGGATGTTTCTAGCTTGCGGCCATCTGCCTCGGCCGCGGAGGCTGCAATCTTCCTGTATGTCTGCGAAGAGGCATGTACAGTGGAAGTGATGGGTGCTGTGTACGCTGGTGATGGTCGTTGTGGGGTTCCGGCGGATGCCATTTTGTATTTATTTATTCTTATGAACAATTGTCAGAGTATGTTGAGAAAATCAAAAATGCATCGTTTCGTTGTGTTGTGGGAAGACGCCAGCAGTGAACGGAACGTCAACGTTCATTGGATGGTAAAGATGGAAGGCGCGCCTTCCCATTTAAGGCTAGCTTACCGCATTAGCTTCTCGGCGTTTAGGCTTTTTTGGCCGGAAGTAGGTTAATCCGACCGATAAAGGCGGATATGAAGAAATTATTTTGGCGATAAGTTGCAATTGCTGGTTCTGGCAGTTGCTTAATTCACTCCAACCCAATCCAACTCCTAATCTCTGCAGGCGGGGAATTCTCGAGGGCGTTGTCCTCGTCTATCCACTGCAAGATGGACGATCAGAAGAACCGTGCCCATCACAAAGCGAAGGAGAAAAAGAAGTATGAAGGTAATGCGCTCCATCCAAGGTTTTCTTTTATTTACATGCCTTCTCCCGGGAAAATTTGCACCAGCGCATTCTATACAGTAGTCTAGATTTACTGACGGCTTCGATTACTTCTACTCTTTAGGCCAAAATCCCAAAGCCTTTGCTTTTTCAAATCCTGGAAAGGGTCAAAGACAAGCTGCAAGGTCTCATGAGGTGCGTCTAATTTCTGCTCGTTTAGCTTTGTAACACTCACTTACACCTGACTTTCATGTATATATAGCTCAAGGAAAAACGCCTGCATGTTCCCCTCGTCGACCGGCTACCGGAGGAGGCACCGCCTATCGTTGTAACCGTCGTCGGACCCCCGGGAGTCGGCAAGACAACTTTGATCAAGTCCCTGATCCGCCGGTACTCGAAACAGACACTTAGTTCACCAACGGGTCCTCTTACAGTAGTTACTTCAAAGCGTCGACGTCTGACATTCTTAGAAAGTCCCTCGGATTCATTGGCGAGCATGATCGACGTCGCCAAAATTGCAGATATTGTCTTGCTGATGATTGATGGCAATTATGGATTCGAAATGGAGACCATGGAGTTTTTGAATGTCCTGTCGTCCAGCGGCATGCCTGGCAATGTCTTCGGGATTCTCACTCATCTGGATTTATTCAAGAAACAGAGCACATTACAGGCGACTAAAAAGCGACTGAAACATCGCTTTTGGAGTGAATTATACCAAGGCGCAAAGCTATTTTATTTATCCGGAGTCGTCAATGGTCGTTACCCAGACCGGGAGATTCACAATTTGTCCCGATTTCTTTCAGTGATGAAGAATCCGCGTCCTCTTGTTTGGCGCAATTCGCATCCTTATGCTCTCGCTGATAGATTCCTTGATATCACCCCTCCTACTGAGATCGAAGAAGATGAGAAATGTGACCGCACAGTTGCTTTGTACGGATATCTACGAGGAACCAACTTTCCCGCACAGGGTGCGCGCGTCCACGTTCCTGGTGTTGGTGATCTTTCAGTGTCTGCTATTGAGGCCCTACCTGACCCTTGTCCCACGCCCTATATGGATCAACAAATATCAAAAGCTACGGGTAAAGGCTCGAGGAAGAGATTGGGTGAAAAGGCGAAATTGCTATTTGCTCCCATGTCTGATGTGGGCGGTGTCTTGATAGACAAGGATGCTGTTTATATCGATGTTAAATCTGCAACTTTCAACAGAGAAAATGACGAAGAGGAGGAAGAGGACGAGGACAGGGGATTGGGAGAACAACTCGTCATGGGTTTGCAAAACGAACGCAGACTACTCGGAGAGGCTAGTGAGGGTCTTCAGCTGTTCAAGGGAGGTGAAACGATTTCAAGAGTAGACGCTGAAAGAGACAGTGGGCGAAAAGAAAGGCGGAATATTCGAGCTGTGGATGATGGCGGTTATGTGTCTGAAGAGGAGGACGAAGGATTTGCAAGTGGAGATGCAGATGAAGACGAGGAAGATGAGGTGGAAGGAGGTTTAGCCGATGAGAGTTCTGACGAAGAAGCGGAAGAAGACGATGACGATGATGGACTAGAGCCTCCATCGGACTTTGCTCGACGCTTTCGCGAGAAACAAAACGGCGAACCCAAAGACAAAAACGGAGACATCGCCTTTGCAGACAGCGACTCGGATCTCGGATCGATATCGTCTGTTGACGATCAAGAGTTCGATGATCCAGATGAAGATGAAGATGAGGAGTTGGACGATGACGAAGATGGCGCATTTCGATGGAAGGAAAATATGTTGAAGAATGCCAAAGCTCTTCACGGGAAAAAGCCTAAATATCGCATCGTCGATCTTACCCGCATGTTGTACGACGAGTCTATTTCACCTGCTGAAGTTATAACTAGATGGAGCGGTGAAGATCATGAACAAAATCCAGAGGACATGGATGCAGATGAAGAGGAGGACTTCTTCAAAAAGACCAATGCTGAAAAGGAAGAAGAGTGGGATGATCGAGCGATTCCCATCTTTGACTATGAAGAATTGGAGAAAAAGTGGTCCGACCAGGACGCTGTGGAAGGTTTGCGACGCCGATTCGTCACAGCCAAGTTAGCCGATGATGGAAGTGGTAATGATTTTGATGACGAGGATGGCTCAGACGATGAGGTATCTGACGAGGGCGACGGTGCATTTGAGGATCTTGAAACCGGTGAGGTTTTCAATGGGTTCGGCGAGGGCTCAGACCAAGATGCAGGCAGCGACGCTGAAGAAGAAGACAAAGCCGAGGGATCTGTGGACCTTGAAGCTGAACGTGAACGCAATGCGAAACGAAAGGAAGAGCTCAAATTGCGGTTCGAAGAAGAAGATCGAGAAGGATTTGGGAATGCAAGGAATGGAGACAGAAACGAGGGCGGAGAGGAACGCGAATTTGGAGAAGATGATTGGTACGATGCTCAAAAGGCACAGCTGCAAAAGCAACTGGATATCAATCGCGCCGAATTTGAGTCTCTTGATGCAATTTCTCGCGCTCGTGCCGAAGGGTTCCGAGCTGGCACTTATGCACGTATCGTGTTAGAGAAGGTGCCGTGCGAATTTTCAACCAAGTTTAACCCTCGCTTTCCAGTCATTGTTGGCGGTTTGGCCCCAACAGAGGAACGTTTCGGCTACGTACAAGTGCGCATTAAACGGCACCGATGGCATAAGAAGATTCTCAAGACCAACGATCCGCTTATTTTCTCTCTCGGTTGGCGCCGCTTCCAGAGTCTACCTATCTACAGCATTTCCGACTCACGTACTCGTAACCGCATGCTGAAGTATACTCCAGAGCACATGCACTGTTTTGGGACATTCTATGGACCATTAGTTGCCCCCAATACTGGCTTCTGCTGTGTCCAATCATTTTCAAATAAACTTCCAGGGTTTAGAATCGCTGCCACTGGCGTTGTTCTAAACGTGGATGAGAATACTGAGATCGTGAAGAAACTCAAACTTACCGGTTATCCATACAAAATCTTCCGCAACACTGCTTTCATTCGTGACATGTTCAATTCTGCTTTGGAGATTGCCAAATTCGAGGGAGCCTCTGTACGAACAGTATCGGGCATTCGCGGTCAGATCAAACGAGCTCTCAGCAAACCTGAGGGTCATTTCCGAGCAACCTTCGAAGACAAGATCTTGATGAGTGACATTGTCTTCCTCAGGGCCTGGTATGCTATTAAGCCTCGCCGGTTCTATAACCCCGTCACGAACTTGTTGGATATTGATGAAGGTGCATCTGATGAAAGCGGATGGCAGGGTATGCGCTTGACCGGTGAGGTTCGCAGAGCTGAGGGAATTGCAACTCCCCTTGAAAAGGACTCCAAATACCGTGCGATTGAAAGACAAACGCGCCATTTCAATCCTCTCCGCGTACCGCGACAGCTGGCGAAGGAATTGCCTTTCAAATCTCAAATTACTCAAATGCGGCCCCGCAAAGAGCAGACTTATATGCAGAAGCGAGCCGTTGTTCTAGGCGGAGAAGAAAAGAAAGCTCGAGACCTGATGCAGAAACTCAGCACTATGAACAATGAGAAACGGGCCAAGCGTGCTGCAGCACAAGAGGAGCGCCGAAAGGGCTACCGAGCCAAGGTAGCAGAAAATTTGGCGAAGAAGGCCGAGCGTGAGAAGCGTGAGAAGAGCGAGTATTGGAGACAAGAGGGCAAGAAGCGAAAGAACACCGAAGGAGAATCAGGTGGTGGTGGTAAGAAGCGCAGATGAGCGTTTTTTCATCATACATCAGCATTATAGACATTCTTCGTGCATTTGTGGCGTTGATCGGCTTGCCTTTATTGTGCTTATAACTACATACCAAAAAGTTTGCGACCCCAATATCATATATGTACATGTGTATGCTCCTTACTGCAAATTGTAGCTAGTTAGATGTTTATACTTTCTGCCTGAATTACAAGGCATCCAAAGCACGTGATTTGCGACACGGTTCGTGTCGCTCTGCCATTTCCAATCCGGCTCCCCCCATTCAACTGCTTCCAGCTTTCCATTCAGCGTTCGGCAACGCCCCGGTATTTCTGGGAGTGCAGAATAATTGTATTGGCTCTATTACTCACAGCCCTCCAGTTCTGCCAAATTATGTACCGTCAACCCACCCTAGTATGAGTTTTATTCAAATACAGCACACGGTGCATTCAACATTGAGCAATCATGCATCAGTCGCAGGACCCTCTCAGCCCCTCTCGCCGGCATCATCGCGCAGGCTGCCTCGTGCAAGTCTAGCTGCACTGCATCAATTAACATTCTCCTCGCCTTAGATCGGCAGCAAGGTCGTCCGGTCCGGCATCCACATCGGAATGGATTGCGTTGACTGTGAATGAATTATTCCTCTGCCGCCGCCCCGGTGAGAGCAATCGGGCAACGGCTTTAATATCGATTCCATTTTACCGGCAATTTTCTGAGATTTCTTTCGTATGTCGAATGTGCGGTACGTACTAGCATTTTTTGCAGAACAAATTCATTGTTGTAGTCGGCGTAGTCTGTGCTTCCATAGATCTGTTTACCCAGCGCCCTGGGTCTTGAAGTTGACTCCCTAAACCCACCTAGACACTGCAATGGAAGCAATCCTAAATAGATAGCCCATAGACTGGTTGCTGGCTGCCATATGGCAAATGGCAGACGGCAAACACCCAATGGAGTGCACAACGGAGGCAATGAGGCATCGCTATTTATTGGCCCGCCACTGGGCATGTCGCAAGCAGGTTGGGGCGGGTCTTGCCTCATGCCGGATATGCACCTGCCACCAAGCGCATGTGCCCTCAACCTTGGCTTCGAACCTTCTAACTTCTGCATAAACCTCATCATATCCTCACAAGGCCGTCCTTTGCCGGCCGATGCAAGCAGACCAGACAAATCCTAGCACCAGGTAGAGAGTGCGTGAGAGAGTGTGAGTCTGGATCCGTACCGCGTTCCGCGTTTTTCCTCGCGCTGGATGCGAGCCATCTCCCTTCTACAGCCATGTCCCCAGATGCGGTCTCGGCCCAACAACAGCACTCAGTGCTTGCCCAGGCTGGCAATTTAAGCGCCTCGCCGACCTCCAAACTTCACGTACCACCATGGCCGCAGTCAGCTTATTCCGAGTCGCTTAAAAATGGACACGTGCGAGGCCCGGCGAGCATGCCAAAGCCTCACGATGGCGCACAACCGCAACCCAGTCGAGGGCATAAGAGGAGCGCAACAGGCGAGATAAAGTCCGCTGTATACCAACCGAGTGCTCGTCAATGGCCACCCAATGGCCTAACCGGCCACTCGAGAACAGAAAGCCTTGACTCCACGGGGAATAACAGAATTGCGGAGGTAAGTAATCAATTCAAGTTTGTCAATTGCGCAGTTTTGCTGATTATATGCCAATAGCTATCCGCACAGCTTCGAGCCCGTCTGTCATACGCGGCCGCGAGAGTAGAAAAAAGCTGGCAATTGCGACAGCAGGGAGAGGGCGTTTCACCTCAGGGAACCACATCCAACGTGCTGGACGCAAGACAACCGGTACAAGGGTCGCATCGACTGTATAATGGTCTCCCGGAAGATGGTAGTATTTCAGCTCCAGAGTTGTCACAGTCACACGCCCCATCATCGAACATGAACGGGACTCGCGCGAGAGTTGCACCCCAGTCATCATCCACGTTCGCGGCTCCCAAACTTGCACCACCTGTAGATATTGTCACAGGCGATAAAACAAAAACTGCGCGGAGGCGGCCTAACCCCAATGAAGTTGGTGACCTACTAGCTCATAATTTAACATCACGACATCGCCGCCATTACTCGGAACAGGAAGGGAAGCTAGCACTCACTGCTACGTCTAGAGGGACTGAGATGCCAGACGCATCTTCATTTACCCCATTGCGTTCCAGGTCCGATAATCGAGCACTGACTCCTTTGGTGTCGAGTAATAGATCTCCCGTGAAGCGACGAACGCCATCCCAAAACGCACTCATGGAAAAAGACGCAATAGAGACGCTATTGTTTATGTCAAGTCCGGAGAATTCTGGATACCATTCAAGTTCTTTGGCGAGGAAATCTAGTGTCAGCGTCAGTATAGAAGCACAGATGGCAGCCAGCGTACATGAGTCGTCACAAGGAAGCAATAGGTCCCGGTCGAATCAAATGGGCACATTTGATTTCTTCGATCATGAGACAATGCGCGCAACGCTGCCTAAATCAATGGCGGGTATACATTCAATCGGGTTAGAAGCCCAGGCAGGCGATGAGATTGACCGGCTTTTGGATCAGATGGAAGTCGACAAAGGCAGTGACGCGGAGTCACATTTGATGCCTTACGGGTTTGACATCGGTGCAAGTGAACAGTGAGGAGCATACGAACTTAGTAATGCTCACAAATCAGGGTTCTATAATCTGTTACATACGGAAGGTGCATGAGATTTGTGGCTGACGCTTACACTCACGATAACGCCCCTGTACTTCATGGTACTCGGCAGCTGCTGCAGCAAACACTCGAATCTAAAGCATTCAAACTGTCTCTTTGAGTGCTAATCATTGGAAACCCGGAAACTACTATACGTGTGTGGTTTAGCATCTAGTCTTAACTGGAGACCATTGATTCGAGCAGGATTTTTTTTTTTTTTTTTTTTTTTTTTTATTCCAGATGCAAGACAAATTGAAGGATAGCAAATACGCGAGCAAAAGATATACCTTTATCGTGCCTCCCAGCCAATCCTATCTTCACGTCGAAAACTTCGGCAATTCATTTGTTCGTTCCTTGTGGAACGTGTTCGGCACTTGGCTGCCCGGCCTCTGCTCTGCCCCATTTTAGGCACTCTGCTGATCTTGCGGTCAGAAAACATCCACTGAAGCATTTTTGAGGGTCATTATGTTCCTTACCTTTCGCTGCCGTTCGGTCACTCCCAAACTCGCCTCTAGTTGTTCAAGCTCCTTCTTGAGGCGTTTGACCTCTTGACGGGAATGATGGTAAGCAGCTTCCACCTCCTCCAGTTGACCAGGTCGTATCTGACGACCAGTTAGATCGTCGCGGTAACGGCAGCGTTGATTGTATTTAAGGCAGAGTGAACAAGAGGGATATTTGTGGTCACAGGGCTGCTTGAGTCTATTGCAGCGACGACAGGCCATTCGCGGGGGTTTGTAAGGCAATGCCTTTCCACGGTCTTCGATACCGTCATCCGAAATATTGTCATCGCCGGAGTAGAAATCATTGTCATATGGATCCCATCCATCGGGTGCGGTTGATCGCACCATTTCTACGCTGACAGGCTGACGAGTGTTCTGCCTATGTCTGCGAGTTCTTCCCTTGGTCGTCTGGGAGCCTTGCTCAGAACTGGAAGTGGGCTCACTTCCTTCTCGAACTGCTGCAGAGTCCGACGGAGGTGCTTCTCCCTGTTGAGATCGGCTCTTGTTTCTAGAATAGATCTTTCTGGGTGCAATCGTGGTTCCCAGGAAACTGAAGAGCTTCGAGACGCCCTCCTTAATTTTTGGGAAGCCTCCACTGCTGTCTTTCTCTTCTTGTTCCTTTTCCTTCTTTTCGTTCTGCTCTTGGAGCCTCCAACGATACTTGATGTTAGGATGTCCGTCTTTCCGGCTCCATTTGGGCCTGGCCGAGTCATTCCATTCGGTATCGTCTTCGTTCAAGATCAAGTCGTCCCAGTTCCGTCTGGAACGGCGGCCATGTCTCTCGGCTTTGACCTGGGTTCCGTCTGAATCTTCGGAAGGACTGCGTTTGCGCTTGCGTGTTTCGTTGCCGTCGTTTTCGGTACCATTGTTTTGAACGTTCACGTCTGTCAACATAGACAACATTAGCAACCCTGAATGGTGACTATGGTGAAACCTATACCTTTGTTGCGGTGTGGCCCGCGCTTCATCCCCTTGTCTTTGCGCGTTTTGCGCGTGCCTTTATCGCTATCTGTGCCTTTGTCAGTCCAGTGCGCAAGTGTAAACCTCATTTGACGCTCACCTAAATTTGCCACCGAGTTCGGCATGTTATCATATGTTTCGAGAGGTTCGGAGAGACTAGTCGATAGCTCATGGCCTATGTTTTCTGACTGGAACCAAGAGGTTGCTTGCATTTCTATCGGGGTCATGGTCGCTGTAGACAGGAGGACATCTGCTTGGGAGAAGCTTGTATCATATGGTACAGGAGTTGTGGTGTCTGGTTGGTATCCATTCGTTTGCGAACTGCTCCCCATCAAGCCGTCAACGTTGGACGTATATTCGGCACTCGTACCGTAATCGACGTTCGATAGACTCCAGGCGTACTGCTCAACACTTGGGATATTGTCAAGAGAGTTGAATTGCGACATGAATGGTCCAGTCATCGCGCAATCTTCATCCGACTCAATGTTTCCCGTCACAATCCCGGGTTGTAGCCAGTCGTCCCAGTTGAAAGAGTTCTGTTCTGGCTGCTCTGGTAGCTCTGGGGTAGTTTCAGTGTTGAAACGATGCTCGGTAGAATTATCTACCAAGACTTCTGGCACATAGGTGCCATCGTTTCTGCTCCCCGAAGTTGGATGGATTTCTAGCCCATCTTGGTAAGGGGATCCTTCCTGCTTCAGGGGCATTGTGAAAGATGGGGATGCCATCAACAACTGAACAGACAGAATAGGACAACCTTTTCCAGCGTCACGTCAGAAAGCTAGGTGAAATCGATGAAGAAAATGGGGAGGGAAGGCCTTCAATTTGTGTGTTGATTACCAAGGGACAGTTGGGGAAGCAGAAGATTCCTTGGATGTGGTGTTTTGGGCTGGAAGAGAGGGGCCTGCATTTATGGAAGGAACTACTCACAGTATCAACAGATTGGGGTAATTGGGTTGAGCCAACAACTGTCATCAGAAAGTTGTAGTGGGTCTTTGTTCGAAGCAATAACAACAGCTCTGTGGCGAAAATGCTGGCACTGTTACGGTGATGTTTTGTGGAAGTTTCCTACTGGGGTCATCGGTCAGGGGCGGTGTTCCATGCCAGACACAACAGAACAGAATTCCTAGGCATCATTCACAAGCTCTTTGTTCTACAGCTTTCAAGGTGAAGCTCTACAGCCAGTTTTCTGTCATGTGTGAAAAAGTATTTTACCTATTTACAGAAAAGCATAAAACCTAAGCTCCTTATTGGATATGGTCTGGTACCTGCATCCCCATGGCTTGTACTTTGTATCCAGAATGCCATATCGAGCAGGAAAGAGGAATATGAACATCAATATCAATAACCAGCTACATCCATCCATCTGTGATCATGCTGCTGAATGTCTAGATGATTTCTTAAGAGTAGGCTGATCTGTATATCTGATAGACGCGAAGAGATTCTGCATACAGATGAACATACAACGCGTAACAGTTCTGATTTGTAATACACATGTTGTCATCACAGTTACTGCGCGTTTGCCGGGCGTAGGTTAAGTTACTGCTTTGAGTGTCTTCACTGATATGCCTATCAACTAACCCTAAAAGGCACCGCCACAACAAAGGTCAAAGCAAGAAAATGCCAGCAAACTTTTGGAGGTCAATATAAGCTTGGTGGCCGGCTTCCGTCAAATGGGTATGACACTTTTAGGGTTCAGCATTTCCGAAATAGGAAATATTTTTGCTGCTTTTAATATCCTTGTTGCAAAACATGCACGTAGCAAGAACTTCTTCAAGTAGTCTGTGACTCGACCTCTTATCTCACGCGACCCAGCTTCTTTCTTCAAAGGACACGCCTTGGCCCCACTTGACGAGTACCTTGCTCGCAAAACACAACTCTCGGTTCCTTTCTAGGACGGCATCCCGATATCTCCATAGGAGACGTCCCGTCTCGACGCCTGACCTGTAGTACACGCTGCTGTATAAGCCTTTGATTGGTTTTATTAGGGCTCCTACATAATTACCGGTTTGCTGGGCATCTGTTTACCCAATATCCACCTCATTTCCTCCCTGACCCACTGACCTTTGCCCCAAATCAAATAAGACAAACAATTTCTTCGTCTCGTTTAGCTCCCCGGTCGAGTTTGTCGTTTGGTTGATGAGGAGAGACGGGAGGGAGGCTGGGTGAGGAGGTTGGAGTATTACAAATCAGAGGGAATTGTCTTGACTGTCGTCATTCGGTGGTGTCTATCAGCAGATCGAAGAAGATGAAAGGTGATTACACAGGAATAAATATATGAAAAAAGAATATAGACTAGGCAAAGAGTTCAAGTATTGTTACAATATGCATGGTTCCACTATGCATCAATGAATGCAAATCAACAACACATTTCAACCCTTGAAAAATGATCATTAGAGCCCAATTCCCCAACTGTCCTCGTCATCTGCAACATCATAGTCTACCTCGCCCATGTTCGTGTTCTCCTGGCCATTGGTGCTTCCGGCATTGCCCATTGTGGAATCCTCGCCCTGTTGCTCAATTGCCATACCACCTAATGTAATGGGAGGATTGGCGACCCATGAAAGCTCGACTTTTCCTACAGACGGGATCTCTACCGGCCCAAACATGAGCTTCTCCGCAAGATAGCGCTCTTTGAATGCGACAACCAAGGAGTCAGGTCGATCGGGGTTGGGTTCGATGGATTCGTATTCACCGACGCCCTAAGTTATGGTTAGCATTGAGCATGGATATGGGGCTCGTGGGTAAAGAGGGGGGTGGAAGAGAGAAAACCTACAATGAGATATTGCCGCAAAGCCTCATCCTTTTCTGAATTGAAATCAATACCAGAGATGGCAACTCGTTTGGGCCGATTGTCTAGACGCAGAACTCCGCCGCGTCCGGCACCACGAGGTGCGCCACGGCCACGATAAGTACCCCTGAACGAGCCTCGATAAGAAGGATCGAAGCCCCGTCCTCGTCCACGATAACCGCCAACTCCTCGGCCGCGTCCTCTAAAAGGTTGACTGCTGCTATTTGGGTCAATCCCCAAGCTCTTGGCTTCGGCTTCAAGCGCTGCAAGTTGAGCGCGCAAAGACTTTGTCTGTTCGCTACTATCATCATCCACGGCCGCCGCAGAACCATTCGTGTCAAGCCCAGTTTCTGCTGCTCCTGCTGAACTATCTCCAAGTCGTTTTAGAAGCTTGGCTTTCTCTTCCTGCTGTTTCTTCATGAGCTCTTCGCGCTGTTTTTCGAGTGCAAGTCGAGCTTCTTCTGCCTCTTTGCGCTTTTGCGTCCTCTCGTCGTGCAACTTTTGCGCCTCGGCTTGTTGTCTCTCAAATTCTTCCTTGTCAAACATTGGTGTGTCCTGCTCATCTCCGGCCGACTGTCCATTGGTATCAGATTTATTCTGGGACTTGTGCCAATATACCTTCACGAAGCGATTGTCAAAGATAGCCTTCGGGCTAGACCATGCTCGGTGAGCAGAATCATGGCTATCAAATTTGATGACCGCCAGGTTTCTCTTGGATCGCATGTTGACTTCAACAATATTGCCGAACTCCGAGAAGTACTCGCGAATCACCTGGTCTTGATATTTGTCTTCTGGTATGTTCTCGACAACAACTGTAGTGTTCGTCTTGTCATCGCTAGGTCCAACATGCGAGAAGTCAGAACGACCACCACGACCTCTTGAAGACAGTCCACCACGGTCACCACGCCCTCGGCCCCGGCCCCGTCCACGATCTGAGCCCCTCATTCCCTCTTTGCCTCCTTGGGCGTCGTAAATATTGGAATTTGTAGGGTCGTACTCTATCTATCGTTAGCAATCAAATCATCAAGCGTAGATCAAGTAATCATACCTTCACTGCCAGAAGGAACAACAACAGGGCCTTGGCCGTGCTTATACGGACACGCGGCTCCCATATAACAAATACCATTGGTTTCATAAAATGGACAAGGCTCGTTGGACTTTGCCTGATCACCACCTTGCTGGCCAGGGACTGGCATTGGAGGAAGGCCTGGCATTTGAGGGAAACCCATGCTTTGCAGAGCCATCATTGCGGCCATTGGATCGTTCTGATCAAACCCGGGGAAACCCTGTGGCATCCCAGTGAATCCCGGCATGCCTTGCATAAACTGATTAGGACCGACGTCTCTTCCTCTTCCATTCATCCGATCACCGCGACCACCGCCACGGCGTGTACGAGGGGTCTTGAAAGACCTGCCGCCTCGTTGCGAGTCGCCCATTGGATTATCTTGCTGAAACCCTTCATGGAAAGTACGTTTGCGCGAATTCTGAGCATTCCCCCAAGCATTCTGAGACGGAGCCTGCTGCACAAAAGCTTGAGCTTGCGGGTTCAATGCTCCGGGTTGTTCGAATGGTGCGGCAGATGGAGCGATCGGAGCCTGTTGGGCTTGAGGTTGCTGGACAGGAGCAGGTTTGGCTTTTGGGGCATATTTTGCGAAGATCTCGTCGACGAATTTAACAGTGTCTGGATGAATTAGTCTCAAAATGCTTCGAAATGAATAGTATGAAGTCACTAACTCTCTTTCAAAAAGTCCTCCAAATTCTCGATAGATGCTTGGCGAATTTCGTCATCTGGCGCATCGGATCGAATAAGAGCAAGCACATAATCGGCCAACACGTCGGAATCGGCATCAGAACTAGATTGCAAAAGAATTCAAAAGTAAGCCTCCAAGGTTGGTTTCCCATCGCATAACTCTCGCATACGCGCAGGGGGGCGAAAACATACATGTCCTCCAACCTTTTGACCACCCAGGTCTTCACCTGTACAGCTTCTTCCTCTGTAAATTGCATGTTGAATTTGCCTCAGAAGGGGCGATTCCTGGCACCAAGAGCCTATCTGTGCGTTTGCAGCAGTATGTTGTAGGAGAAAGAGACGCCTAGCTTCAGCAAGCTGAGCGGATGCGGCGAGCGGAAAGTAAGACTGAACCAAAGGATGGCCGGGCTGCAGTTGACGCTAAGACAACCATGCGTAGTTGATTTCTGATTTCTGAAGAAATTCACGCTGGGTCCGGTGGGTAATCAAATATGACAGCTAGCAGTTCGGCATGTGTTTATAGGTGTTCCGGTTCTTAGCAAGACAAAGGGAAAACTGCAGTCTCGAGGTTCACGCGATTGCGAAAATCACAATCTGGGTCACGTGATTTTCCGCAACGTTAAATTTAGAGTAACTTGACGAAGTCTCAAGAATAAGAAAACTAAAACTACATGGTAATGGTACAGTGAGAGGTATGGTTCTTTTTATGAGTGCAATATTTATATTGTTTCTTTCTTCCTATCTCTTCTTTTTTTGTAAAAGCAATAAAAACAGCAAAAATTTCACACTCATATAACATAACAAAGGAAAAAGCAAACTACAACCCTCCGGCCTGTATTCTACTGTATATTCCGTTCCCAATGACTGAGCTGCATCATACAGGAAACGAGGGCTTTATCGTCAAGGTTAACGTTGGTATCATTTCATGTCTCGCCCATATCCCATTCAGGCATCCGGATTCGTCATACTCATAACATTTGGCGCCCAGCTGTTATCAAGGCGAGATTAGTCCGACTTGCGACCTGTGTTATTTTTTTACAGCTTGTCATAGTACTAGAAAGAGAAAATAAAATTAGCATCATCGACGTAGAGAAATTAGACTTGCTCTTAAGATAATCACTTACGTTCTCGTATCCAGGAACTTGCTCCTTGAGACCCTTGCGCTTACGAGCCTCAAGAATGATCTGACCAGGCTTGGTGGCTGGGTCAAGAGGAGATCCACCAGGAAGGATAGCCCAGTGATCGAACACGGATTGAGGGAAGGCCTGTCCACCGGTGGCAGCACGCAGATCTGCGTTGAAACCGAAGGACTCGTTGACGGGCATGTAGGCCTTGACAGTGAAGAGAGGAGTACCGACACGCTGCTCCTCAGTGTAGACGTGACCACGACGACGAGTGAGCACACCGTAAATACCACCCATGGCTTGCTCGGGAACCTGAATTTCGACGTTGAAGATAGGTTCCAACAGACCGGGCTCGGCAAGCAGAGTAGAGGCGTACAGCACACGACGAGCAGTGGGGATAATCTGACCACCACCACGGTGAATGGCATCAGCGTGCAAGGTCACATCCATGACGTTGAAGCGAACAGAGCGCATGGGCTCATCAGCGATAGGACCTTCACGGGTAGCCCATTGGAAACCAGAGACGAAAGAATCCTTGATTTCGTTCAAGTACTGGACGGCCTTGGTCTGGTCAACAAGCAAGTTGGCACCAGTAGTGTCAGGACCGAAAGCCCAGATCTTACGAGCATCGGTAACATCCCAGCCAAAGTCATCAGCGAGGATACGGGCACGAGCCTTGAAGTCGTCACGAGGGTTAATCTTGCCGCCCTCAATAGCCTGAGAAACTTCCTCTCCAAGAGGCTCAGCCTCGACATACAGACGGTTGTGCTTGTTGGGGGACTTGGACAAGGCAGTCATGCTGGACTTGGCACCAACAGTCTCACGGTACTGAACGACGGGGTCAGAGATGCGGAGGGGAACACCAGCGTGGTCTTCCTCAAGATCCTTCAAGCAAATTTCCAAGTGAAGTTCACCAGCACCGGCAACAACGTGCTCACCGGATTCGGAGATGGAGACCTGAACGCAAGGATCAGACTTGGATAGACGCTTGAGACCTTCGACAAGCTTGGGCAAGTCGTTGGCATTCTTGACCTCAACAGAGCGTCGCACGACAGGGGAGACGGAGAACTTCATGACCTTAAGGTTGTGGGCGGTCTCAGAAGTGGTGAGGGTACCGGACTTGAGCAAGAACTGGTCGACACCGACGAGACCGACAATGTTACCGGCAGGAACATCCTCAATGGGCTCAACGAAACGGCCCATCATGAGAATAGTACGCTGGATGGCCTTGATAGACAAGTCATCCTTCTTGCCAGGGACGTAGTTAGGTCCCTGGATACGGACCTTCAGACCGGAACGGACAGTACCGGAGAAGACACGACCGAAAGCAAAGAAACGACCCTTATCGGAGGTCGGTACCATCTTGGAAACGTAAAGCATGAGAGGACCCTTAGAGTTACAGTCACGAATAGAAATGCAGGCTTCGTCATCGGTAGGACCCTCGTACAAGGTCTCGGCACGGTACTTCTGAGCAGTAACAGGAGAAGGAAGGTGGAGAACCATCATCTCCATGAGAGCGTCAGCAGCAGGTAAGAACTTGCGCATAACAATCTTCAAAAGGGCCTTGCCCTCGAGGTCCTTCTCATCATTAGCAAGCTTGATTTCGAGCTTCTCGAGAAGAGTGTTAATTTCCTCCTTCTTGTTGTGAGTAACGGCAGCGAAGATCTTGAAGATTGGGTCCAAGATGAACTGGTTGAAGGCACGCTCAAGGGTCTTGCCCTCGTAGGTCTCTGACTTGGTCCACTTCTTGGTCTTGGGGTTGAAGAAGTTGTCGCCCTATTATTTGTTAATATATGTAAAATATTAAGCCAGCGGAGAGGGATATTTACCCAGAGACGCTCCATCATCTTCTTACGGTCAACACCGAACTTCTTGGCATACTTGATGGCAAATTGACGGACGGTGAAAGCCCATCCGTGGAGACCGGAACCGAAAGCGATAGTTCCCTTGTCAGGGTAGACCTGGCAGTCACCGAGGGCCTTGTCGAAGTAGGTAGCAATGACGACGTTGACGGACTCAATTGTACGAGAGAAAGATTGGTAAAGATCTTCCTTGGAGACCTGGAGTTCGAGAAGGGCACGGTCGACCTTGTTAATGATTACAACAGGCTTGATACGTTCACCGAGAGCCTGACGGAGCACAGTCTCAGTCTGGACGCAAACACCTTCGACGGTGTCGACGACGACCAAAGCACCGTCGGTGACACGAAGAGCAGCAGTGACCTCAGAAGAGAAATCAACGTGACCGGGCGAGTCGATCAAGTTGATCAAGAACTCGTTACCATCGACCTGCTGAGGAATATCCTTGATGTCATCCTCGTCTGGCAGATGGGCATACAGAGAGATGGCAGTGGACTTGATAGTAATACCACGGTCTTGCTCATCTTGACGTGTGTCCGTAAACCGAGCCTCACCAGCCTTGGCGGCAGAAATAATACCGGCACGCTGAACGAGGGAGTCGGTCAGGGTGGACTTTCCGTGATCGACTAATAAATCATACCGATTAGCCCTGACAATATGGAAAGAATGGGCGGCTTCTTAAGCCCACTGATTTGACTGACCGTGAGCTATGACACTCATATTCCTAATATTTGCAGGTTTGTCCATAAGGGCCCTGATCTAATAGGTAATATAGTCAGCATTGTGTGTGTGCAGTGGAAGATTCATCCGGCCTGGTCAGAGGGCCTGTCGAGCAAGACGAACCTCTTCGATGGTAAAGCTAAGAGACAGCCGTTAGCATAAAGCTCCATTGTGCGTATTTATTCTTATTCTTTTTTGTTCCTTCTTCTTTGTTTGATTCATTCAACAGGAGAATAGATGAATCAAACACCAAGGGTCGATGAAGATAGATGGCGGTACTTACTGAACCATTTTGGCGGTTTTTTCTTCGTAACGGCCTTACGAGGGCGGGGTTGTGTGCGATCAACGACAACAGAGAGTAGAAAGGAACACGCAGGGGATCAGGCTCGAGGACTGGCTCGACCTGGCTTGAGTGCTCTGGAGAGAGAGAGACCTGTCTGCGCTACTCCTACGATGCTAAGAGAGCTAGAGGTTTGGAGAGAGAAGGAGAAGAGGAAGCGAGAGGGTTTCAGAGTGGGAAGAAAAAAGAAAAAGAGAGGGGAGGCACGGCGGGCTTAAGTGGGGAAGGCAGCAGGACCGCCAGGATTTTTTCCGCCAGCCTGTGACCTCGCCGGGTGCTAAGTGTTTTGCTGCCAGCGGCCTCTATTCTTTTTTCTTTCTTTCAAATTTGCTATACTTCTTATTTACATTGGAGAATCGTGAGTCACAATGAATAATGCCGTGGATTGTGCACTGTAGACCCTTGGTCAATATGGGCATTGACCAAGGCCGGCAGCAGACTGATGACATCGGCCATACTGATCAAAACACACCTCCGGAGCTAGAGCTATGGCTATTTTTTTATATGGCTCAATAGCAATGGTTGGTTTGTGCGCCTGGCTACCTAACCATTACTAATAAACTAAGAAAACCAAAGACTTGCCTGGCAAAATCGCTGGGAAAAAAAATTTGCCCCTCGTTTACATCCGCCCCTCCAGCCCGCCCGGCCAATCAGGTGCTCGCATCCGACATGCTCGATACCTAGAGAAGTGGCATTGCTGTATATTATCAAGCACATCTCATGAGTACTACATTATACTACATAAAATAATGCACATCATATAGCACCATATAGTATACTCCGTAGTATCACATCACAGTGTATGTCAATGGCCGATTCTGCAGCTTCTTGGCTGGTGGACAAGGTCCCATGGTGGGGCATCATTCCTCGAGAGTCGACTGCGACGTTGCAAATGTGTGTGTATTGCACATTCACTTGCAGTACCACTACTTGGCCAATACCAACAAGGCAGAAACCAGCACAGCTCTCTGGGATGTCGGGCTCCTAAACTGGCCTCTTATGACAGTCAGTGAGTGCTGTGTGAACTTTGAAGACATGGATTATGTCACACAGGCGGGGTCCAGCCAATCAGCATCCGCGCAACGACTGTCACCGCCAGCCGGCCGGCGTTAGGAGTTAAGAGCTCGCAGCAACAATTTTATATCACCAGCCACGTAAGTACGTATATATGCTATATATATATATATTACATTAACCAACAATGCGAGTCATTTCTATGTACAAAATAAATTATTGAATAATCAGAAGCAATAAGGAATAAGGAAGAAAGGATAAGTGGGCAAAAGCCTAGGAATGCATTCATCCCAGAATGCGGCCGTAGGCATCCGATACTTCTTTAGCAACCTCCAACAGAGTCACAATGATGATTTGATGCGTGATATGGGGTAAACGATCACGATTCAGTCCTATCCACTCGAGAGGCGGCGTCGCTTCGCCCATGTCTCGTAGCTGCGGAGTCTCGATCAATGGAGGCTCGAGCGCACTGTAGATATACTTGGATTGAGGTACATCCACGACCGCAGTAATCTTCTCGTCCTGACCGGGCTGCTCACTGTCCGGAGACGCCGCTGCGTCTTCCCCATTGATTCCTCCGTCAAGACCACTTGGTTTAAAACCCCCGGTGATCCGGACAGCAGATGGTGGCAGCGGCTTGCCAAGTCGATCAGCCAATGCTCGAGAATGCACCGACCACATGTCCCGGATGAAGCTGATTCGTGAGTAGTTCCATCCAACATCAACTTTTCCTTCAAACGCACTTTTGAAAATATACTCGATTTCATTAGATGCCAGCGTCTGCCAGGTTTGCATGCTAGCAACCACCCGAGGAACTTTCAAAATGGTACCCCCGCGGGATCCTGTCGCGCGTGCTGCTACTTCCGCCACTGATAGTTCCTTCATCTCCACCGCAGTTGGCCGGTTGACGCTGGACAGTGCCACACGAAGTTGGCCCAACGTAAGCCCCAACGAGCTATGGATTTTGTCGTCTGCGACTGACACGGCAAACCGTGCCTGCGCATCAAGAGCCTCCATTTTGAAAATTTGGTTATCAAAGAATGTACTGGGGAAGGCACCGATATTAATTGCTCCTAACGTGACCACAACATCTGTATGTAGCCTTATTGGAGACTTTTCCACCTCATGCTCCCGTGTCGTCTGAGGGCTAGCCGGACTGGCAAAAGATGATGACCCCGTCATGGAAGTTTTGCGCCGGAAAAACCGTTCGATTTCCTTGATAGAAGTCTCATATGCCGCATACTTATCTTGTACTAAGCGTTGCCACGTCTGATAAAGGGACAATGATTGTGACGCTGTCAACGTTGTAACAAAGACCTGGACTTTCTCCCCTTCCAAAATACTGACCAATCGATCTTGGGAAGGGCTGCGAACATTATGCATCAGGAAATCGAATGCCACAATGTCCGCCACAAGGAATGGTTGGTATTCAAATGAAACATTGGCCTGTAACTGTCCAAATCCAACAGATGCTTGAATAAGTGGTGTCTGACCTGTTTCCGAAGACTCGTCCGGCCATTCGATAGAAGTCCGTACCCTCATCTTCTCCAATGTTACCGAACCACTCATTCGGCCTTTACTCTCAATTGCCATAATTTCAAAGCCGCCGCACAGATTCTGCTCCCAGTCCGATGTCTTTTTAGATGAGACCCAGAAGTTCTTGATCATAAAGTTGGCTTTGCCAAGCGTTTGTCCAAGGTCTAATTGAATATCTAGCTCGTCAATAGACACTGCTGCATTCCATGGGAAAGCGTCAGCGGATGCCACTTGCTGATAACGCTGTACCATCAAAGCCTGTGAGTCAGAAGGTGTTGGAGCGGGAGTTGGCTGGGCGCTTGGGAAAGGATCATCGTCATCAGACGGAATCCAAATTTCACGAAACAGGAGAAAGTCCTGGACTTGCTTGGCGTTTATTATGGTTTTCATCGGGCTCACTTTAAGGATGGCTGAGATGCCACTCGATGTGCTCACGTGTTTGCTGTTCATCAGTGACATGACCATCGACTGGACCTCAAAACTGGCAGTGGACTCATTCGAGTAGACGTGTTTTACCGACGCCTGGAGATTATTACACGCAACCAACATTGCAAAAAAACGTCGATGTTCAGGGGACTGCACCGTGTTGACAGTCACAAAAATGTCCTCGAATTGTGCGGTGGCTGCCACCCTTGCAATAGGTTGACAACTTAGACTGAATTCCTGCTTGCAAATCCGCAGTCCGATATTTAACTTGCACCGACCAAGAATAGTTTCCGGGTTATTTGCATTAATCGAGCTATCTTCCAGCATTTTCGGCGTTTGGAGTAGAGTGGAGGAGGACAAGGTTGTATTTTCTTGATCGCCAACCACTCCCTTTACAGATGATGAAATCTGTTTGATGAGAGGGACCACCGTCGGGAAGAGCGTGTTGCTTGATGGGCTTACTCTTAGCTCTGCATTCAAGGTCGGGTCGTCTATTCCGTTGTCTCCGTATTGCACTTTGAGGGCTACGCCGGGACTTGTGAGAGATGCCGTTGTTGTAGGATCCCCCTGAGTATAGTGCCCATATCTGCCTTCTGAAAGTCGCTTCCCTGTGACCGTGGCTGCTAGGCGAGTTTGTTGGTCATCAAGTTGTCGACCCAGCAGAGTGAGAACAGCTCCCGCGAAATCTACATCCACAAGTAGAGATGATAGGCGTCTATTTCCAAGCAAGGCATTCCCACTGGCGGGTTGTGATGGAGAGGTTGACCATATTGCACTTGCCTCGCGTAATTTTTCTGCCGCGGAGGCCATGGACTTTTGTAGCAGATTTGCTGGAAGTATGAAACCCGTTGTAAACCGTATGTCAAGAGACTTTCCTGCTGCTTGAAAAGCAAGCCGTAACTCATCTTTGGTAAAGAGATATGCCACTTTGAATATAACTTCCGGCATCAAGGCTGAATTCAAGGACCTCCTTCCTCTATCTTGGCCTTTTGGTGTAATTTGAAGCTGTGTATCTTGGATTCGCAGTTTGGCAGAATTATCCCCGGAACTTGAGAGTGTAACGCCACGGATGGAGAAAACCAAATCCTCGAGCTCGAAGCCAGCCTTTGGGTAGTGTTTTTTATCCATGATCCAACTTATTTGTATGTTGGATAGTTCGATCGAATATATCGATTTCAAGAATGACGGTGATTGGCTTTCATCTACGTCAACCATATTGGGCTCGGGCAATGGACTAGGTAGTCCACGGTTACGGGCTCGTGCAAGGCGTCCCAGTTGTTTTAATCGCCTCATGTCCTCAGATAGGTCTAGATTTCTGATGCGATTTTGTAAATGTGCTGCGATGTCAACCACCAAAGACGCCGTCTCAGCATACAGCTGGACATGAAAGCCTTTATTGCTCAGATCGTAGACTCGGACTATCTCGTCACGCTCATTAGATCGTGACGTTGCGCAGAGAGCTATATCGAGTCCAAGATTACCATACGGCCGAGCTCGTGAATTTTCATGTTTTATCAACTCCACACCGATATGGGACACGTTCACATGCAAGTCGGGGCGGTCAGGTTTGGTATTTGGCTCAGACGCATCGAGATGTATCTGGGTTGTGCCAAGCATGAAGTTCATATCAGCCGAGTAATCCTTGTTCCTCAGACCTGGAGCACGGGCATGTATCACCCAGCCAGCCATTGTGAGACGGACATTGTACGATATCTCACGTCCCAGAGAGCTGACGGGAGACCGTGGTGTTGTCTCTGTGTTCGCTAGTATTTCATTGAAATGTAGTTGAAGTTCATTAACACTATCGGTACAGTCCGAAATGTAATGAGAAATTTCTGGTCGCCTCACAACATTCAACATGCTGCGTAAGGAGCTAGCTTCCAGTTTGATTAATTCAACGGTAACGTCTGCTTTCAGAGACAGTACACTCGAAGACATTTTGCCTGAAATCCTACCGTTGATTGGAGGAATGTCTATCTCGGACACAGACTGAGACAGCTCTTTCTCTACAGTCTGGAAGATGTGATGGTTTCTTTTGACATCAAAATCGACATCAATTTTGTTGCTTATATCCGACAAGACAGACATGCGAGCTACTCTTCCGTCAATCGAGTATATCAGGGATGGGAGCAAGCGGAAGTTAAGCTGATAGTCATCCAAGAATAGGGCAACATGGAGCTGGTGAACGCGGGTCGTGTCTTTATTTTCTTCAACGGGTTTGGACGTGGGCTTTGCTGTTGAAGACGTATCGATTCGATTGATGAAGGCGCGAATATATCGCGCCTCGTCCTCCACTACTCGGTGGGCGGCATGTATGAAACCCAAGGGATCCTCTTTCAGGTCATAAATCAAATTTCGACAAGAGCAGGCCAGTTTCCACTCATCCGTGACTCTGCCCTGGCTGGAAAGAGCTAGATGAGAGCCATAAAAATGCGTTTGCCAAAACTTCCATGTCATCAATGGTTTAGCATGGCTTAAAATTTTTGTCGAGCAGTCTTCGGCGTTGAGAAGAACGGTTACCTGTTCTACCTGCTTCTCGTTACTTGGGCTAAAGACAAAAGAACCATTGAGGCCGTTTCCGCCCAACAATAGTTCCAAGTTGATTCCTTCCAGGCTGACCGATCCCTCGTCAGTGCCGACGAAAATATGAAGTTCTGTAACTTCAGCTGGTTTTTGGTTGACAGTCCTTGAAACTTTACTGTCAGTGGATGTGAGTTGGATACCCGACATTACTTCAGCAATTCCCTCCACAAGGTCTAGAATTTCCCAGCGTATGCGCAATGCAGAACTTGAACAATATGATCGGACAGAAACCGAATTTCTATACGGTGCCGCATGACCCGCATCAATTTCAGTCTCAGGAATGTCCTTTGCAGCTGAGGAGAAAGCAATCGCAAGGGACATATTAGCCACCGTAAAATCACATTGTTTCGGGCCAGGCTCAATGACAACATTTATTGTTCTAACGTTGCATGAGAGGGTGGCTGAAGTTCCAGGGGACGACATGGGAGAGCTGGTGGCATCACCCCAGATTGTTTTCATTGCATGGCTCTTTTCTACATGGGCAAGGTCCCATGGTCGCCATTCATTGAAATTCTGAAAAACAGTGTCTCTAGCATTTGCTGGAAATTTGTATCCAAGTTCAAAATGATTCGCATTCAAGGCGTCCCGTTTGCCTAAAGGTAAATTTCGATACATTTCCCGTAAACGTGCTATGATTTTCCACGAGTCGTGCAGTCGAAGATGGGACTGCAACCCGCGCAAAACATAAGCTGGTCGCGTTACGAACAAAGGATCTGGCATATCCAGGGTGGAATGAGTAATGAACCAAACTAGATAGCGTAGTTTATCAATAGTAGGGGGCGAAGATTGGAAAAAAGACGCAATTGAATCTGCTAGCGTCGTCGTACGTTTAATCAGACAAGCGAGCGGTGCCGCTGATTTTGTTGAAGTTAACACGTCAAAAGTTCGCATTTGAAGATGTGACCTGGTCTTTGAAGAGGTGGCCGACCAGAATACAATTTCTTCCAGGGAAGATCTAAGCTCAGCTATATCTGGAATATCAGTAGTCTGCCCTCCTAGGGCAGCTATAGAGAATGAGTCGGCAGTCGAATGAAAAGTCATGTTGGTTCGACTATTTCTGGTCAAGTCCGGTATCCTGTTATCCGACTTGATTTGCATGGTGATATGCAGGCGTGTACATGATACCTGGTACCGATCCTGGAAATTGAATTGCGATGTATCTTCAGGCCGCGCTGATCTGTTGAGGACAGCGAAAACCGCCGACGGTACTCTGATAGAAAAACTTGTTGCCGATTTAGGTTGTTTTGCCTTTATTTTCTGGCTTTTTACAATGTCAGAAATAACCCCTATTTGTAGCGAATCGATCAAGTCGATTGGGTTACTCGAATGTAAACCGTTAACCAATGAAGAGAGTGCTTGAAAGAACTCGGGTGTACAGAATCCTCGAACGCCTGGCTGTACCTCACAGAAGATATCTGAATGAGCAGTTTCATTGTCATCCGAAGCTCCAATATAATTGCTGTCCTCAATAGTATATCCCTTCCATTCTCCCAGGTGTGGCAAAGGGGGAAGATCACTCGAGTCGGGTTTTAATTTGTAATAGTGAAAATGCGGCATAGCCCATGGGCTTGATGACCCAAATATGGAATGTGGAACGTCGTTTGATGGTGCAGTGTAATCACGTTCAGAGAATCCGCTTCTACTCTGCGGAATCTTAAGAGAATTCTGATATAGTATTGTTTCATGAGAGTAACCAACACGTTGATGCTCTGATTGAGTATCCGGGTGTTGATTTGTTGGTCCTGAGGCAACTCTTTCGATGTCATTTTTTCTGATATGCCTCAGGCTTGAGCCGGTAAAAGACAAAAATGAACTCTTGTGGCTTAGGGCTCTGTGATCACCGGACACTAAGCTGGATGGTTTGGGCCCATGTACAATCCTGGCCACGGGCTCGGGCATCAATGGGATTGCCATGGCGGGCGGACGGACTTTGGGTGATTCCCAGTCAGAGCTATCCGGATTATTTGGGTCTAGAAATAGCCATGGAGTGCGAGATGTTCTTTGATCACTGATCTTCATATGATCTTGCTGAAGTTGTCGATCCTCAGAGAGGTTGGACTTCCGTGACAGCATCGATATGTTGACGTCAGTTTGAAATAAAGCGTATGTCACCGGACTAGATCCTTCGTGTCTTGAAGCAGATTTTCGGTCTAATGCAGATAGCATGATACCTGGAACGGTTACAGATAACCGTTTAGAGAATTGAGATCGTGACCAGTCATTAAATTTGAAGAGAATGACTCCAGCAGACAAGATCACCGCAGTATGATCGACCAAGACAGACAAATGGATAGTAGCAACCCTTGCACGTAAGAATGTGGCATCATGGATAACAAGTGAGTGCAATGGTGGAAACGCGTTCTCCTCATCGTCCATAGTAAAATCCAAATTCCGGAATGCAGCAGCTGCAGAACTCAAAAAATCTGTATTGCATTCACCCACGATTTTACCCACTTCAAAATCCCAGTTACAGACGTACGTCGGCTCGGTCGGCGGAAGCCCAAACAGGCGATGACCATAGATTGAAATGCCGTCAATAAATATCTGGGTATTTGAGACATGAACCGTGCCATCCTTCTGGGTAGACTCTAAGGACACTTCTGCAGGTGTCAGGTCTATTTGCAAGTCCATGTAGTAGCTCGTGAACCGCAGATCAAGATCAAGAGACGAGGCGGTCAGTCGAAGACATCTGGAATGATCGTAGATATTGGCTGGCAACAGTGTGCACGGGTTGTCAATGATCAGATTGATAATGACGTCTAGTTCGCTACTCTTCTTCGTTGAATGTGCTGGGCCTTGGACGCTTTGGTTTTCACCTGAATTGGCAGCTTCCTGAAATTCTTCCAGAGTTCGGAAATGCATTTCGTCACCGAAATAGTTCTCTCTTATTTTCATAAAGTATCGAATCAGAAACCCGTAAAGATAGCACTTTGGGGCATCTGCTGTGATGTCCATGGTAAGTGTGTCCATTAGGGTACCCGTGCCAGAATTAAGGGAGTATGCACCATCCATTGTCAGTCTCGAAATACGGCCGAGTGAGTTGTCTTTGAGGAAGGTGTGTAGTGTGTGCCATACTGGTGTCACAAGATCGACAACACACTCTTGCGTGTCGACGTTAAAAGAGATTTCACTCTGTTCTGGCCTGAATGTGTCCGATGGTATGCCCACGTTGGACATCAGATTCGGTGCCTTGATCACAATAAAAGTATTGTCATCAAGATCTGAAGGGTTGCTAATGATATTGGACTCGTTCACATTCAAATACAGACTCATGTCGACAAAAGAGAGCTGGATGTTATACACAAAAGGCACAAATGTGTAATATTCAGACTTTGAGTTTGATGTCCAGTCATTAACAAGATCTGTTATTAGGAATATATGGTCCCGTAATAAGAAAAACTGCAAGTTATGGCTGACTATATTAAAAGACCATGTGTGGAGGGCATTCCACACAAGGGGGTTGGAAAGATCGCAATTAATTATTTGTCGTGAACTCTGCCAAAGCAGGCCGTGATTTACACTGGAAGACAGTTTACAATCACGCAAGTCAAGCCGAAGTTTGTTGGAAAACCCATGATCTGAAGCCACCATGTCCATGTCATAGGTGATTGTTGAGTCTTGGGCAATGCGAAATGTAAGCCAGCCAAATGGGCGAATCTCCGGACTGACAGTGGTCTTTTCGCCGTCTTTTCCTCTCCATTGCCTCTTCTGCTTTCGATTCTTGAGCTTTGACGCACCACGTGTCGCATCAGCGCGGCCTTTCCATTGCCAGTCCTTTGACTCTTCTCGAGTGGGGATCCTCAATGTTGTGTCATCCGTTATTTCCAATCGAAAATTAAATTTTGTGCTTCGTCTAACACTCCCAGGTTCCAGCGCTTTCTCCGTTTGAGAACTTCGGAAGTTGTTAGGGAAAAAAACATTCTGTATCCCAACACGTTCGCGGTCTGCCCATGGTCCATAGTTGATATTGCCACTCTTGACTTTCACTTCCATGCCCCATTCCGGTGGGACTCCGCCGTTTATATCTTCAGATTCCTTCAGTACCGATGAATATGATTCGTGTTGCTCTGGGGGTACTTTTCCTGGTATATCCCAATAGTATGTTAAACTAAGTGCAGGACAATCTAGAATGGTCGAGTATCTCGCGTATTCAACCGCGTTCCACCCTTCATAGTCATCCATGGTCTCATCTACATAGCGTGTGAGACCAAGCCATTGATTATTGCTAGGGAAGGCGGTACGGCTAGTGGTTGAGGTATTTGTCCCTTTCTCATGGAATGACTCCACTGAGGTCTGAAAATAGGGGATTAAGTATCGAAGCGAGTGCCAGATCTCATGCTTTCTGCGCCGGTACAGCATACGGTAGTTTGTTCTTGGCTTATCTTTCGAATCGTCAAGCTGAAGGGGTTTAGTGTTCAGGGCTGCGGGCAGCTGTTCTTGCTTGAAATCAGGATTCGGCCGCAGTTGAACGACTGGTTGAGAGAAATCGAATTTAAACAATTGGCGGTAGATATCAAGGGGGCCAGAATCCGTCGCATCTATCAGACCATTTCCCTTGTCAAAAGTGACTGTCAAAAGTGAATGCGTGTGTTCGTTTCCTGCCACAATAGCTCCTTTCGTACAATCCACCTGGACTGGAAGGAATTTTAGAATTTTTGACGCAGACTCTAAAGCCTCTTCATTTAAACCAGAGGCGTCCTGAGTTGATGGGAGTCCCGTGTGTATACGATATCCTTGAGGTCTAATACGTTGCACACTTCCCAATGACGACTTTTTCGATGCCGGTCGTGCAGGGAGGTCGTTTTCAAATGCTTCTCGACTCGTCGTTGTTCCTGCAGTACTTGGACGTGTTTTTTCTTGTGCATTCAGAGCTTCATCCGTCGAGGGTGCAAAACCAGAGAGAATGTCATTATAAGCCGGGGTTCGATTGTATACAAACCATTCCAATCCAGACAAGGTGATTGCTATACGGCAAGGAAGGTGAGTCTCGGCGCTCAAGCCACCACTTTCGCCGCCCCCATTGGTCTGAATACCAACGCTTGCAAATGTCGAATCTCCATCGCTATTCACGGTGGACTGCCCTTGGGGTACAGCCGTATTTCGATTTCTTGACAAGTCCAGTCTTCGGACGGTTCGCATCCAATAATTCCATGTAATATGGCCTCTCTGGATTAGAATTGTCTCGTTCACCCCGTGATACCGTATTCCCTTGAAGAAAATCCTCCCACCGAGCAACGAGATTTGAAGAGCTTGGATGTCAATGTGAGCTCGGTAATAATGCCATGTATACGCTCGAATTCCATACGAAGCTAACGTAGCAAAGAGGCGATTGAAATAGAAGAGAAAAAATAATGTCCTGTGAAGTTTTCCGGTCAGTGATGTGGGCAATGGTCACGAAGGGCTTCCGGGAATCTTACAGGATCCCGCAAACAATGAGCTCTAACAAGAAGAACCTATATTCAAGTCAGCATCTGATCGACTTGCTGGTAGCATTATATTGAAGGCCTACCAGTTGAATTGCGGGCCCGATGTGAGAGGTTGCAAAGAAATGGCGGACGAAGCCATATCGACCGGCAGCTTCAGCGGCGAGACAAATGCGGAGGATGCATTATTATCCGCGGAGTCGGTAGAACCAGGTTAACAGTAGCAAGACTAGCTAATCATTGAATCCCGTATGTTCCTGAAGCATCTCATCGAAGGCGTTTGCGAACTGTTCATGCCATAGCCGGTCGCTTGTGAAGAAAGAAGGTGTTGATGGGGAGTTGTCAATGCGGCAGGAGGTATCACGCGTCATCCAACTAGCAACTACCCTAGACTGCGGAGAGCTCCCGCTCCCGATGCAGGAATGCTCCTGCCTAGCCATCTCATCAATTAATTCCAATCCTACCTCATCCTATTACCCTCACAAACATCGAAACACGTTCGACGGATTGTTTCCAGCGAGGCTCTTAACGTCCATAGCAAGCAAATATGAAAGACGAGTGAGCTCTCGCGGAATCTTATCGGCGCGGCTTGCGATCGAGCCTCAACGTCGAATCGCGCTTCTACGAATTTTCTACACTTGCCACCATATTTGTCTGAGATGGACTGGGCTGCAGCATCCTCGCCCTCGTCCGGGGGCACAGGCTCGAGACTTACACGCGTGCTCATTATTATATCCGGTGTAGCGTCTCTGGTGGCAACATTGCTATCTATCGTGTACGTTGCCCGTATCTCCTGTGTGACGTCCTGGGTGCTGACAACAAGTCTCGTTTAAATTAGGTCGATATGGCTGCAAACGTTCGTGAATACCAAACCAAACCAATTATTAGCCTCACTCAATGACATGTAATCCGTATAGGAAGAATTACCGGAAGCCGTTGCTGCAGCGCTACGTTGTGCGGATACTCCTGATGTGAGTGCTTGGTTGATCGATAACTGATAGATGACATTCCGTCTGACTTGGAGAAAAAGGATCCCCATATATGCGGCCTCATCATGGACCAGTATTATCTCTCTTAAAGCTGCCATGTTTCTTGATCCAGTTCGTGATATATACGAGGTATGAAAGGCCAGGTTCGCGAGTTCTTTTGTTATCTGACTGACCATCTTGAGGCCTTTACAATTTACACATTCTTTCAATTGCTCATCAACTTCGTTGGCGGCGAGCGGTCACTGATCATCATGACACATGGACGGCCACCAGTTCAACATATGTGGCCATTAAATACCTTCCTTTCCAAAGTAGATATTTCGGATCCCCACACCTTTCTCGCAATCAAACGAGGAATTCTACAGTACGCATGGCTGAAACCCATTCTTGCACTGGCGTCGATTATCATGAAGGCAACCGATACATATCAAGAGGGATACATTGGCGCATCGTCTGGTTATCTCTGGACCGGCATCATCTATAATGTTAGCGTCAGCGTCAGTCTATACTCTCTGGCACTATTCTGGATCTGTATGCACAATGATCTTAAACCATTTCGTCCCGTGCCAAAGTTCCTTTGTGTCAAACTTATCATCTTTGCCTCATACTGGCAAGGCTTTTTCTTGTCCATTCTTCAGTGGCTGGGCGCCATTCCCAATGGCGTAGCAGGTTACACCCCAGATAATCTGGCTGCGGCTATTCAAGATACCTTGATCTGCATTGAAATGCCTGCCTTCGCAATCGCTCATTGGTATGCTTTCTCGTGGCACGATTATGCGGATGATAGGGTCTCGTCGGCTCGTCTACCAGTCAAACATGCTTTGAGGGACTCGTTTGGTATACGAGATCTCATCGAGGACACCAAACAGACCTTCCAGGGAAATGATTACGAATATCGATTATTCGACTCGGGAGACAACATCATTGCCCACGAAGAATCAAGCTCGCGTGTTAAAAGGGTAATGGAGGGTATGAGGTACGAGCGAGGGGGGAAAGGCAAATATTGGATACCGAAACCCGGCGAAGCTAACAGTCGAACGCCGCTGTTGGCTGGTAATGTCGCCGAAGGACACCGCAGCCCCTCGCACGGGTCTAAACGAAACAGCATTATTGACAAGTATCGTGCATATGGAGAGCTTGAAGAGACGACGTTGGATGAGGACGACGAGCGTCTTTTCTCCAACGCGCGAGCATTAGAGTTTGGTGACTGGAATGTAAGTCTAGGGTCAGTCAATGAAAGAGAAAATCACCAACTGACGTTTCCAATCAAGTATCCTGTCATTACAGCCAATATAATTCCTCGAGACCAAGTGCTACCCCGGGCTATTAGCTACCAAAGTCGAACTTCTGACACAGGTCACGTGGTGAGGAAGGCACGAAAGCACAGGAACAGCCATGTGTCTGATCCAAGTCACCAAAACCAAGCAAAAGGTTCTAAAACCCGTGGTACTCAACGACCGGATGAAGTGCAGCGCCAGTCTAGCACCTCGACAACGTCTGAGTCTCGTCGTAGCCAACTAGTTGACTTGGTGGTCGAGAATAGAGAAGCCGAGGAACAAGAACAGAGCCGTGCACAGCGAGAAACTGGGTCTGCATGGCCTGAACGAAACGCGCTCCATTTACAGTACGTTTCGAGTCATCTCCTACTAACCAGTTTTACGCTAACGTAGTCGTGCAGAAGACCTACTGGCGAACCAGTCGGGGTGGTACGCCCTACGGATGACACGGCCTCGCCTTCTCTGCCAGCAGATTTCACTGTGGGCGAGGACGACGAAGACAACAATGACGACGATGCTGATGCTGGGAGTTCAAGGCCGCTGAATGCCAATTATAGCGATTTCGGGGAAGAACGCAATGTCTGGGACAGCTAGTCAAAAGCTTTGCCTGGAGCAGCGTATGGAGAGATTGTACAGTACTTACGAGCCCTTTTACATATCAAAGTCAATTAATTCCCTCGGGACGATCAGCTTGTAGCATGCGACGTAGATAAAACATCGGGCCTTGTTCATTTCGCGGCTCAGCCTGTAAGAAAAGGGCACGACCAGTCTTCAGACAGCACATAGCAGCGCTCGAGACCATTCTGAAACCAAACATCGAGACTAATTCCGTACTCAATCGAGCTCTACAACGCGAGAGCTCGGCAAAAATAGACCAGGGAGCAATGCTATGCCAGCTACGGGCTCTGGTTGGCTGGCGGGGTCAGTGCCAGAGAGCCAACAACACCCAATGCTTAAGCGCCCGCAATGCCGGCCTAAACACAATCCCTGCTCCATCCCGGCCCTCCTACGACCAGAGCCTATCATCGGCTTATCTCGACATGCAGAAGCTCGCTTGGCGTGCCTCTGCTAAAATAGCGATGCGTGATGGGCTCTCAACTGCTGGCGAATGAGCCGCTCCTATCATCTCATCATCAACACCGGCCCAGCTGCGTGGCAGGCCTCCAGTGGCCACACAGCGCTTGCAGCTGCAGGCCACTCGTGGTGTCCCTTGAAATAGCTTAAAACCAATGCTCCACTGTGAGCCATGCATGTATATATATCGACTGGTCACTCCCGTCCCCCGTCGAGCCGGGCGGGGATGGTTCTCTTCTCGTGTGTGGAGGGGTGAACCGTGACCTGATGATCTGAAGCTGGCTCCTTCTTCCTGTCATTCAAAGCCTTTCTTTGTTCTCCTGCATACACAGTCTCTCTCTTTTTCTTATTCTTATTGACTTCTTGGAAGAGAGCTGCCATGCAGGCCCTTGACAGCTAGATTTCGGCGGTGCTCATGTTCAGGGCCTGGCTTACGTCGTGTGTCTCATGCCTCTGGCCCCAGGCGGACCAAGAGAGCAAAAGACCTCAGGCACGTCAACATATAGGTTCGTTTGGATCTGTCTTGTCCTATTTCTCTCTCCTTTCAAATGAACCGGAAACTCATGGCTTTTTAGGAGTCGAACGAGAAATGCAAATCTGGCATAATCAACCACACCTCGTTCCACCCATGAAGCTGGTCTTCTACGGTGACCTTCCAAGTCCCGGGGGAATCCCCCCGTCAAGGTCATCTCCATCTTTACCTCCATGGGTCCATGAAACTAGGTCTTTGGCAAGCAGAGCGTCTCAACGCGCAAGTGTCCTCCTTACGTGGAAGAAGACACAGACCCGACCTATCATCGGTGCACCAACGGACTTCAGGCGAGTCGATACTCCTCGTCGTCGGTCATCTTTCCGGCCATTGGAACTTAGTATCTATTTGCCTGGGAATAGACTATCCGATCTCCCAGAATTCAGTCAATTCGATTTAGACAGTCCAGTGCCACCCTCTCCCCTGCCAAAGGCACTCATGTCGCCCTTCAATTCAGCGGGCCATCTTCGCCGATCTTCAGGACCATTCCAATTCACACGAAAACCAGTAGGATCTGCACCATCCCGAAGAGCCTCTTTGGCAACAGTTGATTTGCAACTGCAACAAGCACAAGCACAGACCCAGGCGCGGCAGAGCTTGGATGCAATTCTTCTGAGTCCACTTATTCCCCATTTCTCAGCCTTAAGCCCCACAAATCAAGATTCTCCCCAGGGATATGTTGAATCTCCATCGGAAATCCAACATCCTATCGAATCGTTTCATGGGTCACTTGCCCAAAACAAGCATTTGCCTGCTGAGGCTGCCACCATCACAGGCACACCATTTTCTCCAAGGTCATCATCACTCCCCATGGATCGAGGTTCTTTCGACCATCAGCGAGGGAATACAAATATCACTGGAAAGGGGCAACCAGGCCAAACACAGCCGCTTTCTTCTTTGCGTCACAACGCCGCCGGCTACCCAACTGTACACCACCAAAGTACCAAATCTTCCTCAACGTATCAGACACACAGCCGTGTACGTACAACGAGCAATTCAACCGCGTCCTCCAGGACGCCCTCATTGTCTAGCGCAATTACCGCTGCCACAACCATCTTACCCTCTGAGAAAGATATCGATGGTTCGTTCAGTGCTTTGCCCGTGATTCCGGCCAGTGTTAAGAACAGCATCGTGGTTGAGGAACCTCAAGTCCATGATGAACAAGATAGTATTTCGGGAGGTTACGAGTTCGATCAGCGATTTCCATTGAGTCCGGTTGGAGTGGCTTTCTAAGAAAAGAAGAGAAAAATAAGAATGGCCCAAAATTTTCAATGATACCCTGTTTTGTTCCCTGTGAGGTTTATTGTTTTATATATAAGCACGTTGTCTTGCGGCGTAGCGCTAGACTATCATAGTAATACTATTAATCCGCCGATGCTGGTTTGATTTTTTTTAAAGTTTCTGTTTCATGTCAACTCTTCGTTCATTATCTTGTTTGGTTTCACTCGATCTATGTTTGCCTTCAACTACTTCCACTCACCATGCTAGGGAATGAGTTGGCATGATAAATACTTCTTAGGTAGCAATGGAATTCCAACTCAGTGTCAATAATTTCCAATCAGACATTATCCATAAACTTATGTAGCTAGGTGGCTTGATTATTGTTTTGTACACATACAGCTTCACTAGGTATATACATATCACATGTACAGTCAACTACTCTATATTAAGGGTTTATATACCGACTAAGCATCAACATCAGATACAATTTCAACCCTGCCACCTTCTTTTCCATCTACTTCATTTTGCATTCCAAGAATTGCCCACGCCCTACCCATCATTCCGTATCCAGCGGACGGGGTTTTCGCATGTCCAGACCCACGAGCAAGATGGCGCTTTGCCTGTTGCTCACGCAACATCCGTTCAGCCTTTGCTGCCAGTATTTTCTCTTCTTCCTTCTCACGCATTGCAACTTCGTTCTTCCAATCACTCCATTGCTCGTAATTCTCGCGATTCTGAAGGGCCCTATATCGGTAGGTTGATTTGGCAGGACGCCAAGCCGAGCGTTTTGCAGCCGTTGGCAGGGTAGAGGTGAGATCGGTGATTGGCGTTTCTTTGGTGAGCTTGAGCAAGTGATTAAGTACGTCTCGGCTTTCCGCGGCTCGGGCATGTTGTGCCTCTTTTTGTGCAGACGGCTTGCCTTGTGTTAGTGGTGCATCGAGCCAGGAATACATGGTAGTCGTTCGTTGGACGGAATAAGGATCAACGAGGTTGGAGCGACGGTTGTCTTCGCGCAAGAACCGAACAGCAGCTTGGAGACTGCTGACCTCTGAGCGAAGAGCTTCATTTTCACGCATAGCAGCCAGGGTAGCTTCTGAATCGACGACAACGCCTTCCGCTGTGATTGTTGCACCGGCTGTGCCGGACGCCCTTTTCGCGCGCTCAAATCGTTGCTTGTAGTCATCACGTTCAGATTGCGTGAATTGCAGGTCCTTACCAAGCTTCTCCGCAAGTGCTTGAAGCTGGTTCTCCTTTCCTTGCATTTGTTCAATCTTGGATTCAAATTCCTTGACAACAGATGCCTTTTTAGTTGCTTCCCGCATTCTGGATTCAAGCAACTCTACTTTCATCGACTGTTCCTCAAGTGTTTTATCTTTGACACCGAGAGCAGTAGATGCCTCGCTCAATTCGTTCTTGAGTCGACGAATCTCCTCATCTGCATCAGGCGATGATTCCTTATGTGATTTGAGCTCGCCTGCGCGTGATATCCAAGGACGCTTTCCTCTTTCAAATTCGGCCGTGTGAGTCAAGTCAGAGGCATGAGCGCTCAGCTCTTCAAGCTGACCAGTCAAGGTCTTGAGTCCCGTACTCAACAATGCAAGTGCGTCGTTACCCTCACCGTCCGTTGCGAGGCCTTGAGCTACAGCGATCGCAGTCTGAGACATCTTGGCCGAAACTTCCTCGTAGGTGAACGGTTCAGCCCGGCCTTCTTCTCCAAGCAATATGATTGCGTCTTCTCCCAGCTGTCGTGTCAGTCCAGCCAGCTTCTTAGCCATTGCTTCCGCAGACTCGAATGGTTCGGCGGCTCCATCCGATAAGGCGAGCGACCTAGAGTTTAGTTCCTCTAGAGAACGAATTACTTTGGTGATGACAACCTTTAAGCCGCGAGCCTGGCCGATCAACACTTCACTTTTATTTAAAAAAAAAAGTTTTTCCGCGTCGTCTTCATCGGATGCAGAAAGTTTGCTCTGCAGGAGACTCCTCAATTGAGCAGAGGCTGAAGCAATATGTTCCAGGTATGTCTGGATCATAATAGCACGGGTGAGAGTCTCGTCTGCATATGCTGCCAGCTCTGTTGGGATCAAAGTCTCTGCAAGATGGGTTAAGAGAGCAATAGATCTTTGCAGTTCCAAGGCGCATTTTTTCTCGTCGATCTCGTTTCTTTTTATAGAATCGATCCAGGTATTGACTGTCCGTTCCACTGGTTCCAGCTCATACAAAGCAACGCCAAACTGTCCAAATTGTTCAGGAGAACATGATGTGACGTGCTTGACAAACCTATCACATACACGCGATATCCATAACGCATTCTCGATGACCTCGTATGATGCAAAGATGTTTTCGTTGGCACCCAAGGATTGAGATTGCTCAACAAGACGTTCCCGAATGGTGGTTTGAATCAAAGAGGCTTTAGATTCTATACGTTTCGCACGTAAGAAAGCTCGCACCGAGTCTTTCTCGGTTTCATAGTATTCCGGTAGGTATAACTGGACAATTGCAAGATGTTCGGCAGACTCCTCTGCCTCCATGCGGCCCAACTCAATGTCGATCGTTTTACTTTGAGCCTTTTCGACAGAAGCTTGCAGTTTCAGATTGAGATTCATCATCGCCCTGGATCGCGTGGAAAGCTCATTCGCTTCTGTTTCGGTCAACTGCTGAGAGGTACGCATTTCTTCAAGATCGCTTTGTAAATTAGTGACAAGCTCGCGGAATCGAGCTAGTGTATATTCTAGATCTTCAATAATTTCATCTTGCTGTGCAACCTTACGAGATTGCTCGTTGAAGATGGTTTCTCGGTAGTCAATTTCTTCCTGCAATTGTTTCTCTGTCTCAACATGATTCAGTTCCAGCTCGTCGTTGATCTCCTGGAGACTTTCGAGATCTTCAATAGCCGCTTTGAGTTCGTTTATTTCCTCTTGATAGCGCATATTCTTATCAGCCAGCTCTTCAATCATTTCCTCGGCACCCAGAGCTGTTTCCAACTGTTGCTTGAGATCATCCACATTAGATTCGGAAGCCAGTAATTTCTCTTTGGTTGCCTCGTATTGAGCTTTCACTGTTGTATATTCCTCGAGATCTTCTTGTAATTCTTTGATTTCGTCCCGAAGCTCTGTCTCTGTCTGCTGTGTCATGTCTCTAAGCCTCATCAGAGCCTCTCGCAGTCGCTCGTTGGTTTTTTCCATTTGCAGCCAGCCTTGGCTTGACTTGTCCTCCGGGCTCATCACAGATGTCAATTCCTCGTTCTCATCCCGGATAACCTCGATTTCCAGTTGTAGCTCCTCCAGCCTCATTTTCAGGTCTTGACACTCAACCTTGAACGCCTCGGCAGTTTCTTCTGCCATTTCACGGTCCAAAGCAGCCACCTCTAATATAGATTCATGCTCGGCTTGACGTCTCTCCGCCTCTTCGAGCTTTGCTTCCGTGTCTCGAATCTTTCTCTTCAAGTCCGTTAATTCGACTTGCTGGGGTTGATACTTCGCCTGCAATTTCTGAATGATGCCCTCATATTTGTCCTTCTCGGCTTGAAGACGTTCAAGATTCTTTAGTCGCTCTCTGTCCTCCGCTCGCTTCTTCTCCATCACTTTGAGTTTCGTTTTCATATCTTCGAGTTCTCTAGCAATTGCGGAGTTCTGAGTCGTGCTGCGTGAAGTTGGTGGAGCTCGAGCCGATGCAGTCACCTGTGGTGCCGGTTTGATTGGCTCCGAGGCCGAAATATCATCATTTTGTAGTTGCTGTTCTACCTCACGAGAAGTGTCGGTATCAACACTTGGATCTGACACGCCGCTTGCTCGACTTGAAGTCTCATCTGTAGCCTTCTTCGATATTGTCGGGCGTACGGAAAGTCGCTTAGTGGATGTAGTAGACGTCGTGGTACTCGAGGATATAGCAGGTCGTGTTGCCTTACTCTGACTACCTATCAAAGATTGTCGAGGTCTGGCTGCGGTTGCTCCCGGGGCAGGCGGGCCCATTGATGTTCTCCCACTGATACTAGCCCTAGGTTTCACCGTAGGGACAGGTTTCGCGACTGTCGAGGAAGGTCGGGACGGAGGAGCAAGTTGCTTGGTTGGGGACTTGGTCGGCGACTATAGATTGTTAACAGGCAAGTCAATAAATGAATAATAGGTATATGCATACTCTTAAATTTCGAGTTGCTGTTTCTCTTGGTGCAGGCGAAGGGCTTGAGGCCATGCTCTGCCGTTTTGCAGCAGCTGTAGCGACACCGGGCATCTTCTTCAAGGGAGCTGCTCCAGATGACAAGCCTCCTTGGGGTTTGCCGGCGGCCGCTCCGCTCGTCGTTCCTCGTCTAGTGTCGCGTTTGGGAACGGGACCAAGAACCGACGCAACTGCTGATGGTCTGATAAACATGCCGAAGCCATGTTCGCAATCGAAGTAGCGTTCTCCTTGGACAGATCCATCATTCTTCCCCGTTGGATCGTCAAGTTCGACTCCGATCCAATCTCCGGGAGCAAAGTGTGTTGCTCCAACGAACTTCACAGTAGCTTGGCGGCCGTCCAGGAGACTGATGGCCTGACCAACAGATACGTCGACCATCGCGGCCAGATGCTAAGCTCCAACTGCGCAAGGGAAAGACTCGGGTATAAACATTTATTTGATGCCGTACGGAGGATGTTTTGGGCAATTCAGGAGAGCCAAGTCAGCCAAGTCGGGCAACGCGACGACCGCGCAGACCCACTCTAAGCTCCGCCACCAATCAGAACTAACGGCAATCATGTATCTGCTATCAGAGCAGCTAACTTATGTACTCGGTATCATTAACTAGTAACTACTGGGTATAACTATTCAATGCTGACTCTATCATGGCATGTTGGCTTTCAATGGTCTATTGCTTACTCTTGAAGAAATCAGGAAATATTTCTCGAAGTTCTTCCAGAGTGCGGATTGTGTTATTGCACGCTGGGGTTTGCGGCATCGGCAGCTGTGGCTCGACCAAGTGCACAGTATTCCAGCCCCTTTTATGTGCATATCTGCAATTGAGGGCAGAATCATCTGTGTGTGTGGCATTTTGATCAGTATATCGGAGGCTCGTAGGATAATTGTGGTTTGTATCTCACCAACAAAGTAGCAGGCATCGATCGAGCTGGCGCCTGCCTCTCTTTCGGCCTTTTCCCACATCTTGTCGTTGGGTTTGCAAATAAGTATCGGTTCTCCATAATCACAATAAGTGATCCCCTCAAAAAGATCATCCACGCCTAGGAGCTTCACTACTCGCTTGCCGTGATTAACGTAGGCGTTGGTTAGAAGCCAGGGCTTAACTTTGGTAGTGTCAAGGTCCTCGAGGAACTCTCTCAATTTTGCGTCAGGTTTCAAGATCTGATCCAACGGTAGCGCATCATCGACTTCGCGGTTAAACACTAGCGGGTCGATCTTGTGATGGCGAGCCAGGCCTTCAATGGCGAGACCGTACTCCTTGTAGTACTTTTGATGGAGCACGACTGCGTCCTGGGGTTCGAGCGACAGATGCTTTACAAAAAATATGTCTTATGGAGAGTCAGATACACAGTATGCAGCCAGAGAATGGATCTGTTAAACTAACCAATTAATTCCTGCATCTTGTCGTGGATCTGAGAGCCTAGATATCGCAGGGTAAGAGACGGGTGACAACATAAGAGACGCATCTTTCTTCCTCGGGCTCACCTCTTGAGTAAAGCTACACGTATTGAGTGGATAATCAGTATGCAGCCAATGATGAGGGGAATTTGAAGTTAAACTTGAACCAACTCACACAATTGTCAATATCAAAGAAGAAGACGGGCCGGGTATCCTCCGGCTGCGCTTGACGGGCTGCCATTGCAAAAAATATATATAGAGTCGTTCGGGAAGTGCAGTCTCAATTGGTACCTTGGGACGATGGAAATGTGCAAAGTCGCGGATATATGAAAGGAAACAGGACGACGTTTGATTGCCAGCTAGGAAATACTGGATACCAAGCGTTTCGACTCTCCTGGCCGATCGAAGATGGTTATGAGTCAACGTCGAATTTCGGCGGGATGATGGTTGCCGCCTGAGGCAGCAACACCCCGACTAGCCTGCCGCTAGTGGCTCCTTCCCAAAGTCCAAAAGGAGGATCACCCGCGTTTTATTTTTCCTTCATTTCTCGCCAGTGCATGTTTTCAACACACAGGCCATTAATTTGGCCTCAGATATCCCCCCCAAAACCTCAAACAGCGGATCGTATGCAACTCTCAGATCCTATCACTTACTGAGCTTAGAATGCCAGTAGCCACTTCCCGTCACCGACAGCAGTTGTCAGGAGCTTGACATACATACACATGGCAGCCGCAGGAAGTTCTTCTGTCATGGTCGCTGACGTTCCGTCAGTCGACGTGATCAAAGAATATGAAAAAATATTAAAGATTAGCGATGAAATTTTTGCTGGAATTCACCCAAGACTAAAAGTTCCCGAACAGTTCATTTGCAAAACTCCTTCGCGTACGCTCCAGTCGTCGATCGCACCGGCTGCAAGTGAGCAGCAGGCGAGGACCGCGCCGGCAGAGCCATCGTTGACAGAGTCTCGCGCATCACAAATAAAGGCGGCTAGTTCCTCTGTTGCATCGCCCGCAAGTGCCCTGTCGTCTATAGCCCCAAAGTCTACGTCAGGGATCGATCCCATCTTCCTAACCAAGTCGGACGATCTTGTACGAGCAGAACTCCAACTGCAGAGGAGGAGGATAGAAAGTACATTGAAGGAACAAACCGATCGAAGCAAGTTTGAAACAAGACAGAAGACCGCTGCTCACGAAGCCAGGGTCGACTTCGATGTTTCTGACGTCCTGAATCAGGCGTTGGAACTCATTAAGCCTCTTCCATCACCGGATATTTCCGGGACTAATGATGCAACGATTCCTAGTGACTCTGTCGACGAGAATTCTTTGTATTCTAGTAGAGCGCCTGATTCCCCACTGACGTGGGAGTACGAGAAACCTGATGGGAAAAGAGTTGCTGAAATCGACTCACATACTTTGCAAGGCACTGCTGACGAAGCTATTCTACCTCAGGGTCTTAATCAACCAGCACGGGCAGAAAAATACAAGCAGCAGCAGGAAGAGTTACAAGTGGATGAGCCAGAATATTCACCGCCCGAACCAATTGTGCCCGTGGTAGATAACAGAGGTGACGACGAATACCAGCCACCAGAGGTTGTTGTTGACTATACACGCCAGAACATCTTAAGGCGGACTGCTCAGGATCCTCCACAGCAACTATCTCTTTCTCCAGGTGTCAGAGTTGTGAGGAATCATATTACATCTCCTGCAGCTCCACAACCGTCAAGGGTCTCGCCTCTCGCAACTGCCAAAGCTCCTTCAGTTCAGCGAATATTACACGCTAGGTCTGCTCATCGGGACTACAATGAACGAGGTCCATCGGATCTGTACTCTAGACAAACGAGCCCCGAGGGACCCAGTTCACAGCAATTGTTGCCTCGTAAGCGAAGGCGCGTGCAAGAGCTTCGAGACAAGGTTGCAACACGACCTGTTGATACGCCTGAACCACGCATTAAGTTGGAACCCGTTTCGCCACCACCATTTCATGACAGAGCTTCAAGAACCTATCACGCTACTGAACGTCCCGTATACATTGACATTTCTTCACCTCGATATGGACCGTTCGAGGATCGCCGAGAAGTTATTTCTAGAGAGCCTGTCTACGAAATAGATCGATACGGAAGTGGTGCTCGTGACTTTGACTCCCCAGCTGAAGCTAGTGTCCGAGCAGTTTCTCGCCTCAGCGTTCGGAGGCCTTTGCGTGACAGTCAGGACTTGAGGCGAGTGGCAAGCCTGCATAATGCGCGAAACCCGGATCACGCCAATCGCGAGTTTATTGAACCAGCCGCGCGTCCACAGTCAGCACGACCGTCACCATTTGTCGTGGTTGAGAACCAGGCAAACGAAAAGGCGACATATTATGAGGATGTAGCCCCGGCCTACTCTAGGCGATATACGCATTATGAGGACTATCCACCACATTCAAGATATCGTGAATTCTATGTGGAGGATGACGCGGGCCGACGATATGTTGAGCCAGCACCGTCGCGGCGGATCGTGGTAGACGAGTATGGCAACCAGTATTATGAAATGGTTCCTGCTTCAAAAGTTCGACCTACGCCATCCATTCCTGCCCGAGTAGTGCGACCTGATGAATACGCCGAGCGCGCTTACGTCCGTAGTGCTAGTGTTCGTGCTGCGTCGATCGTCGAGGATGGTTACGGCAACCGGCGATACATTCAAGAAATGGCACCGCCTCCTACAGGGAGTTATCGGCGAGTAGCAGAACATCCTCGGAATGTCAGTGAGAACCAGCGGTTGTATCCATCACGGCCAGTTGTAGATCGTGAGTCAGTATTTCGAAGTGGAAGTGTTGCAGTTGAGTACGCGCCGCGTCAGGCTACTTATATTGAAGAAGAAATACCGCGAGATAGGTTGGTCCGGACTTCGAGCGTGCGACCACCACCCAGTCGTTACGAGCAACACCGTGAGGGTCTTCATCGCGTACAAAGCGTCAGGCCTGGTGGACGTGAGATGAGCATTTACGTGGATGAAGATGGCCACCGCGTAACCCACGAATATGGCGAGCGGCAAGGATATACTGCTGTTCACCCCGAGCGTGAAGGTAGATATATTACGGATGAAGATGAAACGCGATTAGCTATTGATGGAGCAAACCGCGTTGTTCCTCGATATTAGCATATTGTTCATATGCAAACAACCTGCCTTGCCCTATATTACTCTCTTGTTGTATTATCATGTACCATAGTATGAAAATAATATTCTTGGAGCAACAACGTCTAATTCATTACTTTTACATGGATATCAAGAAACAGAAGACCGGATGCACCGGGAAGGCATACGGTTGGAAATAGACGCCGAGTAGAAACCCAATGACCGATCAAACGTGTATCACTGTATCATAGACACAAGGGCATCATCATGATCGAATCGGCGTGAACAAGAAGCTGGGATGTTGATGTTGGCAGGCAAATAGGAAGCCCGGCCCGGCGCTGTGGAGTCACGTGACGTAGTCGGAAGCGCCAAGTTTCCTCCGGAGTTCTCCGTGCTCATCTAGTCAGAGACCGTGGACGGAGTACGACGTACGTATACACGATTGTGGCTGAATTACTTGAACGGCGCAGTCAGTGCTCAAGGCCCAAGCTAGCCCGTCCCGCATTCTTCGTTTCCCAGCGTCAACTCCAGTTGCCCGGAACAGGAGGAACGGTCTTTCAGCGGATTGCCCCCCTGTCGAAGAGAGAGCCTTGTTCTATATACGTCGTTGTAATATGAATATTGCATCGTGTTTCTACACATGTAGTAACTCCGTCATTGTTTCCGGGCGCCCGCCTGAGGCACCTCTGATCCTATTCAACGTCAGCTGTGAGACAACAGGAAGAGAAATGACAACAACGGCGAATCAATTTTCGATTTCTGCTGTAATTGACTTCGAGTAACTCCGTAATTGACCAGTCTATGGAAATCCAAGGCTCCGGAGGTGGGTCGGGGGGACGTCTAACGAGGTTGTCACTGGTATGTACACTACCTCCTATGGGCACTGTCAGTATCCTATGGGGAAGAATGTGGCATCGATTTTGCACAGCAGCACACACTCCGAACGGCTGAGATAAAGACGACTTGAAAAGGAACGGGCAAAAACATCTTGTGTTTTTACTCGAATATTATTGGCATCCGCCCCAGCTAGCTATAAGAGGTCCATATGTAATGCTCATACCAGTACCAGGTAATTAATAACCAGCGAACCACTAACTAGGTACACAGTGCTAGTCAGTTCTAGGCTGTTGATCCATTCCACCACATTCCAATCAATTATCCGGAGCTTTGTAGGATTTGTTCGTCCCAGGTGCAAACACTGCCAAACAGGCCCAACACACGTAAGCCGACCAGATGAGCGACTAGCTACCATATTAATAGCGGTCCAATGTCATGAACCAGTGCTCCATAGATCATATCATCATCGTGTACGGAGTACATGTGCAGCGAGTCGAAAAGACAAGAACCGGGGCCATCTCAGTCCGGATGTCTTGGTTAGTGCACACAGCGGGATTAGACCATTGAACGGCGGGCTTCAGACTACTAGATAGCAGACACTGACAGACCATAGGCATCAAAATACATATATTTCATGATCATAAAGATCGCAAAGATCATACAGAAGAGTCCAGAAGTAAGCGAAGGCCTGGCCGGCGCGGCGCTAGCCCCTCTCGAGTTAGCACAGCCCGGCACGTCTGGGACTCCCGCTCTTCTCCTGCTCCTGCCTCAGGCCGGCCTGCCTACCTGCCCTGCCAGTGCCTGCCTGCCCTACGTCGGTCAACGCATACCTTCAAATTCTCTCTTTCTCGCTCTCCCTCCCTCGCTCTCTGTCCGCCATTCCACGCTGTCTCCAATCTATTCCACCACCTCACCACTATTTGATACCCTTTCTTTTTTCTTTCTTGCTTTTCTCATGCCCTCCTTCCATTCCTCCAATTAATCTATTTTATCCTATTCCTTTCGTGCTCCTCTTCTCTATCTATCCCTCTTTCGTCATATTCCCCGTCCTCCCCTCAGCCTTTCTCTTCTATTTGTTTGGCTTTGTCCGTTTCCAAATTATCTTCTTCTCTCTCGTTTTTCTTCTATTTTCCCAAGCCGGTGATCCACTGCTGGGAAATTAGAAGAACTGAAGCCCATCGTCCAGCTCTGGCAGCATGCACAAAATCTCCAACTTCACCGGTCAAGCTCGGCATGGCTGGGAAAGGATGACGCCCGCCTTTGGGATGTCGCGCCCTCACGCTGAAATTCATGCAGCTTCACAACCGCTACGACGTCCGCATGGTACCCCGGCCCTGACGCCTCCTAGTTCCGTTGATCCCACCGTCAATCTTTCGTTTAATGTGCCGTTCTCGTCGTATCTTTCGGGTCCCGATGTCGAGGATGTGCTTCATGCAAGCCCCGGTGCTTTGCAGCGTTGGACCTTTCCCGAAGGCACCCCTGAAGGCACTCCCATTCACAACTTGCCCGTACATGTCAACCACGTCGAAACCCTCCGGAAGCTATGTCGTACTGTCAGTGAGACAAGCGGTGGTAGGCTCGAGGCCACGGTGACGACCTCTGAACCAAAGTCCTTACCTTCCGTACAACGCCGCCAGCAGAGCCTCTTTACCAACGTCTGCCTCTCGGGTGATGGGGAAACGGTTCGGAAGATGAGGGCCAAGATTTTGAACGAGACTCCCATCTCTTTGGTGAGTAGTGGTCACCCTTTCTTTGTTATTTCTTTTCTCTTACCTGTCATTGTGGGAGCCATGTGTCACTAATGATAATTTCGAGTATAGCGATGTGCAAATGTCGATGTTGACATGCATCTGATCATGGACGCGTCAACAAAGGGCATCCGGGTCAACGTACTCGAGCACCTTGATACCCTGGCTCAGTATACTGGTGCCGACATCTTTCTCCTCAGTCCCAAAATGGTTGATGCGGATAGCGCTGTGGTTTCCTCATATGGGGCCGACAATGGGCTGGATAACCGCTTCCGAGTTGCCATTTACGGTGACATGGAGAGTGTCGAGCATGCCAAAACCAGATTGCTCATCATGATTGATCAAATTGTAGGTATAGCCTTGATGGGGGATAAAACTTCCTTTTTCTATACTAGAAAAGAAATAACTGACATATCCCAGCTGAAACGACACGTCGACGCCATGAAACTCGAATTGACAATGCATACCCTCGTCTGCGGCCGCACTCGCAAGAATATCAAATTGATTGAAGCTGTCACTGACACCGCAATCTATTTCCCACCGCCGTTTCCTCGTATCTTTGGCTACACTCCACCCGGTGCCCATCGACGAAGCGAGGATGAAGTTTATATCACAGGTGAAAATATGGAAAATATTGCAAGGGCCAAGCAAAAGCTACGCGAGCTTGTATTGGGAGTCAAGATCTACGTGAAAGATGTCGTCTTATCCGCTAGCAAGATTGACAACATCTTGCTCGACCGTTTGGACAAAGTCCGGAAGGTAATGGAAGCTAATGGTTCCTATGTTCTGTTTCCGCAACTGGGCAGCCAACGTGGGCTCGTGCGCATTCAGGGAACAGAGGTTCTGCATGTTGAGCGCACTGTGCGTGAAATAATGGCGCTGGCCGGTCAATTCTACAGCGCTTCCTGGTGGATCATTATGTCGGATCCGAATCAAGGAGGCATTCGGTCTCCATCTCCTCATGAGGTCAGACCTATGTTATCGGATATTTGCATCAATTCCGATGCCGACGTCAGCTTTGAGAATATGACATTCTCCATAAATGGGTCAGATGATGCCGTGAAGGCCGCAATGAACGTTATCTATCAGATCCCATTTGTCAAGCGCTGTCCATATCAAATTCGCGTCAAGATCGAGCTCGCCAATGAACACAAGGAATTTGTAAGCGGCAAGAAGAATGGCAAGATCAACAAAATCATGGGCCAGAGCAATGTTCAGATCATCTTCGATGGGTTCAATGAGTACAATTTCTACATTGATGTGTGCGGTACTCAGTATGATGCTACTAAGAACGGTCTGGATTTGGTAGAGCAAGAGATGCCGGCATCTATCTCATTCCATGTTCCAGATCAGTATCATAAACGAATCATTGGCATTGGTGGTCAACATATCCAGCGCATCATGAAGAAATATTCCGTGTTTGTCAAGTTTTCCAATGCGATGGACCGCGGCGGTATTGGCAAGGAAGATGACGATGTCAAGGTCGACAACGTCATTTGTCGAACCCCAGCGAGGAATGCACAAAGTTTGGATCTTGTCAAGCAGGAGATAATGGATATGGTCGAGAAAGTTGTACGTTTTCCCCTTCCATTCCTGCACCTTTGCATCCTTTTATTGCGAATCCATGTAACAAACGAATTCATACTAATGCTTTTGGTAGGACGCCGAGTATGTCTCTGAAACTGTGCTCATCAACCGCCTTTACCACCGTGAACTCCTAGCTCGCATCCGAGAGATCGAAGAGCTTGAAAAGAAGTGGAACTGCAAAATTGAATTCCCAAGTACCGAACTTGCGAGTGATGTGGTGACCATTTCAGGTCCCGAATATCAGGTCCCTCAAGCGGTCGACGCCTTTCTGGTAAGTCTTCTTGATGTGCTATTCATGTTATCTAAACGTGACTGACGTTATTTCTTCTCGCCTAGGGAATGGTGCCTGAAAACCACGAGCTGTCTTTCCAGAGCTCGGCGGAACTCAGGGAATTTTTCAAGTCTGCCGAGTTTGCTGATGATGTTCGCGGAAAGCTCAAGGACCAGTACGAAGTCGATGCAACCGTTGATATGGCAGCTGAGCTCCCCAAATCTGGAACCGAGAATGGGTCTTCATCCCCGGTTCCTCCAGAGGATCGGGTTGTACTTGGTTACACCCGAAACAATGCCGGCGGATTGAAGGACGCCATAGACTTTTTGATTTCACGTCTGGTCGCTCATGGACTCGATGCCACGACAGTCAAAGGCGCCATTCCGCGTCCAAAGTCTGATTCTTTTGAAGAGTCTCTGCCGTTCTTTGACTCCAAACTATTGCAACACGCACCGGCCCCTCTGGTGACAGACTCACCAACTCGACCTAGTTTCGGCGACGATGCCAGCGAACGCGGATCCATCTTTGAAAGACTTCGCAAGCCTGGAAGTATTTCATCGTTTTCTTCGTTTATCGGTCGTAAAAACCACGCCGCATCGCCAGCCTCATTCTTCAAACACGCGTCCAGTAACGCGTCTAAGGCATCTTTGATCTCCATGGAATCCCGTGACAGCGGTTACAGGAATCCATGGAACGATTCGGGAGTTAATCTGCCCGAGGAAGACATTCACCATGTGGGCAGTTCCCACAGCCATAACAGTAGCAGCAGCAATGGCTGGCCAGCTCGCTTTGACATGAAATTTCCATTTGGAACCGCGCCTGGTGACATTACACCTAAACATGATTTGCGCGCTTCTTTCGATTCTGGTCGTCCCAGTACTTCCAATTCTACTTCTGGATACCCGGCCCCGATTGGGCCACCTCGTTGAAAAGCATAATATACATTGAAGGGAAAAAAAAGAGAGAATTATATCCATGCCGAGATACCAATTTGCAGCAATATACCCCGCTACGCTACGCTATGCAACACTTTTGTTCTTTTTGATGGTTTTTATTTTCTTGTTCATGGCACGCTGTTCTGTGCTATTTGATTTCGTGTGCTTGTTTTGTCTCTCTTGATACCACTAAAGCAAAAAAGGTTTTTTTTCCCTTGTTCGGTATGAAATGAATGAATTTGATAGGATGGATATAGGATTATAGGGAGTGATGGCATGATGGAGGGTCTTTTTTATTTTATTTATCAAAGCAAACAACGGGGAAAAATAACATTTCTCAGGAACATACCTAAGCATATGAGGAGGTATCCAAAACGTTGACTCGAACAATTAGAAATGAACCAATAGTTTTTCGGCCTGGTACCTAGTTGGTCCCCCAGTTTGAACCTATGTAATACGTACACGTACCTACTTCCTGTCACATATCTGGGTGGTCAGTTACCTGAAATGAGCGTTTCGGTGATGAATCTAGGTATAAATGTATATATATATATATATATACTGACAGGAATTGCTCAAGATAGGCAGATAGGGTTTTGTAGATTTCCGCAGATAGTCTAGTTCTCAATGCCTTAGGCCTGCCTGGCTAGATACATGTAGCAGGGGAACATTTGCCTGCTATTGAACTAGATAATCCTTCTTCCAGTACATTCCATGCCCGACAATGCCCTTTATTCTCAGGCCACATCTCATATACTTTGTGCGGGAAGTTGCACGATTGCCAGAAAATCAACAGTTTCGAGTAAATAGAATTGTTCTCACTTGGGATGATTAATCACGCCTCAAGAGTTGAGTAAGTTTTTAGATATTAAGCATAGGTATAACGTCAGACTTTTGGAAACCCCATTCATAGAGGGGATGATAAATTAATTAATTCAGGTTGTATGTGTCACTTATTCATACAATAGACAAACTGCAGAAAGGAGGAGTTGCTATGAAACAGCACAGAAAATTATGTAGAGAGACGAATGGAGCAAACAAAAACCAAATGCTAGCTAGCTAATAAGTACCCGTGTCAACTGAAAAAAAACTGCCCCTTTGAAAACAAGAAAGATAAACTCCATCTTATGAGAGAAAACGAAGAAGAAAAGAGATATGCTTCGTCATCTTTTTATGCGTGTAAAACTTCAATGAAAAACTGTGTCAACGTCGTGGTGTTCTATCATCTAAACAAACAAATCACAGTTGACCGGAGAGAACTGCTTCGGTTGCTGGAAGAAAAATTTCAATTAGTCAAGATGTATTAAACATGACAAGCAAGATTTCAAAACTTACCAGAACTGATATATGCGCGTTTCGCATCCAAACTCACACCAAACCGCTTTTCAAGCTCTATCTTGACAGCCTTCTTTGTAATCGACATCAAGTCAGCTGTGCGCAAGATTTCTCGAATTTCTGCGAGGATAGCATCGTCACTAGGCAAGCCAGCAAGGTCACTCAATTCGTAATTAGCACCGCCTAGCATTTCAGACGGTGCAAGTGACATGCGTGAACCGAACCGTGAAGTTAAATCAAGCTGGGACATCGGCCGAGACGCAGGATATCCATACTCGGTAGCTGCTGGATGATATGATTTCGTGCCATAAGAGTATCCTGATACCTCGGAGCGGGAGTCGTCAACTCGAGATTGCGCTTCCCATAGCTCCACTTGATAGTCCTCCCATCTCTTCTTCGGAATTGAAGCTGGATCGAATTTGCCCTCGTCAGAAATGACAACTTTCTTGCCCTTTTCACCTGTCACGACACGGGTATTACCCCAACTGAAGTCGTCCATATGCCAGAACGCATATAAAGGCACAGCTAGAGAGAATATAGGCGTTGCAAGAATGTAAATAATCATCCAACCGACCATGTCCCACTTTCGCCGAAGAATGAAAATGATAGCCTGGAGACCATATATGGCTCCGAGAAGAACGAAAGCCGTGACAGGTATATAAGATGTGTCGATTATGAGCCACACGATGAGGTAGACAATATAAGCCACCGTCACTGGTTGAATGACCGTACTCAATAAATCGATCATCACCACGAAACGCATACTGAAACAGCAGAAACCGCACATTTGCTGCATGGGGACCAGTTCAATGAGGTTGTGCACGGTAGAGTTAATCCATCTTCGACGCTGAGACAAGAACACCGCCCAACTCTCAGGAGCGATGGTCCATGCGTGGGCTCGGAAGCTGTATTTGGTCTTATATGTCGGATGATGCTTCATGAGAAGCGTAGTCAGGTAACGATCTTCACCTAGATGGAGAAGGTTCTTCATATGGAGAGTATCGACCCGAATTTCGGCATAGTGCTCCACAACCTCTTTGCTCACAAACAGTGGTTTACCAGTATCTGCGGATCTGATGCGATACATGGTGAAACAACCAGGCAAACAAGTAATTGAACCGAATAGACTCTCAAACGCCTTTGTGAGATTGTGAGAAATATAGTATTCATAAACTTGCATCATTGTGACCATGGATTTTTTCGCGTTGCTCAACGCAGTTTCTCCACAGAGACCGATGATACGAGTGTCTGCAACGAAAGAAGACACCATTCGCGTGGCGGCATCTGGAGCTACAACTGTATCGGCGTCGACTTGCAAGATAAACTCATAGAATGTGGGATTGACGCCGATTATGTTGCGGATTTGATGATAAATCTCCAACTCCAAGGGGCTCATAGGAAGATTGTAGTGGATACGGTTGAGGAAGCGCATGAAAACCATTTGCGAGTCTCGTTTTCCACGGTTACCCGGTCGAGATACCTCAGATGGCTTGCCGACCTTTACTATAACCATATAAGGCACAATATGACCTTGCACTTCATAAAGGCCAGAGTAAACTTTGCCCATGTTGTGCTGCTTCATGCCCTCGCCTAGACTCTCGAAACTCAAGGGTTCGGGGTCGACAGTGTCAGGCACACCAAGAATGTCCAAAACTATTCTCGGTGTCGGGCGGTCGTTACCTTGGCCAATGATCATACCATCACATATGACAACAAGTAGTTTACGCTTGTCATCATATTTCATGCGAGCCATTGAGTCAATGGCACGACGGAGGGAATCCTCATCTTCGGTATAGGCGGGGACCTGACAAATGATGAACTTGTCCAGATTCTCTGGCATGTTCTTCCTACCGAACTGGAGTGCAGCCAAGAATCTGGAGACGATGACTGAAGCTAGGAGAGCTGTAACGGCGAGGATGAAGTACTCGGAAAATTGGCATTGGACCGAATTTCGAGTGTCTACTTTGCCGATGAAAAATAGGTTATCCATGCATAGCTGCATACGCTGGCGTACAACGGGATCCAAATCGAGATTGTTGAAAAAACTGGTAAGGTCTTTTCCAGATTTCTCTGAAAACAAGTCTACTATATCCTGATCCATGAAATCCGTGTCAATATCAGCTGGGGCAGTCGAACCATCCGCACCAATGGTACGGCGACCTCCAGCAACATAGTCGGTAAAATCATAGATTTTACCATCAATGCTACCAACAGACCGTCCGTCTTTGTCCGCCAGTGTTTTCAAAGATTTCGGGGTGTACCCGATATACCCTTTCTTATAAGAGCCCTTGAGCATGATCATTTGTTCCGCAAACCAGTCTGGACGATAGTCATTGGTGAAGTAGCGGAAATCATGATACTTGGCATTAGTATCTGACGCGCTAGTTGTAGTCGTCGAGCCACTGATATTAACTGGAGTATAATCCAGTAGTATAGTAGGGCTTATGGAGCCATTAACCCCTTGGCAGAGAGCCGAGACTTGAACTGGGAAGAGAGCAGTAGCATCGACTCCGGCATAGTCATCAAGCGAACTCGTCGGTATCAAATTTTTTGGATAGTGATTAGGGATGAAGGCATCAAGATCAAACACAACACCTCGAATGGCAATATCAGAGGATCCTGATAGCTTATCCGCATCGTAGACGTCTTGGTCAGGACAAATTAATCGTGGCATTCCGATGACGATAAATGCTGCCAAGCAGCAGGAGAACCAGATCAGCATGTTAATGGCGAGCTTCTCGCGCCATGCCATACGGATATCCTTTCTCTTCATTCTTCCAATAAATCTGATCATGAAATCTGGAATGAAGAAGGTTACGCAATACACGATCATGAGCCAGCGTTTGCGGCTACTGGAGATCGGCACAACGTCCACTTCTTCCATTTGGCGTTCCTTGCTCTTCTCCGCCATTTGCTCTCGAGTTTCTAGATTTTTGAACATATCCCCCGAGTTGAAAGCTGATGCACCGGCGTCAGATCGCCCATCGACATCGCGGCTGCCAAAATAACCCCCCTGTTTGGTTTCGTCTCCATAAATAAAAGCGCCGTTTGGACTGTTTTCTCCAGAATTTATAAGTCGAACTTTGGAGTCGTGATAAGCTCCATGAGCAACATGAAGCATCCCATCGCCATCATCGAGCGAATCAGCTTGATATGTTGGAAGCACCCGCTCGCCTAACTTGGCAATATCAGCCCAGCATCGTTCACTGAGGAACACGCCTGTGCTTCCAACACGAGCTTCATTTCCGGGCCATTTTCGTTCATCTAGAATGACCTCGGCCCTTTCACGATCACTTCCAACCATAATGTTCTCGGTTTCAGCCAGTCCTAAGAATTCACCAAAGGGGAGGAAGACACTGAAATCTGCGTTGCGAAGTCTCTGACTGATTTCGGCGATACCAAATGTTTGCACCTGCATGCGCACGCATTTGCTGTCAAATTGATTGGCAATTCGTCTATCATTGGGTTTGAGACAGAAGACGAAATATGGGTTCAGGTTGGGGGCAGTTAAACATTGTTTGATAACGTCAAGTGAGGCCAGAAATTGACCGGCTGCACCTTGCTCTTGACCTGTCCCATTGGTCTTTTTGCGCGATGAGACACTGGCCTTGGTGCTTCCATTATGACTATCGCTGTCGTCGTCATCATTACTGGTCCGAGCACCGAACGGGTTCAGTCTAGAAGATGGACTGATTTTACGGCGAGCCATACTAGGCATGCGCATTGGCTTCGAGCTGACCTGAGCCTGGACAACAGCAGTTTTCTCCTTGGGATGGGTGACTTTCTGTAAAACTGACTGCCCAAAAAGCTCACGAACGAAGTCACTTCGCGTGGAGCTGATAAGGTTAACCAGATCTCCGGATATGGTCTCCCCATTCTCTTCAGTTAAGCCATTGACGGGGTAATCGATCTCACCCGCGAAATGTCTAACGGTAAATGTGGCACTTGTGCTAGGTGTGACAAAATTGCTTCCAGGCATCTTAGTCTCGCTGTCGCCTACTGAAATTGCGGGATTTTTGTTCTGAAATCGTTTCCGCAGACTTTCGAGCATTTGCAAGTCGGATTTCCCTCGCCTTGTTTGGTCATCAATAATAGCAAGCAAACCATTGCCAGACTTCAAGAGCCCCCGAACAGCGTCCGAGTTGTCAAAGTAACTTGTCGCCGGCACGCTGACTTCTTCCGTTTCTAGACGATCAGCTTTGCTTGAAAAAAAGCTTTGTAGGCAAAAGTTATAAAGGGATTCAACGGCAGCATTGTTGAGAAGCTGATCGAGAGTTGACGCATAGGAGGTCTGAGCAAAGCCGGGGAAATCGATTATAGACACAGTGTTGGCAACACTATCTTCGGCTGCACAAATCCTTTGATTAATATTCTCAATGACGTATGCCACTAGTAGAGAGTAGAGAGTCCTTGCGAGCTCATCTGCATTTTGTCGAGCACCGCGAGGATCAAGCATCACCGTTACACGTTCGCGCTGAATGGTTTTGGATTTATGACGGAGGCTCACTGCTAAATCCTCGGTGCTAAGGCCCAGAAATGCGGCGACATTATCGAGGACTTCTTTGTTCTTGACTATCGTGAGGGTCTCCCCCCCTTCGTGAGAGTAACCGCCACTCTCCTCCGCACCAGTGGTAGTATTTTGACCAGTGGCAAATTCAAGTTGCCCAATATGAAGAATGGTGGCTAGAATTTGGCAAATCTCGGCGATTTCGCTACGTGGAAACTCCAATTTCCGCAAAGCCGTTTTGAAATGCTGGAAGCCTTCGGCGTCATTGACACCAACTTTTAGCTGAGTTGGGTGGCCAAGATATCGCCATCGTTTTTGATTACTCCCTGGTCCGGCATGAATACCAGATGATTCAAGCCCCAAATGAGCCTTTTCCGCTGCACTTGTCCCGGCTAGCAGGTAGTATAAGAGATGAATGCTTCGTTCACCCGTTGGAACTGAAGTGATACGGTTTCTTTCCAAACGATGATCGAGAATCTTACCCCCAATCAAAGTTGGATTATTAGATCCCGAATCGTACTGCAGTTCCAAAAACAAACCTGCTTTGGATGCAGTCGGTGTGGTAACAGACTTCGTGGTTGTAAGACTGTCGAATACAAAGGCTGCCAACGATAGTTTTGTTGACAGTGGAGTCGAAGAAAATGAGAGAAGAGCGGACAAAAGGTGAGAGCGAACGGTCGTCTTTCCGGAACCTGTTTCGCCTCTGCCAACCATCAGCTGTTAGAAGACCCTTGAAAGATTTCTGGCATGGTTGACGTGACTCACAAGAATACAATGGCTTGGTTCTCCCCACGGGCTCCTAGACGTGTAAAAGCTCGCCGAGCCAGATCCCCAGCTTCGCCCATGGCGCTTCCTTCTTTTCCGCCATCAGGGCCTTTGGTTGATGATGTATAAGTGTTCAAACATATTAAGGCCTGCGATGAAAGGCGTGCCGTGGGTAAAGCAACATGAAACCTGTTGTAAAGATGAGCAGATTAGATAGGATTCATATTTTTGACCAACGAGGGAGAAAACAATACCTGCTCGCCAAATGAGAAGTTATGTGCGTATCCGATTGCAGATGTGAAGGTAGTGATGGTAGTGAAGACTGTTGATGGGAGGGCGTGCTCCCAGAAAAGGAATTGAGAGCCATATTCGCCGGTCAATCGACCACTCGAGGACGGTCTTGCAGAGATGAGTTATTTCGAGCACAAGATGAGCTATCGAGGAGCAAGGCAAAATTTCGGGCCTGGCGAAACAGTCGCCCTGGTAGATTGCAAGGTTTATGGATTCCCCTACAAAGCGAGAGACAAGGAGCGCATTGTTTTGACGGTCTTCTTTATCGCGCCTGCTGGAGATGCTTGGGACAGCTTCTGAGTCGCAGTTCGTTGTCGTAGAATTCCTGTGCAACAAGGGAAACGAGAGTGCGGACCACGGTCGAGAGATATCTTCAAATGCACACACCAAAACGAGGGCTTCGAGATGCGGCAAGGACTAACGGCGGCAAAGCAGTGGGAGAGAAAAGACGAGGGAAAAAGGAAAAGGAAACGAGCGTGTGGGTGGAATGTAGGGAGAAAGATCGGAGGAGTCTAGAGAGAAAGAGATCTGGATGGAGGAAGGATGTCAGTCAGTCAGTCCGTTAATTCCTTCCTTCCTCGACTGAGGATCGTATTGTTAGCGGTACGGTAAGGTATACGGTACGGGCATTACAGAGGGGTGTGAGGCTTATTCCTTTTTTTCTCTCTTGCGTTTTGTTGACAGCTATCCGTATACGGCAGTACTAGCGGTTTGGAGTAGTACGGGCCAGCCAATCACAAAAGATATAAATGCCAGTGCCGGGCTCCGCGCTCAATAGTGTGACGGGCGTGGATCATGGCTTGAGACCCGTCCAATCGCCAGGATGCCCATCGCTCGGTGTCTAAGACATGGCATGGCTCTGTTTCCCCCTTTTGGCTGCCAATGGCCACCAATGCCGTTGCAACGTGTGGCAGCCCAGGCTATTCTTAGCCCTCGATCTTGCCATCATCATTATTACTACATACTGATGAATCATTATGCAGTACTGATCAGTGACGAGCGATGAGCGACACGTAGAAAAAAGCGAAGCTGAAATCATGTCCAGTGTATGTATGTCTTGCGGGGGGTTTCTTGGGCTGGGTTAGACTTTTCCCCTGGAATGCCCCCAAAACAACGATACCACGGTTCTGTAAGCTGGATGATATTTTGTATAGCAAATACGTAGCTTTTCACTCGCCCCGTCTCTTCCCATTTCCCTACCTTTTTACTTTTTCTATTTTTACTATTTGATTTTTTTTTTTTCTTTCTATCTTTATGTCTGCGCCCTCGGTACGTCTAGGCTCTGTCCGGGTCCTGTGGAGATAGGGCAGAAAGCTAATCGATGAGGCTCGCCCGCTAGTGACTGGAAGCCGGCGATTGGCCACCATCCTTTGACTTCGCCGAGCTTAGCTAGAGCCCCTCGAATCGACAAATTTGCTGTGCAGGAATGCTCTCTTGAAGGTACGTACATATTTTCAACAGCCAAAGCTAAGGGCCAAGAGCTTCCCTGATTCTCTCGGCCAAACGTTATTCCCAAGCCATGCCTCGGCTGCGATCACTGTGCAGTCACTACAGTGTGGCATGTTGTTGTGTTTCAGGGAGGGCCCACTTCGTTTTACCGCGTACCGAGCCGCTGACCGTACGGCGACTCCGTATGGTATCACCCAAACAAGGGGGCCGCATATAGAGTGAGAACATTGCCACTTTTCGTTTCTTTTTGACCGACCAACTACTGTGTCCCTCGCATCTGATCGACTCAGCTCACTCACTACTTAGTACTCATCTCTCTCGTCTATCCAGAGGAACTATCGGTATTCTGTAAGATTTCCCGGAGGAATCATGGCAAGTACATACTTCTCGATAAGCCTTGGAACACAGGCCGGCTCTGCGTTTCTTTTTATTAAAACCCTGTGTGCAATGCTGCCGAAACAATGTAACTATTATTATCATCATTTATTACTTTGCTGGTAGGGGAGCAAATGAATCATGTTTTTTCTTTAAGGCGTGTGGAGTATCGGTAATACAATACACGTATGCTAGTTACAATACGCCCCGTCACCGCTAACAGTGGAAGGAGTGTACAGGCATGTTTGCTCGCTCAGGATATTTCTCCTCCGTGCCTCATTCCACTTGCTTCTCTAACCACACTTCCTTTTCTTCTTCTCCCAGTCGACATCTTGTCGCTTTAATCTCGGTGATAGTCTGTGTAATCCATCATATCACCGCCCACATTCGCTTGGGACGAAATTCGCTCCATCCTTTCGCTATTCCTCGAGACGTCCCGACGACTCAATATTTGTCTTTCAACCGAGAAAACCTACCTTCTTTCCGCGCTTACATCGCCTCGTTTTTTCTTTCTTCCTTCGTCTATTGAAGAAGTCACTTCTTAGATTAATATCAGATCCAGGGACGACGATTGCACTTGCTCGTCGCCCATCTCTTTTTATGCTAATGTCCCTAGGCAAACAGTAGCGAATACTATTTTTTGCCTGTCGTCAAACAACATTTGCAACCATGTCGAACCGGTATTCAATATTCTCCACGACCTCCGCCCCTGGTTTGCCCAAATCGTCTTCTCAAATCTCTACGACCACCTTGCTCAACTCTCTTCACAACATTTATTCAACAGCCCAACCATATCAACTTGAAGTTGGCACAAGCTTAGCAGTGAATACATGGCTAACCGTAGCCAATTTGAAACCCGACGGAACACCTGGGGGGACAGTGGATGCCGAGTTAGCTGTACGAGCCTGGGAACATGCGAGACGCCGAGCAGAGGACGGTTGTATTGTGCTAAGGTATATTATCTATGCCCTGCAAGTCATGCATGTACTGCATATGCTAGGTTGCTAACTTTACGGCCAGTTCTATCCATCGATCATGTCCTACCATACTCCCATCATTCATTTCGGCCTTACCACTATCAACACCTGATATTGTATTCGCCGCTTTCAACGCCATTCGTCCATTTGTTTCCGTCGTTACTCCTTTCAATCCTGCATACTGTCTGTATTCGTCATTAGCAGTATCCTACACATTCACGCTTAGTGGCAACGTTACTGGATTGACGCTAGCATTATCCAAGTCTGGGCTTAATCTTACTAGGGGCTTACTGGACGTTCCTTCCGAGCCCGGCTATCGAGCTTTCGACGTCTTTTATTATTTAATCAATGCGTCGTCAAGTCAAGCCGAAAGAGAATATCTTGGGTTGAATGACTGCTCAACCTATTCAATTCTCAATAAGTCTGGGACCTACGATCCGCCTTCCTTTTTGCCTACTGCAGACGATGCCGCTGCGGCTGAGGACTTTCGATCTGCTCTAAAAGCCATCGGTATAAAAGGCGCTGCGCAAAGAGGCTTGCTATCGGTCTTGGCTGGCATTCTCAAGCTAGGAAACACGCTGGGTTTCCTCGTCGATGAGGAGGACCTTGAGCAGGTCTGTGAGGAAGCTGGCGAACTCCTAGGAGTTGACCCTGATGTCTTGCTGCACGGTTGCTCCACCGACGACCGTACTATTTTTGTCACAGGCATCTATGAAGCATTGGTTGATTGGGTCATATCCAAGGCCAACGAAGCAATTGCCAGTCAAATCCGAGCCGACCAGGAGAATGGATCCAGTGTTGATGGCTCGGGGGCTCATTGGAACGGGGAAGATGTTTCCGATACTGTCACGATTACTGTTGTCGATATCCCAAGTCCGCCTCTTGGCAAGGCTGTTGCCCTTCAAGGTATCTTTGATGACAGTCGAGGCATAAATGCTGAAATGAAAGAGGATGGCGTGGAGATAACCAGCCCGGGCCAATCTGTTATGAATGAGATGAACAACGCTGTCGCTGATGTAGCAGTCGACCTGGGGATCACTGAAAGCGCCGGCTTCCGAGAGCGCGAACTTATGAATGACAGACAGCAAAACGTTCTAGAAAAAGTAGGGATTGAGGTGGAAATGGGTGGTTTCCTCCGACAAATCCTTTTCCCAGATCCAAATGAAGGTATAACTCTTGGAAAACGCGGCCGTTTTGACCTTGCCGCAACTCTCGGTAGCAGTAGGGTATGGTACCATCTATCCCTTCATCCGACAGACGATACCCCCGAAGCACTTGCAGTATCTCCCAATAATACTTCTGCATGGTCTGCTGGCGCAGTTTCTCGCCAACTAAGAGATTGGCGTTTAACTGAATGGGCCAACAGACGCCATAAACAGCTCGACTTCACCGCTGACTTTGATGTGGATGAATTTGTAACTCGATATTCGCCTTTGGGTTGTAAGGAAGGGAAGGATGGCATCGAGAGCTGGATTATGGAACGAGGCTGGAGCAACGGGGATATCATGGTTGGAAAAGAGAGGATCTGGATGCGTGAAGGCGCCTGGTGGGAGGCTGAGTCGATGCTGGATCTCAAACCCCACAGCGATTCGCCTGTTCCAGTTAACCCTTTTGAAAGCGGTTACTCTGCTACACCACCGAATCCTAACAGCTCCGGGTTTTTCCCACCGATGCCCATCGCTGATAACGGCAGCTTCATCGCCAGTCGTGACAATCTTCTCAATGTCAATACTAGGCAGAGCACCATGTCACCAGGCGTTGCCCATTCAATCGCACCAACCAATACTCGCCCCCTACATAGTCTTGCTGGTGATTACGGGCTGGGCTCCAAAGGTGATGACCACAAAGGCGATGATGCTTATTATGAAGCCGAGTTGAGTCGTCTTGCTGGAAATGATCCTGAATCTGCCCAGCGCAAGCATATCGAGAAGAAAAAAATTACTCTGGGGCGACGTCTTTGGGCTGCATTTGTTTGGGCTTGTACATTTTGGATTCCATCCTTCCTTCTACGATATGTCGGGCGCATGAAGCGACCTGACATCCGTATGGCTTGGCGAGAGAAGGTCGTCATTGTGGCCCTCGTTATCCTCTTCAATGGCATGATGGTATTTTGGATTATTGAATTTGGAACCTTGCTTTGTCCAAACAAAGACAAAGTATACAACGAGGAACAACTCAGCTATAACCAGGGTGACAATGACTTTTACGTGGGCGTTCGCGGTGTCGTCTACGATATCAGCAAATTCTGGCGTCTGCAGCACAGTGACACGGATATTTCAACCAGTTCGACGAACATGCAATGGTCTGCAGGTCAGATTCTGGATGCGTACTTTCCAGTTCCCTTGACTCAAGGTTGCCCTGCATTTGTGACCGATGACACTGTTGTCCTACAAAACAACAACACGGATGCCACCCCCGAGACGGAAGCTATACACTACAGCGGCCCTTATCAGCAAACCGATACCACGTCAGCATTGTACAACATCACTTGGTACGCTGATACTTTTCTGCCCTACATAAATCAGTACTACAAGGGAGAACTGGTCTGGTCAAAGAACACCATTACCAAACAAGCCAATGACGACTCCAGATACTGGGTAATAATTCATGATGGGGTATACGATTTGACAAACTATTTCTATACATTAGACTTGTATGATGATGAGACTACATACGATTTTCTGCCTAGTGCAGTAACAGATTTAGTCAAAGACAATATGGGCGAAGACATTACCAGCAAGTGGCAAAACACTACCTCGTTCCAAAATTCGTTGACTTGCATGAAGAACGTGTTTTATGTTGGAAAGGTTGATTTCCGAGGATCGGCAAGATGCACAGTCAATAACTGGATCTTACTGGCATTTACAATTCTCATTTGTGCTGTTATTCTGGTTAAGTTCTTGGCTGCTCTTCAATTCGGTTCAAAACCACGTCCAGCCCCTCAAGACAGGTTCGTCATCTGTCAGGTTCCGGCGTACACTGAAGGCGAAGATCAGCTCCGAAAAGGTCTAGATTCTCTCACGGCTCTACAATATGATAACAAAAGGAAACTCATCTGTGTTATTTGTGACGGAATGATCGTCGGTGGCGGAAATGATCGGCCAACTCCTAAGATTGTACTCGACATCCTCGGAGTAGACCCCAAGGTCGACCCTCCAGCTCTGCCGTTCAAGTCTGTTGGGGAGGGAAGTGACCAACTGAATTATGGTAAGGTTTACTCGGGTCTCTATGAGTTCGAAGGCAATGTCGTTCCCTACATAGTCATCGTCAAAGTCGGAAAGGAGTCAGAGCAAGTGAAGTCGAAACCAGGAAATCGCGGAAAACGTGATTCACAAGTTCTCCTTCTCAGCTTCCTTAATCGTGTACACCACAGAGCGCCCATGTCACCGTTAGAACTGGAAATCTTCCATCAGATTAACAACGTCATTGGTGTCGACCCTGAACTTTACGAATTCCTTCTGATGGTCGATGCTGATACCAGTGTCAAAGAGGATTCACTCAACCGACTTGTGGCTGCTTGCGCTAATGATGGCAAAATCGCTGGTATTTGCGGAGAAACTAGTCTACAGAATGAGGAAGGGAGCTGGTGGACTATGATCCAGGTCTACGAGTATTACATTTCTCATCATTTAGCCAAAGCTTTTGAATCCTTATTCGGCAGCGTTACCTGTCTTCCCGGATGGTGAGTAATATGGCTCTGAATTCTTAATCAATGACCATTTGAGCGGCCGCTAATAATTGATATCTCCTATAGTTTCTGTATGTATCGCCTGCGAACTGCTGATAAAGGACGCCCCTTGATCATATCGGACAATGTTATCCGAGAGTATTCCGACGGCGATCTCGACACTCTGCACAAGAAAAATCTTCTGGCTCTCGGAGAGGATCGTTTCCTCACGACGCTCATGTCAAAATACTTCCCAACTATGTCCTATAAGTTTATCTCCGATGCTTTTGCCAGTACCGCTGCCCCGGAGACATGGGGCGTGCTTCTTTCCCAAAGACGTCGCTGGATCAACTCCACGGTACACAACTTGGTAGAAGTAGCTGCACTCAAAGATCTTTGTGGCTTCTGCTGCTTCGGTATGCGCTTTATTGTCTTGATTGATCTCATGGGAACAATTATCCTTCCTGCTACTTGTGTATACCTGGTATACCTCATTTATCGCGTGGCCAGCGGCACAGGGTCGTTCGGTGTCATCTCCATCGTCCTGTTAGCTGCTGTATACGGCTTACAGGCTGTTATCTTCATATTGAAACGCCAGTGGCAACACATTGGTTGGATGATCATATACCTGCTTGCCTATCCAATCTGGAGTGTGGTATTGCCCCTCTATTCGTTTTGGAGACAAGATGATTTCACATGGGGCAATACCCGTGTTGTTATTGGAGAAAAGGGCGATCAGCGTGTTGTTGCCGTGGAGGATGAAGTGTTTGATCCTAGAAGCATTCCTCTTCAACGATGGGACGATTACGCACTAGCCAACAACCTGCCCGGTCGACGCGGTAATTTGGAATACGGCGAGGAGAAACAACATATGATGCCGCCTTATGCCGATGAAGCTGCCGTGGAAATGGATGATTTCCGCTCTACCTACTCGTCTGTGAAGCCGGCATCGACGATATTGACAGGATTCCCTGGTGGCCGCGCCCCCTATATGCCACCACAGTCACCAGCCCCCTTCGGTGGTAACAACCGCAACTCGCGAATGTCCACTTTCACACGATACACCGACGCTCCCCAACTTGGTGGGCATGCTCAGCGCCACATGTCAATGGGCAACATCAGCGCTAGCTACCAGGACAACACAGTGAACGCAAGCAGGCTAAGCATGCCTATGATGCAGAGCTCTGATAATCTCCTAGGCGCTCCACAGCGACAACGCAGCCCACTAGGCGGTGGCTATGGCTCCCGACCTGTCAGCACAGTCATGGATTTCCGAACCGGACCAGGTCACGGACCGGATGATGCTACAATCGTCGACTCTATTCGTCGAGTTCTAGCTGAAGTTGACCTTGATAATGTCACAAAGAAGCAAGGTATGGCACATTTCTTTCCCCTAATATTCTTAACATATACTGATCTATCTCTAGTGAGGGCCCTTGTCGAACAACGCCTTCAGACCGAGCTAGTTGGCGAGCGACGTACCTTTGTTGATTCCCAAATCGACCAAGAACTTGCCAACATGTGATGTAAAGCGCTTTTTCTTTCCCCTTTTGTTTTGATGTGTTTCCTATTTTCGCCGTCTTCTAAATTATTTTAGCGGGTTATGTTATTCTCTAAGGCTAGGAGCAAAAATACGGCGTTCAATCTGTTCATTTTCTATGACATACTCAATGGCCACTCTACTGGAACCTAATCATGGCTTGCTGGTGCCTAAACCAAGCAAATTCAATGTTTTCGCGGCTCTCTTTACATTTTTTGAGCGTCAATTTGACAAATGACTTGTCAATACATGTATCATCCGGTTAGATTTCTTTAGTATCATATAATCTGCATTCGTGACTTTTACTGCATAGTTGAATGGAAGAGAGTATCCCCCTGATAGTACCAGTACGATTGAAAATGTAAATATATGCTTGCAGCCATGGGTGCCTCAGGAAACAACCCCCACATGAAGGGGCGGGCCGCTGCGTGTCAGCAAATCACATGCAAATCCATCCATCCAAGAGTGGGGAGATAATTAAGCTTCAAAAGACCGGACCACCAAGCTATGTACCTATATCCATGAATATTTTCAAGAACCACGTATATAAAGCAGGTTCCTGCCAATAAAAATTAGCTACACGCCGGCCATGTCGTCTCTTCAACACAATGGAAAGGACAAATCCTCATCACCACCTTCAACGCATCCTACCACATCCTCATCTGCCTCCAAAACACACATATCCTCTCCTCCCTTCTCCACACAGCAGTCCTCGTCCTTTTCCTCGCCTACATCGGTAGGCGGATTAGTTCAAGACCCCGAAGCAGTGCGTCGCACTCTTGAAGCTCGTACCGCTTTCACCGCCTCTCTACATTCGGTCGGCCAGACGGTCTCAGCTGACCTCCGCGCCCGCGCCGCAGATTTACATGGCAACGCCGCGGCAATTGAGAAACAGGAGAATGACCTGGCTAAACATACGGCTGACTTGGCCAAGCAGAATGACCAGTGGGACAAAGTTGTCGACAGTGCCCGGCAGGGACTGAAGGAGATCGGTGACGTACAGAACTGGGCTGAGATGATTGAGAGGGATCTGCTGGTTGTTGAAGAGGTTCTTAGATTGGTTGAAGGCGGCAAAGATGACGAGGATGAGGGAGAAGAGGTGGAAGGTGATAGAGAAGCGAGGGAGCAGGAGGAGCAGGGCCAGCGAGAGCATCATCGTCATCCGGAAGAAGAGGAGGAAGGAAGTTTGACTGAAAGAGAGGACGACAATAGGAAGAAGGCAAACCAGGAGCCGGTTGATATCTTAGATGATGTATCGTCTGCGGCATCTGGTATAACTGGCACGTCGGCTACGTTAGGCACGAATTCCGATTCTTCTGGGAAGAATAGCCCACCGGTCGAGGAAGGTGGACAGCGTCCCATCAAGATGGGCGAAGACAATGGCAAAAAGCCTGCCAGTGGGTGGTGGAGATGGTGGTGGTAAAGACACTTTGTGGCGGAAACGTAGGGGGTTACGAATTCATGACAGCGATGACTTGTGATGACTATAATCTATTTCAAATGTTTTAATCTAAATTGGAAATATCTTTATATGCATGTATTATCCATCTCCTTCCTCCCCATTTTCTCCCTCTCCTTCCTGTTGATATTGCCAATCATCATAGAACCTCTGCCAAGGACTGCGGGGATCGTCTTCAGAAGAACTCTGCTCGTTGACAGAGCTGTACTCATTGTACTCATCCCAAGAACCCAAGCTCATTAAATGCCGCATCGTCGGTCGTCCATGAGGACAATTCCAAGGCTTATCAATCGTTCCCATATTTCGCACCACTTTCTCCATCTGTCGGACTGTCAACGTCTTACCAATCATGATACTTGATCGGCAAGCACGCATAGCAAACATTTTTCGAACCTTGCCAGGCCGTGGTACGTATGTACCGGATTTTGATGTATTCACTGCCGCGCTAGTCGGAGTTTCGGAGAGCAGGACGATAAGCTCTTCCAGATCGCGAATGTCAAAGACAACTTCTTTACTAAGCGGTAGTGATATAAGCTTGCACCGCCGGCCAATAGGTTCGTCGCCACTGTCATCTACCTCAATAACGAACCCGTTTTTCTCAAGAGATACTTTGTTCTCGCGAATGATTTCTTCTTCAACTGCCGTCAGGTCTAGCGTTTTCGGGTGTACGAGACGTTGGTTCTGCACAACAGTTTCGGCCTGAAGTCGTTCGAAGTTGTATTTCTCATCTGAGGCATGTTGGTCAATAATGAATAGTTCATCTTCTGCAGGTGCCGACGATTCATTGGCTCCATGGGAGCGGGTGGCCAGTATAAAGCCCAAATTGAACTGCCCTGCGATTCGCATCTTCGCAAAGTCGTCTTTTGACACTGTCAACGAGAGACGTTCTTCGCTGGTATGTTGCTTGACGAATAACTCATCATCCTGTTTAGATTCCCTGGCTCTGTTATAAGACCCTAGTTGTTCCTGGAGTGTCTCCATCTGAGTCTGGATTCTAGCGATCGAGCTGTTTAGTGACCCAACAAGGCGAGCTGTTGAATGCTTATGGCCTTGTTGCTGTTCAATATACTTCCCGCGTTTTATGTGGTTTTCATTATTTAATGCACCATTTTCCTCTGCCTTTCGAATAAGGTCTTGGACTTTAGCATCTTCTTGAGCTTTTTTCTCTGTCTCCTCCATGGCGTCGTCATCAGGCTGATCTAGCTGATCTGGTGGTAGGGCATCTCCCTGCTCATCTCCAGTAGGCTCGTTATTTGCAATTGGCTCTGTGCTCATCGGCACACCTGGAGAGGGAATTGACGACGGGGCATTCTCCAACATCTCTTCGTCGCTGCTTTCTTCGGGACTTCGTTCGGAATTTTCTTCGGAATCATCAATATCTTCTTGCGAATCGGCTTCATCAGCACCAGGTTGCGTGCCCGGGGCTGCAAAAGACCTCAGATTCTGGCTGAAGATGTTAGGCCTGGATGGAGTATGGATTCTACGCTTGGATTGCCGTTTGCCTTCTGTATGTCCTGCTGATGACGAATCCCTCTTGCGCAGCGAACCATGACCGACAACTGATGTGGTAACTTTGTCACCGATAGTTATCGTAGCAAGTTCAGCTGGTGGCCGTCTTGGGCGCGACCGGTCAAAGGCATTCTGGATGACGCTTGTTTTCTCCGCCGGAGATTCGTTTTGCAATCTTGGAATTCGTCGCTCATTTGGCTGGGGGGTAAGCTCAGCAGCTCGTGCTCTTATTCTCTTGACTGCATCATCAGCGTGTTCGGCGTCTTCTTCTGAATCCTCCGTGTCTGCGGCTGTTTCAGCGCTAGTGGATTGGCTTGGTGCTTGATCTGCTGTTATTTGCGTTTCTTTTTCGGCGCTTCTCCCTTCTTCTGAATTATCTTCATCAGCAGGGTCGGCTAATGTTTCTACTTGGTCCACTGTGTCCGCATGGCTTTCCTTGCAGACGGGGACAGGTTGTTGCTCTATTCTCGTTTTCTCGGGAGCATGTCTCATGGGAGATTCTTGAAGCTGTAGCTGGATATCTGTTTGCTGCTTGTTACTAGTAAATTGAGACTGTGGGACTGTTTGCTCGGCCTCCTCAAATAAGTTATCCAGGGCTTCTTTTAACGAATTAATAAGCGCAGCAGAATCGTGTAAAAGAATAGTGCGCTTATCTGGCGAGACATTCACGTCGTACGCGTTCGTATCCATCTGAAAATCCGCGAGTACAAATGGTGCTTGAGAGATGTTGTAGGATTTATATACTTCGTTAAAAGCTTTGGCAATCTGTGGGATGCCACATGGCCTTGAGTTGACGTAGTACATTTGGCGATCGCGAGTCCCTCTTCCTTCTCCAACAACAGGGCGAGATATATAGCCCTGAACGTGTATCTTGTTGAAATCGGTGTCCCTCTTTTTTCCAATTGCCGACGGCTCAAACTCGAGGTCCAGCGCAAGAGGAATCAGCGTCAAGAGTGTTTTGGCTCCGTAGACATTCGCGATGTTGTCCTTCACGGATGAATTCGCTTTAGTTGTTACGAGCACGACTTGTCTTCGTTTCGCATCCGTGTTTTTGACGTTGAATCGCACTCCAGTACTGATGCAAGCATATTCATTGAGCAAATTGATGACTTTTGCCAATTCGCGCTTGATATTCTTTTCCAGCTCTTTGCGACGTACAGGAAGCCTGCAAAATAGATTCGCAACAGAGACAATGGTTCCCTTCTGCCCTGCGACTATCTGAGTCCCTTTGAGTTTCCCAGAATGCTCAAATTCTAGTTTGTTCGCTTTGGGCGCTTGATGCGCCTGGGCGGTGATAATCTGAAAATTGGAGACAGCGCATAGAGAAGAGAGCGCTTCGCCGCGGAATCCGAAGGTCGTCAAGGACGTTAGATCATCATAGGAGGCGAGCTTCGAAGTATAATGCTTGAGAGCTATGAAAGGATGTGAGTTTTAGTGAGGCGTTTCTTTCGGCGAAGTTCTTGCGAGTCATACCTATGCTCTCATAATTCTCGGGTGCTATTCCACTTCCATTGTCCTGGACTTCGATGGAGTCCAAACCATCGTTCTTGAACCGTACCTCTATACAACACACGTATGTCATTAGGGAACGAGCGGATGGATAAAATCGTAGTCCATACCTATTGAGGTAGCACCTGCGTCCAGGCCGTTTTCCACAAGTTCCTTGACCACCGAACAAAGGTCTACAATCACCTGGCCGGATTGTATTTGGTGGACCTAGTTTCACATCAGTCTCACATCAGTCACACCTCACTTCAAAAAAAATTAAGGACAAACACACCGAGCGACTTTCGATAGCTTTGATCGTGGCCATCCTGCCATTCTGCGAGTTGTTTGTAGTCTGATCAGGGACACCTCCAGCTTAATCGGACGCGGGTTTCGCGTTTCTTATCGATAAACGCGCGTGCGTCATAATTCATTATCGGCGAAGAAGCCCTAACCTCACCCTCTTCTTGATTGCAGCATACAATTATCATGTCAACACTTTTAATTTCGCTGTCTAGTTAGAATGCTTTACCTACCTAGGTGTCCTACTACAACTGGTGTGTTGAATATATCAACGGCCTATGATGATTATGACATTCGCATAGACTAGAGCGACCAAAGCGAAAACAGCATATGTTGAAGCGATATCTTGCTAAATGACTAAATAAATGCTAATACTTTCAAAGATAGACGTAATATGGAGAGCCTAATTCACCCAAACACCGGCATAAAATAACATCAATTGGAAACCACGCCCAGACTTAGTAATCGAATCGATCAGGCAAAAGCGTTGGGGCCACAAGCGTCCACAGATAGATAGCATAGCAAACCCATGCACTGATAATCTTGACCCAACTAGCCCAGTAGGTTCTGCCGACTGGGGCAAAATTGCCCTCAGTCTCTGGATCCAATCGTTGCGTGAGAAGGGTGGCTACCCATGTTGTAGCCAGGAAGAAGATGACGTGGAATAGAGAGTAGTTGTACTGAGTTGATCCACGCTCATCATCCTTGCTATTGTAATCGTCGTCTTCGTCATCACTATCCTCCAAAGCGCTAGCAGGAAGACTGCCGCTTTCAACAGCAGCACGTAGAGCTTCTGCTCTCATTTCACGCCGAGCCGAAGGCTGCTGGGTCACAAGATCATGCTCGTCCGCTTCCGTACCAAGTGCAGAATAGCTGTGGCCACCCTTAGATCCCAGGGCAATTCCCTGTGTCGCAGCGCGGGTAGTGGTATAGGCAATCGTGGCCATCGTGACGATGGCACCGAGAACAATGCTCGCGGTTCTAGTGCCACGAGCACGGAGAAGGGGATTGCATTGGTGGTCATCAGGTTCCATTGACACTGCAGACATTGTTAAGTAGGTGCAGTATACGGTAACCATGGCAGCCTGCGCCAAACCAGCCCGAGAGTTATATTCCTGGATTGCGGGCTGCACTGACACGAAAGAAATGATCAAGAACACGACCAAATTGATGGTAATCGCGGCCTGGTTCATGGAACATCCACTCTTGGCGAAGAAAACATACATTAATATCGTCATGACAAACGATGAGAAGTACATTCCCATGGTGGAGCCAATCAACAGGCCCCGCCAAAGACGAGAGTCGCTATCTTCGATTTTTTCAAGGCAAAGTTCGGCCCAGGAATGAGCAAGGTCGACGAGCAGGATGAGACCGAGAAGTAAGAAGAGCATAGCGGCAATGAAAGCGATGTAATGGCCGTAGACAAAAAAGAAGGACTCCGGGATGAAAAATGACATCACAACGAAGCCAATCCAGACAAGAATTTTTGGTCCCCAGAAGCCGTTTTGGAGCGTGGCCCTGCTATCTTTCGAATTCCTCACGCCAACGAGTAGTAAAGCGAGAATCAGGTGGAAGAGACCAAGAGCGAAGTTGATACGATGAACAGCGACCCAGCCGTGACATTCTTTCCCATCACATCGAATCTTCATATAATCCATTGTAAGGTGCTCTAGTTTTTCGAGTGCCCACGGTGTAAGCATAATCCACGAGATGATCGAGTTGATGAGTAGGATAACAGCATAAGCGATTCTCGTTGCCATGCTATACACAGACAGACATTAGCATTAATCGCACATCGACACAGCGTTCTGACGTACCTGCTCTGAAACTTGCCAAAAGCGCTACATACAGCAGAGCATGTCGCTGCGCCGCAGCACGAAGCCATCACAGAAAATATCTAGAAGAGTCAGCACTGTAACGACAAGACCGAGGAAAGAAGCAGATGACGTACAGTGCCGGCGCTGGGCACGGCCAGCATCGGAATGGAGAGAAGCGCGCCCATGTTGACGACTTATTTCTCTCTCTCGAGGAGGAGACAAGTGTTCCCGAATATATATCAGGTTCACAACCAGCGCTCTTGTGATTTGGTTGTTTGCGCCGACAGGAACAAGGTTGATGATGTTTGCCTCCGGAAGGCACGACGGAATGGGGAGATCACGTTACTTTGCTGAGATAAGCAGGCAGCCCAGCCTATCAGCGGGCAGGGATATCGGAGATAAATCCGCGTCATGCAAGCGCAGCTCACAATTAAAACCGTTCAGACTTGTTGGTTACGTAGCTAACGATGCAGCAAGGATTCTAACTAATGCCATTCTTTTCTTTCCTGTTTCCTCCTCTTCCTTCACTGCCGCTGTTTAGTCCAGTCATTCGCTGAGTTCTGCTTGCATTCCAGTCTCCGCGGGCATCGGCCACCTTTCCGTCTTATCAGTCACTGGACCGGTCACAGGGTGAAACCGACACCATCGTGACTGTATGTATGTTGTAGCATTGTATCTTCTCTCTCAACTGTCGATGATTGCGCACATCGGGGACGTGGATAAACTCCTCCATTCCATTCCTTAACGCCGCCATGGTTTTTGGAACGCTGCACACCCAGAGGATCGTTTCGGTTGTTGCTGCGACGCTGGTCGCGCTCGCAAGTGGGACGAACGTACGTGTTAACTACTGGCTTCCTATATATGATTCTCTAGGGTATACTGAACCAACACAACGCAGTATGCATACTCAGCATGGGCGCCACAATTTGCCGAACGCATGGTCCTCTCTGCAAAGCAAATCAATATGATTGTATGTGTGAATCTGGTGGAACGGATCCAAGGCTATGTCCGCTAACGAGAGAAGGGTATTGCGGGAAACATTGGTCTATATTGCTCGGGATTCTTCACGGGCTATCTGACTGATACAAGGGGTCCTATAATTACTTTACCACTGGGAGTTGCCGCGCTCATACTGGGATACTATCCTCTTTATCTCGGTATGCTTGTCTCCCCATTATTTTGAGGCTCAAGCTAATAGACGTTGGCAAAGCGTATGAACATGGCCCAGGCTACCTCTCCCTTGGCTCCCTATGTTTCTTTGCATGGCTTACTGGCCTGGGGGGCTCCTCTGCATTTTCTGCAGCCATCAAGGCCGGTATGTATTTGATCGATCAACCAACGAATATTAGTATTGCGATTCTGATTCGACCATCACAGCTGCTAGCAACTTCCCGGAAAAACGGGGTACAGCTACAGCCTTTCCACTTGCTGCTTTTGGCCTCAGCGCATTTTTCTTCTCGAGCATGGCATCACTCTTTTTCCGCAGCAAAGTCGGACCATTTCTTCTATTGTTGGCCGATGGAACTTCTCTCATGGTCCTGATATCGGGACTGTTCCTTCGAATTCTTCCTCCGCAAAAGCCTTATACGGCTGTACCAGAGAATGATACTGAGGATCGCCCTCAATTTAGCTACCAGCAACCTCAAGAAATAGGTAGGCAAAGAACAAATTCTGCCTCTTCACATTTACCTTCATCATCAACACAGCCCCCTTTGTACGACACGACGGTCCATGCACGGTCAAATTCCACCGATGCAGTAGATGCAGATGAAGTATCGTCCCTGGTTTCCAAACCAGAGTCCCTGCAATATCCCCATGATAACGATGACGGACATAATGGAGAATCCTATCAGAATGATGAAGAAATTGGCGAAAGCGGCTTACATTATCCAGATGTCAGAGGATTGGCTCTTTTTTGGAAACGCGAATTCTGGCAGCAATTTACCATAATGACGTTGTTGTCGGGCATCGGATTGATGACTATCAAGTGAGTTTTCCAGAATTTACCATTATAATGTGTACGGTGTGCTAACATTCCTGCAGCAACATTGGCAATGATGTAAAGTACACCCCTGAGAGATCATTAACGGGCTGGTAACCTAACTCTCAATAGACAAAAGCGCTGTGGAGATATTACGACGATAGTGCCGACTCTCATTTCATTCTGCAACATCAAGTCATGCATGTTTCAATACTGTCTTTCTGCAGCTTTCTTGGTAGACTATTGAGTGGTAAGACGGGCAGTTCCTATGTTTATTTCGGATACTGACAGAATTTATCAGGTGTTGGCTCCGACTTCCTCGTCATCAGACTCAACATGTCTCGTTTCTGGTGCATATTTTTGTCGTCTGTTGTCTTCACGCTCACCCAAATAGCGGGAACTGCCATCTCCAACCCGAACCGGCTTTACATCCTCTCATCTTTCACAGGCTTGGCATATGGCTTCCTCTTTGGCGTTTTCCCATCTGTCGTTGCGCACACATTCGGCATTGCCGGTCTAAGCCAAAACTGGGGGGTAATGAGCCTTGCGCCTGTTCTCAGCGGGAATATATTCAACCTGGTTTATGGCGCAATATATGACCATCACAGTATCGTTGGACCACAGGGCCAGCGTGATTGCAGCGAAGGATTGCAATGTTACCAGTCGGCGTACTGGTTGACCTTTTTCAGCGGACTTGCTGGAATGGGTGTCTCGTTATATTGTATCTGGCAAGAAACACATATCCATGGCAAAAGAGGGCGCCGTAAGAGCGAAGCCCATGAGAGACTTGCTTGAATGCTTTTGCAAAATCGGAGGCCAGATTTTTTTCTGAAAGAGTGTGTTGATATATGATTGTTCTGTTCATTCATTGTCCTTTTGAGACAATAAACATGTTTTTTGTTTATTCGCCTGTCGGTAATTTCTTTTCGGTTTTTAGATTTCATCTTTTGTATATACAATCTATATACATAAGTAATGTTATGTATAGGTCATAGACGGATAGGAGAATTTGGTCTGGTTGGAATTGATTGCGGTCATAGAGACATACATTTTTCATATGGCAATATTTGAAAGACGTTATAGTATTACACTACACAGTAGGAAAGAAGCTAGGTCATCTCAAAAACATGAGCAGAAAAATAAAACAAAAAAAATAAAGAGAAGAGTAGAATAGAAGAGATTAACTGGGGAAACGAGAATCAACACGGAAAAACTTTTTTCAAAAGAAATCTGGTGATGAGAAGAGAGGATGTGATGTATGACAACGGACGGAAGTATAAGAGGTCGTAAGAAATCAAAACGAACCAGAGCCAACTAGAATAAGAAGAAAAAAGACAGATTAAAACAGTATATACACTCCAAGTCCACACACATATAGAAGAAAAGGCTGGACTCTAAGCGTAGATCAATGAGAAGAAAAGCAAAGGAAAAAGCAAAGAAAATATTAATCGGGATACAGTCCCCATCGCTGATCCCTAACCGCCCAGACCGATCTATATTCATAAGAAAACCATAGCCAACAAGAAGGCAAAAAAACTTGCGAGGCAGATAGATATCAGAGGCACGCCTCAATATATGGATGTGAACAAACAAACAGCTTGAGCTTTTCCTCCCCCTTTTCATGGTTGCTTTGTTTTCATTCCCGAGAAAGAATTTTTTTCTTGAATGTTTCCATGAGTTTTCGTCTCATCCCGTCTAATGCAATCTCACATTTCAAAATGGACTCAATGCGAGGGTGCAGATTCCATGTTGGTCGCCGACAGCAGAGTAATAGATCCTGCCGGCACATGGGGTATGAGAGACGACAAGTAGAAAGTCGAAAACGCAAAGGAACCTGAAAATGTAACGGCAACGGATTTTTCTTCTTTTCAATGTCTTCGCCTAGAGGCGAAATTCATCATCGGGGTATCAAAGATATAATAAAAATTTCAAAAGGAAGCGACGCAGAGATGACTCGCGTCAATAGATAGTAAAAGCGAATAAGCGTTTTAAATCCATTACACCGTTTTCGGAGACTTTGCAGAATTGACTGCCTCGTAGTCAACTACGTCTGATAAGCGGATCTTCTTCATAGCAGGCTCACCCGAGCCGTTTCCCTGTAGCGAGGTAGATCCTGTGGCTTGCTCCAGTTCGCTGATACGGCGCTTGAGGTCATCTTCGCGACGCTGAGCCTCCTCCAGAGATCGACGCAGCCGCGCTTCTGAATCGCGTGCAATCATCTCGGAACGACGCGCCGTCGCATCACTCTGTTCTAACTCGGCAACACGGCCACGAAAGAGCCCGTTGATTACTTCAAGTTCGCTAACACGAGTCTTTAGGGATGTGTTTGCGGCAAGCAAGCCTTCATAAGTTTGGGGAACCTCAAGGTGTCGGTCCGCCATGGAAGATGTAGAGCCAGGGGATGGTTGACCAAGCTGCAAAGCTGGAAGGGTGTTGGCCGAGTTGAAGCCTTGATCGCCTAGAGTTACACTGTCAAACATGTGCTGTGGCGCAATATTTGAATTGTGTTGAAGAGACGACATCCCAGGTGTATTTGTTCGCGACACAGGCGAATTTGAGCGATCCGAATGGCCCGGGGACATCTTTCGAGAAGCTCGACGATATGCCTGCGGCCCAAGAGGCGGCGTACCAGCCTCTGATCTCGACGTAGATAAACCATTTGCATCCAAACCCCCTCCAGACTGCGATGCGACACGTGTTAGTAGGGGTTGCGTGGTGGGAAGGGTCCTTATCAGACGGCAAAAAACTCTTCTTGGCGGGACGTACCTTGCGCTTCGGGGCCTGCCCGGCAGTTTTTACGCGGTTGCGACTCTTGATGACATCGGTCTTCAAGCTAATCGGCCGCGGGCGACCATGGAGTTTCAGAAAGAGGCCACAGGCATTGCAGAGGACGGAGCCCAGCTCGTCTCGGCGCCATAAGGGCGTGGTCGAAGTGCCGCAATTTTGGCACACGGGCTGCAATTGGGGACGTTTTTGGTCAGTAAAGGTGGAAGCCATTTGAGAAAACATGGGCGATTCTTTTGGGGTGAGAGAAACGAGGATGTGTTGATGGAAGAGTGAAGGAGGAGAGGGCAACTGATAATGGATAAAGGATAAAAGATATGGATATGGATATGGGCGATACGGTGGGAGTGCGCGACAGATAAGATCTGGAGAGATTTACGGTCGGGGGGGGTGGGCGCGCGATAAGGGATTGCACGGCGGGTGGACGAAAAAGAGGGCAGGAGGGACTCCGGCGCCAAGCCTAGCGTCGACGCCAGCCGCAGCTGATAACAGCAAAAAATGATAAAAATGCAGGCACGTTTCGCCGACGAGCTCGGCACGCGTGAAATATGCACGAAGAAGAAGAGTGAAAATAAGATAATATCAAGACTCACCGGTGTATTGCCCTGGCCGCCCGTCGTGGCTGCTGGCGAAGACGTGGCGTACGACATGCTCATATTGACCACATTATGCGTGTTGCTGGTGGACGATCTGCCGCGAACTGATTAGACCCCGAAATCAAGGATTACTACGCACCCGCGTGCCTGAAAAACAAGGCATCAACCCGCCCATGTTCAAGAGACTCCGCGATTGCATTGTCACAGCAGCCGTTGCTGCATTCCTAAACGCGGCCTGAGGAATTCCCACATACCTGAGATCTGAGGTTGGTGCAATTGCAACCGAGGCCAGCGCCGATAAGCCAGGCAAGGAACCAGAGCCCGAGACTGCTCGAGAGAAACCAATGCTCTCCGGCCGCGAATCGAGTACCGACGGTGGTGGGAGCGTGTTTGCTGGTGTTGTATGTTCGGAGCTTGGAATCGAGTTGACAATCTCAGCAGCCGAAGGCAGCTGAGGCGTCTGTCTGCCGTCGACTGGGAGAGACGTGCTGTAACTCGCTAGGTCGCGGGACGCCGAGTCTGGTGTTGGTGGTGATCGAAGTGCGGGATCAATGGGCGATGCCCTGAAAAGTAAGGGAGCCACGGTGGAAGCCGTTTTGACGGTTGATATCGAGACCAAAGAGGTCCCGGACGACGAGGCGAAAGGAGACGGTAGACCGATCGAGTTCAAGGAGACAGGGAACAATGGTTCAGGTAGATTGCTGCAGAGAACGTGTGGCTGCTAATTCCTGGTGCCGGTAGCAAATATAGTTTCAAGACTTGTAGACGTGCAAAAGAAACCAAGTGCCTTGATTGGGAAACTCAGCAATAAGATCGATGGTTCGTCACGAAGTAGAGCCGTTGGATAACGAAAGGAACCGTGGGCCACACAAAGAGCGACAAAATTCCGAGAAAGAAAGCGAATGGCGAAGGCCCGTGGGTGTGAATTTCATTAACGAGAGACTGATATGCAGTAAAAGAGCGACTGTCGACTGATCGAATTGGATGATTAAAGACGATGCGATGAATTATTTCTTCTGGCCGAGAGAGGAGTACTACGGAGTATCGTGCTAGCAGTATTAAGTAATTAATAATCTTAGCAAACGGGGGTGTTGGTGTATTAGCCGTACGTTACGGAGCCAATCCGGCGCGGCAATGCCGTAACGACCAGGTATGCAGGGTGCGATAGTACTAGCCAATACCGAGAACGCTCATCGTGCTCCCTATCTGATAAGAAGGGAGCAAAATTATTACAGTATGGTTATGGTTATCGATAGTTAGATTCGATACGAAGCTTACGGCACGGCAACTGGCGGCATGGAATAAGATAGGGGTAGATCAGTAGTCGATACGCGATCAATACAGCGCGGTAAAGAAAATCATCCAGTGCCATATAGCACGCCCTGCCACGCCGCCGCTCGTGCTGTTGTAACGCTGTATGTCTCCGTACTTTCCGGACGGGCGTATGTAATTCACATCCGCGCCGGTGGATCTTTCAGCCCCTAGCCTCTTGACGTTTGTTCACTTGCAAGGGGGTGCTCGAATAACCTCAGTTCTCCTTTCTTCCCATCGCCAAAATTTCTACGATGCTTTAGAAAATTCTTTTATACAAGTACTATTTTAATTTTAGATTGCCTTTTTTTCTTCCTTTCTAATTCGCTCATTGTTCGCCTGTTGAAATTGTTCTTTCTTTTTTTCCCGCCTGACGGCCACATTTCCTCATATCGATTCCTCATTTATTTTGCTTGCACCCACCATGCCGAAGCGACCAGCCGCGTCAGGTTATGCACGTCTTGCCCAGGCCGAAGACGATGAAAGAGACTATTATTATGAATCCGATGAGGAGTATGGCGCCCCGCGGACGATATCCTCGCCGACGCAATTTGCCCCCATCAGCAATCGAGCGCAGATGCAATCGTCCGGCCTAGCGTCACCCCCCGAACATCGACGTAGAAATAGCGCCTATGCACGCCGTCGGAAACGCAGCAACTCGTCCGGCGTTGACATCAAAGCAATCAATGCCCGCTTGGAAAGATGGGCCGAGGAGATAGCTTCGAGATTCAAGATCAGCAAAGGACCTGGGCGATCGCCACAGGACGAGAAGCTCGAAATTCACCATACAGTTTTCCGCGCCCCAAATGGTGTTCAGCCATATACTGCCGAACAGTTGGATACCGATGAGTACGAGGCTGAACAGAAACAAAATCGCGCCGCGTTTGAAACTATTGTTGACAGTGTTCGCACCGCAATCGAGCTCGGCGTACATCCCAAGATGATATCAAAGGGAAGTTCTGGTAGTTATTTTGCGCGAAATGCTGAAGGCAAAGTTGTCGGCGTCTTTAAGCCCAAGGACGAAGAGCCCTATGCATCCAGGAATCCCAAGTGGACAAAGTGGTTGCATCGGAACCTCTTCCCTTGCTGCTTTGGAAGGGCATGTCTGATTCCAAATCTGTCCTACGTTTCCGAAGCAGCCGCATCTGTATTGGACGCGCGACTGCGTACAAATATTGTCCCATATACAGATGTCGTTTGGATATCTTCAAAATCATTTCACTATGATTTTTGGGAACGACGAAGGGCTTGGAGTGGCCGGAGACCATTGCCCCCCAAGCCTGGTAGCTTTCAAGTGTTCTTGAAAGGCTACAAGGACGCCACTGAATTTTTACGAGAGCATCCTTGGCCCGATCAAGCAAACTCTGGATTCAACACTGAAGATGCCCCGAAGCGAAAGAAGCGACCGTGGAACGAGGCGTGCCGACCATCAGGCATTCATTCTGACGACGAAGACGAAGAATACAACGAGCACCCCGCCCGCACCCCATCTCCTCAGAGCGACGGATCAGAGGAGCGATTCTATTGGAGTGAAAACCTCAAACAAGCATTCCGGGAAGAGTTGGAGAAGTTGGTCATCTTGGACTATATCATGCGGAATACCGATCGCGGGTTGGATAATTGGATGATCAGAGTGGACTGGAAATCAGAGGAGGTTTCTATAGTCGCCGACCCTCCAAAGCCTAATGGCGCTGCCCAAGATGATTCCGAGGCCGCCCAGCCTCCTCGTACCGTCCCAATAAGTTCAGACCGACAAAATGCGAATCTAACTGCACCATTACCTTACCGACGGCATGAAGCTATGGTTGCCACAAGTCGGACTGGTACACCTTCCAATGCGTCGGAAGCGCATGCAACCATCAAGGTTGGTGCTATTGACAATAGTTTGTCATGGCCATGGAAACACCCCGATGCTGTGAGTACTTCGTATCCCATTCTATCAGTTTATTTAATTCAAATATACATCCGAACGTAATTGCTAATGTCTGCGCGATAGTGGCGGAGTTTTCCTTTCGGCTGGCTCTTTCTTCCTGTTTCCCTTATCGGACAGCCCTTTTCTCAGAAAACTCGGGATCATTTTCTTCCACTACTTACGTCAACTGCCTGGTGGAGTGGCACTCAAGCTGCATTGCGACGAGTTTTTATCGAAGATTCCGATTTTAAAGAAAGCATGTTTGCGAAACAGATGGCTGTTATGAAGGGCCAGGCCTGGAATGTTGTCGAGACTCTCAAGCAGCCCGACCACGGTCCTTTGGAACTTACTCGCCGTACCCGAGTTTGTGTATGGGACGACCTCGTAAATATTCCCGTCGCAATCCCCATGAGGGGCCCATCTACGGAGGCCCAGAGGCAGCGTATGCATGCCTCCATGCGAGACGAGGACGACCAGGAAATGGATATCAGTGCTGCGATTTCAACCCCTCCAGGCCGGAATAGTGACTTAATGCCCCTAGGTTCTCCAACCAGCGAGCTTCCTAACCCCAACAGGTTTGAATTAGCCCGTGGTCGAAGCTCTGCCGAGCTGGGTAGCACTGGGGAAGGGGCCGGTGATATTGCCTACGATAACTTTGACGTGGCAGATGATGGCAGACATATGGCTTCGAGTTGGGCTGCTCATCAAACCCAGAGTTACAAAGATACCACACATAACGGACGTCTGGAGCGCTCAGCCAGACACGCACGTTTCAACTCGTTGTCAAACCGGCGCGGTAGCAATTCATGGGCCTTTGCTGGAGATGACCTTGAAGGCGATCTGGGCTATGCGGCCGCCGAGGAAATGGAAGGCCACGAACGAAAAGTTATTGTTGAACGTCTTGAAGCGGTCAAGAGCAAAAACCCTATCTTCACCTGGTGTTAATCTTTCGCCTTTTACTTTTCCCTTCTCCATACCCTTTACTTGCACACATAACTTTATTTTCTCTTTTTCTTTTTGTAATACCTTTCCCCCCTTCTCGCTCTATTCTTTTAATGCGATTGAGCGAGACATTTTTCATGTATTGATGCTACAAGCCAGCACGTTGCTCCAATGACTGGGGTCTGTGCAGGATCTGTGGGCTCAAAATGGCATATGATGGTTGTATATAGACGCTGTTTTAGCGGTGGCTCGCTTACCTAGGTGGCGGCCATCACACTGTAACATAATTTGATGAGAGAGTGACAACTTTGCGACCGAACATTGCGTGATGTATCAAATGAAGCGACGCTGGCGCCTGTGAGCTACACTTACACGTAGATGTACTGTTTTATTTAATCAACATTGCATGCAGGCCTGAGGCTGGATATCTTATCGCGGGATCTCTTGGCGGGCTGATCTTCGGTGCGTCATGCCGGAAGCCGCCAGTCCCGCATGAACTCTGCAACTCTCGCAACCCTCACCGTCACCTCACGTCCACACGCGGATGTGAGGGATCTATGAACCAGTTTCATTCGGAAAAGGTGCTGTGAGCCTCGGTCATCTCACTCCGGCCTTCATTTCGAATGCAACAAACGACAACACCCCCCGCTGAGGAACGCGACTTGGAGGAAACCCTCACCGAAGCCTCGATGTCTTCAAACTTATACAAGGCAACCCCGTCATTCAAAACTGATATCGGAGTCACGCATCCTACATGAAAGGCGTCTACATAATTATCGCATCCAACAACTTCACTTTTTCTCTGCTTTACTCCGGCTAGATCTCACTGCGCGTTCTGTCGCTGAGCCATGGCTTCTTCACGAGCGGCCATGCTCTTGGACCCGAGGTCATATAGAAAGCAGATGGCGTCTTCTGGTGAGTTTGCATTAACAATTCTACTTGCTCTAACCTTTGCGCTTTATCCTGGCCTCAGTGAGGTCTTCTTCATTCACTCCTCTTCCTCGAAGCTTCTTCCTTCACTCGTCTTCCCCAAACCTTCTCCTTCACTACTCTTCGCCAAATCTTCTTCCTACACTCTCCCCGAATCTTCTTCCTTCACTCTTCCCTAAACCTTCTTCCTTCACTCTTCCCCGAATTCTCTTCCTTCACCACTCTTCCTCAAACCTTCATCCTTCACCACCTCGACCCATTCTCAAATCGCGCATTCACACTCATCTACACTGATCCACACTGGCTTTACACCATGGATGATCATCGCTTACACCTAGAAGGTTCCAAACAGAACGACAAGACAAAAGCGAACGGTCTAACTGCACCGGCGCCTCAACTGTTGAAACCTGCTTCACAATCTCCTATTACTATGTCTAACTCCGCCACCTCCTCTCCTCGTGGTGATATTGCGAAACCAGATCCATCTCTTTCTTCAACTTCAAACGATACTCCTAGCACTACTGGGAATGTCCAATACGAATTCGTCAACGGTGATGACATCTCCAGTGAAGACAATGAAGAAATCGACAGAAAGCGCAATCGCGAGACCGAAGATTTGAAAAACGAGCGCCTTTCTTTGATTGAAGATGTCTACAATGTTGAGCGCCGTGAAGATCAGCCCAAGAAGCGTCTCAAGACAGCCGATACCGAGATCCCTTTGGCTAAAAGCAAGTCCCAGTTCGACATCTTGGGTAATAGTGGTCTTGGTGACTACATGAAAGAAGGCAAAAAATCGTCTCAAACAGTCGCCTCAGTTGTGGATCTTACCAGCGGTACGTATCTTTCTTTCCTTTGCAGATATCAAGTGACTGACCGTGCGAGCGTAGAATCGCCTGCCAACACTACGTCCAATGACGATGATATCGAAGTCACGGGTTCGGTGGACTTGAGCACTCAAATAGTGTGCTACGGCAAACTCGAAAATGCAATGGTCCAAGCGCACGTGGTACCCAAACCAGCTACGAATAATTTCTTCGATGATTTCTCTCGTGATTGGCCTAGCATCAAGTTGGACACACACCATGTGCCCGGCCAATCTAACAGAATCGATGTCATTGACCCTCACGGCAAACGCTTTGGGACCGTCGACGCTAGAACAGCTGCGGCCATTGTTCCTCTGCTGGACACACCGGGTTCCGAGATCACCATAACAGCTCGTCTTGAACTCCGACGCAGATTGGCAGACGAGGAGGTGTGGCAGCCCTGCTCCGAACAATACCGTGCTGCTATCAATTTATCCGGACCAAGGAAACATGCGGAAATGGTTGGACACTTCCTAAGCAACGCGAATGTCTGGTTGTCCAACCCATCAATGGTGAGCCAAGGAGTGATCGTTTTCAATCCTCATGCAAAACTCAGACGCAATCAACCAAACTACGGTCCTTCTTCTGGTTCGCGATCGCGATCCCTCGCTACATACGAAGTTCGCACTGCTGAGGAGGTCAACGATGCTGTGATGAAAATGTTCGACCAGCTTAAGAGTACAGAAAACATCCCAGAAATGGAGGCGTCCTCTTTAATTTGCACACCGCTTCTCCCTCACCAGAAACAAGCTTTGTGGTTTATGCTGGAGAAAGAGAAGGATCGCAGGTACGGACGCAACGAAGAAGACAACAACTCCCTGTGGCGTATTGTTTATGACCCCATTGGAAACAAAAGATATCGTGAAATCATCAGTGGGATAACTGTCAATGACGAACCCGCTCAGACTTATGGGGGTTTGCTGGCTGATATGATGGGCCTCGGCAAAACGTTGAGCATTCTCTCCCTCGTTATAGAAACCTTGCCACAATCACGAACATGGGAGATCCAATCACCACATCAAGATCTTGTCCTGCGCACACCTGGTATTCGCAATGCCAGGACAACCCTTCTTGTTTCCCCTCTTAGCGCCGTCAACAACTGGATCGCCCAAATCAAGGATCACCTGGAGGAAAACGCGATTTCTTATTATGTGTTTCATGGCCCTTCGAGAACCACCAATGTCGATGAATTGTCCCAGTACGATTTAATCATCACTACTTACAGCACAATCTCCAGTGAAATGCACGGCCGTGGACCTAGGCGAGGAAATAGTCCGTTGCTGAAGATGAATATGTTTCGAATTGTCCTTGACGAAGCTCATGTAATTCGTGAACAGGGCGCACAGCAAAGCCAAGCAATTTTTCGATTGAACGGACAGCGTCGTTGGTCTGTAACTGGAACACCTGTTCAGAATCGCCTTGATGATCTTGCATCTGTGACAAAGTTTCTTCGACTATATCCATATGATGAAAAGTCCAAGTTTTCTGCCCACATCCTCAGCCGCTTCAAACTAGGCGATCCCACTGTTTTCGCAAGCCTCCGCGTGCTTGTGGATTCATTCACGCTCCGCCGCGTCAAAGACAAAATTAATCTCCCTACTCGAGAGGACAAGATCATTATGCTAGACTTCTCTGAAAAAGAAGCCCATTTACATGAGTTCTTCCGTAAAGAGTCTGAGTTGATGATGAAGGTCATTGCACATGAAAGCAAGAGTACTATGGGTGGCCGAATGTATCATCATGTGCTCAAGGCTATGATGCTCCTCCGCCAGATCAGTGCCCATGGAAAAGAATTGCTCGACAAAGAGGACCGCGAACGGATGAAAGGTATGAGTGTCCACGACGCCATCGACCTTGAAGAGGGAGAAAACGACGATCAGGCTTGGGCGATCGACAAGAAGGCCTACGAAATGTTTACCTTGATGGAAGAATCTTCTGCTGCTGTTTGCGCTATGTGCAATAAGCCACTGGTTGAGAACAATCCTGATTCTGGCGCGGGGGATTCGAAAACTCCCATGGCCGTGATGTTCCCATGCTTCGATGTTCTATGTCTTGATTGTTTTGGTCCGGTTAGTCAGGGATTTGTCAAGCAGCCGGAATCACCTTCAGAACAAACCCGATGCATAAAATGTGAAGGTTGGATACCTATGAGCTACTCTGCTATTACACCAGCCGGTCTTGAACAATATGCAGAAAGTCAAGTAGAGGCCAAGACCAATCGCAAACGGGCAAAGCTTCTAGGAGAGTACGAGGGGCCCCATACCAAGACGATCGCCTTAATGGAACACCTCAAGAGCACAGCAGAAGAAAGTGCCAAACTCGAAGATGAGGCTCCTATCAAGAGTGTGATATTTTCATCATGGACATCCCATCTAGACCTGATAGAAATTGCTTTGAAAGACAACGGCTTGGATGGATTCACCCGTCTTGATGGAACAATGACACTTGCAGCCCGCAATCAAGCACTGAATTGTTTCGCCAACGACAACAGCATCACCATACTCCTAGCTACCATCGGAGCCGGAGGCGTCGGACTCAATCTGACAAGCGCATCTCGCGTATACATCATGGAGCCTCAGTACAATCCAGCTGCGGTAGCTCAGGCGGTTGACCGCGTTCACCGCTTGGGTCAAACTCGTCCAGTGACCACGGTGCAGTTCATCATGAACGCAAGCATCGAGGAGAAGATATTCGAAATGGCCAAGAAGAAGCAGCAGTTGGCCGAAGATAGCATGGCACGTGGGAAGCTCGACAAACGCGAAGTCCAAGAGGCGAGGATGCAAGCCTATAGAAGCCTTTTCAAGTAATCAATGGGCTCTATGCATTTAATCGATCTAATTATTCATTTACTTTGCCATCTTTTTTTATCTTTATCTTTTCTTTGTTTTCTCTTTTTCTTTCCTTTGTACTTGCAGTTGTTTCATGGTGTCACGGGGACGGCGCTCTGGTTTCAAATCGATACCCAGTTGGCTTTTGGCCAACAATGAACGGATTGTTTTTCCTTATCTCTACTTTCTCTTTTCCATCCTCCAAGGTTGCATGAAATGAGACAGTTTATGACGGTTGAGAGATCTTCGTGGATGATAGACATGCTATTCCTCTGGCCTCCCGGACACATTCTTTCCACATTACGCGTTGATATTATTTGTTTTAGACGGCAAATTCACGGCTCATGCATCTACAATGGCCAAAGCACGATACGCACGCGTCTATTGACATTTGTTTTTTATATCTCGATATACAGGATATAGACGCAAGTCCGCCGGATATTACTACTATATTTTAGCACTATAATGAGAAGAATTTGATTTACCATGGAGGACCCTAAAGTATATTATTTTAACACTTCAGTATTTATTATCCATATTCCATACTAGAAGAATAATAAACATACCAAATGCCTTCCAGTATGCTATGCATGTAAAAGAGAATCAGCATTTAGAGTCCTCTAGCATGCACTATCCACTGGACTACTCCAAATACTTGTTGACCAATGGTGTAGGTATGGATTTTATCTTGCGTTTTAAATTCTGCTTCATCAAGCAAATAGAGGATTCTCTAGGGGTATCATTTGGTATACGCATAAAAAACTGGGGAGGAACAACAGACAGAAAGACCAAAAAGGCAATCGATATACCGATCAATTCTGACCATTCTTCTCCTGTCCTGAGTAGATGCCTCTTTCAACCGTTCCCAATACCAATTCAAGCCTCTTCCCCAACTTCTTGAGCTCTCGCGCTTTCTTCTCCCTCGCAAGTTCGACCTGTCTCAGCTCGCTTTCCAATTCGCGAATACGTGCTTCCTGTTCTGCTTCCGACGCACCGATCCCCGGCAGTCTACCAATCAAGTATTCGATCTGCTGTTCCTTGATGATCAAATCGCGCGCGAGTTCTTTTTGTCGGTACAGGAATAGCTGGGGAGAGTCCGGTTGCGGTGGCTGATTGGGATCTCCCTGGCCGGGTATCAGAGACACCATTCCTGCTGCTCCTCCTCCGGCGGCACTTGGAGGAAGCGTCGATGTCTCCGCTGCAGCAGCAGGTCCCTGTGAAGGCGAGCCTTGGCCTTGCTGTTCGGCGTTTTGCTTCGCTGCTGCGCCAGCTGGCATGGGCGCTGCAGATGGCTGGTTACGAGGGATCTTGGCGAGGGCAGGCATGGCGTCTGGTATGCCGGAAGAAGGAGGCGGAGAGGTTGCGGGGACATGGTCATGGTATGTACTGAGGTAGCAGAGAGTTGCATAGAATTGAGTTGCAAGCTGTATGTATTATTATCTGTCAGAATGGCGTATGATGAAGTTTTGAGATGTGGAACGTACCTGGTCCAGACATGTTTGGAGTTGGGTTAATATGTCGGCCATTGCGATGATGTAGTATTGAGAATAATGTAATCGGTGATATTTAGGTACTCATAAAATCGGGCAGTTTGTGAATAGTTGGCGAGAAGTCTTGGTGAGTGTCACTGCATGAAATGTTGAAGGGTCGAAGCTGCGACAAAGGTGAAGGTGGAGACTGTGGGGAGCCGCAGCCCGTATCTTATCCGCCTTTAAGGGACATTTCATTCCGCAACCTCCTCTAAATGTCTTGACCAAAGTATGACTTTGAAAGGGGAGAAATGGTGCTGTATACGGCATCATGGACTCTAGCAGGAAAGAGATTCTGTCGCTCATTTTCGTCTAATTATGTTCTCCAGGACCCAAGTCCATTTGCTCGCCGCCTCTTAAACATTCCCAAAGCTCCGCCAGCTCCATCGCAGAATCACCATGACTTATCTTCTTTCTTATCATACGCAAAGCGAACCGCTTTACCAGAATCTAGTACCACGTTTGTCGGCACTCAGTACGAATATACTGTTCAGTCTACTCTACGGCGTTTCGCGTTTGATTTGGAGCGGATCGGCGGCCGCGATGATGCAGGCATAGACCTTGTGGGCACATGGCATGTCCCAGGACGGGAATATGCACCAATTCGCATTGTTGCTCAGTGCAAAGCTTTGAGAACAAAACTTGGTCCGAACCTTGTTAGGGAGTTGGAAGGCGCCTTTCGCCATTCGCCCACGGGCTGGCGCACAAGTGAAAAGTTGGCTATTCTAATTAGCCCGAGGGAGGCCACGAAAGGAGTCAGGGATACTTTAACAAGGAGTTCTTATCCCCTCTTCTGGATAATGATGGAAGGTGATGGCGCAATAAAGCAGATTCTCTGGAACTCCAAGACCGAGGATTTGGGATTAGCAGCACTAGGCGTCGAGACGAGGTACCCCCGGGTCGCTGCCGCTACCAATTCAGATGATCGCCCCCGTCCGGACGTTGTATTAACATGGAATGGAAATGATATTCCCGACATAGAACATGTCGAGGATAAGATCTCCCAAAAGGAAGCTGAATGGATAGCTGCCTGGGGATGCCAGGACTTGCCAGAGACGCAAAAATATGAACTGCTGACGCTACTGGAGAATACCTATCCTGAAATAGCCCGAGGAACAATATTCGGCGATACTGCGGAAGATTTTGACGCGAAAAAGGCACAGTTTTTGCTATTGATCAAAGAGAAATTTGCAAGATGACTCGGATGGTTATCTTCGTCTCGTTTTCTCTGCTACACACTCTCCCAAACGAACTATCAAGAGCCTAGGCGAGTACAAGCTCTAGCCCGTCATTATTATATTGGTAGGAGCTGCGGGCTATTTTGTTAGTCGGGCCTAGGTGGGAGTGTAGATTATAGAAAGGAAAGGTGACAATATATTATTGAGGGTATATAGAATAAACAGCACGCCGGTCTCTCCCCATATAAGCCCGCCGTCAACGCCAGTCATTGCAATCATAAAATCAAACCAATATATAGTTCAAGTAATCGCTACCCTTGCATCGTTTGCCAAAGATAGTTTGCATAGAAAAACCGGGAGAACTTTGGATCAATGTTGACAACGTGAACGTCGCCTTTGCGGCTATTTCGGATGACAGCTTTGTTGTAGTTTCCAGCCTCGTCGGCTTCAACGTCAATGCCGAGGGAGCGATAGACCTTGAGACGTAATCTGCTATTGTTAGCCACGTAATAAAAAATAGCCACGCGAATGGAAATCGGGGTGTATACATTGTTGCATCATCAGCCTCTCTCTCGCGGCGCACAGTCTCATCGCCCTCCAACCCTTGTGTCTCGAGCTCTGCCAATCGATCCTTCAACATCTCCAAGTCTCCTTCTAGCCGCTCAGACTCGATCTCCAAATCCGAAGCCGCTTTGGCAATACGGAATTTCTGCGCATCGAGTTCCAGAATCTCTTGGGCGTGGCGGGCCGGTTCGTGTGAGGCTACAGTTTCGTCGTAGTTTGATTCTAGCGATTTCAGGTTTCGCGATAGCTTTCTCAGAGCCGTCTCTGCTTCCCGCATGCGCAAGTCGCGCGATTGCTGGAGGGCGCCCAGTGATTCATTGATGCGAGTTACGGCGAATTTATCGGGGTTGATGTTGAAGTTTCCAATGGTGTGTTGGATGAGCTAGACACGGTATTAGTCCAAAACTTTGCTTGCTCAGGTTGGTGGATAAAGTACAGTGGCAGGATCTTCGTCGAGCAGCATTCTGGCTGTGGTTTTTAAAGGTCCGCCCGTTTGAGCAATGCCTGGAATGATCGATGTGCCTGGTTTACTCCAATATGAGTCGTTACACTGTGGTGCGCAGTGCGGAATCTCGGAAAACAACGCGGTTTGGACTGCGCCACCCGTTGCGGGAGCAACAGCCACACTTTCCCCCACAGAAGTTAGCAACGGCCCATTGCGTCACTGCGGCTTCTCGCACTGCACCGCCACATGTTGAGCCTGAGGTTGTTGTTCCTTCGCGGATCCACGCCGATTCAAAGTCACAGGCAAAAACCATCTGCTGTACAACCTGCACACTCGTCGCATTTCTACTGACTCTCGATATTTACCTGGCTTCTAAGGCTGGTTTTTTCTTTCGCCATGGGAACTAATTTGCCATGTACGTACGGTCTCTTTTGTTTCTCTTTGCATGAATAGCGCTGCCTGCGGAGACAAGAATGATAACTGACTGCGAAAATACTAGACGCTGCGGACGCTGAGAGGCAAGTGTGCTTACCATCAGTTTTATCCTTGTACTAACTTGCAACAGTCCCCTTAGGCCCGAAGAGCTCCAGGTTCTGCGAGCACAGTACGAGAAGGAAGGGACTTATGTCGGACTCCAGACAAAGTTCAACTATGCCTGGGTATGTCGGGATACTATAGTGCCGTTCCTTTCAGGATTTTGCATGGCTAACAAACAGACACAAGGGTCTCATCAAAGCCAATACTCGAAGCGAGCAGCAAGAAGGTGTCCGTCTCCTCTCCGAAATCTTTCGCAACGCCCCCGAACGTCGCCGGGAATGCCTCTACTATCTCGCCCTTGGAAATTTCAAGCTAGGAAACTACGCCGAAGCACGAAAATATAACGAAAAACTGCTTGAGCACGAGCCCGAGAACCTTCAGGCTGCTAGCCTACGGCAGCTGATTGATGACAAGGTCGCCAAAGAGGGACTGATGGGGGTCGCCATTGTAGGTGGTGTAGCTCTTGCTGCAGGAGTGCTCGGCGGCCTCCTTGTCAGAGGTTCTCGCCGGCGATGAGTCGCAAGTGATATTGCGATTACAAAATAGGATCTTTTACCTCGAACATATTTGGTTTTCTTTCTCCCTCTTTTTTTTAAATTGCTATTATTGACCACGGCATGGGCGGCGGCGTTTCTTGTCACTTCCATTGTATCCGGTGTGCTGTGCTGTGCTTTGCTTTTTGTGCCATCTTCTCTCCTGCCATGTCCATATTACGAGTGACTGCTGTCAATATATAATGTATGCCGAATAATGAATGAGATATTCAAAGCGCACTGCCCCGTTGAGACGAGTAGATATATTGCAATCTGCACCAAACAATAATAAATGTGGCGAAGCCTTAATCTGAGGCGGGCAGTGACTCGCAGCGGCTGCTAACGTCATCCGCTCCGCAGCCGCCATCCACTCGCCTTGCATCACGAGGCTTAATTCTATCCCAACCTTAACCTAACCCTCTTTTTTTTTTGCGATTCAGGCTGATGCTGTCCCTGGCATTTGCGACAAGAAATCGTTCCAAAGACGCATCCGTCCTGTTAATGGGTTGCTGTGAGCCTTTGTTTCCCCGGGCGTTTGTCTGTGAGCCTCTTTGTCATCCGGCCTTCACCCCCAGTTGTCAGCCTTTAAATACTTATCTGACGGCGAGAAGCATTTAATTTGCATCGAACATTGACAACCAGAACATATATAAATATCGGCCTGCATTCGCACTTACTCTCACCTTATTTACACATCATTCTTCTTACAAATCCGCCTCACTGGTCATCTACAATTTGTCGCCTCTATAATCTTGATACCCCTCAGCATGCCGGAGCGTGGGGAGGATGTATTGTGCTATCACTGTAACAATGTTTTCCCCAAGGATGAGTTCGGTTTGATGTGTCCACGATGTGGCTCCGACTTCACAGAGATTGTAAGTGTGAAGTCTCTAGTATTACTCAAAAAAAAAAAATAAAGCCTAACTTTCATGGTAGATAGAAGGAAGTGCCGAAGAACACCCAGATGATGATGAGTCTCGTCCTTCAAGTCCGCCATTCCCTCCTTCATTATTACCACCACCTCAGTCTCAGCGAGTTCCACGGTCTCCACGATATGAAATGAGGAACCCATTTCTTGACCACAACCCTTGGGCAGACACTCCTCCGGATGACGAACCACAAGGGTTTGGGAACGGTCCCCGAATAAGCCGTCGATCTTACCGCTCACCGGATGGGCGAGTTACATTTACTAGCACAACCTTTACTACGGGCATGGGCGGTCGGCATAGAAGTCCAGCATCCTCCGAGCAATATGCAGCGGAGCCGTTGCTACAGACTGTCGGCTCGATCTTTCAAGAGTTAGCGGGGGCGTATAATACACAAAACCGCCATATCCCATCGCCAGATCGAGAAGATCCATGGGAAACCCCTGGTGCGACTCGCGGTGCTAATTTTCACGGGGGACTATGGCCAAGGGATACAGACAGCCCACAGCCGCCAACTGTACCTCTGGCGAGTTTGAATGAGTACGTTTGCACGAATCCTTTCAATAGGCGGATCGGTGATTCGTACCCCAGTTCTCATATGAATTAAGCTTATATGGATACAGTATATTTGATCTATTACGAACAGACACTGCCGGAGATGGATTCGACCGTCCACGCGGAGGAGGTATTCACTTCATGGGTACCACCAACGGGATGGGTCCTATGAACCCCCTTTCCTTGCTCGCTGGTATACTTGGAGGAGGACGTATCGGAGATGCCGTCTATTCACAAGAGGAACTAGATCGTGTCATCTCGCAACTTGTGGATCAGAATATGAACCAAGGAGCGCCTCCGGCTGCTGAAACTGCGATCCAGTCTCTTCCCAAGAAGATAGTTGACAAGGAGATGTTAGGAGTGGAAGGCAGAGCAGAATGCTCTATTTGTATGGAAGCGGTTGAGCTAGGGAGCGAAGTGACTGAGCTTCCCTGCAAGCATTGGTTCCACGGCGACTGTATTGAGATGTGGTTGAAGCAGCATAACACATGCCCTCACTGCAGACGGGGTATCGATCACGGGTAAGTCCACACATCTTATACAAAAGCACAGAACTTGGTTCTTGCTAATATTTCGCAGAGAGAACGCTCTTGGAACTAGACATAATCCAATGGTCATACCTAGCAGTCCGCCAGTACCGCCACAGTCTCCTCCACGGCGCCGATCTTCTAGATACGAACCGAATCGACGCTACAGCAGTTCTACATACCGCACTCATCGTCAGAGTAGCAGCGGTGGCTCATTAATTCATAATCCCAACCACCATACACCCCATTCATATCAAGCAGCATCAGCTCCTCCAGAGTCAAGACGAGAGAGCTCCAGCGGAAATGAGCCTCAACCACAGCCTCCGTCAAATAGCGGGGGAGTTACCGGTTGGCTGAGAAGCCGTTTTGGCAGCAGCTGAATAAATATTTTAGTACTTGGCATAGCGAGCTTTTTGTTTCGCTAGCTTGTATAATGACTTATCACGACAACTTTGAGTTCGGCAAAATACCACTTTCTTTTGATATTCTTTACTTGCATAGAAGGAAGGGCAATGAATTATTTATTACACATTCAACTTCTTGTTGTGTAGATATCGGCTGATTGGGCAGCCTCGTTAATAGAAGGTTTCATTTGTATACCCTTGGAAACACTCTAGAATGGCTGTCACTCAATCAACCAATCCAGACATAATAAACCATTCCATTTCATACTGCTCGCCATTGCTTTTGCTATAAGTAAGTTGCTGATTCTTGAATAGTAAATATAGTAGACAAAGTAGCCTGGCTTTTTCTCGAAACCCGGATATGGCCGCCCGAAATTTGGTATCTCGCAGTATGCACAGAATAATCACGTTTACGAAGGCATGACAATCCCTAAAGTGCACTGGTGTTTGATTTATTGACAAGAACAAAGGAAAAAGGAAAAAGAAAAAAGAAATGAAGATGAGTGATGCAATAATCCAAGTAAGCGGACCTCATCAGGGGTTGTCGTCGGATAATTTAGCCCTAACCACTACCTAATTTGCCAATACTAGGGAGGTCCATCACCAACGTATATTATTTGGCATGAAAGCCTGATAATAAACCGTAATAGCTGACTAGCAACCTCCCAAAAATCATACTACACTGTCAACGTCTAAGTAACTACAACTAAAGCAAGAAAAAGATCGTCGTCTTCTGTGAAGAGCTTGCCACTGGGTCCATTTTTGTGAATTTTATCTTAATGTACAAGGCATATTAAACGAAAAACAGAAGCAAGCTCGCCATAAAAATTTAAGTATAATACAATAGCCAAGCGTGATGTTGAAGCGAGACCCCCTCTATTCAAGGATGCCTTTCGATATAGCTCGCCACCGTTCATTCGTTCATCCATGAAAACACACGCAAAGCCTTCCACACGAAACATCCAGAATCTCTTTTAAACCACAAGCGTGCCATTTTACTCATTGAGGCAATAGATTTACCGCTTGCCCTTCTTCTTGCCAGCGACAACCTTGAATGCAGAGCTGCTGTCTTCCTCTGGTTTAGGTTGGCTTGAGGACTTCTTAGCAACCTCGCTCCAGCCGCCAGAAGAAGTTTTCTGATCGGTAAATGCACTGCTGGTGACGGGATCAACGATGCCCTTGTCGGCGAGCTTGCGACGCCGGATGAATTCTTCTGCAAAACGACGACCATCCAACGTCTGGGAGTTGGCGTACACAGAATCGGAAATGATTTCTGCCTCGGCAGGAAGGAAGAGCAATTGCTGCACAAAATCATCCACTGTTATTTTCGAGTTAGCATTCGATCATAGAAGCAATTGACTGAATTTGGAGCCTTACCGATTATTCCGCTGTTGAGACCCTTGCCTAGGGTTATCTTGGCCCATTTGGTAAATTCTTCATTAGCGCGGTTAGGGTTGGTGGTGACTGGTGAGGTGCCAATGGTAGATGTTCTAACAGGGGCCACAGGTCTTGATTTGGCTGCTGGAGGAGTAGGAATTGTAGTGCTGGTAGAGCGAGGGCCGACTGGAGCAGCTGGTGGTGCTTTGGCTTTGCCGCTTGCGCCAACTGTGGTCCACGCTCCAGAAGTCGTGGATGTTGGAGACGCAGCTACTTTACCGGCGAGATCAGCATATCGCTTACCAGCTGAGGCAGCGGTGGCATTGGTGACAATAGTTTGAACAGGGTTAACTTGAGCCAATTTCTGCTTGCGAGCCTCCTCTTCTTTCTGAATCTGAGCAAGAGTCTTGGCAGGAGTTCCACTGGTTTTTGCAACAGGCTTGGACCAAACGGAACTTGCAGCACTAGGGGTAACTGGAGATGCACTGCTGGCCCAATTTGCCGTTGATGGTAATCCAGGTGCAGTTGCTTGCTGAGCTTGCGAAAGCCGTTCTTGTTCAGCCAAGATTTGAGCTCGACGAGCTTGCGCCGCAAGTTCTTCGCGCTGAGCAGCACTGCGTGCCTCTGCTTCCTGTATCTCTTTCAAAGATGGACCCTTTGGCGCTTCGACATTATCCTTAGCCCAAGGAGCTATGGAAGTGGACGGAGTTTCAACAGGCGTCTGGTTCTGAGAACGCGATGTTGCAGCGAGGGCATCGGCTACATGTTGACGGTTCCGTTGAGCTGCTGGCGCTGGAAGGGGAGATGAGGACGGAGGAGGTGGGAAAGCATGGGGAATGCCAGGATCGGCCTTTGCTGCCCAGGCAGCTTCGGCCTGAGCTTGTTGATGCTGCTGCTGCTGTTGTCTCTGTGCAGTGGCCGCCTTTTGCACTTGTTGCGCAAGAGACAGTGGCTCATTGCTAGATAGCTCGGCTTCTAGTTCTTCGAGCAATTCATTTTCCTCTTGTGCCTGGATGGCCTCAACCTGCTGTGTCGTAGGATGAGGTGGCAAACCTTCACTGCCTCTTAGCAAGTTTTCATCGTCATCTGAACGGAGAGCATGGAATTGACGGAGACGCTCATCACGTGCTTGCTGCTCAAAAAGATTGTCCGGATGCGTTTTATCATATTGCTCCTGCTCCTGTTGAAGACGCGCACGCTCTTGCAATACTGAGCTGATCTGCTGTTGGTGTACACCAGCGTCTTGTTGACGTCCACTGAAGGATCCTTGGGCATTCAAGGGTAAGGGACCAGGACGATTTATATTCAGGCGGTCAAGTAAACCTGGAAGTTCCTCATGCGAACCAAAGTCCGTTCCGAGCATTTGCGGGCCGAAAGGGAGAGCATTTTGTCTAAATGGCGCATCAAAATAGCCTGGCATTGGCTGTGGGGGCTGAATGGGCCCTTGAATTGGAGACTGCTGGTAACCACCGGCCGGGGATGTGATACTTCCGAAGCTTGGCTGACTGTGCAGACTATGGGCACTCGAATGATGCTGAAGTTGAGGAGGTCCCCCCGACAGCTGCATTTGTTTCATCATAGCTTGTTGCTGAGCGAGATGTTCTTTCTGCCTAGCCATGAGATATTGCTCTTCCTGCTTTCTCCGCTCCAATGCATTCTGCTGTTCTGCAGTAAGGGTTGTTCCGAAAGTTGGAAAACTGTTTGCAAATGGTGGTTGAGCAGCCCCAGGTTGGGGATTATTACCACCAGTCCAGGGCGTTGCCTGGTTGGGTTCAGGACCGTGTGGTATACCTATCTGAGGCACAAGGAAGGGTTCGCGTGAGTTTCCGATGCGACGAACAAGTTGGGCCAAAGGTTCAAATTCGGGATCTTCTAACTTCTTGACCTGAAGCTCTGCAGTGAAAAATCCTGCTTTGAACCAATCATGCATTTCCAAGCCTGACCAAGGTCCTTGAATGTTGCCCTGAGGGTCACGATAAATCCATCGCATACGATCTGGCATGACCATTGTCCTTTGCTGTGCGGTTGGTAAAGTATTCGAGCTACCAGCCGAGGTACTTGGTTGGTTCTGCGGACCTTCTGACGAAGTCGCTAAAGGTGTTGGTAGAGCACTACCAGCAGATGTAGCTGGAGCTTGCGAAGGTGTTGGTGCCGAAGGTTTAAGTTCTATCCCGGAATGAGTTTCATTTTCTCTTTCTGTATGGTCTGCTGTTCCAGGGTATATCTTACCTTGTGACCTATTCATATCATCCTGGCGTCCAACTTCACCCTGGGCATGTTCTTGCATAGAAGATGGGAAAAGAGATCCCATTTTACTTGCTCTACCAATGCTTCCAGTTCCGCTGAGCCCTCCATGAGATCCGAAGAAACCGCCTGCACCAAGAGTAGAAAGACTTGGAGATTGCATTTCGCCCATGGAACCGAAGATAGTGTCGCCAAACCCAGTAAATGCAGGTCGTTCTCGCGTCGGTGTACCGATCGCCCCGGCAGAGGGCCATCCTCCTGCGCTACCTATATTAGGCAGGCCACCTAATCCGCCAAGGTTAGAGAACCCTCTAGTAGGACCCACGCTGGAAGTTTGACTACGGTCGCCGGCAGACATATCTAAACCAGAACCGCCACGTCGAATGGAGCCGAATGGAGGGGCAGCGGAATCATCGCGTAGCCCACTCAGACCCGGATGCTGACTTCGCTGCACATCAGATCCATCAGTGTCCACATCATCATCGACTTTCTCGCCTCGTGGACTCTGATAAGGATTCGTGTTTGTCGGGCTGGTTGGCTCTAAACCATAGAGGTGACTTGGGGAATCGTGGGCGCCATCACCACGGCCGAGTAATTCTCGCAAGCCAGGAACACCAGCAGTCATACCAAATGCACCGAAGCCGATCTCATCTGCACCAGACCCAACCTCCTCGGAGCCACCAAGAGCAGCACTGCCACTGCGAGGCTCATCAAATGGGTTCGTTTCGCTACGAGCAGCACGAGTCTTGAGTGGTTCATTCCATGGTGATTGAGAACGACTTTCCCCCTCATCCTCGGTAAGACGGTCAATTTCCCTTGGTAAGCCCTTGTCTTTGGCCAACATTCCAACATCTTCTGAGCTGTCTTTGGAGAGCAACCCCTTGAATCTGCTTTCCCCGCGAAGACTACCGAAGCCAGGCCTTTTCTCAGGTGCAGATGTTGTCGGTTGCTGATTGGAGCCACCAAGAGAAAAGCTACCGAATGCACCCATTGGCGAAAGATTTGCGGTTTGCGAAGCAGACGTCCACGGGGAAGAAGCGCCTGCTAACCCACTGACAACTGGGTTCGTTGCGCTACGTTTCAAAGACCCAAACGGTGAAGAAATGTCAGCGTAATCCTTGGACTTCTCTTTCTCTTCCGGTTGCTTCGTAGTGGGTGCTGTGTCGCGAAGGTCGGTCTTGCGACGCAAAAGTGACGGGGGAGGGGTTGTTGTATTAGGCTCCTCTCGGAAAAAACGAGAGCCGCCTGTCGGAGACATTGGATTACCCGTAGAGTCCTGGGTTTCCCGGCGTCGCGTGCCAGGTCGAGCAGCGCTGGGTGATGACGTGTTAAACGAAGTAGAATGTGAGATGGATGCTTTGCGTCCGCCCACACTGGCAGTGTTCTCCTTTGAGGCGCTCGATGGCGGAGGTTTCAGTGGGGAGTTGACGGTAGTTGTAAATAACTATGCACAGAGTCAGCACGAGATGAGAGAAGTATTACAACTTTTGAAGAAGATACCTCGCGTTCATCCTCAGTCAGATCTATTAAGCCTAGTGGTTCATGGTGTCCGACATGGTCCCAACAGACTTCTGGGCCTGGAGGGGATTCTTTCTGATCTTCTTTCTTCCCCCAAGCACCGTTCGTGGCTGCAGTCTCTTCGAGTGGATTCCAAGATGCTAAGAAATGGTCACCCATTTGCTTTCCCAGTGCCCCAGATTCTCGTTGGCCTCTAAAGATATTCAGAAGATCTTCCTTGGAGTATCGACTGTCACCAGTCGAACCGTTGCGAGACTGGTAGCTAGAGCTCATATGGGGAGGAATGTATGCAGCAGAGGTTGGAGTAGATGCGGTCCCAGGTTGGTTGATGCTATCACGAGTATGCGATAAATTTGTCGCGACAGAGGGTCGGCGGAAAGTTTGCGTTGCTCCATTCATGCGAGACCGTGTCCTAAGTGAAGAGATAATATTTAGCAAAAAAATGTTGCTTGTACATCTTCAAGCATATCACCCAAGTGGGCAAAGCTATCTATGTAAAAACAGAAACAAGAAAATGGAACCCTACCACTCTCCGCCTATACCGCCATCTTTCTTTGAATCCTGGTTAATGCCAGCAGCGGCAGAGGCAAAACTCGAAGGTAGAGGTAAGGGCATTTTTACTGTTATCCAGCAGAAGAAAGGTCAGCTTAGAAAGGCATGCAGGTAAGAGAAAAAGTGTGTGTTAATTACCAAAATACGCGTTTCTTCGTGGCAACAAAGATAGCGTTGAAAAAAGAGAAGGTTGATTCCGCACACGGCACAAACAAAAAAATACAGGCCGTGGGAATGATCGCTAGAAAATTTGCAGAGAGATGCAATGAGGCTGTATGCAGCGGCAATGAGCGAGAAGAAGTTCACGATGAAGCGAGTACGTGACCGTGGGGGGAAGTCGAGATTCGATAGTTAACGACGTTAGAGATCAGAAGAAGATCGATCCTTGCAAGGTGCGTGCAGTGATTGAGTGTTAGCTCTGCCGTTTCTGCTTTTGCTGGCGGTAGCCAATCACGTGCGCGCCGTGGCAATACGGAGCCACAAACAACTGCAAGAAATGTGCATACGACCAGCCACTCGCTTTCGAGCATAATTATGATTATTGTGGGCTGCGAATTTGACAGGCGAGCGCACCGCTTTGCACTAAATCAACATAAACTCTTCGAGGATGCTTCGCTGAGTCTACAGGGCCCTTTTTCCCTCTTGAATCAGTCATGAAAAGCAAGAATCAATTCACAACTATTCCTTGAAACTAATCACCAAGGTGAGCACGAGCAGCTTGTCGATCAGAGGACAAGGTGCGTGGCATTAGTATTCCAGCACGACGCCGTCTTACGAAGTAGCGAAGGAGATCGGAGGAGAAGGTCAGCTAGACTTTGCGAAATATATATTGAATATGATGTGTCTGATTATGGCAGACGATTCGCATAACCACCGCTCTCATCTTGAACTTTCTTCCAAGCAAGCTACTGGCGTTAAATCATTCCATCCATTACAGTTCTCGGGTTCGGAGGGTTCACCAAGCCTACCGACAAGTAGAAATGGGAAAAGAATAGCAAATCCAAAGCTGCTCTTCTCCTGGTTCCCCTGAGGAAAAGAAGGGGGGTTCCCCTTGGCATCACACGCATATAGACAAAGAAAAGTAATAATCCTTGTACAAGACGAAGCTCTCGAGGCGTTCTTAGGGTTAGGCTACGTTTGCACTGTTTGTTTGAATCGGGCCGTCATTCTTCCGATTGGCATCAGGCATCAGATACGTTGATGTAATGACTTATCCCAAGAACATCTGAGTCAAATTTGAAAAACTATTTCTTCGAAGAGAGTAAAGTTCCTCGACTTGTGAAATAAACCGAACATCACGACAGAATTATACACCATGTCGGAGACCACGGGCTTGAGTCCGTCCCGCATACTGGAGGTTGTGGTCGAATCGTTGCGGGGCGATGGACAAACAGAGCCATCCATCAAGAACGCCTACGAAGCTATAGCACTTGTTGGACATGCGTCTATGGTAGCTGCACAGTTCCGCTTGGTGGGCTTGGGCGAAGAACATAATATTGGTTTGTCAATATCAGGTTCGCCAAGGGAAAGGATTGCTGACATCTCAATAGAAAGCAATACAGACGCCACCATTCTGCCAAAGGACTGGAACGCTCATAATAGCACTTATTCCTTTCGATATGCACACCCACAATCATCAACTGAATACTTACTGAAAGTGAACCGGCTGGGCAATAATGCAGTCGTTATGGGACTGGCTGGCGAAGATAAGGCGACATCATTCGACATACCTGTCAACGAGTATATATCGCCATCTGCCTTACCTTTCCAGGTACAACCGGGCCAGCCAAATAATTTGAGGGGCATTTTTGTGACTCCTGGTCGCTTGGAAGACTTGATTAGTCTGTTCAAGATTCACGTCATCCAGAAATTCACCATTCCGGGCCAGCCTAAAGAAGCCGGTGAGGAAGCTAGCTACCAACGAGATCAGCAACGACAACAACAACCTGAAGGCCCTCCACAGCGTGATCCGCTACGTGAAGACCAAGCTCCTCCGGCAGCTCGTCCCTATCCATTCGACGACCCCTTGGCTGCTGCACCACGCCGTCCAGCCCCCGTTGGCGACTTTGCTCCACCTGGTTTCGAGGACGAATATGAAATGAACCGACGTTCGCAAGGTCTGCCGCCTTATGGAAATGGGGGTTTACCACGTAGTGGCGATCGAGATTTATACCCCCAAGGACTCGGCCCATATGATCCGTTGAGGGGCACGTTCGGACCTGGTGCAAGCGGTGGTGGTGGGATGCATCCGACACCAGACGACCCAATGTTTGGAGGTTTCGGAAGACGGCAAGGCGGCTATGATCCGCAAGCGCCGCCAGGATCTCGATATGATCCTGTAGGCCCTTGGGATACGCCGCCGACTGGACGAGGATCGGGGCCTGGAGGCCGTGGCTTTGGCTCTGGGGGGTCTGGGGGGTTCGGCGGATTTGGCGGCAGATTTGGGGGTGGTGACATCATTTAAGGCGGGCTGCGTTTTCGAACAGAATCAAGTTAATGACACGACTGTAATGATTAGATGCTTCTTGTATGTATAATTAAAATGCAATCTTGAATAATTCGGAGTGAGGTTCAGTGCTCAGTAATAAACAACAACAAAGCGTAGTGAGGCGGGTGACACAGGCCGTGGGGGGACCGTAGACTGCTGCTATTGGCTGCGCCTCGGGTGGCTCTCCACCCAGCTGTGGCACACCACCCAGCAGGGCCAGCACTGGGCGTGGCGCAACCTCCGCGTCTGTTTAGGAGTTGTCCACCGCCCCAAACTGCAGTCCTCAGACAAGGACAAAGACAAAACCCGCATCCCCACCATCGCGCAAGTCGACAAAAGACTCAATCACATTGTCACAAAATAACCCTCTCGCAGATACCTTCTTCTGCTACATAACCTTCCTTTTTGTTTTGTTCGTTGATCCTCATTGTTGTCAATACTGGCCTGACCTCACGAGACCCTCGTTCCGCCCCTCCTTCAGGTCTTGTTAGGCTGACCTGCCTTCCACACGACACACCATGGAGAACAACATGGAAATCGACACAGTCCGCTCCCCAGAACCTCATCACCTCTCACCTACTACAGACCCAGGATCTATTCCTACTCTCGATGGATGGATTGAAAGTTTGATGAATTGCAAGCAGCTGGCGGAAAATGACGTGCAGCGGCTGTGTGATCGGGTACGCTTGGACATCCTGTAGCATGCAGTGTTTGTGGCTAATTTTCCATTCCGTTGAAAGGCAAGAGAAGTTCTTCAAGATGAATCGAACGTTCAGCCAGTGGTATGTACCGTCCAGTGACTTTAGAAGGCGGGGGGCGCAAGTTGACACGGTTTTTGAACTGCAGAAATGCCCCGTCACCGTCTGCGGTGATATTCATGGACAGTTTCATGATTTAATGGAGTTGTTCCGTATTGGAGGACCCAACCCAGACACCAACTATCTTTTCATGGGTTAGTGGCGTGCCTCCATTCGCGAATCCTATTATTCTCTGTTTTTCTTTTGTTTGGCTGACACGGGCGCTTAGGCGACTATGTTGACCGTGGATATTATTCCGTCGAAACTGTCACACTTCTCGTCGCTCTGAAAATTCGCTATCCTCAACGTATTACAATCCTTCGTGGAAACCACGAGTCTCGACAGATCACCCAGGTTTACGGCTTCTATGACGAGTGCCTGCGAAAATACGGAAACGCAAACGTCTGGAAGTATTTTACCGATCTTTTCGACTACCTCCCTCTTACAGCCTTGATTGAGAACCAGATTTTCTGCCTTCACGGAGGTCTCAGTCCATCAATTGATACCCTCGACAACATTCGATCTTTGGATCGTATCCAAGAAGTTCCTCACGAAGGTCCCATGTGCGATCTGCTCTGGAGTGATCCTGATGACCGCTGTGGCTGGGGAATCTCTCCACGAGGTGCGGGCTACACATTTGGACAGGATATCTCAGAGGCATTCAATCACAACAACGGCTTGACTCTCGTTGCTCGCGCTCATCAATTGGTGATGGAGGGTTACAATTGGTCTCAAGACCGAAACGTCGTTACCATATTTTCAGGTACGGGCCAGGTCACTGATGAAATACTATTTCAAAAACAATTGGCTAACTGACGACCATAGCTCCCAATTACTGCTATCGCTGTGGCAACCAAGCTGCTATCATGGAGATTGATGAGCACTTGAAGTATACCTTGTATGTTTTGTTCACATGGGCTTCCTAATTTATAAATCAATACTGACGTGATTAGCTTGCAATTTGACCCATGTCCCCGAGCTGGGGAGCCGATGGTTTCGAGACGAACGCCTGATTATTTCCTCTAAGCCATGAATAGACTTTAACCCTCTTGAACAAAATAAAGATTCACTTGGTCTCATACCCGACTTCACCTTGTCTTGATTCGCCTCTATCCATCCTACATTGAACCTGGCTAAAAACTGATCAGACGCTTGGCATTAGGGAGAAAGGGTCGGTCTTCTGGAGACGGCGTATAAGAAATTAATTGACACATGTCTCTACGCGTGCTGACTATTCGTTTGTCGTTGATACCATACTTGAAGGAGTCAGAATTTTATTTTACATACATCACACGTCCATGTTTCCTTTTTCTCACAAGGATAGCACCTACAACATTAATCACTAGACCTAATGAGAGACAGATTTGTAACAATTCCTTTTCTGTTTGCGTTTCTGATTTACACTGTTGAAGGCGTCTTGAGCAAGATGCCGCCATCAACATGAAGAACTTGCCCATTCACATATGTGCCAGCTTTACTGCATAGATAGAGAATCGCACTGCCGATATCAGTGTCTTTGCCTGGACGAGCTGAATTGATGAAAGGTCAGTATCTCGGTTTAGCTATTGCATTGCCTTTTGTTTTTGGAAATACTGGTACCTACAGGCAGGAATCTCATGTCCAATTTTCTGCAATCTCTCCCGCTGAGCCTCGTCCCTGACGCCTTCCCCGGGCCAAATGGGAGGAAACACACCCGGGGCAATACAGTTCACTCGAATCTTAAGCGGGAGAAATGAATGCGCCCATTCTTTCGTGAGATGGATGAATGCAGCTTTTGCCGACGAAAACGCAAATTGGCCATGGCTATGGGTCTTTGTCAGGCCGGAAGCAGATGAGATATTCAGAATGACACTTGAATGGCCTTGGGTATGTTGTCTGCCCTTGTCGAGCTGCGGGAGCAGGGCAGCTGTCAGGAAATGATGGGCGGCAATGTTGCCTGCAAATGCATCTTTCCAAGCGTCCGGGCCATCGGTAGTCATCCAGCTAGATACGGCGTTTACATCAGTGAAGTTGACGTCGTGAGTCTCGGAACGTGCGCGTTCTTCTGGGGATACGCTGCCATTGTTGATAAGAATGTTTACGCCCTTGGGCTCGAGACGAGCTAATTCGGTTGCCACTTTGCGTCTATCGTCTGTGACTGTTATATCGGCTGGTAAACTAGAAATAACAATCCCAGATTAGTTCTAGAACCAGATTCCAGCACCAATATAACAAATCATGGGTGTGGGCGGTTAAAGTATATAACAGCACTGGTAAAGAAGACATACGCAATTGCTTTGCCATCACTGTATTCCTCGGAATTGATCACTTCAACTGCTTTTTGGAGAATATCCTGTCGTCGACCGACGATGTACACGCGTGCACCGTTGTTGGCTAGGGTTTGGGCTGCCATGACGCCCATACCGGTTGCGCCGCCTGTGACGACAGCAACATAATCTTTGACTCCAAACAGTGTCTGGGATCGGAGATCTCGACCGGTTGTCATTTTCCTTTCGGCTGTGTTCTATTTATTTTATTGAATAAATAAGTAGGGGAAAGAAGCTGATCACCTTGGAAGCAATTGAAAGGTGTGGACATATTGATTGTATAGGTATATATTTATTGGATATCAACCGGAAATCAAATTCGATAACATCACAGTGACATATCCTCGATCATTTAAAAAGGAATTGTCCTCATTGGGAGCCAATATTCACAAGTACTAATTTGAGGATTTGCTCAGTGAGTGTGTCCTATCGCCCAGGACACAAAAATGCCGGCCTCAGTCGGGTGGTTAAATCTTAGAATAAGGATAACCCCCATTTGAGGCCATCCAAGCGGCCATTTTTCGGAGCTGATTGGCTCATGTAACCACACTTCTTTTATGAGTCATCAGGACATAAATGAAGTCGAAAACTATGCGGCTCTTTTTTCAACCTTTCATTTTTCTTTATTGCGTCAATTCGAAACACAATTCCTCTTTTTGTGCCGTTGCTATTGGTCATTCCGGGCGATGTTAGCGTGAAGGCGCTCCGTTACCTAGGTATCTGATAGTGCTTATCAGTAAGCAAACAATAGATATAGCAACTCTTTAGGATAGCAAGCAGACCGAGTAGTTAGTATAAGAGCAACCTTGCGCAGGGCCCCTGAACGAATATTCTCGTGGAATAATATACCATCAAATTTACCAAGTTTCATTCTATGCTCTTTGTTCCTCACAATATTACATCCACGTACTTCCAAGGTTCAGTTTTATTCATCTTCAGCCATATCAATTTCCCTGTTTATATCTTAAGAATGGCAGTCACTTTCCGGTACTCGACCGGTGAGATCGCCACCGCCGAAGCCGCCAAGTCGTTTTCATGGGAAGCACCTGTCCCAGTGAACCATTTCTGGGACAGTATCAGTTACTGCACTGCGCGGAACTTTTTGGGCAACTTCTCAGATGCCGAACTAGATCAGTTAGCCATAGATCCGGACGATACCGCAGATCAGCAAACAAAGCTTAGGCTTCTTCTGCAACTACTCCGGGATAAGCTTGCAAAAGAGGAAGCGGCCACCTCGCCACCGCAGTCACTATATGAAGTGGATTATAAGCGATGGTATGAATTATGGCAGGGAATTTACGCCTACGAGAACGAATTGGACCTCCCGCAGGCCGAGGAGACTGTCCGGATGCTAGTGGAGAAAAGACCGGATAAGTCAAACGTGGTTCCTCTCCATATGCTAGCAGAATACCTTGTTAAGGTTGGGAAATATAAAGAGGCGGAGGAAACCGAGCTGCCGGTTCGTGAGTGGATGGATGCTCGACCACACCTGGGTAAAGCGTCCCCGCAAGCTATCAACGCTCGCAGGATTATTGCAAGGGCCTTATGGTTTCAGGGCCCCTCACGCCGATCCGAGGCCGAGGCTCTTGTGGCCGAGATCCAGGAAACTGTCGATGGGATGGGTGGGAGCAAGTTTGGCATTTATCAGGAAGAGGAGACGAGGCTGAATAGGGAGATGTTGGCTGAGCTTAAAGCTTGAGATGGAGGAATACGAGATAGACGAGACAGAATTGATAAGATAGATTTGTGTAATAAAGAGAACTGTGTGCCAATAACCGAGTGCTTTCCCTGACATGATATAACATTGCTTTGTATGTTGTTGTGGTGAGGCTCTTGAAGGGTTGTTGATAGGGCTAGAAGGGGCCAAGGCACGCCTTTCCCGAGGAGGCTAGCGCAGACCCACGTGACGTCGCCGGCTGCAAGTCATCGGGCCTGACTAATCAGGCAACGAGGCGCCCCACCGAGGCCCGCCCTGTTCTGCTCCATAAGTGAACTCCCCCGCACGCGGCGGTGCTTGGCCAATCTGGATTCCAGCGACCCGACGTCTTCTCCCCGGCAATTCCTCCGTAAATGCCACTCTTGACTGTCCTGCGCTCATCCATCCAATCGCTGATATTGACTTGATGTCTCTTTTGCGGCAGCTCCGCCACCCATAGATCACCACTATGCCTCAAGAGAGGATCGAAAGAGGCAAGAGAGTTCGCGCCTGCACCATTTGCGGCCGGACTTTCAAACGAACCGAGCATTGTATTCGACATGAGCGTGCACGTAAGGCCTCCCTTATCATCATCTATTTCATTTCAATGGCTGACTGAGGGAACCCTAGATTTCCGTGAGCGCCCTTTCTCCTGCAGGTTCTGCGATAAGTCATACGGTAGAAAGTAAGTTAGGCCCTTAGTAATAGATCTGATGCAATTCGACGCTAAATAAATCGTTTCTTCTATCTAGAGACTTACTCGTTCGTCACGAACGTACACTTCATGCCGATGAATGGGCTAATGCGCAATCAACTGCCTCGCCAAATACCCCCGCGCGTCCAGCTCGCCGTCGCCAGAACCGGGATAGTTGGGACCATGCTCACCCACTGCCACAACCTATACTCCAAACACTTCCGCAGATAGAACCGCAATACAAAGAAGAATCACATACTGGCATGCGCATAAATGATGAGACCGTTATACAATTCGAAAGCTTTCTCCCATCGCCTCGCGTTTCATCTTCATCCGAAATCAGTGACCCCGAGCTAGTCACCGGCATCATAGATGGCATGGAAGTCGAGTTTCCATTAGACCCACATCTATCAAATGGAGTTCATATGTCTGTTGGAGGAGGTGTTGAAAACGCGCCTCGTGAATACATCCCCGCATATCCGGTAGATCAACGTCACGCCGCATATGATTCTGATTTCCAACACCATAACCTCGAACACTTTAACGCTTATCAGGGCTTTCCAATTGACCCTAATCTCACAGCCGATGTCCCACAAGTTAATAGCTTGCCAATGCTCCAGGATGACTCATTTTCCAAGGCTGAAAATGTGAATATTTTCGCTTTATTTCCGGATATGACCCTCGATAACCAGAATCTAAATAGATATCTTGACGAGTCATTCGATGATAAAGCCACACTGAATCTCCTCAAAGATACAGGAACCGATGATGTAATGTTGTCGGAAATGCCTCCTCCTGAGTCTCGTCGTCGGGGGCGACCACCTCGCAATGTCAAGGCGCAAACCAGCCCCCGGTTTCGTAAAATTCTTACGGAAGAATGCCGATCTACCCTTCTAGTAGATCTTCAAAATGTGTTTGCTTGCGAGGTTCAAGATACTCAAATACCATCCTTACCGACAACCCAGCGCTTTATAAACGAGTTCTTCCGGTCATTCAACAGCCGCCTTCCCATATTCCATCTCCCGTCATTTGACATCTCAACGACTCCTGCTCCGCTGCTTCTAGCTATTTGTTCACTTGGTGCATTATTCAGTTCAGAAAGGGATGTTGCCAATGATCTACGGGAACTTGCAAAGCAAGCCTTACAAAACGTCGATTCCATTTCTGATAGACCTCTGTGGGAAGTCCAATGTAAGCTACTACTTATTGTGCAGGCAGCTTTTGGCGGCGACTGCAATGCAGTAAACTGGGCACTTGAAAATGTGGGATTCTTCCATCGGGAGTTCTCTTCCCGCAGAGCAGCGCTCGCGACTCGAGATGCTAAAATCAACAGCTGGGCTACTTGGATCGAGAGGGAGTCAACAAAGCGTCTGCTCTTTGGCATGTTTATTATTAGCAGCCTTTTAACCCTCACTTATAACATCTCGCCCTGCATGTCTACTACTGAAGATCTCAAGATTGAGATGCCCGCCGAAGAGTCTGTTTGGATGGCCGCTGATGAAAGTTGTTGGAAGAAAGCAATGGCTGCCAAAGTGGCCCCCAACATGGAAGTCTATCAGGCATTGACGAGAGTGCTGTTTGGAAAGGACTTTGATCCCGACTCTGAAAGTCAATGGCCCGCCTTTGCCGTTACAATTCTGATGCATGCAGTAAGTGTGCATATGTGGCATGTTACGCAGTCCACTCAGTCATTCATGAACTTCTCTGCCGATGCGAAAATAGAGGAGCAGATGAAATCTCTATGCACGAGCCAAACAGAGGAAGCATTGGCTAGGTGTTACATGATATTTGCGCGCCGGCATTCTGATGACGGAGAAAATGTTTGGGACGATATTGAAGGCCCACTCCTTTTTAACGGCATGGCTGTTCTCCGTAGCTGCTATGTCCGCGCTTTTACTGGAAGTGGGAGTTTCAACCGCTCTATGCTCTTTAGTGACGACGAGGAAGGAATATTTAGAGCGGCTAAGGATTACATGCAAATCGAACAAGTGCGAACCCCTTTCCTCAGCGCGGCTGTTGCACAGACCTTTGATGGCTTGTTTACTCCACTACATACGGTACATAGCCACTCGGAGAAGGAGGCTACTTTGGCATATAGCGTCGAGCATGTGATAGCTGTATGGGATGCTGGTAAGTAAGCAAGAGTTATCGTATCAATTTGTGTCTGATCTTGTCATAGCGTTATTCTATACCAAATGGGTACATACAGTGGAAACCCAGCAAGCCTTTGCTCGGCCTGACGTCGAAGAAAAGCACAACTTGGAGAATTTATTGGAAGCATGGGGAAGCAATTATCCGGCCGATAAAAATCCTCCGTCACTTGCTGCCAGTTCAGCTAGGTTATGGGCTGATTTCATTGACAGCAACTGGACTTGGGAAGGTTTGTTCTTAATTTACTAAAGTTTATACTTGGTCATTTTATTTTACTGACGGTACACGTCTAGTTACCCGGCGTATGGGCAAAATACTCCAAAAATTGGCAGTTGTCTACGAAATCAACAAAGGCATGCCTTAGGATTCAATTTACCTGAAGAGAATAATTCGAAATCAAGCAACACACGGACCCAGATGGCTCGAGGGTTAGAGCCAGGTTGCTTAATACCTGGTTAACCCCATTGGAGTCAAAGATGGTGTCTAAGTCTTATATATGATTGAACTGCGTCTTATCGGGATTCGTTCAAGGCGTCAGGGCGCTTTTTGAAAATGGGTATAATGATTTTACCCATCTCATTACTCGGATAATACGATTGTATCTTTTACAATGGTATATGATGTATACATATCGTCCCGCTAATCTCACGATCTTGATACCCAGACGATAGTGTGCCAGATCTTGCTTATGCTGTGGCTCAGGTTCAGAATGCTCGTTCGTCATTTGCAGTTGATTATTGCGATACCCTTTTATTCACATTGGCTATATTCAGACAAAGAACTGAATATAGCCAATGCTTGTATGACAGCTTTTCTTTGGCGTTAAACCTGGGACGCCAGAGATGCTTTGATCCAGAAGTTATCCCATGAGTTACGACTTTGTTTATTGCGCGCAGGGATTGTTTCAGAGCTTATAATTAATGATGTGCATGTATTCTTAGCAATATAGTTCCCTACTGGGGTAATGATTAAATGAAATGGACGCTTCAGCCCTTTTTGACCCAGAGTTCGTACGTACACTGCATATCACTGGTATCATTCTGACATTGTCCAGATCGAACTCTCGACAACGGAGTATTGCTCTTCAATTATAATCATATAATACATAACGACATTATAATATACTACAATGGATTTTGGCAGCTCGTGCTGCCCTATGAGTGGCCCCCAAAGATATCCTCTGTGCCAAAAACAAAGTTATCAAAGTCAAAACCCAGATCCTGAAATATATCGTCAAAGGGGCGACCAGAGCCCCCTTCTTCGAGCATTGCATCTCGATTGACGTCTGAACTAGCATGTTGTGCCCCCAGGATCCTTGTTGAGAGCGTTTCAAACGTCTGGATGCACTGTTGAACATACGTACTCAAGTGCTCATGCGCGCGGAGGGCTGACATGACCTCCTGCCAAGATTGGGACACCGACTCAGTGAATAGGTCCGATCTAAACATGGCTGCCAGAAAGCTGGTTCCTGCTATATGCAGATAATAGATTCGATACCACCACGGCAGGAGACCCAGTGGCTCATCAGGTTCAAGTGTTCCGATGATCAATGATGCAATCTTTTGTGCAGTCTCAACGCACATTCCAGCACATTCTTTGAGCAGTCGGTCGCTTAGGTCGGGAGAGCTAGATGGTGCCTGAACTGCGTGCGATTTCTTCGAGTAGAAACGTGCAAGCATAGGCCTGTATAGAAATATTCGAGTGTGAAGAATACTAGTGCACCCAAGTCAGTGGCGTCAAAGATCAAAGCGAGCTTTCTGTGACTCGATCTTGAGAGCGAAAGAGAATGACACATTCAGGGTTACCCACCGAATATTAAGCAAATATCGTTCGGTTCGAGATGTCCTATCGACAATGTTCTGAAGATTTTGTAATCTCCAGTCACTGGGAAGACGATTTTCCCATTCGTTGAGGCAGTTATCTAGCTGCACCGCAACAACGTGGTATTCATCTTGTTGATACAGACGCGGAAGCCCTAACCTAGCGGCGAGATTATTTCGGGTTTGTGTCTGCGCCAACTGAATTTGATTGCCAATTTCATGAAGCTCTATTCCCCATCTGAGAGGCTCAGCATACCCACCACCCTGTTGGTAGGTGCCGGTTGAGTTCATGGAATCGATTCCCTTCGGTAACAGGGCCAGGGATGGTGCTGATGTCCTGTCACCTGACCATGACACGCATCTAACCCCGAGTCAGTGATAACCGCAAGAAAAGACTTGTTCGTTCCGAAATAACAAGGAGTTTACCTATCTAGGCCAACACAGCTAGCCCAAATCTGTTGTTTCAGCTGCTGGTCATTGCGAGAATCCTTAGTTGAAGACGTATCGGGGAGATTTAAACACAGACTCTGGGCGATTCTCATAGCCAGACATGCCGTCATCCATGTCTTTTGTTGGTGATTGGTGCAGTGGAGGTACCGGTTCAAAAGCATCAAGCACTGTACCAGCTCAAGCGACCCAGGTTTCCAAAGAATTGTCTCGGGACGGAGAAGTGCCCATGCTCGCTGAAAATAGCGATTCCCCTCTTCATTTCGTTGCTGTCGAGGGATGGATTCTTGTCTTTGTACTGCCAAGGCAAATACAACATTGAGTATGCTAAACCAGACATCCCGATCCCTATGAACAAATACATCAGGCCCGGAGTACGACGCCTCGTAGTCACGGAAAAAGCTTTCTCGGTTCAAAATGCACTCCGCATGATGTACATGTTTCCAATAGACATTGACAAGTCTATCAGCATGTACGCGAGGAGGCAATTCAGCGGCCAAGTAAGGAACACTGTTTGGAGAGTGCAGATCTATCTCTCCAAACAAGGGCGCATCCACGAACGGGACAGCATTTGAAGTGGCGGCTGGAGCGAGCCCTACTCTCACATCTATTGCTGCTGCGACTTCGCCAGCAAATCGTCCATGAGCAGTGTAATTTTCGTGGTTCTGATCTGAGGTCGGATCATGATCTTGATTCAAATGCGCCTTGGAAATGGAGAATGGCCCAGTCGATGGCGTGTCGTCCGTTGATGCCGGCGGTGAGGCTGGGACAGAAACATGACTGCGGTTTGATGATGCGTATCTGACTGGAGGCTGGCGCTTGGTTTGTTGACCAGCAGCGATGGAATCCCTATTATACGTACATATCTTTCCTCTTTCCTGGCATCTGGTACACGCTACAGATCAGATATGACATAAATTTAGTCGCATGCAATCGAGGGGTGCATTTGGGGGACAAATACCAGGACGATCACCATCACACTTCACCTTCCTCAACCGGCAGGCTTGACACGCATTTGAGATCTTCAATCGTTGCCTACGTAATATCTTCCGCGTTCCGTCTTGACGTTCCTGATACGCAGGACTCTTATTCATGGTCCAAATTCACAAACGCCCAACTTCAATGCGTGAAATGCAGAAGTTGTGCGGACGAAGACGACGGACGAGACGTACTGTTGCAATGTGAGCCAATCACATTGTGTTCCGCTAGAATGCGGAAAGACATTCAATTGGTTGAACTATGATATATACTTGTGGGGCTACGAGTACGGTGACCAATGAGAGGACTCCAAAGTACTTGATTACCAATTATCTCCCGGCTTGGAGCCAATCAGATGCAGCTCCGTCTTTTATTTTATAGATGCCCTTCCGAGCCGGCTTCAATATTTAAAGCCCTAAGGATCATGGCAATTGACGATTTTGAAATGCAGACCTTCTTATACTTTGTTTTGAACATTCTTTCACTTCTTCAAGTTTCACATCATGTCGCACCAAGTTGACATCGAGACAACCCATGTCTACAAAGGCAACGGCACTGAGGAAGACCCCTTTGTGGTTGAGTTCCAGAAGGGCGATCCTGGAAACCCCATGAACTGGACACAGTTCAGGAAATGGTCCATCACGACCATCGTGACTTTGTCTGTCTTCGTCGTCACCTTGACGTCTTCGGCATACTCTGAATCCTCCAACGAAGTCATTGGAGACTTCAACATCAGCGCCGAGGTCTTTATAGTTGGCGTTTCTCTCTTCGTACTCGGGTTTGCAATTGGACCGGCTGTATGGGGTCCCTTGGTAAGCATATGCCTACCCCTGTCTTGATTATCCTTCATATACACAAGCTAACTTTCTTTTTAGTAAGTATTCCCTGACTGCCATAAGTAGGTGCTAGCCGAGAACTAACCACCAGAAATGCCGTCAAGATCCGAACTTTACGGAAGAAGAATCCTTTGGATCATCTCCCACATTGCCATGGTAGCTTTCATCGGAGGTTCAGCTGGAAGCCGCAATATTACCACCCTCCTCATACTACGATTCTTTGCCGGCACATTTGGCGGATCACCACTGGTCAACTCCGGGGGTGCTATCGCAGACCTCTTTCCTCCAGCCCAGAGAGGCCTAGCCATGACAGTTTACACTGTCGCGCCCTTTCTTGGCCCGATTCTTGGCCCTGTCGTTGGCGGGTTCATCTCTGAAAATGTCGGATGGAGATGGGTCCAGGGTGTGTGCTGTATTTGTATAGGGGTGATAGGCATTCTTGGGGTCATTTTCGTTCCTGAGACATACGGACCCGTGCTGCTAACCAAGAGGGCTACCCATCTGTCCAAGACAAATGGTAAGATTTACATCAGTGTCCTCGAAAAGAGCCAGGGCAAAAAGACGCTGTCTGAAATCTTTAGCAGAGCTCTGGTACGGCCTTGGGTTTTGCTCTTTCAGGAAGTCATTGTGTTAGTGGCCTCGCTATATATGGCCATTATTTACGGTACTGTATATCTTTTTATGGGTGCCATGCCTATCGTCTATAACGAAGACCGTGGATGGAGCGAGGGTATCGGGAGTCTGTCTTTCATGGGCATGGCCGTTGGGATTGTGTTGGGATTGGTTTATGCTATCTACGACAACAACACGCGTTATATGAAGCTATTTCTGGCTAAACAAGCAACTGCCGAATCTCGCTTACCACCAGCCATTGTTGGTACTATTGCTTTACCCATTGGCATGTTCGCGTTTGCATGGACCAACTACCCCAGCATTCATTGGTCAGTCAGCATTATCCTCTCGACGCCCTTTGGCTTCGGTTGCGTCCTCGTCATCCTGCCGATGATTAACTACCTCATCGATTCTTACACCATCTATGCAGCCTCCGTTCTCGCTGCTGCTGCTATCTTTCGTTCGCTCGTTGGTGCTGCCTTTCCCTTGTTCACTACCCAGATGTATGACAATCTAGGAATCCACTGGGCATCATCCGTGCCGGGCTTTCTGATATTAGCTTGCATGCCTTTTCCGTTTGTCATGTATCGCTACGGTGGAGCTCTGAGAATGAAGTGCAAATATGCTTTTGAGGCTGCTGAAACGATGAAACGGATGCAGATGCAGTAAACCCGGGTCTCAACTAAGGAAGAGGAGGGCTCCCCTTGAGATTGAGGGAGAACTACAGTGCATGTGCTAGCACCATCCGCTGAACATCATGTTGTCTATAAGCAACCATGTACGCATTTTTAGAGTCCTTCTCATAAAATATTATGTATAAATACTATTTTCTCCATATAAATCACAGGAGAGCTTCAAATTATCTTGGTTATTCTAGTCTGGATGTTACGTTTAATTGGGAGGCCTCGTTTATAAACTGTCCAGTATTAATTTCTCTTCTATGGAGAAAAACTAGCTAGGAAAGCGAAGAAGACTCCCGTCAATTCATCCCATTTCACGTCAGTCTCATTAATTAATTTCGGAAGCGCTCCTCTCCTCTGGGTCTCCCCTCCGTAGACATCCTTCACGAGCCGCCTCACCTGTCCCTTGTTACTTGGTCCAAAAATCCTTGCTCTGAAACCGTCATCCAGACCCTTGCAAGGCTCCCAAGGCGCTTTCCCTGAGACGAATTTGAGGAGATCTTCGGCAAAAGCGCGCGCCACTTCTTGCTGCTCAGTGGTGAGATAATCATTGTAGTTCTGGTAGAAATAAGCAAGGTCTAGAATGTGAGTCGATTGACCCTTGAACGGTCCATCGAATGGGTTCTCTTCGTTGAAGTGGTATACATATACATCTCCGTCTTCTGGCCAGCCGGTTGCATATGCTAGAACCGGAGCGTACCATAGAATGTCATTCGTAAACTCGAGAATACGAGCAAATGCTTCGTTGTCCGGAGTTGTTGGAGTCAGGTCGTATGATGCTAGTAATTTTGATACGATTTCAGCCGGGTGAGCCGAAAGTGCATTGGTGAGGGCAGAGATGAAGCGTGGCGCGGAATTTTTGGCTTGCATTGATAAACGGTAGGCAAATATGCTGGACTGCTTCATAGTTAGCAATATTCCTCTTGTTTTATTTCTTCTCGAAAAGGCGAGATATAGTGATATATAGTGTGCAAGAGGAGACATACATCATGCTGCGCATCTCCAATGAGTAACTCTTTGCACCAACTCTTCCCCACTGGATAAACAGCCGCTGATCTGTCTGATATTTGAGCATAGGTTGGCGCAGCTGGAATTATATCACCATCTACTGCAAAACTTGGCGGAACGTTGCGAGGAGCCTTTGCAACAAGCTCCGCAGCAGGAGATTCGATGATGGCTTTGACTCGATCTTCGGGTGACATCTTGTCAAATCCCCATGCACGAATGACTGCTTCGTAGCCTTTTTCATGAACTTCAAATGGGAGGGCAGATAGAAGGATTTTTGTGCCACTCATCGAGAGGGCCCGTTTGAAAAGGGGTGTGGGTGTATGAAGGTGTTGCGTTACAGAGCCTATACGTTATGCGTGTGTCAGTAGGCTGTAATACCAAATAAGGAAATTTGAATATAAACTGAAATTTACCTCCGCCAGCACTCATTCCTGCTAATGTGATATTGTCCGGATCACCTCCAAAGTCACGGATATGCCTGTGCACCCATTCTATCGAGACCCTTTGGTCACGAAGACCATTATTGGCTTTGTAGCCTGCAGATCGAAGCTCCTCTGAAGTCATGAAACCAAAAGTACCGACACGATAGCTATGACACTTTTAGTTTCTCTGCCGTTCAATGCAGTACTTTGATGAGGTGAAAACGTACTTCGGACCAACAGCGCATATAGGGGTCCCCTTTTCAACAGACAGCTTTATCACACGAGTCCAGTCAAACTGTGGCCATGAGTTGGCACCGAGATTCAATCCTCCTCCATGAATAAACAATAACACTGGCAATTTTGATGTGGAGGATGTTCCCTCTGGCACGGCGATATTCAGGTTAAGACATTCTGTATCAGACTGGAACAGGTCCTTCTTTGGCAACGACTTTTGGATAGCTCCCTGTTCAAAATCGCAGCCATTAACTATTGAAGCCGTCGTAGGCCTGTGGAGTTCTATATTAGCTATGAACAAGTACGAGATCCTCCTGCTGGTGACAAGCAGAATGGAGAGCACCCTTACCCATCCTTTGTAGCATCTAGAATGCCGTCGTCAGGCGATCTGGAAGTGACCAACTCTGCGTCTGCGAGTCTGTTCTTCAGAGAAGCATACTTGATGCCACGGTAATGGGTCACATTGTCTGTCGTCTTGCCTTGGACTTGGCCCAGGAAGGTCGTCTGGAGTAGAGCGGTCATGATGGACAAGATTATTGCTGGGCTTTGGATATACTCCGTCAAATACGGTTATTGAAGTTTGTAGACATTGGGCAACAGATCTTTTCGCCGAAGAAAAGAGAAGCAAAAAGAAACCGAGGAACGAGTCCAACGTATGTTTATTGACCTCGGGATATCCGAGGGTGCATATCCGCGGATTCACAGCATAGGGTGGAGATGCGGGGAGTGAATCGGCATATCCACGACCGACTGCTTCTTTCGGCCTTTGAAGTTTACGATATAAACTGCATTGTAGATGCAGATTCTTACTTGGTCAGAAGCTAACGAATAACTCCATAATACAGCTGGCATTTCTTGCTCATCCTGTATGATAATGCTCGTTGGTGAATATATTCAAATAAGGCGTTTGTATATACTATAACATATCTTTTATGATTGCCCTCCCTGCTGGAATTGCATACTATATCCTCCGGTCTTTTCGTCCTGTATGAATTTGAAGTTATCTGTCGACAGTCCGAATGGTTTCAAAATGCCATTTCCAAGCTGAATAAAGCAAAAATCATCAGCAACAGCAGAGATGCCTGAAGAGACAAGGACACGGCACTTACATCTTTCAACTTCCCCATCATCTCTCCCATTTCATTCTCTCTCGCGGCCTGGATCCTGGGCGGTAATTCACGTAAATTTCGCTGTACAACTTTCAGGTCTTGTGGAGGCAGATTGTCCATGCTCGCCAGCTCCTTGTAGTCATCTTCTGCGCCTTGTAAGTTCGCCCAACCATTCAGCTCTGTCTTTGCACGGGCTCGTCTCATCAATGCCTTGGCGCGGATCCTTTTAATATCATTACGCCGCTTATCGTCCTGCTGGAGACGCTCCAGCTGTTCTTCCTCGTCGTCTTCGCCGTCCAAAAGCTCCACGACCGCATCCTCACTTCCGTTCGCGTCCTTTGCTGCGTCGTCGTTCTCGGCCTTCTTGGGTTTGGGCAAACACCTGTCCAGGTTCTCAATGGATTCCGTCGCAGAATCAACAGCCGATTTCCAGTCTTCCAGTTTCAAATAACATGCCGAAATGTTGCTCCTCAAAACCGCAATCTCGTAGTCTAGGTAATTTGGACAGGACGCCAGGGCACGGTCGTACGTCGAAATGGCATCCGAATAGGCAGCGGCAGCGAACTGTTTGTTGGCTTCGGCTTTGCAAGTATTCGATTCTTCTAAAAGTTTCTTCTCGAAATCTTAGTCAAATAATCCGTTGAGAGCAGCGAACAGGGGTTGGGCCAACGTACAGCTTCTTCCTCGGCGGGGAAACGGGCATCGTGGAACTCATCATCCGATTCTGCGTCATTGGTTTCGGTTGACTCGTCTTTCCGTTCTGGTTTATCGGGCGTGACTTGTGCCATGAGAGGCGCCTGGAAAATGATCGCCGATGGTTTAACCGACGACGAACGCGCCAATCGTAGAATTCTTGCGTGCAGCTGGAGAGCTTCCGATAACAGTGCTAGTTCCTGAACGCGTGCTTTCGGGTTCACAGAGTATGCAAGTAATGAAATAGCACGAATACTGTTGAGTTCCTTTTGCGTTTTCGTTCGTAAGTTAGAGATAGATCGAAGCGCAAATCATGGAGAAAGAAAAGCTCCCCGCAGGAAAGCGGCACCTCCCCGCTTGGGCTTCCCGACAGGAGCAGCAACTGCCAACTGCAACCATACAATTTCTTGACCACAACACACATTTTGAAGCGCAGGATATCTCAGCCTGCAATCTTTCGCCATGTCTTCGACAGAGTATGTGAATAAAATCACTGACTATGGAACATAGTACTAACTTTCGCATGCGACAGACTGCCCCGCATTCGAGCCTGTCTCTTTGACATGGACGGCCTCCTGCTTAACACAGAGGACATATACACTTTCATCACAAATTCGGTTCTGCAGGAATACGGAAAGCCTAGCTTGCCATGGTCTATAAAGGCTCAGCTACAGGGCAGACCTGCTCCTGAAGTACGTACCAGTTTGGTCGCACCTGCCCTCGAAAGAAACACTTGATTGACGGGGATATCCAGGCCGTCAAAATCTTCCATGACTGGGCAAACCTTCCAATTTCACAGGAAGAATACTCGCAAAAAATCGCCGTCATGCAGCAAAAGCTTTTCCCTTCCGCCGTGCCATTGCCAGGAGTGGAGAAGCTGCTCGATGATCTTCATGCCACAACAAAGACCGCCCATCCAATATACATTGCCCTTGCTACATCGTCTCATAGGAGGAATTTTGAGCTCAAGACTGGTCATCTGAAGGAACTGTTCGCTGTATTTCAAAGGGAAAATGAAGTTGTGGGCGACGATCCGCGAATTGGGAAAGGGCGTGGGAAGCCATTGCCAGATATATACTTGCTTGCTTTGGAAACCATCAATGAAGAGCTACAAAAGAAAGGGGAACAGCCGATAAAGCCGGAGGAATGCCTGGTTTTTGAAGATGCCGTTCCCGGTGTTGAGGCCGGTCGTCGAGCCGGAATGCAGGTCGTTTGGTGTCCCCATCCAGGCCTGCTGAATGAATACAAGGGCCGAGAAGAGGAGGTCCTTGCTGGTCTCACTGGAGAACACAAAGAGGAAGAAAAGTCGGATACAGAAAAGGAGGCCGAGTCGTTGCAGGCGGAGCGATTATCTCGTGGAAATGGATCGGGCAAGCCTGGGAAGCTGGGCGATGGATGGGGTCGCTTGCTTCCTACACTGGAGAACTTTCCATACAAGCAATACGGCATTGAGATTCTCTAGAGGATAGAGGCGCTCATGATTTTATACAATGTTTTTGATTATGCACCGTGCTTATATGTAAGTAAAACCTAGACATGAATTCAACATGCTTGTAAATAGAGAATCGCTGTCAACCTACAGATCTTAGTAAAACCTACCAGTGGAATCTAGGAGCAATAGAACTATTCAATCTAATTTTTAAGGCTATATGTCAATAATCCAACATCTCTGCAGGCCTCCAGAACATCATTTTGTCTATCAGCAGTCACTTATAAACATTCAGAGCCCTTCTCATGGAAACATTATATATAATATTTATTTTCTTGATATAAGCCACAGGAGGGCTTCGGATTATTTTGGTTATTCTGGTCGAATTTTGTGTTTAGTTCGGGGGACCTCCTGCAGGGGTGTCAAGAAAAAAAAGGTATGAATTGATCTATAGCTAAAGGATGCTTGCTTGCTTTATTCTATGCCTCGCTTCTTAATCGCATTCTCCGAAGGACTCCGAATATGTTTCTCATGTCCAAGGCTGGATGAACTAATTTGGTATCTAGAAATAATAAAAGAAAAGACAGCTAAACTTGAGAAGGCCTTTTGAAAGACTCCTATGAATGCAAATGCCGCTCTTGAAGCAAGTGAAACAACCAAAATGAAAACAGATAATGGCTTAAAACGTCTCATACTGAGCGCCTAGCTCTCTTGGCCTGTGCGATTTGAATCCCCCTTTTTTCATTCAACTTTCTGTTTGCCAAAACCCTAGCACCCTCGCTCACGGGGTCTTCGATAAACACTCGACTTGCAGGACGGGCAATGATGCGCTTGACGATGCTCTTGTGGGCCTACAACAACGACAACAAGTCAGGAAAAAAAGGGTTGCAACTAAAGCGCTGTTTCATGTTGGAGGAACCTACCGTCAAAGCATGAAGAACATCATGCAATCTTTCATCGAATGTCTGTGGACCGCTGGTTTTGATTGCCTTCTGGACTGGCGCAAAGAGTTCCAGGTGTCCGAATTTGTGACGCTGGATGAGAAGGTCCTGTAAATAATTAGCAGAGCTCCTTTCGAAATTCGATATTGCTTGGGCTTACTAGGAGCTTCCATGCGTGGTACTCAAAAATAATTTCACGCCGATTCTTGTGATGGCAGTTGATGGTGTCCTTGCCATCGAGAGCATAGGCGGTGCTCCACATAGCCGACTTGATAGCTGCCACGATGGCTCTCCTGGAGTTCTCGTCTTCTGGAATATCAGAAGGTTGTGGTTGTGCATCTTCTACCACGGCCCAAGCGTGCTGTTGGGCTTCCTCCCAGCTCTTCCACATTGTCTCTGTGCTGGCCCCAGATTCTTTGGGATTGCGAAGGTCCTCGATGCACCACATTTCGAACTGAGGATCTCTCTTGACAACATTCATGTCCATTTTAGAAGATTCTGGGAGTCGGACTCGTTTCTTGCTAGGGTTGGAAGTGGATTGCTGTTGAACGTCCACTTCGTCATCGTCGGTCTCGTCATGGCTGCGCTTTTGGGGGGCTCCAAAGGCTTCGAAGCTGAAGCCCGTTATGGATGGGAAATCAAGGAGTTTGTCAGCTTCGGGGTCGTCATGGCTGCACTTTTGGGGGGCTCCAAAGGCTTCGAAGCTGAAACCCGTTATGGATGAGAAGTCAAGGAGTTCGTCAGCTTCGGGGTAGTAGAAACTGGGCAGGCAATTGGTGTCTCCAAAATCGACAGACATGTTGAAAGGATTTGAAGTCGAAATGCTGCTGCGGAGTTGATCAACAAAAGACAATGGCCTGAACTGTCGGGCTCCAAGAGTGAGAACTTCGACTGATAGAAGCAAATATGGAAGAGAGAAAGTTTTCAGTTGACAACAGAAGAAAGAAGATAAGAGGACTAGAGACGGGCATAAATAGTGGGAGCCTGGGAGCATTGGAGGGGCGCAAAAGCATTTCATCCCAGCCATCGTCAATATCTTGTTATTGTTACAATAAATACAGTAGAAAGGACAATAGGGATTGTCATAGTAGTGTTTGCGTTCTGAAACATGGACTGGACCTCCAAGTCAGCTGTCAATAGGTGCCCCCCAGCTCTTCACCGAGCTAGATGCAAACGCAGATAGAGACATGCATTGCACGAGGCCCCATGTCACAAAGGAATGATATCAAAAAGCACACCACCATGCTCCATATGGACCCGCCCAGCCTCTTCCACTCCCTATTGGGTCCACTCATTCTCTCACCGAGGAGACAAAAATAAAAGCAGGGCGTTGGCAGAAAACAAGTTGAATAGGCATCAATGAGGTACCTCCAATTAAGTTATTGTGCCTGAAAAAGAGGGCTGGAAACATGGAACATGGGGGGGGGGCACTACCAAGGTCTATGCATATGCATGCAACCCTAATTCCCCGCATCCTCATCTACTTCTTACTTTACAAGCAAGATAAGAGGATCGCTGAGATGCTAGATTATTATATATTAGTTCTATTCTATTTAAAAAAAGGACAATCACTCGAGCTTCTTTGCGCAGTCGCCTGCCAGCTCGATGATCTTCTCACAGGCCAGCACACGCCCCGGCGTCAAGGGTAAGGTCTTCTGGAGAGCCTGTGCCTTGGTGCGCATCGTCTCTGACTCGTCACTGGCGAGAACGCGCCGGAACGCTTCGCCCAGCTCCTTGCCGTTGGGTTTAGGTGCACTTGTCTTGCTGCCCCAGACTCCGATGCCATGGTACTCGACTCGACTCGCAAATTCATACGTGTCGAACCAGACGGGTAGGACGATGTGAGGAACTCCGGCACTATATATGGTGAGTTTGTGCATGCAGCATAAGAGGGAGAAAGGAAGAAGAAGAATAAAACATACAAGACTGCTTCGTTGTAAGAATTGGCACCCCCATGATGGACCATGCAGATCACATTCCCACTTCCCAAGATACAGGCTGGGTCAGCATGTAGCCAACTTTCGATGCGGACCCGTTCGGCAAAAGAGGCATCAGCTAGATGATCCAGAATGGTATCATTTTTGATCTTTGTTTTCAGCTTCCACAAAACCTGCACGTCGCTTCGACAATCAAGAAGAACCCGGATTGCCTCTACGCACTGTCGCACATTTTCATCATTGTACGCGACGTGTGACCCCAAATTGATCAGCACCGTGGGTGCTTTGGCCAACCACGCCGCAAGCTCGGGGCTCTCGACCGCAATGGGGCGAGAGGGTCGCAGGATGGGACCACAGCTGGTGTATTGCTCAGTAACATGTAATGGGAAGTCCATCTCCGGAGTACAGGCCAGTACATATTGTAACCCCCAGTCCTTCAGATTTTGATATATAGGTACAGGACCTGGCAGACCATGGTCGTTTCGGTAGCGAATCAGGTCCTTCAAGAAGGGGCAGCTTAGGTATATCCTCACCACCTTGATGACAAGATGGATGTTCGCAAGGAAGAGGCGCCAAGGGATGGGAAAAGGATAGCCAGAACCGGAACTGCAGTCAGCCAGTATATTAGCGAGCAACGAGCAGATAACGGGAAAGAATCACCGCTCACAAAGGATATTTCCAGAGAGTGGCTAGCCACGGCTGGAAAACATGTTCGCGCAAGGTATTCGGGCTCAAGATGATGAAGTCTCTGCCCAGCGTCCGGCATGCATCGGCCGCCTGACCGAATAATGGATCCACGGTGATGATCTCCGGCTGGATCTCCTTGATGATGGCCACTATGCTCTCATAGGTTCGCACGTACTCCGGGCCGCCTAAACCCGCAATTATCTGCCCAAATTTCGCAAAGGCTTCCAATGCGCCGTGTCCTGGCGAATGCATAGGAAAGCTATCTACGTTCTGTCTCTGCATATATGCGTCTAGCATTGGCAGACCATGAACTGGGTGAAAGGTTGCTGCGGTAGCGGCCCCGTCCGACAGGTTCGCAGCACGAGCGTTCATCTCCTCCACATGGGCGCGGAGGGTACTGAATGAGGCGACATGTACGTCGAAGCCACGGAGGAGGAACTCGTGGGCCACTGAGAGACAAACGTTGGCCTGGCCAAGCTCGCTGTTGGTCAGCATGAGGATTTTGCGGCCTGCCATAATTGATAATGAGGAAGTAGCAGAGCTGCGCGGATAATGACCAAAGTAACTTGACTCTATCAGATCAACGCAAGGGCCAGATGCAGTCCTTTAAAGCTGATCTGATACAGTAAATTCAAGTTAGTTTAATGACTAGTCTGCCCATAGGGCTGTTGGATAACTTGCAAAGCATACCAGAAACAGTTTAGCCTCGATTCACAACTTTAACGCTATTGGCTGATTCTCCACCTCTGGTTCAGGCTTTACCTAATTAGGGAAGGGTGATATAGTTACGCTGGTCTCTATGCCCAATTGGGAACTCCATTCGGAACCCACATTCCACAAAATGTATAATTTAATTAATTGTGGAACTTCTATATGTATCAACAAGAGTTGGTATTTATATCCAGTGGTTATACTTTCCAGAAATAACTTCAAAGTAACAGAAAACAATGGACTGCACAAAGCACAATCGAAAGGATTCAAAGATCCGTTGTTGCTCAATACATAATGAAATGAAAGAGTTCGTCTATATATTACCTCTCTAGTTCCATGAATCATACATATATACGCTTCCTCACCCTCGTTTCTCGCTTGGTTAATTGTTGATTTGAACCTCAAAGACGATGACGACCTTGTGTTTCATCATCAATGACCGGGCTGTTACAGAGACGACACAAAACTCACTTTGTCAGCCTTTGAGAACCCAAGCCTCTCTACCAACCTGTTCGCATATAAATATGTGTCCGGATCCCATAGTTATCGAACAGCTTCAAAGCTATAAGGCCATACCAAAATGAAGCAACTGGCGCAAAATAAAATCGATCGCATTCTCAACAGAGTTGAAACTCTAGAGGACCTTTTGGTTGATGACGTTGCTGAGCTGAGAAGTTGTTCTGAGCAGTCTATTCTTTTCAACAACTTAAAGGTCTCCCCTGAGGAGTACCAGTATTGGAGGAAGCACGACCTCGGTCCTGACTTTCGTGGCGTGGAATATGATGCTCAGAATGAACTTGTCATTGTCACGCCGGGTTGTGTATGCATGCATGAGGCTACTGTTAGTGTAATCGGTCAAAGAGTCAGCGACAGATTAGAAGAGAGACTGAGTGCTATCACTGGCTTTAAACACTTCGCGACTGGGGGTAAAAGTAAGTACATTACCAGCTATATCTCTCCGAATGCGTGCTGTGAGAACAATAACAATGATTCTTGCTGATACCGGCTTTAGATTTTCCACTGGTCGGTAAATTCAAAGGGTCTCACAAACTAGCAGATGCATCTGTCAAGAAAATTGGAGACAAATTCCCACTGGCAGTCCTTGAGTTCAACAACAATGAGACCCAAAAGAGACTATATAGTAATGCAGAGCGGTGGCTGGAGGGTAGCAATGGTTATACCAAGCTTGTGATGCTTGTTGATGTCGAGGAGACAAACCAACCGGATACTTCAAATCATACATATGGTTTGTCTGACAGGAATCTCCAGAAAATGGAGTATAAAGCGCTCGTTACCCATATACAGAGCTGGTATAAATCGAAAGGAATTCGCCTCGTTGGTAGCTTCAAGGTGTCTATACATTTGTGGTACAGCGACGGCGATAGGCAGTGCATCTACACGGGTGCCTTTTCGCCTGACAACTTGGTTGACACAACGACGATTGAAGATGTTCCTTTGAGATTGGAACATTTCATACCTGATGACATTAAGAATCAGAATGTGAATGAGAATGAGTCCCTGTTTTTTCCATTGAACCGCTTGGTGGATGTACTACAAAGCAGTTTCCAAAGCATGGAACATGACAGGGTGGGACTGTTGGCACGGGATATGGTTGTAGAAGACGAATGATCATTTTATTAGACTCATGCCGGGATATCATGCCTCGGCCGGGTATTAGGTTTATGCAGAGCACTGCTGGTGGTGGTAGCAGTAACCAGGTGTTGCGCGTGTTGGAAGGCCGTACGACGAATTGCTTCCTGATCCTGTCGAATTACTGCTTATTGTCTCTTTCAAATCAACACTCACTTCTCGATTGATTTTCAGACCCCACTTCCATAGCTGTTAGCTTTGATTTCATAATGGGCATGTAACCTCTGCTAGAGGTGTTAGCCCAGAGCCCATGTATCGAATGAACCTTTGTAGGCGATTACCTACTTCCAGGGCTTCCAGATTTGTATCGAGCATTCTGCCATGTCTCTCAGACCATCTCTTTAGTAAGTCACTCGATGTTTGATATAGAGCATTGTGGATGTGTACCCGACACCATGATAATGTCACAAAGATACTGCATCAAGTGACCGTTGTATGTTATTATCAGTGACACATACACGTAATGTTGCGCAACAAACTTGCATGAATGCGTCAAAGTGACCATATTTTCAAAGTGTCGTCGCCTTTCAGACACTCTGATTGTTGAACTTCATTGGCCTCATCCACATCATAATCGGGAAATCGTTTTTGTCCCGAGCAGGTGGCCAAAACACTGCCCCCTGGATGAAAGACCGAGCTTGTAATGGGATCTAAACTATACCGTTAGCATTATTCGAATATATCCCTAGGTCGTTACGCACCATCATGTAGTTTAAATGTAAAATCGGGCCGGCTGCTCCCGACATTGACATGGGGATTCTTCCACATTCGTACAGCTCCATCTGTTCCCCCTGCCCATATTTCATGTGAGCCATCGTCGCCAGTAGCAATAACGTCTGCTTTCATCCGCTGGTTGCTAATAGCTTCTCTTCCCTCAAGCCATCCCAGAAGTTGACCTGTTACTCGGATGTCGTATACTAGCATGCCTCTACTCTTACGCTCAACCACGTACAAGTATCTTCCACAGGGACTCCATAGTAGTTGCGTAATCCCAGTGCCTCCTATATGGCGATCGGCTTCGGATTTGGCCACGTTGAATGTTCCAATGAGCTCGCCACTCCCCCTGGAGCCGTACAAAGCAATATGCCTCGTGAAAGTTCCGGCAGCTAATATTCCGTCCTGAGCGGGATTCATCGCAAGTGCAGAGACAATTCCTTTCATCCCGACACCCCCTCCAACAATCTGTTTCCGTTTACTCGGGATAGTTGGTAATCGAGTTACCGGCCCTTCATTTCCGGTGCGGGAAACATCAAAAATGCATACTAAGGAATCAGATCCTGTAATAAATCTAGTGCCCTCAAGATGGGATGGATACAAAATGGAATGCGGTGAAATGAAAGCTTCGGTTGATGGGTTTACCAAAGAATAAGTTCCCAGTGTCTGTGGCGACAGAGCTGATGACAGTCTGATGGGGTGGTCGCGAACCGAAGAGAGAATGAGTGCCGTGGAAGGATCTTGGAGAGAAAAGAAGGGATATATTGCAGTGGCGGATACTGGCTCTGTGGATGGTATTGTTGAATAAGGAGTTAAATCCAGCGGCTTTTCCCTGGCCTCGAGAAGGTCTGGCGGCCTAGCATTTGTAAGTAATAATCACAGCACTGAAGTCATCCAAAGGGGTTGGTACAAGATGAATGTCCTGATGCCATTATCTGCAGAGGTAGTAACCACTGAGGTTCCATCTGCTGTCCTATACGTAATCTTCGTCAACATTCATGGATTCGTTTTGGTTTAGTTGAACTGCTCACCATTCTGCGCTCTTAAAATAGTTGGAGTCTACTGTATGCAACTCGGTTGATAATTCATCTTGCGTAGACAGTGTTTCAGGTATAGACGAGGCATCACAAATGGCCACGCATGACAGATTCAATTCTGCAGAAGCATCATCAATAGATGTCATGGTTACGACAGAACAAGCAAAGTCATGGAAGGTAGATAGCATGCGCTAGGAAGTGGTAGATGAGAACATCCAGACTTCCTATAATTACTATGCCAAATGCGCAATGAGATCCTCCAATCCAGTCTGCATGTTGCTGTTGCTGGAGGTTCACCGTTCGTTCGCTTTTTGATGCTTACAATCGATATCCACCATGCGCTAGTCCGAGAGCGGTATAGCCCCTTAGCTACATCAACATCAACATCAGCAAGATGCGAGAGCAAATGGTATGCGCATACATAAAAGAATATACCCTACAGGAAACAGATTCGCGAAAGTTACAGTGAATCAAAAAAGACGAATCTTCAAATCTTCATCTGTTGGGAGCGTCTGCGAGAATAACGAGACCAACAGAAAACGGTCTAACCCTGATCGGGAATGGCCGCTGCTTGCTTGGCATTCTTGGTTCCTTCTGAGCTTTGCCTTTCAGTGTTGTTTCTTTCTTCGCGACACACAACCCAAGACATTCCAGCTGCCCAAGCAAGGGGTCGCTTCAGTCTATTTTTGCATTAACATTGAAGAAAGAAATACGGACTCCGCTCCAGACCTACAATGTTCTCTGCAAAACCCTCTACGCCTGCTTCGGGTGGGCTATCCATCAATACATCAACAGCTAATTCATTATTGTGAGTAAACCGGCCTTACCTCTGTCCTTGGCACTATCTCGTTATCTCCATGGGGGCTTTATTTGCGGATTAGATTATGGTTCTCATGACGCGGTCGCTTGCTGCTATGCTCTTGCAAGCTTTGTATACTTTCATGGCAGCAAAAAAGAGAGAGAGATCTTGACGTTTGAATGAATTATCTATGCAAGGCCTCGCTGACATATACCATAGTGGGAACACAGCAGCTCCGGCGACAACACAACCTGCCACAGCTGGCCTGTTTGGAAATCAACCGAAGCCCGCCGGAAGTCTCTTTGGAAATACCACGACCGGTAATACACAGACAGGAGGATTGTTTGGCGGACAAACGAATACTTCGAGCGCTACGCAGCAGAGCGGCATGGCTACTGGAGGCTTGTTTGGCGGTTCAACAGCCACGTCACAACCCCAGACTGGAGGTCTTTTCGGAAACACCGCAAAGCCTGCAACGCCCAGTACTGGATTATTCGGAAACACAACCACAAACACACAGCAAACAGGAACGACTGGCGGAGGTCTATTTGGTAACAGCACCACCCAGCAGCAAAACACGACTGGCGGCACCAGTCTGTTTGGAAACCAGGGAGCTGCACCTCAAACGCAGACGAAGTCGCTATTTGGAACAGCTCCATCTACTACTGGAACGGGTCTTTTGTAAGCATAATAGATAGACACTTCCCATCTCACATGTACTGACGGGCCATAGTGGCAATACTCAAAGTGCAGCTCAGCAACCGCAACAGCAACAACAGAAACCCACACTTTCTATTTTCGGAGCTCAAAATAATACTACACAACAGCCGCAATCTACTACGACTCAAGGAACCGTTGTCCAAGGGGTCAGAATAGATGCTAGCAATCTCCTACCGACGACAAAATATGAGAGCTGCGCGGACGAAATAAAGCAAACAATTGAGCAAATCGATACATATGTCTTGAATCAACTCAACATGTGTAACGAGGTCACAGATCTTATCCCTACAATTGCAAATCAGGGCACTACTATTCCGAATGATGTTGAATTTGTTGAAGGAAAACTTGAAACGATACAACACGCTCTCGAAAACGATGCGCGCGAAATCGATGCTGTTCGGAACATGGTCACACGAAATGCAGCGGAGGCTCAAGTTGCATTCCGTGCGATTGACAACCTCAAGCTGCCGTTACAGTACCAATCTACCAGCGGCGGTTGGTGGTCAGTATCAGAACAACAACTTTCTGAGCGACAGACATTGCGATCTTCTATCCAACATCGAAAGAGCACCCTGGCACTGCCTGAGGGTGTCGAAGGCGACCCTGCGACAACTAATGCGATTAATGGTGTACCCACAAATCTGGTGGCTTATTTCTCTCATCGGTCAGATGAGATGTCTACTGTCCTCGATGGCTACAGGAAAAATCTCAAAGAAATAGAAGACCATCTTCATGGCGTCGAGGGTTCGTTGAACAGACAAATCAACGAATTCCTCTCCTCGCGCAATCGGGATGATGGTGCCCCCAATGCTGGGAACGTCAAAAATCAGCTTGCAGACCTAGCGGCCGCCCTGGGAGATGTGGAATCTGGTATCTTAGGTGTTGCAAGCAGGCTGGGCGGCGTGAAAGAGGAAGTTCAAGAGCTGGTTCTAGGGCCACCGACCCTTGGAATTGGACGGCTGGGTTGATTTGATTGACTGAGATACATGATTGTATATTAGGTTACGATAATAATTATATTGCATGGCAGGAACTGTTCAATCAACATGAGCCTTTCAAAAGATCTTTCAAATACCATTACTTGTACATACACAGCAGGAAGTATTGAGAGTAGTCGTACGTCATAGTACGTGGTGATTGCCCCTGCCTTTCCAGCCATCACCTGGACCTTCCACCGCTTCAACCAGAGACTACTACACCTTTCCACACAGCAACTAACGAACTAGGCGTCTTCGGCAAACTAATTGTGAAAAGAGAGATCGCTCATATAATGTACGGGGACGACGGCGAAGCGCTATCCACCCTCGACTACGCTCGCTCCAAGGGCATTGTGACTGACCATCTGCAACTCGATCCATTACGCCTTCTCGCCCAAATCCGCGAATCTGAACTCACACGCATCTCCTCTAAAACAGGTTTAGACCCAATCCTTTCTGGCTTCGAAACATCGTCAGCAGCACCTCCTACAAAGAAAATCGAGAAGTTGCAACTTGACAAGGAGGGAGCTCGATTCTTGTCGTCTGTCCTAAAAGAGGTTTCCGCACTGCAAGCCGATACCACCTTCACGCCCAAAGGACATGACTCTTTCCAATTCCCCAAATACAACCCAATGGACGATTTGAAGGTAGATGTTCCATTGCTCACCTCCGAAAAAGAAAGAGCAATCAAGGCGTTTGGCAAAATACCTGATCCTGTAGCGATATTGAACGAGATAGTTCCGTATTTGAGAGATCGCGAACAAGCTAGCCTTGACGAAGGCCTGGAATTCCCTGACTATTTCTGGGAATTACCAAGTATGTTTGATAGAGATCCGAGCACTGATAAGTTGGACGCCTCGAGGGATACTGCACGTCTCCTGCAGGGGGCCATTGGGTATTTGGATGAGAAAAGACACAATGAGGAAATTGAGAAACTATATAACAGCTCAAACATAGACAATGTGAGTATATATGTTTTGGGAAGATTTACAGCCATTGCATTAGTTCTCATATCGTCTAGGTGTTGCCTTTTCCACAACGGCCCGTTTCTCCTCTCTACATTGAGTCTGAAGAGCAGAAAGAATACAGTTCATCACAAGTATACCACCACAGCAGTGACGGTGGCGCCGACGTCAATGAAAATTGGGGTCCTGATACGGAGAAAGCGCGAGACTCTGAAAGGAACTCACATTCGCCACGTGAAACAGTTAGGGTTGATCTTACCAGGTCTCAAGAGCATTCAAGAATCGAAGCACCACAAAATATTTCCTGCCATTTTGAGAGCCCAGGGAAGTCAGAATATGTCAAAGAATCTGTGACAAAGGAAGCATTAGAACAGGAGTCGCATCAAGGCGCCAGTCAGCTTGTCGAAAATAACTCCATGAATGATCCCACAACATCTCTGCCGGCTATAAACAAGGCAAGGATATATATAAAGCAAGCACTCAAACGAGTGAATCTATCACCGCCTGCAGAAGACTTCCCAGTGCCCGTTTCCACTTCTCTGGGAACACTGTCAGCGTTCATGCTGACGAGATGCCAGAGAACCAAACGCCGGAGACTCGACAATGAAAGTCGGTATTTCAGCAGCCCTCCTAAGAATAATAACAAGGTCGATGAAGCAAGCAGAACCAGTGTTCCGGAGAGACGAGAAGAATCTGGCAAGCTACCCTCGCTTCCAAGCCTCACACAACACGAGGTCCAGAATTTCCACCAGTACCCCAGATCAATGGAATCGATTACTGCACCGCTCACTCTGATTCTATCCACCCACCTGCTTCGAAGCGAGAGTTCCCTTGTTAGATCACTCGAAAATATGTCTTCTTCCCGGTCTATGCGACTTGTTTTTCGCGACTTTACGCACTCTCACTCGCTCAAAGGAGCAACATCTAACCAGTCTCATGTGATCGAAGAAGCAGACTTGATCGTCTCTCCAACGACAGGCATTATTTTATCCAGTTCCCATGAAACGACACAGAAATATCTTCCCGGGCAGGGGTCACCCGGTATAGAATCCCCGTTAAAAGCGAGGATTGTTCGCGCTTTACCACGGTACGAAAAGCTATATATACTAATTCGATCCCCTGCCAAAATGTGCACCAAGACACTTTCATCTATAAGGGAGTTAACTGCCTTTTGCACCTCGCTAAGTCAAGTCTGCACCATAAAAGTACTGCTTGCTCCATCCGATCACATTCTTGAATGGATACTGTCAATAGCATCGAAGTACACCATCTCACAAGCCCCTCTTCTGCATGAAGCGGAAGCGGAAACGGAAACAACAACATCTCCATGCCACGAGGATCAGACTCAATGGGAAATATTTCTTCGAAACGCAGGTCTCAATCCATTTGCTGCTCAGTGTGTTCTCGGCGCGCTCAAGACACACTCGATGCAATTCACTAATGGTGACGAATTAAATGTGTTGTCTAAATTTGTTGAAATGCCCTCTGCTATGCGAAGAGAGATATTCCAGGGAATAGTAGGTGAAAGAGTGCTCAAAAGAGTCGAGAAAGCTCTTGACATGGACTGGCAGGTCGACTGGGCCGTTGATTTAACTTGAATAGGGACGGCATAATATATCTGTGGGCATTGGCAAAATAATATGTTGAGTCTATCATGGATGATGACGACGATGCATATTTAGAGAGGAGATTGTTTAAGATTAATCCGAGCCTATCAGCCAACAACATCCAAGGCTCTCTTTTCAAGGCCAGTGTCGATGGAGTACATGTATTGTTAATCAAAATTTGAAAGGGGTAAAAAATGTCAATGAAATATGCAAAAATTCCGCTGGAACGACAACACGTCAAGCATGCACATGGTCAGAATAGTCACTCTTCCCAGTGTAGATGTGTATTAAATAGTGATTCTTTTTCTTTCTCCTCCTTGTTGGGGGACTGACGCCTTCATTGCCCCCATTTTTCTAGGCGTGATAATACAAGTTCAATATGGTACATTGTTCGAAGGGAAGAGGGAGTGACGAGTAATTATGACACGGTATTTACTCGTTGATTTTGGCAAGGATCCTACATGAAAATGGTTAGTATCTCACTCGAAAACAGGATAATTGATGAAACATACTCCGAGTCTCTGAAGAGAGTGAACTCTTCCTCGCCAACCTTGACGGGGCTACCACCAAACTGTATATTAATCAGCTCCAGCTCATATTATAACCATCGTCTCTCCTGTCTTCTCCGCAGTCCGGGGAAAATGTACCTGAGGAATCAAAACCTTATCACCGCTGTTAACGCTCATAGGAATCTTATTGCCATTTCGGTCAATGCCGCCAGGGCCAACGGCAAGAACGGTGGCTTGGTTGATGTCTTTGACAGTGCTCTCGGGCAAGAAGATGCCGCTGGCGGTCTTGGTTTCGGGCTTGACGCGCTGAACCAACACACGATCCAGAAGGGGAACGAGGTTCTTGATGTTGCGGAGAGCCTGGAGAAAGAAAGCGAGAAAAACAATGGTTAGTTGAAGGTCATCGTGGAGAAACTTGCGATGGATAGGAATCGGGAGCTGCGAGAGCTTTGCGCGGAGCTTGTTTGAGAGCTCATATTGAAGTAATTGCCAGACGTACCATTGTGAATATGTGAGAGAAGTTGGGTTAATGTGCAATTAAGACACTCGTAAAGTTGGCGCAAGGTGAATGGGATGTAGAGAAGTTGGATGCTGCTGGAAGAAATCAAAGGACGCCGGCGGACTTCGCAGGGAGCGAGAAATTTCCAGAATGCCAAGACTTTGCGATCGATGCCCGGGGCAGCGGTAATTCTAAGGCAGCGAGGCAGCAAACGGAAACTAAAGCCGAGGCTTGCCGGAGAGCTTTCATTGATTTGATGATTGAATGAATAGATCTGGTCTAATTTACCTACTAACTGTCCGAAACAGCATGAGCTGGATGAATTGAAAGAAATTGTTGACCATCGAAAGATGCAGCTGCATATGACCGCTTGCACGATTGAGTCTATTTAAGCATACGAGAGTGGCCTTCCATTGAAAACTTGAATGAGTCCAGGCCGGGTATATCTCAGTAACAATAGTTGACCAACGCATCGGATGATCGAGATAATATATCAAAAACGCCAGTACCGCTCGACCGGAATTACGAAACAAAACCTATATAGATACATTTGCTCGTCACCATCTTCGACCTCCCCCTCGTCCACGGCCTCCGCCATATCCTCCTCCCTGCTGGTTGTAACCTCCATAGCCCATTTGCTGTTGGTTGCTCTGTGCAGGGTATCCCTGGTTCTGCTGGCCACCACCAGGCTGTCCGCCTCCCATCATCGCTTGCATATGTTGCATAAATGCCATTGGGTCCATTGCCGACGGATCAAGGCCTTGAGCCATCATATTGGCCAACATTCCCTGCATCATGTCGGGTGGCATATCTGGCATCCCCGGCATCACAGGCATAGCAGACATACCTCCAGCAGCACCCGTATTTTGAGCTGGTGGAGCAGGAGTTGGTGGTGCCGGAGCACCTGGCATCCCAGGCATCCCTCCCATGGACATGAAACTCTGCATTTCTTCTAGTTGTTTCTTCTGATCCGTAACATCTTTGCGCAAGTCCTGCTGCTTGAGACAGTAACTTGCCCAGGTAAACTCGTCAAAACCGTAGTTGAAGAAATCCGTGATATCAGATCCTGGCAGTCTCCATGGCTTGTCATCCTCTGTCGGAAAATCGGTGTCCAAGTCTGTTGAGGTAATGAGCTTTCCAGTAGTTGGGTGAATCGGGGTGGCATTAACGTCGATCGATGATGCGCGTATGGGGGGATAGGCCGTGCCAGACTTCAGTGTCGCTACTGGTCTGCCCTGACCAGGCGCGGGAGTAACGCTTTCGGCTTTCACGGGGATTGAAGGAGTTGAGGATGGTTTAATATCGGCCGAGGCAGATCGTTGAGATTCGTTGATTAATGTGGCATGTCGCGGATGTGTTCTTCAAGATTAGTGTCATTACTCGTCAAGGCATTCCAGAGCTATGGGACTCACAGATTTGGAGCTGCATCAGCAGGAGCTTCGGTAATAATATTAAAATCGTCCTAGATATGAATGAGCCTTGCTAAACGTGTGCCAGAATTACAGAAGGGGCTGCAACTTACATCGTCTTCTTCCTCTTCGAAATCGTACGAGTCTCCTCCATTTGCATCTTCCGAGGGCTGGTTATAGTTGTTCTGCTCTTGCTGAGGTGGAAACGAGTCCGCGGGGTCATAAAGATCATCGTCGTCTTCCTCCATGTTGTATACGCGTGATGGTAGTCAATTGGAAAGCTATGGTTGTTTGTTAATTGATCCCTCCGCTGGAGCGGAAGCGGGAGCTTTTAGCACTTAATTTTTGCCCCGGATCGTAGTTAGCGTCGATAAGCTTCAAGTGACAAGAATCAAAGCGGCGTTAGCGGAGGGGCCCCAAGAAGGAGAAGAATTCATTGATGTTGAAACAGCAAAGATAGATGATACTTTGTCTCTTTGTATTCGTCACAGCTTGCTTCCTATCCCTCTGAAAGTCACGTGGCTCAGGCAAATCTTGGCTTGGCGCTGCGGCGAGATAAGCATTCTTGTGATTTCATCGCTGAAAATATTCAGACAATTCAGTCAGGAAATAGTCATGCCCTCTTCAACTGAGCCGCCTAGTCGCACGTCGACTCCTCGATCATTCACCAATCAATCAGCCTCGGCCGAGGATTTGCTGAAGTCGCAAACTGTCGGTTTAGTCCATCTCTCGGATTTTCGCAAACGTCGAGCAGAGGTTCTGGAACAAAAAGAGCGAGAAGCGCATGATAAGTCTCTAGGGCGGTTTACATCTAGTTCCTCAAGGACTGGTACACCATTACAAGGTGATGCGAGTGACGGGTGAGTCTAGTATTTTTTCTTAAAAAAAAAATCCAGGAGCCTTACTGATGGAACAAGAACAGTGCCCTAACGCCCGGATCTGTTTCCTCCGAGGGTCGACCAAAGAAGAAGAAAAAGGCTCTCGCAAAGAGCAAACTATCGTTCGGGGACGATGAAGAAAGTAACGATACCGGAGAGGACTCCGCTATAGCGACGCCGCGAGGTTCGCAACTTGCATCAAAGACACGTCTTGAAGGAAGTCCCGCTATACCAACGCGCAAAATAACCGCCAACCCCAATGCTCCACCACCACCGAAGACGCTCACGAAAGCAGCACTTGAGGCTGAGGCGCAAGCGCGAGATGCATTACGCAAAGAGTTTCTGGAAATGCAAGAGGCCATCAAATCAACGGAAATCATAATACCGTTCGTATTTTACGACGGTACGAATATTCCTGCTGGCGAAGTGAAAGTTAAGAAAGGAGATGCCGTATGGCTATTCCTTGACCGATGCCGAAAGGTAGGCGCCGAGCTCGGGGTAGGAGGCGCACAAAAGAGCAGTCGTGCAAAACGTGATAACCGTCGAGAATGGGCCCGCGTCGGTGTTGATGATCTCATGCTTGTACGAGGAGATATCATAGTACCTCATGTAAGCTCCCCTCTGGCACCGAAGACTAAGCACATGTGTTAACCCTGTCACAGCATTACGAATTCTACTACTTCATCGCCAACAAGGTACCTAGCTTCGGCAAAACCGAAGGCCTGTTGTTTGATTATTCAGCAAATGTACCGACTGCGAAAGATTATGATCCTATCTCTCGGTCAAATGACGAAGAGCTTGAAGGAGCCAATGCAGATCCAACATTGACGAAAGTAGTGGACCGGCGATGGTACGAGAGGAATAAGCACATATTCCCAGCCAGTCTCTGGCGGGAGTACGAGGCAGGGGAGGAATTTCTGGAAAAAATGAACTCGACCAGGCGGGATGCCCAGGGAAATGCATTCTTTTTCTAGGGTATGATGAGAAACTTTACCAGTGACTTCATGCGCGATCACATAGCGGAGACAAGCCGTTGCATTGATCATATATACCGTCTACTTTCCTTTGGATGGAGGAAGGACAATTGTCAAAAAATACCCAGAATATAAGCTTCAGGTACTCTCATCCTTCCCAGAATTGCGATTTTGCAATTTATTTGTCTTTGATCGCTGCTAACCCGGCATCCAAGATTAAACGAACATGCAGAGTTTGGATATGCATCAGATTGCAGTATAGAGGATCAAGGCAATGGGTCCTACGTCTCAATCAATGAAGCCATGTATATAGAATTCTAACTTCAACAAACCCCTTTTGTTTATTATACCCTCATTGCTTCTAACGAGTGCTTCCAATACCTGTTTATATTTTCCATTGAGAGGCTTTTATCTCCAGAGAACTAGGGCCGCCAGCAGTAAAGACTTCAGCGTTCTGATATCCTGAACGTGATAGCTTTCCATTTATGGTAAGTGGCTACTGCATGCCTCTGATTGGACGGGAGCGGAGCCGCGGGGATTAGCGTTGGCAACAGCCGGGCAGTAGCAAGCATCGTCATCCTCCATCTCCTCACTTCCGCGACAGAAACCTATTCTCACTGCACTCAATCGAATCAACTTCTGCTGGCCACTTTATGTTACTCTGTGTCTCATAGTTCGGCTCACTGCTTACTGCTTCGCCGCTCTCGGAAGAGATATGACCGAGGGAGGACGCCTCACAGGTGTCGGGCTCCTCCAAGTCCTGCGCGAATGCTGATGGGCCATTACTAATCCAGCAGACGTGTCAGTCGAATTATACACGTAAATAGTTGCGTCTACAATCGCTTGCCTAGGTTTCGTGCCGCGTTTATTCGTGATCGCAATGTCCACTCTCAGTTCCTCTACGGCTTCACCGGCAGCCTCGGTTAATACCTCCAACTCCACCTTAGCTAGCAACGTATCATCATATCCGCTCCTACTTTTGAAAGCTCCCTGGTATGCCATTCAACAAGTCGAGGCCTTCACGTTCGTCACGCTCCCACAAAATGTCGCACGCTTGGTTGGTCTGGACAATCTCCTTGACGCTGGAGCTGGAAGAGAGGGTGATTTAGCAGCCGCGGCGGCAGCAGCTGGGGCAAATCACCTGGCAGAAGGAATTGCAGACAATGCTATAACTGAAAGCCCGTTCAGCTTGACGGATGTCTTCCAGACAATGAGAAGATTTAGCGGCTTTTTCAGCTACATGACAAGTCGATGGTCCTTTGCTTGCTTTTCCGTTGCTTTGATACTCAACCGTGTGACTATATATGCATCCTCGAGGCGTCACATTAGCCTTCATTGGCAGAAGCGCCTTGCTCTGCGAATCATACCGATCGTGTTGTTTCTGGTGCAGACCATGAATCTACTACGTGCAATTCGATGCCAAACATCACCGGAGTATCCTACAATGCGATATGGCCACCCAGAAAAACATTTCTTCTTCGATCATGCTGGCGGTGGTGGATTCCTATATTCCCTAAGCTCTACACTATTGCCGTGGGAATCATACTCGGACTCTTGTACTGCTGTAGGTATGACAAGGCGACCAGGCACCACAGATATTCCTCGTGGGTCGTTTAATCTCCTATGGCCAGTCTTCATCAGTCTATGCTTAAGCCATTTTGTGGAGACGCTCTCATGTGCCCTGCAGGGTCGAACCGTCGTCACTGAGGCGGGAATGTCAATTTTTGAGCATTCTCTTGCATTCGCAGAAGCGGAAACAATGGTCAGCCAGTCCATAGGTCTGGGGATATTTGGGTTAACAAAGCATAGCTCGACAAGAGATGATCTACCTTTAACAGGAGATGATGCATCAGCCCTACACTTACTGACCCGTACACAAGTTCTGGAGAAGATGAACGTAACACCTGAATTATTGCTCATAATTCTTGTCTCGTGCTGCAACAGTCTTTGCTCTAATGTTCTTGATGTCTTTGGGAAACAGAGCAGATACAGATTGATAAACACGACTATCTGGGGACTGTGCTATATGGGAGCTATGGCGTGGGGCTTCCTCGATGCTTCACCTCTTGGTGCTGAGACAGGAGTTCTTAAGTTCCCAACCGTTTGCATTGTGGGCTTCGTTCCTCATCTTATCATACTGGTAGGAATCATAGTCTGTCTTTTTATATACGGGCTCGCCGTTGTTATCAGCGCGTTCGCTTTGCCTCCCGGGTTACCAGAGCCATCGTCAATTCGGGAGCGGCTTGCTTTGGCACACGAAAACATGCAAGGGTCAAGTCAGATTCGCAATGTGCGTCTTAATATGCACGAAGATTTTTACACCACTTTACTTCGTATTGGGTATGCAGCCTTGACTGCCGCAAGCGAGGCAGTTTTCTTGAATGAGGGACAAAGCGTAGTAGCTCGCCGACGAACTTGGTTAGAGGAAGATCGACTTACCGAAATTGAAGCTTCTCGTCGCCGGGCGTCAACGAGGCCAAGGACATGGGGTGGCGCTCCGGCTGCAAATGCAGCCAGTTTCACTTTTGACATGCCTCCGCCCCTCGCAGAAAATTGGGAGAGCGGCTACGGACGGGAACAAAAGATTGAGAAATTGAAAAGCGCTTATCGTTCCCATTCACAGTCCAACCTTGGTGGCGTTGGCGCACTCCATGGTGCAACTAGGTGTTATCATGGATTCGCATTTTTAAGGGGTATCTTTTATTTAATTTCAAGGTGGATTGTTCTTGGTTTGAACAAAGTAATGGACCGACTAGGCATCACATTCCGCCCACAGTGGATGGTCCGCCTTATTGGGTCTAATAAAAGACGAAAAAGGGCCAACATGACAGAGCAGCCGGCCTCATTGGACTTCTGGATCTTAACAGATGATGGCGAACTCGAGCTACCCGAAGATGATGAATTTGACGTGGAAAAGGAAATGCGGAAGAGAGAAGCCTATCATCAACCGAACTGGGAGGATGCAGACGAGACTCGCCTTGAGAACAAACTCTACAGCTGGTGGACGGCCGGTGGATCGTGGGGCAATCAGGACGAGACCGCTGATTATGCACCTTCAGAAAATGTCTTTGACGATACTACCAGTGTAATATCTATGCAGACAAATGATTCGGAGTGGGAGGATTATGACGGCTCTGATGGTCGCCGTACTCCTACACAGAAAGAACCTTTCCCTGGGACATATTCACGCGAAGGCACTCCATTGATGGAGACCTTATTGGATACATCATCTCTTGCCCGGCTACTTGACCCTCGAGATCAAGAAAGCAAGAACGAAGCCCGTATTCTGGCCGCGCATCTTGTCGCTGAGAAAGAAGGCCGCATTATGACCCGCAGCCGCTTCCGTCTTCATAACGAGCGCGAGCGAGCACGCATTCTGATGCCAGTACGATACCACTCCACATACAGTGACAACAGTGATAGCAGCAAGGAGAAAACACGCCCTACAGCCGAGGAAGAAGCTGATATACTTGAAAGACTCATCCTGAATCGCCGCCAAGACGCAGCCTTGCGTAATCAAGAAGGTCCCCGGGAATCATGGGAAACCGGCGCTGCAGGGCTAGGAAATGACGGCCCTCAATGTGTGATTTGCCAAACCAGTCCACGTTCAATCATCACCTGGCCCTGTCGGTGTCTCTGTGTGTGCGAAGATTGCAGAATAAGTCTTGCCATGAATAATTTTGGGAGTTGTGTAACTTGTCGCCAGGAAGTTGCTGGTTTCGTCAGGTTGTGGGTGCCTTGAGTGTTTAATATTACAACTACTTGTTTCTATAGTCTTGGATGGGTAAATTCTTCTCATGTAATTGATGTTGTTTATACGACAAGTTTTGTAACGTCATACTGTCATTGTACAAGTGCGTTTTCAAATAGAATTCCTTTTCGGCGCTGGGTTTATTGAAAGTCTCTTTTCATATTTCTTCTCATTCCTCCGTGATGATATGTGTGCGCATCTCAAACATCCCTATGTTAAACCTATTATATGGTGAAAAGCCTCTATATCGGAAGAGTGGCACGAAATATCGAATTCAGCATGCATATCTTATTGAACTCCGAACCTCCTCAGCCGGGATTGTAACTGAAATCCCGGAATCGGCCTTGATTCGAAATGTACTGTGTTTCTTCCAGTTGATCTACTCTTTTGCGCGCAAATGCTGTTCGTTATGGAGCAGGGAGACGGGTTCGATGATGTGACGGCGTGGGGAGTGCCGCGACTAGATTTGTAGGATCTATATCAGAGACTCAAATAATTTGAAGCACTCCTGTGGTTTATAACTTTCCAAATGAACGCAAGCTTCTGGAAGGACTTACCAGAGAAAGGGAGTTGCGGGGGAGGCATCTCCATGGCGTCAATAGTCAACCTGTCCTCTTTGCTTTTTGAGCTTGCGCTGCCGCTTCTTTGATGTCGAAAAGGCCGTTCCTTGCTATTCCTCAAGCTTGGTGTCTCTGTTGAAGACAAAGCATTGAAATGACGTGACGCAGCCATCGCTGTCTGTGGTATGATTGATCCTCCAGGTCGCACATTGCTTGTATGAGACAAGGATTTCAAGGTTTGGGATACTGAGTCCGATGCAGCAGTCTGGATTTGCGAACGCATAGCTCGACTTTTTAGGAGGTTGTAGAGATTGGTCATTTGTGTGTGTTTCTTGCACTTCTCTTGGTACAGCGAAATAAGCTCATCGTTTTTCTTTTGGAGTTGATCTTGGGTCATTTGCATGTCTGGCGGCATTCATAATTAGATACTGTTTAGAACTAGAAGAGAAACGAGAGGAGGGGGCATTCAGAATCAGATATACTGTTCATAGAAATAGAAGAAACGAGAGGCGGGGGGAATTTAGAATTAGATATACTTTTTATAGAGGCAGAAGAAATGAGAGACGGGGGACATTCAGAACCAGGTATACCATAGAAACAGAAGAAACGAGGGGAGCGCACCGTCAACCTTGCTTTGTAGACTCAATATCTCAGCATTGGCACTGTTGATCACTTTTTCTTTCTCGGTGTTGAAGTTTCCGTACTTTTCCGTGAGACCTTTGCTCAGATACTCTTGGTAGCATCTAGTTGATGGCACGTTTGTCAAATCGGGAATCTACAAGCTCGTCAAACGGGAAAGGTACATTTCTTGAGTCGTCTGGTAGGCCCAGAATGAAAGTGCTCTTCCAGCGCATTCTATTATGGTGTTTGGATCCAAGCCGCTGAGCACGCTTGTTTTGTAATCTTCCGTGGGGTTGAGTGTAGTTGATACAACGTCGTCAGGGTTGTGCAGATTGGCTTGACATGCTGGGCAGGTCCGTTTCTGCTGTTGTTGTCGTGAAAGGCCGAGGGACTCTGCGCAAGGCAAACAAAAGATGTGTCTGAGCACGTTATCAGCATCTGGCTACCGCCGCAAAAAGAGATGATCACGAACGAACAGGTCGTGACAACGGCTCTGTCATTCAGGGGTTTCCTGCAAGTTAGAGAGTTGCAACGGAGAGAGAAATCCAATGCCTGCGCCATCGATTCGAAGTCTCGAGCTGCTGGATATGCGAGGATTTGACAGAGTGAAAAGAAGGTATACGGCAGAAACACAAGTCATATAGTTTTTCCCAATAGGGCAGGCACGATGTTCCCTTGCAACGGAAGGAGCATTGCCGAATTGAGTAATAAGACGCATGCCTGAGGCACGCACATGTACAGAAGATTACAGTCTACACCACCATCCACCAAAAATGGAATTAATTAATTCATTCATCCATTTTCAGTTATTCACTGTCATTACCTTTGTAGAAAAACGAACGCAGCGCAGTAGAATAGGAGAATGAGCACGTGATTAAGGAGGGCCTTACATAAGCCAGCGCTACCCAGAAGGGTCAAGGCTGCGAAAAGGCTAGACCAAGCCCGGCCCAATCACTCGTCCCAAAACGTGCTTGACTTTTGCGCGCGGCCAATCACGGAACTTGATGCGCGCTGATTGACTGTGGATCCCCTGCACTTGGGGAAAGCGCTCCCGTCACGCAGCTGCTTTCTGTCCCTCCCTATTCTGGACCGATACGTAGTTGGAGTGTCAGCCAGAACCCTTCCGCCTCAACTCTCCCCCAAACCAAACGCCCCTTCTTGATCATGCTGAGGAGAAAGGGCCTGCATTCTTACGATAATTGATTGTACATTGCCTGATGCTGACGCACACTCTGCGCAACCTGACGCTCTTTTCAAGTCCATCTTTTGAATAATACTTACCGCACCATCGCATTCCGAGGCCATGCCGAGCCGACTCCTAGGCCAAACCCTTATAGTCGGCTGTTTTCTCTTTGCTTTGATATATTTTCTCTACCAGCCCTATGAAACACAGCCTACATCCCGATCAACGTCTAGATCACATCCATCCGGTGCGGATTTAATAAGCGATGCTAAAAACGCCACGTTAGGAGTAAGTGAAAGAAAGACACTACCCACCGTCCTGTACATCTAGCAGAATCGCGCTGACCTTTTCACCCGTCAATCGCAGTTTGGTGCCATTTATGTTATCAATCTGCCCACGAGGTCGGACCGTCGCGATGCCCTCGCACTTATGGCGTCCATGTCGGACTTGAAGTTGGATTATATCGAGGGTAAACTCGGCAGTGATGTTCTGGATAAATCGCTCCCTCCGCCAGCAAGTCATACAAGCCAGAGATCTGGTAACATTGGAAGCTGGAGGGGTCACCTAGACGCAGTTAGAGCGTAAGCTGCAACTACCTACATTCCCAAGAAAAATCGATGCTAAAGACTGTTTTCACAACTAGAATCGTCGAGAACAATCTAGATTCCGCGCTCATTGTCGAGGATGATGCAGACTGGGACGTCCGCATTCACGATCAAATGTACGAATTTGCTGAAACCACCAGGGTGCTGACACAACCACTCGCGGGATCACCGAAAACCTATGCAGACCCTTCGTTTGCAGACCCCTCCCAAGGTGGTCAGCCAGAGGAGTTTGTCTACGGCCAACTTCCCCGTACTGTCCTACCTCAAGTGTCACCATACGGCGATGACTGGGATGTGCTTTGGATCGGCCACTGTGGCACTGAGGCCCCAAACATCAACCTAGAGGACGAAGATAAGGCAGAGAAGTCTCAGACTCTACCTCGCGGTCGTGTGATACATTACAACGACGATACCGTGCCACAGAATCACCATTTGCATGTAATGGAGCAAGAGCGTGATCCCCGCGAAATTTTCCCCGATCATACCCGGACAACCCACCACGTCATGGGCCAGATATGCTCGTTGGTGTATGCCGTTTCCCAACGAGGTGCCCGCCGCATTCTTTATGAGTTGGGCGTGAATAAGTTCAACGATCCTTACGACATCATGCTGCGCGATGTCTGTGAAGGCGTTAACGACCGGCCTAAGGGTGCCGTGTGTCTGTCTGTCGAGCCCGGTATCTTCAACCATCATCGCCCCGTCGGTCTATCCGCCTACCACAGTGACATCTCTGAACATCTCGCTCCTCCAGTTGAGGTTGCATTCACCGAAAATATCCGCTATAGTGCCCGTTTGGCGCTGCCAAAATTCGCTACTGGCGACACCGAGTTAGAAGACCAATGGCCCGATAAGCTCACATCGTCGTCATACACTTCATCATAAAAGAGGGCCAACCCTCAGTTTTATATCCTCATATCTTCCGAAAATGGAATTTATATTTTTGGGTTTTCATGCGCAGATACCATTTTTTGCCTCATCAAACTTTGCACAGGGTCTCAGTTTGTGTATGACATATATTCACTTCTATTATTCATACTGAATAACCGTTAATATACAACGATTTTTATAGGATTTTTGTGTCTTTCTTTCTTTCCTTCTCTTTTTTCTCTTCTTTTCTTTTTCAACCAACGCCTCGCTAAAAGGGGGAGTTTCTTTCTTTCTTTCTTTTCATACCTGTACTTTATTTTTTTTTGTACATGTTGACGCTTCGGGGTTTGGATCCTCGGGCTTTAAAACCATGCACTTCTTGGACGAGGGTGTGTACGTCTTTACCGTTGCTTATGATTAGATTTGGGGTGCACGGGCAGGCGTAGGAATTGTTTTATATGTCGAAGGCCATATCTTCTCGATGAAAATAGTACCTTTTTCTTACTATTCTTGCATATAGGAGCTTAAAAAGGGTTTTACATACGGCAGCATTCCCACTCTTTTTGATATAGTCAAGTTAGACACCGCCCTACATGTTATACTCTGTCTATCAGCAATCACTGTAAATATCTAGGGCCTTCCTCACGAAATTATTATATCCAAATCCTAGGTACTTTATATGAATCCTAGGAGGGTTTCAAATTCTCTTGGTTATTTCGGCTTGGATTTGTATTTAGTTAGGGTGGCCTCCTGGAGGGGTGTTAACACTTTTGTCCTGGAACTGTAGAGCGTCGCTTTTAAGCTACGAGGAAGTCATTTAATGTAATTGCATATAGGAGCTTAGAATCATGAAAATAATCCAGCTATTTGTCTATTTCGACATGGCTATTTTCTCTACTGGTTGATGATATAGTCTCACTTTTAATCGACGAGGAAGCCATTCCATTCACAAGCGAAACATCTCACTGCGGCTAGCAATGCCATCAAATATGCAAGTATTATCCAGCGGCACATACTGTCTGGTCAACACTTTCAGTGCTTCTTGTGAGACCAATCCACCGGTAAGAGAGGAGATGTTGTGCAATTCACCACCTTCAGTGCGACGTAGTTCTGTGGCTGCTTTTTCCACACGATCGCGGACTTCTTCATCGTCAAGCAGTGTTTTCTCGTCCTCTGCAATTGTAAGTAATAGTCGTTGAATGGTTGCATCCCACTCAGCATCATCGCCTAGTGCTGTCGCAGGTAGGCGTCCATTCTGGATTCCGTCGACAATGGCATCCAGAGCTTCAAAGGCGATATAGACGGAGATGGCGGAATCCGGGTTGCTGAGGTTGGATCGGGCAGCCTTGAGCGTTTGACTGGCATCAATGGCGATACGAGGTATTCGGCGTCCACAAATTACTTTGACGTGAGATGCATTCTTGCAAAAGACCTCGACTTCTTTGTCTGCAATGGGCACAGTTCGTGAACCCAGTTGTGCTTCTATAGTACGTACGGTGTTCAGTGCTTCCTTAATATCCTGGCTTGCCTTGCTCTTGTAGATATTTTGCAAGGCAATGTAATCTGCTGACTTGGATTTCATATCAGGTAAAGATCCAGGAAGCGGGAGAACGGCATGCTTTGCGTAGAACTCTTTCAATGCAGAAGCGATGATCCAGAAATTATCTGAATCCGGATTCAAATTCTTGCACTTATCCATTTCAAATATCTCGCGAATATTGCTCCGCAATGACCAAGGATTAATGCTCTTAAGGACGGCCCCAACGGCTTCGTCAAAGTTCTCTTCTCCGCCCTCAGGCGTGTTAGTTCTTGCACCGGCTCTCACGAAATCTCTAAAGGCAGTCTTCTCCTTATAGTTCTCCGGTGCTTTGCCTCCATGTTCGGACTTCCACTTCTCCAGGTAGTGTAATAATATAAGAATATATGGCACGTGGCCGTGGTCGTGGTCATCCAGAGCATCGAGGTTCGTAATTGCCGAAGTTGCGGCTTGTAATTCAGGCCATGGGTTGAGCAGCCGCAGGTCTTGCGTAGACTCGGGGTCTGGATGTGTTTCGACAATAGGGAACTCGGAGGGAAGTTGTAATGAGAAGGAGGAATAAAACCCGACAGAGCGCACATAGATCAGAGGAATACCGAAGTGCTCAGCAGCAACGGTGAGAGCATCGAGCGATGATCGTTTTATAGGGCCTGAAACAACAACAAGTTTATAATCGGATATGAAATCGGGTTGTTGAAGAAGCTCTAATATGGGCTGCAAAACACAAAGTTAGCCACAGCCAAAACAAAACAGATTAGGTTTGGAAAGTAGGTCAGATGGGAACGCACCTCAGATCTATGGTCTCCATTCACGTCAGGATTAAGCTCTTTAAGAAACGCGCATGTTTCCTGTGCTCGTGATTTGCCTAAGCTATCCTCTTCGAGAAAGAAATTCACGCCCAGGTCGGCCTCAGTTACAATGGCGGGATCAACAATCGTAAAGCCCCCCACGCCAGGCAGAACTAGGTTCTTGAGGGTTTCGACGCCAGCAACGCCTCCGACTGTAGTATTTTCTCCGTCAATCGCGCCATCTGAGTTCACCAAGAGAACTCGTGACTGCTCGAGCGCTTGTTGTCCACTGGCTGCCCATAAACGCAGTTGGCGGTCATACTTCCTCTCTTTGGAGGATGGCCCCACCAGAGCGATGGGGAAGGCGTCAGTCATTATCAGTCTCGCAGGTCTTTGTGTTGGAAGCTGAGAGACTGAAAATGATCAGTGGCGCCGCTTTGCTAGCGTAGAGTGCAAAACGGGTCTGTATTGCAGCTGTTGATGATGTTGATGTCGATAGCTGTTGTACCTTCTCCATGCACCACAAGGCTAGCTTGGATGGCACTAGCCAAGTGCGGCCAGCCCCTCCAAGGCTCCAGGCGGCAAGGCTGTAAGGCTCCAAGGCCCCCAAAGCCCTCACCGAGCATGCCTGAGCCCGCCGGAAACGAGTCGGCCCGCCGGTGTCAGTCAAGGAGCTCAAGGGGTCTATGACGCCACAGGGCAGAAGCCGTGCGCGAATTTCTCCGGTGCTTCCCCGCCATCAAAAGCTCAATTGGTCGACATCCCCAAGTTCCAGCAAGCACAACCCCAGTCGTTGAATTATCGTCCGCGGGGTTTCAACGGCTACTCGCTTATTGCATTTCCATTGACCGAATTGTATATATTGGCCAGCTGTGCCGACGTGTATGAAGCACATTGTTGTTGAAAACCGCCTCATTTCCGCGCCTTATGAGACCTATTGCTCTACTTTCATCTACTTCAATACCTTTCTCAATGTGAGTATTCTTTGCTTTTCTGTTCATATTTCTTTCCGGTTTACCCGGTTATCCAATTGCCTGCCATTCAATACACCAGCACTTGAGAATTGGTCTCAGAGATTCAAGATACTAACGAACAATTAGTTTTAGAACTACTACCTGTGCTTTAAAAAGCATCAATACCTGCGCCTTTTTGTTCCCATTGGCGAACAGTAGAGCCGCCTATCGTCGACCTTCTTTCCCACTCGCAGGTAAACGCTGGCAACACAACATGGCTAGTGTCGAAGCATCTAAGCAGGCTGCCGCCACGACAGCAGTTAAAAACCACTACCCAGCCAACGCAAAATGGGTGGGAATTGGTAGCGGCACAACCATTGTCTACGTTGTCGAAGCAATCAAGGCTTTAGGCGTCGATACAACCCTGACCAGATTCGTCCCTACCGGTTATCAATCGAAACAGCTCATCATCAAAGCAGGACTGACGGCCGTTGAATTCGACTCCATCCCGGAAGGTACCGTGCTCGATGTCGCATTTGACGGCGCTGATGAAGTGGATGACGACCTGAACTGCATCAAGGGCGGCGGTGCCTGTCTTTTCCAAGAAAAGCTAGTCGCTCTCCAAGCAAAGGAATTCATCTGTGTCGCTGGTACGTATCTAAACCCTAAAACTATATATACGTTCTCAGGCCATAACTAATAGACGTCCCGGGAAACAGACTCGAGAAAACTTCAAAGCCGCCTTTTAACAAACTGGAAATACATCCCCATTGAAGTTGCGCCGATAGCTGCGTACCGCGTTGTTCGCAAGTTGACTGAGTTGGGCAGTATAAAACCAGCTATTCGTCTTAGTGCCTCTCCCAAAGAAGGCCCACTCAAGACAGATCAGGGCTTCTTCATCATCGATGCTCCATTCCCACCTCTGCTCCTTCCGTCGGATATCAAGGCCGGCAAGGATGGCAGTGGTGCCGAGGGTGTATGGGACGTTGAGACTCTGTCGCAAAAGATCAAGGCTATCCCTGGCGTTCTCGAGGTAGGAATCTTCAGCGGAGTTACCGGTCCTCAGGCCCAGGCTTTGGGAGCAATTGGAGGACAGAAGCCGGTTGCTGCATACTTTGGTATGCCGGATGGTTCGGTGGCAGAACGAAAAGCTGCCATCTAATTGCGAAAATTCTTTTTTTCTTCTTCTTGTCAATACCCGTATAACTTTTAGAGATTTCATATTTCAATAAACATGATCTGTCCTTACAGATATAGTCTAGCCCTTCTTCTCCCCCTAATAATCTGATGCACCAAATATAAATTTGATCTATACATACAACAATGTGAGACGCCGCTTTTGTGAAGACACCAGGAATAGTAAAAGTTTCGCCTACCCGCCAATAGAAGAAATAAAACCATTATAAATTATTCAGAAGCCATTAGCTTGCCAACCTATTTGGCCCCTTTGCCCTTGGCTTCAGTGTCGCCGAGCTCACGCACAAATATTTGCACGGATCCGGGCTCGATATCGTCCTTTCCATCCTCAAAGCCGGGGCTAACGGCAATAGCAAGATACTTCCCAGTAGAACTAAAGCTCAACGCAGCAACACTAGCCGGATACTTTTGATACTGTCGAATCCTCCTCTTCGCAATCCCGTCCCACAAGGCAACTACACCGTCACCGCCACCAGAAGCAAATGTCCCATGGACGGGATGGAAGGAGAGGGCATTGACAGGATACACGACATCCACATCGTCGACAGTTTGTCGGTGGCACTTGAATGCGTATTTTCGGGCTTGCGATTCTGTAGAGGGGTCGAACCATTCCACCGCTACTCGGCCCTCGATACTCGACGAGGCATACCCGGCGTCGTCAGGCATGCATGCAACAGCTCGAGTCATAAACTTGAGACTACTTTCGCGGCGCTGCCAAGGTTCTATTTCGACTTTGTTGACCGAAGGTGGCTGGGCGTCGGCCTGGTCGGTTATGAGGGCAAGTGATTTGAGATCGTAGATATGTAGTGCTCGAGAGGCCATAGCAACCACGAGCTTTGTGGGAGAAAGTGAAAGGGAGAACGGTTTTGATGGCAGTGGAATTACTGCCGGTGTGGAGTCTGCATTTAGTCGGTGGACGTGGAGTGTTGAATCCCATGATGCCGAGATCACAATCGAATGTTCCTTGCTGTATACGACGGATTTGACACCAGCTTCGTGGCTGGAGAGCACTGTTTGTGTGGAGGTATTGACATCAATTCTATAATTTCAATAAGCAATTGTTCTTCATTCAATTGTAAGTAGTCTTGAGCCAACAAGCTTACCTTCTCACGTCCCAATCTAAACCCGCCGTGATGATTTCATCTTCATTTGCTCCAAAACAAACGTCTAACACCGGCGCTCGATGTTCGAATTTCTGGAGCAGTTTTCCCGTACCGACGTCTCCGTTTTCATCGCGCAGGTCATACAAATAAACATTTTTGTCCCATGACGAGACGACTATTCTGGTGGAGTTTGGATCGGTAGAGAACTTGAGCGCGGAGATCGCATCCGTTGGCGGAGAAGCGACGGAGAATTGATCTATTTTAGTTAACGGTCAGCCATCTCAGGTTTCCCGATAAATTTATGTGCGTGTGTAGAGAAACCCAAGAACATACTAGAGTGTGACATGGTGCAGCTGTATAGTTACAGGTCGTAACGTCGTCTGCAGAGTTGCGTTTTTGAAGCTATCGCGGCCAATTGAAGCTCCCATATTTTGCGGGACAATTTTCTGCCGGTCTGCATCTACACCGCCCAATAATTATGGTTATGCTCTTTCTTCGCCTCTGTTCTCAGCTCTAGACTTGATCCTTTCTTTCCGTGAAATTTCCCTCAAAGGGCGAGCAAAGTCATATCATTACCTTTTTGCTCAAGACTATACAGCCAGAAAAACCAGCATGCCTTTCGCCCAGCTGGTTATCGGGCCCCCGGGAGCGGGGAAATCGACATACTGTAATGGCATGCATCAATTCATGGGAGCCATCGGACGAAGATGCTCTGTTGTGAATCTGGACCCTGCGAATGATCATACCTCGTATCCGTGTGCGCTGGACGTGCGCGATTTGGTGACCTTGGAAGAAATTATGGCAGAAGATACTCTTGGACCGAATGGCGGGGTTCTATATGCGCTGGAAGAGCTCGAGAATAACTTTGAATGGCTGGAGAAAGGGCTGAAGAAGCTGGAGAGTGAGTTTCTCTGTAATTTTCTTTTGCATGATAGCAGTTGCTTAAGAAGGTCTAAATAGATGATTATGTCATTTTTGACTGCCCTGGCCAGGTTGAGCTATTCACGCATCACTCCTCACTGCGGAATATATTTTTTCGAATATCGAAACTGGGCTACCGAGTATTACTGCTTCCCTTCCATAAATAGGTCTGTCCTAGCTAACGGAGACGATTAGTTAATAGTGATTCACCTCGTCGACTCCTATAGCCTCACACTACCATCAATGTACATTTCTGCGCTTCTCCTATCGCTCCGGTCTATGCTCCAAATGGACCTCCCACACATCAACGTCCTCACGAAAATCGACAATATCTCCAACTATTCTCCTCTTCCTTTCAACCTCGATTTCTACACAGAGGTCCAAGACCTCAACTACCTCCTGCCGCATCTGGAAGCGGAAACATCGCGGTTATCACATGACAAATTCGGGGCCTTGAACCAGGCAATCGTGGATTTGGTGCAGGAATTCGCTCTCGTGGCATTTGAAACGCTGGCGGTCGAAGATAAGAAAAGCATGATGCATCTATTACAGGTGATTGACCGTGCAAGCGGGTACGCATTTGGACCGGCCGAAGGCACCAATGATTCGATATGGCAGGTTGCGGTGAGAGAAGGATGGGGGGATTTGAATATTAATGATGTGCAGGAGAGGTGGCTAGATGCAAAAGACGAATATGATGAGCATGAAAGAAAGGCGTTGGAAGAAGAGGCCAAAGCCAAGGAAGCTTCAGCTCAGCAGGATGATGACGACCTTGGTTTCATACCTGACAGTGGCACGAAAGTAATCCGGAAATCATGACACAGGTACCTTTTGTGTCGGGATATAATTTCATGTATATATAATTATTTAATTGCATCCATTAGAAGCATCAGCATTTACACAGGGGGTATCTCATATATCAAAACAGCCAACCAAACAAAATAAAATCAACATCAATCCTCATCCTCTTCATCATCGTCGTCGTCGTCAATATCCATCGCAAACGTTGTTGTTTCTTCCTCCTCCTCACCCTCGCTCTCTTTCGCAGCATCCGCACCAAACAAACCCTCCAACGCCCCATATCCTCGTTTCGTCCTCCCAATCTCCCTCCTCGCTCTTCGAATAGCCTCCTCTTCCGCCTTGCGCATAGTGCCCGAGACCCGAACAACTCTAAACACTGCGCTTCTCATTATTGTGTCTGTTTTCCTTGAAGAAGTTGAATTCGACCCAGCTGCCGGCGCAGGAATTGAATTGAGATATGTAAGAGCGGCCCAGACTAGTCTATATGCGGCGCGAGGGCATCGTATGATTACTGTTGATGTTGCGGGTGATAGGTATTTAACTAGTAGACGAAAGAGAGAGAGAAATTAGCACTTTCATAGCAAGGACAAACCCAAACCCGAAAAAACAAAAAAAAAAAAAACTAGTGCAGGGTCGGTAGTTTATACGTACTGATCAAATTCCCGGACGAAGCTCCGCCCAATTTCCCCAACCCATAATCACCGAATAGATCCGATATTGTATCGCGCAAGAGTCGCGCCAGAATGCCCGATGTTAATGTATCTGGCGTTGGGGGGTGGAAGAGCAGGTGTTGTGGTAAAGACATTGATGTTGGTGTTGATGATAGTTTTGAGGGCTCCGGATGGAGGATGTCGATTAGGAGGTAGCGATGTTTTATGCGGACCATTGTTGCTTTTTCACTTCCTTTTTGGCAAGGCGAACTGTTTGAAAAGGAAAGATATGGCGGCGAAAAAGAAGTAAGCTCTGGGTGTTCAGTTGATAGCAATCCACGTCGCGTGCGTCATGGCAGCAAGTTTGGAGCTTGCTTTTGTGGACTCTTGTTGGGCGCAAGTGTTTTTATATGGACGATATGCAAGCTTCGAGCGCAAAAATCCTCTCTTTCGTAATCAATTTTAAGAGTTTCCAGGTTGATGCTTGTTCGTGGTACGTAGTCAGGGTAATTTCGATGCTGAACTTTTTTCCGCCAGCGGCTCCGGATGGATGGATCTACAGCGGAATTACTTCCTCATCTCGGTTATACGCTAGCCAGCTCCAACATATTTAATAAACTAGAAATCCCTCGTTACACTACTCTTTTTAAATGGTTATTTACTTGCAAAGAATCCTGCCGGCAGAAGAATCATCATTGGAAACACGTCAGATTAACCATTCTACCCATTATTATAAATTCTACGCCGAGTACATGCGCACCTCGTGCCATCGCCCTTGTCATGCCACGTACAAGACTACATCGTATAGCTCAGGAACACCCGGAGAGCAGCCGAAACATAATGACAAGGGGGAGAAAAGATTTTTGAAATAATAAAACCAAAAGGCATGAAATGCTGGAAGAGGTCCGTGCCGATATCAAAACAGGTGCTGAAAACGAGGAAGGGGGGTCAAAACAAAAAGAAAACGCATTACAGGCTGACCTCAACACGGCCCTCCGCACCTGGAGCACGCTGGGAGATGCTGGGGAGCAGGTAGGTAATGTCGTCCCATGGGTGACGGTACAAGCCAGTGCGCAGTCTCTTCTGGTCGAGGTAGTGGGCAATAAGACCAATGCTACGTCCGAGGACGAAGAGACCGTTCAACACACCCATCTTCAAGTAGTCCTCAGCTTCTTCAGTGGAGAAAGCACCCGAGTTGCGGAGGAGATCGACGAAGCAGACAGCGATACATCCGTCAACATTGAGAATGAGGTTGTCCTTCTTGGAAGTTGTAACAGTCTCAACAGCAACGGCGTAGTCCAGCAACTTGTGTGTGGGGAAGTGCTTGGTCACGTACTCCTTGACCAACTCGACACGGAGATCGGGGTTGTTGCGAGACTTGACCTTGTGGCCAATACCAGGAACTGCTTACGTTAGCTTTTTCTTCTTATAGGTACAAACGAAGGGTTAAAGGGAAGAAGACATACTGAGTTTGTTTTCCTTGCGCATTGTGTCGACGAACTCACGAGGGCTGAGGCCCTTGTCGAAAGCCTTGGTGAACTCCTCAGCGGCACCGTCAAGAGCACCACCGAAACGAGAGCCGATGGTAAGAAGACCAGAGACCAAGGCACTGATCAAGTCCTTACCAGCACGGGTAGTGATGATGGTGTTCATGGCACCAGACACGGCAGGACCGTGGTCAGCGGTCAACATGAGAACCATCTCCAAGAACTTGCTAGCATATGGGGGCAAGCGGCGACGGAACCACAGCAGAGACATGACACCACCGATACCAATATCCTCGCGGAAAACGTCGGAGATGGGCAGACCAGCGTACAAAAGCTCTTGGCCACGGTCATCAGAGATGGTGGAAATGAAAGCAGCGGGCTTACGAATGAGACCCAACTCCTGGGCCCAAGAGTAGTCCATGGGGATCTTAGGAGGAACTGGCTCTTTGAAGGTAGCAATGGTGCCGTCAGCGACCAGCTTCTTGTAGACGTCGGACAGAACCTGGGGCAGATCTTCGAAAGTGTCGGGAACGTAGAAGCCAGCTGCGCGCATGTGCTTGTTCTTCTCGACGGCAGTCTCAAGCTGGGAGTTGGCGGAGGCACCGGCGTGACCGAACTGAACCTCGGTCTTGAACATGCTTGCGCAAGTACCGATAGCCCAAGCGACAATAGGCTTGGTAATGGTGCCTGCCTTGACAGCCTCAATCACACGGTATTCCTCAACACCACCGACTTCACCGAGAAGCAACAAAATCTTGCACTCGGGATCCGCCTGGTAACGGAGGAGATGGTCAATAAAGGTAGTACCGGGGTAACGGTCACCACCAATGGCGACGCCCTCGTGCACACCGTCGGTGACTTGAGCGACGATGTTGTTCAACTCGTTGGACATACCACCGGACTTGGAGACGTAACCGACGGAACCCTTGCGGTAAAGCTTGGAGGCAACAATGTTGTCCATCATACCACCGGTGTTACCGATCTTGAAAGCACCAGGCTTGATTCCACCGACGGTGGCAGGTCCGATGATGGTGATGCCCTTCTCCTTGGCCTTGACCAAGATCTCACGTGCCCTCTGAAAAAACAAGTTAGCATTCATTGTCCTGTTCTTGGTTATATTGCTATATCCGGCAAGTACGTACACGCTCAGGGACACCCTCAGCAATGATGGCAATAGTTCTGATCTGAGGGAATTCCATCAACTCCATTGTGGAGGTGTAGACGGATCGTGAAGAGGCAAAGTTGACGACAGTGTCGACATCAGTGTGCTTGGCGATAGCCTTTTCTGCATCCTGGTAGACAGGAAGCAAGGTCTCGCTAGTTCCCCAGTACCTTTATTTTTCGACATGTCGAGTTAGTTCTTTTCCCAGTCAAAAGCAGTGCAGTAGATGTGCTCACATTTTGCTGACGAATTGACCACCAAAGGTGTAGATGATACCGGCAACGGAGGGGGTGCTACGTTTGCAGATGAAGTCGAAGTCGAGCATGCCCTGCACGGCGCGGGGTTGCATACCACTGTTTTTGGTCAATCTCGGAGCCATACTGAATGATGAGCAAGGTAAAACTCACTAGACGAAGCATCGTGTCTTGTTATGGAAGAGAGTGTGCTGTTCGAGAGGACTGAGGAGGCGGGAAGGAGGGTTGAAGCGGGTGATGTTGTCGTTGGCGTTTTGCACGCCGGTCGAAGCAACAGAAGGCATCTTGGATATAATATTGCGCTGTGGTGACGTTAGAATACGATCTCCTTGGATTCGACTATCTGCACTTGAAGCAATTGAACGGTAATTGTAGCAATTGCTCGACAGAATGCAGAGGGAGGGGAAGACTCACTTGTCAGCGACCCCGTCTGTTTTTTTTTTTTTTTTTTCTTGTTGAATCAACAACACAGAAGGGCACAACGAGGTAGAGGAATAAAAACAAGAAGCGAAGCGGAATGTACAAGCGCAGAGACACAAGGATGAAGTTCCAGATGGACAGGAGAAGACAAAAGTTGACCGGAAAGGCAACACCGTTCGGGATTGAGTATGATGATAGATAGGAAGGAGCAGAGCTAGCTGGGGCAACAACAGCTGCGAAAAAAACCCGCAGTAGGACAAGCGCCGTGTTAGTGCGGGTATCGTATTACCATTAAAACACACCGTTTAGCTGGGACCTTGGAACGCCGTGCCTAATGGCGCAAGGAGGCCAGGGGAATTCCATACGGGACAGTACGTTACACTACCGAACCGTACAGATACAATACGCTGCCATCTGATCTCCGGGCTTGAACCCTCGCTAACCCCGGAGACATCTGCACCCTACGGAGCAGACACTGCCATTTTCTACGGCTTTCCTATCTTTGACACCTATATGTTGCCGGTGATTTCATGTTAATTCAATGTCAAGAGCATATCCCTGGGGCCAGTACGGAGAATGAATCAACGCCGTACAGTACTGACTGAGTCCTGACTGACTGGCTCAACAATTTGTCCCCACAAAAAAGAAAGTGTTCTTTTTGGTGGGAATCGAGACAGCTTGGACATCAAGTTTTTGTTGGTGCCTGGCCCAGCAGCGCCCAGCCCAGGGAGATCACCGGCGCCAGAGATAGCGCTCCCCATTCAACACGGACCATTGTCCCAATGCTAACAGCCACAATCGCATCGTCTCCATTCCGAGGCGAGCTGTCGACGGGTGGATGACTAAGATAGCTGACTGCAACGGCTATCAAGGATGAAGACAATAGTTTGTAACTACTGCATGATTGATCATAAAGATTATAAATTTACATTTACAAAATACGAAAATTACTTCCCCTCCGGAACAGTAAGACGATGGAAGAAGGGCCAGAATTCTGGAAGACTGCTCGAAAGGGCATGGCCGGCCCTAACTTGCTCCGGCACCGCGCGCGGCCTCTTCAGCTCTCTCGGAGTTTCTCCTTGCTCAGTCTTCTACAAGTCGAGGTCGAAATATTGAGCCAGATCGGTGACCGACAGGGGCATCTCTTTGCGATGGCTCTTGATCGTCTTATCCCGATTGCTGGGTCTATGATACTGGAGACCCCACTCTGCAACGTCCCTGTCTGTCAGGCATGCCCTGTAACTAAGCCTCACAGTCGATATTAATGACCTGGTTAACGATCTTGTTTTTAACGATCAGCCATCGCCATCACTGGCGTATTCGACTCGGACGGTCTCGATAAGCTGACTGGTCATGTCACAACCCCCATCCTACTAAGGAATATCCCGAAAGATCCCAGCCCGGAATCGTTGTCTTCGGGCCAAACGGCCATTGGCAAAAACGTAGTACTGCAGTAATAGTAACTATGGATTGAAGTCCAGGTCGTTATCGAGGCTGCCGAGGTCGTCGTATAAAAACACCGGTGCTGCGTGCAGCTTAACCCGAGGGGGGGCGGCACTAAATTGGTATCGGGGTTAATACTGCAGAAGTCGGTTAGTTCAACTGATCATGCAAATCGTCGATGTATGACGATAGCTATTTCTCGGGGATTTTGAAGATGCGCACTCTGGGCGAATGCAGTCAGTGCCGCATGATGGCAGCATAATGCCACGATGTCGAAATGGGGCGGACTGTGGTGGTATAGCGCATCAATAATAAACACTCACTGAACAGTATGTTGAAGGAGGAAGGTAGATCTCATCGTACTAGTACTATATCCCGTAGACAGACGGAGACAATAGCATCGGCATCCAGGTTGGGGACGGCGCTCCACCGCCCCTCCGCCCTTTGCTCAACGAAAGTTTAGCGTCTTGACCTTTTTCGTACCACCGATACACACAACGCTGCCCTTTGCACAATTGTTGCAGGCGATGGTGAGCCGTATCGTACAAACGGTATTCGTATCGGTACGGTAATCGGGGATGGTGAAACAAACAACCAAAAGAGAAAAGTTGACAGAGCAGAGCTTTGCCCCACCTGCTGCCTTCCTGGTCCGACAATTTTACGCTGTTTGCTCGCCTTCTATCAAACATCTCCCACACCCCCCAGCTTGCTTGCTTGCTATCCCATCCAGTATACCCTCTCAATTCCTCCCATTCAGCGTTGTCTGTTGATTGTTCGTCTGTGTATGCAGCTTGCTATCGCTGTCTACTGTTGTTGCTGCGCAATTCTTCCTGCAACAAACAACCCGCGAAAACCGTGTAGCCTGCTCATTCCTCACCGGTCAAAAAGAGTCAATTCTCGACAACCACATAACTCACACACATACACACAATGTCCGCCAAATCCATTCTCGAGGCCGATGGAAAGGCCATCCTGAACTACCACCTCACTCGCGCTCCCGTCATCAAGCCCACACCGCTTCCTCGCGCTGCTACTCACAACCCTCCTCCCAAGCTCGCCTCCCTCTACTTCCCCGAGGATGCCAATGTAGCCGGAGTCCTGGACCAGGCTGAGGCCACATACCCATGGCTCCTAGCCAAAGATGCCAAATTCGTCGCCAAGCCAGATCAATTGATCAAGCGTCGAGGCAAGAGCGGTTTGCTCGCCCTGAACAAGACCTGGGCCGAAGCCCGAGCTTGGATTGAAGCTCGCGCTGGCAAGGAAATTCAGGTTGAAACTGTCAAGGGTTTTCTGCGCCAATTCTTGGTTGAGCCATTTGTGCCTCACCCTCAAGAAACTGAATATTATGTCAACATCCACTCTGTGCGAGAGGTAAGCAATTGAGACTCCCGCAACACCTTGGTCCAAACAAGGAATTTTTTGGGAATAAATTGGCCATCTAACATGTCATTGAATTGTCTGATTTAGGGCGACTGGATTCTCTTCACTCACGAGGGTGGTGTTGATGTCGGTGACGTCGATGCTAAGGCTGAGAAGCTTTTGATCCCTGTCAGCCTCAAAGAGTACCCCTCCAACGAACAGATTGCGGCTACCTTGCTGAAGAAGGTTCCCTCGGGTGTCCACAATGTCTTGGTCGACTTCATTTCCCGTCTGTACGCCGTCTACGTCGACTCCCAGTTCACATACCTCGAGATCAACCCTCTCGTTGTCATCCCCAACGCTGATGCCACCTCCGCCGAGGTCCACTTCCTCGATCTGGCTGCTAAGCTCGACCAGACCGCCGAGTTCGAGTGCGGCACCAAATGGGCCATCGCTCGTAGCCCGGCTGCTCTCGGCCTGCCAGCCCCCAAGGGTGACGGCAAGGTTAACATTGATGCTGGCCCCCCGATTGAGTTCCCAGCTCCTTTCGGTCGTGAACTCAGCAAGGAAGAGAAGTTCATTTCCGACATGGACGCTAAGACTGGTGCTTCCTTGAAGTTGACTGTCCTGAATGCCAGTGGCCGTGTCTGGACCCTGGTTGCTGGTGGTGGTGCCTCCGTCGTCTACGCCGATGCCATTGCATCTGCTGGTTTCGTTAGCGAGCTCGCCAACTACGGTGAATACTCCGGAGCTCCTACTGAGACCCAGACTTTCAACTACGCCCGCACAGTGTTGGATCTCATGCTGCGCGCACCTCAACACCCCGAGGGCAAGGTTCTCTTCATCGGAGGTGGTATTGCCAACTTCACCAACGTCGCCACTACCTTCAAGGGTGTCATCCGTGCCCTGCGGGAAGTTGCCTCTACTCTCAATGAACACAAGGTCCAGATCTGGGTTCGTCGTGCCGGTCCTAACTACCAGGAAGGTCTCAAGAACATTAAGGCTGTTGGTGAGGAATTGGGTCTCGACATGCACGTCTACGGACCTGACATGCACGTCAGTGGTATCGTGCCTCTTGCCCTGAGCGGCAAGAAGTCGGACGTCAAGGAATTCGGATCCGCTTAGATTTATTAGATTAATTTGAGATCTGTTCCTGTTTACGTTCCACCCTCTTACTAATGCCTTTTTTCCCCTTCTGTGGATGCGCATCCCCTGGTTTGTTCTCTCTTTTTTTTATCTTTTCATGTACTTGGTGTTTGTAATAATTTTCACGGCATGGCATGGTTCATGATTGGAATTGATTCATGGTTTTTCTTCGAACAGAACTCGGGTTCGCTGACGGTCATTTTCTATGCGAATTTACAAAAAAGGGAGAAAGATGATTAGATAGAAAATCTACAGCAACACTTGTTTGGGTCCTTTTTTTCCAGGTAGATAATCTTGCTATAGAATAGAAGAAGTGTTCCTGACGGTCGAAAGCGGAAATTTATGAATCATCGACCCAAACGGGTAGCTACGTCAAGTCCGGCTCAACCAACTTCCAATCCAGTGGAAACTCCACCCAGCCATTCGCTTCTAGGCCACAAGAAACACGGTTATGAGGATGGGATATCAGGTTATGAATGGCGTTTTGTTTCTTATGAGGAGCCGCGTCATCATGGTTCCAAGCCGCCGCCGCCTCCACGGCGTTTGCTCGCATGCGGCCTGTTCGCAGGCGGTTACTGGCTGGCTCGACCTCTCTTCCAGGAATTCAAAGGGACTTCACATGCCATCGCGTGTAACTTATCTCTCTTTTTCATTTCTTCTTTAAATTCATAAAATGTACAGCTTCACAGGTTTTACTCGCTATTCAGTTCTGTATAAGCCAGACCCTTGCGATATGAGGATATAACGTCATGCAGTTGCAACCAACTTTGCGTCGACTGCACAGCGGTCGATCGCGCATTTGGATTCTGGTCATTGCGCCAATCCTCAGTCTGGGACTGCTCTGGTCATGGCTGCGTAGTCCAGATGCTCTGTTGCTTCAACAATTCCTGGATACTGGCTCACAGGCTGTCAGTCCTCCCAGCCATGGCAACGCCAACGCCACAACCGACATGCACAATCATCAACCCGGAAACCTTCCCGGCATGGATGACATCTTGGTCGTTCTCAAGACTGGTGTGACAGAGTCACAAGCCAAGGTTCCTGTCCATCTAGAAACGACATTCTCATCAGTCCCCAACTTTGCCATCTTCTCCGACTACGAAGAGACAATCGCAGGCGTCAAGACGCATGATGTCCTGAGTCGATTAAGCGATCAGGTCAAACAAAACATCCCAGAATTCGAACTATACAGCCGCATCCATGCTGATGGTCGGGAGGCTCTCACTGAGGCAGACTATGGCGATGACTCCAACGGACCATTCGGGAGACAAAACAACCCCGGGTGGAAATTGGATAAATGGAAATTCCTCCCTATGATCGCCGCCGCCCTGGAGTTGAAGCCAGATGCCAAGTGGTTCGTGTTCATGGAGGCTGACACCTATTTCCTATGGCCTAATCTTGTCGCCTGGCTATCCCAGCTGGACCACCAGCGAGATTGGTATTTGGGATTCCCCATGGAAATCGGAGACATTATATTTGCCTACGGTGGTGCTGGATTCGTGATATCGAATCCCGTCATGCAGAAAGTATCAGAATATATGGCAGCCAATGAAGAGGAACTCGATCAATTCACCGCGTCGGAATGGGCAGGTGACTGTGTGTTGGGTAAAGTCTTCGCCGACGTTGGCGTTGGGCTGGATTGGGCCTGGCCGACGCTGCAAAACGAGAAGCCGTGGGATTTAGACCATTTTGCGAGTATTTATGATAAACGAGCCTGGTGTTATCCTCTGGTGTCATATCATCATATGCAACCAGACGACATTCGCGACATATGGGATCTTGACAGAGAGTGGTTTAAGCTGGTGCGTCTAGTACTCATTCTTTCATGACCACTTCAAACACTTTCAACTAAAGCTAACAAATATTTTATCTGTTAGGACGACCCGAAAACAAAACTACTGCTATACAGCGACGCATTCCGTCGTATGATCCTCCCCGATATACTATCCCTGCGCATAGGATGGGACAATGGGGCAGATGACGCCGTCACTAACGACGACGGATCCACGCCCGCATTGACCCTCGACGACTGCGGTCAGCGTTGTGTAGAGGATAAAAATTGTCTTTCATACCGCTATGACGAAGATGGGAAATGCTTCACCTCGCCGACTGCTAAAAGAGGCGTGGCGACCAGGGGGGTGAAGTCTAACTGGATGCTTGACCGTATTTTCGACAAAATGAAGGAGTACGGACAGACGTGTGCTAAAGCAGAGTTTGTATTGTGATTTTGATCGTTTTCTTATTTTTTCTTTCTCCGTTGTTATTTCTCATAGATCATTTAATCCACTATAGGGGCGTCGGATATAGGAGTACAGGTGTGCCTTTACACAATCCTATCCATGGCTCTCAGTCATGTCTGGAATATGACGGGATACCTTGGGGTTATTTTATGATTCATGATATGACGAACCAGAAATATAGTTAATGGATGTCGATCCTAGCGTACATAGAACGTATTGATTGCACATTATATATTAAATGAGCCTGGCCTCGAACAGACAATTAGCAAAAAAAATACCATAAACCTAGCATAACAATTGCTTTTAGCTTTCATTCCCAGTCGACTCAATCCATAAACCCCTACATGGCCGACTGTCGGCTGACTACCATCAGTACAACACCACCATAAAAGCAATCCCAACAGCAGCAGCGACACTTGCACCTAGCTGAGGTACAGAAATTGGAGCAACACCACCGGTAGACTCGGGTGCCCCAGAGGATGTCGATGAAGTTCTTGATGTCGACCGAGTGCCGGAGGTAGTAGTAGAAGTAGACTCGGTGTTACTGAACCCAGAAACGCTGACACTACTAGTAGTCGAGCCTGTGAATGAGGTGCTGCTACCAGTACCGGTGGTCGATGAAGAAACACCAGTAGTAGTTCGACATCCAGACCGAGTTGTTGTTCCAGTTCCAGTTGCAGCTGTTGTCGTCGTCGACGACGGCAATCCTGTGCCAGTGGAAGTAGTAGAAACCGTAGAACCAGTGGTAGTAGCACTTCTAACAGGCGGAATACTGATGGTGACACCGACCGAAGAGCATATTGCAGTTACAGCGTTGGATACAGAAGACTGGTCCGAGAGGTCGCAGGCACCCTGGATGCAGGGAGTAATATCGCCTACTAAGTTGGGCAGGGCGCAGTGGCACGTAAAGTTGGTGAGGCCGGAGCAGCCATCGTCTTGGAGAGCGTCGACGAGGCAGGAGGTCTATATGAGTGATATGTTTAGTAAGTATGGATTATGATTGTGGACGTGGTAGACGTACAGCGCAACTTGGGAGATTCGTCGGAAACTGAGCCCTAACCAGACCGGCTGCTGCCACAAGAGCGATGAAGGCCTGGAAATGCATTTTGGAGAGTACCACGTAATACGGAGTAGTGATGATGACCTGTTGGAAGGGCAAATAGAATCAATGCGTTTATTTGTATGAAATAATATCAATGATCAGGAGTCTAGCATCCTTGCGTACTGCAGCTCTTTATATACAAGACTGCCCCTCTCCAGCCATGCAGTAGGAGGACCGGGGTATGATTGTTTTTCTTTTCTTTTCCCTCGGATCATCATGCAGGGTATGGAGACGTCAGGAATTATTGAAATTCGACGACGAATGGGACTCGATTTCCTAGAATTTGACCTGCTTCGGGGAGCTCTATGAGAGCTGCTGTGCTGCATGGAGAGGAACCCCGATTCGATGTTTCACATACTCCGAGTACTGTGAGCAGAAATATGTCTGATGATTGGGTTGTGCGACTTGAATAGTGAAACGGCAGATGCTGTGATATGGGGAAGCTTGCTACGTATTTCTGATGAGTAGAAGATGGTTCGTATAGGTTGTGTAACTTGCCCCCTCGCACAAGGATTAATTCCCGCAAACAGAACATCCACTCTACATCCCTCCTAGTTCTCTCTCGGACTCTCCAGTCTCTCCTCCTGTCCATGGATCCGTTGGATTTAATACATCGTGCACATTGCGCAATCGACCGGACCCCTCTAAAAATCCACTCCGCTGAGGCTCCGACAATGGGCTGGAGGTGGCGTCGGAATAAGCGTTGGGATCGCCCACGCCTTGACTCCATACAGACTTAACGTCAAAAAACTAAGCACTACTAAGCAGTAAGTCAAGATTAAACAATCACGCCATTTTTTCCAATGTAACCCTCTGGATGCTAACAGCTCGAAATGGCAGCGTTAAGATTTTGGGTTCGCGTGGGAAAAAAAAAATGCAGCGCAAACTTCGTGGATATTTTCCACTTCTTAAACTCCTGCATTCCTGTCGGATAAGATCTTCCAACATATCTGTTCAGGCGCATGCTGCCCATTGTATAGGTGGAAATGGCCAAAACAGAGCAGGACGACGTCGACGTCTCTCCGGTCGACCAAGGAGTGCAGGCTCCCGACGATACCAGCAGCAGCGACCAGAAAGCCCAGAATGTGAACGAGAAGACAGGCGAAGTGTTGATAGAGTCTCCCCAGGATGACGATACAGAATACGTCAAGGGGCATCCGGTCATTAGAACTGGTAATTCTATACAGATAACCTCGGCTTTCAATTGTTTGCTCACTAATTGACCATGGAAAAGGCCTCGACGTATCCAAGTACATCGTATCACTGCGAGACGATGGCGACCCTTCTTTGACCTTTCGGTCCATCGTCCTGGGCTCAGCCTTTACTGCCCTTTCAAGCGTGATCACCATGTTGTATATATTCAAACCTTACCAGGTGTCCGTGTCTCCAACCTTTTTGCAACGTAAGTATTCTCTCTTCCTTCACTCCTTTTCACATCTTCTCACGCGTGTATCAGTTCTCGTCTACATATTCGGCCAAGCCTGGGCTCTTACTCCACACCCAGAAAGGTTCAAATGGAAATGGCTCCAGAGCACGCTTCGTTTCATGAATTTTGGACAGCCCTTTCACATCAAAGAGCATGTGGTGGCAGCACTTATCGCGTCCTCTGGCAATAACGGTCTTGCCGGCGTAGAGATTTATGCTATCGAGAGACTGTTCTATGATATCAGCGTCACCGCAACCACCGCCGTGCTGGGTACCTTCTCGATGGCTCTCTGTGGCTTTGTGCTGGCCGGCGTTTTGCGTCCTTTGATCGTCTATCCGGCAGAAATTGTATATTGGTCCACATTACCCCAAGTGGTCCTCTTTCAAAATCTCCATTTTGACGTACACGCCAACAAGGATCGTTTGACCAAGTTCGTCTGGGCCCTGGTGGCCTCGGCTGTCTGGGAGTTTTTCCCTTCGTACATTGTGACTTGGTTTGGAGGTATATCGATCTTCTGTCTGGCCTCCATGCACGCCCCTGAACATATCCGTGCCGTCTTCACCAATCTATTCGGAGGGGCTTCGTCCAACGAGGGCCTGGGCATCTTGAATTTCGGCTTTGATTGGCAATATATCCAGAGTACATATCTATCATTGCCGCTAAAACAACAGCTGAACTCTTGGATTGGCTATATTGTTTTCTACGCCGTCATGATTGGGCTGTACTATGGGAATGCGTGGGATGCCAAGGGCCTACCTTTCATGTCCAGCTCCCTGTTCTTGCCTAACGGTACCGTGTATACCACGACGTCTATCATGAACAACCAAAGTACTATCGATTATGACAAGGTCGACCAAGTGGGCCTACCTTCTTTGACTGCCACCACTGTCTGGGGCTTTTTGACGCAGAACCTGGCTATCGGTGCGCTTATTACGCATGTCCTCATATTCTACGGTAAAGACATGTGGATTGCATGGAAGCAGGCGCGCAGCAGGACTCTACCCGATCCGCATTATCAGGCCATGCTCAAGTACAAGGAAGTACCAATGTGGTGGTATTGGGCGCTCTTTGTGTTGGCGTTCTTCTCCGGATTGATCGTCGTTCTCAAAGGCCAAACCACCATGCCAGTCTGGGGTTATATCATCTCGCTCATTCTGGGTTCCTTCATTGCTCCATTCTCCTGCATCCTCTATGGCCTGTACGGAGATGGCGTGTCAACAAATCAGCTGTCCAAAATGGTTGCAGGCGCTCTGCACCCAGGCCGACCTTTGGCTAATTTATACTTCGCGTAAGTAGCATTGCAAATCTACCAAAAAAGAAGTACTGACTTTTCCCTCTTCCAGCTCTTGGTCACACCAAGTCATCCTGCTATCTGTCAACTTGGCCAATTGGCTTAAAGTAGGCCAGTACACCAAGGTTCCTCACAGGGTCATGTTTGCCACCCAGATATACGGCACTCTACTAGGAGCTGGCCTGAACTATGCCGTGATGACAACGATTGTTACCAATCAACGAGAAGAGCTCCTCAACCCCATAGGAAACAACGTCTGGAGTGGCGCATACGTGCAGAGCTTAAACTCTGACGCCATCACATGGGCACTGGCAAAGGAGATCTATGGTATACATGGACAATACTTCATCGTGCCCATGGGCCTCCTCATCGGTCTCGCCCTCCCAGTCATTCATTGGGGGGCGATTAAAGTGTTCCCCCGAGTCTCCAAGTGGGAAATCAACACTGCATTCATTATTGCTTATGCAGGTCTGAGTTACTACGGAAACACATCCTGGATTTGCACCTCAATTGCGGTGGGAATCTTCTCTCAACTCTGGCTTAGACGCCGCATGCCCCGAATCTACAATAAGTATAACTATCTTATTGGAGCAGCGCTGGATGGAGGATCTCAGATTGTCATTTTCATCTTGTCTTTTGCTGTCTTTGGGGCAAGTAGTGCTGCAGTACCGTTTCCAACTTGGTGGGGGAATCCCTCTGGTAACCCAGACCACTGCATGACCACGAGCTAAGCTGGTATTTTGGGGTTGTCTGTATGATGAATGTAATTTGCAACTATGTCTTTGCTGTGTTATGCTCAATATGGAAAGATGTATTTAAATATTTGACGTCCCATTGAGGTATGAAAGGGTATGATAGATAATAACAAGGTCCTAGAACGCCGTTGAATAATAATAATGTACATACATCAGCATTGATTGAATATGCTCAAAAAGATCGTCATGAAAGGAGTTCGTCCGCATATGCGCGTTCACTAACAGGAGCTTTACGCTCCTTCAAAAGAACAGCCAGAATCTCAATTGGCGGGTTAAGGTCGAGCATGTGTGCTCGTCGCCAGCGCTTGATTCTTGAAATTCCAATGCATGGCTAGTGTACGTTATCGATTAGTGCGAATCCTACTTCACAGATAGATACGAGAATTCACATACCCCATACTGACTCGACAGGTCAAAGTGTCGTAGAACTTTCTCGTCGATACCGAGGTCTTCCTGATGCACTGCCAAACGAACACTCATAAGCACTGTGCCATTGCGCTAGCCAAATTCACGGACACATACCTCTTGGTGCAATTCTATTTTGCTCCTCATTATTCCAATACTGCTTGATCGCCGCTTCACTGATTTTCAATGCCTTGCGATCTTCCTCGGTAACAGGCTGGCTGATTTCCTCCTTTACTTGTTGGCGGATGGCTACCTCCGCAACGTGAGGCTTTGAAGTTACTGCTGGAGAAGTAACCGGGATCTGTTCTGGATATGCAGTATCCGGGGATAGTGCCTTGGAGACCTCTTGGATAATCGGTTCGATATTTTTGACTTGTTTCCCCGGCGCTGTGGCCGCTGGCTTCGTCACTCGAGACTTTGTGCCGAATGATAGTTTGGGCTGCTGACTGGTTGCAGTCTGTCTAGTGGAGCGGCGTGGCGGCATGGCTAGTTGCTTGTTATCTGTAGCTGGAGAACTAGTTGGCTATCTTCTCGTCTGCTTCAATGATGAATGATATGTGCCTCTTTGAAGCTTTGAGATGGAGTCGGATGAAAGAAAGACGATGTCATTCGTTGCGGAGGCAACCATCCGTACCGGGTTAGCGCCGGCGTCACGTCGGCCAGCCGCACGCGTCGCCGTCAATATAACCTCTTTTGGAAGAGCTAAGAAAGAACGGCGCTCGAGACAATTGACCGCACCGTCTGGCCCGGGTACCATTCCCATCATTCTCACCGATCAATTTATATACAATATGAATAAAAGACCTGTCGAGCGAGCGCTCGCTACCTTACTACCGACTCACGAAAATGAAATTCCGCCAGAACTCCTCGCGCTTGCCCAGTTCCTCGTGGCACAGTCTCGCAGTTACTCGTCTAGCCTGAAGCCTGAAGAGGAAATAGCGAGGCCTCATGCTTGCGCTGAAATTGCTTGTCGACGGTATCTATGCATTATACAATGTAATTGTGACTGAAAGGGATTTTGGGAAGCTAACGACTGTTTGGCCATAGACTAGCACGGTCGTTGAAACTCCCGCCTCTTCTCGGCCATCCGCCCTGCCCCCCGCGTGTATACAAGAGATTATATGGGTTTCTCGAGAAGTCTCTCGGAGGAAGCACAGCATCGAAGAATCAATCTACTTCCGGAACACCGACTAAAGCATCGTCAACACCAAAGAAGAACGGCGCGGATACTCCTTCCCGCACACCATCGAAGCAGGCTAATCAAAATGGCACACCCTCTCAAAACACCCCTCTTAAGAGGTCGCTTAATCCGGAATCTAATAAAACACCGTCAAGGGCGACTTCAGTAAAGCGTGCCCGCTTTATCCAGGAACCACCGCGGTTGTTACAGAACATCAAAGATGCACCGCAATGGACCATGCCTGCAATCAGAACCGTCTGCAAGATCCTATCAACGCCCGCTCCCAGAATGTCTCTGTGGTCACGGCCTCCCATCTCACGGACACTGCCCCCTCATATATATGCTGGTGTCTCGTCCATTCTCCACTTTGTTTCGTCCATGACAAATAAAGACATTAGTAAACTGGATGAAGAAGAGACGTTCGACTTTTTGAACATTCTACGCATGCCAGAGGAAGAGGACACCGATGATTTCAAAGAAGTAGTCAAGGCACTTATAGTAGCCGTTTACTTCCTAGTTCTTGCTCGCCGACGCAGTCCCTCTCCGAACAATGCAGCAGGCACAACAGCAAGTCCCGGTGGCCCACCAGCGTCTCCATCCGGAGAAGCTCGCAAAATGGACAAGAAAACCTTTTCCGAAATGCGACAAACCGCTTTATCAAGTCTTGAATTACCGTCAAGCGAGAAACGGCATGGCGAAGACGTTGACTCCTGGATTGCGTTGATCATGAGCCAGAACTGGGCCAAGGGGCAAGAATGGTTTGAGAATATTCCGTTGGCTGGCGAAAGAGAAGACGAGTTTGAGAATGGGCTTAGTGACCATGATGGCGACGAGGAGAATGATGCTCAAGGCTCGAAGCGCCGAAAGACAAATATCTTCTTACATGCTGGCAAGGACGAAGAGGGCTTGCTGTTACCGGGCCTCGGTACAATGATGCAGGCTCGAGTGGATTATTTGAGCGAAGATCGCAAGGAAGATTATTTGGAGTGGAAGGCAAATATTTTAGAGAGGATTGGTCAGGCAAACAATACTAGAGGTGGTAGGAAGGCGGTTGCTGCAGCCTAGGCATGGTGCAGTTTATATACAAAGACATCCATAGACAAGGTTCTAATGCATTTCTAATACAATTGAGCAGAAAACTTCTATAATGCATTCTGTACACTCAAATGCAAACAGCAGAAAAATCACCATACCGCCCTGTTAGACATGACAGAATAAAGAGACCACCGAATTTGAATAACCATGAAATACATTTTTTTCTCTCTTTCTTTCACACAACTGCCGCCGATCTATAGATGCATGAAATCTAAGTCTTGATTCTAATACCAGATGCTCCTGGTCCGATGATGGGGGATACTCTCGCAGCCACCACTCTCTAATTCTTTCATTGTATCATAAAGGAAAAAGTCAATCAAAATAGCGTTTATGCCGAAGACTTTTGGTTCTGCTTTTTTCGCTTCTGGTTGTGATGCCACATCGGTTGTTGTAGCCTCTTCTGTTTCTTCTGTTTCTTCTGTTTTATCTTGGACGTCTTCTGGCTCATCCTCTGCGGCGTCGCTTTGGTCATCAATATTCTTCTCAAAGATGGAAGATTGTTCTGTAGAATATGCTGTCTTCGATTCCGGGTGCCGACGCTCTATCTCCTGCTTGATGAGTTCCACGCACCATATGCTAGCACCGCGAAGTTCGGACTCCCATTTCGAACCTGGTTTGATGGGCTGCAGGCGACGAATGTGACTCTCTAAAGGCGGAGAGTAAAGGAGGCAGCCGAGCTGGTGCAGCATTTGAGGGATGCGGTAGTCTTGAAAGCATGTTAGAAAACACGAATTTGTAATATTGGTAGAATTGGAAGTAGCAAAGAACAAAACGTACCGGCAAACATCGTAATTTTTTCAATATCATTAAAGTCCCCGTACGACTGGCCGTCAAAGCAAGCCCATAGATCTGCAACCAAAATTTGTGCGCGCTTGTAGAATCGTACAGTGCGCCCCTCAAAGGAAGTCTCGTCGCGAAAGCACGGGAATTCATCTGCCAGGAGGTTTACAAGAGCAGCTGCAGATTGGTTGGCATCGTAGATGCAGTTGACGAAACTTCCATCGAATTTCTCATCTAATATCTGTCCAGCTTCACGCAGACAGTCGAACCGCTCTTCCAGTAGAGGGATTTCTTCGTCTGTTGCGGAGCGAAAGACATGCCTTAACACATCTTCGGTGAACTCATCCTCGTCCACCCAGAATTCAGGGCTTGTGATGGGGATTCCTATGAAATATTAGATGGACTCTCTTTTTAGATCAATCTAGACAGTGCAGAAGCTCACCTTCATCCAAGGCCCTCTGCAGAGCAGCAACCAAACTCCAGTACCCTGTCCATTTCTTGCCACGGTACTCGATGCCAAACCGCTTGCTTTCATCAGTCTCTTCAGACCAGAAACTGAAATTCAGCAGATCCATAGTGAAGATGAAATCTACAGTGCTTTCATCCTTTGTCTTGGGGTGGAGTTCATGCTCAGTCCATGTTGAAGTAGAGTAATGCTTCTGCTGTATTTGCTGCCAGATCGTCTCAGCAGCTGCTTTGGTCTGTCTGGGATCCAGGGCGACATCAATGGCATTGTCGAAAATGTACCGGGCATTTTGCAGGACCTTAGTTTCTGGTACTGAAGATTCCTTCTTGCCTAGTCCTAGGGATTGTCGCAGAAGCTCCAAGAGCTCTGGATCGGCTTCGTCGTCCGACATGTCGTATTGTATTTGTATCTCAGGTTTTCACTACTCTCCAATGCCTCTTCTACAATTGTCTGCTTCTTCGTTCGAAGTTCAGGATAGAATCTGGTTGTCTTCGGGGATTTTGTGATATCGATAAGAACGTTAATGAGTCATTTCCCCAAGCCGCAAGGCCAATTGGGACAAAGTTCTATTCAGGGATTGACATCTCAAGAGTTCTATGAGAATGTTCACATGCTTGGAAAAAAATGCCGGCTTTTCTTTGGAAGTAGAAGTACAGGTACTGTCGTGTGTCTGTTGGCCACCCTGAAAGAAATTAATTTCCCTTGTTACGTAAGCATGATATGGGATTGTGATTGGTCCATCGCGCTTCTCCCCCTGCAGCAGCGGCGATATCAAGTACAGGTACAGGTGAGATGTCTACTTTAGAGTATATACCTATAATAGTCTCTGCTAGTAGTAGTAGCAGAAACGGAAATAAGATGGCCAGCTCGAGATGTCTACCCTGCATGGCTAGTCCAGTCTAGTACAGAATTTGAATCCTGCAACCACGTTGATAGATAAAGGATTCTACTCTTTGAGCAACTACATAGATCAAACGAACGTGTCATAAAATATCCAGCCAAATTGACCAGCTGGCCACGGTTCCTGCAAGTGCCCGCCATATTGATGCAGCCTCACCTGCCTACAGCACATTTGACGGCCAATTGATCCTTGTTTCCCTAGCCAATGAGCCCAGATGGAGATGATAGCCTGCAAGTGATAACCAGGGTGTTATCGTGTCCATGGTGGATTGGAAGGACAAGGCTGTTGTCGTCATACAGACCAGACCTGTGTATTCTCATCAAAGGGACAGGCTACATTTTGCCCGGGCGAGCGAGTCCCAGCGAAGAGTGAGCGTCGTGTGGTGAGAGAGTGAGGGAAGCGCGAAGGAAGGAAGCGTGGAGCAGCGAGGCTCGGCGGCATCTCCTGCTTCCGTCCCAATCGGGTTTAATTAAGTCATCATCATCATCATCCATCTCTCGCACCCTCACCTTCTCCGTTTGCTTCTTTCTTTTTTCCTTTGTCTCTGTGCTTCCCCTCCTTTTCGAGCTCTCTGCACAAAGGACTCTCCGCTGCCGACATTTTAATTTTCGCCGGCATCCTCCTGTCATAAATCCGTGTTGCACAGCGCAGGACACTGCTATCAGTTCGCAGCCGTCAGCCTTCTCTTGTCATCTCTCTTACTCTACTTTTACCCTTCTGCGGTTCTATTTCTCCCCTCTTTTTTCGCGACAAAGCTCCTCGTCTAGGATGCTAAAGTCCCTCATCTACCTCGCCTAGAGATGGAATCCAATTCAACTGTTAGGCCCGCTCCTCGAGATGCCTACCTCAAGCGCTCACTCGGCACATTATCCAGGCGCATACGTGAAGTAAGGCTACTCTTGAAAGCAATTGAATCGCGAAATACAACTCCTCCATCTCCATTCATTTGACCCTGTTTACTGACTGGTTTGGACTTACTAGTCTCGAGTTCTTCTCGTCGGCGCCGGCGGGATCGGGTGCGAGCTTTTGAAAAACCTGCTCCTTACGGGTTTTGGCGAGATTCACATAGTCGACCTTGACACAATCGACCTAAGCAACCTGAACCGGCAGTTTCTATTTCGCCACGAGCATATAAAGAAATCGAAAGCGCTGGTAAGCTTGACAAACTGAGGGGTGTCGCGCATGGTCTCACCTATTCTCTCTATGCAGGTAGCGAAACAGGTCGCCAGCAAATTTCGTCCCGACTCAAAACTCGAAGCCTACCACGCCAACATCAAGGACTCTGAATTTAATGTCGACTGGTTTGCAACATTTGATGTCGTGTTCAATGCCCTCGACAACTTGGATGCCCGTCGTCATGTCAACCGCATGTGCCTTGCCGCGAATGTGCCTTTGGTAGAAAGTGGTACGACAGGTTTTAATGGACAGGTTCAGGTCATTAAAAAAGTGCGACACTTCTTTTCTCGATTTTGTTACAGGGTCCTCGCTAACAAAAAGTTTAGTCTCGCACCGAATGCTACGATTGCACATCGAAAGAAGTCCCAAAGACCTTCCCTGTTTGTACCATCCGGAGTACACCGAGCCAACCCATACACTGCATTGTGTGGGCAAAGAGCTATCTTCTTCCGTACATATTTCTATTCATAATCATTGACCGCTCCGTGTGCTAACTGGTTGTAGGGAGCTCTTCGGTGTGAGCGAAACCGACGGCGACGAAGATGGATTTGACCATAGTGAAGACGCGGAGAATGGTACTTCCTATCAACACTGTTAGACAAGAATATTATGCTGACGACTTATAGCCGAGGAAATCGAGAACTTGCGACGTGAGGCGAAAGCACTCAAAGCCATCCGGGCATCAGTACGGTCTGAAGGGTTTGCGCAACGAGTGTTCGACAAGGTTTTCAAAGATGATATTGAGCGATTACGTGGTATGGAAGACATGTGGAAGACACGCAAGCCACCGACTGCCCTCAATTATGAGTCTTTACAAGAAAAGCCTACTTCGGTTGAAGCCAGCGTCTCGCAGATTGATCAGCGCGTTTGGACACTAGAAGAAAACTTTATCGTCTTCAAAGACAGGCGAGTACCTCCGTTCCAGCTTTCTGTAAAGATATACTAACCGGATTTACAGTCTTGATCGTCTAAGCAAGCGCCTGAAAGAACTCCAAGCAACCAAATCCAGCAATATCGAACCGATAATCACGTTCGACAAAGACGACGTTGATACGCTGGACTTTGTTGCAGCCAGCGCAAATCTGCGATCTACGATTTTCAATATTGACTCAAAATCGAAATTTGATATCAAGCGTGCGCTCTTCCATCCGTCCTTTTTAAAGTGTGGAGCTCTTCAACTAACGCAAATGAACTACAGAAATGGCTGGTAATATCATTCCCGCAATTGCTACAACTAATGCTATGACTGCCGGGCTTTGTGTTCTACAAGCTTTCAAAGTGTTGAGGGACGATTACGATCATGCCAAGAATGTATTTCTTGAACGATCTGGCGTTCGAGCTATCAACTCTGAAAGTTTGCGGTCGCCGAACCCATTCTGTGCTGTTTGCTCCGTGGCTCAGGGAAAGATCTTGGTAGACCTGGAACATGCGACTTTGAACGATCTGGTTGAGGATATAATCCAAAACAAACTTGGATACACTGAGGAGTTTTCTATCAATACAGATGCTGGCATGATCTATGATCCAGACTTGGAAGACAACTTGCCAAAGAAACTGGTTGACCTCGGCGTCCAAGCAGAGACTCTCCTCACGATTCTTGATGAGAACGATGCGGATCCGTTTGTCAATCTAGAGCTCGTTGTCGAAGGAAGGTGAGTGCCTGTCATTATATTCCCTAATTTATCGAATGTCTCTGAGCTAATAGCTGTTTAGAACCGATGCAGCTGCTGGCGACAAAGCAATTACTCTGGCCAGGGAGATTGAGATCCCTAAGAAGCCTAAACAAGCACCACCACCCGAGGAGCCTGTAGTCAACGGCACCGCTACAAATGGCGTTGTTGGAAAGAGAAAGCGAGACGCAGAAGAGGCTGCTTTCAACGGCGAGCCCGAGGCTAAACGTGTTGCAGCTGCCAATGGCGCCAACAACGAAATAATCGTGCTCGATGACCCTGATACCGGGGCCATTGTGATTGACGATGACTAGACGATTTTTCAAGATGATCACCAACGGCCGAGATTTCTCATTTCCTCATTATATCCCTTTCATCATTGTACAAAACACATTTTTGCTTCCATTTTCCTTTATCCTTTTGCGGAGTTCTAGGTCGGGATGGGTTCTGTGTTCAAGGAAGGATTCGTATACACATGAACGCGAGGGGGGAACGGTCATGACGGCGCAGTGAGGTTTCGACGGATGGAAGAATTGAAGGCCGGGTATGTAGATGCTAGACGAGAGGATTTTGATTGATCATTTCTCGTAGTTCTTGGTTGATTTACCCAGGCAAAAATAGAATCAGAATAGAATCAATTTCCATCATTACAATGATCTTTTTCACACCGCGCTTAAGCCACCATCGAGGTTCAAAACGCAGTTGTTGGCGTATTCATTAGTGGAAAGGAAGACTGCTGCGTCGGCGACTTCTTCAGGACGGCCAAATCTGTTCATGGGAATAAGTTCCCGTAGGGCGTTGACTTTATCGCTGCTGAAATCTATACATTCCCTCAGCTTTTTGCAAGCGAGTTAGGGGGAGGAAAATTGATAGACGCACCTTGAACCAATGGCGTACTTATGTATCCAGGCAGTATTGTATTACACCTTAGGAACACATTGCTCCCCTTTAGTATATCTGCTGCTTCCACTGCCATCGTCCTTGTTAAACCCAATAGACCGGCTTTCGAAGCTGAGTATGCGACTGTCCCCGTCACTCCTTTCAATGCTAGCAACGAGGAGATGTTAATGATGCATTTTGATGTCGGCGGAGAGTTGATATTTTCTTTCTTCTCCTTCTTCTTCTTCAAACGTGCACGCATACACGCTTTTAACATGGCCCGAGAAGTGTATATTGCGCCTTCGAGATTCGTCTTTAGCGTTTCTGATATGCTATCTGTCGATGTTTTGAGGAGTAAGTTTGACGTAGATATTCCCGCTGCATTTATGAGAATATCCACGTTCGCCTAAGGGACTTTGTCAGTATAGACCCCAAAAAAAGAAAATGTCAGACAGAGATAAGCACCATTTCCTTCTCCAGCTCGCCCATCCACTCATTAGCCACAGAGACATCGCCAACTACATATCCGATTCGCTCATTCGATGATATTGCCGTTAAATCGCTGTCATCTTCTGGCGCGCGCGTAGCAAGTTCGCCGTCCCTGCCTTCCGATTGACCAGGCTGATGAAGTATTGACTCTGCCAGCCGCTTCGAGGCATCTTGGAGTTTTTCAGGTCGTCGTCCAACGAGAATCACTTTGCTGGCGCCTTCTTGCAGGAAACGCTCTGCAATGGCGTAGCCGATGCCGGAAGAACCCCCTGTTATCATAGCTGTGCGACCATGGAGGCATGTTTCTTTATATGTTGAATATGCTGTTTTTAATGCACATGTTAAATATGTGATTCTGTTTGTCCTTCTATAAAAACGAAGGTTTGTATGGAATGAAGAAAGCATCGGTGCTTGCATGCTCTTGATATCAAAGCGGTGAACAATTGCTGAGGTGCGCATTGTGAATTCCTTGTCAATCAATATCAACCAGCATGTCTGGCAAAAATCAAAAGAAGAGCATCACTTGCAAGAAGGTGAGGTTAAGCTTGAGCACGGGCCATGCTGGGTTAATCTGTCCCGCGCTGATAACTTCCACTGATAAACTTCCTTATAAAATCACCCGACCATCTGTTCTTCTCATCTGAACTCTTCATCTCAAAAGAAAACATCTATCAGGCTATATTGGCGATATTAAGCCTATATAGACAGTCAGCAATGGCAAATTCTGCTGAAGATTTTGTCACGCTGGTCTCCAGCGATGGCTTTGAATTCATCATTCCTCGCAGCACAGCCTGCGTCTCAAAAACTATACGCCGCATGCTAGACACCAGCAGTATGTTTGCTTCACGCTACCATCTTCCCTTTGTTATATACTAACTGACTTTCTGCTGTCTAGATAAATTCTCCGAGGCAATCTCAGGCCGCTGTGTCTTCGAAAACATCAAGTTCGTCGTCCCTTCGTATCTTGCAAAGATCAGCAGCAATACGTGAAAATGTGATCTATCAACTGACATATAAATTTCGCACTCGAACAGCTCCGCCGTTCTCGAGAAAGTCTGCGAGTACTTCTGCTACAACCAGAAGAACAGCGACCAGGCCAGCGTCGCCGACATGGATATACCCCCCGAGCTGTGTCTGGAGTTGTTGATGGCGGCCGATTACCTGGACACCTAGTCGGACTCGATTCGTTTAATTGGACGGCGTTTCCAAGATTCTGCAGGAAATTCATCAAGCGAGGCGTCTGGTTTTTTTATGGCGATACGATACACACTGGGGAGGACCGGGCGGTTTCAATCACAGCGTTTACTTTTTTTTATTTGCTTTTGGAGTTCCACGTGAATTAGGGTAGGGATTTCATACATTCATTTACAGGCCGTCATCTTCATTCAGCTGCTTCTGTATACAAGCTCGAATTTTTCTTCTTCTGTCGTTCGACACTCCCCATCCGAAGCATCGTCGTCCTGTCTTTGCATCCATCCCATAGACGGACGACCTAAAGACGGTGGCAAATCAATACCTTGAATCGAGTTGACCAAACTCGGTCCTTAGGGTTCCCTTCCTGTTCAGTCTCGCTGTCCTTGTTGTTTTTGTGGACTCGCAGGCCTTATTCCTGGGGAAACAGAGTTGAGAAGAACTCTTCAGGTTGCTGAAGATGAAACGAGGCCCCATGGGGGGGTTCGTTCAACGTAGATGTTGACTAATGCATGTATGCACGCCTATAAACGTTCTTCCTACCGACCCTTGCCCTTGCCGTTGTTGTTTTTCCTATGTTGACCACCTAGCTTCTGTCCCTTGGGTGGTCCTTGGTTCTCAAAGATCATTTCTTTCGAAAACCCAGCATCTGCAAAGCGGAGATAACTAACCACACCCTGATCGACAATGGCGAGAATCGCGCTGCGATATCCCTGGCGTATACGCGCGTAGAGATGTCTTTGCATCTTTTCACCCACGGGTGGCTCATATGGGGTTGTCTCAATGAGAGCTCGAAGCTGCGATAGCGTTGGGAGCGATGTTTGATCGCGCGCGTCGACTACTGCAATGCGAAAATCTGGAGCGGGAGGAGCGGATTTCTTATATGGTGTATTTGGCTTGTAGACATAAAATGCGAATTGGAAAGGAGCCTCTGTTTGTCGCCTAGCAGGCTTTTCCACGGCTGCATCTTCAGCTGGGATCAGTGCCAGTTTCCGATAGATGTCGTCTAGGTCATTGTCAGATTGAGATTCTTCTCTCTTTTCTTCTCTCTTCTTTCTTCTCCGGTACTTACTATAGTTGCTATAAGTTCGAAATCCAATTAAAGGACCCTGCGCTGAATAACTGGGTTCCCAAATGTTGGAGATCGAATTGTAAAATCGGCCCCAACAACTTGATAAGTCTCGGATGTAAGAGGCCACAGACCGATTCCCACTTTCAGAATCCACTTCACTCTCATCCTGACTTCCATCCCATGACGGAGCACGAGTTATTGTGTATCCCAACCGCTTCAGCCCAGTGTAGACGGAGAACCTGTCCAGCGTCAGGCCACCGCTTCCCATCAAGCAGGCATACGCCGACTGCAAGCTCATAGGTACATCCAACTCTTCACCATCGGCCTGAACAGTCCCCGCAGTTGCAGCCGGCCACCTAATATCAAGGGTCCCTCTTTCAAGGAGATACAATGCCTCTTCAGGCAAAAGCCATGTGCGATTCCAACGGTCCGTCTTGCCCACAGTATTGAAAAACGTTCCCTTCCCGTTTTGAACATAAACACATGCATCTGGTGGGATTGCGCTCATTGGGTCCTTGACCGGTATCGCGGGCTTGTTCGCTTTCGCATTCGCTTCTGCTTTTTCTTTTTCTTTATTAATCTCTTCCTCCGTAAGGGGCAGCGGCGTTGGTCCGTCGGGGGCGTAATGGCCAATAATGCGATTTTTGGTCGAGCCTACACGAGGATGCGAAATTGCATTGTGCATCGCATTTCGCGACGCCGCGAGCACATCTGACTGTAAGATGGTCGGGTTGGGCTCAAAGTCCTTTTCACCGCGGCGAGGGATAGTAGCTTGGGAGGAGTCGGTGAAGCTGTGGAAATAATAAATATGTTAGCAAGTGAACCCAATCCAATATCCAACAGCTCTCGCTAGAAAGAAGCGCAATATACATACAGACTAAGAGAGTTCAAAAACCGAAAGTCCTGCACCTCATCTGAGAGATCGGTCTCGGTCTGCGTCGCAGAGCTAGCAGGCGTGGGGTGGAAAAGCACATCTTCGTCGGCGTCGGCCATGGCTAAACGTGTTTTCCTATGAATTATGCAGGTGTGTTGTATGGTGAGAATATCATACGCTCGCGAGGAATAATGTGAAGCTTTTCTGACTTTATCGAAATCGTCAATCCTTATCGGGTGCTAGCCTAATACGGCCCCACCAGGCTGTAAAATTACAATACATAAATTACACTCTCAGCGACAACCATCTCTAAAACAGAAAACATACAGGCATCATCCATGGATTGCCTCGACTTATACCTCCAATTCTCTCGTTTGTGAACAATTCCCATGGTTGTCTTCTCCAATAAGGAGTAGCAACATGGCTGATACAAACTATAACGATCTCCTCCTCCAAGTAAGACGATACCTACATATCCCCGCCTATTTCCACATCTAATTGCGTATATAGATATCAGCCAATCTCCAAAATACATTGAATACATTCGGAGCCTCGTCATATCAGTACCGGACGATTCTTCAAACTCTCAAGGATCTTCTTCAAAGAATAGATCAGGGTAATGCGCTGCCAGTCAAGCCTCCGCCCCCTGATCCTGATATGTTGAGTCAGGCAATGGAGTTCCTCAAATTGGGAGAGTAGATGTTGATATACCTACTTCCTTCAGGGCTATGAAGGTCCACTGCCTAGGTACTTTGGAAGCGAATCTGATTTTGGCATATATATAGTTTCTCTAAGCGCTCATAGTTTCATAAGGTATATATATACCTAAATTTCAAGTAGAAATGTCAAGTTGGCGTCAAGGTCATGAACACCAAATATGTCAGTTATGTGTATGTATGTCTGTGCTGGTAGAGACCTCGAAAATGTGACAAACTAGGAATTGGCTAATTCCCTATCCTCCCCTTTCTATTGGGCTTATTAGGTAGGAATAATGAAATGAAACATCATATCAACGCCATTTAAGTAACCTTGATGCATCAACTCCTATCCATGCATATGTGCCCTCACCAAATCTCTCTCGGAGTTAGGAACGAGAAAACAAAAATATCACGGCATCCTGCCATCGTTCGCTAACTGGTGTCATTCATTGTGTTTAGAATCAGAATGCGCTGTTTGTTGATGAGGTCATATTATTGTAACCTCATACTGCATAAATATGTGCATTGCACTAATTTCCATCCCCTCGTTCTGACCGGACTCTATTATTGTGCGTTTCCAGAGTGTGTCGGCGGACACTGGGAATAGAGTTGAGTGTGTTGTCCCAGAAAATAATAATAGATAGCTTTGATCAGCTAAAGCTATCATGTCACGTCGACTTGTTTCCAAACGTGCTTGCTGTAAATCGAGATTTCGTAATCTCCCACGTGTTCTCATGTTTTCGACGGCTGGCATTCAGTGCACTCAGTCAATCAGTCGATCAATGGCTTTTTCTGATTTCCAACCACGGCCACCCCAAGTGCAGCTAGTGCATTGTGATCGTGGTATCGAACTATTGTTGGATGCGGTAACATTGGATTGTCAGGGTTGATCAGGGCAGCATCACGAGCGCATTGCTCTATTGCCTCCATTTCTTCTTTGCACCCGGCATGATCAATCGGACACACGACGATAGGTTGCCGAATAACGATATCTCTTGCAGAAATTAAATGTGCCTAGAATGAATATTGTTAGAATGTATTTTCTGCAGTTAGGAATAAAAATGTCATATACCTTCACAGTGAGGTAGTACTCAATCTTATACAGACTGGCAGTAGTCGTAAACCCAGTTACTGCATAAGCCGGAAATGCAGCTTTCCCTCGTGGTAAGATTCCATCCGAATCCCGGGCGTCCTTTGTTGGAAATACTAGCCCAAGGTTCGCTGCCCATCCTACATCGGGAAGTTTCACGCCGACAGTTTCGGTTCTCTTGATGATAGTTTTCACTTTATGTTGGGGTTCGTCTCCTTCGTGGTTGTATATTATCTCTTCATCAATTCCGATGGTGATTTTATTGATGGTGACTTTCCTAGCCTTCCCTAACCAATCCGGATTCGGTGATAATCTGACGTATACACTGACGGGGTCGAGAGGACCATATGACCCTCGTGGAAGTGAAATACCCAGCGTCACCAGATGGTCCGTCACTTTCTCGGCTGTCTCTGGTCTATTATACATTCCAAATGTAGAAAGTGTATCGTATCGGCATATGGGAACCGGAAAAGCATATTTTCGCTGATCTGAGGGGCCTTGTTGCACCGACACGATGACTTCGTAGTATGTTTCCGCTGTTCGACTGGGTAGTTGTAGGCTGGCTGCAGGGATTCGTCGAGAAACCTCCTGGGCTCCTCGTCCGTATGGGATAAACAAAACAAAAGGAAGATCCATTGAAATCACTTCCTCGTATTCCCGTCCAGCAGGGCACCGAAATAAGAGCATCTCTTTCCCGACCAACTCTGTGACTTCTTTTCGAGGCGGCGCAAGATGTTTCTTCGTAACGGAATGTGCGGAGGGGTGGATGGATTCCTTGCGTTGGAGACATATTGTAACAAGCGAGATATTGACAGGAGCGGTGATGCCAACGCTGGGACGGATTTCAACTCGGCCCTCAACACGCGGCTGGATCATGTCAGATATAGTCATCCCATTGAACGTACTAGCTACTTACCAGTGTCGCCGATATCCCAGGATAGCCGATGAGGAAATTACCATTCGGCGGTCCGGACACTCGCACGAATGCGGCCATTTTCAAGGAGCGTTGGCCGGACCACCATGGGCGAGTGCCGGTTCAAGGGTAGGCGCGACAGACCGTATATCAGGATCGCAAATATCGAGTATGGTGTGAGGGAAGAAATAATTGCATAGAGTTTCAATATGGCGAGACGAGACCGAAGTGTAGCTGCAACTGCAGCTAGAACTTCTGAAAGCCGACAGTGAGTGCACCTGCACAGCTTCCCCTTCTGTCGTAAGTGCGGGCAGGCAAGCGGCTAGGCTGATGTTGTTGTTGGTGAGAGACGGCCACTGGTGTTGTACGCATTCATTGATCTGGCCGGCTCCATGCACACATTTCTTCTAGATGACAGCAGCCCGCGGCGCTAGAGATGCTGGAGTAAGTTGGACAGGCCCGAATTGCCAGGTTTCTCACTGGGACGTGGCTGATTGCGCTGATGATGTTAGGCTCGCGAGAAAGTGTGGAGTCTTAGCCGCCTGCATCTCTTAGCACGGACTAACAAACTGCTGATTGCATGCAAATACTCCGCCAGCTGAAGATTCGTTGGGCGCTTAGTACCTACTTACGGGCTGGCCGCAGCCTCAGCTCTGGTAGAATGCCAACAGGCTGACGACAGCGCGGCTTCTTGGTCTCGAGTATGTAGATAGTACCTAGTTACTGTAATTGTTCAATGTCAGTCTGTGTTTGGACCGCCGTCCGTTCCCTGCCTCAGGCTCGCAACGTCGAAAAGTGGAGCCATGCGGCGCAATGCTTTGATCGTTTTTGATCGATCGGCCTGGGGAAGTTCCTCCTCCGACCACATCCCCCGCAACATTGTTAATCGCCAGAATGTCAGTTACTGTACGCGCGTCCCTATACTCTACACTGTTATTGAATACGGGCTGACTGCTCTCCCAGCTTCATACCACCCATGGCGACGTCAAGGTCGAGATATTCTGCGAGACTGTTCCTCAGACGGCCGAGGTAAGTATCGATACAAAATCATCCATGCAGCAGCGGCTAATACCAACTTCTCCTAGAATTTCCTCGCATTATGCGCATCCGGTGCATACGACAACACGCCTTTTCACCGTTTCATGCCAGGATTCATGATCCAAGGTGGCGACATCTCACTCAGTCCCGCAGCTACATCTTCAGATAATCCCATTCTACCGTTTGACGACATTCCCAAAGGCGGCACATCGATCAACCACCCTTCTGCCTTGAACCAGGAAATTCACGTCCCGGCCCTTCGACACAATTCGCGGGGCGTCTTGTCCATGGCCTCGAGGCCGGTGAAAGACCGCACAGCTCCCGGCATGCAAAACGCTTCTGGCCCTACCGTGAACGGCAGTCAATTCTTCATTACCTTTGGCGCGGCACCACATCTCGACGGCGAGAGCACAGTCTTTGGGAGAGTGCTGAACCTTTCGGCACAGGATGAAGGCGGCGATGGATTAGGAAGATTGGAACGAGCGAATGCAAAAGTCGACAAGAAAGGCCGCGTGGTACAGCCTAAAGACGGCCAAGAAATTGAAGGAGAATGGGAGGCCTTGAAGATAAACTCGGTTACGATCCATGCCAATCCGTTTGCGAAGTGAGAGCCAAGGTCTTTTTGAACGTGTCAAATCTACATCTCGAAATACTCCTCCATAGTGCAACATGGGGCGAATCGCTTATAAAACAAGCTGGAGATCTTTACTCAAAACTGTCGCCGTTGCAGCGCTATCTCGGTTCGGTACTGGGATTCCAAATCAGCCATGAAATACGATGAAGATTTTTTTCTCATCCGAGATTCATATCCACAGAACGAGCGAGGTGGCTTGCTCGCTCGGGTTGGAACAAGCTGCACGCGAATGAAGGACGATTCATTCTAGTAGACCTTCAGAGAGACAGGGGTTCGTTATAATATAATTATATATCTACATCTGGAACACACTAAACCTTGATTGAAGATAGAGAATATAGATAAAATTTGATAGGTCTATCTATACCTTATTCCTGATATCATAATGCATAGCGATGAAAATATTTAGTAGCTTTTGAAATTTAACAACGAAAACACGCCATCTCTTATGCATTTCAAAAGTTGATAGCCACGCTTTTCAAACAGACTCCGTCTCGCGCCTTGACAAAAACAAGTAATCAAATCTCTATAGATAGGGTTACTCTGCTGTTTCCTCCTCCTTATTCTCAGCATCGTTCTCATAGCCCTCAGTCTTCATATCCTTCAAGCCAAGATCCTCCTCTTCCTCTTCAGTGCGTGTGTACTCTTCCTCTCGAAGCTGAGGGTCGGGATCAGGCAGATGCAAGTCCTGCACGTAACTTTTGGCTAGAGGGTCTTCGAGTGTGATCACAAACTTGAATTCACCCTTGATCGCCGAGTCCAATCGGTCAAAGAAACGAGTCCATGTCTCCTTATCATCGGAGGTCAACGAATCTCCTGCACCAGAGTCTCCTACATCAAAGATCTGACCATGCAATTGATCGCGAACTTCGGTCAAAAGACCCTCGACAGTGGTAAATCGACCACCGAGTGTCCCAGGTTGCACGGACATCTCCAGCTCATGACTAAACAATGCGCATGTATCCGACTTCAGAATATCTCGTGATAAATCCTCGGCAGATTCCACTGTGAGAATGATGCGTTTGCCTTTTTCTGGAATTTCACCGCCGGTCTTCACTTCGTTGGTCTTATAACCACATGCACATACTGTAGCCCAAACATAAACTTCAGAGAAATGCGCTGGACAACTTGTTAGTATTTCTTCCAATGCTTAATTCTGGGCCTAAAACTCACGAATGTTGACTTTTTGCATGTTCACGACACATGAGTTCGAACATGCAGGGCATTCTGCAGGAAGTGTATAGACTTGCCCATCGATGATATCGAGATCGTCAGGATCACCGGCACTAAGCACCATGTTCTGAGCTTCAACCCTCTGTGCATCTGGATCTGCTGCAATGCCCAGCTCTTCGTTTTGTTCGTGCGTCCGAGGGTAATCACGACGTCTGTACTTATTTCCAATATCATGAGCGGTAGGCGCAATGAATGAATTGCCTGTCATATCATCGAGTGAAACGGTGAAGGGAAAAGCCTCTCTCTTAAGCATCTGGGCAATCTTCTCAATGATAGGTTCCAAGGCGCTGAATAGTTCTGGTGCTTGCGTTTTTCTCAGATCCTGTTCGCTTTCTAGTGTTGAGTGAATCTTCTGAAGCACGCCTTCAATATTGCTGAGCTGACTTTCCCCCTTTGGCATCTCAATCTGGAGACTCTCGAGCTTAAATACAGCGACATCAGACTTGACCACTTGTCGCTGCAGATCCTCTTCGTTTTCAACGACAAGAGTATATTTGGATCCAAGGGGTTGGATTTGAGAGGCCGAGCTGATAGAATTATCTTGGGCGAAGCAATGGGGGCAAGAAAACGATTGCAAGACGATATCTTTAAAGTAAGGAACACGGAGAAGCAGAAGTCGAGTAGTACCCTAGTAATATTAGCAGTAGCCCTAACAAATAGCAGGAAATTAGCATACATCCTTATGACAATTCATGCACAGACTCTCGATTTCGGTGAGACCGGTATCGTCGCCGTCGACAACATCACCAAGTCTCTGGAACTGGGATTCACTATTTTCCGGCTTCTTCTGAGTCATTGAATCCAGCATGTGATCCATCTGCGCAGTAGAATCTGCGGCTGCAGCGGCCGTGGTGGTGTTGTCTTCTTTCGACATTGCAAGAGGGAATGCTCGGAAGTTGGCAAGAGCTGCTTAAAAACAAACCAAGTACAACGCTATCAAAGCAAAGTGGACGACGTTGTAGAAAGATATAGTGTAGATGCTTTGCGCCACCAAAATAAAAAAAAATCCTCTGGCGGCGACCCGAAGATTCGCTCTGGTTCGCTGCGGCTTTCCTTGGTAAGCGGCAGAAAGTCGCTTGGCGGGGTAGCGCCAGGCAGGCACAGCCGCCGGAAGATTATGACCCCGCGCTTGCCCAAAGAGGAATAGAGCTGTCGGAAGCCAGCCGCCGATTTTTCCGGAGCGCGTAAGGCAGCAAGGCAGCAAGGCATCCAACGAATTTTACGTTGGCAGCATCACGGATGGATTTGGCGCTCACTGCTGCAAGAAGTCAAAAAGATCCAAGGACGAGCCCGACGGGTTCGACTCTTGAGAGCGCTTGGAAGCTAATAGAGCTTGAAGCCCTCCTTGCTTCCTTGCCTTGGCTCTCCTTTTGCTGCTTGCGTTTTCCAACGTAGTTTTGGTGGAGACCTCAGAAGTAGAAGCCATATCTAATCCAGATTGACCACCTGTAGAAGCACTGGCAACCGAAATAGATGACGTAGCTGTTGATATGCCACTTGGTTTTTGTTGCTGTGCCCGAGTTTGAAGCCGCCGATCTTGTTGTATTGTTCGTCTGGAGCAGCGCAGGCATTTGTACACGACCACGCCATTCACAGCACCTTTTGACACCGGGCGACTCTTGCCCTTGCCAGCTCTTTGTTTGATTTTTGCCACCTTTGTGTGACTATCCTTTCTTGGAGAGCCGCATGCACCGCACCAAGATTCATGTTGTCGAGATTTTATTGACTTTGCATCTTCGTGGAGAAAGCGGTTGTGCAGCGACATCAAATGCGCAGCAGAAGCAACACTTTGAGAACTCAGTAAACTCGCGGAGTTCTGCAGAAATCTGAGACGCAACGCAGAATCTTGTGAAGCCATTGTTGCGGACCTTACTCTCTGCGAGTGCTGATTCCTGAAGGACAGTTGCTGCCGGCGAGAGCAAATCGAGGTAAGACTCTCCCGGCACTTGCCCCAACTGACGGTTGACCGAAGGCTCACGGCTAACCTCACATCTTCAGAGCTCCTACCTCCGCGTCTCACTCAGCCTACCACATTTTCTAAACAACTACATTCCTCTGAAAAATTTTCTTGTCTATTCTATCAACTCCTAACCTCGCCTCATCAGAAAATTACAGTTCTCATCTTCTCACCTTTGAACCAGCAAACCAACTCCTTAGATTTTCTTCACAAATCTTGCAGAGTCTGACAGCGTACTCTGATCACGCTCATCTCTCAAATGTCTCAAGACAAACCACCTAGCGGTGGGGTGCGTATTGCACTTGAAGGCTGCGTGAGTTCAGGAAACCTCTCTGCAAGAAAGAAAATATTAATCCATGTATAGGGACACGGTAAACTACACGATATTTACTCCAAGGTCACTGAGTGTGCAGCCGCCAAGGGATGGTCAGGAGTCGACCTCCTCATTATCGGTGGCGATTTTCAAGTAAGTCTCCACTTGTTCTTCACAAAGTACCTTCATACTAATCAAATCCAGGCCGTGCGTAATACACACGATCTCAGTGGCATGTCCGTACCAGTGAAATATCGCGAAATCGGTGATTTTCAAGAGTACTACAGTGGCAAACGCATTGCCCCATACTTGACTATCTTCGTTGGGGGTAATCATGAGTCCAGCAACTACCTTTTTGAGCTTTATTACGGTGGCTGGGTAGCTCCCAATATCTACTACCTGGGTGCAGCTAATGTTCTCCGTTTTGGACCATTGCGAATTGCTGGCCTTTCCGGCATTTGGAAAGGGTATGACTACAATAAGCCTCATTTCGAACGGCTTCCCTACAATCAAGACGACGTCAAGACCGCATATCATGTCCGAGAACTCGATGTACGCAAGCTCGTGCAAATTCGAACTCAAGTTGACGTAGGCTTGTCACACGACTGGCCGAAAGGTATCGAGCTGCATGGAGATTACCAGCGTCTATTCAGAGTCAAGAGGGGTTTTCGAGAAGATTCAGAGGCTGGGAAACTGGGAAACACAGCTGCCAAGCACGTGTTAGACAGGCTGCGTCCACCCCACTGGTTTTCAGCACATCTGCATGTACGATACGCAGCTCTTGTTCCTCACGGTGAATACATCCACCCAAAAAATTCACGGAATAAGAGAAATTTTACCTTGCCACAGAGCCTCGATGGGCCATCAGATGCAATATTTCCCTCATTTACGACGACTAACAATAATTCTGTGGTGCCAGAAAAACCCTCTGGAGCGCTTGCAGCGTGGAACAATTTCCCAAAGGTCGCCGCAGAGCAAGATGCCAGAGACAATGAACAGTTTCTTCAAGATCGAGCGCAACCAGGAGAGACCCACTCTTTGGATTTAAACTCAATCTCGTGCACCTGGCGTCAGATAAACGCAGACGATCCTAACAGGAAAGTCGTTGCCGTCGAGGAGAATAATGCTGTTGAGGAAGGCACTATCGTGAAGAACACAGATGAAATCGACCTCGATCTCGACCTTGATAGTGACAAAGAACAGGCCCACGGCGTAGATTTGAATCAAGCTACGAACGAACCGGTTAAGATGGACACCGACGTTGAGGTGAAATCAGAGACAGCACCTGCCATCCAACCCCCTCAGGCTATCGAGCCCGTGCACACAGGAATAACGGAGGATTCCGAGGGCGTATCTGAGAATATTCGAGAGCAGTTGCCCGAAGGATTCAAGCGCCGACAGCCTGAACCTGCAGTTTACGGCCCACTTCCAGAGGCCATTTCAAACACAAAAACCCAGTTCTTGGCTCTGGGCAAGTGCCAGGAAAATCGTGACTGCCATGAATACCTTGAACTCATGGAGATATTCCCAACATCAGAAGATAACAATATCCCCGGCCATTGGAATTTGCAGTATGACAAGGAATGGCTTGCCATCACTCGCGTATTTGCACAAGACCTTTCTCTCGGTGACCCCAAGGCTCAGGTCCCTTCTGATGAAGGGGATGAGAAATACAAGCCCAAGATTGAGGAAGAAGAAGCTTGGGTCCAGGATAATATCGTTGACAAGGGCAAGATGACAATTCCGCACAACTTTGAGATCACCGCTCCGGTGTATGACCCCGAGGTCCCGCTAGACATTACGGAGATGCCATATGAGTACAACAACCCACAGACAGCCGCATTCTGTGAGTTGTTAGACATCGAAAACAAATTTTATCTCACCCAAGTTGAAAGTGAGGAACGCATGGCTGCCGGTCCTCGCCCAAGCAATTTTGTCCGTACGTCACGCGGCGGAAATGGACGCTGGTCGTCCCGTCGAGGACGAGGACGAGGTCGAGGGCAAGGTCGTGGCAGAGGGGGCTTTCGACATGCCCAGAACTTTCCATTCTAAGCCGGTCACCGCGAAGCTGCCTAGATGCATATGATACGGGAACCATCCAGACAAGGTGATCCTGCAGATGATGATCATCCTACGCAACACTTTATTGTGAAGAAACTCAAGGACGAGTGAAACGATTTTGGTTTATGAATAAAATGTTTACATTCATGATTTAAGATGTATGATTATCTTTATTTTTATGTCACGAGGCATGCAATTAGGGTCTGGCGGGTACCACAAGACTTGATAATTGCCAATGTACCATTAGCTATGATTTCCGGGTCTTTCCAAATATGATTCACTCAATTTCTTCAATCCTGGGCCTTTCTGTAGAGCCTCGCGCAGCTAACGGATTAATATCCAACCCAGCAATCCTATCCCCAAGTTGTAGTCCTGGTTCATTGGAACCACCATCATTGCTTAACATCGATGACTGTGCATTTATACCCCATATCAGAGACTTCTCCATCCATGTCTCTAGGTTCTCCATTAGCACCCTGATGTGACCTCGCACAACGCCATCTGTCTCCTGACTATCTACATAAGATAATGTGTTCAGTATAGTCGGGATACTGCCAATGGTAGCAGGGCCGCGCGAGGAAGCAACGCCGTTTGAAGAATCTGCTATCAGAGAGAAACCGAAACTGAGTTTCTTCGAGCCGCTCTGTAGTTCCGAGTCCATAGCTTTGACAAGGTCGAGCAAAAGAACGGCGCTGGCACGACGTAATATGGCGCTTTCCGGAGCCTTCTCGAGCCTCAGAGTCGAGAGAGCAAGGTCGACAGCGGAAGATGCTAGAGAAGGACCTAGCCCAGTCAAGTTCGTTTGGATTGCGCTTGCGAGTATGGAGATTGCCGAAGCTCGGACTCGAATATCATCTGGCTCTTCATCTGAGGCAGCACCAGCAGCCCAGGCGGATATGATATTAGCAGAATGCGCTGTTTGTTCGGGAGTCTCAGCATCAGAATCTTCATTGTCAGGAAGCAATGTTTCAATTTCTGTATCCTGCAATGCCTGCGATGAGACTTTCCAACCAGATGGTAAATTGATCTCCTTTTCTCTTTCCTTGCGTTCGTTCTCGCGTTTTTCTCTTTCAATTTGCTCCCTTCGAGCCTTCTGGGCTTGGGGTTTGTGTCCGCGCCGTCCAGCGACGGCTATCATGCTTTCACCAATTATGTGCGCCGCTTCACCAGTCAGGGCTTCTCCCAGGTCTTCCACTGTGCGAAGTAATGACTCGCCAATCCTCAATCGTTGATCTAATGTTCTCTCTTCGTTTCTATCGGCGTATTGGTCTACAAGCGTTTTCACAACGGTGCGTGGGTGATTTGATGCCAATTGACCTATAAGTTTTATCGCATTCAGATAAATGAATTCTTCATTGACGGCAGTCTCCGAGCTTTGGCCGGCTATAATAGACAGTAGTAGCGTCATTGTGGATGGAATATCGAGCACAGGTGAGGATTTAGATATCAGTTTTGATAGTAGGGAAAGTCCCTCTGCTTGCACCGGTGGAAGAGGGGACGTGATATCTTTCAAGGCTTGTCGGTGCGTCTCAAGGTCTGCAATGTGTGGAGATTTGGACTCATCCGTTTGTTGTGTGCCGTCGGGGGACTTGATCTGAATTTCAAGTAGCATTGAAGCAGTGAAAGCTGCGTTGGACAAAGAATGTGGAAGCGCAGGACGTAGGTGGTCTAACTGTGACTTGATTTCGTCAAGCTTTGGAAGAAGCATTCCTGACATGGGGAACTCGGGGGAAGCCAGTATTGTAGATAGAAGACTAAAAGTAGCCGACAATGTCTCTGATGTATTCTTTTGACTGTCGTCATTCTCAGCTGCTTCATCCGCAGTCGGCCTTGCTATATTGGCTAGAGATCCAAGAGATACTCTTCCGCTCTCGCGCCGCTTTCTTCTACGTTCCCTTTCGTCCATTGCTTCCCGCTCGCTTTGTATGATTTGCTGTGCAAGTTCTAGGATTTTCAAAGGACGCCTGGACAAAGTATCCTTGAAATCACTGAGAAGCTTTCCTGCTATTTTCGCGCTGACAACTTTTGTCACGATGGCGGCGCTGGAGTCTGTACTAGGATCGTAGTTTAAATTGTCCAGGAGAGTTGGGCCAGCCAGCGTTTGTTTTGATGTGTCGACGAGCCATCTCTCGCTGACATGCAGGAAGACATCACTTGTCCGGTCTTCACTTTGAGGATCACAGCCAAGAAGCTTCGAGAAGTTGTCTGCACGCGAGTCTAGTGCATCTAGCAATTTAACTATATCGAAGTCTGATTCGGCCCGTTTGACAATAGTCACACCACCGTCCTCGCTTTGCCGGAATATCCAATTGGTGTCTCCATCCCAGAGGAGGTTGTCTGTCAGTTTCAGGAAAGGCGGAAAGCCTGGAGATAAACTGAAGAATGTCTGCAATAGCGCCCAGCTTCTTTCATACCAGACTCCCTTTCCATTGTAGCCCTGAGCACAACACGTTAACCCCCACAATGGAAGTAATATCGGCTGAACTAGTCGTTTGACTAGCCCTGGGTTAGGATGTTGCAACGCTATGGTGCCCAATCTGTCTAAAGCCAATAGAAGCGTTGACTCATTGACCAAGTCATCCGTTGAATTTCTGTGCATAGTTGATTGTGCCGCATCCTGGAGCGTTGGATTGAATGATCTAAGCCATTTCCTGGAGTTCTCATCAACTGTCGCAGTGATTGCCTTGAACAAAGGCTCCACAAATATAGAGTGACCTATGGTGCCCGGCGCTCCGTAGGCCTTTTTCCCTAAAATTCCGCTGCCTATCACATATGCTGCGGTCTGTCTCAGATCAGGCTCGTCGCTATCAATCAAAGCTAACAGTTTTGGAGCAATATTTTGGAAGTAAGATGTCGGTTCCATATCTTGTGGGACGGAAGACAGTAATTTAGAAATTTGCATGATAGCTTGAACTGTGATTGGAGGCCCATTGGGTGATGGCTCGGAGACACCTCCCAGCGAAGGAGCGAATTGAGAGGCAAGAAACCATATAATGTGGATAATCCCATCGTCTCGTAGGGCTATCTTCGATACACGGCTAGATATAATAGCCTTGAACCACGAAGCTGCGTCTGGCTGCAGGAACGAGGACAGCGTTGGCAGTAGGACGGAAGTGGGAGACCTACAAAGCGAATTAATGATCATACGCTTCTACGTATGCCTAGAAAGGGGTGGAAAATACTCAGCAATTATTTTGTCGAGTAGGTTCCGTGCATTAAGCCTTTCGTCGCTGGATATTTCACGAGAGTTGAATGCAAGATCTGCAGCAGCGCTGATGATATCGCTCAAGACACGTCCCCGGACCATTGATTGAATTCCTTCACCGCGGTCATCCAGTAACACGGTAGTTAGGCTCGATAGGATACGATATAGAAGCGTTTCATTTCGTGGCTTGTCGCTTGTCATATCAGGTGCCTGTCTAGCAATTACGCCGGTGGGCAAGTTGGAAATCACCCTCTTCTCCAATGGTATCCCAACACCTGTAGACAAGGAAGGATATACACCTTCAATGGAAATCAAATCCAGCAACGTATAGACAAGTCGACGCCGCTTGGCATCTTCTCGAGCCTCATCTGATTGCTGCACCTCGCCATCCCCAGCACTTTCTGCAGAGGCTAAGGCGCTGTGGATGCTTTGAAGACATTGAAGCGCATTTTCTACAACGGAAAAGCGAGCCTGTGTGTCATCTGTAGACGAGGTTGGCAAGTTCCGGCCAAGAATTTCGATGATTGAACTCCCGGGATTTCTGCGAAGTTCATCTTATGGAGAGGTCAGCTCCATGCTAGCATTTTACAAGGGGTCTTTCATTTGCCTGCCTCGATCTAGAATAGGATGCAAGAATTGGTTAGCCGCATCGAAAGCAGCCTGGACTTGTATATTATCTGCCATTATGGAAGTGGTGCATGTTGCATCGTATTATAGCGTATATCTAAAGCATCTAGAGCGACGAAAGTGATCAACAGCCCGGAAGGCAAGGTCTTGACGCATCTTGCTGATGTTGCCGATTTTGCCTCCACCAGTGACTTAATTGCACGTGACCACGCGTCAGATGGGAGCCGCGGAAAGCTTGGCGCGTCAACTGATAAGCTGACCTCATCTGCGCTTCTTTTGCTTCTCTTCTCTTTTTCTCTCTCCAACTCTCGTTGGTCCCACGAGCTTCTCCAAAGCTGCAGACCTCGAAGATAATGTTTTCCAGCATTGCCTTGCTTTATCGGTTGAATATTTTTTGTTTATTGGCTTTTCTATTGGCTCTAAGCTACCTCACATACAGCTCCACGAACCTCGGTCGTTTTGCGTCGCTCACTTGGTCTTGTCCTTCGCTCTCTTGCCAGCAATGGCAATTTGTACGGTTTTATTCTCCGCATAGTTTCCCAATTTCTATCTTACGCTTTCAAGGCCCCTTGATGAGGCTTGGTTTCTACTATGCTTTTTGCCTAAAGTGCGAACCAGGATTATTCAAGGTGGATGGAGATTGGAACTTAACCCTAAGAACTTCGTCGGTTTTCAGTTCACGGTTTATGGTTATCGATCTCTCGACTAGCCGATTCTGACTTTACGGTCTGGAATGGGTCAAAGAGACTCGAGACAAACGTCCAGCAAAACAGGTTGCACCATACGCTTTTCCAAGTTCCCAAAAGGGGCGCGTGTCGGTCTTCCTGAGCTGGTACAACCGGATCACAATGGAATGTCGAATATTTGGGTACAATTAAGGGCTGAAATGGGAGAGATTTGGAGGAACACTATGAGTCGTCTCTTAGTTGGTCGATTCTTGGAAGGTGGACGAAGCACAGACTTAACTGCATCGAGCACAGCGGACATCACAAATCGCCTACAAACAACTGAGAAGCGTCTTTGTTTTGTTGAATTCGCTCGCCGGAATCGAGAATGTATCTTGTTCAATCCCAACTTGCCCAAGCGCATTTTCGTCGCGAGATTCGGACAATTCAAAGACGGTCTTGGTTTTCATCTTGGCTCGTTGTCTGCTCCGGTTGTAGCTATGCTGTCTTCACTACACACTAGCCTTCGTTTCAGTGTTCCATAACCCGGAAATTTTGGGAATTTCCGCCCCTTTTCTCGAACCCAACCCTTGTTGGACTGTTATTCAACCTTTAATCACGGCATTCGCCAACGATTAAGCTTCATAGAAGGTTCCGATCCGCCGTGTTAACGTATCTCTTCCAAGTACAGCTCTGGGATTGATTGATTGGCGCCGACATTAGTGACAAGTTTTTAATAGCTCGTCAACCCCTTTCACCAGCGATTTTTGAGGATGTCCTTTGTTCGCTTTCACTGCCCTCCAGGACACTCAAGTCCTGGGGAGGAAACAAAGACTAGTCTCTGAGGATGCCGTATTACACACAGGGAAGACATATTCCGCTTCGCGGGCTATGAGGACTTGATCATTTGAGCATGCAAAATCTGCGCCGACGAGCTGTTTGTGAGACTTAGAAGATGGTTAGTGCCGGGCAGGAAGTACGATCAAGCATAAAGCGTGCTAAAAAGGTTATTCTTTGACGTGTTGCAGCCTTGAAAAGCTCATTTGGGTTGCGAGTAGTTCGTTTTCTGCCTGTTTCCCTTGCCAATGCTCTTGTGGACTGGTATCCAATGGCTCTCTAACAGCTTTGTACAGCTCATGGGGCGAGTGTGCTTTTCGGTCAATGATTGGCTCTCATATCGAGAATCGGTCGCGACTCTTGTTGACGATATGGCAGGTCACCAGGAAGGGACCTCTCTAGAGTGAGGATCAAAGCTTGGGCTTGTCTGAACTGTCTGGCTCTGCCCGTTTGTCTCAAGTGTTGCAGTCGAGTGTCCGTATGAAAAGGTTGGTTGACGTTGGAATCACATTCTGTAGATCAATTCGGAGGCGTCTCTATGACTCTCTGACGCGATCACCTAGGAAGTAGAAGTATGATGACAGCGTTAGAAAAGTTATGGGTGGCGGGTCACGAACAAGAAGGGCTGTGGTGGAGGACCGCCGTTCTCTTCGCGGAGAGCGGCTGCTAATTTTTTTATAAGTTGCCCTGACCGTGTTTTCTCACAAAGCTTGGCTAACTACCTTCGCAGGATTTTGAACTGCGACTCGCTTGCGTTAAACCATGGTTTGTTGTACAACTTCTGTGGATTTGCCTTGAAGTTCTTCTTTCCCCCGGGATGAGCGTTCCTTCCTACCTCAAGTCGGGCTCCAACCCTCGCACCTTCCGAGGCGTGCGGTGTAGGCCTGGCTCTTACCTCCTGCCTCCGTTGCAGGTAAACACTAGTTTTCCCATCTTTCCCTCGCTCCAACACTTCTTCCTCTTCTTCTTCTTTTCCCCTCAACAACCAACTGCATCTCTCTACACGCAACATACCTTATCGCCGTTTTGACCATTCTTGGCTATCCAGTACACTTCAGAATCTTACTTTGTAACCCCTCTTCGACATGCATTTTCTCTTGACTCTGCTCTTCTTTTACGTCTCGGTGGCCACGAGTCTGTCTGTGCCACTTCAGCAGACGTCTCCTTCTCTTCCCGTGAGGGATGCCCAGCAAGGAAACAGTTCCAACAGGATCGCCAGTCTGGACGACGCTGCCGAGGACGCCGATTTTGGCAATGCTCGAAGGGCTCGTGCTGGTGAACGATGTGGCCGTCACAAAGCCAGGTGCGAAATCCCCCTTTGCTGTTCCGCCGCCGGTAAGTCAAAAAAGACAATCACTCTACACTCCACCTTTCTAACAATGCTTTAGGTTTTTGCGGCACAACTACTGCTCATTGCCTTTCTCCAGACTGTCAACTTGGTTATGGCATCTGCGATGCCGATAAAACCCCCCAGGGCCTTCCTACCAAGAACATGGCACGCCCACATAGTGGATCTGTTCCATATGGTACTGAAATCATGTCTTGCAAAGTTCCGAATACTTTCGCAATGACGTTTGACGATGGTCCCAATGAGTTTACCAACGATCTCCTTGAGATTCTCGACGAATTCGACGCAAAGGCAACGTTCTTTATTACTGGCGTCAACTCTGGGAAAGGTCAAATCGACGATTTTCAACGCCCTTGGGGCTCGTTGATCCAACGCATGCACCGCGATGGCCACCAACTCGCCAGTCATACATGGTCTCATCAAGATCTCAACAACATTACACGCAGACAACGTCGGGACCAGCTTTGGAAGAATGAAGCTGCTCTTCGCAACATCATGGGTGGCATTCCAACTTACATGCGGCCTCCATACTCTAATTGCAACAAAGCTTGCATGAAAGACATGGGAAAGCTAGGTTATCATGTCGTTTACTTTGATCTCGACACTGCGGATTATCTCAACCACAGCCCTGACACAATCCACAAATCCAAAAAGATAGTCGATGATGCACTGTCAAACCTCGCAGGCAAATCATTCTTGGCTATTGGACATGATATCCACCGCCAGACCGTTTACAACCTCACCGCCCATATCTTGCAACGTGTGAATGAGACAGGTTACAAAGCCGTAACTGTGGGGGAATGCTTGGGCGATCCTCGCGACAACTGGTATCGCTGGGACTATCGGAACAACACACAAGGGCTTCACTAGGGGTCTCGTTTCATTATCCACATCATGACATCGAGTCATTGCCAGTTAGCCTTCCTTTTTCATGATGCTCGATTCCGTAAGAGCTCAAAGCCGCTGTTGTATTTATTATTGTTCCACTCGGCATTTCTGTGTATGCTTTTATCCCGGACTCTTGAGAGAGCTATTACCTAACATGTTTGTCTCTGCATGGGATTGTATTAAATTCTTTCATTAATCAACGTTACGAGCCACCATACTCGAATTGAAACAATCGTCATACTCATTCCATAAACGTGAAGTAGTTAACTAGTAATATATACATATAAGGCAACCATGGTTAATAGATATCAGAGCTTCTTATCAAATGGCGAAATCATGTCACAAACTCTTAATCCTTCTTACTTCCTCACCACCTTCAGCAATGGCGCAATCCTTGCCCGGCGACTCAAGCCCACTCTAAAGGGAACCTTGCCGGTACTGGAGATGGGTGTTTGTTTTACCGAATGCGTTGTGCTGGTTACAGTAGGGGTCTCAACTTTGGTTTCTTGGCCGGTGTTTCCTTCGTTGCCTCCAGCATTCGCAATAGAATCAGAAGAAGTAGTGTCACTATTCTTGGGCGTTTTCGGTGTTTCGCCAACATTCGATGCACTTGTTTCGTCTACTCCGTTATTCGGATTGTCGACCTTCACCTCCTTGTCTGATTGCGGTGCATGCGGTATGTTAGAAATGTCTTGAAGCACATTTTGATTTTCAACAGAGGCAGCTGGTCCATCGGCAGTCTCTTTCCTCTTACGGCCACGTTTTTTGGGCGCTTTGGCTGGTTTCTCATCAGTGGGTTGCTCCTTGGTAATTTCCTTGTCCGTAGACTTCTTCTCTGCGTCCATAGAGCCCTGCACGCTTTCCATTGGGCGGCTTTCAACCCAAATCACATCACTCTCAGCCTTTGCTTCACCGGACTTGTTCGGTATATCTGATGTTGTCTTGCTGCGTTTGATTTTCTTCTTCGATCCTTTCGAGACACTGGGAGTCAGTGTTGACTCATTGGTTGTTTGCGGCACTCCATCTGTCAAAGTATCTAGTGTTTGAGGTTGATCAGATGTGGCGTCATTTTCTTGCTTCTTTGGTCTACCTGGTTTTTTCTTGACTGATTGCTCTGAGACTTCAACAACCACATCGTCAGAAATGGTCTTGGTCTCTGTATCTACCGAATCGGTTGCTGACTGCTTTTTCGGGCGTCCCCTTTTCTTCTTTGTGCTATCTGTTTCGGATGATGGCTGTCGGGGATCCGTTTCCTGGATTTCATATTCCGGATTTGCCTCTGCTGGCACCTGTCCCTGTTCCTGCTCGAACGGTGCGTCTTCAGAGAATGGTATAGTAGGCGGAGGAGATTCATTTGGAATCTGTAGGGAGTTGACTCCAGGCGTTGCACCATGGATCTCATCGGTCGTCAAGGGGAGAAGCAGGGTTGCTGCCTGAGAGGTTTCCTTCGGTACGGAAGATGCGAAATAATTGTAGGAAGAATTTGTTTCTGTGCTCTTGTCGGGTCCCATGTGTGATGTTTCTTGCGTAGGCGAAACTTTCCGTCTTTTGGAAGGATGATCAAAGTCATCTACGGCCGTGTCGTATGTTGCATCGGCGGTTGGTGGAAGCGTATTCGCGACGTTATCAGCAGCTGCATTGACGTTGTATAGAAAGCTATCATCCCGCAATTGCTCCGTAAAATTTTTTCCAGCATGAACGGCTGCACAATTATCAATATAAATGCGGAGTTGGCTTGGTTCTGTCACTGCCTACCGTGAGCCGAGTTTGAATGCGCAGTCGACACCCATCTTTCATCTTCATAGTCGCCCGGCATAATAGACGACTCGGACCTCAAAAATCTATCGAAATCGACTTGCGGCGGGTCGGTGGATGGGAATGGGATCTGAAGGTCTGGATGGCTCTCCGCAACGCGCGTTGTTCTGGGCGCATACGACGAATCTTGAAGAGGGTCACAGGAGGATGCTATTTCGGACCGGACATCCTCATATTCGTCATCCGAGTCTTGTATGACACGTTGAAAAGACATAATTTGGCGCTCAATGGGCAAAGAAATCTGTCAATGGATCATGCTAGGGTCGCTCGCACCTTCATTTCTATCGTACGCGCCCGCTAAACAGAGCAGTTGCCGCGTCGACACGTGCTGATAAGATAAAGAATCGCGAAATCAATGAGCTTCTTCTGAGCACAAAATCAAGTCCTTCAAATTCTTTAACATTATGGATGATATATATAGTTGGCTTGATAAACACTAACGCAACGATTGTTTATACAATACTCATTATTTACATGCAGATTAGGACTGCGATGTGCCCCAGCCTATTCAGTACTGGGTGACGATCCCATAACCCCACGACCAAAGAATTCGCTCACGGTACCAAAACGGTCTTTGCTACGCTTCAATTCATCAGTGAAAAGGCTATGTTGATCGGCGGATTCAACTTGGCGCCGCCGGATGGCTTTGATGGTCGCATTTTGGGGCGCACAAATGGGACATTCTGCATCTTCGCCTGTCTTGTTGAGGCAACGTTGATGGAATGAGTGCTTGCAGAGAAAGTGAACAACAGGCAGCTCAAGGCCTCCACCACAAGATTGGCAGCGACGAGCTTGGAAGACAGCTGGTTGCGAGCTAAGTTGCTCAATTTCCTTCCGCTTGGCCTCTGTCTCGGTCGTGTAACTTGTTATCAACCGGCGATTCTGATAACATTAGCATTCCAGTACAATTTCATATTTCATGCAGTGATTCGAGCTTACGGTTGATATATCCTTTCGTTCCCTTTCAATATTCTCACTGAGATACTTCTTGATCATACCCATCGTGACAACTGCGTTAGTACTTAACGCTTGAATGACTTGCAATGGTGCCATCAATCCATCTTGATCGATCTTCTTGAGAACAACATTCAACTCATCACCAACCTCCGATAAAATCTGAGGACTTGATGCAAAGTAAGCTAGAGCATCCACATATAGTTGTGGTTCTTCTGGGCCGTATTTTCGTAAAGCTCTGATCACCCCTTCGGTGTCTTTGGCGGCAGTATAGGAACGGAAAATGTCTGATCGCAAACCCGCTTGCTCTTTAACTAGTGTCGTTCCTTCTTCAAAGTTCGACAGGTCTGAGAGGAGTAAAACATTTGACGTTGAGATTGGAATCTTTATGTTCGTTAGCCATAAAGGAATTGCCGATATGAATATTTTCACTTACATCCTTTCCCTCGATCAGATTCTTGGCCTTTGTCTCCCACTCGATTCTTGCGCTTGGGTCTCTTGCTTTCCTCGCATTGTCAAGATACATCTCAAAGAGTGTGGTGTACAAATCAATTCTATCCTGCTCTTTCCAGGCCTTGCCAGATATGAGAGCCTCAAGGAAGTTGATAAACTCGGCTGGATGATCAACAAACGCCGAAAACGCAGTTCGTGGTTTGGGAATATTGTAAGTCGGGACGTCATCGAGTTTATCAGAATCTTGCGATAACTTAGGTTCAGACGGCTGCGCTTTCGTAGCCAAACCTGTGCCTACATAGGGAAGAGGAATGAAGGCGGCCAAGTTGCGAACTGCGCTGGGCTGCTGTGTTTGTGACTCTGGGGAAGGCTCTATATCTTTCTTTGGTCGGTATTTTCCTGTATAGAAGGTTGTGAAGAGTTTGGTTGTATCTTCTGGACAGTGCCCCAGCAATACCCGAGCATACTTCATTAGATTGGGGTAGGCCTTTGATAATTAGCGAATATCACCAACATTGAGAAAATGAAACATACCACGTCAGCCTCAAGTCGTGAGATAAATTCCAAAGCTTCGGCATACTTCCGAGAGTCTTCAACGAGGATGCTAACAACCATGTCGTTTTCGCCGTGTTTCGTGGCCAAATATGCGGCTTGCTCGAAATACCCTCCTTGACGGCACATAGCAATAGCCGTTTCAAGATCAAATTTCAATTCGCCCGGGGCTTTAATGAACGAATCCAATTTAGAGGTGTCTTTGAGTTTTGCGTAGCAATTTAGAAGTAACGTCGTGTGGTCTGCTGTTGCTTTGTCGTGGTCGTGAAGTTCTTCCAAATATTCAATAAGATTATGGATTCGCTGGGTATCTAGGAACTGCTGCCTGTTAGATCTTCCATTCTAGTTGAGGAACGATATTAAAACATACTTTGCGAATGACTTGCGAGGGTTCAGTATTGTCTATAGCTCTCAGATATTGCTGCATGGCGGTATCGTAATCCCCTTTCTGATAAAGAAAGTCTCCATATTTGCGGAATATGACATTTTGCTGCAGAGTATCAATGCCTGCCTTCTGAGCCAGATTAATTGCCAAAATATAAAGGTTTCTCTGGTATAGAATCTCAAGTTTTTGCTGAAGATTCTTTTCGTGATAGCGAGTAATCTTCAAGCCAATGTTAGCCAATTTTCATAATGGAGCAAGTTAATTCCTACCTTTCCATCGAAACCTATCAAGAATAGATCCCCCCATATAGTAAACACACTCTTAACGGAAGAAATAAGAGCTTCCGAGTGCGCAACAAAATTCAAATCGGTATCAAGAAGGGTAAACGTATATGTATTAAATATATCATCTGTTTGGCCCCCGGCGAGCCCCCGCAACGAATCGGAGTTTGCTGTAGCGGTTCTTGGTGGACATACTAGTGTCACATAGCCTTTGAAAAGATTCAAAGTGTCCTTTGGGCTATCGAAAGCATAACTAGGTCCCCGGCCTCGTAGACCATATGTATGTATGGCATCTTCTCGGGCGATCAAAATGTCACCTGTGTCCTTGTCGAGCGCCATGCATCCGGCAGCACAGCCTGCATCTTCAAGTACGCGCGCAGGCTGGCCCTGGCCCCTACCGGCAATGGTGAGCGTGAGGATACGGCTCGTAGTAGCAATGAAAAGTGTTGTAATGGTATTCCCATTTTGAACCTCTAGTCCCGTTATAGGTTCCTGCGACTCAAAGACAATACGTTGCCTGGCCCCGCGATCATTGATGAGGTCTACTCGAATAATAGCAACGGAACCATTCGCAAAGCCAACAGCGACTTGAGACAAGTCCTCAAGAGTAACAAATGTTGATACCTTTTATCTCCGGGTAAGTAAACATGCCAAGATCAATATACAGTGGTATACTGACTGGGAAGGGTCGTCTGCCATTCTGGACAGAAAGCGTTGACAGACAACGCGGCGCGCCCGTTTTCTTCTCAACTTTATCAAGAGCCCAGACCTTAAGCACGGGCTCATTCGGCAAGTCCTCTGCAATGGTCACCAAGAGAGAGGTACCCTCGATCTGTTTCATGTGTCGAATGGTCCCGGCATCGTGGGCGTTGAACGAACGAACGACTTTGAACGCAGGCGACACTATGTGCACTTTTCCATCGTTGCTTCCGATAAACAAATTATCGGATCCAGTACATATACATGCGACATCATCCTAAGATATTCAAAAGGTTAGTTAGGAAGTGCGCTGAGGTTAGGAGAGCAGGCGGGGGAATCACGTTGATGACGGATGAGCTATCCTCTGGAAGCTGCACTTGAGAAACCTCAAAGAAATTAAAAGCCTTCTTCTATTGAACAAGTCAGTTTCGCATACAAGCAATAAGACAAGAATGTGTAGAAACAAACCGAAGTTAGAGCCATTTGCTTTGAATCCACGCCATCAGGCAACGATAAGGTATGGGAGATTGCGATGGTTGAAGCTCTGGGTGGAGCGGCTGGGATGTAGGCTAAGAGGCCAGAGGCCCAGAGCTCCGGTGACGACTTGGGCCCACCCGTACCTAGTCCATTCCACCGTATAGTTTGGGGACAATGATGAGCACAGAACTGTTAATTACGCGTAGTGTTTTAGAACTTTATTCAATGTATTCATTTTTCCAATAAATAATGTACCTGAATAATACTTCAGCCCGCTGTAGAGGCCCGAAAATGCAATAAAAAGGAAAGTTACAAGAAAAACAATCTATCTATGTACGGCAGTCTGGAATTCCTGAATATTCCAACGTCTCGAATTAAATAAGAGTGAGTTCATGTCGTGAATTTGGTGGCGATGATTGTGTGCCTATTCCAGTGCTTGCGCTGCATCTTTTCAGGTCGTTGCCAATATCCCAACTTTGTTGAAGCCAACTTCCAGCATCTTGTATGACTTGGCTTACATCAAATGCGTCCATATTGAACAGAACTCCTTGGCCGTCTTGTTGATTTGTAGGGGGGGTAGTCCCAGACAGTGTCAACGGGAGAGGTAGTAGAGACTCGCATCCAGAGTCTTGTCCCGCTTTGAATGATGACCTGTCAAGAGATGTCGATCGAGATAAGGGGCGTGGTGACGTAGCAAAGCTGATAGTCTTCTTGGGATAAGAGTTCATGCCATAGGTTTTCAGTGAAGACTTCTGCCCTGATCTCTTTGCCGATGTCTGCAGAGACGCTTCACTGAAAGGCGTGAACGCATCAATCATGGCTTGGGTGTCCATGTTGTCAGCTACGCCGGGAGTATTCTTGGAGTTAATCTTCATATCAAATAGTGTGTGAGATGCATTGACATTAGCAAATGGTGTGATTCTCTTGATAGAAGAGTGGCGTTTTCCTTTGGACGGCGAGGGATTGTTCTTCTGAGGAGTAGCAAGGTCATCTTGAAACGATTTCTGTGCGAGCTCAAAGGCCGCCTGAGTTGACAGTTCTTCGTCCACATCCGCTGTACCGTTGTCAGCAGCACCAAGAGCACAGATCTCGGTAGAGTGCAATGAAATAAAGCAATCGGAGTTTCCTGGTGGTTTAGGTACTATCTGAGCTGATGGTATCTTCTCGCTTTCAGTGGAACTCTGGTTTTGGTTCTGCATAGATCCTAGGGTCGTGGTGCTCGTTTGTACTTGTACAGCAACTTCATCCTGATGATCGCCTGGAAGTGCGGATCTTGATTGGGACAACTCTCTCTCGGTTTTCGAATTCTTTGGAGAACTTTCATCGGAAGAAGCCTCTTCAGCATTCAAAGAGGGCTCCACTGGCTGTTCTTCGGGTCCTTTCACTGCCTGGATTTTTGCAAGGCGGTATTGAAATTCTGGAAGGTGTGACGACGGAGGAATCACATGGACAGAGGACGTGCTAGCGGGCACAGTTGTCTCTTTGGGCTTAACTTCAGCCATCGGTGACATGGCATCGTCATTTTTGCGCAGGTTCGTAGATAGCCTCTGATCTGTTTCGGTTTTCAGCGTTGGGAATACCTCCGGATGGTCTTTGCTTGAACGAGGTTGGTTGTGCTCCTCGGATTTAGACGAGGCTGGAGAACTGCCAGTTGTATCCCGCTTCTCTTGTGAATCACCCGAGACATTTTTGTTCCTCCTCACATTACGTAGATCTGTTTGGTGAGACTTGCTTCCTCGAGCTAAACCAGGCTCGGCTTTTATACGTGCATTCTTCGGCCGTTTGGCTGCGCCGCTTACCCCAGAGCTGGCGTATCGGTTGGATGGGGATTTCGGTGGGTCGTAGTTTTGGATATCAATAGCCTTCTTCTCCCTCTTAAGCCAATTTTGCGGCAGTTGAACATTAGGGCGTTTCTCAGCCGACTGGCCCATGCGCAATGGTTTTGGCTGTCTTTTAGAGTGCGACTTGGACTTTGATGACGTTAAATGCTCTCGCGAATTCCGATCGCCTGAGCGAGAACCCTTGCCTGCTACTTTTTTGTTCCTGTTATTGTCCGTCTCCGGTATCGCATCTAGGACAAGGTCGTTCTTTGACTCTGTCTTGATTATAATCCTCGTGTTGGCAGCCTCTGTCTCGTAACCTTTCCTATGCTTCCGCCATGGGTTGGCCCAACCATCGTCGAAAGGTCCTCGGAGTGAAGCAGAGGATATGAACAGTGGTTTGTCGAGCAGGTAAGACTCGCCGAGGGCCTCGATCCTTCTCCTTTTCGCAGCCCGGGCTTTCTGATCTAACTCGTCGTCGGAGCCGATAGGTAAGCTTTCGTCGTAGACGTCCGTGGAAGCATCCTCCAGAAAAAGTCGGGGAATATCTCGGCGAATAGACATGAGGGGCATGAGAGTGCAAATGCTGTAACAAAACTTGCTGTTTGTGCTGCGGCAGGGCGGTCTACGCCAGCGGCAGCAGGAACGATGCGAAGCAAAGGGACCGCAGCATACATGTCCTGGCAAAGAGCAAGGGGAAAAAGGCAAGATTGAGCGTATGCATCAGCCAGCTTCAAAAACGACCGGCATCGATGCAGCAGGCTGCAGTTGGTAGTGACGCTGACCACGTGAAAGCCAGTTAGAAGTTAGCCCAGCTAATTTATCCCGATTTGGCGATTGACGCGCCCAGCAACGCGTTGGCATCACGGCGTTTCTATTGGCCCCCCCCCACTGGTGCAATCCACATGTAAGGAAGTGATTGGCTGGAACCTCGCTTCTGCGGCCCGCTTAGCGCCCAATGCCAAAGAGCCTTGGCAGGTGCCATATCGGGTACTATGTTGTTGACCTATCTACGGATACTTTACAGCGAGTACCTTGAATGCATGTTGGCTCCCAGAAGAAAGAGCCACTGCAAAGGAGCTTCTTTAGTGAATAGCCCGTTCAACTAACTTCCCAGGTAGCAGTAGCAAGTCTAGCAATTATAGTGCATGTAGTACTACTAAACTCGAACGACGATAGAAGATCTACAGACAAAGGCTTCGTTCTTCAACAGAGCCGTGACCACAACGTGGATTTTCAACCCAGACTGTAGAGCAGACATAATAGAGATGTTTACTCCTGCAGCGACCGTAATGAATTGTCTGCAGTCCCCTAACTTCTTTCCTGAATGTGGGTGTTGACCTTGGGGTTTTTGTAGCTCAGTGACCATGCGATGAAGAGTCTTCCTCGATCTTGCAAGGCAATAAAAACGAACAACGACTTGGGAGGATTGGTTGAAAATTGTTATTTATGGCCAATGGCCTACAGATGAAACTGATTTATCTCTGTCGGATGAATGATTAGATCCATACCGCCTTCCTAATGTAGTTTACGTCGGATAAATTCCTCAGGCAGGCTTTGTTTGTTTTGCCCGGCAGAATAAGCAGCGGTGGAGTTAGCGCCGAAGGGTGAAACGGCTGTCAGTCAGTCTGCCAAGTCAGGCTCCGTTGTGCATGAATACATAACATAATTTACTTTCATGTTTATCCAAACCCCGGTGTGCACAGTACTCTACTGACTGCGAGCTTGTTTTGTGTTGTTACTTCCCCCGATTGTACGGCGATTATTATCCATTGGCTTTTGAATGCCGCCAACCCATGTCCATCCAGTGCACATGAACCACAGAATGACCCACCTCTAACAGCTCCGTTCCGTGGGACAACGCGAGCTCGGCGTGGATATACTCAATGGCCAAAACAAACGACACGAAACCTGCAAAAATGCCAAAAGAGCCATGGCTTGCGGGGCTTGACGAAGACTGGGTATCGCAGCCGTCGTCGCCCTGCTCACAGCCCCATTCTCCGATCCTACCAACGAGTGGTAATCAACAATCCGCGCGCAAATGCATTGGTTGCTACGAGCGAAGCAGAATACCCAAACCTGACCCTGCGTCGCCCAAAGTCAAGGGAAGAAGTACTCCCAGAGGTGCTAGGCAAGGCCAGCCGAGACGAGGCGGCAGTACAACTCCTACAAGTACGCGTGCATCCCCTTCGCCGCGTCCAACTCCATCGCCACGAGCCGCACGAACTTCGAATAGTCCTTCAAAACCTTCCCCCAAGACAAGTACGAAGCAGCCTACGCCTACTCGAAAGAGACCCTCATCTACGCCTTTGAAGAATGTGATGTCAGCCAAATCGAGTTCCATAGCTTCAATCCGGACCGACGAACAGGGAACGATCCAGGTTCGCGCTGGCAAGGAGGATTCGCAGGGCACACCTGAATGGAAACGGCGACTTGTTCGTGGAGAGATGTCTGCTGATGAACAATACGATCTATTTGCGCCCAAAGGATTAGAGAATATCTTCAGACAGCCTGCGACAACCGCTGATTCCGAAGCCCGGTCGTCATTCACAACTTTTAATCACACTGAAAATGAAGTTCAATCGCAAGTCGTTGGCAGTACGGCAGACAAGAGCGTTCGGCGCAAGGTATCGTTCAAAAATAACCACGAAGAAGAAACGTATCGAGAGCAATCGATACATCTCAGTGTGCGCACAACGTCTTCAAGACGCGCTAAATTTGGCTTGGATGGCGTCTCGGATGCAGATATGCGTTTGCGTTCGGCTAGTGGAGAGGAGGAACTCCGCAATGAAGATCTGACACCTATTTTCTTATCAGCAAACAATAATACTGTCGATCGTCGAACGGGTTCCGGTATTCTACAGTCTGCGCTAAGACAGCTCAATGGTATTTCAAGTGGCTCGGAGAAACCTGAGTTAGATGCCATGAAGGGATACCAAGAAAATGGTGAACCATCCCTTTTCCAGCAGAATGAACTTCTTGGCGTCAGCAGTCCCTATTTTCCAGAAGACCTCTCCACAGGAACACAAGAGGCAATGCAAACTCAACCGTTTGTCACTTTTGAGCGTGGAGGTTACTCCGAAGACTCCCTCCGTCTGCGACAGCTGAGCCCATCGTCTTTTCCGTCTCAGCTTCAGTCTTCAATCCTTACAAATTCTAAAATTCGCAGCTCGCCTCCAGCTTCTAGTCAAGATGCCACTCCTTCATCCCCTGGAGACAGCATCGCAGTACCTGGTATCACGTTCTCTCCTGTGGGGGAGCCTGGTTCTGAGAGACCACAAACCGCGAACATGAGCAGCCCATTGAAGCTATTTGACAACCACGACACGTTCACGAACAAAAAACTCCTGCGACGCATGAGCCAATTCGAAGAGACGTTCCAGGACGTATCTGAAGATGATGAAGAACCAGCTTCACCGTCCTTACTCGCAAGGAGAACGCGTGCTTCCAAACGCAGTTTACCAAATCTTAGACGGGGACAGTCTCAACCACAAATAAGCATTACACGTCCTGTTACTCAAGATGCAGCTGATCCTCGCATGAACCGCTTTGGTCACGGTCAACTAGACGAGTTTGATTTTGCCAACAAGCTTATAGAGCCTACCACGATACCAAGTCTATCTTTCCAACACGCAAATCTCCGTGAGAATCAACATGGACAAAGATCATTCTCTCGGAATTCGTACAATGAAAATTTACGCAAAGCTAGAAGCTTGGATGATCTACCCGAGACTGGCCCATCCGCCAGACCTCTGCAAAGGAGACTTTCTCGCCGCTTCAGCAGTCGTCAGTCTAGCTTGGGCATATATCAGTCTAATCCGAACGTGACACGTGTAACCAATATGTCAAGCAGGACGACACCACCGAAGCGACGACGGACCAAAGAGCAAACTAAAGAACAGGCTTTAGATGCAACTGAGTTGGTCGATTCAATATTAAATTTAAGCATTGAAGACAAAGCAACAAGGCACGAGTCTCGAATCAGTGATCATCTGTCACGTCTGATACAAAGCGCCCCAGATTCGGAGCAGACACGAAGTCGATGGAATAGGGCTAATTCGGAGAATCCATCTTTCAATCCAGACGAATCTAAAGAAGATGTTCACAAGCGTTCTCTGACCACCCAAGATTTCCTTGACGAAGCTACCAAAGTCATGAGCATAATTCGAGCAAAGAGCAAATACAAGAATGGGCTAGAAAGCGTGGAGGAATCGGACCTCACAGGGAACGATGACGAGGAGGACGAACTGCTGACCGACACATCAAGTCGAGAAAATCTCTCGCGGCCTCCAAGTCGCGACGGTGTGGACATGCGGAAGTTTAGAGAGCCCCGACCACTACACCCGCGTGTTGTCAGTCATCTGAAAAAGTTCGCTGATAAAGAGGACACAGAACAACTCATGGCATCAGTCATGTCAGACCTGTATAAGGAACAAAATTCTATCATGAATGGAATGACAGACTACTCGGCATTTAGCGGTCAAACAATGAGCAGTCCACAGAACGTGCGAATTTTGCCGCAACGAAAGCGCAAACACTCCGATGATGATCTCCCAATTCCAACTATTTCATCCAATGGCTCAAACACCAAGGGAGTAATTGCTTCTGATATGGTTTCACACCTAATTCCGGACCATGTTAATGGCATGAATTACGACAAGGCAGCCAAATCTTGGGTCAAACAAAGAGTGGATCGTGCGGTTGGTATAACGCGAAGCGAAGCTAGCGAGGATGATCCATTTGGAAGTATTCCGGACCTGAGTGTTGATGAGCTCGAAGAGATTCAGAGGGTCCAAGAATTGGGTTCTCCTAGCAAGGTCAGCCAAGCAACGGATACTCGAAAAACCTTACAAGAAAGCCGGAATGAAGGGCACGGCTCTGCAGAGGCTCAACGCCCTGTCACTCGGGACGGCCATGCTTTTGTTCCTGATTCTAGCTCTGTGCAGTCCAAGACCACACGTTTCACTTCGAGTGGTCCACAACCAGAGACTCGAGCTACCTCTTGGGGAACCGAGGATATAACTGTTAATATCGGCCAATTTCCAAGCCCAAACTCGACAAAAGCCAATTTTCAAACTACACCCCGACCAGGCCACATAATTACACAATCGAAGCAATCCAAAGTATCCGGTACAAGAAGAGCTACTACAATTAGTTTCTCTTCTCCTCTGGTGTCGCATATTTCATATACTGATGATGCTGAAGCAATAAAGACATCAGATATTAGTGCAGCTGAACACGATGAGCATCGGCTCGACAACAAAATCTTGGCTGTTGCTCCATCTCGGCGAACTTCATTGGATGGAAGACCGTTTGTTGGCCGCCCTGTGTCACGTATAGACGAGCAAAATGAAGATAGTGTCGTGGAGATGAGCTTAGTTCGCCGAAATTCGACGGGGCAGCTCGACTCCACGCCTCTGTCACACCGTTTGGAGAAATCTATGGTCTATCCATCATCTGCCGGGGATGATAACCGTAGTTTGTATCTGAGTCCACTTGCCGATTTCACGGTCCATCAGACAGATGAACCTATGCATCCTGAGCCCAGCTACGTGGCCCAGCGTACCCATCCCACTGCATTGCGCCAAATACATGGGACATTTTCACTGGCTATCGAAGATCTCATCAGACACATCACTGACGTGGAGCCAACTGAACCCTATTGGGAGCAACTACGTCGATTATCCCTGAGGGACAAGGGCATCAGTACCCTTCGTTACCTGAACAAATTCTGCCCACGCCTGGAAGGATTGGACGTCTCGGAGAATGAACTGAGCAATCTTGAAGGTGCCCCCTCCACACTACGCGAGCTGCTGGTGCAGCACAATTGTCTTACAAATTTAACGGCATGGGGCCATCTCATCAATCTCCAGTATCTGGATGTCTCTGGCAATCAGCTAGAGTCTTTGGATGGCTTCTCGGGGCTAGTTCATCTGCGTGAGCTTCGTGCGAACAATAACAGAATACGCAACATCAAAGGAGTCTTTTCTCTGGACGGTCTTTTACGCCTAGAGCTGAGACACAATAACTTATCTGCAGTAGATTTCCAAGGTTCAGGATTGTGAGTCTTTTGACCTATCTTATGTATTCGGTATTCGCTGACAAAGTTTTGTGCAGGGTCCGTTTAGGTGAAATTGACCTTGGTCACAACCAGATCAATACGATCCAACATCTCGAGTGTCTCCCAGCTATAGAGACTTTAGATGTAAGCGCAAATCAAATCAGAGAACTTCGAACTCTTGAGCCATTACGAAATCTTCGCAACCTGAAGGTGTCAAGCAACCGTTTGTCCACTTTTGATGCATCATGCTATCCGAAACTCCAGCTCCTTTACCTTGATAATAACTATTTGACCACGGTTTCTGGGTTATCGGGATGTAGCGGGATTCAAGTCTTCTCGGTACGAGAGCAGTTCGCTGGACAATCACCGGAAGAGGGGGCATCTCTTGATATTGACCTTAGCCCGTTGAGCGATACTCGCAAGATCTTTCTATCCTCAAACTGGCTCTCTGAGCGGACGTTGAACCCATTTGTCCCTATGCTGGCTTTGCAGCTACTTGACATTGCCCATTGCGGGATTGAGACACTACCCAACCAGTTCGGCAAAAACTTTCCGAATCTTCGTGTTCTCAATTTGAACTTTAATTCTGTCAGTGATCTTAGAGGAATTGCGGATATGAGAGGCTTGAGCCGATTGACAGTGGCTGGAAACCGTATCAGCAGATTACGAATGCTTTGTCAAGCGGTGGGAAAAATCGGCAGATCGAGCCAACATGACTACAGTTCTCTGAAGACTATTGATCTTCGAGATAATCCTCTCACAGTCGGATTCTATCCGCCACAGAAATCTGGAAGCGGCCGTGCTGATGCGCATCTGAAAATGCTGGAAGACAAGCTTCAGCGAGCTCAGAAGCGCCAGCACCGTATTGAATCTGGTGCTGATCTACTACCAACAATATCCGATGCAACCGAAGAAAACGCGGTGGTTGGATTTACAAATGGGTTGATGAAGAGCGGGGAAACAACTGCAGAAGTGGAAATCGATGACCCCTATACTCTTCCCCCAGCAGATGCAGAGGCAGATCAGAAATACCGATCTCGACTAGACGGGTCGACCAAGACAAAACGTACAACAGTGGAAGTGATGCTGTATGCTGGAACGGGGGGTTCGATCAAAGTTCTAGATGGTCTGGATCTGAGGCCAATTTTGGAGGACGAGAGGGCTGAGGTGGATAGAATTTGGAGAAATTTGGAGCAGTTGGGTGTTTTAACGAAACGAAGCCCCGATGCACTGTGCCAGTAATCGCATATGATGGTTTTTTTTGTGCATTTCCTGTTTGGGTTTGTTGGTCAAGCAGCGCCATATGGTTCGGCGTGTGTTTGGTGCATTAAAAGCATGCATGGGCGGTGTAATTTTTATTGTTGTTCCTGGCTTGTCAGGAACATTTATTGTTATTAGTCTGGCAAAATAGGTGCCTGTCAATGTACTTCCATTATTCGTATCAAACAAAAGCCGACTTACGAGCTCGATATGTTGTCAGCGCGAACTGCGTAGAGCCGCTGATTACCAATCTAGGAAATATGTAACCTTAGTTGCCTCGGAGCTCTGGCCAGTAGCCCTAATCTTCTTTTGAAGAACATGTACATTCAATGACTCCTGAATACTAATAAATGATAGTAGTGCTTCTAAAACGACATGATTAGCTTATCTACTGCTATACTATGTCATGTCTATATAGTCCCCGAAATTATTCAGTCACCTCGCATACGCTCCGTAGCTTGATTTAAACAGTCAGATCAGGCAAGGAAGACTACGCGATTACGCCAGAATTTCATTGCCACCCAATAATTCGTCGCTTTTATACTGCGGTGATCTATGTTCGTTTCAAATGTCGTTCGTGAGTAGTATTGTCAGTCGCCACAGCTAGTTTAGTTCGGGGGAATGGTTCGTCTTTATAGATGTATTTGGGGGCGTCAGGTAGCCAACCCTGAGATTCTATCTGATGATGGTTTGACATATACAACCTGCAGCATGATCCCTGATTTGGATGTCAGCATATCCCCTTCTGTTAGGCATTCCTAGTCAGACTTGCTAAATGTTTCAGGAGGCAGGGAACACCGGCTCATCTAAAACTACGATGTCTGCTAGGTAAGTTTTTTGTTCTTTTTATCATTTCCAACACACGGTCCTTCTTCAAATTTGATCCTTTGTGTTTTGTTTTCTTTCTTTATCTTCTCTACTCTCATTAATCATCTAATCTCTAATATCAACCCTCCAACAAATCAGATCTCATTATCTGACAAGCAGCTCTGTCGGAGACTGCAGAGATGATACTGTCATTTGGGATTTTGCAGACACTGGCGATATTTTTCCTTCTTCTCGCTCTTGGCTGCATGGCCTCGTCAAAAAATACTTTCATCAGCCCTGACGGATCCAAAGGTACACCGGAATTTGAAGTCGGCACCAACCTGCTCATCTCGTGGGAAACAGTTGTGGATGTATATAACATCTCCATATGGCAACAATTTGTGGGCGATCATGCCGCCCAAAGCTACGTCAATGTATTCTGTGAGTCTGTTCCATTCACGTTTGATTTGTTTTTCACTTGGGGGAAACGACCAGAGACACTAATAGGACTACCAAGCGCCTGCGTATGGCATACCTAATAGTCTGAGCTCCTTTAATTGGACTGTTCAGTTGTACAACTATAACACGTCAATATCCAACATGTTTTTCTTCTGGATCAACTATGGCGCACCAGCGACTAATTGGACTTCGACATATTTCAACATTACGGACCGGACTTTTTCTGTTTCTGCTACTGCTGGTGCTTCTACGTCTTCTGCGACGTCGTCGTCGTCGTCTACTTCTCTTCCTACCCTTTCTTCGTCATCGTCTTCTCTTCATTTGTCTTCTTCTACTTCGTCGTCGTCGTCGCCTTCTAACACCCTGTCCCAATTATCAGAGAGTTCAGGGAATTCAGGGGTCTTAACGACAGACGCTAAAGTCGGTATCGGGGCAGGCATTGGTCTCGGTATTCCGCTACTAGCATCTTCCGGTGCTGTTGCCTTCATGATGTATCGCAGACGGCGCAATTATGCCTCCATGCCGCCGTTCCAGCTCGACAATGTGCCATACCGTCCGTCCCTCCCACCGCAGCTACCACTTCCTCTTCCTCCTCTCACTCGGGAACAGGAAGAGCTGGAGAAAGAACAGTGGGGGCAGGCAGGACTGGTTATCGAAGGCGAGATACAAATACCCGAGTTACCCACATCACGACGCGGCGAGCTCAGTGGAAGTTGAGAGCTGACGCTGCTGCGTGATGACGGATGACTATGCATGTGCAGGACTTGTAGGGTCATAATAAAAGCATACATACCATCAGGTTGGATTCGGGGACATTGCATATTCCCAAAGAGAGTTGAGCAAGGAAGGAAGGGATTCCTCTTTTGGGGGGTACTGTACGTTATGAAGCGTTGAGGTTGAATTGTACATAGACGTGATACAGATACGCATGTGACTGCTCTGGCGGCGATGAATGGAGGATCTGCCTTACTGATTAGGCATTCGCTCTGCAGCCAATCACGTGTCGTATACGGCACATGCCCGTTCTCCGGCCACATCGGGTCTAGCGCCACTGATATGCTCCGGGTTCTGTGCCGTGCTCGACATGCAGAGAAATACACAACACACAATCATACATGCATCGACATAATAATTATCACATATACAGGATGCAATAATTGACATGTATGCACACCTACGTCGATGTTGTAGAAAGCACTCTCTGTGTAAATCCCAGTTCGTTATCCCACCAGACAAGGCGTGTCCTTAGCGTGGCTAGTTACATGTTCGGTCCAAGTTCCGTGGTGCTTGCTGGTGGCGTCATATGCAACATTATATAATTCGTGATGTATACGACTCCGACTCCTCCAACTCCTGCTGAGATCCTGTTTACCTCCTCTGGATGCGGTAAAGAAAACCAGAGCATATCCATGTGAATTGGTCAGTTGAAAATACAGTAATAATATTTGATCGAGCCATCATCCCTCGACTTAGGCGGCGCTCCGTTTTGTTTCTGTTTTGCACCCCGCAACCGCTCCAAGCTCTCGAATCAATTGAGTTGCGTTATAATACACAGTAATATATATTATATGTACTACTAGCACACAGTATCGTACATATATTATCTCGCATTTCCTTGGAACGAGCTGCACATGTCGAGCGCGGTCTAAGTCCTCTTTCCCCCTTTGGGCCTCCAATCCGGAAAGGGCAAAAAAAAAGTTGTGGTCCAATCTCCGGGCTTCCTTCCTCTCACACTTTCTCTTCTCTCTCTCCCTTCGCCGTCGACCTTATGCAGCACCACTAATCCTTCAACCAACGACCACCACTCTCGCCAGCTCAACCCAATAACCCCCTTACGCCCATTCCACACAGCCACTCTAGCCCATCCATCCATCGCACATACTCGTCCACGTTTCGCCTGTCCTGTCCTGGCCTGTCCTCTCCTCGCTCTGCTGCCCACCACGAGGCGGTCTGACCAATGTTTCCCCCATGTCCAGACCTGGTTCCGAGACAGCCCATGCCCCGCTTGGACTGCCGGTGACGCCTGCAACTGTGAATAATAATATCCATGGTTTTGGTGACGATGATGGCGACTGCTCGAACCGGCAAGGCCGCGATGATCGTGGCCCCAGCCCTAGCTTTGCGCACCTCGTCCACCCCCGGCCCGAGTTGGAGCACGAGCACCACCAGCGAATCCCAATGGACAGGAACAACGCACACCTTAATCCCAGCGATAATCCCGTTCCCACCGCGTTCCCTCCAGCATGGAACTCAAAAACTATCCCTCCGCCGCCGCCGGACGCGGCTCTGAAGAGAGCCACCACAGCTCCTGCAGTCGAGCAGTTGCGACCTTCTCGCGCTTTATCGTCGACGCTGCCCTTTCGTTCACAGACGCCGCAGCTCTCTGAAAGAGACAGTATATTTGCGACCCATTATCTTCCTTCCGACAACAACAACGATGCTATCGCTTCCACTCCCCCTTCGCCGCTTCCCAGCAAAAAGCATCACCCTCATCATCACCACCATCTCGAGCATGGCTCAGGCTTAGGACGACGGAAATCGGGAGATGCCCCTCCTGCTCCCCAGTCGTCGACAGTGCCTGTGTCCTCCGCCGCCGCCGTACCAAATCCCCGAGAACCGCTGCCACCTGCCGACGATTCTGGGCTTGCCAACAACAATCCGGCGCGCACATTATTCACAAGGGACGACGCTACGTCGCCTCGGAAATTTATGTCGCGCCCAGCCGTCTTTCGACGAGCTTCTGATCTAGTGCTACAAGCCCCTACTGTGCCGTTGACTGGTTCTCATGTTGGCTGGGTCAAGCAGCAAGAGACTGTAGAGAGTTCCAAAGTTGCCGGTTCCCATCGAATTGCCATACGCGAAACTTTTCATCCACTAAGAAAAATTGTATCAGAAGGTCCTGCCATTGAAAATCCTCTTCCGCCTAATCTTGAACAACATCATAATCATCATCATCACCCTATCCTCGCCCACACTCCAGCTGATTCTCGCCCGCATTCCCACGATCCCCCCATGTTACATGCTCCCTATAACGACCACGAAATTGCACTAGCCGACACATGGCATGCTGCACGGCACTTGAGAAACGGGGACGGGACAGTAGATGTTACTTGGGACGATGATATAAACCGTGGCTCAAGCCGCGGCCGTGGGGCTCGTGTGGAAGAATCTATTGAAGCTAATTTGTCGAATGCAGAGCCCGCTTCCAATGTTCGAAGCCGCAAGTCTAGCCACTATCTAGGCCTTTTTAAAGAGAACACATCACCGGATCGCAAACGGCGCGAAGGTAGAGACCGACCTCCTCCGGACTATACCCAAATCGTGGAGGAGGAGGAGCCGCCAAATGATGACATGGGTGGAGGGGAGGATCACGATGCGTCTTCAACACCCCGGCCAAGGCATGCGGTCATACACAGACAGGTGGCTCAAGATAGCTCCGAGCAAACTATTTCTCCCTTCGGAAATGAGCCTGGCTTGCAACAATCCGAGCAGATGGAGCAGCGGGTACTTGGTGTTGATGTTGAATTGTCACCTCATTCCATTCGTACCATACCTCGAAGCCTGTCGGAGGAAATACGCAATTTTCATTTAACATCTGGTGGTACACGCGGCAGTTCATTCTCCCCCAGTATCCCAACTCTATTTGCGGAAAAACTCCGAAATGATGCCCGAGAGAAAGGCAAGCCATCTGAATTTCCTGAGGGACAAACTCCAACTCGTGAAACCCGCGCGTCGGATCTCGCACCAGATGAAGACGACGACGAACATATCTCATCTGCGTTATATTTCCCCCATGAAGTCGCATCTTCCGGAGAGGATGATTCTTTCACGACATATCGGCATGAAGAGGAACCATACGATCGTTTGGGACCAGTAGGCCATGATCAAGCAGAAACCGAGCCCAGTGGCCATGTTGATATATCTCTACATTCCACAAAAGATAACAGTATCCTCCACGGAGACTATCAGCCGCATAGCGACGTCGAGGACAGGGCATTAGCAGCAGCAATATCAGACTACAGCCACGAAACTACATCGGAGTCGGATGCCGAAAGCGCATTGTCCACCCTCGACGAGGTGTCGAGTTTGACTGATGATGCAGAACACCTAGCGGTGACCCCTACGCAGTCCCAGCGCACAGTTCGCCATCGCCGCAAGCATACTAAGACAGGTCCCATTGGTGCTGTGGAATTGAAGCCTTACCGACATCAAGTAGGTGGACATACCACGGTCTTTCGATTTTCACGGCGAGCGGTTTGCAAGCAACTCAACAATCGTGAAAACGAGTTCTATGAACGGATCGAAAGGCGGCATCCCGAAATGCTTGTATTTTTGCCCAGGTAGGTCGCCAGTCCTTACTCCCTCCCTCATTCATATATATAAAAAAAGAGCATCTATCAATCGGATTCTAGATGGATGTTCAACCTTTGAATTCAACCCGAAAACAAAGTCTTGCTGTAGATCCTGTTTTTTATGTGCCTTCTACAGTTCGCTTCGCGATTAGCTTAGTAAATACTGAACTGTAGCTCTAGCACACTGTTCCCTCTCCATGTCTCGCCATCTTGTTTCTGCATTTAAGGATTCAAGTTTATAATAACTTATGGCTAATCTATCATTTCTAGGTATATTGGGGTCTTGAATGTTACTTTCTCTAAGAAGCCAAAACATTCGAAGAAACGCAGCAACGGCGCTGTACAGAAAGCCAACGAAACTATTGTTCAAGGAGAACACACTTTCAAAAAGGAACCGATTAGCAGTCTCCCCAAAGGTTTAGACCAACCAAGAATATTCAGCCAGCAGCAAACTACTGGCATAATCCCCAAAGTTACAATTGAGAACAACAGACATATCATCCCCTCCGACCTTTTCCTATCCTCTTCGCCACGAAGTTCCGGTGAGGCTAAATTACTGGACCTTATTCCGATCGATGGTCTATCCACGTCGGCGGATAACACACCACGAAATTCGTTCGCAGAAGAAGTCGATCGGCGGGTGACTTCTCATATGGGGAAGCCCAAAATTTGGGGCGCAACCACGGTTAACAGGAGACTTAAGGAGCAGGTTCTCCGCGAAGTATTCAGTCCGCCCACAATTCATCACCACCGGCGATCAGTACGTAACCATCCTGGCTTGCCGCGTTATCAATCCGATACGGGTCGAAGAAATGGCGATGCTGCAGACAATCAAAGCATACCCAGCCATAGCACAAGTGGTGGGAAATCGCCCTCAAAAAGTCTTGCGATTGATATTGCAAAGAAGAGTGCAATCCAGGACGGATCCAATCTTTCCTCTTCGGTCTCTAGTGCCATAGAAAGGCATTCAAACCCGTTGGACAAAGTCAGAGCATCCGAAACGCCACCTCGAGCGAGCTCTTTGCATAGTGATCGACGCGTTAGACGGCGACATTCAGGTAGTGGCTTGCAAAGACGCCGGAGTATTACTGGTGGTGATGGTGACCTCCTATTTTTCGACGATGATGGTTATGGAGGCGACCATGAAGATGGAATTTTCACCATGGAGGGCGATACATCTGTTGAGCCTTCTTCAGCTCCACAATCAACTCCACAATCAAGCGCAAGCGAGTCTCTGAAATCACCTTCCAAGCTTGGATCCCCCCTTCAATTTGCCAGTGTTCCGCCTGAACTGGACTCTGAACCAATTCACGTACCTACTAACCCCAAAGAAGCCCAGACAAAGCAAGACGATCGTGTTCAGTTTTTCATCCTTTTAGAGGATCTGACAGCTGGTATGAATAAGCCGTGCGTGCTGGACTTGAAGATGGGGACGCGGCAGTATGGGTTGTATGCGGATGAGAAGAAAAAGAAATCGCAACGACGAAAATGCCAAACAACAACGTCACAGCAACTAGGGGTACGCTTATGCGGTATGCAAACATGGAATGTCAGAAAACAGGAGTATCTTTTTGAAGATAAATACTATGGGCGAGACCTGTCCTCAGGTCGTGAGTTTCAAGATGCTCTAACACGATTTCTATATGACGGTGTCAGTCATAGAAGTGTTGTCAGAAAGATTCCAAGCATTCTGCAGCAACTGAGCAAACTTGAAAACATGATCAGGAAACTCCATAGCTACCGGTTCTACGCCAGCAGCCTTCTTATTCTTTACGATGGGGATGCCACAAAAGACAAGGGTTCCGGCGACACCAACAAGGACTCACAGTCGAATGGGAACCATCATCCTCATATTACTCGACGAGGATCTGACGACTGGCACAATGATGACGATGTGAAACTGAAGATTGTCGATTTTGCAAACTGCGTGACCGGAGAAGACGAACTTCCCCCTGATGTGTCTTGTCCGCCTCATCATCCAAGTGACGTAGACCGGGGTTACCTCCGAGGCCTTCGCACTCTTCGAATGTACTTTCAGCGAATCTTGAAAGAAGTAGGACAAGATGAGATTGTCGAACGTGGCGAAGGAGAAGCTCTTGTTCTGGGACACCGGATCTCGAACCAGGAAAATCTGGCAGACGGGGTTTGGATGGAAGGTGTAGTTGAGAGTGATCCGGGTGAAGTCAGCTTTTGATCAATTACTTTTTATTGCATTGTGCTACATGATACCCGATGCGCACTTCAATGTTTTTTTTTTCTTTCTATATGTTTTTCCCTCGATACTTTTACTTAATTTGTCTTCTTTTTCTTGCGATGATGGTCGAGAAAAGCGGAGGGAACCACTGACTCTCGGCTGACTTTGTCACAGACATTTCTTATCTTGTTATTTCATTCACCCTCACCATCATGATTGATGACATATTCATGTGACATGCGCAATGGGCGTAAGGACTGGGGCCTTTTATATATATCTCTATTTATTCATTTCCGGCTGTTTCTTTGTTTCATGAATTCGGCGATGGTCATGGGCTGGATGGCGTTTCCTGCTCTTTGGTTGGGAGTCAAAGCTTTTTAGACTATCTTGATGTAATTGGCAATACGTAAAAATGTATTAATTTGATTAACATGGTCTCCCTTCAAATACCTACTAAGTAGGCATATATCTTTCTCTCGGTGCTATTCTAGGTTGCAGTGGAGCATATTTGGTGCCTGATGCCTAAGGCAGGAATGACGTCCTAGCTAACTAGGCACCCCGTTGCAACGGCTATCTTAGCCGCCAACGCATCTTACAAGCACGAGATCAGCTCAGTCGCTGCTGTTCAGCAACCATCCTAATTGGCAGTTGGTGGCTGCCTGCCTATCTCCTGTGCAATATCTCACCCCCTTGCTCACTCTTCTAGCCCATTGGATTTATATGGATGGAGATACACCGAGGTTATCATCCCACTCTTTTACACTCCTCACCTCCGGACACCTAGATAGCCGCCCGCCATGCCCTCCTCGAATGATGGCAGAGACAAGATCAGGATCGATAAACGCGACTTCGACGCCCACAGGCCACTTCTAGCCGATCATGACAACATGGACGAGGAGAACATCGCGCCGGACGAGCCGCGGATATCCAGGCTCTCTGCCGACAGCGACCGGCCGAGCGAAGGACTACTCAGTGAGGTAGTAGAGAACATTGTCGAACGAGACCGGCAGAAGATAAAGATGGAAGCTATCCGCATATTGAGTTTCATATGGAGTATTATAAGCTGGTATGTTTGGAGTCCTTATCTGTCATTTGCATATAGACTTACCTGGTGGTTTACTGCAGTCTCGGTGCCGGTAGTATCACGGCGTTTTCGCTATACGGTCCGCTCCTACTCACTCGCCTACATTATTCCCAGGACCGTGTCAATGGCGTGGCCGTTGCGGCCGAGGTAGCTATGTACCTACCCGTGCCGATATTCGGATACCTATGTGATCGATACTCTCCATCGCCCGTTTCACTACTTGCCGGAATATTTTTTGGGTTGGGATACCTACTTGCGGCGCTATCTTATAGGAGTGGCCCTCCAGTAGACGTGGGCGGATCCGGGTGGCCGTATTGGGTCATGCTTGTAGCCTTCGTCCTGGTGGGCATGGGAACCTGTTGCCTCTATGGTGCTGCCGTGACGGCTTGTGCGAAGAACTTTGGCAGAGGCAAACACAAGGGTATCATGTTGGCAGTGCCTATCGCTGCGTTCGGATTGAGTGGCATGTGGCAGAGCCAGATTGGTAGCCGTGTGTTATGCGAGAGACTTCCAGATGGCTCATGCGGCGATGTGGATGTCTTTCGATACTTTCTTTTCCTGTCTATTCTGTTATTCGTCATCGGTCTGGGTGGCACGGCAGCGCTACGTGTAGTCGACGATGAGGAAGAAGAAAAGTACATTGATGAGGCTGTATCGGAACTGGAGCGAAGTGGTATATTAGGGGAGGATAGCTTTTTCCGTCCCCGTGAAGAGGTTCGAGCAGCATATGGCACGTTTCAGAACGAGGGAGTTGATGGTGTCGACGAAAACGGCGGTGATAGTCTTTCTCTGACACTTTCCGAAGAAGAGCGCGCTGAGCTGCGTGAGGCGCGTCGTCTTCAAAAAGAGCGCGAAGAAGAAGAGCGTCAGAAGAAGAACTGGCTTCTTAACCAAGAGACCAGACTTTTCTTCAAGGACCAAACCATGTGGTGGCTTGCGGCAGGATTTTTCTTTGTGACAGGCCCAGGGGAGGCGTATCTCAATAATGTGCGTATTCCTTATTTTCTCCCGTTCTTTATATTCAAACTAACCGTCATTATACAGATGGGAACGGTTATTCACTCATTAACTCCCACGTCATACCCTCTTTTATCCCCGCCACCAGCAGGATCTGCGTCGACCCATGTTAGCATAATTGCTATCACTTCAACCATTGCCCGTCTTTTTGTGGGTTCCATCACAGATATATTTGCGCCTCCAGCGACGCATCAATTCATATATAGCCTTGACAACCCGAATCGTCAGCCAGTGCCACACCCCACCAACAGAGGGTGCAATGGTTTCACACTCTCCCGCCTCTCTTTCCTCCTCCCCTCCGCCTTGATACTTTCTCTAGGCTTCCTCATCCTCGCATCCCCCTTAATCCTCGCCCACCCGGGACTTTTCCATGCTACCAGCGCTTTCGTTGGGTTCGGCTACGGCGCTTCCTTTGCTCTGATGCCCATCATAATCTCCGTGGTATGGGGTGTTGAGAATTTTGGCACTAACTGGGGCATTGTAGCTACAGTCCCAGCTGCCGGGGCAGCCTGCTGGGGATTTGTTTACTCAAAGGCCTACCAGAGCGCCCTTGATCCAATAACCGAGCCAACGGGTCACCAAGGACAGTGTATTGGCTGGAGATGTTTTGGCTTCTGGGCTGTTGGATGTATGGTTAGTGTATGGATGGCGATTATCGTTTGGCTGATTGCTTGGAGAGGATGGAGGAAGAGGGGTGTCGTTGTGTAGGTACTCTGTCAAATAATCTAGAGCTTTCTCATAGCAATCTGGCGTTCATGTTTGGCGAATTTATTAGCGGTACCTATGTATATTGATTTTCTAGACTTTGCCTGGGCACCGAGGTAGGACGTCTTGTGCTATTTGTGCTCTGCAAGTCATAAGCTTCAAGTCCAGAACCCTCAATTTTGTATATAAAGCCAAAAGAATATAGGTATATTATACACAAAACACTACCTGCTCTAATAACACCACAACCATATACTCCGATTGTCTACACCATATGCATACTCATATATACCTCCATTCCAATTTCGCCAAACTCCAAGCCCTTTTCTCAATAATCGGCAAAATCATGGCCAAAACAAGTAATCTGAATCACTCACACAAAAAGGAGGCAAGACATCAAACATCAGCAGACGTCTCATCCAACCCCATAAAAACCTTGTACAGTCTTTTGCTAACCGCCGGCCCAATCCTGGAATCAGTCAGCGCCCCATTCTTATTAGCCGACTTGCGAACGTTCTCCAGCATCGTCGGGCCTTGTCTCTTCATTCCCTCCAACAAATCGGCTGCGCTTGGATATCGGTTGGCTATACCGTATGCCATGGGCGCAGTGACGCGGTTGACTTCTTGCAACATCTTGACAAAAGTGTCCAGCTTATCTTCGCCTGTTTTAACTTGGCCTGTCTCCATGCAGAAAGCGGCGCCGTCATAACTATCCATTTGCACATGTCGGTATGGAATGGTGGAGATGTGTTCGCTGAAGTTTTTGATCCATTCCGCCGTCTCGCCTGCGGTGCTTGTGTGGTAGATTAGACAGTCGTGGGTGACTTGAAGCTGGAGAAGAGCGTCTTCAATCGTATCATCGGCGACCAGAGGTGTGTCTTCGGGCTTTTTGGCCGTCTTGGTCTTCCGGCCGCGCCTGCTTTGAGTACTGGGGACAGGATCATCTGGAGCATTGTTCTCATTCATCTGCCGGAGCACCTCGGCTTGATAGGCCCTGTTGCGGGAGTTCTGGTTCCTTCGCATCCACGTTGTCAACCCTTCAATAAGGTATATTGGTTTGCAATTGGAATATCTGGTTTTTAGCATTTGTACATGGCCATCAAGTGTTTCAGTTCCATCAGCGTCTGATGACAACGGATCACAGATAACCATGTCAACAAAGTCTTGAGATGAGAGCATGCATAATACATGGTCCTCAGATGCGATATACGGCTGACATGGTTCCCAGCGCCCTGCGTCCTCATTATAGTTGGATTTCTTCTTCCGGCGCCATTTGACAACGTTCGGTATTGCGCTCTCAAAGAAAGTGTGCTCAGCACCCAAAACTTTCACATATTCAACCACCTGATTCCCAACACTGCTTCCTTCGAAAGTGCTGGCCATGTCAATAATCATTTCAGGCACCGACTCCTTTTTATGAGTCTTTGATTTGTTCACTTCGGCGATATCCGCGGCCAATTGCTTCTCCCTCGCCTTCTCCTCTTTTTGCAGCCGTTTTCGTTCTTTCTCTGCCTCCTTCTCGACTTCTTTTTCTCGCTTGCGCTGCTCTCTAGTTGCTTCGCGCTCCTTTGCCTTGGCCGCTTTGTCCTCGTCATTTATCTTGGGTTTCCTCTTCGGCTTTGATGCCTCTACCACAGGGCGTTCGGGTATGTCCGAGAGCGATTCGGGGTCGGAATCAAAGTCAAAATTTCCCCTCGGTTTAGGCTTCCTCGACGACTTTGACGTGGTAGCAGGCTTCTTCTTCTGGCGCAAATCCGCCAACAGAGCCGCAGTCCGATCAGAATAAGACGTCTTCAACGTAGGCCGTGGATCGTCCAAGATCTTGTCCAATTGATCCTCCGGCAAGAGGTTGAAAGGATCACTCCAGTCCTTAATATCATCGCCATCGTCATTTATACTGATCACCGACGACGCAGGTTTGACCAGTCTGGAATTATTCGCTGGCTTTCCTAGTCTTGCTTCCCTCCTTTCCTTTGTGGCCGTCCGCTCCGGCGCAGATGAGGTAAATACAATCGAATCCGACTCTTCTCCATCCCATTTGTATGTTTTCGTCTGGGGCGTTGGTTTCACCGTGCCAGCAGCAGTAGTATTAGAGGCAGCGACAGTGTTAGTAGCCTTGCTTATATATGGTAGAGCAGGCGGATCAATATCATCGGAAAACGTAAAGAGCGAATAATCACTGGCGATATGTTGCGATTGCGATACCTTGGTTTGAGGGGGAGGGGCAGCCGTTTCGCAGGGCGGAGTTATTTTTCGCTTTTTGACCGAACGCGGATCGTCAAAGACGAATAATGATGAGTCGAAATCATCGGATAGGAAATTCGGAGAGCTTGCTAGAGCTGGACGACGGGACGCAAGAGGAGAGAGTAGAGCTTGCGGTTGGGCTGATGGCGGAGGCGGCGGCGTGGAGTCGATGAGGTCGATGACCTCTGGCGGCATTTTCTGATGCTATGTATATGCTTGCCGTTGTATGCTCCTCTTCTTTTCTCAAAACATGAACAATTACATATGTGCCATCCAATGGGTTGCCAACGTCGAAATTCTGGATAATCTGGATAAGCTTAGGCCCGTTAGACGCGACGCGGCGACGGCAGTTACGTGATCACGTGGTCTCTTTGTCTATATGAACACTAGAACTGTAAACCCATTGAGTGAAAGATGTTAGCATAATTTTTAAGGTAGAGCTGTTGACTCCGAGAATTATATACCTATTTGACTGCCGTCAACCTTTGAACACCGAATAAGAAATATAGTACAACTGAATCACAACCTCAACAGAACAAGAGCGATGATGATAGAGCTAATTATGCCAAACAAAAGGAAAGCACCCAGTAAATATTGCAGACCATTGAATGGGCGTCTCTCTGATCCGAGCATATTCCGGATTTCATCTTCCAGCTTATCTTCCAGCGCATGCAGCGAGAATTCGTCTTCAACCCTCCTTTTACCATTCGCAGCCATCCTCGCGAATTCCTTATCTGTAGTCTCCAAGAGTACTTTGCGCATTATAGCAGTCCATTCATCAGCTTTTGTTGCGTCTCGCAGCCAACCGGTTTCGCCCTCGACAATGCTCTCTAGCGGACCGCCGGTATTTGACGCCAGGACGGGTAAACCAGCATGCATTGCCTCGACAGGGACGATGCCAAAATGTTCGTTGACGGGGGTATACAGTAGTAATTTCGAATTGTGAAGAAGGGTGTCCCTGAATGCGGAGGGGACCGAAAGGAGAAACAAAACATCAATTGAGTCTGGTATTGAGAGGGCTGATATGACGGTTGTAGAGGTCGCTGTCTGCAAACCTAGGCCGGCTGCTAGCTCGTCAAGCTCCTTGTGGTACTGGACGTTTTCTTGGACACGATTGTCATAACCGCCTTTTCCATACATCAGTAAGAAATGACCGGGAAAAAATCAGTAGTAGAGAAAGCTCACCTGCAATTACTAGTCGAGTCCCTATTCGAGCCTTCTTAGAAAGCCCATTATACGCACGAATAGCCAGGTCAATGCCTTTCTTCCGTTCGAATCGATTAATACTGAGAAGAATCTTCTTCCCACCCCATAGCTCTCCCTCCGTCTCTACTTTAGGAGACCCTACTGACTCCTTAGTGTCGACACATGGATACACAACTTTCACATCACCCAAACGCTCCGAGCCAAACACACTCTTAACAACACCACGCGTAAAACTCGAATTGGCAACGACTCGGTCCGAGGCGCTCATCGCCCATCCTTCAAACCAGTCTAGCGGATAGCGATAGGCCTGTTTGAGCAGGTACAAGACCAAATTACCCTCGTTGCGTCGCGCGAGCAACTGATCCGGGAAATGGCAATAGAATAGGATGCGCTGTTTACTACCCTGCGCGTGTATATATCGTTCGCCAAGGGTCTTTAGAATCGGTACGCAAGCAGGTAATTGGTCGATAATGAAAACGTCATCTTGATATTCTTGCTGTTGTCTTTTTTTTGCTGAAGAATTTTCTTTTTTCTCTGTCCGGCCCATCTCCGTCAAAACAGAAACTGTCAAGTGTAACTGGCGCAACGCAGCCATTAACAAATGAAACCTGCCAAACAGCAATGGCGGGAATAACGTGTTCCCTCGAACTCGCACATCGAGCGTGCCATCTCGTGCTTCCTCGAAACAATGCGATTTGTCGCGATGTGATGTGTATATTGTGACTTGGTGGCCGCGATTCTGCAGCGCAAGAGCGACGTCGATGATTAGGCGTTCGGCGCCGCCAATGCCGAGATCTGGGTGGATAATGACGATGTTTGACCGGTTCGCGACCGCCATGGTTTTGTTCTTCTTCTGCCCCATTGAATGGGGTTTCAATGGGGGTATTTGAAGCTGTTCGTGGTTGCGATCAAAAGCCAGCCTGTCATGAAGGACGTCAACCGACGTCATGTGATAAGAGCTTATCTTATCGCCTATCGATTGCCTAAATAGATGAACCCAACATGTCAAGAAGATGGTAGATTACTCTTATAACTAAATGAATTATTACTATACGATGGAATAGAAAGATAATTGATAATTCGCATTCTCAAGATGCTGGTATTCAAGTCAAAAATTCAACTGTTCCCGCCAACGTTATCCATAGTCGTCATTTGTGCAGAATGGCGAAATATTGAAAATAGACACGAAACAAAAGATACAGAAAGAAACAAGTAAGGGATAAGTAAGTACAAGCGTGAATTGAAAGAAAAAAAATCCGGTAATATCTCGTGACAGTTTTGGAACGTTGTGGGAACGGCGGAGAGGGTATGAATAGAGGGGAAAAATACATTCGGTAAGAGAAGAGAAAAGAAAAGACGATCAAAAGAGGCATGTACATCAGGTTGAAAGGAACCTGGCTCATTCGTACAAACAAATATCGTAAGGGGGAGTGACAAGAAATGAAGGTAGGTAGGATAAGTTGCCCCGGACCAGGTCTTGGTGGAAGGATGGTAAGAATAGAAAATGGACAAAGGGAACAAGAAGTGGCCCAGGCAATTCCTTTTTCATGTACAGGAGGTTTACAGGATATAATAAAGGATTAGAAGCAGTTCAGGGTGCTCTTCTTCTTCTTCCTGTTGATGGCGTTCATTCGCTCTTCCAATTGAGCACGAGCAGCCTCGGCTTCGCGGCGAGCACTGCGTTCTTCCTCAACAGCTTGCAGAGAGAGACGCGTGGAGTTGCGTTCCTTTCGGAGTGTCGTAAGCTCATCCTCATATTGCCAAGCCTTCTTCTTCCAGGCTTCCATGTCGGCTTTAATCTTGTTGCTTTGAGCCTCTAGGTCTCCAAGCGCCTCTTCCAAAGTGGCCGTGAGTTGCTTCTCGGCATAAAGATGCTTCTCAATTGTCTTGATACGAGCTTCTTGGTCTTCCATCAACTGAGTACTGACCAATTCCCGACTAGTATGGCGAGAGCTGGGCGGAGACATGCTAGTTGTATTTCCAGCCGCAGTAGAAGCAATGCTGGGCAAAGGCGGAAGAGGAATGGCTGGAGGAGGAGACGGGAGTGACGTGGTGGAAGTACTCTTGCGAAGGTTGGAGGTAATAGAACTGGTGCGATCCATTGATGTCTCGTTTCCGCTATTCTTGAGTTGGAGCTGCCACCAGTTAGTATTACTTAGTTCGTTAGAGTATGTGATGGGCTGATATCTTACCTCAAGCTGCTCAATACGGACTTGATATGTCTCAATCTCTCGCTCGAGATGGGCAACTCTGGCATTCGCATCTTCGAGGGCTTGCACGCGCTCGTTTTGCATGACAGAAAGACGATTGTGATGCTGATCAAAGGTGCTGGTAATCTGCTCCTCAAGTTCCTCAACAAGTCGGACACTCTTCTGTTTCTCAGCGGCGATGTCCTCGATTGTGGCATCTTTCTTCGTGAGGAGTTCATCCTTCTCCTGAATCTTCTCCTCGAGAGTGGCAACCAAGGTTGCAAGTTCCGTGACCTTGGATCCATGGTCCTCATTTGCAGTGTTTGGCTCGCTGTCAGTAACACCCTTAGCCTCAAGTTGCTTCAGAAGGCTCTCGTTGGTGTCGATCAGATCGGCGTATTTGGTTTCCAAACCACGTTTTTCGGAGACGAGATCCTCCAATTGATCCGAGATGGTTACGGGAGTCACTTCGGTCTCTAACACCTTAGAGATAGACTTCAGCAACTCGGTCAAGTCATCCTTCGAACCTAAAATATCGGATCTTAGAGAGGATAGAGCTTCTTCGTGCTGAGCACGGAGCTGAGCAATCAACGAGTCGTGCTCGGCTTTGGCGAAATCTGCAGCTGCAGCTTTGCTTTCCAAATCAGACAACTGTTGTTGATGAATGTTCTGCAAATTTTCCAGCTCTTGCTCATTACTGTCAACGAGGGCTCTGTGTGAGTCCAACTCATCCTCAAGCTCGGCTATCCTTGATTGATAAACCGCGGAGTTGGCATCATTGGCTTCTTTGGACGAGGCATAGTGTGTCAATTGATCTTGAACAGCAGCGCGAGATGCTTCGAGGTCCGCGATAGTGGCTAGATGAGTTGAGATACTTGACTTGTGCTCGTCAATTTCCGTTTGCAAGCTTGTGGTGTGAAGTTCTTGTTTCTTTCTCTCTTCTTCCAACTCTTGTAGCAAGACCTCCTTCTCCTTAGCTAGTGATTCTGTAGAGCTAGCATGCTCGGCTTGAAGTGCGTCGATTGAAGCAAGCGCAGCTGACAACTCAGCAGAGGTTTCCCGCAGCTTGTGTTCGGATGTTTCTAGAGACGCAATAGCAGTTTCATGTCTGCCCTTCCAGTCCGAAAGTTCTGTTTCAAGCTGTGCGACCCGAGCCAAAGACTCTTCTGAAAGCCCACTAACGTTTGCGGCATCAATGTCAACAGCAGCCTTGGACTCGGAGTGGGATGCTAATTCTGTGCTGAGATTCTCAATCACGGCACGCAGCTCTTGCTCCCGGCTATCGTGAGCTTCCTGCATCGCTCTCATTTGGTTCTCCTGCTGGAATATTTGATCACGCATTTGAGAAACCATTGCCATATCCATCGGTTTGGCTCCTTGCAAACTGGAGCGTTCTCGCGTCAATCCAGAGATGATGGTAGCCTTTGTTTCCATCTCTTTCTTGACGTTGCTATTCTCGGTTTCTAGTGATTGGATGCGCTCCATGCGAACGTGAAGCTCATGCATTGCTGCGTTCAGATTCTGCTCGAAATTATGCATTGTTTCTGGGCGCTGTTCAAATTCTTCGGCAGCGATATTTCGCAACGCAGCAAGAGATCTATGAGCACGATCCACTGTGGACATGAGGTTTTGACTGGTCATTCTGCGAATAACCGAAGATCCACCTGAAACGGGAGTCGTAGGCGACTGAGGTGTGCGAGACTTGTGCAAGTCTATCTTCAATTGCTCTACAAGAACGAGAGTCTCGTCGTGTTCAGCTTCCAATTGAGCATACTTCTGAGCGACGAGATTCATTCCCTCCTCGTGCTCGTGCAGAAGTTGTCGCAAGGTCTTGATCTCATCTTCGGACTGTGAGGGGACGCCATTGTCTAGAGGACCCTGTTCCTGTATGGACATGACCGTCGTATCAAAAGTATCCTGCGAGATGCCCGACTGCTCTACCGAGGATAACTCCGAGGAGAGCGACCGCGAAGATGAATGTTGTCCGCCAGCTTTTGATTCTTGGGTCTTGACGTTCTCTAAAAAAGTCTGAGATCGGGGGCTGTCGATAGGGGTGTCGGCGTTCAATGGAGCCGGAGGATGACGAGTGAAATCAATCTGGTCCTGCATTTCAGCCATAGTTCGCAATGCTTCTTCGTACTTAGCAGCAAGAAGATCGTATTCGTTTTGCGTTGTCTCATGCTGTACCTGAAGGTCAAGCAGTTCCTGTGTGATATTTTCTAGCTTTTCAGCAACGAATTCAGACTGGGCAGGGCTTTGATCAAAATCTCTGACAGGCTCTTCTTCGGCCTTGGGTGTCTCGATCACAGCTTCGTCGTTCTGAACAGGGGTCTCCACATCATCGGTTTCTTTCGTCAGCTCGGCTTCTGTGGTAGGCTCATCGACCAAATCCTCATCGTCGTCTTCGGGGATGGCAATCTCCACTGCTTCTGACAGAATATCTAGGGTGTTTCCACGATTGCGTGCTGACTTGTCATCTTTGGCGGCTGGAAGGGATTCGGCTTCACGGGCTTGAGATTTGGCACCATTCTGTTGAATGTGATCAAGTTCATAGAGAAGATTATCCAGTTTACCTAGGTTCCTCTGGCGGTCAACGACGTGCTCTAGTCTGTTTATCTCGCGCTGCATCAGCTCCAGATCTTGATCAGCCTCGGCGAGACGTTCTTCCAAAGTTGAGATGTAGTCTTCACAGCCTGCCTCGTTTTCGCGTGCGCGAGAGATTTCTTTGCGAAGCTCATTAACAAGCGCCGAGTTCTTCTCCTCTCCAGTTGAATGGCCATCGATTTTAGATTCAAGATCATGGAGGTAGTACTCAGTGCTGTTCTCACGTTCCATCAACTTCTGTACCCTAGCTTGTAGTTGTCCATTCAAGGTCTCCATGTATGCACATTTGCTTTCTCGCTCAAGCAGAGAACTCTCTGTGGTGGACAGGGACGACCTGGTATTTGATAGCGACGATTCTAGGCTTTGGATAGTCTTTTCGTATTCTAAAACAACCTGCTCAACGGATTCAGCAAACGAGTGGGAGCGTTTAAGTCTCTCGATAGAGCTGTTTTCAATGGCAGCTGCCAGTTCATCCGGGTCCTCAGTGTTGAGATCCGAAGCTTTGCTGATCTCTGAAATCAATTTGGCGTGGCGCTGGCTCAGGGATGTGTAGCTTTCTTGCATATCCAGCAAGTGATTTTGAAGTTCCACCTCCCGGTCGTTGGATCGTTCACCTCGTTCAGGCTGTACAATGCTCTTCCTGTCTCCGGCTTCGGAATTGCGGATCTGCTGACGCAGGAAGGCAATTTCAGCCTTGAGACGGTCAATAACGGCTTGCTTGTCGCTTTCATCAGTGACCTGCTGGATGCGAGGCTTGCTCTGAATGGCTCTGGCTCGTTGTGCGTATTGCACGGTGTTTAGAGTCTCACTCAGATGGAACTCGGCTGGAGTGACACAGGCAACCATGTAGGTAATTGCAGTTCCACCGAGCGAGTCCTGAAGTAAACGGGTCAGTTTCGAATCGCGGTATGATACGTGGGCACCAGACTGTCGAGAAGATAGCTGCGAGATGACTTTGCCGAGACTAGCCAATCCAGCATTGATGGAGATACCCTCCTTGGCTCTCTCGCCAGAAGCGCCTGTGTTCTTGAGTCGCTCACTTCCAGCCAGATCAACGAAATGAAGCTTGCTGTCCACAGTAACTACTGCATCTGACGATGAAAGCGCCTCCAAGGGTACAGACATGCGCTTCTCCTTTGCAGTCATCAAGGAAGCAGACGACTTGCGCTGAACCAAGTTCAAACTGAATACAGCGTGAGAACGTGAGGATTTCGCGTTGATCGCAGTGGCATCAGTTTGGCGAATACTCGAGCCAAAGTTCAGAGCGCCAATCAAGTCCTCGAAGGAGTTGATATCCACCTGATGGAGTCCAGTCAAAATGATTCTGCCTTTGGCATCTTCACGGATGGTAACCGTGCTGCGATCTCCGACAGGTGTAGATTCTGGTACGAGGAGATCTCGCAGTTGTTCGTTATAAATCTTAAATCACAAGTCAGTATGAGAAACGAGGAAACCAGCAGAAAAATAAGCGGCGTCCGTACCTCAACATATGTGGCCTTCATCTGCCAGGTCTTTTCTAGGGGAGTCCTATTGAAGCTCTGGGGGGAACTCATTGAATATCTGGCCGGGGTACGAAGGCCAGATGACTGGGTTCGATTGTGCCTGGGGTTGTCTAGTCTCTCAAACAATAGCTGCGCGGCGCGGGGAATGATACCTATTTTTCCCATATAACATTAGAAAATTGTGTTGCGTTCCAGGCTTTTTTTTTCGAGGTCTATCTTACCCATAGCGTGAGAATCACCTTGTTCTCCAGGACCAGATGTTCCCATTGTATAAGATTTACCAGCGCCGGATTGGCCATAGGCAAGAATTGAGACGTTGTAACCCTGTAAAAAGGAGCTTACGCTGTCGCTGAGATATTCCCATATCCCCTCCTGGTTTATGGTCTCTGGGAAAACGCGATCGAAGACAAATAGCTTGCGTCCTTGGGGAACATCCACGGCCAGGCTAGTTGGTGAAGTCACATGGACCATGGAGCGCTGAAATCGCTGTGGGATCAATTCGTAACCTGGATCGGTTGGTCTCAGCGGTGGTCGCACACGGACAGCTAGAAAGAAAATAAAGGTCAGTAACCAAATAATATCATTGTGAAACTCGAAACGAAAAATCGAGGTATCTTTCCACGTACCGACTTTGACGGCTGTCTTGCTTTCCTCATCAGATGCGCGGCTGCCACCAGGCCTGCTTCCAATGCTCATGCGACTCATACTCCTGGGAGGACGGATAATGGCACTCATGGGTCTGGTTGTAGGCGTAGGGCCTGTTGGCGACCCTGGCGGAGAAATTGTCATGACGGGCGCTGGCGCCTATATTTTTTGATTTTTATTTATTTTGTAATGATATCGTCGTGATTTCCTCGTCGCGAATCCACGACCTCTTTCACTCTCGCACACAATTCAAAACACCTCCGTGGGGCCGAAGCCAGATGACGGAATTCTCGACGGCGACCGATGCAAAACGGGCGGGTTATTCAGATCGAGATCCTCCAAAGGTCGAGTACAAGAGAAAAAGTGAAGGGGCGCGTCTCATATCAAGGAATCAAGGGTTGTCAGAAGAGCGTCCTGCGCGTTGTTGCTTTTGCCAGTTAATCGGTGGTTAACCCCTTATCCGCGGGAGCAACCGCGAAAGAACCAACGAACGGTGGGAAGGTGCAGGCTGGCTGGCAGGGGGCGGTGGTCTGAGCGAGCTGTCAACTTTTTTTGCCGGTACTGCTAGCACAACGAATGCAACGCAACACACAACACAGCCAGGTCGAGTCGATCGATCGATATCTGGGAGAAAATAAAGTCGAGTCGCGAGGATTCGAAAGTACAGTAAAATAAAATAAAATAAAAAACGCAAAATAAGAGACAGCCAGCTCGTTCGTTCTTCCCCCTAAGTCGGATTCAGAGGGAGGCCAGGGGAGAGTGCTGGAAGGGGAAAGCGTGGCCCGGTAGCGCGGGTTAAACTTTAGGTTCCTGCTGATAAGTGCTTAGGCCGATAAGGGCTTAGCGGTGCGCGGGACAGCGGCTGCCTCCACCCGTGCCAGCCATACATATGTTACCGTACTCCGTACTTCAGACACAATACGAGCAGCATCTTTTATGCCTATAATTGTGACTATGTATGACTATGATTACGATGTCGACTGCTGATACATAGATGTTCAGTTGCCAGATCCAGCCATTGCAGACAGACGCCACCCGTCCACACTGGCGGGCCGCCGACGCCGAATCCGCGCCATGGTTTTGGTACGGACGGATCCGTGTAACCACGGAGTAAATAAGGACTCGTGGATAGGATCGTAAATATGAACGATCTCGATTTGCAGAGTGGATGTACGTATATTAAATTACCACCTCATATAACTCCGTACAGTACGATACTACGAACGACAACTTCTATTCTAGTATCGAGACGCTACTCTAGTCCGAACCACATAAATACGGATGGATTATTACGGAGCGCAGTTAGAACAAACTCGAACTCACGCGCGGCCGGAGTGTGCGTACCGAGGCACGTTGTCAGCCCAGCCTGCCGATCTCAATGCTGTCTGCCATCTGGCCTGGGTGGATTTTGACTGGGTCTTCTTGTCAATTCGAAATTTTAGGAAGAGCACACAGGGCTTGTTGATCATCATATCGACTATTTTTATGAATTTAAGCGAGTCAACACGGAGTACATCAGACATGTATGTGCATAATTGCAGAATGGAGCCAATTAGCCGCTGCCAAAGACTATATCCGAGTCGTACTACATGATAGAGACTTTTATTAAATATTCAATATCAATATATGCAGTATATAGTACCTATATACTACGATACGGAGTATCCCAAGCTCCATCTAAAAAAAAAATAAAAAAAATAAAAATGGCCGACAGAAATCGCCAAAGCTCCAACTCCAACGGTCGCCTCAAAGACTAGAACCAAACAAGACAAGACAAGAGATAACTTCAAACAGCCGGCGCTGGGGCTAATGCATACTAAACCACCGGGCTAACAGGAATTAAATTCGACGCAGCCAATCAGCCGGCCCTCTAGTCAGGATGCCGGGTTGGTCTAAGCTGGAGCGCTTTCAATTTCGTTTTCAGGATGATCACAAAAACAAAACATGCGTTCGAGGATTCTAGACCCTTAATATTCCTGTAACGAACGTGTGGACTGTGGGCGAGGTCTTGGGTCTTAGTCTTGAGGGAATTATACGGCTGATTTCGACCGTTATTTTAGATTGGGATGAGCGACTGTTCGTCTTGTTAAGTTTGGGCTAGCTCTATGGAGTCTTGTGCCGTCCTATGTACTGTACAGCCCTAACTCAGACATTTATCCGGGTCGAGTGAGTGGTTCATGCAGCCTGTCAGTGTCAACCAGAAAAAAAGAAAACGCCATGGATAATTAAAGTATGTAACACGAAACTCCACGCTTGAAACAAAACCAACATTAGATATCTGATGGGACGTAATCTCAAACATGCCCGTGCAGCTTCACTCGATACAAACACGTATGGTTCCCTCCCCAATTCGACTTCACCCGCAACACCACCTTGTCAACCCGTAGTGTAGGATAATCGATAACTGCGTTGAGCGCAAAGTGCTGAACCGCGTCGCCTGTTCGGTCATATTCCCATGCCCCAACCCTGAAATATGACGGGCCCAGGAGGTGGTCGTTGGAGTATGCCGTTTCCATTTCAGACGGATACGCCTGGTAGAGCGTCTTCATGATTGCTTCAAGGAGCGAGGAGAGTGAGGATGGTGAGGCTGGTTTGGAGGAAGAGGAGGAAGACGGCGTAGAGGAATGGAATAGACCAAACCACCCAGGGTTTTTGCTTGTTATGGCGGGTTCGGTCGATCTAGCTGGCGTTCCGCTGTATTGGCCGCCACGGAAAGGTTTGAATCGTGCCCACAGTTCCATCTCACGAGGCGCAACACTAGGATCTGGCGACGCACTGGCCGGGATGTGTTCGACAACAACCTCGTCGAGTATCGCGCGCTCGCCGAGTTCAAGAGTGAGCTGCGCCTGTCCCTCTTTGCCTGGCGCGCTGCACCAGC